>CM062805.1:254784403-256150361 GCA_031772625.1 Pinus tabuliformis
TGACGACACGAAGAATGATCCACAGAATCTCCCGCAATCAGCTACTGAAGTTTGAGGTAAAAAACTGGTTCAGAGCACAAAATTGAATGGTAAATGTCAAATGGTAAAATGACTTGGTAAATTCTTGTTTTATGGTTATTTCATGTTCATTAAATGAATAAACTATAGTTTTTACCTATTTTTACCAATGAAACAGGTATGTTTAATCCGTTTGGTGGTTCTTTGAGTAGGTTTACAGCTAACATAGTGAATTTGACGTGCATGATCGTAAAATGTACTTTTGACCATAGAGCATACGTTTATCTCTTTTTCAAGCTATGTTAAACATCGAAAAAGGAACCCCCATAGAGTCCTCTTTTCATCTCTTTTCAGACTCTCAAAATATGAAAAGATTGTCAGACGCTTGTCCTTTTCAGCTCGTAAATGGATTGGAAACGACATCTACTTAGTATAAGTTTAACCCTTTTCCGAACTGAGATAGATTACTTACGAAAAAGGAATACATTGATCGAACATGATTAATAGGTTCTCTCTTGTATTATTTTACGTTTTTTCGGACCTGAGAGAAAAAATTATGAAAAATAACTTGTGGAGTTTATTTTTTTCCCCTTTTCAAACTCTCTAAACATGAAAGAGATCGAGTTCTCATTGTCTTTAAACTCGTTAAAGCATCAAATAGCAACAAACTTGTCCATCGTGACAAGATCGAGTTTCACCTTTGCTAGACTCATTAAAACATCACATAGCGATGGATTCACCCGAAGGGTAGAATTATACATCAAGCATATGTTATCCTCCTCAAGCTTGTTAAAAAAATAAAGAGGTATTGGTCAGCAATGACTGGGGAAAATGGGAAAAGGGATAAATCACTTTATGGTAGCAAGTCGCTCTTGAACATGACACTTTCACTTCATCTCTATGACTATTTGGGTTGGGTTATCTACTTTATGGTTATCATACATATGGTCTATCATAGAATCCATCACTTTGGTTTTGGGTCAATGTTGCCAATTCATTCAGTGTAACCATATTGTTCAAGAGAAGTCACTCAGTAAACTTCATCTTTTGCAATACTTAGAAACCTTCATTTCCATGACCGCCATTCCTGAACATTGTGTCCTCAATCACATTTTGTCTTCAAAATAATTACATTCGTTTTGTATCATTGATGGGGGATACATCAAGGACCTCCTGCGATGAGTCACTTCTTGTTGACATCAGCACATTATCCAGGAATTTGACTTAGAAACACCCTTCCAGTACCTTGAGGCTTGCATACATCAATGGCAAGTTTCTCACTTCCGACGATAAGTTGACATCACAGGCCTTCGACCAAAAGACTTTGTATGGTGTTCGACATCAAAACATCTATTCACACCATGTAGAATGTATTGTAGTACCTTGAGAATCATTATCATTATCGGTGATTTCTCTCGTGTCTGTTAACAACTTACATCATTGGCTGGTAATCAGATGGTGTCTTTCCATGTTCGACTTCAGATCACATTTTCACATGGTTAGACTTGTACTTGAGCAAATGATTGGACAAGATAGAGGACCCTGGATCTAGTTTCATCCATCCGGGCTGCGATTTCAGGAGAGTACTAAATCATCTATATGATGGCTTTACACAGATGGTCATCTTATCATGGGTCTATATCTGTAGACGACTATCTGATTTATGTACATGTAATGAAACTTTTATATGCTAATCATGGGTATGCCTTCCCTCAGCAATTCATGAAACAATCAAAAATATCATGATATTATGTATTGTAATTTATGCAGGTCATTGTCTGCTTTAGATCCTTCTAATCACATCATAAAGCATATCACTCAACATTATCATTTTTGACTTCATGCTTTAGGGGGCAGCTATTATAGGTCTATTTGGGCACATCACTCTCAATGATCATATCAATGTAAACAGGGTCTATCAAACCTAAATTTTGTTGCTATATGCCCTACACATGCCACCTCATTGAGTGCTTTCATCCATGAGAATTTCCTGACTTCAAACCCTGTTGAAGTGCTTCCTTGGGTCACCAACGCACCCCTGGTTAGGGGTAAGTGCTCTACAGAGCAGGTAGCCCCATTAAAGGCTGCGTTGTAGAACACCTAAGCCCACTTAAGCCTGCGCTGGGCGAAAATCCTCGAAATGTTCATTGGACCCTAATTATATTCCTCCTTTCTAGAGCCTTCTAGAAGGAACCCAGCTCCTATCCTATCAAGATGAGCTCGACTTAGGATAGCCTTGGATCATCTAATCCTCTATCCTCTCATCCCTTTGAACATGGAAACTAATCATCCAATTATGGAAAACTAGTCAATGCCATATTAATGACAAAACCACTTGCATTCATCTACAAATTGGCCTCCCATCATAGAGCCAAGGAGCTTGGAGATTATAGAGAAATATTGTTGGTTTAGAGACTTGAAATCATTGTCAAAGTAATGTTATGATGTTGGATTGATGTTTCTATTGGTGTGATGAGGGCTTGGACTAAGCTGGATGAGTGACACGAGATCGAACCACATTGGGTGTAACTTCTCCTTCTATCAATCAATAAAGTTGTTTGTTCATTTTCCAATACTTTTGTCTATATCTAGGATGAATGTATGTTCAAATGTTATTGATTCCATTTGTTTACAATAAATAGATCATATGCTTTGATTATTACCATCTTTTGTTTATGTTGGCAGGTACCAATTGAGCGAATTTAGTTTGAGCGGGAGCGATGGGAGCAACTCAAATGAGATCAAAGGAAGAGAGGATCACAATTAGGTTATTTTATCTTATATGTTTATTGTAGGAAAATGTTAAACATCTTTACTTTAGTTGTTTTAAGTGTAACTACACACTTAGGGAAGATATACTTATCCGTAGGTATAAATTCTGTATAACAGGTACTGACCAGGCTTGCTGGCAGCAGAGCGATGCTTGTGTTCCTGCGTGACTCCGCTGGGATACTGTCCAGGCTTGCTGGTAGCAGAGCATCACCAGAGATGAAACTAAAACTCTGACGACCATATGGCTTGTGCACCAATATACCCCTCATCCCCAATCAAAACAATTGTGTTGGCTTGGCTTGGAATGTGTGCCGACCGACCAAGAGCTTGGTAGATGCTACATCTTACAATCAAGAAAGTGTGGAAACTAAGATGAACAAAGAACTGAACAATACTTCCGAAGGTGTTAGACTTTCTTTTCATGAACAAGGTCCATTCAGAGAGCTGGAGTTCTACTAGTGTGTCATCAAGTGTTGTAGCAGCTATAATGACCCTCCAAAATTTTACATTAGCTTCATTTTGGAGCCTCCCTACCAACCATCATTAGCACCATGTCTTGCACTATCAAGTACTTAGGCTTTAGCTGAGTTTCAGTGGCCTGCTGGCCTATGCATGTCAGCTTGTTTGTCTCCCTCCCGCAGGCAAGAATTCTGGACTTAGGCTATTTGTTGGCTGAGACACTCCCCCATAAAATTGCGCAGTTCTAGAGGGGAACCAACCTTTCCTCTGAAAATTGCATAAATCAGTTGGGAAACCTGCTGGGCTCCAGAATTGTGCAGAACAGTCAAGTAGTCCTCCTTCTGAAAACTGCGCAATCTGACCCAACGCTAGGCCTCAACCTAGAAATTGTGCAATTCTAGGAGGTAGTGACCTGCTCAGCCTAGAAATTGGTAAAAACTGTTGGGAAGCCTGCTGAGCTCCAAAATTGCGCAGAACAGTCAAACAGGCTTCCTTCAGAAAACTACACAATCTGGCCTGGTACTGTAGCTCATCCAAGAAATTGTGCAATCTTGGGAGATAGTCATCTGCAAACCCCAGAAATTATGCAATACCTCAGGGACAACTAACCCAGCTCAACCCAGAAACTGAAATTTTCATCCCAGGCTCATAGACCGATGCATGTGCCTTCACAGTTGACCGATTCCCTCTGGGCCCAAGCAAAATTGATTTGCATGCATGGGATTCTTTTCCCGAAATGGCAAAAGGTAGCATGCAAATGGCATCCCTAGATTTAGGGACCTATTTTTAGCATCTAAAGGTTACATGTAAAGATCATTTTAGAAGCCTCTCGCCAAGTGTCGCTCTTTCCTAGATTTGTGGCATGTGCATCATAACCTTGATCCTATCAAAACTTATGAACCGTACACTGCAGAGCTCATTCCTCACATCGATCTTGCATCTCTAACATCCCACATCATATCTAGGATTCTTTGGCACTTTTAGCTAGATGTTTCAGGGTAAGTTTGCTTCTCATGTCTTGCGCTACATTTCTGTTGCTTTTTGTGTTTTGTTGTGTGTAAGTGTTGTCTGCTTTATTTCAATGAGGGCTTGCTATCGTTTGATGTATGTTAGATTGTCGAAGCATCGTTTTAGTTTTCATTTGCATATCACTATTGTCGCATGCATAACATTTTTTTTGCATCGACGGTCACAGTTGTGAAGACCCACTTCACACACACGCATGCTTTCCCATTTTCTAATTCCTACACTTACTGTTTGCATGCATGATCATTCACTCTTGTTTACACTCAGTACCACCCTACATTCATACTTCTCATGTTTTTAGTCACCCATTGGCGAGTCTAGGCTACCTTGGCCCGGACCTTGCCTTGCTCGGCTAGCATTGCACATTTCTGGAAATGAAAGCTTTGCCTCCCCTCTAGAAATTCAGCAACACTAGCCCAGCACTGACCTCCAGGCTTGATTTACGCAATTTTGGGAGGCAGTGCCTTGCTGGCCCGAGAAACTATGCAATGCAGTTTGCTGGTTTACATGTCACTGCTGATTGAAATTGCACATTGCACAGTTTCAGTCCTCAATAGGCCAAACTGGACTATGCATTGCGCAGTTCCAGTAGTTAGTTAGCCTCCCAATAGCCTAGATTGTGCCTTGCACAGTTTTGGTAGTCAGTCTCCCAGTGAAAATTGTGCAATATTCACAGACAGTCACATAGGTATGTTGCATGTCATTCCTCGAGTTTGTTTTGGTTTGCAACTGACATATTACTTGCCATGAGTGTTGCGATGTCTCAAGGTATCACATGTGTTTGTTTGCCTCTCAGCAGCACACGTATAATGGCTTCCAGGAGAGTAGAGTCAAAGACACCATTGAGAGCGCAACTGGGATGAACTCGATGAAGTGTCTATGAACTTACTTATTTATGAAGACATGAAATTGTTCATGGACAAGGATATCAAGATGAAATGGTGGCGACATCATAGCAAGCAGCACCATGAACATCAATAGAAGGTAGAAGACTTGTGTGCAACAATGCAAGAGGAAGGTTTTTGACAGCGTAGAGGCTAAGCAAAGTTGCAAGTTCAAGTAGATCCACTTGTGATGAAAGCAGCTTTGGAGATTGAGGCTATGAGGTGACATAGTGACAAGAGGATCGCGCAAAGGTAGAGAGAGCAAAAGAGAATGAGTTGCAGGTGCTAAAGAGACAACTCAAGGAAGAACAAGAGCTGCACAGAGGAGAGAAGGAGTTGCAATAGGAACAAGTATAGCAGGAGAAGAAACATGCACAGACTGAAAAAACTACACCCATACAGGTTATGGACCCATCCATCAGCTGGCATGGAGTAGACAAGGTGTGAAGTGTTGTCAATCACATGCAAGGTTGTTCAGGGGCATGGAGGTCATTGTGCGCATGCATGCGATCCCACCCATTTGGCACACTCACTGAGGCGAAGACAAGAATCAATTCCAACTGGAGCTGAACATGTATTTCGACAAGTTGATGTACATGGTCACCAGCACACACTTGGAGATTAGCACAGACACTATGCATCAGTGTGTTTTTGGTCCAGTTGCACTCAAGATGATGATGTGCATGTTATCAGTTGAGTTGGATAGAGGAGCGATATCAGTGTACCCGGATGCAACAGAGGCAAGAGTTCGCTTTCAGCAAGATGTCACCTTTGAGCGAACGGACACCATCATGGACAACTAAGCTTGGCATCAGTTTTCCACCATCGACCATCATGAGGATGTCAAAGATTTGGTATTCCCATAGTTGTCTGAGTCTTAGTGATGTTTTGCATGGCTTGCTCAAGCCATTTTGTCTCACATGGATACATGTGCAGATTGTATGTAACATCTTGTAAAGTGGAAGTCCAAGTGTCAGTAGTTGAATGTAACAGTCATAGAGTAGTTAAAGATTCATGAGGGTAGATGAATAGTCACAAAGGGGAATGACAAGGGTCTCCCCACCCTTTTCTATTTATAGTACCTCATAACTCATTGTAGGGGCTTTTGGTTAGCCAATCTTCTGATAAAAGTATCTTAGAGAAAGCTTGGAGAGTATTGTAATGAGCCTTGGCTTCTCCAGAGTGCAGAGCTAGTACATCGCTTTATAGGAGCAAGTGGTAGTGACCGTAATGTTCTACTACCAGGGCTAGTGGTTGGTCATGGTTGTACTATATGATTGGAACTTTCACTTTTAATATAACAGATCCAACACGTTTCATGCATATGTTGTTATTATATTTCATCTTTCTTGGTTACTCTAATGATATATGATATTTTTGCTTACGCATGCATGTATGTACTCTTTCTGTATAAGTATGTATGAATCTTACTGAGATGTGATGTTGGTTCAACCATCATTTTGGATTGTTAGCTTACTTGTTTTCCAGTTTGTGATGCATCTTTGCTCGTGTGTTCCCTTCCAAGTTGCATGCTTCCACAGGTTTCCAAGGGGCGCACTCACCTCACTTTCCATGTGTTAGAACCTTTCATGCACCTTCCTTGGCTTGCTGCGCATGTCACACCCTTGCTACCAACAAGGACATCTTACTCACCTCTGCATGCAACCGCATTCAAGGCGATACCGTATGACCCACTACTGGGACTCCTACACCAAACGGTCTGAGGCCTAGTTGGGACTTCTTACTGGGGAGATCCCCTGACATGTTGATAGGTCCAGCACTGTCAACAGGTTGTAAAATAGGTATTATCGATGTAATTGAAGAAAAACTATAGGAAATGATGCTAGTTGCATATTATTCATGTAGTAGAATCCACAGACAGAAAAGTGTTGAAGCTTGAGGGTTATCCCATATTGTAAGAGTTCCTATATATATTTCTAACATAGATACTAGGATTACCACCTAAGAAAGATAATTACTTCTTGATAGAGCTCATGCTAAGGGTAGTATTATTATCTCGAGTACCTTATAGGATGAGAATGCACAAGTTGGTGGAGTTGAAGTTGTGATTAAAAGAGATGTTGGACAAGGGATATATTAGGCCAATTGTGTCCCCATGGGGAGCATCGGCCTTTTTTATGAAGAAAAATGGTGGTACTCTTAGATTTTCCATCCACTACAGATGACTTATAAAAGTGGCTATTAGGATATAGCATCCATTTCCATGAATCGTTGATTTGTTTGATGAATTAAGGGGAGATATAATGTTATCCAAGATAGAATTATGATAAAGATACCACAAAGTTAGGATAAAAGATGAATATATTCATAAGACAACGTTTCAGACCTAATACAGGCACTATGACTTTTTGGTTGTGTTGTTTGGGCTTACTAATGCCTCGGCTACATTCATGTGCCTCATGAATAGAATCCTTTGTAAGTACTTGGAAAAATTTATATATATATTCATAAACGACATACTCATATATTCAAATATTAAGCCTAATTACATGAAGAACACATTTTGATTGTATTACAAGTAATGAGGATCAGCAGTTATACGTTAAGTTTAGAAAGTGTGACTTCTACCAAAATCAAATTTTCTATGTGGGTCACGTGATCTCCGAAAAAGGGATAATGGTCGATCCTAACCAAATAAATACCATCGTGGGTTGGCGCACCCCATGGATTGTTACTAAAGTGAGATCATTCATGGGATTGGGAGGATACTATAAAAAAATTATCCAAAGATAATCCAAGATCATCCATCTTGTCATTTAATTATAGAAGAAAGGAGTGAAGTTTTTCTAGTCAAAGGAATGTGAAGAACGCTTTTAGCAACTAAAGCATCTCCTTACCAATGAATAATAATTGAATATTGCAAATCCAAATAAAGACTTCATAGTGTTCATTAATCAATGAAAAGAAGATATAGGAGGAGTCCATATGCAAGATGGATATGTAATTAGCTACAAGTATAGGAAACTCAATGAACATGAAAAGAATTATGCCACTCGTAGCTATTATCCACACCCTTAGGATGTGATGAAATTACTTGCTTGGATGTATATTCATATTGATGACTAACCACAATGGATTGAAGTACTTGTTTGAACGACCACATCTGAATGCTAGGCAATCCAAATGGTTAGCACTCATTTATGAGTATGACTTTGAGGTTTGACACATAAAAGGAAAATAAATTCATGTGGAAGATGCATTGAATTGCAACATGTATATATTACACATGGTAGTAATGAACACATATGAGATTGATTTTAGAACTAAGATAAAATATGCTCTGCAAAATGATGCACATTTTAAGCATCTCAAGGGATGCTTGTAGCAAAGGATTAAATAATTGATGTGTATAGTATAATAGTTAACTGAAGATGGGTTATTGATCTACCAAGACTTGTTCTACGTACTGGATGTTGTTGAACTAAAGAAGCTCATCACGAATGAACAACATAAAAAAAACCATATTTTGGACACCTTGGTTATCAAAAGATGATTACAACCATGAGGAAGTTATACTACTAGCCTGGGATGAATAAGGAAGTTGTCGAATACATCACTCAATGTTTAGATTGATAGAAAGTCAAGGTTGAGCATAGAAATTTGGCAGGGTTGTTTCAACCCCTTTTGATTTTGGAATGGAAGTGGGAAACCATCACTATGGATTTTATCATAAGACTACCAAAAATCATGAGATAGAACAATGCAATAATGGTAGTGGTGGAAAAGCTAAGCAAGGAAGCTCATTTCATCCCAATGAGATCCACTCACAAGACAATTGATATTGATGAAATCTTCATTAAAGAAATATTTAGACTACATGGTATCCCAAAGGTAATAATATTTGATCAAGTTGTTAGGTTCACCTCAATATTTTAGAAAGCATTGTTTGAAGCAATTGGAACATAGTTAGCATTCAATATTGCCTACATTCTTTAGATGGATGGGAAAATAGAGAAGGATAATCAAATTCTAGAAGATATGCCTTGCGTGTATGTGATGGATAATAAACCTACTAAATGGGAGGATTATCTCCCATTACTAGATATTAAATATAATAATGGCTACTACTAATCATTGAAAATGATTCCTTTTGAGGCCTATATGGATGGAAGCGTAATACTCCTTTTTATTGGGACCCTGTGATGCAGGAAAGTGTTCCCTCTGTGGACAGAGGCAACCCCTCTAGCCCTAGAGTGGGTCTAGTCACAACAAGGATAGATCAACAATAGATTTCCTTAAACAGTCATAGTTGGAGGCCTACCTCAACTGGTGGTCGATGGAGTTCCGTTGCGCTGCTCCAGCTTTTGCTTCCTTCTCCTCAATGAGTGATCAAACTGAAACAATGTAAAGGAAATACAACAAAGCACGTAACCGGAAAACAACAATGATCTATTTACTCACAAAGTCAAGAAGTCATGAGCTATCAAATAAATTACATACAATACATAGGAAAACATCATTGATTGTATTAATAAGCAAATAAGAGCAAGCTTACAACCAAAGTCTTGACATCGCAAGCCTTCTCTGAGGGTCCAACCAGTATATTTCTCAAGCATTCACTCTTTGAAGATGGATCTCCCAACATACAAAGTTTCTCTCTCACTCATAAGCTTTAGCACAAATTCAAGGGCACTTCACAACCTTCCACAAGCTATCAACAATGCCACACTTGTCACACCCACACCAGCTATCTATCAAACTCAAAAACACTAACAGCACTGCTCAATCCCAGAATTTACCAACTAGTTGATCATAGCAATGGTGAGTGTTTAAATAGGAGAAGGAGTCTCCATGAAAGGTGGAAGAGAGAGCTTATCCCCAAGGAAGGTAGCACAAATGAGGGAACTGCCATACCAGAGGATGAAGGGTGAAACAAACTATGCCAACAACCAAGTCTGGAGACATCTAGAAGGCCGACTATTGGAACGAATTCACCCAATCTGGATCATCACGAGTTTATAACTAAGCTTTAGCGCTAACATCGCACCAGGAAATGTAGCCAGTCAAACTGTCACTAAAGATATCAAGTAGCCTTGCGCCGAAGCATGAAATCGTACCATCACAAGAAACAGATGTACTTCCATGCTGGAAGCACGACTGGACTATTTATAACCGCTGTTCATCGCGTATATTAAGTCCATAGTCGCGATGAGGTAGAAAACTTAGGAAAAGTGGGTCACTTGGCAACATAAGAGAGCATTTGTTCAACATGAGCATGTTTCACTGGGACACTTGACACAGTAGAAGGACTGGGGTGAAGGCAGCGACAAATTACTGTGTTACAGATGCCCCCTAAAGTATGAAGCCCGAGAGAGTGGGAGGGGTGAAATGCTTTACGAAACTAACTGAGCTGGAGCACCATCTAGAAGAACTTGAAGGTGCAAGTACAACTGATATCTCTGATAGTGAAACACATGTAGTTTAGGCATGGGCGCAGCCATCCAAAAGACATACGAACTAGGTCTGTGATATGGACATAGCCATCCAGCTAAGAAGACCATGATAATGATAAAGGTATGGTCACAACCATCCATGAAGACTCAGGTATGGTCGCAGCCATCCATCAGTGAGTCATGCAATCATGAACCAATCCACGCAACTTGAACATGTGTAATCTGAGTTTGGGGTCTTGAATCCAACCGATCATAGTAAAAATTCTAGCATGCAAATAGATGTGCTGAGGTAGAACATGGTAGAAAGTTGCTTGAGTACCTGTCAATGATGAAAACCATTAACAAGTGCGAGAGAAACCACTAATAATGCCAATGGTTCTCAAGGTACTGTCTAGTACAATCCATGAAGTGTGAAAAATGAGCTGGAGTCGAACATTCGTGGAATCACCTAATCGACGACCAATGATGAAAGTCAACCGTCAGGTGCGAAGAACTTGCCATTGAGGCATGCAAGCTCCAAGGTACCAAAGGGGATCCCTAGATCAATCTCCTGGATAATGAGCTGATGTCAATAGGAGATGATCCATCGCAGGAGGGCCATAATGTTTCCCCCATCAACGACATGAGATAAGGAACAAGTGGTAGATGGTGAAACAGAGTATCAAAAGAGGAGGCAGGGATGTAAACTACAGAAGGATTATACTCTTGAACATGTCGGCGACACGACTCCGGAGGGTGGTAGCATTCAGGTACCAAGGGATCAAAGGCTTGATGGAGACAGCATGGATCAGATGGAATGAGGCTAAATGGCAACCCAAACCCACAAAAGGCCAAATGACGATGTATGGATGTCCCAACCTGACAAGAAGCAAAAGTGTCGATGTTCAAGAGTGACTAGCTGCCATGATGATTAATGATGATTTCCAAATTTTCCCCCACCATTGTTGGCGAGTTCCCCAATTATTTTTGAAAACAAGCTTAAAAGGGATAGCATATGCTTGTAATATAAGTTCGACCTTCGGTTGAATCCAACCTAGTAATAGTTTAACGAGCCCTAGGGAGGAGAAGCTCGAGTCTCATCATGGTGACAAGTCCAATGTCGTCAGGGTTTAACGAGTCCGACATAGGTAAAACTCGGAGTCTTTTTCATGTTTAGAGAGTTTGAAAAAGACACGGAAAAGAAAACTTTGGGGGGGTCCTTTTTCATAGATTTGTGTTTCTCAAGCCCGAAAAAGTATAAAACGATACTCAAAAGAACCGCTTAACCATTACAATCAAGGATTACTTTTCGTGATTAGTGATCTCGACCCGAAAAAGTAAAAAAGTGATCAAAACCACGTCATTTCGTAACCAATAAAAAACCCAAAACGACAAAGGCTTGGCAACCTTTTCATTTTTACACGGTCGAAAAAGAGCTTAAAGCAGACCATCTCGTATTTTGTTTAACGAGTCGAAAGGGACAACCCGGCTATCTTTTCATCTTTTAAGTTGGAAAAGAACGTTAAAGAGGAATTTACAGATCAAGTGTACACGAAGCATGACATAACCCCACTACCTGTAGTTCTACACAAGACACGTCAAACGTAAAACCCATTCGACATAAAATGACTAATATATGCGGAAACATAGTTAAAAAGTCAAAAATTTAATTAACCATGTGATAAAAATGAGAAAAACCCACATTCTAAAATATAATTTTTTAATTTTCAAAAATTACTATAAAAAGGGTGGGGTAATTCATTTGTTTTTACCATTTGCACTATTCATTTTACCTTGGAGCGTTTGGAGCACCAACCTGAGCAAAGTTCTCAAGCTGATTCTGGCCTCATCCATCCACGGTTCGTCCTGAAACCTTCGCCAAGTAAGTACATTTCATCTTGTGCTGCATTTTAGTAGTTTTTTCCATGAAATTTGGCATTGGGTAGGTGAATTTAGATGGATTTTTGAATCGGAGTCCACCTCTCGGTCATCGCGGGAAAGCTGCTCGGGTCCGCGATGACCGAGCGTGATTTACACATAACACCTTCGGATCGTCGCGAGAAACTGATGTATTCTTGCGATGATCGCAAGAAAAATGAACTGTGAACTGAGCGCCATCGCGACTGTTTTAAAAACAGTCGCGATGGCGACGTAAAATTAATTTTTTACGTAAATTATGAATTTAAATTTACAGAAGGAGTTCTAATTCAATTTTTCTTGTCATGCAAGGCATCATGGCATTTGTTTGGCAGGATCGAACTCACGACGTCAACGATGAGGAAGCCTTTGCTGATGCTGGGTGCTGAAATGCTTTACGTGTGTGCGGGTTGCTAAAATTCTTCCTTACTCCACACCTTCGGGCCCAACCCGATTTGCTAGAGCTGTTGATTCGTGCCTGGAACCCAACAGATGGAAAATTCATCATCTGTGGCAGAGACATTGAGTTCGATGCTACAGACATATATTTCCTGACTGGATTTTCCCATCACGATGAGAGGCTAATTCTAGAGGGCCAACAGACTGGGAACGAATCGCTAGACATGCTAATGGCACGAGTGTGCCCACGGGCATGAAAATCAAAAAGCGGGAAGGTGGCAATTCCGATAGTGGAAGACTTGGTTCTTCGTGCAGTACTATTTATGGTGACAAGGGCAGCGAGCTCCCAAGCCCAACACAAGGCATCAAAGACCCAACTCCAATTGGCTCTTGAATGCCTCAACTCAACCATGTTTAACTGGGTGGAAACAGTGACGGCGAACATGAAGAGACAGCTTACCAACTATCATTGTGGGGAGACGAAACAATTCTGCTACGGGTCTATCTTGATCTCGCTCATGCTAGAGCGGGTGTTGGCACTGCAGTTATAGGATATGGACTTGGATGTGCCCAGACCATGGGAGACTAGGATCACACAGTGGGCACATGTTATGCCACGAGGAGGTGGCGAATGACCAGTGTCGTGAGGGACACTATTCCATGAGTCGTTGGATCGCCAGACAATATTCATCGAGGACTGGCCATATGCTGGTATGGACTTTCATGGAGACCCCGACATGCAGCTGCCCACTAGCGAGTAGTGGGACGATGGCGGTAAAGCACTTGATCATACTACTTTTGTATTTTATCTTTTATGATGTTTATTTTATATTTTTTCATGCATATGTCCTAATGAAGTACTCTATGGTATTTGCAGATGTGGGACCAGTGAAGCCTGTAGGACTGGCTCCAAAGGCACGGAGGGACCCAAAGGGCATCAGAGAGCTGGCCTTGGCTCCCCCAGCTAGCGATCTGGTGGAGACAGTGGCCCAAAATCTTGAGGGCCTGACGGCGAGGATCCCTGATTACATGGGAGTCGAGGAGGTCCCCATAGAGTTCCAGATACATACAGTAGGAGTGATACCCAGGGTGCACCACCTGTTGAGGCAAGTCACACGAGTGGTGGTGTGTTATAGGGAGCATAACCCACCGCAGTAGATGCCTAGGTTTTATTTCCTGCTGATTTTTTTGAGAGACATGTGTCTCGGATGTACGTAGAACACAGACTCTATATACACTTATTTTTTGAGCGCCTCAGTGCGCCACACAATATATATATATATATATATATATATATACATATTCCTATAGTTCATTATTGTGTTTTGAATGCTTCTATATGCTATTTTTGATTACATGTTACGCAAATGTCTATCTAATACATGGTTTGCTAATGCATCAATTAACGCATTTAATCTTCTTGGAATGTGTCGATATGTAATAAAATCAAAATTCCTTTCTAACAATTTAACACGTAAATACAACCTTAAAATCCGATGATCTCTAACGAAATAGCACCCATTAAGCTGGTGGACAACAAGCTGAGAATCTAGATTCACAACCAATGTATGAATACCAAGGTTGATAGCCTTGGTCAATAATTCAATAACAGAACTATATTCAGCGACATTGTTTGTGGTACAACCCAGATAAACACCTTGGAGGTCAACTAACTCACTGTGAGGATCATAGATCACCCATGACATAGAAGAAAGGTTGCGGGTACTGCGGCAGGCACCATCAGCGAAACCAATGTAAGGTGTACCAGACATCTGCACAAGAATCAAAAGACACAATAAGTGGCAATTATGCCTACACACCAAGCCAAACCTGAAAACACACCTGCTGAAAACACATGGATGTACAAATCAGAATGCATGGGGTTCATGCATAATATTTTTTTCAGATAAAGCCCATTTCGGGGCTTATCTAGAAGGTTCCCTTCATAATCAATCAGCTCATAGGCCCCCTTTTGCAAAACTCGCTTTACAATATAAGACCCATGCCACATAGGCTCGAATTTTCCTACCCCCAGCTTATCATTTGCTTGATCGTAAAGCAGGACTAAATCTCCTTCAACGAAAGAATGAGGACAGACAGTATGATCGAAGTGAGTTTTCACTCTCTTCTTTTGTGCTTCAATGGCTAGAGAGGCTAATTGATGGGTCTCATCTAGTCGCTCTAGATTGAGGATACGTTCTTATACCGGAGTAGTGTTGGGGAGTAATTCGACGGCTAATTTCAGAGAAGGGATCTCACACTCAATCGGAAGGGTAGCCTCCAGACCGTAAACTAATTGGAACAGGGTGAACCCGGTGGCATCCTTCACTGAAGTTCAGTAGGCCCATAAGGCGGAGAACAACATCAAGTGCCAGTTGGACTTGTGCATGCCGATGGTGCGTTGAAGCATCATAACTAGAACTTTGTTGATGGCTTCTACTTGGCCATTGGCCTGAGGATAGTACGGTGTCGAGCTATCATGCCACAAGCCTAGCTAGGTTGTTAACTCAGTCATCATATGATTATGGAAATGTTTGCCGTGATCAGTGACGATAGCTTGAGGGACTTCGAACCATGAGATAACATGATTAAATAAAAATTGCGCCACTGTGTGACCATCTTCAGATAGTGTAGGCATTGCCTCGGCCCATTTTGTGAAATAATCAACGGCAACGATGATATACCCATGCCCCCTGGCCGAGCGAGGGTTATAGGTCATATAATCAATGCCCCATTTGGAAAAAGGGCCAACGGTAACGACAGGGTGCAATGGAGCGGGAGGCGCGTGCATCTTCCGTTGGTAGATTTGGCACTCATGACAAGAGCAGATGGCAAGAATGCAATCCTTGAAGATAGAGGGCCAAAAATAACCAGCACGGAGGATCTTTTGAGCAGTTGCATACCCAGACATGTGACCACCACAGGCACCAGAATGGCAGTCATTTAGAACTCATTCAGCTTCCTCGAATGTTAAGCATCGGCGGAGAACAGAGTCAACACCGAGACAGTATAGGGTGTCCCCAATAATGCAATAGAGTTGAGAATTATGGCGAATCCATCGTCGAGCATCCTTGGACAAATCAAGACGAAAAGAGGACATCTGAAGATAGACAATAATGTCCCTGTACCAAGGATCGGGGGTACTAATCAAGAACAAAGTTTCATCCAAAATATAGTCCTCTAATCGAGAGGGCAAGGTAACAGATGGCAGAGAGAAAAGAAACTCAGCAAAGACGAGGGACTTCTTAGACTTGGTAGTGGTAAACTCCAAGTCGAACTCTTGGAGGATGACAATCCACTTTGAGTATTTTCCCCCCAGTAACTGACGTGACAAGATGTACGTCATGGTGTTGCAATCAGAAACCACCATCGTGGTACGCAATAGAATATAGTGGCGAAAACGTTGAACGGCACAAACGGAAACCAATTCCAACTTCTCGACATAGGCATATCGAGTTTCGGTATCTAGTAAATTGAGGCTGAGATAGTAAATGACATGCTCAGTGTCATCGTCATCATCTTGAACTAGAACCATGCCAATAGTGGTATCGGCAGTGGCTAAATACAGAGTGTAGTCACAATGATAATCAAGAGGATGCAACAACGGAGCAGAAACAAGGAGGGTCTTGAGGTGCTCAAATGACTCTTGTGTAGCGGCATCCCAAAGGAAAGGGGTATCCTTCTTTAATAACCGCGTATAGCCTTTGGCCACTTCAGCATAATTCGGAAAGTATCGTCGTAAAAAATTTGCTTTACCTACAAACTCTGCAATTGCTACAAAGAAGCAGGGGGAGGAAGATTCAGAATGGCTTCGACTTTAAGGCGATCGAGACGGATACCCTCTTGGGAGACGATGAACCCGATAAGTCTGCCTGACTCAACGCAAAAGACACATTTATGCGGATTCAGCCGGATACGATAGTGTCGACAGCGGAGAAAATTTTCACAAAGGTGAGCTGAATGGTCCTGGCGATTTGCTGAATGAGCCGAAAGATCATCCATGTAGGGCTACAAAATGTGTCGAATATCATGAAACGCATAATACATTGCGCATTGGAAGGTGGCACTGGCATTTTTTAAACCGAAGGGGAGCTTTTTATAAGCGAAAGTGCCCCACGGACAGATAAAAGTGGTCTTGTGTTGATCTGCAGGTGCAATATTAATCTAGTTATAACCAGAGAAACCATCCATGAACGAGTACATTTCACTCCCGGCACACTCATCAATGAGTTGGTCAATGAAGGGTGTAGGGTAGTTATCTTTGGGACAAGCACGATTAATATCACGATAATCAACACATACCCTAATAGTGCCCTGTTTTTTAGTCACAGGGACAATATTAGAGACCCAATCTGTGAGTGGGATGGGGTAAATAAAACCAGCCTTAAGAAGCTTTTCAACTTCCGCTTTAATAGCTGCAGCCTTTCGGGGGTGCACGGGGCATAGACGCTGCCGAACAGGTTTAGCACCTGGATAGGTAGGTATCTCATGCACCACGATGCTAGGATCGATGCCGGGCATTTCTTCGTAAGACCAAGCAAACACATCACGGAATTCGTGAAAAAGATCAGTGTAAAGCTGAATCTCCTCCGGAGTACAAGTTACTCCAACATGGATATGCTCAAAAACCCCTGGTTTAACATAGATGTCGATTGGCTGAGTTTGCGTAATGTTTCCCATATTCCCTTCAGAAAACACTTGATGAACTTGGATGGGTGTCTAAAGGGGTTGGGATGGGAGACAAGGAGCAAACCGCTCGAGACAAGTAAGCATTTCCCGATGGGCAGGGAGAAATGAGGAACGATGGTGATGATCAGACCACGGGGGTTCCTTGAAAGACATGGTCTCAATAATCACTTCATCAGAAGGAAAAATTTCCTTTAAAGGGTCTGAAGAAGTGCCATCTCCAAGCCAAGGGGATTGAACGTATGAGTCGAGAGCTCTGCTCGAAGGAGAAGATTCAGAGGAGGGAGCCGATGCAGAAACAATTTTGATGTATTTGAGCTCAGCAGGACTCAATGGCATCTCATCACCCTAGGATTCTATTTGATCAGCGGGGGGGAGAACCCAAGGATCAGAGCAAACAGAAATCATATTAATGGGAGCAATTTTGGGAGGTGGGAGTGAAAAAATACCCATAAGGGAAGGATCTTTAAAGAGCCCAGCACCCACATTCTCACACGGAATGGAGGTATGCTCCACAAAAGGCGTGTTTCCACCAGAGGAGAGGAGGCAAATAAGGACAACTGGTCTACTGTGACGATATTCCCCTGATGAGGGAAATGAATGACATAGAATAGAGATGATGCCACGGCTCGCATGGCATATGTCCAGCTGTGTCCTAGAAGGAGGTTGTAAGTTAAATTGGCATCAACAACTTCGACTGTCTTCCCTTCCAGAGTAATAATCAAGTGTTGGAGTATACCATAAGGATGAAACTCTCTCCCATAAAAGGCTTCCAAGGTCATAGGAGACTGGCTCAAAGTCGGAGAACCAATAGACTTCCAACAAGCAACAGACATTATGCAAGTAGAAGCACCTTCATCAATGATGGTACGATGAATCATTTTAGAATTGATGATGACCTGGATAAGAAAGGAAATTTGGTGAGGTAGTCTCGGTATATGACTGTCTAGGTCAAAAGTGATCAAATCTGAATAGGTCAGGTCAATGCCACTGATGGCTGATAGCAAGGACTTCCTCTGAGAGGGGCAGCTCTGGAGAACTTCCAATGTGGACATAGCTAACGAAGCCTGGGCTAAGTCCTCAATGATGTTGAAGTGCTAAGCAGCACGAGCATTAGGGTTGTAATAAGACTTCTGGAGCACGCCTTTAGGAGGAGGTCAAATGAACGCTTCAGTGCTAGGTCGCTCAATATGAAGGGGACCAGAACTGGACGGAGGAGCACTAGACGGGACCTCAGGCTCCTTCCGGAAGGCGACAGATACTCTTTTTCCCAAGTACTAATGTGGATGGGAATCGTCCTAGCCATAAATACCTGAGAACCAAAGGGAGAAGAGGATTGAGATGGATCAGCCACCATTTGAGTTTGCTGCGAGGGAAAAGGTTCTTTGAGTACGGCAGGAGTCCCGGGGGCACCTTTCAACAAACGACTAACTTCAGACCACCTTGGGCAGTCTTTGGTATAGTGATCCTCGTCACAGATAAGGCAAGGATACTTAGGCTTGTGTTTGGCACCTTCCTCGGGTGGAGGTTTAGGGGAATCCTGCTTCGGTTGATCAACCTTATTCTTTCCTTTTCCCTTCTTTTTCCCTTTCGAGGCTTTATCCGTCGTGGTGGACTAGATGGCGTTAACCTTGGAAGTGTTATTAGAATTGGATACAACTTAAGAAGTGTTTTCATTCGAAGCATTCGACTTTTGCTTCCCAGGGTTTGCGGAAGATTTCTTAGAGGACAGATTAACAGAACCAATGACGCCATCAACAGATGGTGTTGGCAAGGCTTTGGAAGTTCCGGGCCTCGGAGCATCTGGAAAATAATTATATAGTGTACCAGACAGGGAGTAAACCAAGTCAAGGTACTAAGCATGCGCAATAGCCTGCTCTTCAGTTACACATGCCCCCATAGCAATGTCCCGCGCTATCAGACCGACAAATGAGGTTGTGAACCAGTCAGTCAGAAGCTAATCGGGAATCCAAAACTTAATCAAACGGCGACACCATCTCCATTCATGGATATGATCAGAGATATGCATGGCCATTGTTTGTTTTAAGGATGTCAGGAGATGTGTGCCCGTCTCATATCGAATCGACAACTGAAAATGAGTTAAAAATGCCATAGCCAACGAGTTAAAGTCCTGAAAAGATCCGCGAGCTAACTCAATATACCATTTAGCAGTAGAGCCAGTGAGGGTCCATTGAAAAAGGTGGAGCCAGATTGAATCATCAAGCCATGAATTTGATGAACACCATAGATGATAAGTCATGACGTGGGCTTGGGGATCTTCTCCAGCTTTACCATCAAACTTGGGACAATCACCGGGAATCTTAGTTGGAACCGGTGGCCAATACGGATTATGAAGAATAGGATCATTTGTCAGTTTGGACACATCCAGTAATTCCAACATTGCTAAAAAGGGTAATTGAGGGTTAAAGGACATTTGAGGCCGCGGGTAGGAGGTAGCACCAGAGTTCTAGCCAGCTGCTTGTTGCCCCCATTGATTTTGTCCGGATAGATTTGGCCCAGAAGGGTTCTGTCCGTAGGGATTTTGTCCATAGGGGTTATAGCTGTAACTGGACGGTTGACCCTGGATCTACCCCCCAGCATTCCATTGATTACCAACTTGGCCCGCAGGAGCAACATATGGTTGCTGGTAATTCTGGTAAGGACTCACCTACAGTTGTTGATAATTTTGGTATGGGGAAAATTGGGTTTTCCCTTGGGATTGTTGAAAACCATAAGGCGACTGGGCTCCAAACTGAGCCTGGGAGCCAGGCTCCATTTGATAAGCAGGTTGAGATTGGGATCCAACCTGAATTTTAGGTCCGGATTGGGTCTGGGACCTAGACTGGGACTCAAAATCGAGTGGAGCTTGAGAAGCAACAATAATTTGAGTGCCCGGTTGAGCAAGCCCAGACGGATGTCCTTGAGAGAACTGAGGCTGAGTAATCTGGCTAGAAGGTTGACCTAGTTGAGATTGAGGTTTACCCATTTTCCCAGAAGGCTGATTTTTCTGGGTATTGGATTGTCCTAATTGGCCGGATGGATTAGCAGACTGGACAGTTGGTTAGCCCGATTAGTTTTGAGGCGGACCAATTTGTCTAGATGGTTGACTAAGCTGGACGGTGGGTTGGCCTTGCTGAATGTAAGGTTGACCGACTTGCCCAGAAGGGTAGCCTTGTTGGACACTAGGTTGGCCTTGTTGTATGTAAGGTTGTCCCGGATTACCAGAAGGTTGCTCGAAATAGGTAAAGGAGGAACCACCAAAGGCCGAAGGTTGTCCCTGGAAGGGTTGTCCTTGTGGGCCTCCAGGTTTCCCTGGATAAGGTTGTTTGTAAGACGGCTGACCTTGATAGGGTGGTCCTTGAAAATTTGCAGGGGGTACTTGGCCACCATGATAAGTGGTGGTACCCCAAGCAACAGACAACGGAACCGAGACCTCAACCGCAGGTTGAGATGGCAAAGGTCTGGGGTAATAAATATGAGCTCCTCGAGAATCGTAATAATGAAATGGATTTTGGGGATCCGGATTCTGAAGAGCTTGTAAATACTGATCATATGCCCCCCTGCTGGAATGGAACCAGAAGAAGGTGGGGTACTTAGTGTAGGATCAACAACTCCGGATGTAGATGCTGATGGGCCACTATTCGCAGGTCCGGACGAAGGTCCAGCAACAGTGGTCACAACTGAAGATGCAGTGACGGCACTAACAACAGGGGCTGAAGAAGCCACACAAACAGTTGGAATAGTCAGGACTGAGGTGACAGACACATTGTGAATTTGAGGGGTAAAAGGCTCCGAAGTCGGAGTGACAGTACGAGACCACATGGAACTCGTAAGGGGAGATCTAGAACCCATAATATCTTCCAAAGCCTTATAGCATAAAGGCAGCGTGACACCAAGCGGAGTGACACGAAAGGGCGAAGTTTCTGGCGACACAGGGATTTCACCACTGGCCATGAGGGTTTCTTCGCCCAGGATGGGATTCGTCTCATCCATGTTGGAAGAAGACATTGGGACTAAGACACTAGGAGGATTTATGGGAATATCCTCTTCGGAAGGCTCCCAAATGGGGTTCCAATTACTATCATAAGACTCGTCCTATGGAGTGCGAGAGTTAAGCGGTTGGATACTCGGTATGACTGGAAAAGTATCACTAATAGTCGGTACTTCAGAAGCTACAGAGGATGGAGACCCTTGGTCACTTGGAACAGGAGACGAGATCGGTGATTCTGCTAGGATGATTTAATTCAAAATCCTAGGAAAACTAATGAGAAAGAACCCTACACAAGTTAAAATGTAAACAAGATCTAGCAGGGTAAATGTGAATGTGGCCAAATAAATTTTAAGACACAGGAATAGAACTTGACCTTTTCATCTTTAAAGAGTCGAGAAAAGGACGAAAAGATGACTCTAGTCACCTTCGAATATTTAATGAGCCAGAAGTGAAAAGTGCTCAGATGGACCTTTTCTTTTAGGGAGTTTGAAAATGAACGAAAGTGACTACTCTGGAGAACTAGGCAAAAGGTTTACCAAAAAACCCATAAAACTGAATATACACCTTAGCAGTCATATGAAAACCAAGGACTTTCCGTACCACTTCACATCCTTCCACAAGCTATCAACAATCCCACACTTGTCACACCCACACTAGCTATCTATCAAACTCAAAAACACTAACAGCACTGCTCAATCCCAGAATTTACCAACTAGCTGATCATAGCAATGGTGAGTGTTTAAATAGGAGAAGGAGTCTCCATGAAAAGTGGAAGAGAGAGCTTATCCCCAAGGAAGGTAGCACAAATGACAGAACTGCCATACCAGAGGAGGAAGGGCGACACAAATTATGCCAACAACCAGGTCTGGAGACATCCAGAAGGCCGACTGTTGGAACAAATTCGCCCAATCTGGATCATCACGAGTTTATAACTAAGCTTTAGCACTGACATCGCCAATAGGCAATGTAGCCAGTTAGACTATCACTAAAGATAGAAAGTAGCCCCGCGCCGGAGCATGAAATCGGACCGTCGTGGGAAACAAATGTACTTCCACGTTGGAAGCGCGACTGGACTATTTACAACCGTTGTTAATCGAGTATATTAAGTCCATAGTCGCGATGAGGCAGAAAACTTAGGAAAAGTGGGTCACTTGGCAACATAAGAGAGCATTTGTTCAACATGAGCATGTTTCACTGGGACACATGGCACAGTAGAAGGACTAGGGTGAAGGCAGTGACAAATTACTATGTAACAGACCCTCTAGTGGATTGGATTACAATTGGACCTAACATTCTAAAGGAAATGGAACGTGGAGTCCTACAGGTCAAGTAAAGGTTGAAAATAACACATGATCTCTAGAAGAGCTATGCATATAAAAAGAGAACCCATATGGAATAAAACGTAGGAGATCATGTGTATCTCTAGTTCAAACCCAAAAGAAGCTCCTTGAGAATAGAAACTTGCACCAAATTGGCACCCAACTATGGTGGACCATTCAAGATCCTAGAAAGAGTTGGACCAATGGCATATAGGCTTGCCTTATGTCCTAATGTTAAAGAAAATGAAGTATCCAATTTATCTTTTCTTAATAAATAGGTTTATGACTATAATCACATCAATGATTGGGCTATGATATAAGAAGAACCAAAAGGAGAATTCCAGATCTAGCCTTAATACATACTAGATAGGAAGGAGACAATGCTTTGGAACTGAGCCATCACATAGGTCAAGGTGTGGTGGAAGAATTATGGAGTGGATGAAGCCACATGGGAACTAGAGGATGTCATGGGAGTAGAAATATCCATTTTTGTTTACTATATAAGACATTATTGTGCATAGCAAAACAACAAGGATAATGCTCCTTTAAAGGGGTGGAAATTGTAACAACCCCATTTCGAACCCTAGGATAATTGTGACGTTTAAATTCCATAATGGCAACGAACCACACTAAACATTTTAAAATGATGCATATGTAAATATTTCTTGATAAATTAAAAAAAAGGTTGAGTAACTAACTAGGAAAGTGAGCATCAATACACACTATGATACCAGAAGTGGGAACTCATGAGGGGGTTAGGTGGGTGGCCACTAATATCCACTTAGTTCATTCATCCCCCATTATGAATAAATGGTCTTGATTGCATTAAGTTCCTCCAGGAGATGGAGAAAATTCTGTGAAATTGGCCCATAGTGAGCCACTTGCATTGCTACAAGAGCTACCCTACTTTGACAACCCAATATAGTTGGATCCTCTATTGGAAATTTTTCTTAATCTATGTGTCCATGATCTTACCAATTATTGCATGTTTAATGCAATATGGATTGAGTTATGTTAGTGTGAGTTTCTCAGTGATTTCTAATGTATCCAACTATGGTGGAAAGTATGGTCGAAATCAGCCCACATTGAACATTGGGTGCAAGGCAAGGAAGGGGGGGATACTTAGCTCAAAATTGTTGTGACCCATAACCTTGGTGATGGTGTAGGGTCTCTATCAGAGTGGTTGGAGCTTCTAATGGGCCCCTACAAGGTGTTCCTTCTACAAATGCAACCAAACTTTGTCTCCCACTTAAAACTTGTGTGGCACGCGGTGTTGATCATGACATACTTAGTTTTGGATTTTTGAAAGATACCATGGACCTACTGGTGGATGTGCTAAATTCATTCAATAAACTTGGTAGTTTTTTTTGCTTCAAATTGAACATGTGCATATTCTACCTGTGTAGTTTCAAAGGGCAGTGTGACATCAATGGGACCTAATGGTTGAAATCCTAGGCCCGCC
Organism: Pinus tabuliformis; assembly: GCA_031772625.1. Lineage (NCBI taxonomy): Eukaryota > Viridiplantae > Streptophyta > Pinopsida > Pinales > Pinaceae > Pinus > Pinus tabuliformis. The sequence continues at coordinate 254,808,730 of CM062805.1, forward strand.
TGAAAGGGGTTGTGGCCATCTGAGCTATGGAGAGTTATGTTGTAGTTGTGCTAAACATAGGGGAGACTCTCATTCCATGTGTATGGATGCTTGGAGTTTTACATGTGCAAAATGTTCACGATCATCCTATTGACGACCTCTATCTAGCCCTCAGTCTCGGGGTGGAAGGAAATTGATTTGGTGATAGTTGGACTTCAAATCAATATTACTAAAGTACTTATCCCCCTTGAGTTGGTCAAGTCAGGGAAGCAAGTTTCGGTTCCTAACTATGATTTTATTTAGGGCCTGATAATCAATGCAAAGTCATTGGGTCCCACATTTATTTTTCATGATTACAATCAAGCTTCCATAAGGTGAGGAACTTCTTCAAATGTACCCTTTTTAGAGAAGCTCTTAGATTTGTTACTTGATCTCCTCAATTTCCAAAAGAAAGCAATGATAGATTGTCCCATTGGATAGAGGTGTTTTGGGGGTCAGATTGATTGAGTGCTTGACATGATAATGCATATGTACCCATGTGGGTGAGGAGAATATGTCTTTTTATTATTCCATGATCTTATCCACTTTCCTCTGTTGCATGGAGGCCATGAATGTGGCCACAATCTTCTCCTTGCTTTGAGAGAAAATCAAGAAGAAGATATTTTTCCTAGTTTGGGAGATGACCTTAATGCATTGCTTAAAAGAGATCAAAGAAATGGAAATAGGCAAGGGAACCTCTGGTATCCTGTATAGTTGTTTTCCAAAATTAATAATAACCTTATTAGATCTAGACTCATACATAACATGACACTTCCACAAGTATGGTTGGCCTAATAGAACATCACAAACTTCAAAGGGAGCAACATCACATAATACCTCATCCATGAAGGGCTTGATGTTAGAGGGCATGCAACATTATTGGTTGACATGAGGATATCACCCTTCTTAGAGCCCCCCAATGGTTTATGGATGTGGGTGTGGTGTTGTCTAAAGGACCGACTGCTTAATGAACTTTGCTAAGATGAGTTTCTTTTGACTCCCACTAGCAACAGTGAAACACAGTGGAGCAACTTTCACCCACATTTGTGAATGAAAGAAGCACTCACCTTCCTCTATATATTCTAGCTCACTTTGTTGGACCTTGTGGTGGAAACGGTGTCAATGGGTTCTGCATCAATGATTTGTTTCCCCTTGTTTAGATCTGGTTCAAAATTAGAACCTGCATCTAACTCTAAATCTTTTAGCTTGGCCACTAGTGATTTCTTTCTTTGACATCCATTTTTGTATTGAGAGGGGCTCTTGTGGAACTTGCAATAATTTCTTGTGTATTTGTTCATATTCCCATACCATTCTTTGTTTATGGCTTAGATGGGTTGTTCTGGGTTGGTACACCCTAGCTCTATCCTTTTTTCTAAAAATTAGGGATGCCCTTTCCCTGCTTCTACTGTGAAGGACTCACAAATCCAAAGTCCCGCTTCTTCTATTTAATTTTTTTCTTGATTTTGACAACATATTGATACGTTGAGCCAAGCGAGGAGATGTCCAGGAACTCCATTTCTATCTAGATGTATCTATGTAAACAACCACATTATTTGAGCACTAGATGTCACTTAGAGTCTTTGATACCCAGCTTGGCGTGCAAGGTATGAAAGATATTTGTTGACTCTAACACTGCTTGGTCCCTTTCTTTTCATAGTGTGTTACATCTCACGTACTAGTCTTTGTAGCTTTCAATAGGGTAATATTTTTCCTGAACAACATCCCTAAAAGAGTCCCAAATGGGTGTTACTAAAAATAGTGTCGATTCATCCATGTCTCTCTACTCACTGTAAGTTTCCCTCTAATCCTTGACATGGGAGGTAGCCTTAAGGAGTGCAAATATAATCTTTTATCTATCAAAAAAATTGTGGACTCAAAAATATCCTTCTAACATGTTTAACCATTTATTTAGATCATCTACATATATTTGGACTTCAAATATAGGAATATCGAAATTAACTTGTACATTAAAGGAGGTGGCTCCTCTGAAGTGGCCACTTGATGAAGATGTGTTTCCTATTGGAATCTTTCCAAGGAGATGGGAAAAATTATCCATTATCTTCTTCATTTTTCACACGATGGCTTCTTCAAGCAACAATTTAATAGGATCTCTTGCTCCCTCATCTTTCTTTTTGTTCCACCATAGGGAGGTTTTCAGGGTCAACGAGGACGGTCCTGCAAGGGCTCAAGCATGTTGAGTCCAAACTCCTTATGTTGAAAATAGCAACAAGAAATGCTAAATATAGAAGTGCTAAAAATAGCACTGCCATAAATAGCATTTCAGGATACCTTCCTATTTTAGTTAGTCCCTGAACTAAAATAGAGAAGTAAAATTCAAGTTTGATCTTAGCAGTTGTTTGTAAAATAATTAATTAATTCATCTTGAGTTAATTAGTTGTAGAAAATCAAACATGAAGTCTATGTGGGGACATGCAACAGTTATCCCATTGACTGAGGAATTTATCCCTCAGTTAAAGAGATAAGGATGAGTTGTAATATTGAGTTGTAATTAGTTATGTCAGTTACCTGAGTTAAGTCTAGTTAGATTAGTTCAAACAGTTTGTTGAATTAATTGTGAGTTCAGTTAGTTAATGCATGCATGCATGTAACTACTGCACTTCAGATAACTGAATATTCTCTCATAAATAACTCATGCATGTCAATTCAAACAGAAACCCAGTTGAGATCAGATGATGGGATAGTGTACTATCAGTTGCAGGAATGTTCCTTGGAGGATATCTCTTACATGCAGAAGGAATTCATTCCTTGGAGATTGCGCAGTTACTTCTTCAGTTTAGTGAGTGTGTGATGAGGCCAATCACACAGGTGGCATCATTGGACCCCAAGAAAAACTGTGCAAGGAAATAGGAGGCTTGGAGGGCTAAGGGAAGGCATATCTTGTGTCTATTCAATCCATGAGCTGTATTTGTTTTGATTGCAGAGAGAGCGGGATAGCTTGTGAGCTGATTCTTTTTGTAATCTGAACATATTTCCACTTTTGAATCAGTGATCGGAGAATCCACAGTATGAACATTTTTATACCAACGTTTCAAATCCCAAGTGGGATCCATCATCAAGGATGAAGAATGATGATAAAAGAAGAGCAATACGGCAGAATAAATACTAATGAGGAAGAAATTTAAGGAAGAACACACTGTCGCACAATTGTGAGCACATTCAGAATTCTGATGATGGCATGGGAAACAATGGAAATCAAGGCTTAGACATAAGTGTCCAGAAAGAAGAAAAAACTATGTCTTCAACAAACACCTGGGAGTCAAGATCAAATAGAAAAGTGGTCAACCTATCTTCCCAAGAATTAGATCCTCTTGTAACCAATGTTCTCAGCAAAGGTATGGGGTTTGCGGTTGCTCCTAGAAGCCTCCCCATTGAGAGCATGATATGTAGCATAGAAGATGGGATTAGTAACCTCCCTTTGGAAGACAAAGAAGCATTGAGGCAAGAATTTTCTCTCATCATGAGAAAAGCCATTGCTCCCAAAAGCAACCTGAGTAGGGAAGAACAAAAAGCTTTCAAATCTTTGCGGAACAATGACAAGGTGGTGGTTCTTAAAGCAGATAAAGGAGGAGCAGCAGTCATCTTAGATAAAGAAGACTATGTGCGCAAAATGAATGATCACCTAAACTGTGGCAGTTATAAGAAGTTGAACAGTAATCCCATCCCCAAAATCATGAAGGATGTAAAAAAGATCATCTCAGATTCTAACCTCGACGAGAAATTAAAGAAGAAATTAACCCCATCTTGTGAAACCATCCCTAGAATCTATGGATTACCCAAGATCCATAAGGAAGGGGTTCCCCTCAGACCGATAGTTAATACTATTGGCTCCCCAACCTATGAGCTTGCTAAATATGTTGCTAAAATCCTTAAACCCCTTGTCGGAAATACTGATTCCTTCATCAAAGACTCCCAGGACTTTGTGAATCTAATTAAAAATGAAAGGATGGAGCGTGATGACATTCTTGTTAGCTTTGACGTGGTATCCTTATTCACGAAGATTCCTCTTGATGAAGCCATTCAGGTTATAAAAGATGTTACTGATCCAGGGACTGCAAAGCTGGCTGAAATCTGCTTAAGGTCAACAGTGTTCACCTTCCAAGGAATATTTTATGAGCAGACTTCAGGTGTGGCAATGGGATCACCCCTATCACCGATCGTAGCCAACCTATACATGGAACACTTTGAAAAGAAGGCCCTGGAATCTTATCCTTTAAAGCCGGCATGGTGGAAGCGTTTTGTCGATGACACCAACATAAAATGGACGCATGGTAAAGCAGAACTTGATAAGTTTTTCATTCACTTAAATTCCATCTCTCCGGAAATAAAATTTACGATGGAACTTGAAGAAAACATGAGCATCCCATTTTTGGACGTTCTAATCATCAGAAAGGAAGATGGCTCTCTAGGCCACAAGGTTTTCAGAAAGTCAACCCACATAGAAAGTTACCTCCATGCGGATTCCCACCATCACCCGACCCAAAAGTTTGGTGTTCTAAACACCCTTGCCATCAGAGCCCTTCGAATTTCCGACTCAGAGCATCTGAATGAAGAAAAGAAGCATTTGGTTTCATCTTTTAAGAGTATAGGCTACAAAGAGCATGAGATTAAAAAAGCCATTGAGAGAGCTGAAATAAAGTTGTCATCTCATGAGCATAAGGCGCAAGATCAACCTCAGGGTAAGATTTTTCTACCTTATATCCTTGGTGTTATAGGCAAAATCGCTAAAATCCTAAGAAAGAAAAACATTATCACTCATTTCTCAGCCCCCGGTACCATCAGACAAGGTTTGAAGTCTGTTAAAGATGATATTGACAATCTTCAGCTTAAAGGAGTCTATAAAATAAACTGTTCTTGTGGAAAAAGCTACATAGGTGAAACTGGTCGCTCCCTCCAAACAAGGCTCAAAGAACATGGCGCTGATATCAGGAATGGAAGATCTCGTACCTCAGCATTGGCAGAACACTCCTTGAAGACTAAGCACCATATTTGCCTGGAAAACGCATCTATTATCGCAAGAGAGGAACATCATCAAAGACGAAAGATCAGAGAAGCTCTTGAAATTATTAAGCATCCTCAGAATCTGAACAGAGACAATGGTATGGAAATTAGCGGAAGCTGGCTCCCCTTGATCAAAGAAATTAAAAGTCGCCAACCCATCCCCAGGTAATGCATCCCTTTGGTATGTTGTCCCCTCTCCTATTCTTATTCTATTTTTTGACCCAGTTTTATATCATTAGAGTACTATAATAATTTGATTTCTATCTATATATAGCTATTAATTAATATATTTATTATTATATTAGTTAACTATAAATATCAACTATTTATAATTACTAATATAATTTAAATATATTAATTTAATTTATATAATAATTATTATATTAATTAATTATTATAATATTTAATTATTATTATATAATAATAATTAATTAATTAGTTAATATGATTTAAATATATTATTTAGTTAATTATTATATCAGTCAACTATAAATATTAATCATTTATAATTACTAATATGATTTAAATATATTAATTTATTTTATATAATAATTATATTAATTAATATATTAATTATTATATTAATTAATTAATTATTATTATAATATTTAATTATTATTATACAATAATAATTAATTATTTATTATACAATAATAATTAATTATTTACTATATAATAATTGATTATTATTGTATTAGTATTATATTAATTTATATATTAGTTATTTTATTAATTAATATATGAATTATTATATTAATTTATTATAAATATTAATTATTTATAATAATTAATATGACTAAAAATATATTAATTTAATTTATATAGATATTAGCATATGGTATTAATTCTTGTCCCTATTAATATAATAATAATCAATTATATAATAATTGATTATTATTATATTAATTTATTTATTAGTTTTTTATATTAATTAATATTTGAATTATTATATTAGTTAACTATAAATATTAATTATTTATATTTACTAATATGATTTAAATTTATTAATTAGTTAGTATGATTTAAATATATTATTTAGTTAATTATTATATTAGTTAACTATAAATATTAATCATTTATAATTACTAATATGAATTAAAAATATATTAATTAAATTATATAATGATTATTATATTAATTAATATATTAATTATTATATTAATTAATTATTATTATAATATTTAATTATTATTATAATATTTAATTATTATTATAATATTTAATTATTATTATATAATAATAATTAGTTATTTATTATATAATAATTGATTTTATTATATTAATATTATATTAATTTATATATTAGTTATTTTATTAATTAATGTATGAATTATTATATTAATTTATTATAAATATTAATTATTTATAATAATTAATATGAATAAAAATAAAATTATATAAAATAAAATAAAAATTCTAGCCGACAGTGTGTTCTTCCTTAAATTTCTTCCTCATTAGTATTTATTCTGCCTTATTGCTCTTCTTTTATCATCATTCTTCAACCCTGATGATGGATCCCACTTGGGATTTGAAACGTTGGTATAAAAATGTTCATACTGTGGATTCTCCGATCACTGATTCAAAAGACACAAACCACAGATCTCTTAAATCCAAAATATTTCCACTTGTATGATAATACAAAGATTGGGGTTTTAGGCTAAGGATTCCCCTGGGTTATTCTTCTTTGTTCATGTGTGATTGATTTCTCATTCTCAGTTATATGTGTTCTAATTGATCTTGCTCATATTCAATTAAACTTCCGCAAAGTTTGTCGTAGAAGTAGATATTATATTTTGCTTTAGTATATTGCATAATCTATTGATCTATAGTGGGAATTTCTACATGGTATCAGAGCGAAGGTGATCAAAGCAGAGAACAGTATACAAGAAGGGAGAAGTTTGAAGTTTGAGATTCCTGAATATAGAAATCAAGTTCTTATCACATCTCAATTTCACCAATGGCATTCAACGGTTTAAGACTCGAGTATTCCCTTGATGGCAACTCGAATTATATAGCCCGGAAGGATCACATGGAAGCAGTATTAGAGGATAATGGTCTAAAGGAATTCATTGATCAAGAAGTCCCCAAGATGGCAGTAGTTGATGCTACAGAATTAGCGAAATGGAAGAAATGTGTGGCTAGAGCAAGGAGAATACTCCTAGAGGGAGCTTGATACCACATTGTCTCAAGCCTCCATGGGAAGGAGACACCATTTTCGATGTGGAAAACATTGAAAGATCTATATCAGAACATAAGCAATCAGAGGAAGCTAGCACTGAAAGACAATCTTAAGAAAATCAAGTGTGAAAAGCGTGACACGATCTCTACATATCTGAAAAAGCTCACCACTTGCAGGGATGAGCTTGGAAGTGTAGGGATCACGACAGTCAATGATGACATGGTGAGTCTTGCACTCCTCGGTCTTCCTAAGAGCTGGCATAGATACCAAGACTCGATTAATGGAAGAGAAAAACTACCAAATTGGTAACGACTTTGGTAGGATCTGATGCAGGAGGAGATAAGAAGAAGCACCAAAGATGGATCCTCATCAAAGCAATATGATGAGGAAAATCTAGCCTTAGTGAGTAAGGCGAGGAAAGGGAAAGGGAAGGCATCCCATCCCAAATCCAGTTCTTCCCATGGTGGGAAGAAATTTGACAAATTGAAACTGTGATGCTTTCATTGTCATGAAGTGGGCCATTATGCTACGAATTGTCCATATAATAAATCCAAGAAGGGATCCTTGAAGGGATTTGATGGTGAGTCATTGGCCTCATAGTTTGAGTTGGATTTCTCTCTTATCGCATGCATGGTTTCATCCATGGTGGGATGTGTGTGGTACCTAGATAGTGGAGCTTCATTCCACATGTCAGGTGACAAGAATCTTTTCAGTACCTTGGAGGAGAAGGATCTCCAGATGCGGATCGAGATGGGCGATGATGGAAAGTACCATGTTTCAAGTGAAGGTACAGTTGTGTTTCAGAGGGAGCATGGAGCTCCCCTCACCCTGACTGATGTAAAGTATGTACCAGGTCTGAAGAAGAATCTTGTGTTTGTTGCTATGCTAGAAGATAAAGGCTATGATGTAGTCTTTAGTAAAGGAAAAGTATTCTTGAGGCATATCAGTACTGGACATACCAAGTGAATCGGGATTCGAGTAAAGAATCTCTACAAGTTGGAGGTAGACGACTGTGCTTCATTGAGTTCCAAAGCTGAGATGGTGCAGATCCAAGATGTTGGCAAGCTATGGCATAGAAGACTGGGCCACTTGCACCATGGAGCCCTGAAGATCATGCAGCAGATTTCTACCGAACTTCCTAAGGAAAAACTGGAGTATACAAATACATGCAAATGTTGTACCTTAGGTAAGTATGCAAAATCTTCCTTTCTAGATCGAGACAGTAGAGCTGGAGAAATCGTGGAGCGAGTTCACTCAGATGTTTGTGGACCATTCTCTATAGCCTCCACCACTAAACAAAGGTACTATGTTATTTTTATTGATGATTTTTCTCGTAGATGCTGGATCTACTTTATGCAAAATAAGGATCAGACCTTCTTGAGGTTTTGTGAGTTTAAAGCCTTGGCAGAGAAAGAATCTGGAAAGAAAATAAAAGTCTTTCATAGTGACAATGGTGGAGAGTATGTCTCCCAACAGTTTAAGGAGTTATGTGCTGCAGAAGGAATTAAACGGGAGTTTACGGCACCCCATAACCCACAACAAAATGGGGTGGCTGAAAGGAAGAAAAGATGGATTGTGGGAGGAACTCGAGTGACGTTGCATGACCAAAGCCTACCACTGTATTTGTGGGCTGAGGCATGCAATACAACAGTATACTTGCATAACAAAATCCTGCACCATATAATGGAAATGAAGACACCTATAGAGGCCTTTTCCAGGAAGCGACCAGATGTGAGTCACTTCTGAATCTTTGGATCATCAATTTACTGTCATGTGACCAGATATTCTCGGAAGAAGCTAGATCCAATAGCTGAGTTGGGAATACTTGTGGGGTACATGGATACACCCCACAACTATTGGGTGTACCTGCATACCAGTCAGAGGACAGTGGTACGCTGGGATCTGAAGTTCGACGAGTAGAAATCCATGCGAGTATCACATGAGAGGGAGATCAAGTTGCATGCAGATGAGGAACTTTCAGTTCCTAAGGAGGAGGAGCCTTAGATTGATGTGGAGAAGCCGCATGCAGAGGATCCGGGAGTGGAGACATCCACTCATGCTGAGACTTCCATAGATGGGCGGAAATGCTCAAGGCAAGCTGACAGGTTGATGCTGGATGCGTGGGAGAATGTGGGACAACCATCTTCTCAGTGCAGACAGAGAAGGTCACCCGAGCGGTACACTGGGTACATGGCCCTGGTTTGGGAGTGTGTAGAGTTCAAACCTTGTTTATTCGAGGAGGCAGTGCAGCAACCAGTCTGGGTTGATGCAATGGTAGAGGAGTACGACTCTATGATTCGAAACAGTGTGTGGGATGTTGTCACAAGACCTCAGGGAAAGTCAGTGGTGAGTTCCAAATGGCTTTACAAGGTAAAGCAAGCAGCTGACGGTAGTGTTGAGAAACATAAGGCAAGGTTTGTTGCATGTGGTTTCTCAAAGGTCGAGGGGATCGACTACGATGACACCTTTGCTCCTGTAGCAAGGTACTCATCTATCATATCGATGTTGGCACTATCAGCTCAGATGGGTTGGAAGATCCATCAGATGGACGTGAAGACAGCATTCCTCAATGGGAAGATTGAGGAGGAGGTGTACATTGAGCAGCCAAAAGGTTTCGAGACCTTCGATTGTGAGTCGCATGTGTGCCGACTCAAGAGTAATTTATATGGATTGAAGCAAGCCCCCATGCTTGGTACACCAGGATCAACAGCTATTTCATCAGGTTGGGCTTCACCAGGAGTGAAGCAAATGTGAACCTTTACCACTTCATGGTAGAAGGTAAACCATTGATCATTGTTCTTTATGTCGATGATCTGATTTTGACAGGTGATGATAAGCTGATCTAGTCTTGCAAGGAGAGTTAGAAATGAAAGACACAGGTCTTATGCACTACTTTCTAGGCATGGAGGTGTGGCAGAAAGATGGTGAAGTATTTTTGTCTCAAGGCAAGTATGCCAATGAGATACTCAGGTGCTTTCACATGGAGAAGTGCAAGCCCATGCAGACTCCTCTAGCTGGGAACTGGAGGAAGGAGGATGCTACTTCAAGTGAGGTAGTAGTTGCTACTGTTTATTGGCAGCTTGTGGGTTCACTTATGTATCTGGTGAACACATGACCAAACTTATGCTTTGCGGTGAACTAGCTAAGTCAAGCTATAGTTCAGCCTACCAAGCTATTTTGGAAGGTAGCGAAGCATGTGCTAAGATACCTCAAAGGCACATCCCAGTTTGGATTGTGGTACGAATGAACAGAGCGAGTGAAGCTTCAGGGCTTCACAGATGCGGATTGGGGAGGGAGTCCATCAAACCAGAAGAGCACTTCTAGAGGAATCTTCAACCTTGGTTCACCTACAGTTTCCTAGTACAGCATGAAACAGAGGTCAGTTGCACTTAGCTCAGCAGAGGCTGAATACATGGCTGCTAGTCAGGCTGCATGTGAGGCCATTTGGATGCAAAAGATTCTAGTGGGTGTTGTGGGGAAAAATGCCTATGCAGGACGATCCTATCCACCTAAGGTGTGACAGTGCCTGAGCAACAAACAGAAACAGCTATTCTAGTATTCTTCCTTTATGAATTAAGAATGAAGAGAGATGGATGGACTAACCGGTGTCTTCCGTTTGTCCCTCGATCTGGTTTCTCTTCTCTTTGAGAGTTCCCAGCTACTTGCCTTCTCGCTCGCCCAGCTTCAACGGTTTCCTGCAAGATCACAAGGAAGGAACACTACACAAAGACATAGATTCATATTCATAACTAGTTTAGGATTAGAAATAAACTAAACATACTAATGCAATCATACATCAAAGATACATCAGTATATAGGAGAAACCAAGATAGCTTTATTGATGAATAACAAGGTTCAAGAGGAGATACAACCAAGAGAGTTCCAATCCAGCATATACCTCCCAGCGAATGAAATCCTTTCTTCACCTCCCTTCAAAGCATTAAGCACCCAATGATTCCAATCTCAAACCAACAGCAATTCTTTGCAATAACAAAATTCCAGCCTCCTGGATCTCATGGAGGAGAGATCCATATATAGATGTTTGGAGAGAGGATGAGTCAGCTTGAGATCTGACTAGTGTCCTCTCCCTCTGTCAGTTCTTGCTTCCACTTGGAGACTAAGAGCCTCTTACTCATCACTTAGTCGAACTCATCAAGGCAAGTGTCATGGAGGAAGATTCTGGAAGCTTCCACAGTCTTTACACCTCGCACAAAGGACCCTGCCATTTGTCATTTCCCACTCAGCGCACCCTGGTAGTGCTTCCACCTGCGTTGCAATGCAACTAGCAAGTGTAGCCTCTGCATTTCAACGCAGGCAGCTAGTGGAGCCTCTGAATTGATTCTGAATTGACTTGTTTTTGAGTAGTTTTTGGTGGAGAACTTCTGTGAATTGCTGTGGTTTGTTAGCCTTGTTCCTCTAGGGCTAGGAACAACATGTTTAGGGACTTTGGATCCCTTGGATTATGGACATTTCATGCTTATAGCTGTAAGGTACAAAAATGTCTATAACAGTTGCCCCCTAAAGTATGAGGCCGTTTATCGGGTGAAATGCTTTATTAGGAGGATCCGAAGTTCTTTCAATGCTGGGAGGAGACCTGTAATACAATACAATACAATACATTATTTTCATACTTTTTTCACGATCTAGCTGAGACGGGCATTCCCATGCTCAGCTTTATAAATTCATTTTCATGTACATATAACAGACAATCGTCTGATGATAGACTGATGATTCTGATAGAGCCATCATCCTTTTGGAAGGATGATTATCTGTGCGGTAAAGCTATACATTTCTATTTCTTTATTTTCTGAATATATATCGCAACGCGGATGGATGAAACTAGATCCGGGGTCTTCAATCTCGTCCGATCTTCACTCTAAGTACAAGTCGATCCATGTGAGAATTGCTCTGAAGTCGAACATGGAAAGACAAAGTCGAACATGGAAAGACATCGCTTGATTACCAGTCAATGATGTAAATTGTTAACAAGCACGAGAGGAATCACCGATAATGAAGATGACCCTCAAGGTACTGCAGTACAATTCACGTGGTGTGAATAGAGGACTTGGCGTCGAACACCACGCAAAATCTTTCGATCGAAGGTCATTGATGTGTACCTGTCGCCGGAAGTGAGAAACTTGCCATTGAGGCATGCAAGCTTCAAAGTACTGAAGGGGGTGTTCCTAGATCAACTTCTTGGATAATGAGCTGATGTCGACAAGAAGTGATCCGTCAAAGGAGGGCCTTAATGAATCCCACATCAATGACACGGAACGGAGCTAATGATTTTGATGGAGGCGAAAATGATCTGATGACATATGATTCAGGTTGGCGGTCATGAAAGAGTATAATGTATGGTAGTGGATGGGACATAGGTGACTTCTCTGAACAACTTCTCTTGAACATATGGCGACACTTATGCGATGGATCAGTAGCATTACCCCAAATATGGATGGTATGGCGAGACCATGGCGATGTGACCGGTGAATGAAACAACCCAACTCGATTGTGGTACGGAGGAAAAGTGTCATGTTCAAGAGCGACTTGCTACCATCAAAGTTTTCTTGAGTTTCTCCCAATTTTTCCCCAGTCATTGCTGACCAGTACCTCTTTATTTTTGTCAAGCTTGAGGAGGATAACATATGCTTGTTCTATAACTTGCCCTTCGGGCAAGCCCATCGCTATGTTTTAACGAGCCTAGCGATAGTGAAACTCGTTCTCATATAAAGACAAGTTTGTCGCTATTTCATGCATTTAACGAGTCTAACGACAAGGATAACTCGGTCCTTTTCATTTTTAGAGAGTCTGAAAAGGTACATAAAGTTAACTCCAAAAGTCCTTTTTCGTCATCTAATCCCTTAAGTCCGAAAAAGTATAAAACAATACAGAAGGGATGAATTTTCGATATCTTTAACGAGCTGAATAAAACAAGCGCTCGATCTTTTTGTGCAATAATCCCTCAGGTCCAAAAAGATTAAAATCTAGAGGAGGGATAGCTCTTCCGGTCACTTTATCGAGCTGGAAGGCCAAAACTCGGAAATCTTTTCATATTTCACGAGTCAGATGAAAAGAGCTTAAAGAAGACTCGTCTTTTGAGGAACGAGTGATAAAAAGGGTAGCAGTTGATTCCAGGGAAGGATTGGAATTTCCAAATCATGGCAGTGTCACAAGGATGGCTAATGAAATCACTCTTCGCAGTTGTTCCTCAAAATGGGTAAACAATCATATGGAGGTGAATGATCGGCCAATGGAAAAGTGGAGGTGATGGGCAAACACAACCAAGGCTTTAATGGCTGATGATATTACATTCACGGTGGTTATTTACCGGAATAGTTCATTTTTTAACGAGCTTAAACGCGGGTGGAAACATTTGCTCGATCTTATGTTTATTTTTTAACGAGCATGAACTATGCGCTAAAACTGCTCGAATCTTGCGTTTATTTTTTAACGAGCATGAACTGTGTGCTAAAACTGCTCGATGATGGTCTTGTTTTTTATTTTTACCATAAATAGCTTTGTTCTTCCAACAGATAGTATTGTATCTTCGACTGCTTCATCAAACGAGGTATAACTAAACAATATTTTCTTGAAAATGAGATTGAAAACACTAATATTTTACTTTGAACTGCGTGAAAAGCAATTAAAAAGTGTTTTTACCTCTCATTTTACCATTTCATTTGCACTTGGTTTGTTGGAGCTTTGGAGGTGCCTCTTCCTCTTTGATTTTCATCAGCTGATTTCGGGAGATTCTGTGGACGATTCTCGGCGCCGTCTGGACCAGGTAGGAGCTAAACCCGAGCTCTTTCATTTCATGGTTTCCTTTTTGCATTCTGTGCCTCTTTTCTTGTTTTTCTGAGCCCCTGGGGTTTGATGGGCTCGTTTTTCTATCAACGCACCCTGTGCCTAGCGAAACCTGCACTGAATGTCAGCCAGTATGAAGACAGTTTGACATTCAACGCAGGTGGATCACTCCTGCAGGTGCGTTGAGCGAAAAAGAGGAACTTGTTGCATAGTTTTTGATGAAAATTTTGCCTGTTTTGCATCAAAATCGGGATCTTACTCCTTCTCTTGTTTGTTTTGCAGGGGCCATTGAGCAAAAATGACCCTTACATGGCGAGAACGAGAGCATGAAGAAGAGGACATGATTTCCCTACATGATCCAGTTACCGTGAACGTGCTGAGGAACTGTGGCTTGCTGAAGTTCTTCCGCATCTCTAGCATGAGACAGCAGATCACCCTACTGCAATATTTGCTCGATGCTTGGGATCCCGACCACCAAGTTTTTCAGATTAGGGGAAAATCTATCCCCTTGACAGCGGTGGACATCTATTTCTTGACTGGTTTGTCAAGGCGAGGTGTCACCATCTCTTTGTCAGGTTCGGTCCGGGGGAGCGATTCTGTGAGAGATTATGTCTGCCAGTATTGTAGGGAAGGATCTCAGCCGAGTAAAGACCGCAGGATCGTCATCCACGATGTCACCGACAGGCCCCTCAGGACCATCTTGTTTACTTTTGGTAGGATGGCCGGGAGCGCGTCTCTTCATGTAGCCAACAGGTCCTATATGCAGCATGCCTTGGAATGCCTCCAACCGAAATTGTTCAACTGGTGTGATGCAGTACTTCTGGTGATGAAAGAACAGCTGACCAAGGTAAAGACCGGAAGATTGAAGAACTTTGGGTTCGGTTCTATTTTGACCGCCTTTGCCTTGGAGAAGATACCACTGATGCAGCCATAGTACATTGCACTCGACTTGCCTTCTCCTACCGAACCACGGATGCAGAGATGGGTTGATCACATGTTTAGGCATGCCGGTCAATCTCAGATTTCTTTCTCTGATACCTTCTTCAGGTGGTTCGATCATCAGGAGATGGCTTATGCCGAGTATCCATATGCTGGCATGGATTTCCGGGGTGACCCAGATTTAGTACTGCCGGCTGGCGAGCAGTGGGGTGCTATTGGTAAAATCTCTGACCATGCCACTGTTTATTGTTTTTGTTTATAATGTTCATGTGCTTTATCCTATCAAGACTTTAATCAAACTCATGTGTACATGCAGATGTTGGTCCTGTTGGCCCAGTAGCCCGTCCGAGAGTGCCAGCTGTCGCCCCAGCAGGAGAGGCTGTCGGGAGAGTTATTCTTCGCGATCTTGATGTGGCTGAGACTCTTTCAGCTGTGCAGGAGCAGGTCGAGAGCCTTACTCTCGGTATTCCAAATGTGAGGATTGACGAGTTGCCGTTGCAGCTACAGCGGCATACTACTGGTGTGCCTAGACGATGGACTCGTCTCTTACGCATGATCGCACAGGCTGTGACGTGCTATCATGAGCATCACTAGACTAGGGTGCCCCCTAGCATTTTTGAGTTTTTGGGTCATGCGACCGATTTTGTCTTGGTTACAGAACATTATATGTAAACCATAAATAGCTTATATATATATATATATATATATATATATATATATATATATATATATATATATATATATCTAGATATATATATATATTTTGATTTTCGGGGTTTTATTCTGGTTGAGTTATATGATCCACATGTACAACATTAATGATGTGTTTCTTTTTATAAATGTCGCAAATGTCTGTCTAACACATAGTTTGCTAATGAGTCGGTTAATGTGTTTAAGTTTCTGGAAATATGTTGGTATTGAATTAAATCAAACTGTCTTTCAAAAATCTTAACCCTTAGAAACATGCGATAAATGGCTGGATTTCGGACGGAATATATACCATTGAGTTGTAGCATTACGAGTTGTGAGTCTAGCCTGACGATTAGTCGGCGTATACCATGGGTGATGGCATCAGAGAGCAGTTCTATCAACGCACTATACTCAGCAATGTTATTCGTTGATTGCCCAATACATACACCTCTGAAACTTACTAACTCGTCGCTTGGATCAAAAATGGCCCAGGCTGCGGAGAACAGGTTTCGTGAACTACGACTCGCTCCGTCGGCATATCCAACACATGTCTCCAAAAGGTTTGACATCTGCAATAAATGTAAAAAGGTGGATTACTCGACCAAAACAAACATTTTAGCGAAAACAAAATACAACAAAAGCATACTGGTTACTATTTAAGCATAGTAACACTTGAGGTACAACCCATTATGAGGTTGCGCCAGTGGAATTCTGTCATAATCCATTAACTCGTAGGCTCCTTTTGCTAACACTCGTTTAACAGTATAGGGGCCCATCCATAAAGAATTAAATTTACCTGCTCCCAATTTATCGGATTCTTGGTCGTAAAGCAAGACCAAGTCACCTTCTGAGAAGACACGGGGTTTGACATTTTTGTCGAACTGCGCCTTGACTCGTTTCTTATGGGCTTCGTTAGCCAACGCGGCATCACGACGGGTTTCATCCAATTGGATTAATTCCAAGAAACGGGCCTCTTCTTCTGAAGTTCCGGGGAGGAGATCAATTGCGAGTTTAAGAGACGAGATTTCACACTGGACTGGTAAGACTGCTTCCAGGCCATATACCAGTTGGAAAGGCGTGAACCCGGTCGCATTCCTTACCGATGTTCGGTAGGCCCACAAGGCTGAGTACAGGATTAGGTGCCACCTTCTTTTGTGAACCCCGATCATCCTTTGCAACATACGCTTCAGGACCTTGTTGATCGCTTCAACTTGTCTGTTGGCTTGCGGATAATACGGGGTAGAGCTGTCGTGAGATAGCCCTAGCTTGGCAGCTAATTCAACCATCATGTGATTGCGAAAATGCGATCCATGATCCATAACTATAGCCTGTGGTACGCCGAATCTGGCGACTACATGATTGAAAAAGAAAAGGGCAGCTGTTTCACCAGTGTTATCTAATGTAGGCATCGCCTCAGCCCATTTGGTAAAATAGTCAACGGCGACTATAATATACCCATGCCCCCCGGTCGAGGTGGGGTTACATGTCATGAAATCGATGCCCCATTTGGCGAAAGGCCCAACAGCAACTATTGGCTGTAAAGGTGCGGGTGGTCTTCTGGTTTTGTTATCAAAAATTTGACAAGCGTGGCAACTTCTGACTGCGGTTATGCAATCTTTGAACATGGTTGGCCAGAAGTATCCTACTCATAAGATTTTTTGTGCTGTATCATATCCAGATTGATGCCCCCCACACGCGCCTGAATGACACTCATTCAAGGCTTTTTCGGCCTCCTCATGGGTGAGGCACCTTCTCAAAACTGTATCGATACCACGACGGTAAAGCATATCACCGACGATCATGTAGTCTTTTGCTTGGTATCGTATACCTTTTTGTTCTGAGTGAGAGGTGTTAGGCCTGAAATTTTGGGTTTGGAGATAAGTTATTATATCTCCATACCACTCATTGCTTGTAGATATCATAAACAAATTCTCGTCCACGATTGATTCTTCGGATGTTTCATCGTTGGACGACGATGGGAGATCGCACAATAATTCTGCGAAAACTAGAGCTTTCTTTGATTTGGATTTTACGAATTCCAGATCAAACTCTTGAAGGATTGCTATCCATTTTGAATACTTTCCCCCCAGCAACTGTCGCGACAATATATAAGTCATGGGGTTGCAATCAGACAAAATGGTAGTTTTCCGAAAGAGGACATAGTGTCGAAACCTTTGTATCGCTTGAACAGCTGCAAGCGCTAGTTTTTCAACATAAGAATATTTACTTTCTGTATCGTTTAAGTTTCTACTTAAATAATATATAGGGTGTTCGATTCCATCGACTTCTTGAACTAAAACCATCACAATGACCGTATCCATTGCAGCCAGATACAGGTTAAAATCTCTTTGATAGTCCGGGGCATACATTAATGATGCTTTTACTAGAGAATCTTTCAGAGTGTCAAAGGAAGCTTGCGCCACCTGATCCCAGACAAAAGGTACATCCTTTTTCAAAAGACGAGTATAACCTTTAGCAAGTTCTGTGTAATTTGGAATGAACCTCCTCAGAAAGTTTGCTTTCCCTTGGAGTTTCTGAATCTGAAGCAAATTTGAAGGTGGAGGCAAATTGATGATTGCCTGAACCTTGCAAGGGTCGAGACGAATCCCATCCTTGGAGACTACAAAGCCAAGTAAACAACCAGAACTGACGCAAAATACACATTTGTGCGGACTGAGTCGTATCTTGTAGTGTCGGCAACGTAGAAATATCGCTCTTAAATGCTGCGGATGATCAGTCCGCTTTCGCGAATGAGCTGGAAGGTCGTCGAGGTATGGTTGAACGATGTTCTTAATGTCATGGAAGGCATAATTCATTGCCCTCTGAAACGTCGCCCCTGCATTCTTTAAACCAAAGGGTAATTTTCGATATGCAAATGTGCCCCACGGACAAATGAATGCAGTCTTTGACTGGTCCTGTGGGCGGATATTTATTTGATTATACCCGGAAAATCCATCCATGAATGAAAAGATTTCACATCCATTCATCAATTATCTGGTCAATGAAGGGTGTATGGTAGTTGTCTTTTGGACAAGCTTGATTTACATCCCTATAATCGACACACACTCTAATTGTCCCTTGTTTCTTCATAACAGGGACAATATTCGATACCCAATCGGTTAGAGGAACCGGGTAGATGAAACCAGCATGGAGAAGTTTTTCAACTTCTGCCTTAATGGCAGCAGCTTTCTTGGGGTGCACCTGCCGAAGCCGTTGTCTTACTGGTTTGACATCAGGATACATCTTAATTTCATGTTCAATGATACTCGAGTCGATGCCTGGCATTTCATCATATGACCAAGCAAAGACATCTCTGAATTCGCAAAAAAGAGCGTTATATATTTCCAGTTCTGAAGGAGAACAACATTTGCCAACATAAATATTCTCTACAACATCTGTTTTGGTTGAGATATTTATGGCTATAGTCTCTTCAATATTGGATAGGTTCCGCTCGGAATCCACCGTATTTATAGTATTTGATAGGAATTCAAAGACTGAAGGGTGATAAAGGTCATCATGAGTATCTTCTTCACAATCCGGAAGAAAGGAACGATGGTGGCTATCATTCCATGATGCCCCCTCAATCAACATTGATTGTATGATTCCTTCGTCGGTTCCATGCACTCACGACCAAGGATCTAATGGGGTACCATACTCTCTAGACCTATCTACCCAAATGCACGATGAGCGTTGATTTGGGTTTGCCTCCCAAGCTAGGAACATTGATTGCTACAATATCTCCGTTGGGCTTGGGGGTAAAACCATTGCATGATCCATGTCAATATCGTCTTCTGAAATCTTTTGTGCAGAAGATATCATGTTGCAGGCTCCTACCAACGCTACTTCTCCTATATAGATTGGAGGTGGAAGTGCGAAAGTTCCCATTAATGTGGGGTCTTTCAGTAGGCCTACTCCGATATTTTGAAGCGAATGGTTGCTGCCATGGATCATTGGAATGCTTCCCGTAACTTGAGAACCATTGGGGAGGAAGTTTTGCTGGTCGACGATTGTAATCCCTCCTTGGAAAGGGAATGCAATCTTTCTAAAATAGGTCGACACGACAGCTGCCATGGCATAGATCCATGGTCTTCCTAGTAGGATGTTGTAGTCAAGGTTCCCATCAATGACTTCGACATCTATTTCTACTGTTTTCCCTCCTAGTTCAATTTTTAAGTTATTCAGGATACCATATGGGGTATACGATCGTCCATCAAATGCTTTTAATGTTGTTGAAGATCGCGACAAGGTTGGAGATCCTAATGTTTTCCAGCAACTCATCGACATAATACATGTGGATGCCCCCTCATCAATAATCATTCGATGAACGGTTTTGTTGAGGGCTTTCACTTGAATAAGGAAAGCTAGTTGAGCTGGTAACTGAGGATCGTATCCTTTATGATCGAAGGATACAAGATTGGAATCCCTTGGGTCCACCCCACCGATAGCTGATAACAAAGCCTGCCTTTGGGATGGGCAATTCTGTAGTACTTCAAGAGTCGACATAGCGGATGGCGATTGGGCCAAATCTTCCACTATGTTATAATGCTGCGTTGCCCTAGCGTGAGGATTAAATGTCGACTTGTGTACTACTCCCTTTGGCGGTTTTATTGTTAATTCAGGTATTATTGGTGGCATTACAACTTCTATCGAAGTTGTTGTCGAACTACTTGGTTGATCTTTATCCTTGTTGTTCGACAGCTGTGGATTCCCGTAATCTTTGTTCCTTGTCGAGATCAAAGCATCATTTTGTTGTTTTGAAACCGAAAACATTAGCACTTGAGACGGGGAAGCATCTCCACTATCAACCAGATTTTGTCCTCGATTTGGAAACGGATCAATTAACACAGCTGAGGTTTTCGAACTCTTAAAGAATCTTTTAAGCTCAGCTTTGTATGGACAATCTCCTGTCCGATGATCCTCATCACATATTTGACATGGATATTTTAGTTTCCTATTTCCAGGGGGGTTTGAAGAAGTTTTTTCAGGGGATGGTTCATCCTGTTTCTTCTTCTTCCATTTGTTTTGTTTCTTCTTGCTTCCTGGTTGTTTGGTTTCTTTGCCCTTATCTGTCGATACGGCATTTACTTCCGAAGCAAGAATTTCGTCTTTTGCATTTTGATTTGAAACCTTACGGGCTTTCTTGGATGTAGCCTCTGTCGATTTCGCGTTTGTCGTGCCAATCACGCCATCACCGACATGAGAGTCATTGTTTGATTTAGGAGGAGGAGGAATTGATAATTCCGGTCTAGGGGCGTCAGGTATTTTGTCGTAGAGCGTGCCAGACTGAGTATAGACTAAGTCCAGATATTGCGCACGAGTGATAACTTGCTCTTCCGTTACGACCCCCCCTTTTGCCACATCTTTCGTAATGGTAGGAAGTAATGACTTTATAAACCATTCAGCTAACAGCTGATCGGGAACGTATGCTTTTACCATCCTACGACGACGTCGCCACTCATGTATATGATCAGATATGTGAGTGGCCGTTGTCTGTTTGAAGTTGGTAAGGATTTCCGTTCCCGTTTCATACCTTATAGGTAACTAAAAATGGGTTAAAAAGGTGGTGGCTAAGGTGTTGAAATTCTCGAACGAAGCTCTAGGTAATTCAATATACCATTTAGCCGCTGGACCCGTTAACGTCCTCTGAAAAAGACAAAGCCTTATCGAATCATCGTTTAGGGTGTTTGATGAACACCATAGATGAAATGTCATCACGTGATTCGATGGGTCCTCACCTGGATTTCCATTAAATTTAGGAATGTCTGAAGGAAGTTTCTGAGGAATCGCTGGCCACCAAGGGGCGTAAGCAATTGGATCATTTGTTAACCGGTGTAAATCGGGTAACTCTAAAGTTGCCATGAATGGTAACTGTTGATTCAGGTTAGGTGAAGCATACCCAGGATACGATGGAATTGCCTGAGCAGCTGGCCTTTGCATACCAGCATAATGTAATTGATGTTGGTATGACTGGTACGGTTGGTGGACATGACCACCGTAAAGTGGTTGATTTTGACCGTTTTGAATGTACGGTTGTCCATTGTTCGCAAAGATCTGCTGCTCAGAACCTTGGTATACTTGTTGGAATTGTGGTTGTTGGTATTGCACCAACCATGGTTGCGAAGCCATGTTCTGTTGCGCTATACTAACCGTTGGACCAAGGTGTGGGGTAATTGTACCCGTTTGGACCTGTGTCGCCCCACCAGTAGGCGATTGTGGTTGAGTCACAGGGTCAAGGGGTGGTTGCATTACAACCTGAGAAATCTAAGGTTGACATACAACAGGCAACGTTTGAACTTGCGACACTGTCACAATAGCCGGTGTGGTCGGGATGTTCGACATAGGTACACATTGTTGCATAGAATACACAACCCTTGGTTGTTGAGGTAGCATAGGTACCCAACCACTTGATGTAACTCCAGTATAACCTGAATACTGTTGTGAACTCCCGTATGGATATCCTCCCGGAGGGGGTAATGAAAGGGCATACTGCCCCCCATACGGTGGCAATCCGGAACTCAAGGGGATTGTTTGTCCTTGGGGACTGGATTGCCCAAATTGACCTCCAAATGGATCAATCTGGCGAGTCTCAACATAAGAGTTGCCGAATATTATTCCGGAGGAACAAACTGGAACGGACCACACTGTCGAAATAGTCCCTGGGTGGACTCCTTCTAGCGGTTGTGAGCTAGTCGGGACAGATGGTATGCCGGCAAACATCGTCGGAGTGACGGCAGGGAGTTCTGTTGTCGCTGTGTCATTCGACACAGTCCTAAATGTTGACGGTTGTTCAAACATTTTGAGTCTATCCAAGAGATTACCTAGCGATTCTACAGGAACTTCCACTGGTGGTAGACTAACTTCTGATGTCGAAGGAAATAGAGTGACCCCGACTCCAAAATATGTTGGAGTACTTGCTTGCGGATCTTCTACAATTTCCTCCATCGCAATCAAACCAGGTGGAAGGGGAAGACCGTCAGGTCCGTAAAATATTTCTGGTGCTGAAGAAGGGGTTGAATCAACAGCGACAGATGTTTGAAGAACAAGACTCTCTGAACTAGTTACAGATGGAACTAGTTCAGTAACACAAGTGTTTGTTCTCAGACTAGGATCAGTATCACTGTCCCTCTGTGGCTGTTGAACTTCTTCTGTAGAGGCAGGGTTTCCAGAAATGTTTGGAGTAACCGGAATCTCAGATGTTGTTGGAACACTTGTTCTAACTTTGATAGGAGATTTCGAACTGGTTAAACGAGTTCGCTTTGTCTGTACTGTTTTCGATTCCGGAGACAAAGACGGTTGACTCGTAAGCCTCCGTGAACGACGGGGTTTCAATTGACTTTCTTCCATGATTGCAGATTACTCGATCAACCAAAATACAAAAGGGGAAAGTGTGTTTCCGAATTAAATGAATTTTTTAGACGCTTTAGACACAACTTGCTTTTTCAATTTTAAAGAGTCGAGAAAAAGCTAAAGATGACTCTAGTCTCCTTCGATGTTTTAATGAGCCCGAAGTGACAAATGCTCGGATGGACTTTTTCCGTTATAGAGTCTGAAAAATGCCAAAAGGAACTGCTCTGGAGTTCTAGGTAGAGGGTGTGCCAAAATTTTCGCAAAACCGCAGAATACTTTTTAAGGTACGGGCGGTCAATCTTCCTGAATGCTGTGTTCAATGCATTGCGATCAGTAGGGTGGCCGACACGGCTTCCTAAGGATAAAGGTTTTATGCCTATAGGGGTCTCCCAATATATACTCGAAGATACGTGGGAGAACAATCTGTACTGGCGCTATCGTCCCTCAAGAGGAATCACCCACCATCAGCGAG
Source organism: Pinus tabuliformis (assembly GCA_031772625.1). Lineage (NCBI taxonomy): Eukaryota > Viridiplantae > Streptophyta > Pinopsida > Pinales > Pinaceae > Pinus > Pinus tabuliformis. The sequence goes on from CM062805.1 coordinate 254,832,195, forward strand.
ATCGACAGTCACCAGGCTTTACGACGCCGCAACACGTCTCTAACCTAGACCTCTATGTTGTGCGTTAAGTTACAAAGCATTGTTAAGTTCATTCAATTTATTTTAGTTTGATCTTTCTTAGAAGTTTGCCTTTTGAGGTTCACCACGAGATGTAGATACAACTCCTAAATGCAATCTAAAAGATGATAAGCAAATTTTATCTCTTTTTCAACAATGAAAATCCTAGCTACAAAGGGAAAAGAAAGACACCATCTTTTCTCAAAGAGCAATCAGCACACTCTAAATGCACTTTTCCTAAATCAAGCATGCAAACTATCAAGATGCAAATGCACAATGCAGGTGTTTGTTTTCCGCTCTCTTAATATTGATGCCTAAAAAGAAAGCTTTTTGTACAACTTTGAATTTGCTTTTAAATGACAAATACAAACAAGTTTACCTTTTCGAAATCAGAAAGGGTAGAAGAGAATACAACACTTTACGACTTTCGAAATGAACACTTGTTTCGACACTTAAAAGAGACAAAATCAAACCAAAAGCAAAAGTAAACGTATAATCAACTGTCAATCAGCCAATGAACTCTCTCCTAAGATCAAAATCAACAAATCTGATTCAAGGGCTACAGGTCGACTATTTCACTCTTGCAAAGGAAAACTGTAAATGACGCCACAAACACATAAAAACACTCACAGTCTTTTTGTACAAAAGGAGGCGGAATTAAAGCAGAGAAAAGGAGTTTCAGATAGGTATACTGACTGATAACAGGCTGCAAAAAACAGAGATAAAACTGAGCTAAAAGAAACAGAGAACCACAGCTGCTCAAGGCAAAGACTGATCAGCGCACTCCCAACACAGAGGTTTTGACATTCAACGCAGGTAGCCTTCACGGGACCTGCGTTGAAATGCAGAACCTCTTCACAGAGTCTGCGCTGAAGCAGAAACGAGAGTTGTTTCTGGGTGGGTTACGGTTTGCAGTTAAATCAACAGTTTTTGGCCGGATCAAAGCTATCAATTAGGTACAATCAAAGGGATGATTTGAAGGAGGGCTAAGATCTATCACAAAGGATCATCAAATCATTTGTGAGTCCATTGTTCAGATCATAGATAAATCCAGTGATTGGATCAAAGCAGCGGCTGTCTACTTTGCATCTGAAAATAGCAGATGCAGTTCGATTGCTGCCCTTGAGTCTATGAAACAAACAATGATAGAGACACAAATAAAATGACTAAAAATATCTCCCCAGCGGAGTCGCCAATTTGTTGTGGGGAAAAATGCCTATGCAAGACGATCCTATCCACCTAAGGTGTGACAGTGCCTTAGCAACAAACAGAAACAGCTATTCTAGTATTCTTCCTTTATGAATTAAGAATGAAGAGAGATGGATGGACTAACCGGTGTCTTCCGTTTGTCCCTCGATCTGGTTTCTCTTCTCTTTGAGAGTTCCCAGCTACTTTCCTTCTCGCTCGCCCAGCTTCAACAGTTTCCTACAAGATCACAAGGAGGGAACACTACACAAAGACATAGATTCATATTCATAACTAGTTCAGGATTAGAAATAAACTAAACATACTAATGCAATCATACATCAAAGATACATCAGTATATAGGAGAAACCAAGATAGCTTTATTGATGAATAACAAGGTTCAGGAGGAGATACAACCAAGAGAGTTCCAATCCAGCATCTACCTCCCAGCGAATGAAATCCTTTCTTCACCTCCCTTCAAAGCATTAAGCACCCAATGATTCCAATCTCAAACCAACAGCAATTCTTTGCAATAACAAAATTCCAGCCTCCTGGATCTCATGGAGGAGAGATCCATATATAGATGTTTGGAGAGAGGATGAATCAGCTTGAGATCTGACTAGTTTCCTCTCCCTCTGTCAGTTCTTGCTTCCACTTGGAGACTAAGAGCCTCTTACTCATCACTTAGTGGAACTCATCAAGGCAAGTGTCATGGAGGAAGATTCTGGAAGCTTCCACAGTCTTTACACCTCACACAAAGGACCCTGCCATTTGTCATTCCCCGCTCAGCGCACCCTGGTAGTGCTTCCACCTGCGTTGCAATGCAACTAGCCAGTGTAGCCTCTGCATTTCAACACAGGCAGCTAGTGGAGCCTCTGAATTGATTCTGAATTGACTTGTTTTTTATCAGTTTCTGGTGGAGAACTTCTGTGAATTGTTGTGGTTTGTTAGCCTTGTTCCTCTAGGGGTAGGAACAACATGTTTAGGGACTTTGGATCCCTTGGATTATGGACATTTCATGCTTATATCTGTAAGGCACAAAAATGTCTATAACAGTGGGATTGTTTGGTCAGAGGATGGATCCAACCGTGATCTACTGCGATAATCAGAGTTGTATCAAACTCTCTGAGAATCTAGTTTTTCATGACAGGTCTAAGCACATTGATATCCGGTATCACCATCTTCGAGACTATGTGGTCAAGAGGATCATGTTATTGTTGTATGTTTCGACCGAGGAACAGGATGCAGATATTTTGACTAAGGCATTGTCAAAATGCAAGTTCAAGTTCCATAGAGACAGGATTGGGGTTACTGATAATCCCTTTCTTGTTTAGAGGAAGTGTTGAAAATAGCAACAATAAATGCTAAATATAGAAGTGCTAAAAATAGCACTGCCATAAATAGCATTTCGAGATACCTTCCTATTTTAGTTAGTCCCTAAACTAAAATAGAGAAGTAAAATTCGAATTTGATCTTAGCAGTTGTTTGTAAAATAAGTAATTAATTCATCTTGAGTTAATTAGTTGTAGAAAATAAAACATGAAGTCTATGTGGGGACATGCAACAGTTATCCCATTGATTGAGGAATTTATCCCTCAGTTAAAGAGATAAGGATGAGTTGTAATATTGAGTTGTAATTAGTTAGCTCAGTTAACTGAGTTAATTCCAATTAGATTAGTTCAAACTGTTTGTTGAATTAATTGTGAGTTCAGTTAATTAATGCATTCATGCATGTAACTGTTGCACTTCAAATAACTGAATATTCTCTCATAAATAACTCATGCATGTCAATTCAGATAGAGACCTAGTTGAGATGAGATGATGGGACAGTATACTATCAGTTGCAGGAATATTCCTTGGAGGATATCTCTTGCATGCAAAAGGAATTCATTCCTTGGAGATTGCGCAGTTACTTCTTAAGTTTAGTGAGTGTGTGATGAGGCCAATCACACAGGTGGCATCATTGGACCCCAAGAAAAACTGCGCAAGGAAATAGGAGCCTTGGAGGGCTGAGGGAAGGCATATCTTGTGTCTATTCAGTCTATGAGTTGTATTTGTTTTGATTGCAGAGAGAGCAGGATAGCTTATGAGATGCTTCTTTTTGTAATCTGAACATATTTCCACTTGTATGACAATACAGAGATTGGGGTTTTAGGCTGAGGCTTTCCCTGGGTTATTCTTCTGTGTTCATGTGTGATTTATTTCTCATTATCAGTTATATGTGTTGTAATTGATATTTCTCATATTCGATTAAGCTTCCACAAAGTTTGTTGTAGAAGTAGATCTTGTATTTTTCTTTAGTATATTGCATAATATGTTGATCTACATTGGGAATTTCTACACCTTATACCCTGAAATCGTTGGGGACATGCATAGAAAAACAGATAAAGAGTAGACTACTTTGATACCACTAATTTGAATTTATGAAGTGAACTAAATGATATACATATTTATAAGAAAAATGCATAGATATAGTGAAACTTGACTTCAATTAATAAATGGAAAAAGTTGAAACATTATACATGCAGAATGAAAAAAAAAAAATACTAGCTCAAATGGTGGTGACTTATCTCTAAGAAGAGATGTGGCAACTACACTCCTTCATTGAACTATCTTACAATGAGGCTTAGATGCCTTTTTATCATAAATAAGTAATAAGAGACCCTAAACATCCAAAAACCTAACCCTAGGAGATGAAGTACCGAAGGATTTTGGGCCTTGATGGGGTAAGTTGGAATGTCAACTTCCCGAGATCATAAATTTGGCATACAATCTTCCTTTGGCCCACATGATTTCTTGTTGGAAAGGTCTAATTGAGAAGTACATAGACCTAGCTCATTTCCCCAAAAAACTTCGTTTAGGGCCTCAAAATGACTCTCAAATTTTAGGACCTAAAAATTGTAGAAAAGAACTCCCAAAATAGAAAATTGTGCTATGAGCCAGTGGAATAGGTGGGTGGCCACCAATATCCACCTAGACAAACAATCTCAAAACAAAGTTTTGAATTGAATAAAAAGGGTGAAATTTTGATACTCCATACCCTCAATATGGTTTAAAGGATGTTGGGTATGTTACAGAAGTGCCAAAAACTCTTAATCCTCTTTAGTCTCCACTCTCTGCATTCTTCTCCTAGCTAATGAAAGTTCAAATGAAGGCTCTAACCCTTTGCTTTCTAATGCTTATTCAACTTGAAATGTTGGCAAAACTTATTTACATTGCTATGGGCATTGCTTAGCATATTGTTTTTCTCCATCTACCTCTAATTTTGTTATTGTATTAGGGAAATATTTTTTCCATTGTTCCTTTGAACACATTTGGGCTTATAGAATGTGGTTTGCTTCTCCCAAAAAAATGCTTCACAAGAGCCCCTCTTCCCACATGAAGAACATGACTTGAAAAACCAACATCAGTTATGACCTTTCTTCTTGTAGTAATAATATACAAGGGATATATTTCCAGATGCATACCTCATGTTCTTATTATTCTTGTTTTGATTGACTAGCTTACTACTTCCTTGAATTTTTGGTGTTAATTAAGTATTTGAACTCTTCTCTTCATTGGATTTATATAATCAACAAAAAGAGGGTTGAAATGGTAGTGGACTTCCATGTTCATTCTTTATTTCTCTTTCTTCTAATGAAAATGTAAATCTAAAACATTTATTTCTTTCAAAAATGTGATATTGGTGGACATGGCCTTTTCTTCTATGCCACAAGAACCTGGGCCATCATGCTTGTCCTTATGTTCAACTACAATGTGGGGGGAGGATTGTGATGCCATAACTTCTCTTTCCTAGCCCTTGATCATCATAGTGCTTTTACTTTAATACCTTCGAACCAATATCTCAAGTATGGATTTCAAAATATCTAAAATGTTTGTGAGAAATTTTGAAATATATTAACTTACCATGCTTGCCTTTGACATGGTTCAATATTTAATAGAAGCAATGGAAGGTTGCTTTTCTTCCTTGTTGTCTTGGATAGCTACGTGTAGCTTTCCCAATGCCTCCTCCTTATATATAAACTCTTGATTATCTTATCCATCGTTTAAATGAAACTTTCATGTTGCTAACTATCCAACAAAATTATATTCTCTCTCAATTACACATGTTGAACCCTACTCTTATAACCATAATCGTGGTGAGGGAGCCTTGACATTCAACAAAGTCTTCTCTAGCAACAACAATAATTTTATAAAGGTCTTAAGGTCTTTTTCCAACACTGTTATCTTTTGGTCAAACATCTCAACATGTTCCCTCAAGTTCTTATTCTCCTCTTAGAGTTAGACATTATTTTCCCTTAGGTCTTCTAACCTTTATCTCTTTACTGCTTTTCCCATGATGGGTCTCTTTTCTCCTTAAGACACTAGTAGCTACTTCAAGGTAAATGATTCAATTTTTTTCATACCAGCATGATCTGTAAGTGTGAGACTTAAATCCCACATGTTTCACCAACACAAAACCTCTACGTAAATTTAATATGGCCATTGGTCTCAAATTTCTATAGAGATCATTGTTCTGAGAGTGATTCCAAGGCTTCTATTCCTAGTATAACTAGCACATCAAACAACTAGCTAAATTTAAATAACTATAAGGACATTGAATTGAATATTCTATGTTGTTAATCCATAGGTAGGCATACATGAAATAATTATTATTCTTCTTAGTACAATGCATGGTTTTGTTTTTTTTTATTCGTACACTGTTGTGAATGTTCCACTAGACAATTCGTCACAACAAATCTGATAAATTATTCTTAATAATTTGAAATCTACATTGAGGCTTTATTTATCTTTAGATTTCTGGATATATAAATTAATATTTATTGCATATGCATCTAAATTATAATTATGCAGAAAACAAAGAAAAAAAAAATAAAAACTCAAAAACCATGATTGACATAAGATATATCCTGGAAAACCCTTTCAAGAGAAAACCCAGTTGGAAGGTGAGGTTGTTATGCTCTCTTTATCTAAATAGAAAATGGCTATGAGTACAAAGAAGTAAGGCTTGTGGCCCATGGGATACTACAATACACAAATCCTCTCTATGTGCTCTCTCCCTATCACTCTCGACTACTCTGCTCATCTATGGAACAATATATGTTAAAAAGGAATGGAACCCCATTTCATCCTAGTGGCTCGGTTATAACACAGTCCAATAGCCTATTAGTGGTTAGTTTTGACTCATTCAACTCTTAACTAGAGTTACAAAATGGAGTATTTTAGAGTATTCTTTATAATTATCATGTGGCTAAGCCCATTTTCAATGAATAATGGGGGCTGACGTGGTATCTTCTCGAATTATCGTGGCTAAAATAGGAAGGTCAACTTTTGAGTGGCATATTTTTTGCATACAAACTCTCATTGATGTAATTCTTGCACCGTTGGAAAGATATTTGTGTGAAGAATATGAAAGAAAGGTGCAAGGATAAAGTATATAAGTTTTTCTTCCCAAGAAATTTCATTTAATGCCTCAAAATGTTCCTGGAAGGTTTCAACTTGAATTAGCCAAACTGGGTCATACAAGTAAAAATTGTCCTATGAGCTTATTCCTCCACTTTTTCCACTCTGAAAACATCGAGATGTATGAAAAACAATATGATGATCCAATCCAAATCACACCCCCCTATTTTGGGAGGATTTTGGTCCCAAAAAACTTATACTAAATGAAGTGAGGAAATTTTCCTTCTCCTTCTCCTGGGTGTACCATTTAGATTTTCTTGGAAGTTATCCTTTTAGCCCAATCTACCAAAGGTCATGATCCCCCTTGTCTTGTAGTTTTGAACCTCTTATGTAAAATTGTATCCTCTATCAACTTTTCCTAAGCATCTGGTACCATATCCTCTATAGAAGGTATAACTTGTTCCTCTTCCTGATCTAGCATGGAAGGCTCATAGAGTTTCAGATTCTTTACATTCACAAATAAGTAAATATGCATGTATGGGGGTAGATTGAGTCTATAGCCATTGTCTCCCACCTTTTCCAATTTCTCAAAGGGACCATACCATATATCCTTGATTTTATTACCAATACCATGTATCCTCTACTTTTTCAACTGTAACCATATGTTGTCTCCTACCTTAAATGACTTCTTTGTTCTGTGAAATTCATTCCTGGACTTGTATTTTTCTTATGACTTTTGTAGTGTCTCTTATACGTGTATATTGATTTTCCTAATCTTTTCTACAAATCCTTCTACCCTCAAGGCATCTTGTTGGCTTAGTGGGTCCTGACCCAGGTTGAGAGTTAAGTTTTCCAAACAAATCCCTACATTACTGGCCCTTTCGGCATCAACCCACAGAGCGTGGATTGAAGTCTCACCCGAAGCAGTATGGGGGGATGCTAGAACCAAGTTTTTGCACCCACAGATGGTTATGATGTCATTTTATACCCTTTATCTGCTTTCCCATAGAGCGATAAGCCTTTGAGGCTTATCGATATAGCTTCCTCTTACTAGCCTCTAGACCTTCGTGAAGGTCTACGACTGTCTTTCACGGACCCTAAACAGGCAAATCAACCACTTACAATCCTCTGTAATCACCCCTAAGTATGTTATTACCCAGATTGGCTTAAGTGTCTGATATATTTAGCATGCATTAAGATATTCTTCACATAAAAAGATATTATTACTTGCGTTAAAATAACAATGTAAACCATGCAGAATCGTGGATCAATACAGTATTAAATCATAACTCCAATATTCATCATAACATAAACACATTCATTCATAACAGAAGTAAAAGGACAAAACATAGATATTTCTATAACAATCTCTTTATTGACACTTCATATCTTCTTACAGACTCAAACTACCCTGCACACTCAGCTGTAGGGGTCTACGTACTCAGTTGCGGACTCTACTCTAGGCCTCTATGCACACAGCTGTAGAGCATTTCTTCTACTCTAAGACTCTTCGCTCTTCACTTCTACTAACCCATTACATTCATATCATTCACTACCAAACACTACCTTAGACTCTTCTAAGACTTTCCTTTTTATGCAATCCCATGGTCCACGGACCATGGGTAGATCTTCTAAAGACGACACAACTTACATAAAATAAGGGAAAATCCTTTTATGACCCTTGACATCTACATGCTCCATGACTAGAACTTGCAGAGACTTTACACTTTACATACAAAAACTTGGGCTTTTGCCCCAAAATTGACCTTTGGGGACCCTATCCCAACAGGCCCCCAACACAAATATTGTGACTCACCCCCAAGTCACTCTGTTGGCACAAAGATCTTACTGCGAAGACCTCCCAACACCACTTAAGCTACTGTAACTTTAGTTGTGCACTGGGTAGCTGCTTGCTTGACCTGCTCCATTAGCTGATCAGTTGTTGGGACTGCGCTATCTTCCTAGATATTCTATTGTTTTTTTTGTAGGCTGGCCAACTTCTCCCCGATGGTGGCAGAGATCACATAGGCCTCATCTGTCCAAGGCCCCAATCTGTCCTTGAGGATTTCCTCTTTCCACTGCCCTTCTTCCACCTATTATTGCAGTTGCTTTGCCTCCTACAGCTTTTCCAATCTCTGCATGATAGTGACGGTGCACGTTGTCGCCTATGCTTTGTCATAATGTTGTTGCAGTTCCCGAGCCTCTAATTTCAACCTCTGCAAGTTAGGATCTTCCTGCAGACTCGTAATTAGCTCCATAGACTACTCGAAGAACGCAGTTCATTCTGCCACTACGACATCTATTATAGCGACTCCATCCCTCACAGTAGCTTCACATTATTCTTTGACCTCTGGTGGAGTTGAAGGTTGTGTCTTCAATTCAAGGTCTGTAATTTTTAGGTTCAAATCAAATTGAACCTTGGTCATATTTATATCTGAATCGCGCACACCTACAACCAATTTCTTGATTTTGGCTTCCACCAGCGCTTCTTCTGGGATATGCAGCTCTGAAACGGTTCTTCATGCTTCAGCTACCACTACTGCAGTGTGCTCATGCTTCTCATGAACCTTCTTCCAGGCTTCTAGCGTGACTATCTTCTCAATGAATATCTATTCGTTGTTGACTTTCTGCTCGTTGATCATGCTCAGCGCGCTCTACTCTCAGGCTATAAGCTCTTAAATCACACCTGCTTGTAGTGTGTGAAGGAATTCACCAGGGATCGCAGCCAAGTTGAGGCCAACATTCCTTAGCACCACACTTGTTGGGATCTGGTCCTGATGATGAACCACACTTGTTGGCTCGAAACGCGTCGGCCAAAAAATTCTCTCATGTGATTTATACCGAAAGACTTTGTTTAATTCCTCGGCACACTAACAGTAGTCTTGTCAACTTCTGCGTCTGTGCTTAGAGCTCCATCAGGTAGCACGACTGCCCTAAGATCCAAAGAGCAAACCAACTTTGCCACTTCTGTTGTCCCCAACACTAAACTAGTTGAGGTCGTGCTGCACTACCCTGCTCCTGCCTGTAATCTCGTGGCTTGGATCCGCATCTCGCACAGACCCGTATGAATGGCACTTAATGCCTGCTTTTGTTGTTGCTCAAACTATTGTAGCAGTTCCGCTATTGTGTCCCTTACCTTGTCCCCAATGTCATCCAAGTCACCCTCTGTTAAGGTGATTAGGTCGAGTGATGACTTAGTGGCCATGGTCTTTTTGCGCAACCCTTCCTTCTCGTGCTCCCTATTCTGCTTTGCTCGAAAGGGAGTGCTTACCAGATCTCCACCACCCTGTTTTGATTGCTCCTCTTCCTTTGTTTGTGGTGAAGGAGATTTTTTACTTCTGTCAGAGTCGCGCTCTTATGCTTATTCCTTTGCAGCACGCTCCGCTTCTGCTTAGGCCTTGTCCTCAGTCTCCTTCCGCTTTTCAACCAACTACGGAACCTTCAACTGGGCCACTTCCTTTTTCTGCTTTTCCACGGAATTACTAGACCCGGCGAACAAATCAGATGTTGTGTGCCAATCTGCTGGCCAATGCTCAAGGACCACTACAATGGCATCATCTGTCATGAGGTATGGTAAATCATACTGCTTCTATTCTGGATCCTTTTAATGGAGATACAGTGGAAGTCCACTTTGAACTCTGCGTAACTAGATAGTTGTTCGAATACGGTTGGTGACAAACGTGGCTTTCGGTTGATGGCCATATTAATGCTCATCTCCATCAATACCCAAAACACCTTGCTCTCCCAGACCCGCTCAGCGTCCTTTGTGGCCCATAGCGAAGCAAACTTCGCTTCTTCTGGAAAATCTGGCGTGATCAGAGGAAATTGGCTGTCCTCTGGAAACTCCCACGTGACCAACACAATTGAAACTAAGAGCCATGAGTAGTGAAATGTCTTGTTGTGGTCCTGTGCTTCTCTATAGTTCGCGAGGAACTCATTGCACAGGTAGCGCACCCAGTTGAACTGTATGCCCTCCGCGCACTGGGCCGCTAGTGAAACCACTGGTGTCTACACCTCATCTGCATGACACTTCCTCATTACCTTCCCAGCTAATATCTGGGTGGCCACCTTCACCGCGGGGTCCGTAATGCTCGAAATTGAATACCCACGCGACTTCTTGACAAGCTTAAACTTGTCCTTCATCTGTTCGACGAGGTCACGCTCACCCATCTTTCCACCAAATGCCTTGGCTATATTCAGCCCTGAATGTGGTAGTAAGGTGATCATGTGCATTAACATGTTGGTTATAGGGATCGTCTCTCCCAACCAAAGGCACCCTTCGTGCACTAGGAACAGTAATCGTTTGATAACAATCAAATTTATGGGAGCACAGTGGTAATGCGTCACCCATAGTAGATTCAACAATCATGCCTTTTCCACCCCACGAATCCACTTCACCAGCTCCAGAGTGGTGACACCAGACTCCTTGTAGAATACTTTCTGTATGAAATTATCGGTAGCTAGGTGGGAGAATTGCTAAGTGTCCCCCAAGTCCCAATCTTCAAGCTTTAGATGTGGGATGTGCGCCAAGCGTGGACCTTCAAACGTGATATTTTCTGGTAGCAAGGGTGTATGAAGGAGAAACTTTCCCTCATCTGGGTCCTTTGGGACCTTCACCTTGCCCTGGCGCAAAGGGATGTATTTTGGCAGCTTCGAAATAGGGTCTACCCCCTCAATATCAATGTCTTATGTGCCCTTGTCGGCCTCTAGATCTACCACTTTGCCTTTCTCCTACGCAGTTGGCTTTTCTTTTCTCTGATGTTTCCTTGGTGACTCGCGCACTGGCAACGTCTTCTTCTATTTATCTTTCTTCAGCTTGGGGACCTCGCTTACTGGCATAGGCTTTGGCCTAGGTGACCTCGGCGACTTCGGCACTGCTGCAAGAACCTCCATAATTACGACCTCAGGGGCAGCTCCCTCAGAGGCAATAGACCCTCCAGCACTTGCATTTTCCATGGGTGTAGACATGAAGTTGTTAATGAGTTGTTGGGTTTCCTTAGGTAACCTGTCAAACACAGAACTAGCCACCAAGTCCTCAAAGAATGCATGGTTCATGCACACAAGACAGCACGACACATTAATGCTTAGAATGCAAAGTGTCTCTCGTTGGATGGCCATCTATCACTGTTCAAATCATGAACAGTGGTGGTAACGGTCACTTTTTGGCTATGTTGTGCAGTCTCTCATCCTATAGCGCAGCTCCCTTTACACATCTGCTGACTCTATGACACCCTTCTATTCTGCGCAGGCCCCTCATCACGTAGCTCTACAACCCGGGCAATGTAGTTTATAGTCCCGCACCTCCTTGCAGCTGCCTGGAGTGCTAAGACTGTGCTACCGCCATATAGTCATCTGGTCGGATCCCCAGTGTATGGCTTCAATCGACTACCATTTACCTTCCCAAGAAATGGATCTCCATTCAATTTCACAAGCTAACTGCTCCACCATCGGTAATCTCCTTGATCACATATGGCCCCAGCCAATGCATCTAAAATTTTCCTAGAAATTTATCAAACTTGTTGTCATATAATAAAACTAAATCGTTTACCTTGAAGGTGTGCAGTTTGATGTGTTGATCGTGCCATGCCTTTTCGCGCTCCTTCTGAACTTGTTGATGGAATCCAGCCAAGAATCTATCTTCTTCCAGCTCTGTTAGCTGCGCGAGCCTATCTTCTAAGGCTCCGCGATCCACCATGCCTGTGAACGCCACTATGTATAGACCAGTCGAAAAGGTGCCTGTCCCGTTAGCTTCTTACAAGTAGTTCTATAAGCCCATAACACCGCTGGTACGTGCACGTCCCAATCATTCCTCTATGCATTGTAAACCTTTGTTAGCACATTCTCCAATATCTTATTAAACACTTCCACTATCCCATTAGCCTGAGGATGATATGGCGTGCTCTTTTGATGATAAACTTGGAATTATTATGTCAGCGCGCTGATCGTTTCATTAAGGAAGTGCATACTACGATCGCTCATCAAAATCTTCGGGCAACCAAACCTGGTCAGCACATATTCAAATAGGAACTTCATTGTTGTTGCCCCTATACAATCCTTTACAGGTTGTGCCTCCACCCATCTAGTCAAATACTCAGTCGTGATGATGATATACCACACACCCATCTTCTTTCCTGGAGGCTGAATCGGTCCTACAAAATCGATTGCCCACTTTTCAAATGGATGCAACGACACTCACGGATTCAGGGGAAGCTCATCCCTCTGTGATGGCCTGCTCATCCTCTGACATGCATCACACGCCCTACATTACGATTTGGAATCCTTATGAAATGTCGGCTGCCACAACCCGACGCATAAAATTTTTTGCGTTGTTGCTTTTCCTACATAATTCCCTCCCGCAACCCCTCCATGAGCTTCATCTAGGATATTGCTTCATTCAAAATTAGGCACATACAATCGCAATATCTCATCCGATCCCATCTTATACAAGTGACCTGTAATAAGAGAAAAATTTGTCGCGCGCACCACCAATTCCTTCTTTTATTTATTGGGTGTGGAGTTTGATTATCTTCCTTATCCAGAGGTTTCGTTACATTGGACCCCATTTCATAATGTGGTGGCAACGCCACCCATAAAATGTACGCCGCCAGATGGGTCCAGGGGGGTGACAACGACTATTTGGAGCCCCCCCAAGCGGCGAATCAGGGGCAGCGCCCCCGAAGCTAAAAATAGATGTAAATTTTCCTTGTAAAATGTTGTAATTTTGCAGTCAATCTGGGCCATTCATTAGGTGGAGATCTGACGATAGAAGTTATGTTTAATTTAGGGTTTTTTCCCCTAGAAAGCAACCCCTTGCTATATATGAGGGAATTGCATTGCGTCTATATATATCTGTATTCTGAACGAGAAAGAGAGAGGATATTGTGTGAGAGCCAAGAGGGAATTACAACGGATCTGTTGTAGTTTGTATCTCTTCATTTTGATGGATAATATAAAAGGAAGGACTGGTTATTTTTCCATGGACTTAGCCCAAATTGGGTTAACCATGTATATCTGTGTCACTCTTATTTTATGTGTTTTATGTATTTATATTTTTGCAATATATTTTATGTGTTCCATTGCTTTGTAATATATAATTTTCTAACAACTGGTAACAGAGTCGAAGGTCTATTTGGCTAATAAAATCACAGGAGAGAAGGGTTCCTGGTTCGAGTGGGAGCAAAGGGGGAAGATGGTAGGTTTAGAATCGAAAAATTTAACGGCCAAAACTACCAATTGTGGAAGATGCAGATGGATGATTATCTGTATAAAAAAGATATGTACCTACCATTGAGTAGAAAGACAAAGAAGTCGACAAGTATGACAGACACAAAATGGGATATTCTCGACAGAAAGGCACTTGGAACAATACGGTTGTGCCTAGAGGCGTCGGTAGCGTTTAATATTTCAAAGGAAACAAAAAGAGAGAGTTTAATGTCGGCATTGGCCAAACTATATGAAAAACCCTCGGCCTCAATAAGGTATTTCTTATGAAGTGTTTATTTAATATGAAGATGTCAGAAGGTGGATCTGTTGCTGATCATTTAAATGAATTTAATATAGTTACCAGTCAATTAATCTCTGTAGGAGTTACTTTTGATGATGAATTTAGGGCTCTATTATTTCTATGCTCATTTCCAGAAAGTTGGAATGGTTTAGTTATCGCCTTTAGTAACTCTATCTCTAGATCTAGTACTTTAAAGTTTGATGATGTTGTCAGTGAAATCCTTAGTGAGGAAATGCGACGGAAATCTCAGTGAGACATTACGTAATGCTTTGACTGCAGAGACTAGGGGAAGAAAAATGGAAAGAGGAAAGATCCCAGGATATTGCAATAAGTCAAGGAAAGGTAGATCCAAGTCCAGATTGGGGATAGTGTGCCACAAATGTGGGAAGAAAGAAGAACTGAAGAAATAATTCAAGTCTCGGAAGGGAAAAGAAGGAGACGCGTAGCAAGAAAACAGTCATGAAGCGAATGTGACAGGTGATGTGTTACAAGATGCTTTGATTCTTTCATTAGAAAATATTATTGATGTCAGGGTGGTAGATTCAGGGGCTTCATTCCATGCGACACATGATAGGAAACATTTTCATGATTATGTTCAAGGATATTTTGGATAGGTTTTATTGGGTGATGATAAACCCTATAAAACCATTGGAATGGGTACAGTTTTCATAAAACATTAGAATGGAAATAAATGGCTATTGAAGGAGGTAAGGCATGTTCCAGATCTGAAGAAAAATATAATTTCAATAGGGAAGTTGGGAGGTGAAGGCTGTGTGACTACTTTTACAGATAAAACCTAGAAGGTCACTAAAGGAGCCCTGGTAATAGAAAAAGGAGAAAAGGTTGGTACATTGTATTTATGAAATGGTATTTCTAATTTTGTCAATGCTTTAACCTCTACAGGAGAAGATGCAGCATTGTGGCATCATAGGCTTGGGCACATGAGTGAGAAGGGGATGCAGATTCTTCACTCAAGAAATTTGTTGCCAGGTTTGAAGCATGTTGATTTAAAATTCTGTGAGAATTGTGTTTATGGAAAACAGAAGAGAGTCAGATTCCTCAGAGTTGGGAAAGAAAAGAAGAGCAAAAAATTAGAGCTTGTGCATACAAATGTATGGGGACCTTCTCGGGTATCATCTCTCGGTGGCTCTCGGTATTATGTTACTTTTATTGATGATGCAATGAGAAAAACCTGGATTTATTGTATTCGAAATAAATCTAATGTATTTGATACTTTCAAGAAATGGAAAGCTTTGGTTGAAAATGAGATAGGAAAAAGGTTGAAGTGTCTCAGATTAGACAATGGAGGTGAATATTGCAGCAAAGAGTTTGATAGGTACTATTCAGAGAATGGAATTCACAGAGAGAAGACAATTCCAGGAACACCACAAGAAAATGGTGAGTCGGAAAGGATGAACAAGACAATCATGGAGCGTGCAAGGTGCATGAGATTGCATGCAGGATTTCCTTTACAATTTTGGGAAGATGTTGTAGATATTGTTGTTTATCTAATAAACAGAGGGCCTCCAAGCTCCTTGGAGAGTGGTATTCTAGAGGAGGCATGGACAAGTAAAAAGGTAAACTACTCGTTTTTAAAGACTTTTGGTTATGAAGCCGTTGTCCACATTAATAAAGAAAATACAACAAAGCTTGAGGCAAAATCAAAGAAATGTACCTTTATTGGATATGGTGTTAATGATTTTGGTTATCGCTTTTATGATTATGAAAAACACAAAATCATTAGGAGAAGAGATGTCATATTCAATTAAAAGGTTTTGTATAAGGATCAAATGCAGGAAAAAAAAACAAAGAATACACAGTTCTTTAAGACATCACAGAAAAAGTGAAGGTGCCTGAAAATCATAATGATCAACATCCAGAACAATAACAACAACCACAACAGCAAAAAGCACCTCAAACACCTGAAAGTGGTGTTAGAATATCTACCAGGATAAGTAGAACACCTGAACATTACTCTCCATTATATTATGTATTTTTGAATGATTATGGTGAACTAGAATGTTATGAAGAAGCAGTGCATGTAGAAACCAGGAAGAAGTGGGAGAAAACCATTAAAGAAGAGATGGACTCCTTAGCACATAACTAGACTTGGGACTTAGTCAGGTTGCCTACAGGTAAAACATCATTGTGGAATAAATGGGTTTACATGTTGAAGGAAGAAGATGGAGGTAGAGAAAGGTATAAATCTAGACTTGTGGTGAAGGGGTTTTCACAAAAAGGGGTATAGACTTTGATGAGATATTTTCTCCTGTTGTTAAAATGACTTCAATCAGCACTATTTTAAGTCTAGTAGCAGCTGAAGCTTTGCATCTTGAGCAGTTAGATGTAAAGACAACCTTTCTCCATGTAGATTTGGAGGAAGAGATATATATGTGGTAGACACAAGTATATGAGGTAAAAGGGAAGAAGAAACTAGTGTGTAGGTTGAATAAGAGCTTGTATGGCTTAAAACAGGATCCAAGGTAGTGGTATCTAAAATTTGACAGGTTTATGTCTGAACAAGGTTATACTAGATGTCACTATCATCATTGTGTTTATCTCAAAAGGAAAAATGATGGCAGCTATATTATATTGTTATTGTATGTAGATGACATGCTTGTTGCGGGTTCTAACATGCAGGAAATAAATGTTCTCAAAAGAAAATTGGCAAACTCATTTGCAATAAAGGATTTGGGTGCTTCAAAAAAAATCCTTGGTATGAGAATAAATAGAGACAGGAAGAATCGAAAATTAACGTTGTCTCAGAGTGAGTACATAGAAAAGGTATTGAAAAGATTTAATATGCAGAATGCAAAACTAGGTGGTATAACTTTGGTTAGCCATTTCAAACCAAGTAAGGAGGTGTGTCCCAAGACTCAGGAAGAAACGGCTTATATGTATAAAGTTCCATATGCATGAGCAGTTGGAAGCTTAATGTATGCAATGGTCTGCACAAGGCCTGATATTGCACATTCTATGGAAGTTGTAAGCAAGTACATGAACAATCCAAGAAAATAACATTGAATGGTAGTGAAGTGGATTCTTAGGTATTTGAGACGTACCATACATCAAGCATTATGTTTTGGTGTTTCAAACATTGCGCTACAGGGATATGTTGATGCAGATATGGCAGGTGATAGAGATAATAGGAGGAGAACCACAGGGTATGTGTTTACTGTAGGTGGAACAGTTGTCAGTTGGGTTTCAAAACTGTAAAGTGTTGTTGCACTCTCAACTATGGAAGCAGAGTATGTTGCTGCTACAGAGGCTAGCAAAGAAATGATTTGGTTAAAAAGGTTTCTAGATGAATTGGGTAAGAATCAGGAGTTGGGCAGGTTATATAGTGATAGCTAGAGTGCCATACATATTGCAAAGAACTCTGCATTTCATTCCAAGACTAAACATATACAACTTAAGTACCATTTCATAAGATCAGCGTTGGAAGATGGACAGTTGAAGCTAGAAAAGATACACACTAGCCAGAATCCTTCAGATATGTTAACAAATGTTGTAATCAGGAAGAAACTGAGATTCTGCTCAATTTCAATTAGCCTTCAAGTATGATGATGAAGATGAGAAATAGCCAGGTCTAAAGTGAAGTCATTTTCCAGCAAATGAAGCAGCAGTGGAGTTGCTATAATCAGTCTCCAAGTGGGAGATTGTTGGGTGTGTAGTCTGATTATCTTCCTTATTCAGAGGTATCGTTGCAATGGACCCCATTTCATAATGTGGTGGCAACCCTGCCCTTAAAATGTACACCGCCAGGGGGGTCCAGGGGGCGACAATGATTATTTGGAGCCCCCACCCAGCGAAGGATTGGGGGCAGCACCCACGAAGCTAAAATAGATGTAAAATTTCCTTGTAAAATGTTGTAATTTCGTAGTCAATCTGGGACGTTCATTAGGCAAAGATCTGATGGTAGAATTTATGTTTAATTTAGGCTTTTTTGCCCTAGAAGGAAACCCCTTGCTATATATAAGGGAATTGTATTGCGTCTATATATATATGTATTCTGAGAGAGAAAGAGAGAGGAGATTGTGTGAGAGCGAAGAGGGAATTACAGCGTATCTATTGTAGGTTGTATCTCTTCATTTTGCTGTATAATATAAAAGGAAGGACTAGTTGTTTCTCCGTGGACGTAGTCCAAATTGGGTGAACCATGTATATCTGTGTCTCTCTTGTTTTATGTGTTTTCTGTATTTATATTTCTACAATATATTTAATGTGTTCCATTGCTCTGTAATATATAATTTTCTAATAACTAGTATCAGCGTCGAAGGTCTATGTGGCTGATAAACCCGTAGGAGAGAAGGGTTCCTGGTTCGAGTGGGAGAAAATGCGGAAGATGGTAAGTTTAGGGTCGAAAAATTTAACGGCCAAACTATTTGTTGTGGAAGATGCATATGGAAGATTATCTGTGTCAAAAAGATATGTACCTACCATTGAGTGGAAAGACAAAGAAGCCGACGAGGATGATAGACACAGAATGGGACAGTCTCGACAGAAAGGAACTTGGAACAATATATTTGTGCCTAGCAGCATCAGTAGCATTTAATATTTCAAAGGAAACAAAAACAGAGGGTTTAATGTCGGCATTGGCCAAACTATATGAAAAAATCCTCAGCCTCAAATAAGGTATTTCTTATGAAGCATTTATTTAATATGAAGATGTTAGAAGGTGGATCTGTTGCTGGTACTCTCGGAGCAACTCAACGACCTTATCCACCATAGCATCATCCCAATAGTCCCCTATCTTTGCAAACTTTGGCTATGCCTCTATCCCAATGTTCACTTGTCTCATTTTCAATGGCGTGGTGATATCAGGATTCTCTATCTGTGGCCCTTCAACTTCGCGGTGACCTTCTGTCTTTGGGACAGTAATCTTCCACTAATCCTCCTCTTCTTCTTCAGCAGTCACATTGTAGCACTCCAGCGCATGGCGCAGCTGGGTGGTCTAATATGGTTGAATCAAATCCAAGGGATCCTGTGGGATTTTGAAGATCGTTGCCTTGACCTCCTACAGTGCTTCATCAATGCACTCGAATCCATCCTCAAAGCTGAATGTCATCAGGAATCCCCACCTCAAAATATCCCATTTGTCCATGTCGTGGTGGAGCTCTGTCTCCAAGTACCAATTCATTGGTATTACATCCAAGGTGTGACAGAACATATGCACCCACTCTGGTTGCGGTTCTGCTCCATAAGAATCAGTCCATTTTGCTAAGTGATTGTGTGGATCACTCCTTCCATCATATTTCTCTGTCAAAACTACCTTTGGGTGACAAAACTGTACCCTCATTAGTCATATTTTATTCACGCCATTCATCGAAATTGTCTTTATGCGTACCCCACCATCTTGTGGGTGTAACACGTACCGCCAAGTCCAAGGCTTGGAAGCGCTACTTCTCTAGCGCTTCCCCTTCAAATGCATCCAAAAATTTATCAACATCAGTTAAACCATCATAATAAGGTAGACTTATTACCTCTGGCGATACCAGCGCGGCGACTTGGTCACCATGTTACATCGTAGCGTAGATACTTCGTGTAATCGATTCTCCTAGTGTTCCAATTCCTCATCTGAATCTGATGTGTAGGAGCTCTTGCAGTCCAATGCAATATGTCCATCAGCCATCAGATTCACCCAATCTTGATCTCGCATTGTTATCTTATAAATATTGTCCAAATCATCGTCACTCTCATAATCACGGACCGGTTCAACATAGCACAGTCCTTCTGCAGGGTCTAAAGGTACTACTACGCGGAGCGATTTTTTTTCAAATGACATCATCTATTTCTTCAAATTGATCACCCCATTCATGTCGATAGCCTAGTCGATCCCAAGGAACGTGGGGTAGGTGTTGCTGTCATCGACAATTTCTATCACTTTGAAATCTGCCAATGCGCTCGTGCCTTCAATATATATTGTGACTCCCTACAATCTTCCCATGGGGATAATCTTTTTCTTGTTCACCATCCTCAATTGAATAGGAGACCACTAGAGCATCGGTCTCCCCATTCTCTCCCATGTTTGTTTCGGCAAGACATTCACATCTGACCCAAGGTCCAGAATAACTTGGTCCATTTCATACTCTCCTATCTATGTGGTGAGCCTCATCTCATGCCCTGTTCTTGCCTTATGCTTACCAATTTTCCTGACCACACGTGGTCCCTCAAAAGAATTACTAGCACACTTATTGATCAACTCATGTAATCCCTTTACGACCTTGCTATCACGTAGAAGCTTCATACAGGTCTCCAAAAAGGTAGTAAGCATGGATGGGTCCATTTATTCAGACTGCTTACCCTGACTTCCTAAAGTAGAAGCTTCAGCAAAGCTTTTCTTCGC
The DNA here is from genome assembly GCA_031772625.1 of Pinus tabuliformis. NCBI lineage: Eukaryota > Viridiplantae > Streptophyta > Pinopsida > Pinales > Pinaceae > Pinus > Pinus tabuliformis. Next base: position 254,852,690 of record CM062805.1, read on the forward strand.
TTCCATGAAGGTTTCCTTCATGCGCTCCAAATCAAAGCCAACCTTCTTTTCTAGAGCTTTGTGGACCCATTCACCTTCTTCAAGCTGCTTTCCCTTATCTTTACCAGTCGTCATTCCACTTCGCAGCACAATATTCACATTGGGATCCTCTTCATGAGGTTCGACCATCATCATTTGTAGGTTCTATGTAGGTTGTTGAGGCTGTGTCCCCTTTTCGCGCATTTTAGCTATTAATACAGGGCAGTCTTCTGTTGCGTGGTCAAACTGAGTACAGTATTAGCACGACAGGCACATCGGGTTCATACATTCTTGCACGTAGTGTCCTGGCCCCCCACAATTGTAGCAAATAACTTGCCCCTAACCTCTCACTGGTCCTCCTCCGCCTTGGCCTCTTCCACGCCCCTGATATCCTCTTTGCGGCCCCCAGCGCCTTGATCCAAAGGCCGAGTTTCTGTATACATCTAATACGCGAGTGTTCTCTCCATCATTAACTCATAACTACAGCAATTATGCTCATCATGACCAACTGATTGGTAGAAGTTTCAGAAGATTTGTTGCGGTGTCTGTACAAATTTCTGCAACAAGAGGCAATTATCTGTCGCATGTTTTCCGGCCACTTGACAAATAACACACCACATTATGGGCCCTGTACTTGGCCCTGCTTGGGCTCTCAGCCTTAGAGGCATCGGCCCTCCTCCTACAAAATAATTCGCGAAGACATGGCAATGATCTTTATCATGCCCTTAACTCTTACATTTCAAGCACCAAACTTCTTCGTGCACCTTTGGCCAAGCCGCTCTATCCTTCTTCAAACTTTGGAATTCTAAGAAAAGGTTCTGCAACTCCACATGAATCTACTAAACTCCCAAAAAAACATCTTGAATTGGTGTCTCGTGCAATCTCATCGCAATTTCCAGGGCCTCCGCCTGGGTCCCAATATTTTGTTGTGATAAAGCAACCCTTTGATTAGGCAAGAGTGAAGCCACAAATCGTTCGGAGTGCTGCCCATCCATAAGATTCATGTTAGCTTCGCGGATCTTTCACTTCAATATCTGATCTAGCTCCAAGGGTGTTTAACCAGGCTTCATCATGATCTCCTTGAATCCAATGATTGATTTCACTTTAGATTTTGGCCTGCTGAATTCCTTATTTAACGCATTCTGAATGTCCGCTAACACAGCCATTAGGTTATCAGTGCAGTACTTAATGTACCACGTTAGCACGCGTTCCTGTAAAGCAATAACCAATGTTTCTTTCTTCATATAATCATCTGTAATGCCCTAGGCTTCCCACATAGCCTTCGTAATGAACCAAAACTAGTCCGGGTCCTCATTCCCCAAGCCCTTGAAAACAGGAAATTTTACTGAATTCGCCATATTGAATGATGGTGGAGGTGGTGGCGGTGTGGGTGAAGGTGTATGTGATGGAGGTGAGGATGGAGGTGGTGTGGGTGGATGGGGTATTCACAGGAACCCTCGCCTTATTAACTAGACAGCACTTTGTGGAGAAGCATGTGCTGCTTCTTCATTGTCACTTAGAGGAGGCTCAATGAGCGTGCTATATTCAGGACTTGTTCCCTTTCTATCCCTGAATAACTTTCCACTTCACGTAGCTTCAAACATCAAGGTAATTGCATAACCCATTTTTCACACAAGATCATTTTAATTCAAGTATTCAAAGACCTTAAATACTTACCTCACGGTCCTTTGAAGAAGCGTCACTCTGCTTCACTGTAGCTAACCAAGGTATCGACCAAAAACTCTATCACAAACCCTCCAAGGATACGATCAAGCCAGTGATAGACGGTGTGTGTGATCCTATCTTCAAAAGCTTCCAATATTTGCACTAACTCTGGGGTCCAAACTATGGACCATCAAGCCTCCACCTTCCCTGTCCAACTAGTGTTCTTTCGTCAATCGTGGGTTCATATTCTCTTTTGTTACAAATTCGTGGATCTTTCTATCCAGCCAGTCTTCAATTTCCTTCTTAGTTGGATTCCAGTGATGTGACATCACACATCTCTTTATTCAAATCTCGGTCCCGGCAACAGAACCATTTGTTGGCTTAGTGGGTCCTGACCCAGGTTGAGAGTTAAGTTTGCCAAACAAATCCCTACAATGTTATAGACATATTTGGGCACTGCAACCCAAAACTCATATGTCCATAAACTAAGGGCTCCTTAAGTCCCTAAAAGTTTTGTTTCATACCCTAAAGGATCATGGTCAACTGATTACATCATTTCCCAGAAGTTTCACCTAAAAAACCATTCAAAACTGGCCAAAACTGGACCATACAGACTGCTCCATGGGCAAGGTGCGATGCATACTGGCTGCCAAACTAGCCAGGTGTGATGCATACTGAAATGGCCTTCTGTGGGGTGTGATTAGCGAGAATATACAAATGACAGAGACAATTTTCTAAGTGGATGATCATGGAATCTTCCAGAAACTTCTCCTGTGACACTTGCCTCTCTGAATTCGCCCAGGGATGAGTAAGAGATCAATGAAATCTCCAAGTGGAACCAAGAAATATCAGTGGAATGACACTAATCAAAAACCCAGAGCTGACTCACACCCTTGCAAGACATCTATAAATGGATCCCTCATCTGAGAGATCTAGAGGCGGGAATTTTGTATTTTGTAAGGAAGTGTTGTTGGTTTGTTGGTGAGAAGACACATTGCATTGTTGGGTGATTTGCTTGTTCATGAGGTGAAGAGGGCTTCTACACTGGGAGGATGATGCTGGACCAAACAGCTGGGTTGTAATCCTCTCTTTCACTACTATTAATAAAGTTCTTTGAGTTTTCCTCTATATAATCGTGTGTTTATGAATGCAATTGTATGGTCAATGTGTTTCTGATTCCGCATTGTTTATGATATTTTAGATGGAGATGCTTTGATGGTTTGCTATTACTTTGACTCTACAAGTACTCTTTGAAGTGGGACAAGTAGGAGAGGAGTGGAAAATTCTATCAAGGAAAGGAGAAATCAAGCTAGGATCAAAACGGAAAATCCAGGTTGGTCTTCTTTTCTTCCCTCTCATTTATCACACTTAAAGGAACTCTTGAAAAGCTTTCATTGTTTGTTTCTAAGATAGCTACCCATCTGTTGGAAATAATACTGAGAGGGGGGGTGAATCAGTATTATACAATTCTTTTAATAGATCTTCTTTGTTTGTTCTTTGAATTATTTTTGCATGTCAGTACCATAAAATAATGAGCATGAACAAAAGAAAACAGATAGTCACACCAAAGAACACAAGATGTAAGGTAGAAACCCAATGTGGGAGAAAACCACCTGCTGCAATATGTCTCTATCTTCTTTCAAATTAGAAACTCCTTTTACAATGGTTTTGTATTGGTGCAGTCCTTTACCAGTACGCAGGCTGCAACCTGCAGAGAGCTACAACTCTCTCTCGTTTTCCAGTCTTTCCTGGAAGGGAGCTACAACCCCCTACTTCTTTTCATAAAGCATCAAATGATCATCAAGTACATAAAGGTTACAGTCCACTACAGTTATCAGATCAGAAATAATAGAACTAACCCAGAACACCTTATCAACAGAAAGATTCAATCAACAGAACATTTTAAGACAGGGACGCAGTTTTCCCTTCTGTGGCCTGCGTGCCCACGCACTGTTCCTTTAACCGCACTGCGTACTATTACTGCAGGGACGCACCCAAATATACTATCGCGCCGCGTACTTTTACTATGCGGACGCACCTGAACCTTAGTCGCTCTGCGTACCGACGCAGCTCTCCTTCTTCTGCTCTGCGTACCGACGCAAGTCTCATGTGTCTGCTCTGCGTACCGACGTAGATCTCCTGTTTCTGTACTGCGTACCCCCGGGCATAGATGATTTCAAGACTTTAGAAGTAACCCAGACAGTCAGATCTACAGATCTGAACATGCGCCGAAGAGATCTCGGTCCATCAGTAGATTCGCCTTGCTTAGATCTAGACCATATCTAGCCCTCATGAGATATTCAACCCAAACACATACTCAAGCCAAATGATCTCCTTTGCTTTATATAGGCAAGCTCCTCCTAAAATCATGGAATAATACCACGAGCCGACACCATAGTAACCCAATACCGTCGGCTAAATACCAAGAGTAACACATAAGAAAACCCCACATGTGAATTTCTTTGCCTTGAAATGTGTGCACTGGGGGGACGCACCTCCTGAACGGCTGGCCTGCGTGCCTGGACGCGGTCCCTGCATGGTGTACCTGTGGGTACGCACCTTCTGAACTGATTACCTGCGTACTTCTTAATTTTCAACAAATTGAGAGCCTTGCCACGGGAGTTGCCATCAAGTACAACATCTGTAACATATAGCCATACCAGAAACATAATGCCAACAATCTCCCCCTTTGAACTTGATGGCAACCTCACAAACTTCAGCTTCATTCTCCCCCTTTGACATCAAGGGCAAAGGGGTATGCTCCCCCTAAGATCATGCACCCCCTGAAAATGAACCAGATCTGCAGCAAAGAACCATAATCCACCATGAAAGAGATAGAGACATATTGCAGCTATTTCCAAGATCTCCTTCTGACCATCCTCCATAATGCCAACAATGCATTATATGCTACCCCTAAACCTGTACCATCAATTAGAAAAGGTTCAACAATAAGATGATGCATCAACAACCCCCAGCTTTTGCCTGAGGTATTCAAAAGTGTCCCTGGGCAATGGTTTGGTGAAAATATCAGCAACTTGTTCCTTAGAAGGAACATACTCCAACTTGACCTTCTGTTCAAGTACTTGTTCCCGGAGAAAATGGTACTTGATTGGTATGTGCTTGGTTTTTGAATGCATAACCGGATTCTTTGAGATGTTGATTGCACTTGTGTTATCACATAAGATGGGGATAGGTGGTGTACAAGTGATTTGAAAATCCTGCAAAGTCTGCATCATCCAAAGGAGTTGAGTGCAACAAGATGCAGCAGCAACATATTCCGCTTCAGCTATAGACAAGGCAATCGAACTCTGTTTCTTGCTGAACCAAGATACCAGTCTGGAACCCATAAAGAACGCACCACCACTTGTGCTTTTCCTGTCATCCACGCTTCCGGCCCAATCTGCATCTGTATAAGCATGAAGTGTAAGATCTGTATCTCTAGGATACCATAAGCCATAATTTTGAGTCCCTTGAAGATATTTGAAAATTCTCTTCACTGCCTGAAGATGAGTCTCCTTCGGATTTGCCTGAAATCTTCCAACTATTCCAACTGCATGCATGATGTCTGGTCGGGTACCTGTCAAATAAAGTAAACTTCCAATCATAGATCTGTAGGTTGGTTGATGTACTACTGCAGATTCATCATTTGCACTGAGGCTACATCCTGTGACCATGGGTGTACATACTGGTTTTGCATCTTCCATACCATATTTCTTCAAAATCTGTTTGAGATATTTGGTTTGAGATAAAAAGATTCCTCCTTCTTTTTGTTGGATTTGCAAACCAAGGAAATATGTCAATTCTCCTAGCAAAGACATTTCAAATTCTTTCTGCATGACCGAGGCAAAGCTTTGACTCATAGCTTCTTCATTGCTCCCAAAAATAATGTCATCTACATACACAACAAGTATTAGCAATTTGTCATTTTCAACTTTTATATAAAGATTGCTATCTGCTGATCCTTTTGAGAAACCTTGTTGATGAAGATATTTGTCCAAACGGTAGTACCAAGCCCTTGGAGCTTGTTTGAGACCATAGAGAGCCTTTTTCAATCTGCATACAAGATAACTTTTTGAGGTGGATGCTTGAGAGGTTTCTCCATTATAGCCTAGACCTGTCTTGTTTAGAGGAGATCGCTGCACATTGATAATCTTATCCAAAGTTTCAGATCCTTTGACAAACTTGAGATTAATAGCTTTTGTTTTCTCAATCTCTTTTCTAAGACCAACAATTTCACCTTCTAATTTTTCAAGATGTTTTTCCTTTTCATCAATTTGAAATTGTAGAGTATCAATGATCATGTTCTTTTCTTCTATACATCTCTTGAGTCTAGTAATTTCATCATAAAGGTTATCCACATCTATAGCATCCATATAATCATCATCTTCAAATGCCATTAACAACTTATATTCATTACCTTGTTCATCTTCATCACTGTTTGATAGACCATCACTATCTTCATGAGTGTAGTAGCTTTTCTTATTTGCATTCTGTTTCTTGTTCCATCTAGCAGGTTCCTTTCCTTTATCCTTATAAGGACATTTTGCAGCATAATGACCTACTCTTCCACAAGCAAAGCATTTAAAAGGTAACTTACCTCTGAACCTTCCAGAACCCCTTTGAAGATTTCTGACAAAATTTGATTCTTCTTCCTCTTCTTCTGGGACGTGGCTCGCTTCATAATAATCTCCTTTGCCTGATGCCTTGAAAGCAGCTTCTCTTCTGTCTGATGGACCTCCCTTTCTCATTTCATAAGCAGTTAGAATTCCATGTAGCTGAGACATAGTAAGAATTTGTAGGTTTTCTTTTTCTTCTATTGCAGATACTTTAGATTCAAACTTGGGGGACAATGATCTTAGAACCTTTTCAACCACAACAGCCTCTTTTATTTCTTCACCCAAATTTTTCATACAATTAACAACCTCATCTACCCGAAGAAAATAGTTAGCCACACTTTCATCATTATACATTTTGAGAGTCTCATACTGAATTCTGAGAGTTTGAAGTTTAGCACGCTTTACCTGTTCGTCTCCTTCATAGCTCGTGACAATTTTGTCCCATATCTCTTTTGCGGATTTATAGTGCATTACCTTCATGAATTCTGATTGAGATATACATCCTAATAGAGTACTGACTGCTTTCGCATTTGTTTCATACTTCTTTTTCTCGGCTGCATCTGTAGGAGTAGCTGAAGGAAAAGCATAGCCTGTCTCTACAATGTCCCAAACTTCTGTACCAAGAGATTGAAGATAGGCAGTAACTCTTACCTTCCAATAGTTGAAGTTTGTCCCATCAAAAACCGGTGGCCTGATTGATGCTTCTCTCTCGTAGTTGCTCATGATGAACGATCTACCTTCAAGCGATCAAGCTTCTCTGAAGGACCTGCTCTGATACCAATTGTTGGAAATAATACTGAGAGGGGGGGTGAATCAGTATTATACAATTCTTTTAATAGATCTTCTTTGTTTGTTCTTTGAATTATTTTTGCATGTCAGTACCATAAAATAATGAGCATGAACAAAAGAAAACAGATAGTCACACCAAAGAACACAAGATGTAAGGTGGAAACCCAATGTGGGAGAAAACCACCTGCTGCAATATGTCTCTATCTTCTTTCAAATTAGAAACTCCTTTTACAATGGTTTTGTACTGGTGCAGTCCTTTACCAGTACGTAGGCTGCAACCTGCAGAGAGCTACAACTCTCTCTCGTTTTCCAGTCTTTCCTGGAAGGGAGCTACAACCCCCTACTTCTTTTCATAAAGCATCAAATGATCATCAAGTACATAAAGGTTACAGTCCACTACAGTTATCAGATCAGAAATAACAGAACTAACCCAGAACACCTTATCAACAGAAAGATTCAATCAACAGAACATTTTAAGACAGGGACGCAGTTTTCCCTTCTGTGGCCTGCGTGCCCACGCACTGTTCCTTTAACCGCACTGCGTACTATTACTGCAGGGACACACCCAAATATACTATCGCGCCGCGTACTTTTACTATGCGGACGCACCTGAACCTTAGTCGCTCTGCGTACCGACGCAGCTCTCCTTCTTCTACTTTGCATACCGACGCAAGTCTCCTGTGTCTGCTTTGCGTACCGACGCAGATCTCCTGTTTCTGCACTACATACCCCCGGGCATAGATGATTTCAAGACTTTAGAAGTAACCCAGACAGTCAGATCTACAGATCTGAACATGCGCCGAAGAGATCTCGGTCCATCAGTAGATTCGCCTTGTTTAGATCTAGACCAGATCTAGCCCTCATGAGATATTCAACCCAAACACATATGTTAACACCCAGGTTGTTCCCTATGACTCCCAAGGGAATACGGCCGGGGTAACCACTAACCAATCTTTGGATCACAGTTCCTAGCCAAACTGTAATCAGAGAGGGCTCTCTCTTTATGATTTGTCTCTGTTTTGATGGTGTTTTTAGGCTAGCTATAAGTTCAGGTTTGTTTAAGGTTTTGGTTGGATGATAATTTCAGTCAAGGTGCTTATGCATTCTCCAAAGTGTTCTAGTACATTGGGCTATGGAGTCAGTGGTCTTTAGTTATTTTGAGATGCTGAGTGATTTGCTGTAGTGATGCTGCAGAGCAAGGTTAGTGTCCGAGAAATAAACTTTCATAAAGTGATTGGGTGGGTTGTGTTCAGTTTATGCAAGGCAATTAAGAATCTTACAGTGAACTTTCGGAGTAAGACAGTGAGAATATTGACCCAGGAGCATTTAAGAATTTCTAGGTGATATTCATACATAAAGAATTAATAGCTACATGATCAATTAAGAATTCATGTGCATAGTAATCCTAAAGACAAACATTTACAGTAGTAAAAATTGAGTACAAGGTGTAGTGAAACAAGTCTTGTACTATTCTTTCTTTTTACTGCTAGCTTAGTATAAGATGAGTATGATTTGATAAACATAAGAAAAACAAGAACAGAGATTAAGGAAAAAACTTGTTATTTAATCGGACAGCACAGGGGTTCTGCATCAGCACATGGAGCATCATCCAGACATCAAGTATTTCAGGAAATCACTGAGCTCATCCAGCCCTTTGTATTAGATAATTCAGAAAGTGTATCATACATTTGTCTCATAGAGAAAATTACCAACCCCTTATGAGTTACTCAGGGGAGTATATATACAAAATTTACATCAAAAATATCAGCGAATGAGTTAATATCTCATTTATGATATGCTAATCTCTGGAATGCAGTAGCTGAAGGAGTGAATGCTGCAGTAATTCCTTAATGCCTCAGCTGTCAAAATAGTCAGAAGATATTAGGACTTTATGGCTGTTAGAGTCGGCTAGAGATGTGCTGTCTGAAACTTGGATAGCTGTCGTTGTCTGTGTGATGAGTCACTTTTTAGCTGCTTTAACTGCTGACACTTGTCATGTTGCTTGTCTTGTAGTGACCTGGAGCTGGCAGTGGCCGAATGACTGAAGCTATCGTGGCAAAATCTGAAGCATGAATTGCCACCAATCCTCCTTAGGCATTTGATGTCTGCGCATCTTTATCAATGTTTCCTCGGCCTTTGTATGTCTATAAAGATTGGGAGGGGTTTCAAACAGGTGATTCACTTCATTCTCAATGAAGAACAGGCCTTCAAGTTTGTCATATAAGCTCTATCCTGTGGGAGGCCTTGTTTGTTCAGATGAACTGCCAGATGCAATAATCTGATTTTCAATAGTGGTTGCCATTCTGTTGGCCATTTGATCTGGGGAGATCAATTTTCCTGCACCACTGAGTAAGTTGGGCAGGCCTTTTGCTTGCAGCACTCCCATTTTAACTTTGTACTCCTCCACATCTGCTTGCATCTCATAGTACTTCCTCTCCACTGTTTGTATGTAGTTCCTGAGAGTTAGTACCTTCTTGGCAGAGAGGACAGCTTCTGTTCTGTTGGGAATGCCTATAGCTGCCAATTCCTCCCTTTCTTGTCTGTTCAGGAAGTCTATCATTCTATTTGCCTGCTCTGCTCTGTTCCCTAGCATTGTCTTGGCCTTCTGAATTTCTGCTTGAGCTTGGCCCATTAAATCCATCTGCTCATGCATTATTTTTATTGACCTCCATTGCTGTCTAATGGATTGGCCAATTTTGGCCCATAGGATTCTCTTTATGTCGGCCATAGCAGTCTCCAGATTCAGCTCTTTCTCTAAGGCCTTTATCTTTTCCTTTTGGGCCTTTATTTCTCTGCCCTGTTCTGCCACAGTCACTTTGGACTTGTCATACTTGGCATCCAGTTCTGCCAACTTCTCCTTGGACTTCTTTATTTCATCTGCCTGGATCTCCATTGCCTTGACGGCCTTGGTCAATTCCTCTACACTTGGGCTGGCATCTGGAGCTGCTGCTGTTCCTGCTGCTTCTGTTGTGGGGGCCACTGTTGTCCCTGACGTTGCTGCTGTTGTTGAAGTAGTTGGAGGAGCTTGGGAGGTGGATTCTGCCTGTTTATCTTGTAATGCTCCTTCCAGCTCTTTCTCCAATTCCCTGATCCTCTGGTCTTGCTGCATTAGGAGGTCCAGTTGGTCCTCAGCCTGTTTCTGCTTTTGAAGTTCTGCTGTTTGAGGGTGCTCTGTGGGCTGTAGCTTCAATCTTTTCTTCAAGGCATTGAGGTCGTCATCCTTCTTCTTCATGAGGGCTTTCACACCCGTTGGATCACTAGGATCATGTCCTAGATCAATGATGATCTCCTCAAGAGACTTTATTCTATTATCTTTAGCCTGAGAGGACATTCTCTCAAAATCCAACTGGGTGTTGGTGTTTTTTAGGGACTCTTTCAGCTCATGGGCCATGGTGGCCTTCTCTACCAAGGTGGCATAGACCATCTCCCCAGCTTGCTTATGGAGTTCAATCTGGTCCATGGGATGTATATCTCTGGCTAGGACCTCCACCCTTGTCTTTATAAAATCTGCAGCTATCTTAGGCTCCGGCCCTTTGGGCTTAAAGTGGCTGAAGATTATTTTTTCCTGCTGAATGTCATACACCGACATTAGCCTTTCTTGCTGGGCTGGTGTTGCATCTATGAATTGCTTGTAGACCTCAGCCCTTAGCAGCTCATTTTGAGCCTTTATTTGTTTGAAAGAAGCCTTAGTGCTTTTGGGCTTCTTGGTCTGCTGGGAAGAGGAGGACACTTCCAAACCGAGCTGTAAAGTTTGCTCCTGCTGAAAGGAGCTTGTACCTGTATGCTGACTGCCCTCCCTGTCTTTCCTTGCACTGTCCAAGACATCTTCAGTAATGTCTTCTACCTCTGGGGAGTCTGCTCTTTGCCTTTTGGCTTCTGGCTGGTGGGAGGATCCACTAAGGGGAGTGGACTCTTCTCTATCTCTTTTTGTACCCCTTTCCTCATGTGCTGGGGTCTGCAAAATTGGGGCAGTTACTGGCTCAGTTTGTGGGGGTGGAATTTGCAGTGCTGGAGCTGCTGGTAGCCCAGTTTGTGGTAGGACAGTTTGCCCTTGCTGCTGTTCTGGCTGCTGCTCTGTTTGCTGCCCTGTTTGCTGCTCTGTTACAGGGGCAGACTTTTCCTTCACTGCTTCCTCCTCTGCACCCATTATGCCTTTGCCTTTGTCTGTCAGTGGTGCTGATGTAGATGGCGCCTGTGGTGCAGTCCTTGTGGCCGAGGTCCCTTCTCCCACTGAATAAGGCGGTCTGAAAGGTACCTGCTGCACATAGTCCAGGTCAATAGTTTTTTCAAGCTCCCTCCTATTCTTTAGCATTGTCTCTTCCTCAGTTAAATTTTCAACTAGAGTATCCATCTGCCATTCTTGCAGGTTGGCATATTTTTCAATATGTGGGTACTGGCAATGCTTAATGCCTATAAGCCTATACTTGTTTCTCCTAGCAGTGATGAAACCTTCAGGGTCATAATGGACCCACCGAAAACTATAGGACAGTTTGTATTTATCCTTAAGGACTAGGTCTGCCTCTTCCCACCCTTCTTTCTTGTTCATGATGAAGGGGCCCAACTGGTGTTTGAACTTGAGGTGGGCCTTCTTTTTGGCGCTGTGGAAATGGGTGAGGTCGGACTAAATCAACTGCCTGTAATACTCCAAGGCAAATAACCTCATAGGTACATATTTTGGGAGCCTGTATGGGCAGAGCTCACAGCCATAGATCCTAATGACGGTATGGTTCTCATATAGGTACCAGTCACCTATTTTATATTTTTTGGAAAGCTGCAGAGCTTTCTTTATCTCATTTGATATTCTGGGAGGAGGTGACCTCATCAACAGGCAAGAGACTGGGTATACAAATTGGTCAACAAATTCACAGTAGGTATAGGGTGAATTTGTGACTTTGTGATAGACAGAGGTCCAGAAGATGACAGATCTTCTTTCCCCTTTGTGATCCAGCCTTCTGATGTAGCATGGGAAGGCTTCAGAATGGTAGTACATGAACAGGTGGTAAATATAGGCCGAGTACTTGAAGACCCCCTGTCTGTCCACTCTGCTCAACTGATCATGAATCTTGTTTGCTATGAACTTAGCAAAGTTATATTTGCGGGCAGGGGGTTGGCGTGGGCTGTAAGCAGATAGCAATACCAGCATTGTTTTATCCACATGCTCACTGTTTTTGTATCCCAACACATAGGCAATCATGTCCAGTAAAAGCCTGCCTACATCATTGAAATGGACAGCCAGGTAGGGAGGTGGCCCTGTAGGCTGGCACTCAGGTCTCATGAAGGTCCTGGTGACCTTTTGAAGCTCCTCACTGGTCATCTTGGCACCAGTGTCCAGCAAATAGCTCATGGAAAATGGGATCAGCAACTCTGTCTGATCAAAATGTAGCATTTTGTTGATGGACTCAGCATTAATGTAGAAAAGGATCCTCCCAGATGGAGTGCTAATAGCTCTGTGTTGCACATCATAGTTTTCAGCACATAGGTGAATGATTTCTGGGAAGACATTTACAGCTGGGAGACAGTAATATGGTAGGTTTGACTCCCATATCCCATGTGTACCATGACCATCCTTATAGTCCTCTCTTAGTTGAGTGAAGGTCTGCAAGAAGTCCCTGCTACCCTCAAAGTCTTCAATAAGATAGTCCTTGTCAGCAAATGCCAAGGCCTCCAGCTCTTTATTGGGTGGATTTAATGGAGCAACACTGAGGGATGAGGATGCAGAGGCTGCCATGATATAATCTGAATTTGAATAGGTAATGGCAATGGTTTGGGAAGTTTCTTTAAGAGTTTCAGTGATAGGTCAAATGTAGACACAGTCTGAGGAGTTTTTTCTCAGTGAAAAAATGCAGGCTGGTTTCTGCAGTTTGCTGCAAATTCACAGGGATGTGAATTGCTAATGGTAAGTTGCAGAGAGTATGAGGTTTCCTTTGGCAGAGATTGAAGCTGGCCTGTACTCGGCAAAAGGGAACAATGCCGAGCACCTCGAGGAGAATTTTACAGTTTCTGGCCCGCGAATTGACTGCTTTGATGCTGAATTTGTGGTTCTGGGGGTCAATAGGTCAGCTTAGCTTGTTTTAGGTAGTAGGTGCAGAGTTTATGTGGACTTCTACAAGTGTTTTGATGGCAATTTTACAGAGAAAAGGAATGCATGGGTGAAAAGTAAGCTTTACGGTGAATACCTGGACAAACTAGCTTGAAAGCCTGCGGGCTGGACCGTGAAGGCTTAAGGCAGCTGAATTCTTGATTTGTAGCGGTCTGAAACTTGAATTTGATGGCTGGAAACGAATTTTCGCGGCAGCTGGTTGACAACGGCTACGTCTTTTGCGCGTGAAAATGACCGCAAACGGCTAATTTGGTCGTTTATAACGACAAATTTCGACAAAACGTGCAATTGGCGCTTTTCCGCCGATGACGTCATGGTGGGGCCCCGGGTACGGAGATGACGTGGCTGCTGAGGTGTCGGCCAGGGTGGCAGGACACGGTGGCGGGTGGATAAGGTGGCAGGGTTACGTGGAGGGCCACACGGCGCAGGGGCGGGGGAGGGCGCTACGTCAGGATGACGCAAGCATGACGCAAGGGGGAGGCGGTAACGGGATGGTGGTAAGCGGGTTCCCCGCACCGCCTTTGCTGATAAGTGGTATTGGGGAGGGGGGCTCCGAACAACCCCAGCGTTTGACACGCGTCCAGGGTACGGCGCCCAAAACCACTTTCCCCGGACGCTAAAGGTCGGCAGGTCGGGGGGTGAAAATGACCGCCCACCGTTAGATCTGGGCGGCATAGATCGGACGGCTGGCGGGTCCTTCGACGGATCGTGCAGGTTGGGGGGGCCCGCTAGTTTATTTAAATATTTAATTAAATATTTTTTGCGGAAAACTTTAGGATTGAGGGTTTTCGTGAGTTTTTTGGGGTTTTTTGGGTTAATTTGTGAAAAAGGGGTTTATGGAGGGTTTTAGCAGCAGTGAGATTAGGGTTTATGGAGAGGTTATTACTCCTAACCAGGGGTTAGAGTAATCCCTTGACAGGGTTTGAGCATAGTCCCAGGTGGACTAAAGTCTCCCTTAGGCAAACCTATTTAGCTATAATGCTAAAAGGAGGATATTTATAGAATGCTTGGGGGTTTATACACCATGGTGTTAATAATACTAGGGAAAGGGTGACATAGGGGAATTACATAATAGAGTTAGAGTTAATATGGGGGAAAATGTGAATGAGGGGGAAAATCACTAAGTTTATTTGAAACTTACTTAGTTTAGGGAGTAGATCAAAATGAAAAGAATTTTTAGACAAGAAATGTGGCTTTTCAATGAATAAAAACCACCATCAAACCTCAAGTTTTTCTAAGCAATTCAATTGATGAGGGGATGTTAGTAATGAGTGGGAAAAGGGATAATTGGGAAGTTAGACATGCTTCTTTGTTTTTCTTTTCTCATCTTGACCATCAAGGTTAGATCTGAAATAAATACCACTTCTGCAACCCCATCTACTTACCCAGCTACTTTGCCTAGCATTTTTTGTTTCTTCTTGGAGGGTGCACTTAGGCTTGCAGACCCTTACTTGCCTTTTCTTTTCTTTGGCTTTTTCTTTTGTTTTTCTATCTACTTCTACCCTTATTTCTTCCAAGGTCCCAGATTAAGCTGTTGGGAGCCTTTTCTTCTCTACCTGAACTACTTGTCTGCCAAGATTAAACAGTTTGGACAGACTTCTTTCTCTATTCTACAACTGAAAATTTAAAACATGACATGATCCAGATTAGGCTGTTGGACCATCCATGAAAATTTGAGCCCACATCAAGCTATAAGCACAGATTGTATTCTTATGGAAATATGTGATCTTTGCATCATCAAAGCAGAGCATATTTGGACCTTTTCAGTGCCAATCATGAAATATGAAACCTATTGGTATAGGTAGCTAACAACATACTCAAGCCAAATGATCTCGTTTGCTTTATATAGGCAAGCTCCTCCTAAAATCATGGAATAATACCACGAGCCGACACCATAGTAACCCAATACCGTCGGCTAAATACCAAGAGTAACACATAAGAAAACCCCACATGTGAATTTCTTTGCCTTGAAATGTGTGCACTGGGGGGACGCACCTCCTGAACGGCTGGCCTGCGTGCCTGGACGCGGTCCCTGCATGGTGTACCTGCGGGTACGCACCTTCTGAACTGATTACCTGCGTACTTCTTAATTTTCAACAAATTGAGAGCCTTGCCACGGGAGTTGCCATCAAGTACAACATCTGTAACATATAGCCATACCAGAAACATAATGCCAACAATCTCCCCCTTTGGACTTGATGGCAACCTCACAAACTTCAGCTTCATTCTCCCCCTTTGACATCAAGGGCAAAGGGGTATGCTCCCCCTAAGATCATGCACTCCCTGAAAATGAACCAGATCTGCAGCAAAGAACCATAATCCACCATGAAAGAGATAGAGACATATTGCAGCTATTTCCAAGATCTCCTTCTGACCATCCTCCATAATGCCAACAATGCATTATATGCTCCCCCTGAACCTGTACCATCAATTAGAAAAGGTTCAACAATAAGATGATGCATCAACAACCCCCAACTTTTGCCTGAGGTATTCAAAAGTGTCCCTGGGCAATGGTTTGGTGAAAATATCAGCAACTTGTTCCTTAGAAGGAACATACTCCAACTTGACCTTCTGTTCAAGTACTTGTTCCCGGAGAAAATGGTACTTGATTGGTATGTGCTTGGTTTTTGAATGCATAACCGGATTCTTTGAGATGCTGATTGCACTTGTGTTATCACATAAGATGGGTATAGGTGGTGTACAAGTGATTTGAAAATCCTGCAAAGTCTGCATCATCCAAAGGAGTTGAGTGCAACAAGATGCAGCAGCAACATATTCCGCTTCAGCTGTAGACAAGGCAATCGAACTCTGTTTCTTGCTGAACCAAGATACCAGTCTGGAACCCATAAAGAACGCACCACCACTTGTGCTTTTCCTATCATCCACGCTTCCGGCCCAATCTACATCTGTATAAGCATGAAGTGTAAGATCTGTATCTCTAGGATACCATAAGCCATAATTTTGAGTCCCTTGAAGATATTTGAAAATTCTCTTCACTGCCTGAAGATGAGTCTCCTTCGGATTTGCCTGAAATCTTCCAACTATTCCAACTGCATGCATGATGTCCGGTCGGGTACCTGTCAAATAAAGTAAACTTCCAATCATAGATCTGTAGGTTGGTTGATGTACTGCTGCAGATTCATCATTTGCACTGAGGCTACATCCTGTGACCATGGGTGTACATACTGGTTTTGCATCTTCCATACCATGTTTCTTCAAAATCTGTTTGAGATATTTGGTTTGAGATAAAAAGATTCCTCCTTCTTTTTGTTGGATTTGCAAACCAAGGAAATATGTCAATTCTCCTAGCAAAGACATTTCAAATTCTTTCTGCATGACCGAGGCAAAGCTTTGACTCATAGCTTCTTCATTGCTCCCAAAAATAATGTCATCTACATACACAACAAGTATTAGCAATTTGTCATTTTCAACTTTTATATAAAGATTGCTATCTGCTGATCCTTTTGAGAAACCTTGTTGATGAAGATATTTGTCCAAACGGTAGTACCAAGCCCTTGGAGCTTGTTTGAGACCATAGAGAGCCTTTTTCAATCTGCATACAAGATAACTTTTTGAGGTGGATGCTTGAGAGGTTTCTCCATTATAGCCCAGACCTGTCTTGTTTAGAGGAGATCGCTGCACATTGATAATCTTATCCAAAGTTTCAGATCCTTTGACAAACTTGAGATTAATAGCTTTTGTTTTCTCAATCTCTTTTCTAAGACCAACAATTTCACCTTCTAATTTTTCAAGATGTTTTTCCTTTTCATCAATTTGAAATTGTAGAGTATCAATGGTCATGTTCTTTTCTTCTATACATCTCTTGAGTCTAGTAATTTCATCATAAAGGTTATCCACATCTATAGCATCCATATAATCATCATCTTCAAATGCCATTAACAACTTATATTCATTACCTTGTTCATCTTCATCACTGTTTGATAGACCATGACTATCTTCATGAGTGTAGTAGCTTTTCTTATTTGCATTCTGTTTCTTGTTCCATCTATCAGGTTCCTTTCCTTTATCCTTATAAGGACATTTTGCAGCATAATGACCTACTCTTCCACAAGCAAAGCATTTAAAAGGTAACTTACCTCTGAACCTTCCAGAACCCCTTTGAAGATTTCTGACAAAATTTGATTCTTCTTCCTCTTCTTCTGGGACGTGGCTCGCTTCATAATAATATCCTTTGCCTGATGCCTTGAAAGCAGCTTCTCTTCTGTCTGATGGACCTCCCTTTCTCATTTCATAAGCAGTTAGAATTCCATGTAGCTGAGACATAGTAAGAATTCGTAGGTTTTCTTTTTCTTCTATTGCAGATACTTTAGATTCAAACTTGGGGGACAATGATCTTAGAACCTTTTCAACCACAACAGCCTCTTTTATTTCTTCACCCAAATTTTTCATACAATTAACAACCTCATCTACCCGAAGAAAATAGTTAGCCACACTTTCATCATTATACATTTTGAGAGTCTCATACTGAATTCTGAGAGTTTGAAGTTTAGCACGCTTTACCTGTTCGTCTCCTTCATAGCTCGTGACAATTTTGTCCCATATCTCTTTTGCAGATTTATAGTGCATTACCTTCATGAATTCTGATTGAGATATACATCCTAATAGAGTACTGACTACTTTCGCATTTGTTTCATACTTCTTTTTCTCGGCTGCATCTGTAGGAGTAGCTGAAGGAAAAGCATAGCCTGTCTCTACAATGTCCCAAACTTCTGTACCAAGAGATTGAAGATAGGCAGTAACTCTTACCTTCCAATAGTTGAAGTTTGTCCCATCAAAAACTGGTGGCCTGATTGATGCTTCTCTCTCGTAGTTGCTCATGATGAACGATCTACCTTCAAGCGATCAAGCTTCTCTGAAGGACCTGCTCTGATACCAATTGTTGGAAATAATACTGAGAGGGGGGGTGAATCAGTATTGTACAATTCTTTTAATAGATCTTCTTTGTTTGTTCTTTGAATTATTTTTGCATGTCAGTACCATATAATAATGAGCATGAACAAAAGAAAACAGATAGTCACACCAAAGAACACAAGATGTAAGGTGGAAACCCAATGTGGGAGAAAACCACCTGCTGCAATATGTCTCTATCTTCTTTCAAATTAGAAACTCCTTTTACAATGGTTTTGTACTGGTGCAGTCCTTTACCAGTACGCAGGCTGCAACCTGCAGAGAGCTACAACTCTCTCTCGTTTTCCAGTCTTTCCTGGAAGGGAGCTACAACCCCCTACTTCTTTTCATAAAGCATCAAATGATCATCAAGTACATAAAGGTTACAGTCCACTAAAGTTATCAGATCAGAAATAACAGAACTAACCCAGAACACCTTATCAACAGAAAGATTCAATCAACAGAACATTTTAAGACAGGGACGCAGTTTTCCCTTCTATGGCCTGCGTGCCCATGCACTGTTCCTTTAACCGCACTGCGTACTATTACTGCAGGGACGCACCCAAATATATTATCGCGCGGCGTACTTTTACTATGCAAACGCACCTGAACCTTAGTCGCTCTGTGTACCGACGCAGCTCTCCTTCTTCTGCTCTGCGTACCGACGCAAGTCTCATGTGTCTGCTCTGCGTACCGACACAGATCTCCTGTTTCTGCACTGCGTACCCCCGGGTATAGATGATTTCAAGACTTTAGAAGTAACCCAGACAGTCAGATATACAGATCTGAACATGCGCCGAAGAGATCTCGGTCCATCAGTAGATTCGCCTTGTTTAGATCTAGACCAGATCTAGCCCTCATGAGATATTCAACCCAAACACATACTCAAGCCAAATGATCTCCTTTGCTTTATATAGGCAAGCTCCTCCTAAAATCATGGAATAATACCACGAGCTGACACCATAGTAACCCAATACCGTCGGCTAAATACCAAGAGTAACACATAAGAAAACCCCACATGTGAATTTCTTTGCCTTGAAATGTGTGCACTGGGGGGACGCACCTCCTGAACGGCTGGCCTGCGTGCCTGGACGCGGTCCCTGCATGGTGTACTTGCGGGTACGCACCTTCTGAACTGATTACCTGCGTACTTCTTAATTTTCAACAAATTGAGAGCCTTGCCACGGGAGTTGCCATCAAGTACAACATCTGTAACATATAGCCATACCAGAAACATAATGCCAACACCATCTTAGTGGGACTAGCAGTTCAAATCGACACTAGTTTTCCCTTAAACATACACTACTGGCCCTTTCGGCATCAACCCGTGGAGCGCGGACTGAAGTCTCACCTAAAGCAGTATGGGGGGATGCTGGAACCAAGTTTTCGCACCCAGAGATGGTTATGATGTTGTTTTATACCCTTTATATGCTTTCGTGCAAAGCGATAAGCCTTTAAGGGTTATCGATATAACTTCCTCTTACCATCCTCTAGACCTTTGTGAAGGTCTATGACTATCATTCCCGAACCCTAAATAGGCGAATCAACCACTTACACGCCTCTGTAATCACTCCTAAGTCTATTATTACCCAGATTGGCTTAAGTGTTTGATATCTTTAGCATGCATTAAGATATTCTTCACGTAAACAGATATTATTACTTGCGTTCTTATAACAATGTAAACCATGCAGAATCGCGCATCAATACAGTATTAAATCATAACCCCAATATTCATCATAACATAAACGCATTCATTCATAACAGAAGTAAAAGGACAAAACACAGATATTTCCGGAACAATCTCTTTATTAATGCTTCATATCTTCTTACAGACTCAAACTACCCTGCGCACTCAGCTATAGGGGTCTACGCACTCCACTGCGGACTGTATTCTAGGCCTCTATGCACACAGCTGCAGAGCCTTTCTTCTACTCTAAGACTCTTTGCTCTTCACTTCTACTGACCCATTACATTCATATCATTTTCTACCAAACACTACCTTAGACTCTTCTAAGACTTTCCTTTTTATACAATCCCATGGTCCGCGGACCATGGGTAGGTCTTCTAAAGCCGACACAACTTACATAAAAGAAGGTAAAATCCCTTTATGACACTTTACATCTACGCGCTCCGCAACCACAACTTGCAGAGACTTTACACTTTACATACAAAAACTTGGGCTTTTGCCCCAAAATTGACCTTAGGGGACCCTATCCCAACACATCCCCTGGAAGATCCTCCCTCACTCCTCCTTCTTGCCCATATGCAATATCCAAAGTTGAATGTGGCAAATATCCAAAACAATTTTTAAATGGAAACTTACCAATAGAAGTGTGGATTCCTTTGGTATAATATAGTTGTATATATACCATATTTTCATCCCAGGTCTTTGGATGCTTCTGACTGTAACCCATCAAAAGTTGCACCAAAGTCCTGTTGACTACTTTTGTCTTCCCATATGTTTGTGGATGGAATGTTGCAAACCTCTTTAACTTCATGTCCATATTCTCCCACAATGTTGTCCAAAATGCACTGAGAAATGTTGTGTCCATGTCTAAACTGATGCTCCTTAGTATCCCAATGGTATCATAAAGCGCACCTAGACCTATCCAAAGAACATTTTTTTTGCTTCTTGCCCATTGATGATTTTTTTATAAGGCATCAGAACGCACATCTTGCTAAACCTTTCAACTACCATGAATATGTAATCATGTGTAGAAATAGGTTGAAATTTATAGTAGATAATGAATTCAAACTGAAAACAATAGACACAAATTTCTTCTACTCAACCTGTAGGAAAGGAAAAGCATACAATAGAAACACATGCAATCATTCAATCAAAATGAACGTAGTATTTTTACTGGGAAACCCAACTAGGAAAAACCCCTTCTCTATTTTGTATTAAATCAGAAGAGAATATGGATCTATTACAATGACAACTTCAATCCTTGAAGCTCAACCTACACTGCAATAGTGATTTCCTGATCTCTAACCTGCTCTGGCTAACACTTAGCCAAAATATACCTCATCCTTCCTCCTATTTCCTTGTGCAATCCTTGAGGAAATTAGCTCCTAAAAGATAGGGAAATTCCCTATTTCCTTGTGCAAATCCTAGAGGAATAGATCACCTTCTCCAATGCAAAACTTGTACACTCAACTAGCATACAATTGATAATTACAATGTGCCTTTTCCTCCAATCAACTAGGAAATTCAAATTTCATGCATGAATAGGGCTATTTTTAGTAAATTGATTATTTAACTAAGAGATTAGTGAGTCTACAATAGTTACAACTACTCAACTGAACTCCTTGTTGACCCTCGATTTTGATCAATTTTGCTTATTAAAAATCCACTTAACTTCCATAATATTCCACCTTATATCATCCATATATGCCTTATTTTGACCTTATTATGCATATTCAGGTAAATAAATTATGTTTTTCAATTTTTAGATATTTTTGCAAAAAAATGGTTTTAAGAGTATTTTTGGACAGAACTGGAAATTCCCGTAATAGCTCCATTAAAGTGATATATGTAGGACACCTGGGCTCGAGATGAATACATATTTGGAAATATTAGGAACCAAGGATGGATGAACAGCTATTGGCTCAGTCAAAATGAGCAAATACAGGCCCGGTCAACGCTGGTCAAACTTGACCTGTCACCTAGAAATCCCTATTAAAAAGGGGCAGTTTTAGGATTTTTTGGAATTTTTCTAGATTTCTTGTAACTAATGGATGGCTTCAACCTGATGAAGTGGGATAACATTAATGATGGTTTTTTCAGACTTTTTAGCTTATATGGTTATTATTTTTCCTATTTAAAGAGAGGCATTCATAGTTAGACTATGTAGAAAAACTTATTATTTTGAGATAATTGAAGACAAATATTTTGTTTCATGATTTCTTTGTGTTTTATGGAGTGAATGAGTTGTTGTAGCTAAGTATTTTAGCAGTGTACCAGCAATTTTGGAGGGCCCCCATACCAAGCTAAGTACACTTTCTTGTATCATGTTTATATTATGGCATATGCTAGTTTAATTCTCCATGTTTATTATATTCATTTGTTGTAAATATTTGTAAATATATTTAATGTGAATTTATTTTATGGAATGTGTTTAGTGAAGATTTCTTCCTTTTAGCAATTAGTTTGAATGTGGAAGGACAGCCAGGTCTCTTTAAAAGATCCCTTCCTTGTGAGCTAGGACTAAGACTGGATAAGATTCACTTCTTTCAAGCTTTCTTGGATTAAGTTCTTATTCTTTCATTAAACTCTTTTATGCTTACTTAGATATTGGAAATTTAATTATAAAATTGTTGAGGGAGGACAACCAGGTCTCTTTCTAAGAGCCTCTTCCTTGTTTTTCTAATATATTCTAATTTCATTGACCAATAATGCATGCTTTTATGGAATAGACTTAGATATTTTTGCTTAAGTTGTGAGGAATGATTTATATTTATAATGTGTATTTCCATTCTTAGATATGTAGAATGATTTATATTTGTAATATGCACTTCTATTCTCATGACTACTTTCTATATTAGTTCTTATCCAAAAATCCATAAATTTTGGTTTGCTTCTAAGATTACCAACCTAGATTGATAGTAAAATACATGTCTTAATTTACACAATAAATTGAGCTGACACTCCTACTGACTCTATTCATGACTAGAGCTCAGATAACTGAGTTTCACTAACTAATAACTCCACTAGATTGCTAGATCTTAGATTAAACTCATGCACAACTCTACTTCTAGCCCACAAACTTGAATTGACTTATTTAACTTAGTGATTTGGCCATGTCACTTTTGCTAACTACAACTCAAATCATCAAGCTGATGTGGAATTTTGAGTTTCTCCATTTCACTAAGGAACAAGTTAAATGAAGCCTTTCTTGCTACAATATAACACTCCCTCTTCGTAATAAAAGGGTTCTTAACCACCCCAATCCTGCTCCTTTGGAACTCAAACTTGCCTCCTGACAAAGCCTTTTCAAAATGGCTTCATCTTGATTCTCTGTAGGAATGTACTATAACATGATAATTGTAACACCCTCCTCCCACATCCACCCAAGTAACCATGCCAACTAGGGTAAACATGATACAAGAGGCTACTATTATCATATTCGACCTCTTAGGTAACCTTAAGGAAGTGGAATCAACAGAACATCACATACATCCATCCAACACCATCAACAGAACCCTCAGGAGATAAGTCAGCCACTCAGACGACGTGTCCCTAGGTCCCACTATTGTTCTGGAAAATTTAAGGCTCAGTCCCTCTCATGCTATGGGCAAGGGAGCGACCAGAGACCTAAAGTCACTCTCATATGCCTGCCTACCAGTGACTGTGGTCCAAAATTGCCAGCTATCTGCTAGTGACTCCAGGATTTGAGCCACTTTTTCAGGCCTAGAGCCCAAGCCACTTCCCAGAATGGAATGAAAGCTCAGAATTAAGTAAAGTACAGGGAAAAAATGATGCAAAAGTAAATAATTGATCAAGGCCTTAACCAAACCCCTACTAGCCATGATAAGTATTTCATCAAACATATCATCGACATGTAACCTACAGGTGTAAACAACATAGTTAAGTGTAAGGATCTGTTATTTATCTAAGAATCACAATGAACCATTGTTTCCTCATGTCATTTGTTGCCTTATCACTTATTAGGTCATAGATACAATATCCATTGAAATATAAGTAAAAACATACTGAGAGACAAAAATAGCTGCAGCCATAAAATGAACATATAACTAGCATAATAGGAACAAAATTACAATAAACATATCAGCCATCAAAATCCATATATACACCAATACATTTACACACAAAACCAATGGAATGAATTTCTCATTAATCAATGCAATGAACCGACCGGAGATGGGACTACCACGTTCCCCCTGACCATAGATTGGCTTAGCCAAGTCTCTCTCTATCCAATCACCCATGTTCCATATTCCAAGCATGAATGTGGGACTCGTAGAACACATCAAAAACACCAATTGATGTGGATGCCACTGGAGTTCTCCACCTACACCGTGAGTAATTTGAGTTCCTCCTAGTCTCTCAGGATTTACCGTGTATCCGCAGTTTGATCCAGGGATCACTAGGCCCTACACCGAGACATACTCTCCAGGATTTACTGTGCATTCCATCTCAGAATCACTAGGCCCAACAAAGATAAAATCCACCTCTTGGATTTACCGTATATTCCATCATTCACCGGCAAGGATTCCTAGGCCCAACGACACACACAATTTGGCTTTACCACAACCCACAATTTGGTTCAAAGGTTACTAGGCCAGTGGCTTCATGCATCCTCAATCTGGTTTAGGGACCACTACCACCATGTGTTTGTCAATTCGGAGATCCACCCCACTCAGCTTCGAATCCAATCCAGCCATCCCACATAAACTGCATGAGATAACCCATCTCATCAAAGCTATCAAGAAATGGCAAGGCTAGGCTTAAAATACTGTCACACCTAGAAAAACTGATGCCATGGTAGAAAAGAAACACATGAAATCCCATGCATGCCAAATCTAGCAAGGAAAATACACATGCAAGTTGATACCTACAACGAAGCCTGATGCAGCTACTTGATCCTGCCTTTCCTTGCTTGATCTTTGCTTCCTCTTGCCTTCTTTGCGTTTCTTGCTCCAATTCCAAAGTGCTCCAAGAAAACTCTAAGTGTCCAAGAGTATGAGAGAGAGAGAGAGAGAGAGAGAGAGAGAGAGAGAATAATGAGAGAGTTCCAAAGATAAACTGACAAAAGGTTACCAACTACTCCTCATAATCCTTTTTATGAATGAGGCCTCTATTTTCTTCATTTTCCATTATTTTCCTTCATTTTCCTCCTCACATGCAACATGTGACCTTTCACCTCCTTTTTCTCCTAATTTCCATTATTTTCATAAATAAATGTGCCAAAATGCCTTTTAATGCCTTTCTAAAGCCTTAGCCATTGCCTTGCCAATTTCCTTATCCATAAACAACCAAATGAACACACACTAAGATGTCTTGTCCAACATTCAGCTTCGAATAAGTGTCCCATTCATACATGGTTATTGTTTTTAACTTTTATTGCATGGAATTTTTACCAAGGTTGTTACAGAACCCTCCCCCTTCGGGGACACCATCCTTGGTGTTCAATCACACATATACCTCAACAACCTGTTGAAAGAAGACATATTACTTATGGAGCTTTATTACACAGATCGATGCAGTATTTACAATGAAGGATCTGCTCAAGAGAAGAACATCATGACAACCTGACAACATATTGCATAGTCGAGATTTATAATACAGCTCATTACAGTATTTATAATTATCATCCTGCTGATTTCCAATCCACATGACATCATAACATCATGATAACATAACCACATGATAGCATACTAACATAATCGTAATAACATGACACCCATACCGCATAATGGAGCTTTATAACACAGCTCATTATGGTATTTACATCCATACACAGGTGTACATATAGCAACATCATCAAAACTGTATATACCAAAACATATTCCAAATCATATGCCAAACATATATCAGACATATACTAACATCATATAGCATATATCAAAACATCATAAAGAATATATCAAAACATCATATAGCATGTATCAATCATCATAAAGCATATATCGATCACCATAAAGCATATACTAAACCAACATAGAGCAAATACTAAACCACCATGATGCATATACCAAGCCATCATAAGCAAATACTAGACCACCATAAAGCAACTACCAAAGCACCATAAGCAATCACCAAACCACCATATCAAGGCTACTTTGCCTCAACCAGAAAACAAGGAAGGATACATGGCCCGCATTTGATCCGCCATCTCCCATGTAGCTTCATCTGGCATAAAATGCTTCCATTTCACTTTAACTTGCTCTATTGCTCGGTTCCAGAGCATGAGCACCTTTTTCTGCAATATACGTTGAGGCTCCAGCTGGAATATATGTCGTGGACTTTCACTGTTAGAGGTAGTGTAAGTCGATAGGCTACTAGCCCAATCCTCTCAATGATACTGAAGACTCCACAAAACTGTAGTGCCAACTTGGCACATGAGCCAATCCACAAGGAGTTCTTCTTCGGTTTGATGCGCAAGTACACCTATTCCCCAACCTGAAACTCCTTAAACAACTTGTTCATGTCTGCATAACTCTTCTTCCTATCCTATGTTGCCTTGAGATTCTTCTTAATCACCTACATCTCATGTTCCATGTCTATCAACATATCGAGTCGAATCAATACCCTACTAACTGGATCACTCCAACTAATGGGAGTGCTACAACTCTGCCCATATAATGCCTCAAAAGAACTCATCCTCAGTGACTCCTAATAATTATTGTTGTATTCAGACTCTACCAAAGGGAGATACTCTTCCCTTTTCCTCTGTTGATGCATCACATACATCCTCAAAATTTCCTCCAATATCCTGTTGACCCTCTCTATATGTCCATCTGTCTGCAGATGATAAGTTGTGATGAAGGCCAACTCGGTGCCCAAACCTGCAAATAACTCCTTCCAAAACTTGGAAGCAAACTTTGCATCCTTGTCTGACACAATATTCTTAGGAACACCATGTATTCTAACCACATCTCGGATGAATACATGTGCCACATCACTAGCTAAGAATGTAGACTTTACTGGAACAAAGTGTACAATCTTTGTTAACCTGTCCACAATGACCATGATGGAATCATGTTGCTTCACTGCCTTCGGAAAACTTATGATGAAATTCATGGAAATGACCTCCTATTTCCACTTGGGAATAACAATCAGTTGTAGCTGTCCATCTAGATGTTTACACTTTGCCTTCACTCGCTAACAGTCGAAACATCTCGCCACAAACTCTGCTGCATCCCTCTTCAGATTCAACCAATAGTAATATCTCTTCACTGTTATGAGTGTCTTATGATAACCTAGGTGACCCGAATAAGGTTTCACATGAAAATCCCTCAAGATCACCTTCTTGAGCTTGCTACTATCCGATACATATATCCTGTCTCAGAACCTGACCAATCCCTCTGCTGTAAGACAATAATCCAAGCCCTGTGCACCTACACCTGCACTTGTACATGTACCTATGCTTATACCTGTACTGCCACCTATACCTTACCACTAAAAGTACCTATAATTTCACCTGTACCTACATCTGTACCATGACCTATACCTATACTACCACCCTATTGCAACCTATGCATGATGTCCATATACCTGACATCCTGTTGTCATGCCTGCAAGATCATATCCTGTAAATCTGTCCCATACGAGCTCATAGTTGCCAACTGATGTACATGTACCCATCTTCTCAGAGCATATACCACCCTTTTCTCTTTACCCTTGATGTACCTGATCTCGAAGTCAAACTCATTGATCATGGCCAACCGTCTAGCTTACCTGGCATTCAAATTTAGTTAGTCAAACAAATACCTCAACCTAATGTGATCACTCATAAGCACAAAATTCCTGTCAAGAAGATAGTGTCTACACATATTCAGTGCGTGTATAATTGCTGCTAACTCAAGATCATGCGTCGGGTAGTTCTGCTCATGCTCGTTCAGTTTTTGGGACTCATAACATACCACCTACCCATCCTACATAAGGACTCCACCAAGTCCTCTCTTGCAAGAATCTATACATACTACGAACTCTTTGTCCAGGTCTACAATCTGTAGCACTATTGCATGTGTCAACAACTGCTTGAGCTGCTCAAAGCTAGCCTCACACTCCTTAGTCCATTCGAACTCCTTACCTTTCCTCTGCAATGATGTAATGGTATAAGCAATTTGTGAGAAGTTCCTGAGGAACCTCCTATAATAGCCTTCCAGACCCATGAAAGATCTTACCTCATCCACACTCTTAGGAGCTACCCACTCCATGATGACCCTTATCTTCTCTGGATCTACTACAATTCCCTCCTTGGAGACAACATCTCCCAAGTAGTGTACCTCAGTCTGAAAGAAACTACATTTCCTGAGCTTAGCATACAATTGATGCCCTCTCAACAATCTCAACACAGCTACTAAGTGCTTGGCATGCTCTTCCTCATTTTTAGAATATACTAGTATATCTTCAATGAACACAATAACAAACTTATCAAAATATGGATGCAACACACTATATCATCAACTCAATCAACTCAGGTGTGCTCATCCTGTAAGGTGCTTTTGATGTTATAGTTTCCCCTAACACTAACTCAATCGAAACGTCTACCTCCCTGTAAGGTGGCAACTCTGTAATTCCCTTAGGAAATACATCCTTGAATCGTTGCAACACTGGGTTGGTTGTTCAACACATCTGCATCCTCAGCCTCCTAACCCTTATCACTAGAAATGTGTACCGCAAATAGTTTGCACCCTTTCCTACAGCTATGCTTTGCTTGCATAGATGTCACCATCCTAGCTGATGTGGCTTTCCTCTTACCCTGTAAGACTCTTGGTTCTCCTTTGTCATCAACGCATTCAATAGCTTTGTCAAAGCAGTCAACCTTGGTTCTATGTAGGTACAACCAATCCATTCCCAATAACATATTGTATGAACCCAACAATAATACATTCAAATGTGTTGTTGTAGGCATACCATTTAATTCAAATGCACAATTTGTTACCCAATGATGAACTCGCTTCTTTGTACATGTAGTCAACTTCACTAACCAAGACTCTGCATGCAACTCCTTATTCAAACCACACTTATCCACCATGTTAGGATTAACATAGCTATGATTAGATCCAGGGTCAATCAAAATAGAAATAACTTAATCAGAAAGCTTACCGTCCATCTCAATGATAGATGCCTGGTGTTTTGATTGCCCATTGTCGACTATTGTATAGATACTTGTAATACTCTGACCAACATCCCCAAGAGTCTTCGTCTCCTGTGCAATGTATATCTTAGGCCTTCCACCCTAATGTTGCGGATAATCTCTCCTAAGGTGCTCCTCACCACATGTCCAACACTCCAACCGACCAGTGCCCTCACCTCTATGTTGTTATTGTTGTTGTTGCGACCCATGTCCCTATCTAGCTGGATTAAATCTCTTTCGTGGTGCCACATTTTCTTTCCCATCTACATGTTGAGGCCTTGTCCTCTTAGGCTGCCATTTACCTCTACCTTTGTCTTTTCCTTTCCATCCATGCTGAGATTCATTCTTACACTTTGATTGCACATAGAAATGCTTCAATTTCCCAATGACTTATTCAAGTGACCAAGGCTCATCATACTCAATCCGATCTCTAAATGCTAATGGAAAACCACTAATAAGTCTCTTAACTTTATCCTTCTCATCAGTAAGATACGGTACATACCTCAATAACTCAAAAAACTTGGTCGAATACTCTTCATCTTTCATTGACCCCATCTTTAACTCATAGAACTCTTTAGCCTTGTTGTTGTAGTACCTTTCTGACAAGTACTTCTTCCTGAAAAGCCTCTTGAATTCCTGCTAACTCAAGTCATTTGTCCTAATGTCTCTAACTCATTTAACATCTTCCCACTAGATGTCTACTTTACCTTTCAATCTAAAGATAGCTATTTGGGCCTTCATGTTATCTGTGTACTCATGCAACTCAAAGAATTTGTTCATATGAAGTATCCAAGCCTCTACATCTTCCGGCTTCTTCACATCTCCATCAAAAGTAGGTGGTTTTGCTTTCTTGAATTCATTCGGAAAGTACCCCCTATCATTCCTCCTGTAAGGATGATAGCGAAGACAATCATGATGTCTATGAGAACCAGAACTAGAATAATACATGTACTCATCGCCCCTTCTTTCTGGAGTTTCCAACAACTTGCCATCTCTCATTGTGTCAGATCTATACAACCTATGTCTACCATGAGATCCACTTCCATATGCTACCTTAGTCCCATCCTAGTGTGCATGGCTGATCTGAAGTGGCCCTTATCGCTACAAGTCTGACAAACTCTAAAGAAGTATAGCATTAACCTCTGCTTGATTCTCTTGTGCATCTATGATCTGGTCATTATTTTCCTTAAAACTCCTTATCTCTTCCTTCAAGCTCCTCAGTGTATTGGCCAAATCAGAAGTATGCCCCACACCACACTTCTCATATGATTCATAGGGAGATTCTACATAGTCTACCACCTTGCTAGCCATTTGATATCTTTCTTCCTGCAATGCATAATATGTCAGATAAACCGAATCATAACAAATTGACGTACCTTAGTATAGCTTGGGGAGTATACCTTGTCTGCAAGATCAACAAATCAGCATGATACATGTATAACATAATCATAACAACGTATAGACATTCACAAATAAATGAATCAACACATAAACATCACTCTAACTAGGATCTAGTCATCAATGCAAGGCCATATCAACAATGCATGTTATGACCTCATGCATGACAACAACCATTACCCCATTGTACACATTGCTACATGCAACCAACAATATGCATAAGAAATGCCTAACCAACTAAAAATATGCATAACCGCATGTAGTCGAACATAATTGATCAGTTCTTGTAATCAACCTACAAGACTGATGCATGTAATCAAAATATTCAAAATGTAACCTAACATACAAGGATGTAAGTAGGTGACATAAAATCAACATGTAAGCGACAAATAACCATATATAGTCAGTCACATACTCATGTCAAATACTCTTCATGAAATCAACATCAAATTCTCCATGATAACCATACTACAACCCTAATCCATCATCAAGCAAATGCAACAAGTATATAAGTGTAAGAGACACACATGCAACTGACATGCATGCATGACCAACACACATTCAACCCATTCAGTTCGAGATTTGAACCATGCTCTGATACCACTCTTTAATACCCTCCTCCCACATCCACCCAAGTAACTATGCCAACTGGGGTAAACATGAGACGAGAGGCTACTATGATCAGATTCGACCTCCTAGGTAACCTTAAGGAAGTGGAATCGATGGAACATCACATACAGCCATCCAACACCATCAACAGAACCCTCAAGAGACAAGTCAACCACTTAGACAGCCTGTCCCTGCATCCCACTACTGTTCTAGACAATTTAAGGCTCAATTTCTCTCATAGGCCTGCCTGCCAGGGACTGTGTTCCAGACTTGCCAGTTATGTGCCAATGACTCTGGGATATGAGCCACTTTTTCAGGCCCAAATCCCAGGCCACTGGCTAGAATGGAATGAAAGCTCAAAATTAAGTAAAGTACAGGGAAACAATGATGCAAAAGTAAATAGTTGATCAAGGCCTTAACCAGACCCCTACTAGCCATGACAGGAATTTCATCAAACATATCATTGACATGTAACCTACAGGTGTAAACAACAGAGTTAAGTGTAGGGATCTCTTACTTATCTGAGAATCGCCATGAACCATTGTTTCCTCATGTCATTTGTTGCCTTATCACTTATTAGGTCATAGATACAATATCCATTCAAATACAAGTAAAAACATGTTGAGATCCAAACATAGTTGCTACCATAAAATGAACATATAACCAGCATAATAGGAACATAATTACAATAAACATATCAGCCATCAAAATCCATATATACACCAGTACATTTAAACATGAAAAATCAATGGAATGAATTTCTCATTGATCAATGCAATGAACCAACCGGAGATGGGACTACCATGTCCCCCCCCGACCGTAGATTGGTTGAGCCAAGTCTCTCTTCATCCAATCACCCTCGTGCCATATTCCCAGCATGAATGTGGAACTCATAGAACACATCAAAAACACTAATCAATGTGGATGCCACCAGAGTTCTCTGCCTACACCGTAAGGAATTTGAGTGCCTCCTAGTCTCTCTAGCTTTATCGTGCATCTGTAGTCTGATCTAGGGATCACTAGGCCCTACACTAAGACATACTCTCCAGGCTTTACCATGCATTCCATCCCAGAATCACTAGGCCCAACGGAGAGAAAATCCACCTCTTGGCTTTACCCTATATCCCGCCATTTACTGGCAAGGATTCCTAGGCCCACCAAGGCACACAATCTGGCTTTGTCGCAACCCGGAGTCTGGTTCAAGGGTTACTAGGCCAATGGCTTTGTGCATCCCCGGTCCAGTTCAAGGACCACTACCACCATGTGTTTTTCAATTCGGATATCCACCCCAGTCAACTTCCAATCCAATCCGGCCATCCCACATAAACCACATGAGAGAACCCATCTCATCAAAGTTATCATGAAATGGCAAGGCTAGGCTGAAAATATTTTCACACCTAGAAAAACCCATGCCATGGTAGAAAAGAAACACATGCAATCCCATGCATGCCAAATATAGCAAGGAAAATACACATGCAATCCCATGCATACCAAATCTACTAAGGAAAATACACATGCAAGTTGATACCTACAATGAAACCTGTTGTAGCTACTTGATCCTACCTTTCCCTGCTTAATCTTTGTTTCCTCTTGCCTTCTTTTCCTTTATTTCTCCAATGCCAAAGTTCTCTAAGAAAACTCTAAGTGTCCAAGAGTATGAGAGAGAGAGAATAATGAAAGAGCTCCAAAGCTAAACTGAAAAAAGGTTACCAACTGATCCTCATAAGCCTTTTTATGAATGACACCTCTATTTTTTTAATTTTCAATTATTTTCTTTTGTTTTCCTCCTCACATGTAGCCTGTGACCTTTCATCTCCTTTTTCTCATAATTTCCATTACTTTCATAAATAAATGTTCCAAAATACCTTTTAATGCCTTTCCAAATCCTTAGCCATTGCCTTTGCCAATTTCCTTAGCCATAAACAACCAAATGAACATGCACTAGGATGTCCTACCCAACATTCAGCTTGGAATAAGTGTCCCATTCATCTGTGGTTATTGTTTTTAACTTCTATTAGATGTAATTTTCACTAGGGCTGCTACAATAATCCTCCTCTACACATAATCTCTCAGGTGATGGTACTTGATGTCTATATGCTTAGACCTATCACGAAACACTAGATTCTCAAAGAGTTTGATATAACTCTGATTGTCATAGTGGATAAAAGTAGGGTCCATCCCTTGACTGAGGAGACCAACCAGGATCTTCCTCATCCAAATAGCCTAGCATGTTGCTTAACTAGCAACCATATACTTAGCCTCTGCTAATTTGAGTGATACATATCTTTGTTTCCTACTATACCAAGAAATTGATGTTGACCCAACACTGAAGATAGCTCTCGATGTGATTTTCCAGTCTGATGGACTCCCTGCCCAATCTACATATATGAAGCCTTGGAGCTTCACCCCATTTGTTTTCCCATACCATAAACCAAAATATATTGTGCCTCTGAGGTATCTGAGAACATGTTTTGTTGCTTTCCAGTGAAGCTTGGTAGGCTCCACCATAAACTAACTAAGTTGATTAAGTGGAAAATAAATATCGGGCCTTGTGTTCACCACGTATATCTATGACCCCACAAATTGTCTTTAGATAGGGCCATCTACTGCCTCTCTTGTAGAATAATACTCTTTCCTCTAGTTAGTAGATAGAGGAGTTTCCATGGGCTTGCAATCCTGCATATGGAATCTCTGAAGGATTTCAGAGGTGTACTTCCTCTCACCAAAAAATAGCTCTCCATCTCCTTGCCACACCCCAAACCAAGGAAGTAGTCCATCAAACCCATATCCTTCATCTCAAACTCTCTTGAAAGGTCCTCCTTGAAATCTTGGATAAACCTCATATCTCTTGTCAGTATCAAATCATCTACATACAGGACTAAAATGAGCATACTGTCATTTACCAAAATTTAGTAGAGATCGGCATCTACTTCACTATAGTGAAGCCCAATCCATAGAGATAGGAATCTATGCAAGTGTACCAAGCACGAGGTGCATGCTTGAGACCATAAAGGGTTCTCCTAAGTCTACACACATGTATCTTTGTCAAATGTCTCAAATCCCTCAGGCTACTCACTGTAGATATCCACTCCATTGAGGAAGGTAGTCTTAACTTCCATTTGGTGAATATTATGCCCAAATTGTGATGCCAATGCTGGTATGGCCCTAATAGAAGAATATATTTCTACGAGGGGAAAATGACTTGTCATAATCAACTCCCTCTAGCCGTGAGAAGCCTTTGGATACAAACCTGTCGTTGCAATTCTAAACATTATCATCAGTTGCATGTTTCACCTTATACACCCACCTAGAGCCAATAACATATTTTCCCTCAGGTCTAGGCACAACCTCCCAAGCATAATTCTTCATGATGGAGTCATACTCCACCATGGCATCTACCCACACTTGCTAGGAAACCACCTCATCAAATAAAGAAGGCTCATAATCAATCAGTTCTGTCATGAGTGTCATATATGTGGTATATCAATCTGGTGATCTCCTCTGCCTGCACAAGGATCTAGGAGCTCCAACATGCTCTTGAGCATCGTACGCCAATCTATCTACCTCCTTATTTCTCTTCCTCCATTCTCTGGAAGGCTTTGTGTGATTGGGTGCCTCCACTGTACCTCCTCTTTACTCCTCCACATGTGGCTTCTCCACAACATTTTGTGGATCTGACTAGGGCTCCTCCTTTGGAGCTAGAAGCTCCTCCTTTGGTGGAATGTTCATCTCTCTCTCTCTCTCTAAAGAGCTTTTCATGGCCTTCTCCTCATCACAATCATCTTGAGTGAATGCATATACACCTAGTAAATCTGAGGTGTCTCTGTGTATCCTACAAAGATCCCCTTCTCTATAGTGGGCTCCAAACTTTTCCTACTATCTTTGGAGACATGACAATAGACCATGAATCCAAAAATGTGAAAGTAGGATACATTTGGCTTCCTCCTAGAGAAAGCCTCTTCAGGTGTGATCATTCTAAGAATCTTGTGAGGGCTCTTATTCTGCAAATAAACAATTGTATTGCATGCTTCTGCCCATAGGTATAGTAGCAATCCTTGATAATGCAACATTGCCCTTGCAGCCCCTACAATGATTCTATTTTTCCTCTTTGCCACCCCATTTTGTTGTGGGTTGTGAGGTGCAGTCAACTCCCTTTTAATACCCTCCTTGGCACATAATTATTTGAAGGAATTAGACACATACTCTCCTCCATTATCACTTCTCAGGGATTTAATTTTCTATCCAAACTCATTTTCAACTAAGGCTTTAAATTCAACAAACATTGAAGAAACCTCATCTTTCTTCTTCATGAAATAGATCTAGCACTTGCGAGAAAAATAATCTACAAAAATCACATAATACATGTGATTTGCAATTGAGATTGTAGAAAATGGTCCACATGTATCTGAGTGAACTCACTCCAAGATGGCTCCAACTCTGCTATCTAGGCCCCAGAAGGAAAATTTGACATATTTACCAAGAGTGCATCCCTTGTACACATCATGTTGATAAAGGGTACATTTTGGAAGTCCAATGGTGATCTCATGCATTATTTGCAAAGCTCCATGGTGTGGGTGTCCCATGCACCTATGCCATAGCTCTCCAACATCTTGGCCCTAAACATGTTCTACTTTGTTGCTCAATGCAGTGCATGCATCCACCTCAAGCTTGTAGAGATTTTTAACCTGAACACCAATTTGTTTTACTTGTCTAGTAGCAACATGCTTCAGATAATTTTTCCCTTTACTGAACACCACATCATATCCATGATCTTCAAGTATAGCTACATAAACTAAATTTTTGTTCAGACCAGGCACATACATTACATTCTTTAGGTGAAGATGGGAGCTTGACTCCCTCTTAAAGGTGACATTTTTAATCCCTTTGGTACTATACCTCCCATCATGTCCAAGTTTTGGTGTAATTGTAGGTCCTTCTCCTCTAGGCTATCGAAAGAACTCCTTAGTTCTTGTCATATGAAATGAAGCACCAGAATCTAAGTACCATACACTACCTCGTAAAGTACTTTCCATGCATGTAATGAGGGTGAAATCCAACTCGAATTGGGATGTGAGAGAATCACCTCCTGTTAATCCTGTAGACTTCTTGTTGGATTTCTTATGTGGACACTTGGTTGCATAATGTTCATATTCTTGGCAGTGAAAACATTTAATTTTACTGAGACCTTTCTTCTTGCCATGGTTCTGGCTGGATTTTGCCTTGCGTTGGGCCTTATTTCCATTGGCCTTCTTTCCTTTTATTTCTAGAGCAATTTTTTCTTCCTCCTCAAAATTTGATGTGACACCATCTCTAATGTTTCTTCTAATCTCCTCTTGCACCAAATCAAGCCAAAGTCTCTCCCAATCTAGTAGCTTGTCCCTTCCACTAATTGAATCCTGATAGTGTGCTAGGACTTCGAAAGGCCAAGGAGTGCTAAGCTCACAAGTTCATATGATGGCACATTTTCTCCTACTCCTCCAAGTTCATCTCGAACCTAAGTGAATTTGGATAGGTATTGAACAACAATTTCATTTTTACCCATGTGAATGTTTATGATTTTCTCTCTCAATGCCAATTTCCTACCATCATTTCTACTCTAGAATATATCTATGAGAATTTTCCACATTGCAAATTCGAAACCACATGATCTCTAACACCCTCTAGAATAATCCTCCTAACTTTTGTTGTGTCTTTCTTCCACTTAGCAAGTTCTTGTGCATCAAAACCTAGTGGTTTTGGAATATCAGTTTTTGTGTACTCTAATACTCCATTGTCATCCAGGACAACTTCCATCATGTCTTTCCAAGCACAAAAATTCGAGGTGCCCTCCAATGCATACTCAAACCTCAATCCATTGAGAGACATTGTTTCTACACTAAAAACTCTGCAAATCAAATTTTTTTAGAGAATATCTGGAACTTGGTTTCTATGTAGTCTTCAATAGCTCTGATACCATGTATAAATAGCTCAAAATTTACAGTTGCTAATGAATTTAGTCTTAAAACAATAGACACAAATTTCTTCTACTCAATCTGTGAAAAGGAAAAACATATAATAGAAACACATGCAATCATTCAATCACAATGAACAATATATTTTTACTAGGGAACCCAACTGGGAAAAATCCCTCCTCTATTTTGTATTAAATCATATGATAATATGGATCTATTACAATGACAACTTCAACCCTTGAAGCTCAACCTACACTACAATATTGATCTCCTACTCTCTGACCCACTCTAACCAACACTTAGCCAAAATAGTTTTCAACCTTCCTCCTATTTCCTTGCGCAATCCTTAAGGAAATTGGCTCCTAAAATATAGGGAAATTCCCTATTTCCTTGCACAAATCCTAGAGGAATTGATCACCTTCTCCATGCAAAACTTGTACACTCAACTAGTATACAAATGATAACTACAATGTTCCTTTTACTCCACTCAGCTATCCAATTCAAATTGCATGCATGAATAGGGTTATTTTTGTAAATTGACTAGTTAATTGAGAGATCAGTGAGTTAACAACAATTACAACTACTCAATTGAACTACAACTGACTCTATTCATGACTAGAGCTCAAATAATTGAGTTTCACTAACTATAACTCCACTAGATTGTTAGATCTTAGCAATCAACTCATGCACAACTCTACTTCTAGCCCACAAACTTGAATTGATTGATTTAACTGAGTGATTTGGCCATATCACTCCTGCTAACTGCAACTCAAGTCATCCTGCTGATGTGGAATTTTGAGTTTCTCCATTTGACTAAGGCACAAGTCAAATGAAGCCTTTTCTTGCTACAATTTAACATCATGCCCATTCCTAGTTGTTGATAAACCTCCCATAAATTCCATGGAATTTTTTCCCATGGACAAGTGGGTATATGTAAGGGATGATATAGACCATGTTTCTTGTTACTATGCTCGCTAGTACAACAAAGCATACATGCTCTTAGAAAACTAGCTACATGTTCTTACATCTTGGGCCAATACACATACCTCTACAAGTTGGCCATTGTCTTCCCTACACCAAAGTTCCTTGCAACCTTGGATGTGTGAGCCTCTATATTCATCTACAATCGCTCACCTTTAGGAAGACATAATGTATCCATATTGTAGAGTAACCCATCCTAGAGATGGTAGTCGACTATGTTGTCACCATCATGCACATGACTCTGGCTCTTCGTACTAAAATACCTCCTTGAAGTCCTCATCCTCTAAATATTTCTCTTTGTATGCATTATGGGTGAATGGATCCATGTGCATTAGAGTTCCCAAAATTGTGATCTTTGTTATGGGTGGCCTTGAAAGCATGTCAGATAACTTGTTTGTATTTCCCTTCTTGTACTTGATCACAAAATGGAAAAGATGTAGAAACCCCATCCACTTGTAATTCTTGGTTTGTTGTAGCTTACTTTGGGCTTACAGGTACTGTAGTGGTTGGTGAACTATGCAGATTACTATCTCCTTTCCCATCTGATAGTGTTTCCACTTCTTCATAGCTTGTGTTAGGGCATAAAACTCCTTGTCATGGGTAGGGTAGTTAAGAAATGCCCAATGAAATACTTCAAAACCGTAGCATGCAGGCCTTCCTCCCTGCATCAAGACTGCTCCCATAACATACCTACTCACATTTGTCTCTACTTTGAAGGGTTGCTACAAGTTTGGTAATGCGAAAATTGGTGCTTGACTTGTCTTCTTCTTTAGCTCCTCAAAGGCCCTTTCTTGACCCTTCCCCACCAGAAAATCTTTCCACTTGTTTTTATGGCATGGAGTGGTGTTGCTACCACCGAAAATGAGGTTATGAATTTCCACAGGTATTGTGCCACCCCAACAAAACTCCTAACCTCAAAAATATTAGTAGGCACCAGACATTTCATGATGGCTTCCATCTTCGTAGGATCTGTCTTTAGCTCCCTTCCACATATCACATACACCATATGCACCAAATACTACTTTGCAAACTCACACTTATTGAGATTTGCTGGAATTTGGTGTTTCTTTAATGTCTCTAGCACCTGCGTCAAATGTGAGATGTGTTCCTCCCAAGTAGCACTATATACCAATATATCATCAAAATAAACAATAATAAATGAATATATAAAAGGGCACAATATATCATTCATTAACCTCATAAATGTAGTTAGTGCTTTACATACGTTAAATTGTATGACTAACCACTCATACAAACCTATCATGGTTTTAAAGCCAGTCTTCCAGGTATCTTCTTATCTAACTCGAACTTGGTTATATCCAGACTTTAATTCCAGGTTGGTGAAGTATTTCGCTTGTTGAAATTGATCCAACAAATCATCAATCATGGACAAGGGGTACCTATTCTTGAGCATGATTTTGTTCAATTCCCTATAATAAATACACATCTTCCAGGTCCCATAGATTTTTTTCCCTATGATGATGGGTGACCCACATGGTGATGTACTCGGTCAAATGACACCTGTTCTAGAAATTGTTGCAACTATTTCTTCACCTTACTTGTTTATATAATAGACTGCCTATAGAACCCAATGTTTGGAAATGGGGAGTTTTGCAATAACTAGATCTCATGCTCCACTTCCCTCTTGGGCGGTAACCCTTCATATTCCTGAAAGACATCCCTCTATGTTTGTAGCAACTCTTCCAATTATTGTTTGGCTTTCTTAGTACATCCGTCCAGGGATTCCTTTGCTCTTACTGACTCTTCTATAAATTGATTCTCTCTTAAAATCAATAAGAAAACTTCTTGCTAGAATTGAGTAGTTTCTTGTCTTAGTTGGCACTTACTAGCAAAATTTTTTACTTGCCTTTGCGTGTGTTGATGGCGAATGATTTTCCATCCTTGACAAGCTAGTACTAGTTGGCTCTCCTCATGAAGATTGCATCCAACATGTACATGTAGGGACTTCCAAACACCACTCCACATACATCAAGAGGAACTACATCTAGTTCTACATCATCAATAAAATCAACATTGATAAAAAAATATAATTTTGCATTGTTTTGTTAGATTTAACTCTACATCCTTATTTACCCATCTCAATGGATATGGGCTTGGATTATTGCGAACTTCCAATCCCAGTTTGTTGACCAGATTTGCTACAATGAAATTCACCTAGGATCCTAAGTCAAACAAAGAATACATCTTTCTTTTCTTTGTTGGTGTTCAGATATGAATCATGCAATTCACCCAATTCCACATTAATTGTCAGCTCGAGGCTTGACTGATTATTTCAAGGCTATCATGCAAGGTATATGTAGGCCACATTTTCCCTACCCAGCATTGAACATTTAATCATAACATAACAATGTGTAACAACAAATTATAATTGTAACAACAAATAAGAGTAACAACAAGTTAAGACTCACAACAACACACTGAAATCATTACACAACAAAGAGATAACACAACAAAAAATAAACCTACATACACATCTAATCCAACAGCACCTGGTCAGGAGAGTGGGCCCAACTCCAAATCGAGATCTATAAAATGCTCAAAAGATCAGCAATTGTATTAATCAAAATATCATTACAAAGGTTTGTTGTTACAACTCAAAAATATCGTATATCTCCTAGTGGTGGCTTTCCCAGCCCCATAATCACTACCTATACATTTCATAAAGCAACTGACAGTGCCTAATATTACAACATTTGTCTATCTGCAAATACATAGTAGTTTCTTAAGATACAACAGAATTCAAAGATAGCACTTGTGTTGGTCGATAGGTTCATCCATCATTGCAGCTGATATCCAAAGATAGCGATGCGAGATCAATAGTCGTCATATGTTGAATCATGCCTTTGATCATCATTCCTCCAAATCTGAACGAAAACTTAAGTTAGCAAGTCACTTTAGGTAGTAATCCCCTATGACTACGCTTCAATGATTAACAATTCACAAAGACATGACAATAGGTGTACCTTCGTTGTTTAGAATGCAAATTGACCAACAAGGGAATGAAATGAGTACAGGAAAGGGATAAAAAGGTGGTTAAAAAGTGAGCAAAATTAGCAACCAACATATCCCCCCAACTACCCTTTCTTCATGTCCTCATGCAGCTCATCTCCTGCGCAGAGCTATGTTAGAGCCAATGTGGTTAGCATGGAGTTGTGCAAGGTCATACTTCGCAACCATTTTTGTTCGAGGAACCTTGTATCCATCTGTGTGAGGGACTTCCTTCCACCAATCCTTGTGTACCATGTAAGCTGGTGTGTACTCTTTAGTTGGAAACCAAACAATGGGAAAAAAAAATCTCAGACCCATTCATCGGGTACCACAGGTCTGAATATATACGACATATCATGGTACTTTGTCCAAATCCTGAAAAAGGGTAGGGGCCACAAAGGGTTCGTGTATTCTTACTGCAGTTTATGACAACACCCATTGTTTCTGACAACTGACCTGGGCCTCCTCCTGACAAGTAAAAATTTGCTTTGTACACATGTCAGCAAACCACTTCTGCGTTGCCAGCATCTAACCCCTCCATCCTTCTATTCCCAAGAAGGTACGATGTTTGTTAAAAATATTCACAGCCTGACAATTCTCTGCCCGAACTAAAAGTGGCATGTTCGCTTGGTTCTCTTCGAATGTGTCGAAGGCTTTCTTCCACTTAACCTAGTTAAGCGTGAAGGAGATGAAGGATCTCAACTGAATATCCCCCACATATGGCACTGGATTGAATGATTGATTGGTCCCCAAAAAATAATCATGCATTTAGAGTTTTCACATCAATTGTTGGTTCAGAATGTTGTGTCCCTTCAAGATCAGCAGAAACTTTATCGGATCTTCGATTTCGTGACTTATCTCCTCATGGATTCTCTCCAAAAAAAATAATAGGTACTGTTTGTGGAGGAACATAGCATAAATATGAGCAAGAGGTCAACACACCATTACCTGTTGTGCCAAAGCAAACATTTCATCTTTGTCATCCTTCAGTAGTTGCACCTGTTCTTCTAGTTCCTCAATCCTTTTCTTCTACTTTTCACGTTGCTGCTTGGCTTTATCCATATGAGTCACGTAATCAGTCACTACTATTGTAGCTTGTTCTTGAATTCCTCGCACTCCTTCCTGGTGGGATTCCAAAGAGATATACCCCCATTAAAGACGAGATGTGGTAGCCTACCATTTTTTAATTTCAGCAGTGAACAAGAATTCTTGCGGCTCAAATAGATGCAACAATGGTTCAGTCTATACTACTAGTGAAGTGGTTTTGGACCTATGATTCGCAGTAGTCTGACCGACAGTATTCTTGTCCTTCTTCACCGGTCTCCTTAATTATAACACCTACTTCCTTAACTTAATAATCTCTAATTTTAATTGCATATTTTCTTTGAATTGTGATTGGTACTTTTCTTGGATGGGGTGGCTTCTTTTTTTGCATTGTTCAATAAATTCTTGCTTGATAATGACCTCCTCCACTGGTCTCGTGATCGGTGTTGGATTTGGTGGGTTGATGTCAGGAAACTCATCCACCGGTTCCTGCTTCACCCTTATTTCCTCTCTCTTCTCCTCAACTCGAGGGCAGCCCCAGCATCTTCCTCCGCAGGTCTTGAAACCTCTACATTTTCCCTGAATGACTCCGAAGCCACTGCAGGCCCTTGCAGAGCAGAATTTTTGGAACCTTTTTCCTATGGATGTTATGGATCATCTGTTGTCTAGTTATCCTCCTTCATTTTCTCAAAATTGGTTCTAACCCTTGCGGGTTGATACCAACAGCAACATTTTCTCCTAACGGCTATGTGCGAGCAACACCAGCCACAATTTCTTCAATTATTTGCTCAAAATTTGGTTATGGCCCTTGTGGTTTGATACCAACAGCAAAATTTTCTTCCAACGGCTCCGTGTGAACAACACCAGCCACAATTTCTTCAATTATTTGCTCAAAATTTGGTTCTGGCCCTTGTGGGTCGATATCAACAGCAACATTTTCTTCCAACGGCTCCCTGCGAACAGCACCAGCCATAATTTCTTCAACTTTCCCCTCAGTCGACATTGGTTCTTATGTAACAGTGTCGACCACCAGTGCTTCAATTTTTCCAATTTGTCCACCAATAGACACTAGTTCTTGTGTGACAGTGTCGACAATGGTGCCTCTATCTATCCCTACAAATTTCAGTATCGGGGGAGAGATTTTTTCTTTCACTGAGTGTCTAGGGGTGAGAAATTTTCTTGCCCCTCTTGGCAGGGAGGAAAAAAGCGAAGAATGTGGGATATCCTCCTCAATTTTCGTCCTTTCTGCACCTACTGCTTTAATTCCCTCCCCTTCCCCTGGCTTTTCTACACTTTCCTTCTCCTTTTCATGTGCCACCTGCTTTTCCATTCTGGTCGCTTGCTTGGCAGTCGATGTTGGTTCTTATGTAACAACGATGACCATGACTTCCACTTCTTCCACTGGTTTCTCCATCACTTTGGTAAGCGATGTTGGTTCTTGTGTAACAACATTGCCTACAATTTCTTCTATTGTTGATAATTCTTCCATCAGCTTAATGGTCGACATTCGTTCTTGTGTAACAACATCAACTACACTTCCTCCCACTTCCATTGCTCCTGTTTCAGGGTCAGAAGTCGATGTTGGTTCCTATGTAGCAGTATTGCCTGCACCTCCTTCTACCTCCATTTCTTCTTCTTCCAGGTCAGCAGTCGATGTTTGTTCTTGTGTAACAGCATCGTCTGCGACCCCTTTCTTAATTGGCGATTCTACTGCAACCTGCTCCGTTGCTAATGCTTCCACTTGTTCGGAACCTGACGTTGGTTCTTGTTTAACAACATCGTATGTGGCTTCTTCTTATGCCACTAATCCCTCTTCCTCTCTTGATGGCATCATGGCCGCAAGTTCTTGTTCTGCCAATTCAATGAATTGTGGCCAAGCCATGGAATTTTGTGATAGGGCATGCACCAGCACCAGCCTGACAAGCCTGTGGTTTGTGAGGACCTTCAATGGTTATCATGATCGATGAGCAGATTGTGCCATTAACTGTATATTATTCCATAAGAAATGTGGCATATCCAGAGAATGCACACAACGGAACTGAAGGCATGCAAGAAGTTTAAAATGGTATTTGAACAGGGTAGCAAGACGCCCTTCACAAGTGATGTATCACACCACAAAATACATGACCTCAGCCCATGGATGTGGAAAAAAATCTCGATCGTATCCCCTTCCCTTTTGAACCATGGTCTCCATTGCATGCAAGAATTATTCTGGAAATTATGGTTGAGGCAATTTCCAAGCGAACCATTTCTGTCCACCTTGCGACAATCCGCTAACAATCAAAATAACTTCCTTTGTGACAGGAATATCCATCCCATGAACTTTGGAATAATTCACTTCCAAGTTCAATGCAAATTCAACTTTACCGGCTTCATTGGATCCATGCAACCTCTCAAAATAGGCATGGCACCCCACATTTTGAAAAACCTGCCATACATATGGATCGTGTCAGACCTATGTTGTGTCTTCGGGTTCAAGCCTAACAACTTGCCCACCCATTCTACAAATTGTTCTATAGCAACACTC
Organism: Pinus tabuliformis; assembly: GCA_031772625.1. Taxonomy (NCBI): domain Eukaryota; kingdom Viridiplantae; phylum Streptophyta; class Pinopsida; order Pinales; family Pinaceae; genus Pinus; species Pinus tabuliformis. Next base: position 254,897,131 of record CM062805.1, read on the forward strand.
GGAGTAGCAGCAAAACCGTTGAGGAGAGTGTTAGCTAGTAAAATTGCGATGATAGGGATTGTGATTGCAAGGGATGCGGTGAAAGGGGAAACCCGACGAATATTATGGAAAAATACATGGTGGATTATGGTAAATAATGGAAATTATTACAATGTGTTGGAAAGGACCATAATTCAATACAATCGTACATAGTTCAAGTTCCAATGTGTATGGATAATTGCGCAAGGTATGGTGAGGATTGAAATGTTAATATGGAGTGTACGAGTTGGCGCGAGGTTCAACAGCAATGATGATGAATCATTATTATTATTAAATATGACACTTTTAACATTAATATAGTACCTCCCTCCAACTAAGGGATGATTATCCACGGTCATGTCTAGTCATGTCATAGTTGGTAAAGTTGCGATGACATGGATTGCGGTTGCAAGGGATGCGATGAAAGGCAAATCCAGTGAATATTATGGAAAAATACATGGTGGATTATGGTAAATAATGGCAATTATTACAATGCATTGGAAAGGACCATAATTCAATATAATCATACACAGTTCGAGTTCCAATGCGTATGAATTGCACAAGGTATGGTGAGGATCGAAATGTTAATGTGGAGTGTATGAGTTGGCGTGAGGTTCAACAACAATGATGATGAATAATTATTACTTTTAAATACAATATGTTTAACATTAATATAGTACCCCCCCCCACTAAGGTATGACCATCCACGATTATGTCTAGTTGTTATGCAACCAACTCACAAAATAGAAGAAAGAGATAGATCGACTTCAAAATCAACCTCTTCGAGGGGGAAACCTCCTTTACATTACACAAATGAACAATTCTTGGATGATACAAATGACAAGACCTCCTTTCTATATATAGGATTCTAAGGGGTCCCAATACAATCATAGCCTACATAACAATAATATTGTAGGGGCACAACAATAACAATAGTGGGCTTCTATGGGGCATAATAATAACAACATGGGGACTATATGGGCACAATAATACAATAAGGGGGTTGCACTAATAACAATAAGGGGTTACACTAGTAGTATAGGGACCTAACATGACCCTCTCCTTCAAAAAGTGTTGTCCTCAACACTTGAGTAGTTCTGGATGCTTCTATATAAAATTATCATCCTCCCATGTGGAATCTTCAGCAGGTAAGTTCTTCCACTTGATGAGATACTCTAAAATTGATTTATTTCATAGCTGTTGGGTTATTGTTTCCGTGACTACTTCAGGTTCAAATATGATTTTTCCTTCCTCATCAAGTTCCGACAATATTGTTTGAACTGGGACCTTGTCACCTATAACCTTCTTTAAGCATGAAACATGGAAAACTGGGGGCACTCGGGAAGATGCAGGAAGCTCCAATTTGTATGCCATAGTACCAATCTTTTGCAGCACTTTATAAGGACCATAATACTTTGGTGATAATTTATTATCCTTCTTAGTTTGCTTGAGGGACATTTGTTTTTATGGTTGTAGTCGTAAAAATACCCAGTCGCCTATGTCAAAACTTATTTCACTGCGATGTTCATCTGCCTGTTGTTTCATTCAATTCTGCATGAAAGTGAGGTTATCCTTTTTATTTTTGATATGTCCTTCTATCTTGAGAGTTTTAGGAGTGGTAATTCCTACCAATGCATTACAAGATATGGTCGGATTCATTTTTTCTTTCTATGGGGTTGGTTCCTGGTGTATATCCTCTTCTTTTGATGTTTCTTGATCGTTTTCTTCCTCCTCTTCACAATCAATGTAAAACAATTTCTTCTCAACACACTTATGATCTTTAGTGTATTTTCTATCACAACTGTAACAAAAGTCATTTTTTCCTTTTTCTTCCAATTGTTGTGGTGTAAACCTTGTAGGTTGTGGAAGGCTAGGAGAAACAACACTTCCATGTTTATAATTGTGAGTGGTAGGATTTCTTCTTGCTATAATTTTTCTTTCCAACCTGAATGCCTTCTCCAATGAATCAGGTTCCCAAAGACGAACCTCATGTTGAATGTTATCCTTTAAAGTCCCTATGAGGACATCAATCCTCTACTATTCTGGAATATCATTTACCCTTATATTCAATTTTTGGAAGTCCTCAATGTGCTCTATCATTGAACCCTTTTGTTTGAGATTTATCAATTGGCTAAAGAAGGTGTTGCACTTTGTATCCTCACAATGTGCTATCATTTCCTCCATGAAAATTGACCAAGTGACAAATGGTTTACGAGAGCAAAGCCCTTTATACCATAAAAATTGATTCGGTTCTAAATATAAAGATGCAATACATACCTTTTGTAATAGTTGCACATCATGTAGATCAAAATATTTCTCCATCTGTAGTATCCATGCTATGGGATCCTTGCCATCAAACTTCCTCATATCATTCTTTGAAGTATGGTGGGTATTCAATCCAATGTTAGATTCTATGAAATCATGATTAAAATTTATTTTTTTCTCATCATGAGTTTCCTCTACTACCTTTTCGTCATTAGGAGGCCTTTCTTGTAGTATCTTTGTCCCACCTTCCTTCAATTCTTCCATGTCTTTCTTCAAATCTTCCATGCCTTTCTTCAAATCTTATTCCCTACCATCGATATTAGCTTCCATGGCACATATAAAACTATGTATCTTAGCTTTGATCGCATTCTTCAAATCATCCATCCAATTTTTCTTACTAGGTGTTTCTATTTTCTTGATTAGAGTCATTCTTTTTCTTTCTTTTAACATCTCGACCTTGAATCTATTGTATCTCTGCAATTTCGGATCTCCAAGGTCTGAAATTGCAACCTGCAGTAGCCCTCTGTGTCCTCTTTCTAATGCCACCAGTGTGATCGAAATTGGATTCTCCAAGAAAGAGCTATGCCCAATGTCCCAAGATGACCTCATTATATACTCTTTTAGTAGAGCGAACTTGTACGAAGTGCCACGTGTCATTGTTTCGACCTTCGGACCTAAAAACAATACACAGAAAATTACAGTCTGTCTTCTTTCTGTAACTTCTTATGAACTTTCAATATGATGCTCAAAGAGAAAGTTATGATGATTTTCCCAAGGTCACATGTTTGGGATGTAATTCGAGAGCCTGTAGAAACCCAAAATGTCTTGGACCGTATCTCCGAAAATATAGAAAAACAAGATTTGAAATTGGGTCCAAGCTTCACCAAGATTTCAGCTCAAATGGGTTTTACTTTCATATTTTGAACCTTCATAGAAAAAGCATTATAGAAAAAATGCCACGATGACCTATTTGAGATGGAATTCTGGAGCTTGCAAAAGCCCTAACTTCCTCAGATCATATCTCCAAAAATATAGCGAGACAAGATCTGAAATTTGGACTTGAGGTTCAGAAATATTTCAGGTCAAATGGGTTTTTTTTTAGCTTTTGAAACTTCATAAAGAAAAATTTATAGCGAACATGCCATGATGACTTGTTTGGAGTAGTGAAACCCTAGAATCCAAAGCTATTATACCAAATTTTATGAAACCAGCTCACAAAATAGAAGAAAGAGATAGATCAATGACTTCAAAAACAGCCTTTTGGAGGGGACAACCTCCTTTACATTACACAAATGAACAATTCTTAGATGATACAAATGAAAAGACCTCCTTTCTATATATATGAGTCTAAGGGGTCCCAATACAATCAAAGCCTATATAACAATAATATTGTAGGGGCACAACAATAACAATAGAAGGATTTTATGGGGCATAATAATAACAACAGTGGGACTATATGGGCACAATAATACAATAAGGGGGTTGCACTAATTACAATAAGGGGTTACACTAGTAGTATAGGGACCTAACACAAGTCATGTCAATAGATGAAATTTCAATCAAATCCACGGAGTCGGTTGGGGACATACTTGGCGACTTACCTTGACAGACTAACAACACTAGTATGCTTAGATGAAATCGTGATGAACGAAGTAACACCACCAGTGTACTTAGACAAAATCGCGACGAACAAAGTAACAACACCAGAGGAGTAACAGAATCAATACTTAGATGAAATCATGACAAACAGAGTAACAGCACCAGTGTACTTAGACGAAATCGTGACAAATAAAGTAACAACATCAGAGGAGTAACACCACCAGTGAAGTACTTAGGTGAAATCAGCATCCGCATAGTAACAACACCAGAGCAGTAATAGCACCAGTGGAGTAATAAAACCAGTGAAGTACTTAGACTAGTTAAGCATTCGCAAATTAACAGCACCAGTGAAGTACTTAGAAGAGTTTAACATTTGTAGAGTATCAACACCATAGGAATAACAGCACCAGTGGTGTAGCAGCACTAGAAAAGTACCTACAATAAAAATAATAATATAGTAACAACATTTTATTATATATATGTATATATATATATTTATTTTTATTTTTATTTTTTTAAGCAAGAGGTGCAGAGGAAGAATTCTTTGCACTAACAACTTCAAAACCAGAATTATCAGAGAGATGTTTAATAAAGGAGTCTTTGGAAACTAGACGGTAATACAATCTGAAGCAGTGTCCATTTACAATCAAGGGAGTATGTGCCTCATCGATTGTTACGAGTCTAACAGTCCCATTATCAAACATCGTGTCAACTTCATATGGTCCCATCCATCTAAAGCATATTTTTCCTTTAAAATCTTTGAATCAAGAGTCATAGAGAAACGCCCAATATCCTTTTTGAAACACCTTTTTCTTGATAAATTTATCATGCCATTTAGTTCACTGCTGTTGAATTGCAGTAGTGTTCTAGACAACTACCAAACGAATTTCATCCAACTCATTTAGTTGTTCCAATCTATGTTTTTGGGCTTCTGAAATATCCAAACCTACTTCAAGGGTTGTCCTGAGCGTCTTAATTTCGAATTCTACTGGAAACAAAGGGGATTTCCCATAGACAAGCTCGTATGGTGAAAATCTTGTTGTGTTCCGCCATGTTGTTCTATACACCCAAAGTGCCTCAAGAAGCTTTTCAGCCCAGTTTCAGTGATGGTTTGCTACAGTCTTCGTAAGGATATTCTACAGAACTTTATTTGTACTCTCAACTTGACCATTCACCTGAGGATGATATGGAGATGTCACCCTGTGCTTGATTCCATACTTCTTCATAAGTCCTGCTATCAAATGCGATGTGAACTATGCCCCTCCATCTGAAACTATCTCTCTAGGAGACGTGTACAGAGCGAAAATTTCTTTGAACAAGAAGTCTAAGACAACCTATTATGTTGCTTTCACAACAGCCTTGGCCTCTACCCACTTTGTCACATAATTCGTGCATACCAAAATGTGGACTTTCTGATGTGAGGATGGATTGAATGGCCAACGAAATCAATAGCCCATTTCTCAAAGGACTCAAGAACTAGTTGAGGTTGTAGCAACATCTCATCCAACTGCCTAGGTTTTCCCATCTGTTGATAGCTATCGCACTCTCGGACATATTTCCTTGCATCATGAAAAATAGAGGGCCAATAGTACCCCATTTGTAACACCTTATGACTTGTCCTCTTACCTACAAAATTCCCTCCACAGGGGTCATCATGAGTAGCTTTTAGGACATCATAGATGTCATCTTCACCTATGTAGAGCCATATTTTTTGATCAGGTCCTGTATAAAAGAGATAACCCTTTATCCATGAAAATCAGGCACTATGATGGATAATTACTTAAATGTTCTCTGTATGGTAAGTGTTGAGGTACTTTTCCTATAGCAAGATAGTTAGCAATATCTGCATACCATGGAGTGTGAGTAGAAATTGCAAAAAGATGTTCATATGGAAAACTATCTTCTACAGGTGCACCTTCATCACTAGTATCCAGCTGAGACAGGAAATATGCAACTACATTATCTTTCATTAGCTTATCTACAATGGTAATATCAAATTAGTGAATTAATAATAACAATCTCGTAATACGGCCAGGAGTTATTGGTTTATTCACAGATACCTTATGGTTGTATGATCAATGTGCACGAAAGTGGGACACCCTATAATGTAATGCCGAAACTTTTTAACAGCATAAATAATAGCCAAAAACTCTTTTTCAGTTATCGTATAGTTCAGTTTAGCAGGAATCAAATTCTTGTTGACGTAATAAATCGCATACGGTTTCTTGTCCTCCTGTTATCCCAAGACTGTCCCTACTGATGTGTGAGAAGCATCTGTAGAGATATGAAATGGGAGCTTCCATTCAGGACCACGTAATATCGGAGCCTTGAAAACTAGTTATTGATTTTCACAAAGGTTGTTTCACATTCATTTGTCCACACAAACTCTGCATCCTTAGGTAACAATTAAAAAAGTGGAAATGTTATCTTAGAAAAAATTTCTATAAAATGTCTATAATAGCCAGCATAATCGATGAAACTTCGTACCTGTGTCGATGTCTTAGGTGTAGGAAAATTTAATATTACCTCCACCTTGGCAGGATCAACCCGAATTCCTGCAACTAAAAGCAGATATCCTAACACTATTCCTTCCTTCATCATCATATGGCATTTTATTGTACTGAGAGAAACATGTGTTTGCTTACATATTTTAAGTACTTTCTCTAAGTTTTTTGTACCTTCTTCAAAAGAATCCCCATATGGGGTGAAGTCATCCATGTAGATTTCAACACTATCATTGACTAGATCAGAAAAATCTCCAATATTTCTCGTTGAAAGGTAGCAGGTGCATTACAGAGACTAAATGGGAGGACTCGGTATGCAAAGGTTCCCCAAGGGAATGTGAAGGTAGTTTTATCTTGATCCTCATGAGCTATTTGGATCTAGTTGTACCCACTAAATCCGTCCAAAAAGGATAAAAACTTCTTTCTGGCTAATGTATCAAGGACCTGGTCAATAAAAGGTAAGGTAAAATGATCCTTCTGAGTTTCTTTATTTAATTCCTTGTAATCAACACAAATCTACCACTTGCCATTCTTTTTCAAAACAATGACTAGTGGGGATACCCATTGACTATCCGATATTGGGTAAATAAATCCCACATCCAATAGTTTATGTAATTCGTCTTTGACAATGTTCTTTAAAGCATGATTCATTCTTCTTTGTGGTTGCCTAACATGTCGACATTCTTCTTTAATGTATATGTGATGAGTACATAAATCAACAGGGATCCCTTTCATGTCTGTATATTCCCAAGCGAAGGCTTCTTTTTGTTCCCGAAGGACTTTTAGTAATCGTTTAGGCTAGGAAGGTGAAAGGTCAAGATTAATGTGTCTTCACTAGTTCAATTTCTACAAGAATACTATTACGGGGTACAATTGTAGGAACGTTTTCAACTTCAGTCTCTAGTTCAATAGCTTCCTGAACATTGCAACTCATAACAGATTCTAATAGTTGGCGGGTTGAATCAGAAATGGAATTGGGATTGTTGATAAAACCACTAATGGTATCATCTTCTATTTCATCCTTAAAACATAGGGCCTCACCAATAGTAAGAATTGGTCTAATTTCTTCACTTTCAGGTTCAATCCCTTTTGCAGGTAGAGGTTTTTGTGTTAAGGTAAATCCTGGCTTATCTGATGAACTCGGTTATGCAAGGGGATAAAAAATAAGATTATTTGTAACTTCCCCATTGGATATCACCATATTTCTTGACCGACACCCAATGTAAACATCTATGATCGCAAGCCAAGGTCTTCCTAAAATCAAAGGATGCCCACCGGCTGGGGATTGGGTATGTAATACTAAATATCAATAGGGTACTGCTATGAGTCTACTGAAATAGTTATATCTTCTAACTTCCCTACCAGTCTTATAGTAGACCGACCTACCAATTCTAGGAAGGTGGGAGTTGGTTTAAGGTTTCGCAGACCGAAGGTAATCATAGTTGCATAAGTTATAACATTAACTATTGCCCCCAACACATTTTGGATATCAACCCCATTAATTTGTATTATAAGAATTGGGTTCCCTAGATCTCCCTACTTAACAGGTATAGACTTCCCCAACATTATATCTGATAATTTTCCCATAACATGAATAGTGAGTGGATCCTTTGGCTTTCTTCTAGGTTTCTTAGAGCAATATTCTTTGATTGTTTTGGCATAAATCATTATTTCCTTCATAGCCTGAAGTAACGGTATTTTAACAAATAAATTTTGTAATTCCCCTAAAAATTCAAATTCAGGACAAGGACTTTGTTTACTCAAGGATAGTCTCTCAAGATAAGGTGGACCAGTTTGACATCCTCTAGTAACAATTGTTTGAGAAGGGGTTTGTTGTTCCATAGGAATTTGTGTTGACTCGTCCCCAGTTGTTCCAGCAGAGTTCCTAGGTATTGGTTTTGAGCCTTCATCATCAGTATGTTCAAAAATTATTGGTGAAGTCTGAGTATTTACCACCCAACCAGACTGGGGATTTAATTCATTACATTATGCGGTAGTAATATTGTATGTAGGAAGGTTGAGTGTCTCAACCTGTTGAGCCCCCTTATTTTTTGGATCTGGGTTGGATTGAATAGGCAGTTGTGGACAAAGAGGAGGATTATTGGTGGAGGCATTAGAAGGAAGTTGTAATTGCTATTGTGGCATAGGTTGGGAGAACTTTCCTGAAGGAGGAGGAGGTCCATGCCAATTCTGGGACCATGAAGGAGTTGGACCAGATTGAGGGAACCATGGTTGCCAAGGCATTGGATATTGACAGGACTACGACCATGAAGGTGAAAAAGGTACAGACTGAGGCCCAAAATTCAAATTATTAAAATACTGAGAAGGGTCTTGAGGCATACCTTGATTCATGTTCTGTGGTCGTGGTTTCCATGGTTTCCTTGATCCCATGAAGTATAGTTGATCTACTTCTTCATTTTCTCCCTAAAAATTTGCCTTCAACCTAGGAAGAGATGGACAGGTGTTAGTGGAATGGATCTATTCACATATCACATAGATATTGACAGTGTTCAATGGACATTCCTTCAGTGGGTGCTTTTTTCTACATTAAGGACAGAAAATATACATGGCCTTCTCTGCTTCCATCTACTTTGGTTCACATGTAAAACGTCCAGCTGTGAGGATAGTGTTCTCAAGATACTAGTCCTCAAGTTGTCCAGCAAGTTTCCAATTTATGCTTTCGTATCTCCACTGCTGGATGTCTTGAGGGTTCATATCCCCTGCCTCTGCCTCGCACCTCCACATGAACACTTAATGAACAATTCACAAATTGTATCAAAATCTTCCTTGGATATGTCTCCCCTTCCTACTATGTTCAAAAGTTCCAAAGATTCCTCCCTCAGTGCCTAGAGAAAAATTATTTTCAAGATGTCCTTATCCAGATCAGTATGGCCTGATCTCTGCAAATTGTATTGGAAATGTTCCACAAAGTCCTCCATGTTCTCATCCTCTTTCTGCATAATCTTAAAGATTTCTTCCTTAACATCTCGAGATTTGTAGTAGTCTTGATAGTTTTCGAGGAAAATCGTCTTCATATCATCCCATGTAGTAATAGATTTCCCTCATAAACCCATGAACCATCTCAAAGTTGTTCCCTTAAAAGTGGCGGGGAATATATTCATTTTTTGTGCATCATAAATATAGTCATACCCCCGACAGACAACATCGAATTTAAACAGGAATGTGTCTGGATCTTTAGAAGAAAGACCATGAAAGTTAGGTAATGTTGTCAAAGGAATATGCTTCACAGGTGCATCACCCCTCATATCACCAATTGGGAACTCGATCGAAGAAGTTGCAAGAGCCATGAATATCTTCCAATATTGACATGGGATCTCAACGGGTTTTGGTTGTTCTATAATGCATGATTGATTTTGTTTAACAACACTCCCTCGATCAAATGGTGCAGTGAATTCCCTCAAGTCTTATTCTTCTTCTGAACTCACAATGTTCAACTCTCCCAATCGTCTGCTTACTACTTCTTCTTCCCTGAATTGTGCTTTTGTTATCGGCGAAGGTTCTAGTTGTGAAACTATATGCCCTCCAGATCTCGTATGAGATCTCACCCAAACAACAGCTCGTGACGATTCTCTTGATTCAACTCTTGAAATGATTTCTTGGATATAGTTATTTCTACCCTGATCTTTCCTTCCTCTTTTTGGGGGTCTTCCTCTGCCCCTTTTATTTGTATCTCTATTCATGCAATCAGAAAATAAAAGGAAAACACTCAAATAAATTGAAAGCTCAAGACCTAGAGCAGGGTGAAAAACTTCCCTCCCTGGGATGAGAGAATGGTCTTATGGTCAATACTGGTCATACTTTCGTGCCTTCGATAGCCTCCCTGAAAACGGCGCTAAAATGTTGGTGTTCAAATATGAGTCATCCAATTCACACAATTCCACATTAATTTACAACCCGGGGCTCGACTGGTTATTTCAAGGATATCATGCAAGGTATATGCAGACCACAGTTTCCCTACCCAACATTGAACATTTAATCATAACATAACAATGTGTAACAGCAAGTTATAACTATAACAGCAAATAAGAGTAACATCAAGTTAAGACTCACAACAACACACTGAAATCATTACACAACAAAGAGATAACACAACAAAAAATAAACCTACGCACACATCTAATCCAACAATGCCTGGTCAGGAAAGTGGGTCCAATTCCCTGATCAGGGTTGTGGCAAGATCAAGATCTATAAAATACTCAAAAGATCAGCAATTGTATTAATCAAAATATCATTACAAAGGTTTGTTGTTACAGCTCAAAAATATCATATATCTCCTAGCGGTGGCTTTGCCAACCTCGTAATCACTACTTATACATTTCATAAATCAACTGACAGTGCCTAAGATTATGGCAGTTGTCTACTTGCAAATACATAGTGGTTTCTTGAGATACAACAGAATCCAAATATAGCACTTGTGCTAGTCAATAGGTTGATCCATCGTTGCAACTGATATCCAAAGATAGCGTTGCCAGCTCAATAGTCATCATACGCTGAATCATGCCTTTGATCATCATTCCTCCAAATCTGCATGAAAACTTAAGTTAGCAAGTCGCTTTAGGAAGTAATCCCCTATGAATACGCTTCAATGATTAACAATTCACAAAGACATGAAAATAGGTGTACCTTCACTGTTTAGAATGCAAATTGACCAACAAGGGCATGAAATGAGTACACGAAAGGGATAAATAGGTGGGTAAAAAGTGGGTAAAATTAGAAACCAACATTCTTGAACTGTATATTTATGTGTAAGAGTGTGATCATTTATTTCTCTACATATTTTTGAAGGCTACTTACATTCACCTCCTTTCGCATTGGTGTACAAACAATCTTCTCATCCACGTCCAAGCTACTTTCATCCTGGTTGCTCCAATCAGTGGCCATGAGATTCTTCATATTATTAGATTTCCTTTTGTTTTTTGAGTTAAGAGTTGGATGAAACTTATAGCACTTCTCCTCTATATGAATGTCAATATTACATTGGTTTTAGTGGTTGTTGGGATCCTTGCACTTGTGTTGTGGTTGATGTATTTTTATCTTTTCCTATTTTCCACTTCTTCTTCCCGTCTTAAGAAGCGTCATGTTGCTTCATCTACTTCGATCCACTTGAGTGCCCTTAGTTATTGTTATAAATTAATTATCAAAGCAATGAAATACATAAAATATTGTGGAAACAAAAAAACCAAAACATATAAAACAAGATAGACACCTATTTACGTGGTTCACGCAATTTGGGCTACATCCACGGAGAAACAGCAAGTCCTTCCTTTTAGATCATCCAGTAAAATGAAGAGATACAACCTATAACAGATCCATTGTAATTTCCTCTTCGCTCTCACACAATCTCCTCTCGCTCTCTCGCTCAGAATAATAATCCACAGCTGCAATACAATTCCCTCATATAAATCGAGGGGGTGTCTTATAGGGAAAAAAAAAAAACCATAAATTAACATAAATTCTATTGTCAGATCATCTGCCTAATGAACGACCTAGATTGACTATGAAATTACAATAATTTACAAGGTAATTTTTCATCTATTTTTAGATTCGGGGGTGCTGCCCCTGAACCCCCACTAGGGGGCTCATAAAAGTCGACGTCCCCCCCACCCAAGTGGACCCCCTTGATTGCGATTAAATGGGTGGAATTGCGGCCTCGTTAGGAACAAGGATCCAACATGACTAAAACAACAACCTTTGAATGATCAAGAAGATAATCAAACTCCACACCCAACAATATCCCACTTGGAGACTGATTATAGCAACTTCACCATTACTTCACTTGCTAGACAATGCTTCCACTTTGGACTTGTTTGTTTCTCATCTTCATCATCATACTTGAAGACCAGTTTAAACTTAGCATAATCTTAGTTTCTCTCTAGTTATAGCTTTTGTTAACATGTCTATAGGATTTTGGCTAGTGTGTATCTTTTCTAGCTTCAACTACCCATCTTCCAACACTAACCGTATGAAATGGTAATTGAGTTTTATATCTTTAGTCTTGGAATGAAATTTTGAGTTCTTTGCAAGATGAATGACACTTTGGTTGTCACTGTATAACCTACCAGTATCCTGCTTCTTTCCTAACTCATCCATAAACTCTTGTAACCAAATCATTTCTTTACTAGTGGTGAGCACCAGTATTGCAGCAAGAATGTTGCAACTCCTGGGTGACCAAATTTACTTTTATCAACCCTGTAGTTCATAACAAACTTGGAAGCGTCGGTGTTATATGCACAAGTACTAGTTCTCACTGTAGGTTGTAACTTGGTCATCCAACACGAGATCACTAGGAACTCAAGCCAACTTCTATGTATTTCAAAATAAGCTCTATGTGTGATGAAAGGAAAGAAAAATTACTCTACAGATGCTATTCTAACTTCAGAAAGGAGAAAGACTGGAATGTAAAGCAAAACCTAGTAAACCCTAATTAACAAGCTAATTCTACTTTTGCCAAAAACACTATGAAAACCATGAAAGAAATGCCATTACCTACTCAAGGAAGTATACAACATCTAACCATGCCATTTTTGGAAGTAAATAAGCAAAAAACAAATTTTTATATTTTTATGTGTTTTATGTGAATTTAACATGCATCTAATTTATTGTGTGTGAATGTGGCAGCGAATAGGTAACGTTAGAGGGCGGTTTTGGAGCTTGGGAGGATGTATGATGGTGTGGATGGGTCCTAGGAGGTCTTAGGTGACCTTCTGGAGGTTTTTCCCACTCTTGGCCTTCAAAAGAAAGCCTACAGGGAAAACTGCAGGAGGACACAGGAAAACTACAGGAGGAAAACAGGGAAACTACAGGAGGCCTACAGGAGGAGGCCGAGAGAAAATTTTGCTGTTTTGAGGGTGTGAGAGTGGGTGGAAAAGGTGGATGAAGGTTGGAATGAGATGTTAGGGTGACTAAGGTCTACCATGAATCACCAGGAGAGAGAAAGATGATTGGGTTTGCTCAAGGAGAGAGGAAGAAGTTCTATGAAAAATGAAGGAAACTAGGGCAGAATTGAGGTGAGGTTTGGGAGACCTATAGGACATGGATCAGATGGAGGATGTGATTTCTGGTAAGCTGGCCTAATGCTGGAAGAGATATGCTGCATAAAAATTGAGAGTCAACCAAGAAAATCAAGCAACCAATGAAATGAGTGCATCCTAGGAAAAACAGAGTTTTGCATTAAAAGGGCCTAAACTATGATGTATAGAAGGAAATTTTGGGAAATGTTGTAAGAAAGGAAAGCACGAAAAAGGACTATTGCAAATCAGGAAGTGAACATGATAAAGAAGATCTAAAGCAAAGAAAAACTAGACTATCAACCTACTAGAGAGCTGCAAACACTAGAAGTCCTAGGAATGAGGAAAATCTGTGTTTTTGGGGCAGCAAGAGAGTTTTTGCCTCAAATCATGGTCCCAGAGGGAGGAAGAGAGGCCAAGGAATTGTTGCTAGCCTTTTGAATCTTCTCTGATCCCTACTTAACATGCTACAAAAATCACAAATGGAAGCAAGCCACTAAATCATCAAAAGCAACCTATTCTTAACCATAAGAGAAATACATCTAACAGCAAACTAATCTACAAACTGAATTAAAGCATACAAATACAAGTAAAGAGAAGCTTGGTTTCTTGGATTGGGCCCTAACCCAAGAGATTCAGCCCTCTAAGGTAACTCAGTGCTAGCTCAAAAAGGATTCCATCTTCATTATCAAAGAGTAGCAAGATTACATAAAACTGTCATAAAATAGTAAGCTCGAAATTTGAGTAGAGTTTACCCAAGCAAAAAAAGTCGACCCTAGTGAGGCCCTAGGCCTCTCTACTTATACATCTAAAGCTACCAACAGCTTCCTTAAAATCAGGGAGGCTTGGCTCCCAAAACTCGACATAACTATCAATCATCTTCCACTTGCTCGGCTGCCTTCTAGTGCATGATTCGGCTGCTTGTACTCCGAGCTGAATGAATGGGAATTCGAAGTGAGGAGAAATAAATGAGGGGGATTCCCTCCTATAATTCCTCTCCTCCATCTATTTTGAGTTATTGTTGTAGTTTGACCACTATATCCTTGATTTTGACCTCGAAATCCATCAATAATCTGCATTAAATACATGTTAGACCACATGGCATAATAACTAACTCAACTCACCCTATAAGCATATATATTATCAAAAAATCATACAATAAGCTAAGAGAATGGTTTATTTTACTCGGTTAGGAAGTAAAATGAGACCATATGATTACCCATTTATGAGGCTCATCATCACCCCCCTACTGAAGGTGTTGCTCATCCTCTGAGCAACCTAGTCAATCTCTTCGTCTTTTATGGCCCTGGTGGCCTCCCTAGCATTCCAGGCTTCTAATGTGGTCTGCTCATGTTCTCCATAAAATCCTGCCTTTCTGTCTATGTCCTTCCACTGCTCCTCTTCTTCTTCTCTTCTATCTTCTAGCGTGCCTAATATGAGTGGAGGACTCAGTTTGAGGCCAATCCAATTGACCTTAAACCTTTGCATGGAGTGCTTGTACATTGGCACTCTTTTCAGTGCCTCCTTCAACCTCATGGGGGAATGGTATTCTCTGATCTGCAAGTTGTGGGGTAGGGTGTTCCATCTTCTCATGCATGCATGCACACAGTCATCCCCAAGTAGCCTAAGCATATCTTCAAAGTGTGCAATGGCTTGTTCCTGATTGGCTAGATATTTAGGGGCAATCTAAGGGTCATTGGCAAGCAGGTTGTGTGTGCTGATGAGTGCCATAGGATCTGATGGCTCAGCTCTTATCATCAATGGTTCATTCTGCTCTTTTATTAACAATCTTTTCATTTCTGCTGCCCTCAATTCTTCATGGTTCATCCATGACGCCATGGTAATTAATTGCAGATCCCCTAGCTTGGCATTGGGGTCCCATACATTTAGGTCTGTGAGGGCCATGTTGTGTAGATAGAACTTTGCCATCTTTGCTTTGTCCTCAGAGGTGCTTTGGTCACACAAATCCATGAACTGCTTGTAGTCTTGGAAAGGCATTGTGCCTCTTTGTGCCAAAGTTTTTATTTGGAATTGAAGCCATTGATCCTTCAGGTAGAGGCCATAAGATTTGGCTGGCGTTCTGCATTGTAATGCTTCTATGGATAAGCTAGCCATGTATGCCAAATGAGTCTCTTTCTCCTACAGCTGCCTCCTTAGTAATTCATTCTCATTCTCAAGGTGGCTTCTTGTAATGGCTTCTCTGTCTTTGAGAGCACTCAATTCCTAGCCCATTTCCGTAAGTTTGTTTTCCATGTGGCCAATATCCTCAACTCCTATGGACTTGGCTATCCGCATCCACCTATGCATTCTCACTCTCTCTTCTTCCAATTCGAAAAACAGTGGAATTGTAAATTTCTATGGGATTATCTTGCCTCCCTCAAGTAGTCTATAATAGGAGTCAAGATTAGGCTGGGGGTCAGGTTCTTGTAGCTCTTGTGCTTCCTCTTTCACCTCTAGCTGTCCTCCTATCCTTTCCTCAAGTTTTTGTGTCTCCTGTAGTTTGGAGAGTGTCTCCTGCAGGACTGTTTTAGCCTCCTGTAGGTCTGGTTTGGGGTCCTGTAGAATTGCCTTTCCCTTCCATGTAGAAGATCTTGTAGGCCTCCTTTCATAGGCTATGGGTGTCTTGGAAGGAGATTGTTTCACCTTGGCAGATGGTGAATCTTCAATGTTAATGGGAGTCTTTAATGAGGGCTGAGGTTTGCCTGTTTTAATTCTGGTACTCTTCCTTGCCCTGAAATACATGGAGGTTTTTCTTTTCCTCTTCTGCTTCTACTTGGCTGGTGTACTGAGGGCAGTGAGGGTAGCTGCTACTTCTCTTTCCAAAATTTCAGGGGACTCTTCTCTTTGCTCTGCCCTCTCTGCCTCCTTTTCTCCCTCTTCTGTCTCTTTTTCCTCCTCCTGCTCTGTTTCTTTTCTTTCCTCCTTCCTCTCTTACTTTGCTATGTCACCACTGGCTTCATCTTCTCCTCATTGTTGTTCTCCCTTATCTTTGACAGCAGGAATGACATCATAGGTTAATGCCTTGATGTCATCCTCGGCTGTCATATTTCTGAAAACTTCCCATGCTACAGGGATTGCAAGGGTATGGAGGGCTTCTTCTACTAGGATCTTGATTAGGCCATGGTGAGGTAGCTGTTGTGAATTTCCTTCTTGTACCTTGGTGCTGGAGTCAATGAGGGACTGAAGGAGAAAGTAAGGGATACTGAGCTTTTGCTGTGTTGGGGTATTCATGCCATATCTCAATTCTTGGAGGATTTTGAAATGATATCCATAAACAATGTTGTGCCTCCCCTCACAAGAAATGTATTTAATCACTTGGTAGCTAACCTCATCCCAGGGATATTGTACACTAGCCCTCCTAATTCCATTTTTGTCTTCAACAGGGGTTTCATTATCTTGGAAAAATTTCCTCTTGGCAGCTTGGAAAATTGGTTTCTCATCCTTACTCCAAGGCAGCCCAAGAGGAAGGGTAGTGACCCTACTAATGAATTCAGGGGTTATTTCAATGGAGAGACCTCTGATGGTTACAATAGCATGAGTTCTTGTGTGAGGGACCAGAGAGAGAGAAAATTCATGGGCAATTTCATCATCAAACCCTCTAAACTTCTCAAAAAAATTCATCTAGTTTACCCTTGTAAATATTTCCACCACTTGAGGATGTGCATGGAGTCTAGTGGAGTTAGTGGGCTCTTTTCTCATAAACCCCCCTGTCATACTGCCTATACTTCTTTTGAAAAACCAGATATGGAGGTGGAGGCAAAGAATTTTGGGTGAAATAGAAAAACATAGGGGACTGTGTGTTTTTTTTTAAACAGAATTTTTTTATGTATTTCTACCCTCTTAAAGGCTCATTTTATTTTCAATTTGAGACCAACCCTTTCACATTTTGATATTCAACAAAGGGAATTCATGAACCCTACCTTTTCAAACTGAAATTCGTGCTAAAAATCATGTTTCCTCCCTTCAAAATGACTCACTACCCCACCTGTAGAAGCCTGTTGTCCCTCCTGTAGATTTCCTGTAGGTGCTCCTGTAGAAAATGTCAAGAGTGAAAATATGGAGGAAATAGATAGAGGATGGTGGTTACGAGGCTATGGGGACATAAGAAGACTGTTGTGTGACTGAGTTATGAGGAGAAACTGAAGAAAAGGTGGTGAGAATGCACGGGGAGGAGTGCTCATTACCTTTTATGGTTGTTTTCAGTTATGAGTGCTGAGCTGGCACGGTGTACATTGCCCAAATTAGGACAGTTGGTCCCCACCTGCTTGGTCATCATCAGCCCCCCTCATAATCATCCCTCATTATTGCATCAGAGCTAACTCTTCCTCCCACTTCTTGTCCTTCGCATCTTTTGCATGAGTTGACTGTGCGCACGTGTGGGTAATATCTCGGTTAAGTGGAGTCAACTAAATGAAGGTGGCCAAGTTAACTGGCCACCTTTCCCTCTTTTGATTTCAACCATCTCATTGCCTTCATATGATTCCTAATTACACAAATTCAGATAGAGGAGTGACTTAGATACTTACCTATAATCCAAGCGTATTTGTTGCCATCGACTGTGAGGTGTTATGGCTTTCTCTGCTGCATGCCTTAATTTTCCTTCATGCATGTTGTCTCTGCTTGCTGATGTGTTGTTGTGTGTTTTTGAAGGTTCTTCCCTTGCTGTTGGTGCTGGACTTCTATGGGATCAGCCGCTACAGGAATTCCTACATAAGCTCCTGTAGCTGCTTCTCCCCTTGAAACTTCAGCTATTTCCCTGTGCTTGGAGCTCGAGAAAGTTGTCAGAGGTGGAGATGAATGATGGAAGGATAGTAGGTAAGCTTCAGGTAAAGTTAATGGTGCCTTTTCCTCCTTTTATTTTTGTTTTTTTCCAAAACTGAAAAACTGTTTTTCTTTGTTTTTTCTTGGAAAGGGAAAAAATAATAATGATGCTTGGAATGTGATGCAGGCTTGGAAATGATGGCAAGAAGGTTTGAAGATGGTAAGATGGATTATAGGTTCCTCGTGAACCTTTTCTTGTCCCTCATATTGCCTCCTGTAGACACTTTTGGCTCTCTGTAATTCCTACAGGAGCCCCCTGTAGAAAAAACAGAGCCTCTATAGAAAACACAGTTTTGGAAGAAGAGGTACAGTGGGGTGAAAGAGATGCCAAAAATGATGGAGGAAGGTGTGGAGAAGATGAGATGGATGCTAGTATGAATGTCAGGGTCCCGTTAGCACCTTCTTCTGCTCCCTGTAGTCCTCCTGCAAACCTGCAATGCAATAAAAATTCATTTTTTCTTTCCCTTCCTTTTTTTGTTTTTTTGAAAACAACTAGGGCGCCTCAAAGAGGTTTTCACCTTAATTGCCTGCCCTGGGTGCCTCCAAGGGAGTTTTCACCCAGGGATCTTATTCTTTTCCTCCTTTTTTTTGACATCACTAGGCCACCTCAGAAGAGGTTTTCAACCCAATGATGGGACTCAAGCGCCTCATGGAGGTTTTCACTTGAGTCCTTATTTTTTCTCTTTTTTCTTTAGTGAGTGGGTGAAGTGGAAGCTAAGACATGCTCCACTACCATCACTGTTTTATTCAAATCTTCAATAAACTCTCGCTTATAGATGGGTTTCTTGTAGACTTTCAACTGATGTCCATTGACAAGCATGGGGATGGCTTCATCATCAATGGTTCTGATCAAAATTGAACCATTTTCATTGCATTTCTCCATAGTGTAGGGTCCCAGCCATCTTGTCCTCGGCTTGCCTTTGAAATCCTTGTATCTTGAATCATAGAGTAGTGCCCATTCTCCCTCTTGGAATTACTTCTCCCTGATATTTCTATCATGCCATATCTTTCTCTGAAGGTGAACTACCTCTGTATGGAGAAGGGCTTGCAATCTATATTCATCCAATCCATTGAACTGAACTAATCTCTCCTTTTGTGCATGGTTGAGGTCTAGGTCCAGCTGAGCTGCCATCCTTAGGGTATTGAATTCAAACTCTATTGACAACAAAGCCTTCTTCTTATAGACCAGTTCATAGGGTGTGAACCTGGTGGTGGTCTTCCATGTTGTGTTGTAGGCCCAAGTATCCTCAACTAATCTGTCCGCCCAGTCTTTTCTGCTGCTTATCACTACCTTGGTTAGGATCCCTTCCAATGCTCTGTTAGTGACCTCCACTTGCCCATTGGCTTATGGATGGTAAGGGGTGGAAGTCCTGTGCTTGATCTTATGATGTGTGAGAAAGTCTTCAATCAGGTTGGAAGTGAACTGATTGCCTTCGTCTGTGACCAACTCTCTCATATACTCGAACTTGTAGAATATGTTTTCTCTCAAAAACTTAGCTACTTTTTCCTCTGTCACTGCTTTGATTGCTTTTGTCTCCGCCCACTTTGTCAGGTATTCGGTGCACACAATGATGTACTGCTTCTGCTTTGAAGGGGGGTTGATAGGCCCCACAAAGTCCATGCCCCACTTCTCAAATGGATCAAAGGTCACTTGAGGTTGCATGGGAATTTCATCCTTTGGAGTGGTTTTCCCCATCCTCTGACATCGATCACACTGTCTTGTGTATCTCCTCACATCCTAATGAAGAGTGGGCCAGTAGTAGCCTACTTGCAATATCTTGATGGCGGTTCTTTTGCTGCAAAATGACCTCCACAAGGCCCGTCATGACAGGTCAGGAGGATGCAAAAACTTCCTCCTCCCTGACACATCTTCTCAAGATTTGATCTGGGGCAAGTTTGAAGAGATTGCCTCCAATCCAGGTGAAAGGGGCGCTTTTCCTTACTATCTTGATCTTCTCTTTTGAGGATAGGTGTGGTGGGAACTGTGTTGAAACCAAGTAGTTTGCTATATCAACAAACCATGGAGAGAGTACTGATATAGAAAATAAGTGTTCATCTGGCATTTGGTCATCCACCATTCCTTCTTCACCTACAGGCAAATTTACTCTAGACAAAAAGTCAGCAACAACATTCTCTTTACTAGGCTTATCAATAATGGTCAGATCAAACTGTTGCAGTAAAAGAAACCATCTAATAATGCGAGCATTTACATCTGGTTTGTTCATTAAATATCTAATTGCAGCATGATCAATTTGCACAAAGGTTTGATAGCCTGTGATATAATGTCTGAATTTGTTTAAGGAATGTACAACAGCTAGGAGTTCCTTCTCGGTCATTGTATAGTTTAACTCTGTCTTTGACAAGTTTTTTCTTATAATGTATATGACATAAGGTAACTTTTCATCAATTTGTCCTAAGGCTGCTCCTATTGATTTTTTCAAGGCATCTGTGTGAATGTGAAAGGGTAGGACCCAATTTGAGCCTCTGAGAATTGGGCAGTCACTAGCTTGCTCTTCAAGGTATCTAGGGCTTCTTGACAGTTTTCCGACCATATGAACTCAACATCTTTGCCTAGGAGGCCAAACAAAGGAGAGGCTAACTTGCTGAAGTCTTTAATGAATCTCCTGTAATATCCAGCTAAGCCTAGGAAGCTTCTGACATCTCTCACCTTTTGAGGAGGTGGGACCCTTTGGATGATGGCAATTTTGTTGGGGTCCACCTACAGTCCTTGTTGAGATATTGCATGACCTAGCATGGTCCCTTCAGTCATAAAAAATTCACATTTTTCCAAACTGAGGGATAGGTTCATATCAATACACTTATCTAGAACACTTCCTAGGTTAGATAAAGCTTCCTGAAAGTTAGAGCCATAAGGAGTAAAATCATCCATGTATATTTCTACTGCATCATGAACCAGTTCAGAAAATATACTCAATACCACTCTTTGGAAAGTGGCTGGAGCATTGCACAAACCAAAAGGAAGGACCCGGTATGCAAAGGTACCCCAAGGACAAGTGAAAGTGGTCTTATCTTGGTCTTCCAGGCTGATTTGAATCTGATTGTACCTGCTAAACCCATCTAGGAAGGAGAAAAACTTTTTCCCTGCCAGACCGTCTAACACTTGATCTATGAAAGGTAAAGGAAAATGGTCCTTTTTAGTGGCTTTGTTCAATTCCCGATAGTCGACACAGATTCTCCACTTACCATTTTTCTTTGGCACTAGCACCAAAGGAGAGACCCATTCACTGTCAGAGATGGGATAGATGAATCCTGCATCAAGCAATTTCTGCAGTTCTTCCTTAATAATATCTTTAAGTGTTGGGTTCATCCTCCTTTGAGGCTACCTGACTGGCTTGCAATCTTCCTTGATGTATATGATGAGTACATATTGAAGGGTGCACTCCCTTCATCTCCTTATAACTCCAGGCGAAGGCATCTAGATGTTTTCTCAGTATGCTGCATAGCTCCTTCTCCTGGGAAGTAAATAGGGATGGATTGATTTTCAATGTTCTTTCTAGGCCAAACTCTATATTTTTAAGACAGATAGAAGTGGGGTCGGCCACACAGAGATCAGTTGAGGGGTTGTTTTAGGTTTCTCTTACTATGTCTTATAATGGTGATACACTGGGAGGTGGATTCTGAATCAAAGTTTCAATCATATCATCCTCATCTTGTGGTTTCCCCCCATGGTGATTTCTAATGTACAAAGTGGTGCAGAATAAACTTCATCCTCATTCTCCTCCTCCAACCAGAGAGGTAGATCATGTTCTAGCAAGGGTTGGGCAAGAGGATATAGGATTAACTACTTGGACATGTGCCCATTCTTTATGGTCATGTTCTTAGCTCGGCAGCTGATGTAGGCATCTTCTATAGCCAACAAGGGTCTTCCTAGAATGAGAGGATACCCAGTGAGCTTTGCCTTTGGCTGGAGAACTAAGAAATCAACAGGGTACTCCCAAGAATCAATGGAGACCATCACATCTTCCACAATCCCCTCAGGGGTCACTATGGAGCGGTCTGCTAGCTGCAGCATTGTCGTGGTCTTCCTCAAGGAGCCTTGGAGGTTAAGTTTGAGCATTGTGTCCTTTGTCATCACATTAATGGCAGCTCCCAGATCAATCAAGGTATGTGGGACCATTGTGCCATTGATGTGGACATCAACTACTGGGCTTCCAGGGTCCAAATATTTTGGACAGATTATCTGCCCCAACATCAGGTCGGACAGTTGTCCTATGACATTGATGGATGGGGAATCTCTCTTGCACCTTCCTGGATGCCTAAGGCACTTCTCTTTGATCAACCTATTGTATATAGGCACATCTTTTATGCCTTGGAGAAGTGGTATCTTCACACATAAATGTTTCAATTCTCCCAAGAGTTCAGTCTCTTCTGGGGTAGGTTGGATTGTCATGGATACTCTCTCAGGAAAGGGTGGATTTACGTTAGGTTCACTTTCCTCTTTATCTTCCTCAACCTCCCTGGGTGGAGGATGGCTATCTGGGAGAACTTTCCCGGATTGCAATTTAATTTCTTGAATCTCCACAGCATAAGTTGGGCATGATGGTTCCCCACTATACACTTGCTAAGTCTGTCTATTGTTCGGGTTCGGATTTGGCTGGGTAGGCATTTGGGGTTTCCTTGTTGGATCAGAAGGTAACGGTTGTGGTTGGGCAGGTGGTGGAGGCTAAAGAGCGACAAGAGGGTTTTATTGGGGCCTCCATCCCTGATGGGATGCATTCCACTGAGGTTGCGGCTAAGCATAGGATTGAAATGAATGGGTGGCTGGTTGGGGATGATATTGAGATATGAAGGACCAAGGAGGAGGCGTGGACCAAGAAGGATGAGAAGGGGGGCCCCAAGAAGGTATGGAGGTGACTTGGTTGCAGTTATAATATGCCTAAGATCTCCCTTGCATCCCCTGCTGGTATGGTCTAGGTCCATGTGGCCTCCTTTGGTTTATGTAATATATCTGTTCAGTGACTCCTTCGACCCCTTGGTATACAGCTTTAAGTCTGGGCAAGGAAGGGCACTTATCTGTAGAATGATCTTCTTCACAGACTGAACAAACCTCTATAGAGTTCAATGGGAATTCATTCCTAGGATGCCTCATGGTGCATCGAGGGAAAAAAATGGCCAAATCCCTCTCTGCTTCCTCTTGTTTTCTTTTGATATGTAAGGTATCCATTTGCATGGCAAAATTCTGCAGCATCTCACTCTTGAAGTCTTCCTGCATGTTTCCAATTTCACCTTTAATGGATGAATTGGGAGAAGAGGTACTGGATATGGGTTGACTCCGCCTACCTTTCTTTCTGGTTTCTCTAGAATGGTTTCTAAAAATAGTCTTTATGTCCTCATAGGATAGTTGGTAGATGTCTCCCCTGGCCAGTAGATGGAGGGTTTCTAAAAGGTCTTCCCGAATTCCCCTGAGCAGGACCAAATTTAGAGACTCAGGGTCAAGTGTACACCCGGCCCTTTTGTAACTGAGCTGGAACCTCTCTTCATAGTCTTCCAGGGACTCATCACTTCCTATGGTCATTCGGAAGATTTCTTCTTTAGTATCTTTTGACCTACAATAGTCTTGATACTTGTTGTTAAAGGCCTGCTGCATCTGAGCCCAAGTTGTGATGCTATTTCCAGGTAATCCCATGAACCAGCGCAGTGTTGCATCCTTAAGAGTAGAAGGGAACAGTTTCAACTTTTTCTTGTCTTCTGCATAGTCATAAGTTCAACAGATGATAGCAAACTCGAACAAGAAGGTGTCAGTATCTTTTGTAGTCAAACCATGGAAGTGAGGTAGGGCTGAAGGACTTATATTCTTCATTTTGGTGTTCCCATTGGTCTCCCGAATGGGGAAGGTACCCTCTATTCTCTCTCCATTTACCCTAGCATTTTTGTTTTCAGCCATTGGCTCCAGAGGAATGGTTTCTTCTTCTTCTTCCCCTATAGGTTCTTCAAATATGTCTGGTTGTTCACCTAAGGGTTCTTCTTGATTGCAGCCACCGAAGAAGAGAGAAGGTTGGCTATGTGAAGTAGTGGGGTGTTGGGCAAAAAATTTCCTAAGTTATCTCTACTCCTACGAGGTATGAAAGGAAATATTTTTGGTTGGTTTTTTGTTTCTTTTTCCCCACAGTGAAAGTACCTACAGAAACTGAAATTGTGATTGAACAAAAAAAATGCAACTAGCTGAAATGAACTTGCTGAATGGAAACTTGCAAAATTGAAAAGGAAAGCAAGGAAATGCAGAACTGAAAGAAAAGAAATGACTAGTCTACTTTTGCCGAAATAAACTATTAGCATAATGTTGCAATGGGAAATAGAAGAAAGCAGTAATCACAAAATACTCTGATGCTTCCTCGACAATGGCGCCAAAAAGTGGTGAGTGCCAGTATTTCAGCAAGAATGTTGCAACTCCTGGGTGACCAACTTTACTTTTATCAACTCGGTAGTTCATAATAAACTTGGAAGCGTTGATGCTATATGCACAAGTACTAGTTTTCACTACAAGTTGTCACTTGATCAGCTGGAACGAGATCACTAGGAGATCAAGCCAACTTCTATGGATTTCAGAAGAAGCTCTATGTGTGATGAAAGGAAAGAAATATTACTCTACAGATGCTATTCTAACTTCAGAAAGGAGAAAGATTGGAATGTAAAGCAAAACCTAGTAAACCCTAATTAACAAGTTAATTCTACTTTTGCCAAAAACACTATGAAAACCATGAAAGAAATGCCATTACCTACTCAAGGAAATAAACAACATCTAACCATTCTATTTCTGGAAGTAAATAAGCAAAAAACATATTTTTTGGATTTTTATGTGTTTTTATGTGAATTTAACATGCATCTAATTTATTGTGTGTGAATGTGGCAGCAAACAAGTGGCATTAGAGGGTGGTTTTGGAGCTTGGGAGGATGTAGGATGGTGTGGATGGGTCCTAGGAGGTCTTAGGTGGCCTTCTAGAGGCTTTTCCCACTCTCGGCCTTCAAAAGAAGTCCTACAGGAAAAACTACAGGAGGACACAAGAAAACTACAGGAGGAAAACAGGGAAAATACAGGAGGCCTACAGGAGGAGGCTGAAAGAAATTTTCATTGTTTTGAGGGTGTGAGAGTCAGTGGAAAAGGTGGATGAAGGTTGGAATGAGATGTTAGGGTGCCTAAGGTCTACCATGAATCACCAGGAGAGAGAAATATGATTGGGTTTTCTCAAGGAGAGAGGAAAAAGTTCTATGAAAAATGAAGGAAACTAGAGCAGAATTGAGGTGAGGTTTGGGAGAGCTATAGAGCATGGATCAGATGGAGGGTGTGATTGCAGGTAAGCTAGACTAATGTTGGAAAAGTTCTGTTGCATAAAAACTGACAGCCAACCAAGAAAATCAAGCAACCAATGAAATGAGTGCCTCCTAGGAAAACAGAGTTTTGCATTAAAAGGGCTTAAACTATGATGTATAGAAGGAAATGCTAGGAAATGTTGTAAGAAAGGAAAGCATGCAAAAGGACTATTTAAAATTAGGAAGTGAACATGATAAAGAAGATCTAAAGTAAATAAAAACTGGACTATCAACCTACTAGAGAGTTGCAAACACTAGAAGTCCTAGGAATGAGAAAAATATGTGTTTTGGGGGCAGCAAGAGAGTCTTTGCCTCAAATCATGGTCCCAAAGGGAGGAAGAGAGGCCAAGGCACCATTGCTAGCCTTTTAAATCTTCTCTGATCCCTGCTTAACCTGCTACATAAAGCACAAATGGAAGCAAGCTACTAAATCATCAAAAGCAACCTATTCTTAACCATAAGAGAAATACATCTAACAGCAAACTAATATACAAACTAAAGTAAAGCATACAAATACAAGTAAAGAGAAGCTTGGCTCCTTGGATTGGGCCCTAACCTAAGAGCTTCAACCCTCTAAGGTAACTCAATGCTAGCTCAAAAAGGATTCCATCTTCATTATCAAAGAATAGCAAGATTACATAAAACTGTCATAAAATAGTAAGCTCGATATTTGAGCAGAGTTTACCCAAGCAAAAAAAGTCGACCCTAGTGAGGCCCTAGGCCTCTCTACTTATACATCTAAAGCTACCAACATCTTCCTTAAAATTATGGAGGCTTGGCTCCCAAAACTCGAGATAACTATCAATCATCTTCCACTTGCTCAGCTGCCTTCTAGTGCATGATTTGGCTGCTTGTACTCCGAGCTGAATGAAGGGGAATTCGAAGTGAGGAGAAATAAATGAGGGGGATTCTCTCCTATAAGTCCTCTCCTCTGTCTACTTTGAGCTATTGTTGTAGTTTGACCACTAGATCCTTGATTTTGACCTTGAAATCCATCAATAATCTGCATTAAATACATGTTAAACCACATGGCATAATAACTAACTCAACTCACCCTATAAGCATAAATATAATCAAAAAATCATACAATAAGCTAAGAGAATGGTTGATTTGACTTGGTTAGGAGGTAAAATGAACCCATATAATTACCCATTTATGAGGTTCATCAACTAGCCTCTATAACATCATCATAATCTAATTTCGTTGTTGAAAGTGCAACAATGTTTTACAATTTTGAAACCCAAATAGCAGTTGTTCCACCTACACTAAACACATAACCTGTGGTGATCCTCTTGTTATCTCTGTCACCTACCATATCAGCATCAACATATCCCTATAGAGAAATGTTTGAACCACCAAAGCATAATGCTTGATTTGTGGTGCCTCTCAAATACCTGAGAATCCACTTCACTTCCATCCAATGCTCTTTTCATGGATTATTCATATACCTTCTTACAACTCCCACTTCATGTTGGGCATGGAATACCCCCAAAGCATGTTTTTGGGTTCAAAGCCCAAGTTTTGACCCGATATTGTTGTAAAGACTCCGTGAATTGCGAGCGCAGAGCGCGAAATGTATGATAGAGTCACAAGGTTGTCCGCCTTAGTTTTGTAATGTAATGTCAGCCTACCCATGGTCTGTGGACCATGGGATTGTATAAATAGAGTGAGGCTCTAAGCGTAAGAGATAGCGAAGTAGTAGAGAAATAAGAAAGAGTCCAAGTATCTAAGTGTGTCTTTGGGTCGTAGGGTAGGATAAGGCTCTGCAACTGAGTGCGCAGAGGCCTAGTAGTCCGCAGCTAAGTGCGCAGACCCCTGCAGCTGAGTGCGCAGGGTGGAGTCGAGTCTGTAACCAAGGAAGAAATTAATAAAGAGAAGTTTTGTTACCAATTTGTGTATCTGTTCTTGGGTTAATGCATGTTTGATATAAATTGCAAATATATTGTTTATTTACTCCATGCACCTGTATGAATGATTTATATTGCTAAGTATAACTTAAAGCATGCAAGTAGGCTAAGTTAATCAACTAACAGTGGAATAATAGTAAGGACTTGGGTAATAACAGCGTTTGGCCACCGAGTAATGTTGTGCGAAGGTAGCATCTCAAGCCGCGAGGTACAAGAAAGTGCGTGTAGCGACGTGCACGCTGGGTCGAACCACGAACCAATTTAACTCATCAAACATCTCCAAGGTACAAAAACCTGGTTCTAGCACCCTCCCATACTACTTCGGGTGAGACCTCAGTTCTTGCTCCACAGACTATTGCCGAAAGGGCCAGTAGTACTGGGATTTGTTTGACTAAATCAATTCTGAACCTGGGTCAAGCCCCAATAAGCCAACAAATGGTTCTGTTGCCGGGACCGAGATCTGCATAAGAGATGTCTGATGTCGTGTCACTGGAATCTGACAAATAAAGAAATTGAAGAGTGGCTGGACAGAAAGATTCATGAGTTTGCGGCCCGGGAAAATAGGAATCCGTGAGTATCGAAGGAAGAGTGGTTGAAGCACTACTTATATACGGAAATCCACGAAATTTTCTTTGCATCCTTCCCCTTTAAGTTGTACGAGTGGATCTCAAAGCTAGTAGATAGTCAAGGAAGGTGTAGGCTCGACAAACCTATTGTGTGGACTCCAGAGTTGGTGCGCATACTGGAAGCATAAGAAGATAGGATCGTGCGTGTTGTGGACCATTGGCTCAATCGAATTATAGGAGGATTTATCACCGAGTTCGCGGTAGATGCTATAGTCAACTATAGCGAGGCAGAACGATGCTTCCTCAAAGGACCGCGAGGTAAGTACATTAAATCTTTGAACACTTGGATTAAGATGTTACTGTGTGAAAAGTGGGTTATGTGAATAAATTGATGTTTGGGGCTACGCGAAGTGGGAGGATCTACAGAAATGAAGGTAGCGCAGAGATAGAAACTAGTCCCTTGATTTCACCTCCACGAGAAAGCGAGGAAGAGCTCATGAAAGTTTCACCAAGAAGTTCGATTAGTCTGATAAGGCAGTGAGTTCCATGCATACCACTTCCACCTACACCACCACCAGTTTCACCATCTTCACCCCCATCTTCACCCACACCACCTGTGCACCACCACAGTTCAATATGGCAAGCGCAATAAATTTTTCGGTGTTCAAAGGATTAGGGAGCAAAGATCCGGACCAATTTTGGTTCGTGGTAAAGGCTGTATGGGAAGCACTAGGAGTCACGGATGACAATATAAAGAAGGCAACGCTAGTAAGCACATTGCAGGATTGCACACTAACGTGGTACATTAAGCATTCCAATGAAAATCCAAACGCAGGGATCGCAGATATCCAATCTGTGCTAAAAAGGGAATTTAGCAGGCCAAAATCAAAGACACAGTCAATTATCATATTTAAGGAAATTGCGATGCTTCTAGGTCAGACCCCATGGGAGCTGGATCAGAGACTGAAGGATATGATTCGTGAAGCCAACATGACCTTAACGGATGGGCAACACCGCGCATGATTTGTAGCGTTGTTAATGCCGCATCTAAGGAACGCGTTGTCACAACAGAAGCTGTCAACTCAAGCCGAGGCCTTGGAGATTGCAATGAGACTGCATGAGACCCCAATACAAGATCCTAACTTGGGAGTCCAACAAATCCTCGTGCAATTGAAAAACTTGTGTCTTGAGATACAGAGTTTGAAACAAGACAGGACAACTCGCCTAGAAGCGCACAAGGAGGTATGGTGCATAAAGTGCAAAGGCTAGGGACATGACAAGGACCATTGTCCAGTCTTCACGAACTACCTGGTGGGAGGAGGGCCAATACCATTGAGACCAGAGGCACAAGCAGGACCGAGTGCGGCGCCTGCATTATGGTGCGCGATTTGTCAGATTGGAAGGAAGCACGTTACAGATAACTGCCATCTATTACAGAAGTATACGCAAACATCCAAGCAGTTGTTATGTAATTTTTGCAGGTCAGTAGGCCACAATGAGCATACCTGTAGAAGTTATAAACTAATGATGGATCAGACTCCTACCTACAGAGTTCAGAACGAAACGTGAGCCCTCGATCAAAGTACAGGGATGGCGCGCACTAGATTTTAGGGGCGCGGAAGCGGTCAAGGTGGAATGGGATCAGGAAGGGGACGCGAACAACTGATTTGTTATAATTGCGCAGGGCCAAGGCATTATGCCTATGATTGTACAAATCCGACGAGAGCATCATGTTTATATTGTACCCAGTTTGATCATGAGATGGAGGACTTCCCAACACTGATAGCGAGGTTGCGCGATAAAGGAACACTCCAGCCTCCCCCGACTCAGAACCTGCAAATGATGAGGTCTGAGTCACGCGATGAGGACTCGAATGTAAACATCGTGCTCTGAAGCAGTATCATGATAGGAGATGACAAGGGCAAGCAACCTGAAGAGAGTGATTGGGTTCACAAGGCTCCAACAAAGGAACCAGAGTTCGGTTTGGAGCGCGCGAAGGAGACGTTCATGGAAGCTAAGAAGAGCTTCATGGAGGCCTCCACTTTAGGTAGTAAAGACAAAATAGAACCGGAGATGGACCCATCAATGTTCACTACATTTCTGGAGACATGCATGAAGCTTCTACGCAACAGCAAAGCGGTGAGGGACTACAAGAACTCATCACTAGATGTGTTGGACTAGGAGAATTGCGCGTAGTCCGAAAGCTCGAAAAGCACACAACGCGAACAGGAAGGGAGATGAGATTGACCACGCAGATCGGGGAATATGAAATGGATCAAGTGATTTTGGATCTAGGATCGGACATGAACATCCTGCCAAAACAGACATGGGAGCGCATAGGCAGGCCTGCGTTGCAATGGTATCCTATTCAATTGTGAATGGCGAACCAGCAAAAGATCCTACCGATGGGAAGATTGCAGGGAATAACGGTAGATATCGAAGGTGCGAGCGCGCTTATAGATTTCGAAGTGATAGAGATTGTGGATGACAACAATCCTTATCCCACGCAACTAGGAATAGATTGGGCCACTGACATGAATGGAGTGATAAATCTAAAGAAGCGCAAGGTGATTTTTGAGAAAAAGCCACTATGCATAGTGGTACCTTTAGACCTTGCGGAAGGATCACGCTACACAGAGCTGGTGCATGACTGTAATAGTGACGACGATGTAAACTGTATCTACAAGATAGCCATGCAAGAGTAGGACTAGGTGAATCCAACAGCAGATGGCAGGATTTCTTAGGAGCGCGAAAGCTCTTGCACCTCAAATTCAGACGAGGAAATAGAACGATGGCAGAACAAGTTACACGAGATAACCACGCTCAACTGCAACATGATGATAAGGTCATTATGCTACCTGACAACAGAGGTAAGATATTTTCCTGTGTATGACGGGTTGAGCAAAGTGGACGATTTCCTGAACAAATTTGAAAGAGAGGTGCCAGAACTGTAGTGTTTGGATGCTCTAAAATGGGTACTGCGCACTACCCCCACAAGGTGGTGGGGTATGCACCAGCGAAATTTTGAGGACTGGTGCGAATGCAGAAGGATGATGCTCATGTAGTTTGGAAAGCCTCAGATGCGGATGAAAGTCAGGTATGATGGACGAAACAGCCTACACGCCCACCTCTCCATATGGGTACAGGCGTATGGTACGCAACCTACACGAACGCACACCGTCCTCACGATAGGAAACAGGACCAACAAGCATAAGTAGGCAAGACGATGGCACGAATGACAAAGTATGATAAGACCAAGTGTGCTGAATATTATCCGTGTAGAAGCCTTTGACAGAGTATGCGAAGTACTGAACACGGTCCACCATGTGAGACGCACTGAATGGGACCTATGCGTACCAGTGGTTCTGTGGGATTATAGGACCATGTGCAAAACCCTGACCACGTGGGCACTTCCGACACTGAAGTATGACGCAGATGTTGTAATCCCTATGGAGCATGCAAAGCCTAGTCCATGCATAGCAGCACCCATAGATACGATGGTTCGCAAAGCCTGGAAAGAAGGAATCACACAACTGAAAAAAACAAAACACATGAGACTTGAGGAAGAAATCCAACAGGGAAACCTTAGACTCCACGAACTCGAAAAAGAAAGGGTACGTTTAAGGAAGAAAAGCACTTTTATGGATGCATGGGTCAAGAATCTCGAAGACGAGATAAAGGAAGAGTTTCTCGCCAAAAAAACTAGGATGGTAAGGCAAGGTGTGTATGATCATACTAACAAATTTTAAAACTATCGTCATGAATTGGTTAGTCTGATGCCTTGGCTTGGACCGCATATCGCCAAGCGTAGTGACCAAGGTAGTGCGTTGCAAATGGTGAAGTGCGTGATGCCAACCACGACAATAAAAGGTGGGGATTCTCTAAAAACCATGATGGACGATAGAATGGAGCCCCACACGGGTAGTGTGACCACCTGACTAGCCAAGGGAAGGATAGTCTTAGCGCTCCAGGTAGTTGGAAGGGAGCACAGGACTATAAACTATTCTGCCCAGGAGTTGCGCGATATTGGAGATGCGCACAGAAGCAGAGAGTCACAAGGTCTACGACTGTGCACGGGGGGCTGCGTTGCCGTGTGAGTTGGCCAGAAAGTGACCGTTGAAGTCACTATTCATGATGGGATGCTCGACTTGAGGCCAAATGGAGCAGACGGTAGGCATTTGGGAAAATCTGCCGCCAAGAAAGCATTAATGGACCGGAATTGGGGGGAATAGTCGAATTCGAATTCAAAAAGCGTTATAAAACACAAAGGGATGCCCAACAAATAACACTTGGTCATTTGCGAATTGAGCGATTGAGCAGAGCCCTCAGCATTTTGAGTCGAGCATTGATTGAGCCCCTGAATTTGCGAGTGATAGATTACAACCCAGATATGATGACAACAACTAAGGATGGTCTAGGAATAGAAGAGGTAACCACCGGTGAGGCCGTGCAGGCCCTAACTATGGAGGATGTTCCAAAAGGTGCCGGGGTTGTGGCAGAGATCCCCAAATCACCGCATACGCCAAGACCCAAGAAGGATAAACTAATAGAGATTTACCGGAGGCCGCGAAGTACACTTCACTCTGGGCCATGAAGGATGCGAAAAGGATACGTGATAGCAAGATCTTCTGGGTGCTCATGGAGATGAACATCCGAATGTGGATCAACTGGAAGCCACGCTTGTCACCCACGATATACAACAATCTCAATAGTTTTGCAGAATTCAAAGAAGACATGCATAATATATACATCATGGCACGAAAGGATTCGATGAAGCAGTGGACAAAGCTACCCTTTGTAGCCACTGACGATGCCATTTTCAATGTCTTGGAGGCATGGCCACCAGAATGGCGCACCCCAGACATTGCAGAACTTGAGAGGTCGGAAGCACAGAAGAAGAAAGATGATGCCAAGCTACACACTGCACAGTTGGCCAAGAAAAGACGGAAGGAAACAGCAGCAGCCGAGGTGCAAGCAGCGTGGGAAGTGGCACAGAAAGAAGTCGAGCAGGAAAAGGCCGTAGCAGCATAAGAAGCAGGCACTAAGGTGGGCAAGGGCCAAGCAATGCCTTCGCAAGAGCAGGAAGAAGAGGAAGCTGAAATAGAAGAAGGAGCCACGAACCATGTCCACATAGTTGAAGCGCCAACACCCGGCAGAGCGAGCAGGACCGAGGAAGAAGGTCAAGGCCTTGAAATTGGCCATTGACCCGATCACCCTAACCGTGGGTGATCTGCATGACATTGGCAAGATGGTGCACGATGTCACAAATGAGGCTCTTCAATATTTCATGTTGGAGAACTAGACTATGTTGGGGGTCCTCCGATCATAGTTGTAGGAATTACAGGTGCACCCCCCTTAGGTTGGTACCCTTTCAACCAACCTCGCAGCAAGATCCTCGGCAGCAGAGCAAATGTTGCACGCACGGGTGGCAAACATAATAGTGTTGCTGGAAGGGGCTCTATTGACATCGAATGAGGCCGATATATTTTCGATCAGCATGATGAAATTCCTTGGCCTTAATCTAGCTGCACTTTCGCGTGAGACACTATATCTGTTACAGGATGGGATAATGGCAGAGCTACGCGATCCAAGTCCTCAACGAGCAAAAGATAAACATGGAACAACTCATCTTACAGCGCAATGACTTGGTGTCGTAAAATCAACAGGTGGTGCAGGTGGTAAACGACGCTTGCTGAAGCATCCCGGAGCTGGCCATCCTTGTAAATCTACCAATAGAGGTGCAAATCCACAAGTTAGCAACAGGAGTCTGCGAGGCTAGGGAAGAAACGACAAAGGTCCAGCTAGAGCTGAATCTTCAAATCATCGAGCTGCAGTTAAAGACATAGCCATCCACTCACCCGGAAGTTAGAGAACAATGCGCTAGCGCTATCACAGCAGGATTAGAGGAAACCGGAGGTGCAACGTGAGACTGCACCAGCATGTTGGAAGAATCACTTGAGGTCCTCACAACTCTGCAGGAGGACCCCAACATTCAGCACTTAGAGATAGAGGCGTGATAACTCCAACAAAAATATGACAGTGTCCAAGGAACTGCACAGACAGTGGTCCTCACCCAGCGGCTTGCAAGGATGCAGCAGGCTAAAGCATTGAAGGAGCAGGTGGATGTGGCGTGACACAAGGAGGCAGTTCTCAAAGCACGCGTCCAGCCTTGGATCAACGAGGCCTTCACCATCACGGCAGACATCGAAGGAAATCTCGTGCACATACAGGGGATGCACACATTAATGTAGAGAATCACTCTAGACAGAGAGGTATCAGAACAAAGAATGTAGCAGATCCAGCAAGCAGCAGCTCAGTGCATTGCCAACCTCAGCACAGTTCAAGAACAGTTGGAGGGACTCCGTGCAAAGATCATCGCGTCGACAGAGTGACTCGAGGGCGAGTCACGATGTTTGTGTTGGGGGCCTTTTAGGCATGGAATCCCCCCAAATCATGTTTTGGGGCTCAAAGCCCAAGTTTTGACCCGATATTGTTGTAAAGACTCCGCAAATTGCGATCATGCAGTGCAAAATGTATGATAGAGTCATAGGGTTGTCCGCCCTAGTTTTGTAATGTAATGTCGGCCTACCCATGGTCCGCGAACCATGGGATTGTATAAATACAACGAGGCTCTAAGTGGAAGAGATAGCGAAATAGTAGAGAAAGAAGAAAGAGTCTAACTATCTAAGTGTGTCTTTGGGTTGTAGGGTAGGAGAAGGCTCTGCAGCTGAGTGCGCAGAGGCCTAGTAGTTCGCAGCTGAGTGCGCGGACCCCTGCAGCTGAGTGTGCAGGGTGGAGTCGAGTTTGTAACCAAGGAAGAAATTAATAAAGAGAAGTTTTTTTACCAATTTGTGTATCTATTCTTGGGTTAATGCATGTTTGATATAAATTGCAAATATACTGTTCATTTACTTTGCGCACCTATATGATTGATTTTAATTGCTAAGTATAACTTAAAGCATGCAAGTAGGCTAAGTTAATCAACTAACAGTGGAATACTAGTAAGGACTTGGGTAATAGCAGCGTTCGGCCCCCGAGTAGGGCTACACGAAGGCAGCATATCAAGCTGCGAGGTACGGGAAAGTGTGCGTACTGACGTGTGCATAGGGTCAAACAGCGGACCACTTGAACTCATCAGACATATCCAGGGTCCAGAAACCTGGTTCTAGCACCCTCCCATACTACTTTGGGTGAGACCTCAGTCCGCGCTCCGCAAACTGTTGTCGAAAGGTCCAGTAGTACCGGGAATTGTTTGGCTAAATCAACTCTGAACCTGGGTCAGGCCCCAATAAGCCAACACTTCATGTGAAATATCTAGCATTGTGTAGACCATTGCATACATTAAGCTTCCAATGTTGATGCATATGGAACTTTACATATATAATTCATATCTTCCTAAGTCTTGGGACACATCTCCTTACTTAGTTTTAAATGGCTATCCAAAGGTGTACTAACTGGTTTTGCATTCTACATATTAAATATTTCCAACACCTTTTGTATGTACTCACTCTAAGACAATGTCAAGTTACGATTTTTCTGTCTCTAGTTATTCTCATACCAAGGATTTGTTTTGCAACACCCAAATCCTTCATTGCAAATGAATTTTCCAATTTTCCTTTGAGCACATTTATTTTTTGCATGTTAGATCTTGCAACAAGCATGTCATCTACATACAATAGCAATATAATATAGTTGCCATCATTTTGTTTCTTAATATAAACATAGTGATCAGAATGACATCTAGTATAACCTTGTTCAGACATAAACCTATCAAATTTTAGATACCATTTCCTTGGAGCCTGTGTTAGGCCATACAAGCTCTTCTTCAACCTGCACACTAATTTCTCCTTCCCTTTGACTTCACACCCTTGTGGTTGTTGCATATATATTTCTTCTTCCAAAATCCCATGGAGAAAGGCTATATTTACATATAACTACTCAAGATGCAAATATTCTGCTACCACTAGACTTAAAATAGTTCTGATTGAATTCATTTTAACAACAAGAGAAAAAAATTCGTCAAACTCTATACCTTTCTTTTATACAAACCCCTTCAACATAATTCTAGCCTTATACTTGTGTTTACCTCCATATTCTTCCTTCAACCCATAAACCCATTTATTCTGCAATGTTGTTTAACCTACAAACAACTTTACTAAGTCCCAAGTCTGGTTATGCATCAAGGAGTCCATAATCTCTTCCATGGCTTGCTCCCACTTATTCCTGGTTTCTACCTACATTGATTCTCCATATCTTTCTAGTTCACCAAAATCAATCAACAATGCATAATATAATGAAGGAGAGTATCATTCAAGGGGCCTATTGATCCTGATAGGTCTTCTAACACCACTTTCAGGTGTTTGAGGTGTATTTTTCTATTGTGGTTGTTGTTTTTGTTGTTGTTGTTGTTGTTGTGGTTGCTAATCATTCTGATTTTCAAGCACCTTTACTTTTTTTGGGACCTCATCAAGCACTACAGATTCTTTGTTTTCCTTTTCTTGTTTCTTTTCCTACATCTGATCCTTATACAAGACCTTTTCATTGAATATGACATCTCTTCTCCTAATGATTTTGTGATTTTCATAATCATATAAGTGATAACCAAAATTTTTAACACCATATCCAATAAAGGTGTTAGTGCCTAAATCTACCTCAGGCTGAGAAAGGTAGGATCTATGGTAACATCAAACCAAGCTTAACTTGGTAGCTAGCCCTACCAAGTCGGGAGAGGGCTCTCTCCTATCAATCTCCGAAAAAATGATCAATGAGGCTTGAGATGACTTGAATGAAGACTGATTTTAGGCTAGGTATTTGTGCAAAAGGGCTTGATTGAATTTGATGATGTTTTGTTGGCTCAAATGGAAAGGCAGTTTTTGGGTCTTAGGAATGAGGCTCAGTTTTGCAGAGGTATCAATGGGGCAAGGTAGGAAAGTGATTTGATACTTCAAATTTAATGAAATGGAGAGATTTAGATAGGTGAGGAGTTGAAGAGGGCAAGAAAACCTCAAGGATCCTCTTCAAACAGCTGAAAACATCAATAACTAAGCAAACCCTAGGTAGAGCACTACAATTTCAATGGATTCTACCTTTATCCTTGTTTGTTTTAGTTAAGAAGAAGCAAGATAGATAATGGCATACAAAAAACACATATAAACTTACATTTATAGAAGGAAACACAATCTCAAATCAACATGCCACATGAATCCCATAGAGTGCTGCAAACTGATGAGCCCCAATTTTGGTACAATTTGGGCTCATTTTGGCCTATTCTACTTGCTCAAACCATTCATTTTTTACTGCTTATGCATGCATTTCTTAGTTTATTCATGTTGTTTGTAGGAAGAAGGGTAGGCACTCTATCTACGTGACTAATGCATTGTGATTCCAGGTTTTGGCATTAAAAGGGAGCAAAAGACAACGAAAAAGGAGACAAGGAGACAATGAGGTGGCACTGCTGACTTTTAGGAGAGGATGTCCACGGTCTTGGGGACATTCCTCGTGATTCCCACCAAGAACTCCGAGCTCCAATCCATCTCCCCTCCGAGCTTAGAAGCAGCCAGCTGTTCTACAGGAACAGCAGTTATAAACTGCTCTACAGGAACAGCAGTTATGACCGTCCTACAGGATCAGCAGTTAAACTCTAGTTGGACAGCCGAGCTCCTAAAATCAAGGACACTTGTTGGATCATCGTTTTTGTATAAGTGTAGAGGCCTTAGCCTTGGATAGGTTGTTGAAACTCTCGTATTGCTATTGTAATTTTCGAGCACAGCTCAGTTTTTGTTCCTTTTTGTAAGCCAATTTGGCATGATATCAGATTATGAATAAAGAAGGAAGATTCTGATCTAGTTCTGAGTTTTCTTAAGGAGACTATAGCTCTTAGGTTAGGGCCCAACCTGAGAGCCATAGATCCCCTCTGCTGTAGTGTTGTTTCCATTTCATTTCAGCACTTTGAGCTTTTCATTTGCACATGCAATTCGAATTACAGGTTGTTAAGTTGGTCTTTTTCATGAGTTAGATAGGAGTTGCTTATGGTAAATTTGTTTCGACTTGCTTAGCGTAGCAGAGGATAGATATAATCGATTGGAGCTCCAACAAAAAGGTTGTTAAGGCTCACTGCCACCTCATCTGGGATTGGAGTGAAGTCCATGACTAACCACCAAAAATACGCATTTCTTTATTCCATGATTGCTGCAAACACAGTCACGTTATGTTAGATGCTATCACATGATTCACACCTGCACCACACTCCTTTACCACGGCTTCATGCACATTCTCCTTCGCGTTTAGATTGTTGTTCATTGAATTTACAAGCACAGGTAGTTTAGGGTGATGCATCTTCGGTTTGGTGATAGTCACAAGCATTTGTTCCATTTACACTGCTTTCTCTCGTTCCATTACTTCGTCCTCCATCTTGATCACGCATGCAAACACATCTTTGACCCCTGCTCTACTCTGTCATCTCCCAAAGTCTTTCACTCCTCTCGTACTTCCATTCTCTAGCCCTTTTCGTTGACATAGCCCTCTATCTTCCAACCTACTCCCTACACTCACTTCCCATCCTATTCTTCCACTTCTACAGCCATCACCAGCCTCATTCCTACCTTACACATCTCCCTCTACCATTTCATCATCCCTCCATCACGCCAAACACTCACGGTAGGTCATCCTGTAGCCATTTGTAGACATCCTGTAGAAACCAGAGTATCCTGTAGGATCCCCTGCAGCCATCCTGTAGGAGGCCACTCTCTCGGTTGCTGAGCATCTGAATGCGAGGAACCTCTGTGGATGGATGTTAAGGATCCCTAGGGACCTCTCCTAGCCTTCCCAACCTGTCCCACGCTTTCCTTCCTTCTCCATCCCATCTGCACAATCAAACCCTAGTTAGCACAAAATCACAATCAT
The DNA here is from genome assembly GCA_031772625.1 of Pinus tabuliformis. Classification (NCBI taxonomy): domain Eukaryota; kingdom Viridiplantae; phylum Streptophyta; class Pinopsida; order Pinales; family Pinaceae; genus Pinus; species Pinus tabuliformis. The sequence continues at coordinate 254,936,070 of CM062805.1, forward strand.
TCCACACACTTAAGGGAAAAATACAAAAACATATCTTTCATGATGCAAGTAGTTTAGATCCATGCATTTGCACTTATTAGAGGTAACAACAGCATTGGTAGAAGTTTCATTCACATGTTTTGCATTGTAGAGGTTAGACTAGTTAAATTAGGGTTTCCTAGGTTTACATGCTTTGATTTGCTTTCAGTCCATTTTGTCAAGTAGAGTAGTTTTCCTTTGAGAATAGCTTGCGTCCATCAATTAGCAAGCTTCTTCTGAGAGCCTATAGAAGTTGGCTTGAGCCCTAGCGGACTTGTGCCAGCTGACCAAGTGACAGCTGCGACAAGAGCTAGTACTTGTGCATACAGCACCGTCGCTTCCAAGTTTGTACGAACTACCGGGTTGATAAAATGAGAGACAGGAAGCCCCAGGAGTTGTAGCATTATTGCTACAATACTGGAGCTCACCATCTTTTTGGCGCCGTTGCCGGGGAAGCGTCAGAGTATTAGTAATTGTTGCTTTTCTTCTACTTTCGTACTCTTACTTCTGCTCAGTAGTTTATTTCATTTCCATTCTGCAAAAGTAGCTTAGCATTTCCTGCTTTCCTATATTAGCATTTCCTGCTTTCATAGATTAGCATTTCCTGCTTTCCTAGATTAGCATTTCCTGCTTTCATAGATTAGCATTTCCTGCTTTCATAGATTAGCATTTCCTGCTTTCCTAGATTAATATTTCTTGCTTTCCTAGACTAATATTTCTTGCTTTCCTAGATTAGCTTTCCAATTCTGCAATTTCATTTGAGCAATATAGTTAGTTGTAGATCACTTTGTCTCAGTTTTGCAGGTACCAAAGAAAAAGCAAAAGCACTCAAAAAAAAGAAAAGTCCTTTCCATTTCATGCCTCGTAGGAACCGAGATAGATCAGACAAATTCCTACCAAACACCCCCACCACATCACTGAGTCACCCTTCTCTCTTCTTTGGTGACAGTGACCTAGAGGAACCTATAGGTGAACATCCTGAGATATACCAAGACCCTATAGAAGAAGAAGAGTTAGAAACCACTCCATCTGAAGCCATGGCTGATAATAGGAGAGAAGATGAGAGAATAGAAGGAGCTTTCCCCATCCGAGAGACCAATGGAGATATGAAAATGAAAAACATTAGCCCCTCCGCCTTGCCTCACTTCCATGGACTGACCACTGAGGATCCTGATACCTTCTTGTTTGAGTTTGTTGTCCTTTGTAGAACCTATGACTATACTGAAGATGAGCAAAAGCTGAAGCTTTTCCCTTCCACTCTTAAGGATGCAGCACTACGTTGGTTCATGGGATTACCTGGGAATAGCATCGCTACTTGGGCTCAGATGCAGCAAGCCTTCAATACCAAGTATAGGGATTATTGTAGGTCCAAGGAAACCAAGGGAGAGATCTTTCGAATGACCATGGGGAATGATGAGTCTTTAGAGGATTATGAGGAGAGGTTCCAACTTAGCTATAAACGGGCCAGGTGCACACTTGACCCTGAATCCCTCAAGTTGGTTCTACTCCGAGGAGTCCCTGAAGATCTCTTAGACACCCTTCACATGTTAGCTGGGGGGGACATTTACCAACTGCCTTATGAGGACATCAAGACTGTGTTTCGAAATCATTCCAGGGCAGCTAGAAAACGAGGTAGAGGAAATCTCCTCTCCACCGGTGTCCCTTTCTCCAAACATGAGTTTACAAACCAATTAGAAGATCTTAAGAGTGAGGTGAGACAGACCATTGCCTTGCAGCTGGACACATTCAGGATCCAGCAAAAGAAAGAAGAAGCTGAGAGAGCCTTGGCTGTCTTCTGTCCTAGGTGCACCAGAAGACACCCTAAGAACGAATGTCCATTGCATTCGGTTGAAGTTTGTTTCGTTTGTGAGGAGGACCACCCAACAAATCAATGTCCAACCTTACCTGGGTTTAAAGCCATGTACCAAGGAACCGAAGCCCCCACTGAACCTCTCTACTTCATCAACCAAAGGAGGCCTCAAGGATCTAGACCTTATCAGCATGGGATGCAAGGGGCATCTCAAGCTTATTACAACCCCAACCACTCGACTCCCATGCCTTCCTGGGGTCCCCCTGCTCATCCTTCTTGGTCCATGCCTCCTCCATGGTCTTATCCACCTCAGTACCCTACTCAACCTACTTCTCATCCATATCACTCACATACCCAGTCGCAGCCTCAATGGAGTGCTCCTCAGTCGGGGTGGAGGCCCCAATACAACACTCCTCCTGCCATTTTGCCTCCACCACCAGTTCAACCTCAACCTTTACCTCCTGCTCCTCCAAGGCAACCTCAGATGCCTGCTCAACCGAACCCGAACCCCAACAATAGACAGGCTCAGCAGGTATATACTGGGGAGACCTCATGCCCTACCTATGCTATGGAGATCAATCTTAGATCTGGAAAGACTCTTCCAGATTGCCAACCTCCTCCCCAAGAGGATGAGGAAAACCATCAGGAGAGTGAACCAAAGCCTATTCCACCCTTTCCTGAGAGACTAACAGCCACCACACAACCTAACCCAGAAGAAGATGAGCTTTTGGGTGAGCTCAAGCAGTTGTGTGTAAAAATCCCACTTCTCCAAGCCATCAAGGATGTGCCAATATATAACAAGCTGGTTAAGGAGAAGTGTTTCAAATACCCAGGCAGACGGAAGAAAGATGCCTCAACTATCAATGTCATAGGACAGCTGTCTGACCTTATGCTAGGACAAGTCATCTGTCCAAAGTACCTAGATCCTGGAAGTCCTGTAGTAGATGTTCACATCAATGGCACCATTATCCCCCACACCTTGATTGATCTGGGGGCGGCCATCAATGTGATGACCAGGGATACCATGCTTAAACTCAATCTTTAGGGTTCCTTGAGGAAGACCTCGACAGTACTGCAATTAGCAGATCGCTCCACCGTGACTCCCGAAGGGATTGTGGAGGATGTATTGGTCTCTATTGATTCTTGGGAATACCCTGCAGACTTCCTGGTTCTGCAACCAAAGGCCAATCTTACTGGATATCCTCTCATCTTGGGAAGGCCTTGGTTAGCTACTGCAGATGCTTACATAAGTTGTCGGGCAGGAAACATGACCATCAAAAATGGTCTCATGTCCAAGCAGCTAGTCCTATACCCTCCTGCCCAACCTTCTTTAGAGCATGATTTACCACTCTGGTTGGATGAAGGAGAGGAAGACGAGGTGTACTCTGCACCTCTGTGCACCCTAGATACCACTAGAAGAAATTCTCCTACCGAGGATGATTTGATTGAGACCCTGATCCAGAATCCACCTTCCAGTGCACTATATTTAGAGAAGTTGGTGGAGGATGCCCAAGCTAGCACCTTAGTGGACCTTTGTACAACCAGCCCTGTCACTCCCAGAGTCAAAAGTGTGGAGTTCGGCCCTAAGATAGCATTAAAGATCAGCTCCTCCCTATCTCCTTCCCAGGAGAAGGAGTTGTGTAGCCTATTGGCCAGCCACTTAAATGCTTTTGCTTGGAGCTATAAGGAGATGAAAGGCGTCCATCCCTCGGTCTGTACCCATCATATATACATCAAAGAGGATTGTAAACCAGTTAGGCAACCCCAGAGGAGAATGAATCCAGCCCTTAAGGACATTGTCAAGGAAGAGTTGCAAAAACTGTTGGATGCCGAATTCATCTACCCCATCTCAGATAGTGAATGGGTGTCCCCTCTAGTGTTGGTTCCCAAGAAGAATGGGAAGTGGAGGATCTGTGTAGATTACCGTGAGCTGAACAAAGCTACCAAGAAAGACCATTTCCCTCTACCTTTCATAGATCAAGTGTTGGATGGACTGGCAGGAAAGAAGTTCTTCTCTTTCCTGGATGGGTTTAGCGGGTACAATCAAATCCAAATCAGCCCGGAAGACCAAGATAAGACCACCTTCACTTGTCCTTGGGGTACCTTTGCCTACCGAGTCCTTCCCTTTGGGCTATGCAATGCTCCTGCTACTTTTCAGAGAGCTGTCTTGAGCATCTTCTCGGAGTTGGTCCATGATGCAGTGGAAATATACATGGATGACTTTACTCCTTATGGGGCCAACTTCCAGGAAGCATTGTCCAACTTGGGAAAGGTCCTAACCAAGTGCATCGAGATGAACTTGTCCCTTAGCCCTGAGAAATGTGAATTCCTAATGACTGAAGGGACCGTGCTAGGCCATACCATTTCTTCCCAAGGATTGCAGGTGGATCCTAACAAAATTGCTCTCATCAAGAGGGTTCCACCTCCTCAAAAAGTAAGGGATGTCTGGAGTTTCTTGGGATTAGCAGGATACTACCGGAGATTCATTAAGGACTTCAGCAAGTTAGCCTCACCATTGTTTGGTCTGTTGGCAAAAGATGTGGAGTTTAATTGGACTGACGATTGTCAGAAGAGTTTGAATGAATTGAAAGACAAGTTAGTGTCAGCTCCAATCCTGAGAGGTCCAAACTGGGCCCTACCTTTCCACATCCACACTGATGCCTCGAACAAAGCCATAGGTGCAGCCTTAGGACAAGTTGAGCAAAAACTTCCATATGCCATTTACTTTGTTAGCAAAAACTTGTCCAAAGCAGAGCTGAATTACACTGTAACCGAGAAGGAATTCTTAGCTGTGGTTCATGCACTGAACAAGTTCCGACATTATATTACTGGTTACCAGACTTTTGTACATACTGACCATGCTGCTATTAGATATTTGATGAATAAACTAGATGTGAATGCTCGTATTATTAGATGGTTACTTTTATTGCAGCAGTTTGATCTAACCATTGTTGATAAACCAGGGAGAGAAAATGTTGTTGCTGACTTCTTGTCTAGATTGGATTTGTCTGCAGATGAAGATGGGACGATGGATGACCAGATGCCTGATGAGCATCTGTTTGCTATCTCAGTACTCTCTCCATGGTTTGCTGATATAGCAAACTACCTTGTTTCAGCTCAGTTCCCTCCGCACCTCTCTTCAAAAGAGAAGAGCAAAATCATCAGAAAGAGTGCCTCATTTACATGGATTGGGGGCAATCTGTTCAAGCTTGGCCCCGATCAGATCTTAAGGCGTTGTGTAAGGGAGGAGGAAGTCTTTGACATCCTCCTCACCTGTCATGATGGGCCTTGTGGAGGACATTTTGCAGCAAAGAGAACTGCCTTCAAGATCCTGCAGGCAGGCTACTATTGGCCCACACTTCATCAAGATGTCAGAAGATATGTCAGCCAGTGTGACCAATGCCAAAGAATGGGGAAACCGACCCAAAGGGATGAGATGCCTCTCCAACCTCAAGTGACTCTTGAGCCATTTGAGAAGTGGGGCATGGACTTTGTGGGTCCAATCAATCCCTCTTCGAGGCAGAGATCCTACATCATTGTGTGTACTGACTACTTGACAAAGTGGGCAGAGACTAAAGCAATCAAAGCAGCAACAGAAGAGAAGGTGGTCGAGTTCTTAAGAGAGAACATCTTCTACAAGTTTGGCTACCCAAGAGAGCTGGTGACTGATCAAGGGAGCCAGTTCACCTCCAACTTGGTTGAAGATCTACTAGCTCATCACAAGATCAAGCATAGGACTTCCACCCCCTATCATCCTCAAGCAAATGGGCAGGTGGAAGTCACCAATAGAGCATTAGAAGGGATCTTGACTAAAGTGGTGAGCAGCAGCAGAAAGGACTGGGCAGATCGCCTGGTTGAAGCCACATGGGCTTACAACACCACTTGGAAGACCACCACCGGCTTCACACCTTATGAGCTGGTCTATGGGACGAAAGCTTTGCTGTCCATTGAGTTTGAGTATAACACTTTGAGGATGGCAGCTCAGCTGGACCTAGATCTCAGCCATGCATAGCAAGAAAGGTTATTGCAGCTGAATGGACTGGATGAGCACCGCATGCAGGCCCTCCTTCACTCAGAAGTGGTTCAACTTCAGAGGAAGGTGTGGCATGACCAACATCTCCATGACAAGCAATTTCAGCCGGGAGATTGGGCTTTGTTGTATGATTCCAGATACAAAGATTTCAAGGGGAAGTTGAGAACCAGATGGTTGGGACCATATTCAGTGGAAAAGTGTCATGACAATGGATCTGTCCTCATTCGAACCATTGATGAGGAAGCCATTCCCATGCTTGTCAATGGGCATCGATTGAAGATCTACAGGAAGCCTCCCTCAAGACAAGAGTTCATCAAAACAATGGAGAAAGCAGTATTGGTCATAGAGAAGGGTCCTGCCCCTGCTTTGGGCACACCCTGAAGCATCTAAAAAAAAAAAAAAATTATATAAATAAATAATAAATATCCTTGGGTGAAAACCTCTCTGAGGCGCCCAAGGCAGGTGGTAGGGGTGAAAACCTCATTGAGGCGCCCCTGCTATCTTTCAAAAAAAAAAAGAGAGATAAAGATCCTTGAGTGAAAACCTCTCTGAGGTGCTTAAGGCAAGTGGTAGGGGTGAAAACCTCATTGAGGCGCCCCTGCTATCTTTCGAAAAAAAGAGAAAAAACGAAAAGAAAAAAACAAGATCAATAAGTCATTATGTGAAATTTGCATGCAGATTGCAGGTGTTCTATGGAGGAGAGGAAGCCTCTCAAGTCAAAGTCAAAGGTCCTTCTCATGCAGCCAGGACACCTCACAAGCTCCTCCTCCAAGAACGCTTATGTTTTTCAAGGTATGTGCAATTTTATCATGGTTTGAATCTTCTACAGGAAACTGCTGTCTTTCTACAGGAAGGCACAGTTTTTCTACAGGAAGGTGAAAATTTCTACAGGAAGAGCTGCCTGTCTACAGGAAGCTCTGTACTTCTACAGGAAACTTCCTGTAGAAGCTCAGAACGAGCCAGAATGCGTTTCATGAGCAGATCTGATGACTACAGGTTGGTGTGGACGCATGCAAGCCTCTTTTGGGCCCATGCACGACGCTGATACCTTGCTCCACCATCCTCGTCGCCATGCAACTAAGATCCCTGCACCAGCAAACCAGATCAATGAGTTCTCGTGGAAAAATCAGTTGTCAGAGAAAAATGAACACCGAGAGCTCATACCACATCCATGTCGAGCATCAGAAGCTTCGAGAGCGCGATTAGCAGGTCATCTCCATTGTCAAGTAGCATGCACCCAAGGAGGTGAGACTGTTACAAGGCACCCCGCGGGAATCCTGTAGCAGTCAAACCTGCAGGAGTGGATACCATTCATCGCCCATCCATCTGCAAACAACACATGGGCGCATGTAACCAGAGCGTCCACTACAGCGCCAGCATCCTGTAACCACGAGCCTCCGGGACTGTGTAAGCCACATGCAGCAGGTAGATCCGTCGTCCAAAAACTGGAAATCATGTGCAGACGCGCGCAGGTAAGTGTTCTAATCCTTCCTTCCATCAAATCGCATGAGTATCACTTTGATTTGTTTGCATGGCGTAGAAATGAATGGTTGAGCGGTCGTAAGGCCAGTTGACTGGCCACGTTGGCTAGTGAAGGGATAGTCAGATGATGGGTGGCAGCCACGACAAAGGGAACACGCAGCACGCACGTGAAGATCAGTCCCGTCAACCGAGAAACGAGTTTAACCGAAAAGGGCGACGGCAGATCTGTGGGAATGAATGCGGCAGCAAGCGAATGTGCAGGCGGATGATGGGTGACGTCACCCAACGGTCCGGCGGGGACAGCTCACCCTCCGCGCCACGAGCTGCGCCGATTCAAAATCTAATCGGCTAGATTGTGCACGTATATCCATCCACCTCCACTTCAAAACTTGAGTAACTCTTCTGAATACCTCTGCATGTTGATACGCCAAGCTTTCGGCCGACTGAACACCAGTGAAGCGCACCTCAACCGCAGTCCAACTACCGTTCTCCCCGAAGTCTACGCACTGCTCCTACAGGAACAGTTTCTACAGGAACGCAGTCCTACAGGAAGCAGTTTCTACAGGAACTCAGCTCTACAGGAAGGTGAAGTCTTCACGTAAGAAAAGGTGGCAGAAAAGAGGTAACCCTGAAACTCCTTCCGCAATTGGCTTTCAAAGGTGGCAAGGTCATTATTCACAGTCTGGTCATAAAAAAATATTGGATTGCCGTGCCTATACTATCGCTTCTACAGGATAGCAGTATAATTAGACTGTGGTCTGTGAATTCATTGCATGCTCTGTCTATAAGACCGAATTTCCTTTGTATCTACCGCCTTTGGTCAAAACCACTGTGTTCATCATGCCTGGTGGGTTTATCAGGCGAGAGCCCACTGATTCAAATACATTAAGGAGAAACCCGGCAGTGGTTGAGCTCTTCACTAGAGCACAATGGATGCCTTTTTGTGATAAACTACAGGGCTACGATGATGAAGTAGCCGAGGAATTCTTGCAGGCATTGAAGCCTAAATCCCAGACACTGGCCACAGTAAGCTTCAGAGGTCTCAGCCTCCAACTCACCCCAGAGCATATAAGTCGAATCACAGAACTGCCCATGGGTCTGCCGTGGGATAAAGAAGAGCGGAAGCAGAGCCAGCAAGCAAAGAAGGAGTTCTTCCCACCTGAAGAATCATTCACAGAGGACAAAAATGGGGTGAAAAGGACAAGCCTGTTGCCACCATGGAACGAAGTTAGTTTGCAAATTATGAAATATATCACCTGTGAGGGTCGTTACAGCATCGTATATGCGTATCACTTCAGGCTGCTCAATGAACTAAGACACCAGATTGACCTCCCTGCAGCACAGAGGCTGAGCATTCCTTACTTTTTACTGCAGTCCTTGATGGAGTGCTCCACAAAGCTCAAGGACGGAATTCCGGATCAGGTAGCCCACCATGGGCTAGTCAAGCTTCTTGTGGAGGATGCTCTCCATTCATATAAAGTCCCCCTCGCTTGGGAATCATTTAGGAATTTAACAAGAGAAGGGAACATAAAAATGTTGCTTGAAGAAACGGAATCCTCTAGCGGTGAAGAAGAAGAGCCAGTAGCCGAGAGTAAGAAAGGGAAAAGCCAAAAGGTCCCGACTCCAACACAGAAGAAAGAAAGAAAGGAGAAGGAGGAGGGAAAGGATGACAGAGCAAAAGAGGACACCCCCATCCTGTCAGCAAGGGAAAAGAGGGTGAAAAGTAGGGCAGTCAAAACTGAGGTGGTCCCTGCCAGCCCAAGCACCTCGTCAGCTCCTGCAGTCAAAGCCAAAAGCAAAATCCATGCAGCCAAGCAAGAAAAGGTGGTGAGAGTTGCATCTGCAGGAACGCAAACACAGGCTTCTACAGGAAGCCCGAAAACACAAACACAGGCTTGTACAGGAAGCCCGAAAACAAAGACAAAGGCTTCTACAGGAAGCCCGAAGATCAGTAAGGAGCAAACTTCTACAGGAAGCCCAAGAGCAACGACCAAGGCTTCTACAGGAAGCCCGAAAATCATTGGAGAACAGGCTTCTACAGGAGGCCCAAAAACGGAGACAAAGGCTTCTACAGGAAGCCCGAAAGTGCAACCACAAGCTTCTACAGGAAGCCCGAAGACAGAGACAGGGGCTTCTACAAGAAGCTCGAGATTGGAAAGAGGGGCTTCTACAAGAGGCCCGAAGGTCATTGAGAAACAGCCTCTTATAGAGAGTCCGAAGACAAAGAAAGAATCTTCTACAGGAGGCCCGGAAGCGGGCAAAGCAGGGTCTTCCACAGGAAGCCCGAAATCTAAAAAGGAGGGGCCCTCTACAAGGAGCTCCGAGAGAGCAAAACACAAGAAAGAGAAGGCTGGCATTCTCGAAAAGGAGGCAGCAGCGGCACTGGCTGCCCTCAGCACACCTCCAAAACCGAAAGAGAAAAGGGAGAGGGAGACCCCTCTACCACCTGAAGCCAGGAGAAGCAAGAGGATGACCGCGGGCAAGCCACAACCTCCACCCAGCAGCCAAACCACTTCAGGGGATGTCCCTACTTCACCCAGTGCAAGGACCCCCTCTAAAACATCAGCTACCCCCGAAAAGGGGAGCCCAAAAATAACTTCCTGGACACGAAAGATAGGCCAATCGCCTTCCGAAGCCCGACTCAAGGAAATAGAAAAAGGGAAGGAAGCATCACCCTCGTCACCACCAGGGGCAGAGAAGGCAGGGCCATCAAAAGCAAAAAAGAAAGAGCCTGTTCCGGTCCCGAGTCCTCGGCCAAGGACAAGGAGCAGGAGCAAGGTTGCTCAAGGATGAGCAAATGGTTCAGCTGGGGGGTGATGATGAGCCCCAATTTTGGTACAATTTGGGCTCATTTTGGCCTATTCTACTTGCTCAAACCATTCATTTTTTACTGCTTATGCATGCATTTCTTAGTTTATTCATGTTGTTTGTAGGAAGAAGGGTAGGCACTCTATCTACGTGACTAATGCATTGTGATTCCAGGTTTTGGCATTAAAAGGGAGCAAAAGACAACGAAAAAGGAGACAAGGAGACAATGAGGTGGCACTGCTGACTTTTAGGAGAGGATGTCCACAGTCTTGGGAACATTCCTCGTGATTCCCACCAAGAACTCCGAGCTCCAATCCATCTCCCCTCCGAGCTTAAAAGCAGCCAGCTGTTCTACAGGAACAGCAGTTATAAACTGCTCTACAGGAACAGCAGTTATGACCGTCCTACAGGATCAGCAGTTAAACTCTAGTTGGACAGCCGAGCTCCTAAAATCAAGGACACTTGTTGGATCATCGTTTTTGTATAAGTGTAGAGGCCTTAGCCTTGGATAGGTTGTTGAAACTCTCGTATTTCTATTGTAATTTTCGAGCACAGCTCAGTTTTTGTTCCTTTTTGTAAGCCAATTTGGCATGATATCAGATTATGAATAAAGAAGGCAGATTTTGATCTAGTTCTGAGTTTTCTTAAGGAGACTATAGCTCTCAGGTTAGGGCCCAACCTGAGAGCCATAGATCCCCTCTGTTGTAGTGTTGTTTCCATTTCATTTCAGCACTTTGAGCTTTTCATTTGCACATGCAATTCGAATTACAGGTTGTTAAGTTGGTCTTTTTCATGAGTTAGATAGGAGTTGCTTATGGTGAATTTGTTTCGACTTGCTTAGCGTAGCAGAGGATAGATATAATCGATTGGAGCTCCAACAAAAAGGTTGTTAAGGCTCACTGCCACCTCATCTGGGATTAGAGTGAAGTCCATGACTAACCACCAAAAATACGCATTTCTTTATTCCATGATTGCTGCAAACACAGTCACGTTATGTTAGATGTTGTCACATGATTCACACCTGCACCACACTCCTTTACCACGGCTTCATGCACATTCTCCTTCGCGTTTAGATTGCTGTTCATTGAATTTACAAGCACAGGTAGTTTAGGGTGATGCATCTTCGGTTTGGTGATAGTCACAAGCATTTGTTCCATTTGCACTGCTTTCTCTCATTCCATTACTTCGTCCTCCATCTTGATCACGCATGCAAACACATCTTTGACCCCTGCTCTACTCTGTCATCTCCCAAAGTCTTTCACTCCTCTCGTACTTCCATTCTCTAGCCCTTTTCGTTGACATAGCCCTCTATCTTCCAACCTACTCCCTACACTCACTTCCCATCCTATTCTTCCACTTCTACAGCCATCACCAGCCTCATTCCTACCTTACACATCTCCCTCTACCATTTCATCATCCCTCCATCACGCCAAACACTCACGGTAGGTCATCCTGTAGCCATTTGTAGACATCCTGTAGAAACCAGAGTATCCTGTAGGATCCCCTGCAGCCATCCTGTAGGAGGCCACTCTCTCGGTTGCTGAGCATCTGAATGCGAGGAACCTCTGTGGATGGATGTTAAGGATCCCTAGGGACCTCTCCTAGCCTTCCCAACCTGTCCCACGCTTTCCTTCCTTCTCCATCCCATCTGCACAATCAAACCCTAGTTAGCACAAAATCACAATCATTCCACACACTTAAGGGAAAAATACAAAAACATATCTTTCATGATGCAAGTAGTTTAGATCCATGCATTTGCACTTATTAGAGGTAACAACAGCATTGGTAGAAGTTTCATTCACATGTTTTGCATTGTAGAGGTTAGACTAGTTAAATTAGGGTTTCCTAGGTTTACATGCTTTGATTTGCTTTCAGTCCATTTTGTCAAGTAGAGTAGTTTTCCTTTGAGAATAGCTTTCGTCCATCAATTAGCAAGCTTCTTCTGAGAGCCTATAGAAGTTGGCTTGAGCCCTAGCGGACTTGTGCCAGCTGACCAAGTGACAGCTGCGACAAGAGCTAGTACTTGTGCATACAGCACCGTCGCTTCCAAGTTTGTACGAACTACCGGGTTGATAAAATGAGAGACAGGAAGCCCCAGGAGTTGTAGCATTATTGCTACAATACTGGAGCTCACCATAAACCACTGGTCTATTCCTTAGCAAAAACTGCTGAAATGAGTATACAATAAGCTCCAAGCTTTCTCAAAAGTCCAACCATGCTAATGACTGAAAAAACATAAGATATAGGCAAACAACCACTCATCCTAGCCTCTAGGGGTCCTTCATGAGTTTATGATCTGTTCCAACTAATTCTAAACTGAGAGCTACAAATTAGGCAGTGGAACAGCATGCCTCTAAAAACTAGGGAACTAATTCATTCAGTTGCAAACTAACTTTTCATGGATGAATCTACCTTCATGAGTGAAAATTTGAAATAATTACATCAAGATCCATCAATTTACATTAAATTACATCATAATTTTAACATTAAGAAAGAGAAAAGTCAAACTATCAAAGAACTAGGCGAAAAACAGAGTATACTTGGTCAAACTTAGCAAAATTTCCCCTATGTGTCGCACTAGTTTCTCTATGCATAGCGTCTGTTTGCAGCCACTTTTGGAGGTCTTCCTGGCGTCAAAATTTTCTCCAAGTGTGCTTGTTGGAAAGGTCTGCCTGTCTACTTTCCATATGAAGTGGAATTTTTGAATTTGGCCTCCATTTTCCCCTCCAAAACTGAGTTCTCCCAACACTGCTTCCTGTGTGTCAAAATAGGGGCAGTAAGGTCATTTTTTGGGTGTTTTTGACCTTTTTGGGGGCTCAAAACCTGTCAAAATTTCTTGGCCATTGGTAGGAATGCATATTTTTCCAAGAAAAATCCATAAATGCTGATTTTTTTCATTTGGAAGCCTCCATAAAAAGTGAGCGCCAGGTGGCGCGGCACATTGGGTAGAAAATTCTGTGTTTTAGCCCAAAAATTTCAAAAATGCAAAAAGTGTCCCAAATTTTTTGAAATTTGGGCTGAGTGCTCTACATCAAGTGTTGTTTTGGTCCAGGAAAGCCTTAGCCAAGATCTGAAGTTTATCTTGTGCTTTTTGCCTCCTCGATCTCTTCTTCAATTTTGCCTTCAAGCTCCTGATTCTAGCTTGGCACACCATATTCCTTGACAAATAATGATATGCCATGTTTCTCAACATATTCTTCTCATTGAAGGATTTCTCTAACCTCCTCTCCAAGTGGAAATTAGTCCTCTCCAACCAAGACTCACGATCAGCATTGATTTCTTGCTCAAGTGTTGTGAACTTGACTCTCCTCCATTTGGTAGATTGCCGGTTTTCTCGTATGTTTTTATGCTCCATTATGGTTTGTGGATCCTCTAGTTGCTTGTTTCTTTGTTCCAGGTACTTTATTATCCACTCGGCTCTTTCCAAGATGAGGGATAAAGCATTGATGTCCGCCTATTGCTCTTGGATGACTTCCTTGAGCTTTGAGCTTTGTGGGCCCAAATCCGTGTAATCGTCTTGAATGAGAATGAAATCGATCTCCTGCTCACCTGAAGGCCCCTCATCATGTAATGGCCTCTTGCCCTTGTCTTGAACCTGTTGTGCTAATGAAGGGAGCGAGAACTCTTCCACCCCGGGTGGAGATAATACCCGCTTTGCTGCTGCAAACAATTGTCTAGTGCCCTTTTGATATGTGATAAATATCGGCACACTAGCGGTCTGTGTCTCATGACCCTCCTGCTGATGAGAAGGTCCACCTATCTCATGAAAATTCTCTGGAGGTACCTGAGGAGCTATGAAGAACTCACGAGAAATGAAATCCTCCCATGAGATGCCCTGCAAACCAAGCTCATGCATGACCACAATTTTAATGAGAGCAAAATGATATATACTGTTGATCTGCTGATGAGGAGTCTTTTGTTGTACTAGGGTGGTCATCTTCTCAATATTTTAGCACATGAAGTAGGGGAGATTCATCATTCTCACCCTGGTAAAGTGCATCAACAACTTGATATGATAGGCATATAGGCGAGAAAACCAGCCCTCACAGCTGAAATATTTCATTATGAGTTTCATCAAGGGAGCATATGAGTCTTTCAGGTATCGAAAGGGAAACACTCTGCTGAGTTGTCTCAAATAACCGGGCTTGATGTATGGTTCACAGTGTTCCCTTTCAATTTGCTGCCTTTTATTCCACTGCCCTTCGACATTAGGAATGTTGGTTGCTAGAGAAATAGACTCCGGTGTCAAGGTAAATGTCACACCAGCTAGAGTGGTTTGGCCATTATGTAGATGAAGCACAAATAACCGGGCTAACTCATGATGATACTGGACTCTAGCAACCATCTCACAGAACTGATAACAGGATTGGTGTTGGAAGCATGTAATAGCAAGAGGGTAGGCCTGCAGCTCAGCAAGTGAAGTAGGCTCCTCTCTTATATGTTTGCCACCCCTGTGAGGTCTCCTTGGTGCATGCATTTCTGTAGGAGAGTCATTGTGTGTTTCTTCTTCTCGGTCATATGAAGGATCAGATTCTATGCTTACTAGCGAGTGAGTTTTCTTGATGAGTAGTAGGAGATGGTGTTTTTAATTTTCTGCCACCAAGGGTAAAAATATATGAGGGACTGTGGATGGGGAGGATATGAGGGGTTTTGGGACTGTTATGACAGGTTTTGTGGGAAATAGGGGATTAGGGAACAATATGGAAGCTTTAGGGACAGCAATTAGGGTTTGGGGATTTATAATTAAGATTTGGGAAAATGGGATTTGGGGATAGGGTTAAATTATTTTTAGGAATATGGGAGTTTAGGGAATGGGTGGATAAGCTGGGAAAATAAGTGGAGTGACAAAGTGAGGGAGTGGTGGAATAAACTTGGCAGTAAAATGACAGTGTAAACCCTAGGCAATGGTGTTTGAGAAATTGCAAGGAAATAGGGTTTGATTTTCTTCACACAACCACCATAAATTTTCAAGAAAAACTCCTTTACTAGCAAGGAAGAGGGCTTAACTTACTTGCACACTGGAAGTTTTGAGCGATTTGGCAATTTGAGGGAGTTTTTGAGAGAATTGGGCTTGGCAGCTCTATGCGCCGCGCCTCAAACCCAACGCGTCGTGCCTCTTGTGTGTGCCGCGCCAGTTCAAAATCAACACTGAGGAGGTCAGCCCTATGCGTCGCGCCTATTGTATGCGCCGCGCCTCTCACGCAGTGCGCCACGCCTCGAAAACTCTGTGTTTTTTGCTACGATTTGCTTCCCTTTCCCAACATGGCTTTCTACTTGCTCAGTCTTGCTTCTTGGAATGCCAATGAGTTTTTGAATGTAAAAAATGGTTTATATACAAGAGCCTTTTAATTTTTGATTCATAAAACCCATTTTTATAATGTTTGCCATATGACTTTGTTTTTCACCTCTGTTTTTTTAGCAGTTTGCTTTATTTGAGCCTTTTGATGAACTGAATGACTTGATTTTTGTTTGCCTTGCAGGGGATGGAGCTACTGAAGCTTGGCAAGGTGGCCAGGGTTGCCACTAAAGTGATTTACATACAAGAGAACTGAAAATACATGAATTTATACAATAAAAAGCCTAAAATACTCTGTTTTTCCTCAAAACAGAGTTTTGAGGAAAAATACATTTCTGAGCATGAGATTGTGAATTTTATTGGTACTGGAACTTTATTCAACCTCCTCAAGTGCCTGTTGGCTGTTATTGGACATTTTGAAGACCTCTTTGATGAAACCCTAGACCTAAATGAAACTGAAACCCTAGAAATGACTTTTGCAAATTTAAAGACAAAAAGTGATTGCAGATGACCTTGATGAGTGGAAATGAGCCAGCAGGTAAAGGACATGAGGGAAAATGTACAACAAGCCACTATTGTCAGATGATCCATGCTCCTAATGGAATGCAGCTGACTGAGCGAGACACCTAATATGCAATGCAACAAAAGAATTTGATCTTTGACGGAGGGATGAAGATACTGACACTAACAAAAGGTACATTTCTTTGATTTTGCCTCAAGCTTTGTTATATTTTCTTTATTAATGTGGACAAAGGCTTCACTACTAAAAGTATTTAAAAATAGTAGTTTACCTTTTTACCTATCCATGCCTCCTATGGAATACCACCATCCAAGAAACTTGATGTCCTTATGTTTATTAGATAAACAACACTATCTACATCATTTACCCAAAATTGTAAGGGCAATCTTGCATGCAATATCATGCACCTTGCACGCTCCATGATTATCCTATTCATCCTTTTTGACACACCATTTTCTTGTGGTGTCCTTGGAACTATATTCTCTCTATGAATTCCATGCTCTGAACAATACTTATCAAACTCTTTGCTGCAATATTAACCTCCATTGTCTGATTTGAGACACTTCAACTTATTTCCCGACTCATTCTCAACCAAAGCTTTCCATTTCTTGAAAGTATCAAATACATCAAATTTATTCTGAATACAACAAATCCATGTTTTCCTAGTTGCATCATCAATAAAAGTAACATAATAGTGAGAGCCACCAAGAGATGATACCTGAGCTAGTCCCATACATATGTATGCACAAGCTCTCATTTTTCTCTCTTATTTTCCCTCCAAACTCTGATAAATTTGACTCTCTTATGTTTTCCATAAACACAATTCTCACATAAATCCAAATCAACATTCTTCAAACCTAGCATTACATTTCTTGAGTGAATAATCTTCATCCCTTTCTCAATCATGTTCTTGAGCCTATGATGCCACAATGATGTATCTACTCCTGTGGAGTTCAAAGCATTAATAGAATAAGAAATACCATTGCATAAATACAATGTACCAACCTTTTCTCCTTTTTCTATTACCAGGGCTCCTTTAATGACCTTCCAGGTTTTGTCTATGAATGTAGTTACATAACCTTCACCACCTAAATTCCATGTTGAAATTATATTTTTCTTCAAATCTAGAACATGCATTACCTCCTTCAATATCCATTGGTTTCCATTTTTTTCTTTATAAAAACCTTACCCATTCTAATGATTTTACAGGGTTTATCATCACCCAAACGAACATGTCCAAAATATCCTTGAACATAGTCATGAAAATGTTTCCTATCAGGTGTAGCATGTAATGAAGCCCCTAAATTAACCACCCAAGCATGAATAATATTTTCTAATGAAAGAATCAAAGCATCTTGCAACACATCACTTGTCACATTCGCTTCATGATTGTTCTCTTGTTGTCCATCTCCTTCTTTTCCTTTCTGAGATTTGCAGTCTTTCTTCATGTATCTTTTCTTCCCACATTTCCAACACACTATCCTTGATATGGATTTGGATCTGCCTTTTCTTGACTTACTACGATTTCTTGGGCTCCTTCCTATTTCCATTTTTCTTCCCCTAATCTCTGCAGTCAAAGCATTACCTAATGTCTCACTGGAGCTTTACGTCGCATTTCCTCGCTAAGGATAGCACTAACAACATCATCAAACTTTAAAGTAATAGATCCAGAGACAGAGTTACTGATAGCCATAAGTAATCCATTCCAACTTTCTGGAAATGAGCATAGAAACAACAAAGCCCTAACTTCATCATCAAAATTTACCCCTACAGAACTTAACTAACTGGTAACAGTGTTAGATTCATTTAAATAATTAACAATAGATCCACCTTCTGACATATTCATATTAAATAGACGCTTCATAAGAAATACCTTATTTGAGGTCGAGGGTTTTTCATATAGTGTTTCCAATGCCATCATTAAACCTTTTGTTGTCATCTCCTTTGAAATGTTAAATGTCACTGACGCTGCCAGACACAATCGTAGTGTTCCTAGTTCCTTTCTGTCAAGAATCTCCCATTCTACGTTTGTCATACTCGTTGGCCTCTTTGATTTTAGTCTCAATGGCAGGTACAGATCTTTCTGATACAGATAATCTTCCATCTGCATCTTCCACAGTTGGTAGTTTTGGCCGTTAAATTTCTCGACCCTAAACCTACCATCTTCTGCCATTTCTCCCACTCAAACGAGGAACCCTTCTCTCCTACAAGTTTATTAGCCAAATAGACCTCCAGCTCTGATACCAGTTGTTAGAAATTAACTAACGGAGCAATGAAACACATAAAATATTGCGAAAACACAAATACAGAATCGCATAAGACAAGAGAGACACAAATTTACTTGGTTCACCCAATTTGGATTACATCCAAAACATCAAGTCCTTCCTTTTATATTATCCAGCAAAATGAAGAGATACAACCTACAAAAAATCCGCTATAATTTCCTCTTCACTCTCTCAGAGTCTCCCCTCACTCTCTCACTCAGAATAATAATCCACATCTGCAATACAATTCCCTCATATAAACCGAGGGGGTGCTTTCTAGGGAAAAAAACCTTAAATTAACATAGCTTCTATTGTCAGATAATATGCCTAATGAATGACCTAGATTGAATACGAAATTACAATATTTTACAAGGAAATTTTTCATCTATGTTTAGCTTCGGGGGCGCTACCCCTGAACCCCCACCATAGGGGGGCTCATAAAAGTCATCTTCACCCCCCCCCCAAACCCCCCTAACGACGATTAAACGGGTGGCATTATCGCCCCATTAGAAACAGGGATCCAACGTGACTGAAACACAAACCTCCGAACAATCAAGAAGATAATCAAGTTCCACACCCAAGAGTTATGCCCAATGCTCTCCAGGTTTTGTACCCATACACAAGCCTCTTCCACCACTCTAGGCTTAAACAACATCCCTTGCTTCAACAAATGACTGTGTGGACCCCCTAGATACTTAAGGAGTACATATGAATTCTTAATGAGATACCCAAGATTATGGCCATGATTTTGAACTCTATGGTGTACTCTTGTACACTTTGCCCCTGTTTCCGCTTGAAGTAGTGTCACTAGTCCATTGGTCCTCTACATACCCGAAAGGAAAAAATTGTGACTTTACAAGGGTTTTAAAGTCCTCCCTCTTAGTCACTAGAGGATCTCCCTCCAACCTCAAGGCCTTTGTGTGACTTGAAATAACCCTTACTGGCTTATGATGTAACTATATGTATCTTTATATTAGGTTGGTGAGTTGGAGTCACTTTTGCTGGTATGCATGCCTATGTACATGTGTATATATATTTTGGGGCTAGATTGCCCAAGGACATGTGTTATTTTGGAAAATTGGTCAGAAGGCCAAGATTGTAAATTTTGTACATATTTATTAATAAAATAATGACTAGTTGTGGGGCTCAATCTAGGGAAAAGAGTATGGGGGGCATCACAACTCCATGGTAACATGCAATGGGTGTTGTGTTTAGTGTTTTAGAAAAGGGCACTTGGGGGCCCACATGGCTTTAGGGAGGTTCTAGATAGTGGAGGAGAGCCATGTAGGCCACATGGAAAAAAAAACGGAAATAAATTATAAGGAATATTAAGGAGATTGTTATGACTATCAGTGCCCATATTCATCATCGATTATCATCACTATTCATCACCTTTGTTCTTTACTTCATTACATCACCACCAACATTCATCATTCATTCAATTATATATGGGAGGTGGTAGTGGGTTCGGTTATTACCTAGTTGGTTAGCCCTAAAGGTGGGGTATCGCAAAGGGACTAGCCATCCCAAAGAAGGGTGTGCACTTGGGTTCTAGAATGACCAGTGAGTTGAACTGGTTATTCTCACATGGAGGGTGCCTAGAGCGCTGGAGCAGCATGGCTCTTAGATTGGTACAAAGTTAGCCTGGAGGGTAATTGGAATCCTAGAGTAGCATGTACGTTGGGTTGGCACCTTGGATGATATTGTGGCTTAGAGGATGCTTGGAGCGCTGGAGCAACGTAGTTGTTGGGTTGGCACCTTGGCAGTTAACCCAGAGGGTGCCTGGAGCCCTGGAGTAAGATGTTTGTTGGGTTGGAACCTTAGTCATGGATGACATGCTTCTATCAGTTAACTATTGCCTATGGAGTTGCAACCCTAGCTCGAGGGTGACCCATGGTTGAGAATGATGAACCACGAGGTCAATGGCTAGGTGGAACATGGAAATCCTGCAACTAGTTTCCAATTTTATATAGGTAAGTGTCCAATTTTATGTGTTGTGTTGACCACTGATTATGGTTAATTATTGAATATCTAAATTAATGATTTTTTTGTGCATAGCATGGGCATCTATTTAATTGTGGTTACTTTTTAATGTGTTAATGTATTGTTGTTTAAATACCCTAAGTTGTCGAATATAAATGCTCATGTTCATAAGTTTCTATTGTATACTAATTATTTTTTGTATATATACAGTAACATTTCCGAAAACATTTTGAATTTGCATCTTTGTACTAAGTATTGTCGTTGAGGGTTATACTTCCACATATTTATTGTATATTTTATGTGTTATGGATGTGGTAATGTCACCTAGTGGGAGTTTGGGGACATTACAAAGTGGTATCAGAGACAAATTTCCAACACTGGGCATGACTGGGCTTGATATGAGGCAAATAAGAAAATCTCAAAATACCTACCAACTATTTGACAAAAGTTATGTGGTAGTAATCATTAAAATTTTACCCCGATAAGAGGATATATGAGTCAGAAGGAATATCAAGAGTAATTAAGTATATGTGAGAGAGAGAGAGAGAGATCATTTATACATTTTGTATACTTATATTTGTCGGGTAAATATATAAATATATATATCTTCGGATGTGTCTATATGATTAATTAATTAACATGTTAAAATGTCGAAGTATAGTTGCAAACTTCCACATGGAGATTGAGAAGAGAGAGACCCACGTGATAGGTAGAAAATTGGGGGCATCCTGGCCATATTTCAGAAGCATGACCTCCTACCCAATAGGAGTGAAGTAAGCAAGGTGTTAAGGATTTAATTTAGTTTTGGGAGAATAATTGAATTTTTTAAGAGTTTGTAACAACTGAGAGCAAGAGAAAAAGTGGCCAATTTATTAGAAACATATCTTTGCATTGAAGAGTTAGATTTTTGCGTTTGACTAATCTGAATAAGGGGTTTTTGAGCAAAATATATTTGGATAATAGCAACAAGGTTCAATGGAAGAAATTTTTCATAAATTAAAGGAAAAATCTACAGGAGTTGGGAAGAAGAATTGGTGTTCAATTAAATTTTTTGGGGACATAATTTTCTGCTTAAGTATCGGATTTCATAAATAGATATTTTACGAAAATCTATAGGCAAACAAAACACATTGGTGGTCACATAATTTTGAAGCAAGAAAAAATTCTATAGAATTTTGTTGGAAAGGTCTGCAAGTATAAAGAGATAGGGTGGAAATAAAATGGAAGAAACAGAAAATATGTCACGCTCTAATAGCCTAGAAGAAGAAGTACATGCAGTGGATATCAGTGCGGGTGATGCTAACACTAAATCCAATGGTCATGGGGTGGTCAAAAAGGAAAGAAAAGACTTGGAAGAGACTATGAGGAGTCTTAAGATGGATGTCTTCAGTTTTAAAGCTGAATTTGATGGATGGATGAAATAACAACAATATATTAACAACCAAATCCTACAGAGTTTAAATAAAATTCAACAAGAGTTGGACCTACAATTTGAATCTCGATAAGCCTAGTAGATAAAGCACCAATCTGATGACAAAGGGGTTGGAAGTTTAAGGTGGTCTAGGAGTGATGAACCGCAACATTGTTATGCAGAAAGGAGAACACATAAGAGGGTTTACATTACCTCAAAGTTAGATAACGACCCCAATGTCTTTCAGGAAAGAAGGTCAGGAAAAAGGAAATCTGACAGGGACAGTTCCCAAGGAGAATTATGAAATATTAAACCCCCCATATTCAATCGAGAAAGAAAAACGATGAAGAAGTCGAGGTGTGGTTGTTAGAATTACGAAAATATTTGTAGTTATTCAATTATTCTTCAAATTTGGAAGCTCGAATTGCCATCTACCACCTTAAGGGCAAGGATAATTTATGATGGGAATAGCTTAAGGATGTCAAGCATTTAGATGAGAAAACAATGACATGGTTGAAATTTAAGAGTATTTCCAATGAAAATACTTGTCTAAATGTTATTATGAGAAGAAAGCATAGGAATTTTTTGAGATGAAATTGGGAAACATGACAATGGAGGAATATGGCAGAAAATTCACAGAGTTGTTAAGATATGTGGATTTCATTAAAGATAAAAACTGATTAAAATTTAATGGTATATCAACAAATTACCTTCGTTCTATGTACAAAAGTTGAAGTATGACGAGCCTAAGACTCTTGAGGCAACCATGAGAAAGGTTGGAGAATTATATGAGCAAAGTAAGAACAAAACAATTATACTTATGGATTGGGACAATAAGAATAAAATATTCATGGAGTAGAGGAATAGGGGGTTCAATCCCTCACCTTTTAAAAACGGGTCCCAGATAAAGCAACAGTCAGCTCTAGCTTTTACTAAGTTCAAAGCTAGTAATTTCTGGAACAATAAACCTCAATTCCAAACTATAATTTCCTCGATTTTGTGGATGTAGAATTATCCGTCCTGTTAGACTAACTCTCTTCCTTGGGCTAGAAAGAGGGAAATTACTAAGGATTTTTTCCCAGTTATCTTAGATATTATTATTATTATTAATAAGGGACAAATTATTGTTATTTTAAAAAAGGGAGAAAAAAATCATTTAGGTAGGAAAATTGCCTTCTTCAATAAAATAATATTAAAGGAAGATCTAGAAGCTTAGAGAAGTCTCAATGAACAGTTATAAAAGGAGAAGGGAGCTCAATGATTGATGATTTTATTCCATCATATCAATTTTTATTGGTGAGGAGTTCAAGGGAGTTTGCTTCGAGGGTTTCTGGTGAGACCCTCAAACTAGCTTCGGTGGATCTCTTGCCATCCTAGTTAGATTTCCTCCATCTTCAGTGGACATCATTGCCAACCTAATGGATTTTCCTCTCATGGTTATTTTCTGAAGATCTAACTAAATTTTTTTACAATGATTTTTGGCATTGTGATTTACCTTGCAGAGATATTCTTCTTTCCCTGAGAGGCCAAGTTCTATTTTTCCTTTAGGAGGGCCGAATACAAGCATTGGAGGCCAAATTTGGGATTATTACCCTTTCCCAAGCATCAAATCATCATGCCAAAAATTTATCTCAAGAGAAGGACTAGTATCTCAAGCGAATAAAGGGTCGATTTTCATATTTGGCACCAAGGAAAGTGAAAATCATAAGGCCAATCAATAATTTAAGTGCCATAAAATTCAAGTTTCCATCTATAAGAGGTCGAGAAAATTAGCATGAGGGTAGCCGAATCACTTTGAGCAGTTAAGGCCGAAATTTTATGTAATGGATTAAGGGAGCCAGATTATTGTCTTTCCTTAGAAAGTTGAGTGCCTGTGATATGCTCTAGGATTATCATCTTATTGGGCTGCTACATTTTATTTCTCAAGGGAGCATTGAATTGTTTAAAAACCCTCATGTCTCTGCCAATAAGTGAAGGGTATAATAAGACAACTCCTCCAATTTGTCTCTTGATGAAATTTAGCAGTATTTGGGTGGAGGATATTGGCGCCAAGCCCTTGTTATAAAAGAAAGGGATCGAACTACCAGCCAAGGAGCTACTAGATTGCTCATCTTTTAGATCTAGAAGTGATAGTTTGATACCTATAACAACTTATCCAAATAAGATGTGTTTGATAGCATACCCGTGGCAGCTCATGTGAAGAGGTCGAGTTGGGTTTTTGACAACATCAAGCCAATATTTATCGTTTGAATCTTATTTCAGAGGGGTTGATAATCAGATATTCCAATCAAATTTTGAAGTTTGAGTGGTATTGTTGAAGGAATTGGGTGTCAAGTCTTTGATAAAAAGGAGATCGATCAGATCTGAAGGTCATTTATACAATTGTAACAAATTATTGAGATTTTCAATTGTCATCGCAGTCATGTCAATATGAGTATGGCGAATTTAGGTAAACTCCGTAAGGGTTTAGGGTAAAACACTAGGATTTACTGCAGCATCTCTTTGCAGGCACCTGGAGCTGGGCACCCGACGACCGACAGTTTTTCTCTCCATTTCTGTTGCAGTCGCGCCTGTCTCCATCTGTCGACGGTTACTGCTAGCATCATGGGCGATTCTATGGATGTCGAGGAGCTCGATTTTACCGAGGACCCTTTCCCCGACCATGTCATTTTCGGAAACCCTAATCTCTCTTCACCGGCATCTGGCTCTACCCTCCCATCCGAACCTGCTCCATCTATTTCTGTGCCGGTGGTTTCCTTTCTGGGGCACTGTACTACTCCTTTGTTTATTGGGTCGCTTTCTATCGAATCTCCAGCTCTGGACTACCCCCCATTATCTCCTGGTACTCTACACATTCTTACAACTAACACTCCTCCTTCGCCCTCATTTGACCCAAACCCACTGGCTGACCATCTCCATCCGTCCATCTCGACCTTTTTCTCTGCGCCGTCTGAAGATATTCATGCATCTGAGGCTCCAAACCCTCCCTTTTCTGCGCACTCTCTGTCAGGATGCTTTGAGACCCCTGTAGTAAAAGTCAAGCCTGTGAAACATACCTCTCTGGAAGGTTCACCTGATCCATTGGCAGATCATCCATCTACCCCTCATACTGGGAAGCGGAAGACAAAGTGTGTGAAGGCGACTTCAAAGGACATCATCATTCGGTTCGGCGAGACCTCTGCTATCGGGGAAGAGGCATATATGGATAACACTGTATAGTTGGACACATTCGAGGCAGAGCATATTCAGCAGCCAGACTCACACTATGGTTCCGTGATATTTGGGGTGGAATGCTAAAGGAACTGTCCGAGGTGCAGGTCATACCCAGAAGCTAGTTCGCCCTACATTTCGCAAAAGAAAACTACACGGATTTGGTACTCGTAAGGTACTGGCACATTAAGATGGCTCTGATACTCCTCAAGAGATGGACTCCCCTCTTTGACCCAGAGAGGGAGAAAATAGGGGTAGGGCCACTCTAGGTATGCTTGCCAGGGCTTCCATTACAGTATTGGTGCGAGGAGGTTTTCATCAGAATTGGGAATGCCCTAGGCACCTACCTGGACCATGATCGAACTTTCGTGTAGTCAAAGAACAGAACCCTAGCTCGCATCCTGGTTCATCTAGATACACGCGAGGGATTGGAAGAGAAAATCACACTTCAATGGGGGAAATACACCAGGGTTCAGATCCTGGACTATGAAGGAGTTCCCTTCCATTGTCGGAGATGTCACAGGGTTGGACACATTTTTAAAGACTGCCCACTCATCAAGAAATCAGAGGATCCTCCGAAGGCATCTCCTGCACCTACAAGGATTGACTCGCCAGCTCTGCATCGCTCACCTATTCCGGGCCCTATCCCTCCGGCCAGCAATGTCCCCCCGAAGACGGTGGACGAAGTGCACAGATCGCCATCACCCCCACTTACCAGAGCTCGGGCCGCAGCTGAAGCCACAAAAGCATCGGGTATTCCTCTGACCTCTCTATCTCCTTCAATTGCATTATGCACATCTTTTGTTCCATCCTCCATTATCACTTCTGTGGCACACTGCTCTATGGCTACACCTCCTTCCATTGCCACCACCGCACCATCTTTACACTCACTATCCACATCCTCCACCTCTCCATCTTCTAACAGGAATTCATCATCTCACCATTATAATCTTCGCTCTCGTACCCTATCTAGCGGTACACCGGCACATTTTGCTGGTTTGGGACTCACCCTACCTGGTTCGGCTATTCTATCTTCTCGAGGGAGGAAATCAGACCTCTCCAAAGCCATCAAGCAAGCAGGGGTTGAGGTCACCTCTGGTAGACAATCCACTCTCGATGGGGTTCTTAGAGCATTGAACACCCCGGGTAGGGTTCCCCCATGAAGTGTCTCTCATTCAATTGCAGAGGCATGGCTAGTGCCTCCAAGAAACTAGCCTTGCACAGACTTTTGATGTAGAACCTTCTGACATTATCCTGCTACAAGAAACCCTAGGTGAGGCTGATTTCATCACCAACTCCCTAAAATCTATATCTCCTGGATGGAATTTTATGGCACTAAATGCTATGGGTCGATTAAGGGGCCTTGCCATTGGATACAATCCCCACACTATCAAAGTTTTAGCATCTTGTGGTGGCCATGGATTCATTGGCTTTGACATTTTTTCGATGGAGCTTGGTATTAACCTAAGGGTTATTAACATTTATGGTCCCTGTCATCAGAGGGAAAATTTCTGGCAACACCTGCTTAATCTTACAACTTTTTCCCCTGATCACATCATCCTTGGAGGAGATTTCAATTTCTCTTTGGGTTTTAGTGAATCTTGGGGGTCAATGGTACAAGTGGACTCTATTACGGGATACATGACCAACCTTATGGAGCAGCATAACTTGGTGGATGTTCCCATGAATAAGCCTCTTCCTACATGGCGAAACAGAAGGGTGGGTGAAGCTGCACTTGCTCGAAGATTAGATCGGTTTCTGATGAAGGTCCCCCTTATGCAGCATTTGCATCACTACAAACAATGGGTTGGCTCAGGGGGCATCTTTGATCACTCCCCCATTTATCTGGAGGTGTTTGGTCCTCATCCTAAACCAAAAGCCCCATTTAAATTTAACCATGTTTGGCTACAGGACCCTGAGTACATTAACATGGTCTCAGAATTCTGGGTTGCCAACCCGATTGATAGGTTTGATTCCTTGACTAAGGGTTTCTGTCAAAACCTGTCTCAGCTTAAGCATCTATCTATCAATTGGGAAAAAGAGAAACATCAGAGGGAGGAATCACTTTTAACTCACATTGAATCTGAGCTGAGCACTTTTCTTGATGATCGAAACCTGGGTTTTGTTTCAGCAGAAGACAAAACTCATTTGATTGAGCTAGAAAACCAAAAGGCTAGGATCTTGAAGGAGAGAGAGGAATCCTTATGCCTCAGAAGTAGAGCTATATGGTTAAAAGCAGGTGATGACAATACAAGATTCTTTCAGAATTATGCAAATGGTAGAAAGGTATCAAACACCATATGGAACTTACCACTACCTGAGAGGGGATTTGTTGATACTTTTAACAAACTCTCCCATCTTGGCACTTCACATTTCAGGAATCTCTACAAAAATCCCCCTGGGTCAAATCTGGCTAATATCATCAATGTGGCTAGACATTTTCCCATATTTGTAAATGATGATGAGACCAAGGAGTTAACTGCTCCTGTTACTACAGGTGAACTCGAAGGAACGCTGAAATGGTTTAAAAAGGACAAGAGTCCTGGACCGGATGGGTGGACCATAGAATTCTATCTTGCATTCTATGAACTATTGGGGAATGATCTGTTGAGAGTTGTGGAAGAATGCAGAATGTCCGGGTCTCTTTATAATGCTGTCAATTCGACCTTTATAGCCCTCATTCCAAAATCTAATACACCTTCCTCTTTCAATGACTACAGGTCTATCTCATTATGCAATTGTCTGTACAAAATCAACTCCAAGGTCATTGCTAATCGTCTTCGCCCCATCTTATCCTGTCATATTGCCCCCCAACAATTTGGCTTCCTTGAGCATCGCCAGATTCATGAAGCCATTGGCTCAGCCCAAGAGGCCATCCACTCGTTCTGGACAAAACACCTAAAGTGCATTATCCTAAAGATCGATTTGGCTAAAGCCTTTGACCGTGTTAGTTGGTTTTACATTAAGATGCTTCTCATTCACCTGGGTTTTCCCCATGAGTCATCACTTGGATTATGGCTTGTATTACCTCCCCTACCTTCAGTGTTCTCATCAATGGATCTGCCTCCCATTTCTTTCATGCTGAGAGGGGGCTCAAACAAGGCTGCCCTCTCTCACCCCTTCTCTTTCTGATTGTCATGGATGGGCTTAGCCATTTGCTCGCCTCAGCCAAAAGAGATGGCAGCCTTCGGGGTCTTAAGATATCTGATGCATGTTTCCTTACTCACCTTCTATTTGTGGATGATGTTCTCATTTTCCTAGATGGGAGCATTCGGGACTCTCTCACTTTTTCCAAAATTCTCTCACTTTTCTCGTCGGCTACTGGTATGCAGGCAAATCATGCAAAATCTACCATTACCTTAGCCCTCACTTCCATCGAGGAGTCACAACTTGCTCAACAACATTTCCCTTATTGTATCATACCCCTGGACAAGGGTTTCAAATACTTGGGTTTCTGGATAAAGCCTCTCAGTCAGAAAATCGCAGATTGGGTTTGGCTTGTCACCAAACTGGAAAAAAGGCTTTCAATCTGGAGCCACAGATACTTATCCAGAGCTGGCAGATTAGTACTTATCAAATCTGTTCTTGAGGCCACACCTGTATTTTGGATGGCACTTGCATGGATCCCCAGGAACATTCTGGCCCGATTACAACAACTTTGTAATAGATATCTTTGGAATGGCCACCAAGACAAAAAGATATTTGCCTGGGTCAGTTGGAACAAGATAGCTCTGCCTAAAAAATGGGGAGGCTGGGGACTAAAAGACCTTCCTCTCTTTGCACAAGCCCTGGCTGCAAAAATGGGTTGGACTCTTCTGACTGGACAAAATCTATGGACTTCTATCTCATATCAAAAGTATATATGGCCACAAAAAATCATGGATTGGGTTCACTTGCCGAGTTGGCGTAGATCTGGTATTTCATCTGTCTGGAAGGCACTCCTACACTCCCTGCCTAGCATCAGGGACAACCTCGTTTGGAGAATAAACGATGGATCAAAGGCTCACATTGGATTGGATCCTTGGACTGGAGGTGGTGGTAGATTTCAGCTGTCTCGAGATCTCATACATCATCTACACTCCCATGAGATCAAGGTGATAGCACATATTGTGGACCCACAGAACACCAACATTTTCTCTCAAGGATGGAAATCAGCCCAGCAGCTTGATATACCCCCTCTTTGGCAACAGGAATGGCAAGAATACATCTCTGCATTATGTGAATCTCACATCAGGATAAAAGATGGACCTGATGAACTTGTCTGGTGTCTAGCTGAGAATGGCATATACTCTCCAAAGACCGGATACCTCAACCTGATCTCTCACAAACAGCCAGAGCAGACCACTTTCTGGTGGAAGAGTATATGGAAATTAACATCGCCTCCAAGGACCAGACTATTCTTTTGGTGTATACTCAGAGATAAAGTTCCTACAGGAGAGTCTCTCACCCATCGATCTTTTCATGGTCCACATTGGTGTGTCTTATGCAAGAATTCTTCTGAATCGACTCTCCATTTATTTCTTAAATGCACTTCCCTGATCAATCTTTGGCAAAATATAACCACTTCCATTCATTTTTCTGGGCATTGGGAAGGTGAAGATATTGGTCGAGCATGGGAAAGCTGGTGTAATCAACATCAGGGTTCTAAATTACAAAATCTACCCCTTATCATCAGCTAGCATATATGGTTGGCTCGGAATCGTGTCATATTTGATAACAGACCTGTGTGCTGGCCTCACGTCACAGCCCGCATTATATCTGCTTATAACGAGCTGCCTGAACCTCATCAACCTCGACCCCGGAGGCCACATGACCCAGCACCTATTGACAAAAATTTACCTTGGGCATTCTTCGATGGCGCGGCACAACACCATGGATGCGGTGGTGGTTTTATTCTTTACTTAAATGATCAACATTACTACAAAGTAAAGATGGGATTAGGAGATGGAACAAACAATTTTGCAGAACTCATTACTCTTTGTCATCTTCTGCATTTCTCATTGGGTCATAATTGCATGAATCTAAACATATATGGGGACTCAAAGATCGTTGTAAATTGGTTCAATAATATTACTGTTTGTCACTCTCACACACTCAGTAATATTTTGGATGAAGTGAATTTGTACAAGGCACAGTTTAACATTATCTCATGCAATCACATTTACAGGGAACATAACAGTTGTGCTGACGGGCTATCCAAGGAGGCCACGGCACTTCCCCGAGGAGAGTGGATGATCTAGGAACAGCGAGGGGCAAATGAATACTGCTACTACCACCGGTCGTATATTGATCAAATCTACCACAGGGTAGAGAGCCCTTGATTACTGCTTTTTTTGTAATTATTTTTTGATGAACATGCTTGACAAACTCTGTGTATATATTTCTCAGGCTATCTTTTTAAGTGTTATTGCCCTGCGTGGCATATGTACAGCCATATAACAGACTCTTTTTTATTTTTCTGCATAATAGAAAATGACTGAACACCCTGCGTGGTGATGAAAGCTCAAAGTAGCACAAGTTTTTGGCAAACTATAAATTTTTTACAGAGCCTTAGTGGCAAGAAGGATACAACATATGATAATAGCATCTACAACATGTAATTTTTCAAAATTAATGAAAGATTACGATTTTTCCAGTGGAAAAAAAATTGTAACAAATTATTAAAAGGTTCCAAGAAGGTTGAAATGTTACTTGACCTGTATTAGCTCATTGGAAGAGGCACATTGATATTCTAATACATGTAGCAGCTTATTTGGCATCAAGAGCCTTTCCCGATCAAGAATTATCTTCATATGTCAACCTCCAAGTGTCAAAAATAATTTATAAATATTTTTGGAAACATTTGCTTGAAAGATTATAATTGTGCTAGAAATTGTTTGGTACATTACAGTGGTATCAAAGCATAACTTTGGCCATTTGTAGGTGATATCAAGGAGAAGAGTTTGAGGACCATAAGGTAGAATGCTTTCAAATCAAAGGTTTGAATATTATAACCAGGACTTCAAAAACATGTTAAAGCAAATGGAAGTGTGGGTATTGTCTAGGATAGAAGAAAAGAGAAGGTGCATATCCAAAGGGGAAAAGGAAATTAAAGACCTTGTAGCAGATACAACGAAGAATGAAGGAGAATCTAGATATGAAAACAAAGACCCAAAGCCACAAAAGATTAAAAAGATCTCATAAATTGAAGTAATCATATAACAAAATAAAATGGAAGTAGTGGTCAAGAAAGATGGCAGCAAAGGTGACTTAGAATTGTTGTTGATTGATCAAGAGCCCTCTATGCCATTGCTAAACAACATAGATGCAAATTTTAATCAAGGCAAGAATAAGAATTTTGATAGTTAGCTTAGCACAGGTACACTAGAATTATGTGGAATGGTAGCTCAACCTCTTGTATTGAAGGCTTCCACACCCTTTGATCATGGAAAATATCCAGGACAATCTGACGGACTGAAGAAAGGAAGCACCAAAGATTACTGAAATGTGATCTATAGGTGGCCAGAGTAAAATCACCTTGAACTTCCATTAATATTTGACTCATACAAAGGAAACATCCCATGTATTATTGGTAAACCAAAGTATCCACAGTGCCTATGCATAACATGAATACATGCTCAAATTGACTTGTCATGGTTGATATTGGCAATTATCTTCTTTCCAAGAAAGACGCCACATAGAGATCAATTATGTAGGATAAAATGAAGATCCAACATAAACAAATTATCAAGAATGTCTAGAAAATACCCATAAAATTGTTATCTTACAAAGTCTGCAAGAGATATCTAATGATTTGAAAGGAAAAGGAAAATCTTCTCCAATGAATAACAATAGAAGAAAATCATCTGCTTTCAGCCCCCACAATTATATTGTTAAGCTACGAAAGTTTTCTAGCTCAGTACGGAGGAAAAGGGTTGTAATTGTTATATAAACTTGGAATTATTATTTTAAAGTATCAATGGTTAATACATTGATAGTTAATAAACTTGTGACTGCTTGTTTGATAGTTTAATAGTTAGCAACTTTTTTTGTGACTACTAACCGTTGTTCAAAATTCCCAATGGTTGTAGCTACATCACTGCGAGCTATTTGTAAAAATTCTTAAATATTTATAGTCATTATGTGCCTAAATTTTTGTATATGCAACAATCAAGATGGATGGCAGTTCTACTTGTGTATTAGGTTCACTTCTTAGCATTACTGACAAAGAAAAAGAAATTATGTAATCTTAGATTCATGTTAGTTGATTTTGGTGAAATCGCCTTAAGGGTTATGGTTGTAAGTGTTTGACAAAATGCCTCAATGGCTGTACATTTCATACTTGCAAACTGTTTGACATAATGCTTTAATGGTTGTATCTAATTACATCTATGAATTGCCTATAAAAAGGACTAAGTAAATTTAGGATTTGCAACCAAGGTGTTTTTGGAAATATCTCAAAGAATAAGCATGATGATTCCATTGAAGTAAAAATCCATGGAAGGCAAATTGGTTAGGTGAAATGTTGTAATTGTTAGCTCACATATGAATTCATAATAATTGGAAACCACTCCTTTAGAAGTTGAATTATCTTGTTTTTCTTCCCTTTGTTTTACCAAATAATTCATAGGCATATTATCTAGAACAAAATCAAATTAGTCACTCTTAAATACTCTTAATTGCAATAGAATGAACAATTAGCTTATTGGAAATTGTGGTTTATAAATATTGATATTATTTATCCCACTAAAGACTCTATCATTTAAATGTGATTTTAAGACTTATGGTTGTAAGTTTTGGATCTTGAGGAACCATGACCCTGTAGCCTTAATGAGAAGTTTAATATTACCATGGGTTAGTTAGTTAGTAGAAATTAGTATGTAGTGTAAAGAATACCAATAAAAATAAAAATAAAAATATAGATATATAACCTTGCATTAACTTTTACGTCTTAAAAATTTAAACTTAAATCGCATTTTGAGTTAGCCTTAGTATAATACTGATGGTTGGTAAGGTGGGACCTTACATTGTTATACAATCTTATTTCTCTATGTTTGTAGCCAAGCCAAACTACAAATATATGAAGTCTGTTATCGAAGAAAATCAAAGACGCTAGAAATGGGATGGGAAAAACAAAATTGGAGAGATATTGTTCTCAGAGAACAATATATTACTAAAATACAGAAGTGTATTCCATGAAATATTTTCTTACCATTTCAATCAAGCTTCGTTTGTATTACCATAAGCTCAAGGTGAAAGTGGAGTGTTGCAAGATGTTGTTGACACATTACAGTCTCCAGAAGTTCCAAAATAGCTTCTTGAAAAAATTGTGCAACTCATGTAAACATTATTGCAACATTGATTGCAAATAAATAGGCCATTGCTATTTGTTTTATAGTTGAGGCCCTAGGTTTGTTTTCCTTAGGCAGTTTTGTGACAGTTGTCTCATTGCTCTATGGATTGCTTTAATAAGATGTTTTATGGGTAGTACTCTTTGGTTGACAGGGTATTATCACAAGTTTGTTAAGAATTATGGGAGAATAGCAGCACTTCTAACAAAATTATTGAAGAAAGATGCATTTTCTTGGACGATTATGAATCCAGGTGGTTTATTGCAGATGATTTTGATTCCAGAGTGGAAATGGGAGGTCATTTCCATGGAATTCATTACAGGTTTGTCGAGGACATCGAAGCAACATGATTATATTATGGTTTTGATTGATAGGTTTCCCAAGGTAGCTCATTTCATTGTAATTAAGTCTACGAACTCAGCTAGTGACATAGCTTAGATTTTTATCAGGGAGATAGTGAGGTTGCATGGTATTCCTAAGAATATTGTGTCATACAAAGATGCCAAGTTAACTTCCAGGGCTTGGAAGGATTTGTTAGTATCTTTGGGGACAGAGTTGGCCTTTAGTATAGCTTATCATCGCAAACAAATGGACAAATAGAGAGGGTCAACAAGATTCTAGAGGACATGTTGAGAATGTATGCCATACATCAACAACGAAAGTAGGAAGTGTATCTTCCACTGGTAGAGTTTGATTATAACAATGGGTATCATAAATATTTGAAGATGAGTCTATTTTAGGCACTTTATGGGCAGAGTTGTAATACTCCCGTTAGTTGGAGTGATCTAGTGAATAGGGTATTGATTGGACCAAATATGTTGGCAGAGATGGAATAGGAAATGCAAGTTATTAAGAATAATCTGAAGGAAACACTGGACATGCAGAAGAGTTATGCAAATCAACACAGAGTATATAAGGAGTTTTAGGTTGGGGAGCATGTGTACTTGCACATTAAGCCCAAGAGTAGCTCCTTGAGGATGGGATCATGTGCCAAGATGGAACCTCGATATTGCGGGCCTTTCGAGATCCTTGAGAGAATTGGACCAATGGCCAACCGAATTGCACTACATCTAATAGTGAAAGTCCACAATGTTTTCCATGTTTCATTGCTTAAAAGGTATGTGAAGGATGTTGATCATGTGATTGACTAGTTTGTACTGTAAGTGGAACCAAAAGGAGAATTCCAGTTGGAACCTCAGTGCATTTTTCAATGAGAGATGCTCATGCTCCAGAATTGAGCAATCGAGAAATTTAAAGTGCAGTGGAAGCACTTTGGGATCGATGAAGCTACATGGGAGATGGTTGATCAGATGCACGCTATGTATCCTTCTCTATTCACTGGTTGAGCGGATGTATTCTGATATATGTGTTTGATTTTGTGTTTTGGTTATGTCTATATATATGCATATGTATGTAAATACTACATTGATCTATGTTATAAAGCTCCAATAAGCGGTATTGTGTTCATGGTCTTGGCAGTATGATATGATGTAAATGTTGCATCAAGCGCTGTTATAAAGCTCCATGGGCAGTATGTGTTTTGTTGGTACATAAGTGTCATTGAACATCGAGGATGGTGTTCCCCCAAGGGGGGGGGGTGTTGTAACAACCACTAGTTGATTTCCTATGTAAATAAAAACAAGACCAAGGTCATGGAACACGTATTTCAAGTTGAATGTTGGGAAAAACATAGTGATGAGTATCATCGGTGATTAATTAATGGCTATGGAAATTGGCAAAGGAAATGGAAAAGGCAAGTGGAATTAATTGGCATTTTATTTATGAAATAAAGGAAAATAGGATAAAAGGGAAATGAAGGGTCAAAGATTTGCATGAGAGGGAAAAAGAAGGAAAATGAATAAAATAGAGGCCTCAATGATAAAAAGGCTTTTGATGATTAGTTCACAGCTTTCGTCATTTGAGTCTTTGGCTCTCTCATTCATTCTCTCATTCTCGCATACTCTTACACACTTATATTATTCTTGGAGAATTTTTGGAGCACTTTGGCATACATTGTATTTGGAGAAAGAAGGCAAAGGAAAGCAGGAAAGTGTAAGGGAATAGGTGGATCGACAGCTATAGCCAGATTGCTTTGCAGGTAACAGATTGCATGTGTGATTTCCTTGTTGATTTATGGATGCATAGTATATGCATGTGATTATCTGGTTATGTGTTGTCCTTGGCATGGAGGATTTCCTAGATTGACAGTGGTTTTAGCATTTTCTTTCCATTTTTTGGATAACCATGGTGTTGTATATTTTTCCATTTGGTTGTTTTCTGATTGGTGCTCATAATTCCTTATGGTTGTGGGTTGGACCAAACACTCTAGGAGCCATAAAACAACTTGGGTTGAGTTACTAGTCCTAGAGCCTAGGTTGGGACAAACACTCCAGAGTCCTTGGTGGGTTGAGTTACTAGTCCTAGAGCCTAGGTTGGGACAAACACTCCAGAGTCCTTGGTGGGTTGAGTTACTAGTCCCTGGAGCCAGGTTGGACAAACACTCTGGAGCCTTGGAAGGTTGTGGGTTGAGTTACTAGTCCCTGGAGCCATGGACAGCTTGGGTAGAGACCGATCTGGTTGCTTTTAGTGACGTCTGACCATGAGGTGGAATCACTGGTTGAGGGTTGAGGTGGTTTGGCCTCTAGAATCCCTGGTTTGGTTTTTTTGGTTTATTCCATGAGATCCCACATTCATTCTTGGAATATGGCTCAGGGTGATTGGCTGGAAGATAGATTTGGTTCAACCCAATCTATGGTCAGGTGGTACGTGGAAGTCCCTAACTTGGTCATATGTTAATAAGAGTTATTTTTCTATTGTGATTCATGTATATTTGTAGCGATTATGTTGGCGGCATTATGGTTGAGTTGCCATGGTTTACATGTTGATTATTTTCTAGTTATATGTTGATTATATGATGTGTATCATCTATGTCTATTGTCATGAATTATTTAGTTATTGATAGGTTGTTGAATGTATGGACTAAAAAATGTTGTTGCAACTATGTGTTGAGAGAATATGGCCTTCTCGATGATTCTCAGATGAATATTAGACCTTTGTGATCATATATGCATTCATGACTTGTAGTTTACATGTTTTCCATGTGTTTGACAAATTGCCTAGTATGTTTTGGTCAGTCTAGGTCAAGTTTTGATTCGATTTTGAATGTTTAGCTTTATTTTCGTGTCAATAATGATTCTGAGAAGTCTCAGGAAGTTTCGGTTAGTGGTCTAGAGGCTAACCTAGAATTATGGCTCATATCTCAGGACCGCACCCTTTGAACTAGATAATTTGAGCCACAACCACACTTAGGAAATGTTGTGCATGTAGTTGGAGGCCTTCAACCACACTCAAGATTTGTCATGCATGCAGTTGGGAGCCTAGGGTAGTGAAAAAGGAGCCCCAACTCAGGGTTTGGTCACCTAGAGTGGTTCTTTGGCCCCGAAGTGTCCTATAGCGCTGAGGGATGTTCTGAGTTGTCAGTTTGTGGTCAATTTGTAGGCCTCACTTCCTTAACTGGAGCTTGGAGGTCGGGTCATGTCATGGTAACTCTTCGTCTCATGTTTACCTTGGCAGGCCCGTGAAATTGGGTAAATGTGGGATGGGGGCATTACACATGGTGTCGTAATCTATTATATTTTCCCACAGTATTCACCCATAGATTTTGTAAATCATGGTATTTACCCATGGTATTTTGAAATGGAAAAGGGGATAACTCTCAGTGGAAAGACACATGTAAAAATTATAAATATGGGAATTCACTGGGAGAAAAGCATGTTTTTTCTCATAATGTAGTCTCAAGGATTATTATTGATTCAATAAATATTTGAGTTCATTTTTATTGCTTTTCTGAAATACCTCTTTTGCACATGTGCCATATTTTGAGTTATCTTTATAATGTTAATTTTTCTTTTACGCATTGCGCCCTATTCTTAATTATTTTTATAATGATTTTTTGCAATATTTATCTCACTCATTATGAAATATTCCTTTGTCACTCATGAAGTTTCATTTCTTAAACAACTTGGATCATGCCAACAATAATGTATCAGATTTGATGATAAATTTGTAGTTAAGCATGCTTGGGCCAAAGTAGTATTGGGATGGGTGACTTGTTGGGAAAAATTTAATTCTTATTATTTTATCACTTTCTTTAAGCTCGTTACTCCTAAGATCTAGATCAGTGGTATCAGAGCGACGTTTCTCTTGTCTATTTTTTTGCGCATATCCCCAACAAGGCTAGGGTACAAGGAGCTTAGACTCAAACTATTGCAACCTTTGCAAGACGTCCTCACCGACCCTAACAACTTCATATTAGGATTCCAAGAAACTCTCCTAGGTTGTAGCTCGGAGATGCCTGGTAACATATAAATTCAACTATTGTTGCAATGGATGAATGGAAGGAATGATGCTTGTCCAAGCCAGATAACCACTTCTACTTTGTTTCACTCCAGACATGCGTGAACACCCCCAGACTACAAGGCTTTAGACCACCAACTACTCACAGTTTGAGGTATAAGGTGAATATGGAGAATACTAACCACACCAGCAGATGCACAAGACCATGTGATGGTCGGCTGTAACCAGTAAAGAAGTCTGCAAATCTAATCTACTAATGCAAAGACAGGATGACAGCTCTCCTGCATTAGATAGAAAGAAACCTAGACCACCTGTTCAATGATGCATACAAGATTCTAACCCAGAGATAGGATGACAACTATCTAGTGCTAAGCATCAAGAGCTAAGAACACAGCATATCAGGCACAGCTTAGAATAGAGGGAAATGGAAAGTGAGCAGTTAACAGCAAAAGAAGCTTGTATTAGCTGAAAATGAAGACGAGACGCTGCAAGTGACAAAATATCTACAGTCTCCAGAAGTTGAACTTTACATCAAATGCCAACCATCAACCCTGATTACATCTTGTTTCTCGGTATTTATAGGTTTCAATACAAGGGCACTTAGCCATTTTAGGTATGGAGGGGTCATAATTGACCACCAACTGCATTGAATTGCCTGATGGAGTCTTTGACTGTGTTTTCTTGCTGTTGTGGGTGAATCTGATCTGTTCAGGTGTTGTGTTGTCCTCTTAGGCAGTTGGAGTGCTCATACTAGTGGGGGTTCCATAACTAATAAATCCAGTCACAGGGTCATGCTTTGTCCTTTTCTCCCTTGGCCATCCTATTTGTTAAATATGGTTGTTGGAAGTCTGACAGTGACTGGAAATGGCAAGCTGGTCATCTTCCTTCTTCGGTCAAGCGGAGTGGTCAGGGGACGTGGACTGCATGGGCGAGTGGACGAGTTGGATGAGCGGAAATAATGGCCGTCGGATTGAGAAAACGAATGGCGGAGATTGCTCGACAGAGGTTATAGGCTTAGTTGAGAGTGGGGTCAATCGGGGCCATCAGATCTCCGGTGGATAGATCGAATGGTGATCAGGTGACGGAGCTACACAGGCGTTAACGAGCGGGGGTAGATTGGTTGGGCGGTTTTGGTATTGATCGCACCGCTTTTGGGCGTAAAGCAGTAAAAGGACAGGGGCGTGTGATGCCACTCAGCAGTCGACACGTAGCAGCAAATGAGAGAGAAAAACCGCTCTCATCGCACGCTAACGTTCGAGTGAGTTGCAGGTGTGATAAGTGTGAAGGCCATCAGATCTTGGCGGAGATGATCTGACGGTGGGGATTTGTGGAGCAGGTCGCCTTTATCGGGTGCGACCAGGGCCGTTGGATCGGTGGGGTGATCAACGGTAGGGATGAAGCGCGATGAATTATGAAAGCGCAAAGACATATGGGATAGTTTTATGGAGGGTTTGGGCTTTGCAATCGAGGCTAAGGCCAAAGGGGCTCAATATGTCAGGTTTTTAGAAGAAAAATAGGAAAACAGAGGTGATGGAGGGAAAGTGGGATGGAAAGAAAAGGGAAAACGACCCGTGAGGGGTCCCTTTGAAAACACCATAGCACAGACCAGATTCTCCTCTGACCTTGGAAAATCAACATTGCATAACAGAGCTAACACTGGCTCCTTTTGGAGATGAGATCCTCCCTATGAGGTCTCAAGAACCGTAGACCACTGCCTTCTACATAAAAACAAGAACATTTCCTAGTATTCCATTGGGCATGGAGTCTAATTAAGTCTACACTAAAACTTGATAAAAACAACATATTTACAACGTTAAGGCCTGAAGACCTTAAACAACATAAACTTTTAGAAATCGCCCATTAACTGGGCCATCAAAAACTGTCTTTCCTTCCATACTTTGCAACATGAAAGTGTTGTTCCCCTGGATCTGAGCAATGATAAAAGGCCCAATCCACAGAGCATCGAACTTCCCATGATTTCCCTTCTTTTCCTTCAGTGCATCCCATTTGAGCACCAAGTCTCCAACCTGAAAATTTTCCATCTTTTCCTTTCTATCAAAGGCTTGCTTGATTCTCTTTTGATGTGCTTCAGACTTTTCAATCAGGTGATCCCTGATCTAATGCACTTCTGCCAAGTCACTAATCCTCTTTGCCATGTTATCTTCCTCATTCTGCTCTTTCTGCAAGAATTTTGCCAAAGGGAGGGTCAACTGAATTGGGAAAATGGCCTCAATGCCATATACCAGCTTGAATGGAGAGTTCCCTGCGGATTTCTCGGTAGTCACTCTGTCAGCCCACAAAGCATACTTTAGCCTGGAATCCCAGTTCCTTTTGTTGTCTTCCAGCAGCTTTTTAATTATCCTTATCAGGCTCTTATTGGATGATTCTGCTAGGCCATTACCTTGAGGGTAATATGAGGTGGAATGCACCAGCTTAATGCCCATTGAGTCACACATGTCCACCAACTCTTTTTCTCTAAAAGTTATTGCATTATCTGTAATCAATTTGTGGGGACAGCCAAACCTGGTGAAAATCTGTTAAGAACTTCATGACCACATGGTGATCAGATTTCCTAGTGGGGATGGCCTCAATCCATTTAGTGAAGTAGTCAGTGGTTACTAAGATCCATCTGTGCTACCCACTGGAATATGGATTAATTTCTCCTATGAAATCCAAGCCCCACTGTTGGAAAGGACCACTGGCATGAATTGGTTTCAAGGGCAAGGACTTCAACTGTTGTTTTCCTTCAAACCTCTGGCACCTGTCACAAGATTTTACAAATGAAAAGACATTAGAAAATAGCGTGGGCCAATAATACCCAGCTCTGAGGATCTTG
Organism: Pinus tabuliformis; assembly: GCA_031772625.1. Taxonomy (NCBI): domain Eukaryota; kingdom Viridiplantae; phylum Streptophyta; class Pinopsida; order Pinales; family Pinaceae; genus Pinus; species Pinus tabuliformis. The sequence continues at coordinate 254,976,427 of CM062805.1, forward strand.
TGGGATGTGGTTTTCCAATAGTGATGCCCTCCACAAATGCTGGAATGGAACTGGTGCATGACCTCCATAGATTGTTCTTTGTCCAGACATCTCAAAAGGATTCCAGATGGATCCCTCCAATAGAGCAGGTTTTCATGGATGCAATACTTGGTTGCTCTGAGCTTAATGGTTCTAGCTTGGCTTGAACTTAGGCCTGGAGGAACTTCTAGCTTCAACAAAAATTGAACTATTGTGGAATACCATTCACAAGAAGCTAGCTTTTCTGCCACTAACTGGTTCTGCTCTGGTTCGACTGTTTCCTCCCCTGTCTACTTGTCATCTGAGCTTGTGCCTATCTAATTCATGTCCAGTATTCTGCAATTTTCTTCAGCTATTAGCTTGGCAAGGCCTTGTCCTCGGACCAACTTGGTGGGCTTCAATTCTATGTTGAATTCAATAAGATTTGCAATCCATTTTTCACTTCTTCCATCAAGGCCTGGCTATGTTAGGACATCCTTCACTGAAGCAGAGGGCACATACACAATTACCTTGGAGTGTAGAATGTATATTCTGAAGGCCTTCAAGGATTTGATAAAATCATAGGCCTGTTTCTCAATGATATCATATCTTAGTTCAGCATCCCTTAATGTTTTGCTGAAGAATGCCATTGGATGCTTTGAACCCTCATTATCTTTTTGCAATAAAATTGTTGCAAGGGTGTCACCTCAAGCAAAGGAGAAAATATGGAAGTCCCTGCTATAGTCTGGGCTGATCAAAGTAGGAGCTTCCATAATAGTTCTTTTGATGGCTTCAAAAGATCTTCTTGTTGCATCAATCCATTTGATCTCTGATCCCTTTTTCAGCATGGAGGTGATATGCTTTACCAATTCTGCAAAATTAGGAATAAACCTCCTTACAAAATTTATTTTTCACAGAAAGGATTGGATGTCCTTTTTTTATCTTGGGACAGACAAGGTCTGTATTGCTTTCACTCTTTCTGGGTCAATTTTGACACCTGCAGCAGAGACAATGTGTCCTAACAACTTGCCCTCTTCTAAAGCAAATTGTGACTTCTTAGGATTCACTGATATCCTAAACCTTCTGCTCTTCAGGGACACTTTCTCCAAATGCTGCAAATGATCCTGATGGTTGTTGGAGTATACTGTTATATCATCTAGGTAGACGAGGACAAACTTATCCTTCTCTCCTACAAATGCTATATCCATAGCTCTCTAAAAGGTAGCTCCAGCATTCATCAGCCCAAAAGGCATCTTGGAATACATGAAAGTGCCACAAGGAGTGGTGAAAGTAGTATTTTCTTGGTCATCTGGATGCACAGCAACTTGGTTATATCCAGAAAATCTATCCAGGAAAGACATCACTTTGGCTCCTGAAACTTTCTACAGCAAATGTTCCATCTTTGGCAGGGGATAGTTGTCCTTCTTAGAGCATTTGTTCAGGTTCTTGAAATCAACAAACAGCCTGATTTATCCACTTTTCTTCCTCACCACTACCAAGTTGGCTACCCATTTTGAATATCTTAGAGGGACTATGATTTTGGAAGCCAACAATTTCTTGATTTCTTTTTCAATCAAAGGAAGGAGCAAAGGGTTTATGGGTCTCAGCTTCTGCTTGAAAGGAATGGTGTCTTTCTCCAATGGGATCTTATGCTGGATGATCTTCTTGTCATAAGTTTTTAGGTCACTATATTCCCAGGCAAAGACATCAGTAAACTGCTTCATCAAAGTGAAATATTCAGAACTTTGGGCAGTAGGCAAATGGGTGGACAGACTTATATACTTTGGATGGTCTAGACTCCCCATGTTATGCCTATGGACTACAGACTGATATTCTTTTGTTCAACCTTATGAGGCACATCATTTTGGTCAAACAGCTACTCTAAAGGCACTAACCCTTTAGGTATATGATTGCTAGGCAACTGAACGATGTTGTCTTGGCCAATTTTGTTCTTTAGCTGGGACTGGGGACATTCCTCCAAAGTTTCATTCTCTTGATCAATTTACATTTCAGAGAATTCATCAATGACTTGCAAAAACCTATTTACCTCGTCATCATCCTCAAAGACTTTCTAGTGCTGGACATTATCAGGCAAGGATGGTCTATATTGTATCTAGACTTCATAAACCAATTTTGAGGGCATGGGAGGGATGAACGTGCTAGTAGACATAGCAATGGAATCGATGAGCTGATTTTTGACTCTAGGAATATATGAGATACAAAAACTATCAAAAGAATCTTTTAGTCTCCATACCTCATCTTTGTATGCTTTCAACCTTGGGTGCCTTGTTTGGAACGTTTTGTTCACTTGCTGAATGGTGAGATCAGCATCTCCAAACACCTTTATGTCTCTGATCCCTCTGTCTTTGGCAACATTTAAGCCAAATACCAAAGCCTCATACGCTGCTACAATGTTGGTGACTTGGAAAGTCAGCTTGAAAGACAGATGGGTGCTTTCTTGCTTTGGAGATACCAGCACCACTCCTGCTCCTGCAGTTTCCCTTGAACATGCTCCATCAAAGAACATATCCCAAACTTGATTCCCTTGCTCTTCCATGGCCTGTCTTACTAGTTTCTTGAGCTACAGTGAGGCCTTCTGAGATTCTTCAATTTAGAGAATACATGCCCCAAAATCAGTGTCCACAGCGTAAATAGGATGATTAGTGGGGTTCTTCTCATCACTGATGATATAGGCCAGTTGGGCTTCCCTATACAGTCTTCTGCTTTCTCCTCCAAAAACTGGGATAGTGGCATAAGATAAGTCATTTTGTAATGTCCCACCCAACCTCTTAATCCACCCTCTGGAAAGTAGCATACCAAACTTAGGGGGGACATCTGCTACCACAATATCCATCATCATGCTCTTCATGGGCAGCTGAGTTAGGGTGATAGCCAAATCTTTGATTAATCCCATACATTTGACCTTCCTTGAATCAAAGGAGAATAAATCATGATAAGGTCTGGTTATATCAAGGCCCAACTCTTCCATGACAGCCTTGGGCATCAGATTATAGATGGCTCCTGTGTCCAGCAGGCAGTTATGCGGGGTTTTGTCATGAATGGTCAAGGAGACATAAAATGATGGGAAGATATTATCAGAGGGCTCAGTCGTTGGGCTAAGCACAACTGCAGGTTTATCATCTTGCAAATTCACATAGTCGTTGGAGGCTTGTGAGGCTTCTAGCTCAAGGGCATCAAGGATAGGATTTTTAAAGACCTCACTCTTTACAAGGTTTATCAGAGGGACAGATACTTTTAACTTCTGGACTTTTGATTCAAAACTTAAAGGGGAAGGGAACTTGCCAGGGCCTCTTACCTCCTAAGCTGGTGCTTTGAGGATGACTGGATCAGCTGCTAGCTTTTTCTGCTTGCCGCTCTGCTGCTCTGTGGGGATAGCAGTTCTTTGGGCAGAATTCTCTTTGGCATTGCTGGCTCTTGACCTTAAGTTGTATATTTGTTGGTCTTCAGTCTGTAGAACAGCTTCTCTGTCCCATTCTTGGCTGGTCTGGTCTTTGAGTAATGACTCTTCATAGACAGCCAATGTCAAAAAGGCAGCACTGCCCTTGTCCTCCATGTAGTGAATCTCATCCTCTTCATCAAACTGTTCCTCCTCCATGACTACATTTTGGAAAGGAGTCTTAACCCTTTGTTCTTCATTAGCCTCTTTGCCCCTCTAAATAATCTACAATTGTTCATTTACTTTTCTAAAGGGATTTGGATTTCTAGGAGAAAATGTGTTAGGAAGCCTTGCCTTCCCGGAACTTTGCTCAATCTTCAGCTTGGATATCTCGGCATCAAATGACTCTATCATTTTAGTCATTTTGTCTATTTCAGGCTCTGAAGATGAAGAAGAGGAGGAAGCCTCACCTCTCTGCCTCCTTCTGTCAGCATGGCCTTTGAGTTTTTCTGCAGCCATAATATTGGATTCCACCGCTAAGGTTGCATCTTGCATTTCAACTAGAGAAGCACATCTTCTTTCTCTTAACAGCAGGCAAAAATTAGAATCAAAAGCATTAGCATAGGTGAGTTTTGCAGAGGTGGGGCTAGGCTTCACTTCAACGGGGATCTTGCTATACATTCAATTGAATCTCTTATTAAAGTCAGACAATGATTCCCCATTTTCCCTTTTGAGGTTGCCAAACTCAGTATGGTAGTATAGCAAGTCTTTCTTATCTCCCCAATGCTTCAAAAACACATCATCCAATGCTTCAATGTCTTCTATAGACCTAGGGATCAGCTCTTTGAACCACTTTCTAGCCTCTCCATCAAGGCTTTGGACAAAAACTCTCATCCACACATCATCTTCACTGATATCTAGGTTATCAGCATAGCTATAAGAAGACTCAAGATGCTCTTCAGTTGTTACTCCCTCTGTATCAGTGAACTTAGGCATGTATTTCTGGTATTCTCCTGTAGGCATGGCATTCAAGGGTGTAGGCAGAACTAGGGGTCCATACCTAGTAGCTATGATTCTTTCCATCTTAGTGGGTGCTTGTGGGCCTGCCATGACTGGAATAGATGGAAGGGTACTAGTAGTTGGAGAGGTAGGGAGCTGAGAAACAAATGATAGGGCTAAAGGAAATTGATGGACTATAGGGGAAGTTTTCTTTGGATTGAGATCCAAAGGGGAACTTATTGAACAAGGAGCTTTATGAATCTCTGAGGATATTTATTCACTGACAATGCTACGCTCTATATCTTCAAAATGAACATGCTCAGTTACAAGCCTCTCTTGCAAAGATACATAAGATTGTTTAGGCTTACCTAATCCTGATGCTCCTTTTTATGATGTCTTTCTCTGCTTGACAATCTTATCAGGGTCAGGCACTAGATCAGCTGGTGATTTCTGAGGATTTCTCCGAGTATGCCTCACAAACTGAGCCAGAACTGTGATGTGGAGTCGCCAAAAGGTTGGTCCTCCAATAGAGTTGCCAGATAAATGATTACAAAAAAAAATGCATCCAGACTTTGTCTATCATCAAAGCTAGATCTGTATCATTCTCCCAGGGAAGCTAAGCTTCACTCTCCTCTCCCCGGCAACGCGCCAATTATGTTAGGATTCCAAGAAACTCTCCTAGGTTGTAGCTCGGAGATGCCTAGTAACATATAAATTCAACTATTGTTGTAATGGATGAATGGAAGGAGTGATGCTTGTCCAAGCCAGATAACCACTTCTACTTTGTTTCACTCCAGACATGCATGAACACCCCCAGACTACAAGGCTTTAGAACACCAACTATTCACAGTTTGAGGTATAAGGTGAATATCGAGAATACTAACCACACCAGCAGATGCACAAGACCATGTGATGGCCGACTGCAACCAGTAAAGAAGTCTGCAAATCTAATCTGCTAATGCAAAGACAGGATGACATCTCTCCTGCATTAGACATAAAGAAACCTAGACCACCTATTCAATGATGCATACAAGATTCTAACCCAGAGACAGGATGACAACTATCTAGTGTTAAACATCAAGAGCTCAAGAACACAGCATATCATGCACAGCTTAGAATAGAGGAAAATGGAAAGTGAGTAGTTAACAGCAAAAGAAGCTTGTATTAGCTTAAAATGAAGACGAGACGCTGCAAGTGACAAAATATCTACAGTCTCCAGAAGTTGAACTTTACATCAAATGCCAACCATCAACCCTGATTACATCTTGTTTCTAGGTATTTATAGGTTTCAATATAAGGGCACTTGGCCATTTTAGGTATGGACGGGTCATAATTGACCACCAACCGCCTGATGGAGTCTCTGACTATGTTTTCTTGCTGCTGTGGGTGAATCTGATCTGTTTAGGTGTTGTGTTGTCCTCTTAGGCAGTTGGAGTGATTGTACTAGTGGGGGTTCCATAACTGATAAATGTAGTCACAGGGTCGTGCTCTGTCCTTTTCTCCCTTAGCCATCCTGTTTGTTAAATATGGTTGTTGGAAGTCTGACAGTGACTGGATGTGGCAAGCTGGTCATCTTCCTTCTTCGGGCAAGCGGAGTGGTCAGGGGACGTGGACTGCATGGGCGAGTGGATGAGTTGGATGAGTGGAAATAATGGCCGTCGAATCAAGAAAATGGACGGCGAAGATCCCTCGACGGAGGCTATAGGCCGAAGTGAGAGCGGGTTCAATCGGGGCCGTCAGATCTCCAACGGATAGATCGGATGGTGATCGGACGATGGAGCTACACAGGCATTAACAAGCGGGGTCGGATTGGTCGGGCGGTTTTGGTAATGATTGCACCGCTTTTGGGCATAAAGCGGTAAAAGGACAGGGGCGTGCGATGCCATTCAACAGCCGACACGTAGCAGCAGATGAGAGAGAAAATTTGCTCTCATCGTGCGCTAACGTTTGGGTGAGTTGCGGGCACGATAAGTGCGAAGGCCGTCAGATCTCGACGGAGATGATCTAACGGTGGGGATTTGTGTAGCAGGTCACCTTTATCGGCTGCAACCGGGGCCATTGGATCGGTGGGGTGATCAACGGTAGGGATGAATTACGAAAGCACGAAGACATATGGGATGGTTTTATGGAGGGTTTGGGCTTTGCACTCGGGGCTAAGGCCAAAGGGGCTCAATTTGTAGGGTTTTGAGAAGAAAAATAGAAAAAAAAGAGGTGATGGAGGGAAAGTGGGATGGAAAGAAAATGGAAAACGACCCATGAGGGGTCCCTTTGAAGACACCATAGCACAGACCAGATTCTCCTCTGACCTTGGAAAATCAGCATTGCATAGCAGAGCTAACACTTCACATGGCGAACAAAAAGAAAATTGGCAAAGCAGAACATCCTTTCAAACTATTGCTCGAGGAAGCACTTACACGACATAGGAGTGAGATGATGGAAGCCTTTACAACGTCTCATTGGATGGTGAGAATTTACAAAGATAAGCCACCAAATATCTACCAGTCACATCAACAAACAAACTATCTCAACAAGGTTATGGGTCAACCACACAAAACCCTTGCCACCGAAGTCCATTTGCTAGGTCGCACACTGTAAACATCATAGTTTTCCAACAAAAATTAAAAGGTATCTCTAGCCTCGGATCTTCATTCATCACAGTTATGGTTCAACCACACAAAACCCTTACCACTGAAGTCCATTTTCTAGGTCGCACACTATCAGCATCATTGTTGGCCCACAAGCATTACAGGGTATCTTTATCCTCGGATCTTCGTTCATCATGGTTAAGGGTCATCCACAAACCCACGATTATGGGTAACCATGCAAAATCCTTGTCTTCAACAAAACTTGGTTTTGGGTCACCCACAATTATGCTCATATTTAATAAAGGCTTCCCCAAATGAGACTTTATGCAATGGGGACCATGGCTTCTTGAGGAGGGAGGATTGATCCAAGTGGAAAAGAATTACCAAATTTAATAATTATTTTTCCATCAGTGGTTGTTAAAACCGGGAGAAAAGCATGATTTTTCTCATAATGTAGTCTCATGGATTATTGCAAATTCAATAACTATTTGAGTTCGTTTTTATTGATTTTCTGAAACACCTCTCTTGCACATATGACATATTCTGAGTTATCTTTATAATGTCAATATTTCTTTTACACATTGTGCCTTATTCTCAATTATTTTTATAATGATTTTATGCAATATTTATGTCATGCATTATGAAATATTCCTTTGTGTTGTAGTGTTTTCTTCTCAAAGATGTACGAAAAGAACCCACTTAAGGTTGTGGATGACAAACAATCTCAACAATATAAATGACTGCTAAACATTGTATATCTGCATCAACTGATAGAAGCAAAACCTGCCAAAATTTTGATCTATGCCACAATCATAGTTAAACAACAAAAAGAAATAGTAATAACTCCAATCATCCAATGGACACCAGATATACAAAGAATAGTTTTTATTATAACACCTGTGAAGGAAACAAATAGATGTTTCGAGTTCCCCTCTATGGGATGGGTTCTTGGGTATCTTCAAACTTCTTTAGCTTGTGTAGAGTCTCTCTCCTATATAATGTATAAAGCCAACAAAAATATGGTGTGCGACAACGAAAATAATCAGAGTTACAACAATGAGTGCAACAATGAAAATAATCAAAAGTGAATAATGAATGGAAAACCCTTCTATTTATAACAAAATATTAAGTTATCCTCGAATAATGAGCAATAATAAAATATTATTAACCCCATTCTTGGAATAACCACTTAGAATATTTTATTATATTTGGTTAGGAGGGAAAAAGTAATTTAACTTTTATTTAGAAATAATAAATAAATAAATGATTTAGTTATCATCTCAAGGAATTAATTAAAGAATAATAAACAAATAAGGATTTATTTAATTATTCCTAAGGGACTTAATCAAATTTGACAAAGAATAATAATTGATTAGTGATTATTCAATTATTCTTAGAGAAAAATAAGATAATTAATGATTTATCTGTTTATTTTTCACAATTCGGTCAAATATTACAAGGAATAATAATTGAACAATGGTTTAATTAATTATTCCTAGAAGAAAATCAAATAAATAGTGATTTATTTAATTATTCTTCATGGGTTTAACTATAAATTAAATTACTTAACAAAAGTGGTTTATTAAGTAATTTCTCACAGTGAAAGCAATTTTACTATGGTAAAATTGGCTTTGCATGGTGTACATCGATCCATATAGTAAATTAGGCTAGATGATCAATTTTTTATGATAATGGATTGGCCCCCAACGTACGAGTGTTAGGAGAAAAACGTATGAGTAAAATACGTTGTAAAGACACAATCACTAGATAACACAAGGGAGTCAGAGAGAGAGAGAGAGAGACTAATAAAGCTGAAGTGAAAGAGGATAGGGATAGAGGGGGTGAGACTAATGAAATTATCCTTTTATGCTATGGTACCGAACCTCAATGAGGCGGGGGAGGCATACCCATACCCGTCAAGATAACTTAATACAAAAATAATGGTGCGCCCAGAAACATAAAACTAAGCAATGAAGTACATGTTGAATGGTACATGACATGTTGGCATAACAGAGCCAGAAAATAATACAATGTGTCTCATAAACATAATGCACCTGGAAAAATATGAGTCGGGACTAAATACAATAATATCTAAGTATATGAGATAAAATGGCCCTTCCCTCAAAAAATGGGTGGGAGGGAGGGTAGAACAACCGGAGAAGCCATGCTGAACAAGGAAGGGCTCTGCAAAACTAAATGGATCATCCGGAGGAGACGTGCATGCTATGAACACTGTGATCAGTAAGAATCGAACCCATCAAATCTGCGGAACTGCATCTGAGGCTGTAGTAAAGGAGGAATGTAGTCGAGCATGTGGGGGGCTACCTGAAGGGCCACCCCCTCACGAGGTCTGAAGCATCTCACACGCACTCGGGAATCACTGGTACAATCTACTTCATCATTAGACCATCAAATGTATGAATCACGAACATGAAACAACTAAGTCAAAGAGCAATAATGAGTCCCTCTGCTCGATCTAAGGCGTCGAACAAGAATGGAAGCTTGAACCAAGATACATCGCCCTCTAGGCCATTCTTCTAGAATAAATGAGTTGATGTTGATAGAATAGGGCCCACAATAGCTGAGGCAATCAGGATCCTCAACTAAGGCACGAGGGAAAATAGTAATGTAATTGATGAACTGAAACCATGGATAATGGGGAAAGTGATATTGAGGGACAAACAGATGACTTCCCTTATGAGAGCATAAAGTGCATGGTTGACCTGGCAGCAACTAACTCAACTCCGAAGGGGATGGGGACAATATGAATGGAGGCCAAAATGGGCAACACAGGATGAACAATATGAAAATATGGATGCAATATTGTGACATGATATAATGGGACGTGAAACAGACTCCATGGATGCAAGGATGACTCATCACAGATGCTCTGAGCAAGGGTGACTCGATGACGCTGCCACACATAATAGGCCCTGTGGGGACCATGAAAACATGAGTAAATGATGGTTACTCATGAAGAAAATCGACATATGGTACGACAACTATTAAGAGGAAGTTTTCCTCAAAGTACAAGTGTCACTTTATGAAGAAATTTGATTTTGAGAGGAGACGAAGTGACCCTTCTTGGAAAAATGACTTCGTGGTGAAGTGTCAAATCATCAAAAACTGAGGAAGACCCATTATAGAGCTCGATGAGAGCTTTCCAACGATGCTGACGGTTCATCAAACTAAGCTACGGTTTCGTCGCAATGGTTGACCGACAAATTGAGGATTTTTCTATGAATGGACATTTTCCCTCTAATTTGAATTCATTTGCTAAGTGAGCTGTGGTGAATTTGGAGAGGAGGAAAAGGCCCTAAATATTGTGGAGATCATAGAAGACAAATCAATTGTTGGAATCAAGATCTGTGAATTTTAGGTAGGTGGCCTTACTCATCTCTTCAATTTCAGTGGTTTATTTCCTGATTTTTTGCACCTGGGAGAACCCTACTCTTCTTCACGTTCGCATCACACTTTTTGGGACCAGAAGTGTGATCTAGCTCACAAGAAATAGTTGGAAACTTGTGAGCTCGCACTTTCTGGGTAGAAAACTATGCTTTGGGGCTGAAAAGAGGGTGGTCTGCTAGCCTGGTGGGGGTTGTAGGCTGATCAGTGTAGGCCAGTGTTTTCTTCTCTGAAATGAAAAGACATGTGGTGTTTTGCAGGAATGGCAGAGCTAAAAATCAACTGGTGTGAACGAGACTTGGATACTCTTCGATCCGAGATCCATGGGGATCAGGGGATTTGAGGGGCATTGGCTTGTTATGGGGTTCTCAAGTTGGTAGAGAACCCACTGATGAGGGTAGGTGAGCCCTTACTATCGATAATTGTGAGCTATTAACATCCAGAACATGAGGTCTTTGTCATGCAAGGGCACAAGATTGAGCTCGCATTACAGGATATTTATTTCTTAACCGAACTGCCTCCCCTATGAGTGGTGGGGGATATTCATCCAGTGCTACCTCGTGGGAGGAACATTATTGAGTTTGTGGAGCACCATTGTCCACGGGATGTACGTGTCAAGGGCATGACTATCCCTATTGGTGATCTAGAGCGGCTAGAGACACGGGTTGTTGTTGCAGCTGTGCTACGGGTCTTGGGAAGCCAAGTGTTCCACCACATCACTAGTGGGCAGATGATGATGGTTGAGAGTGTTTTGGTCGGGACCTACTATGGGTGGGCCCAGATGATGCTGTCGTTGGTGAAACAACAGTTGAGTCTATGTAGGAGGCAGGTGAACCATGACTGTGCTTTTGGTACAGTACTGTGTGCGTTCTTCTTTGAGAAGATACCCACCATCCGTCCTCATGTACAGATCCGAGATGGGGGCCCACAAGAGTTCAGGATGCCCCGTTAGGGGCAGCTATTGCGGAGAGGAGGGGGAGTTGGACGGGTGTTCCAATCAGATTTTTTTCACACATTGGGATCAGATGCCCCTCTACATTGATGATTACCCTTATAGCGGGATGAACTATCAAGGAGATCCTGACTTGCCACTTCCGCTGGGGCGAGCATGAGGACCATACGGTAAGTATTAAGTTGCTATTTTTATGTGAATTTCATATTTTTATCACATCTATATGGTACTGAGTGTAAAATATGTGGTATGCAGATATAACACTGGTAAAACTGATGGGATAAGTAGGATGAGCCGCAGCGCCTGGGGCTACAGATCGGGGGACATCATCATCACGTCAGGGTCCAGAGGATAATGCACTACTCGCTGATCTACATCGTAGGTTTGATGTACTCTTGACCGGGGTTTCAGAGCACGGATGGCATGAGTTAGACGATTGATACACAAATGAGTGTACCAACCTTCCCTCAGAGTGGCGAGGTATCATGCGGCGCGTGGTGATGGTTGGTCAGGAAGTATGTGGTCTACGTGCAGGTGGAGCAAAGCCTTTGCTGTAAGATTCGTCGGACAGTGACTAGATGTGGGGACATGTGGGTCCCTTTGATTTTGATTTTGTAACATGTTTTGGGCATGTCGGATGTATTTAGAGTTATTGGCTTCAAACACTTATATGATACATAATATGATTATGCATTTTTATATGATGATGATGGTTTGCCATGTGTTTGTTTATGATTGTATTGTGTGGTATACATGTGATAAATTCCAATCTATAATGTTATTTGCAATGGTATCTACATAGTGATTTTGGGTTCTAGGAACATGATTGAACGTAATGGTTTCAAATTCACGTACCAACAGCTTAACTCGTAGATATTTTCTAAATAGGATTTGGTTATGCACATGATACACACCATTCAATTGCATGACAAGTAGCAAGGAATCTAAACGAACATGAAGATGAAGGATGCGATGAGCAAGGGCATCGACTAACAAACCTATCACTGCATCATATTCGGCCTGATTATTGGTGGCAAATCCAATGCACATGTCGTTTGAAAGGACTAACGTATGCAAGGGGGTGAAAATGGCCCAGGCTGTCGAGGCTAGATTGCTAGAGAAGTGATTCGCACCGTCGGCATGACCGATATACGGTGTGGATGATGGATCCATCTGAAAGGTGCAAAAGACAACGGATGAGATGATATAATATACCTAACTTCATGGTAGAAATAAAGACACACAAATCAAAGGGATGTGCTATGAGCAAAATTTCTTGAGGTAGAGAGCATTTGGAGAATTAAGAAGGAAATTACCTTCAAAATCCTCCAAAATATGCCCCCTTCCCTAAGTGCAAGGGTAATTAGGGGTAGACATAGCTGCCTTGATGTCCTCATCATATTGGAAGATGGGAGGAAGACTGACTACATGATGTAGCGACGCTACCTGGTGCATCAACCTGAGAAATAAGTTTCACATATGCATCATCTTGAATGGTATACGATGAGCTGGTAGATGGAGGATCTACGGATGTTGAGACCTAGGATTCTATTGAAAGAGGTTCGATAGAAGCGCGCACAGAAACCTCATAAAGGTTTGACTGTGAGAAACTCAAGGATGACAACAGGTAAAGAATATGGCCTGTGGTGTCCTTCATCTCAACATTGGGGGAGGGATCACGATGGTGTGACCATAGTCCCCATATTCTGGGTGACTAGGGGTACCATAATCCATGGGTAGAGGAGTAGGGGTTCCACTACGAGTGGTCTCGTATTCGCGAAGCACTTCAAGGCAATCACGAAATTCATCGAGACGAGGGCGAAAATGGGAATAGTGACTATGATGATCACACAGGGCACAATGGTGGTTTGTGTGCAACATTCTAAGTTACTTAGGTGAACCCTGGTAAGCTAACATGGACTTTAGGGATATTTGACTCAGGGAACGTTTCATGAACCAAAGGTTTGAGATGAGGAAGCTCGGGACAATTATTGGCAGCGTGCCCAACAACTTTACACAAAGCGCATGGAGGTGACAGCTTTGGGGCCTTATGGGCTGGAGGAGCTTGGGGAGCCTTGTCCTTTGGTTCTTTCCTCTTAGCTTTGCCCCCCTTTCTAGATTCTTTCGCAATAGGAACATGTTCCTGTTGAGGTGGTGATGGCACTAAAGCAGCGGCAGGGGCGGTAGGTACCACTTGAATCGGGGTCAAAGCATGATAAGGTCTTCGCTGAGCAAGAAGAATTCTTGCAAGGGGATCGATGTACCATACTAGGATTCCCAAGGTCGTGTTAGGAAGGACCAAAGAAGCCATGGTAAGGACAAAAACTACTCCTGGAGGGGGAAATAAGAAAGGTATCTGGACCGCAATATAATTTCCCGGCGGAATAGCTCCTGGATGGTTGAGACTTGGAGGAACAGTTCCTAATGGAAACATAGGAGAGGCACCCACAAAAGAAGGAGGTCTAGGGGGTGGATCCAAAGGGCTTAGCTGGGATGGCAACAATAGGGTGCTGACGAGCTGGTTATTGATTGGATGTAACAAACTGCTTGAGAGCAGCCCATGACGCTTGTAACATGCAAACACTCATAGAGTTAGGCTCTAATATGGGAGGGGGAGGACCAGGGAAAGAACCCAACAATGAGGAATCTTTATAGACTCCAGGTGAGACACCGTTGAGAGGAGGTGAGGACTGCTTATCTGACATTGAAGAGATAATGGACTCGGGGGAGATCACAGATGTCGGCTCGTAGTAAGTCAACTGATCTATGGTAACAATCTTCCCTTCATGAGGGAAGAACATCTTGCGAAACACCGCAGATGCGACGGATGACATGGCATATGTGTAACTACGACCTATGAGAATGTTATAATCTAAAGGGGAATCAATAACCTCAATGTCGACATCAACAGCCTTGCCCACAAGGGTCACTAGACATTTGCGGTACATGCCAAGGGGCAGGAGGAGTGTCCATCCGAAACACGCAAATTTATAGTGGAGGGGGACAAATCAGGTGAATTAAGTTGTATCCAAATGGAAACGGACATCACACAGGTGGATGCACCTTTGTCAATAATGCATCGGGAGATGATGGCATTACAGACTCGGACTGGTATTGGAAAGCAATGGATAAAGGCAATGGGGGATGTTCTGATGTGTCAATGGGGAAGACAATCAAACAATCGTCGGAAGGATCTACTGCCCCCAAGGAAGTTAGTAGAGATTTCTTTTGAGATGTGCATGACTAGAGTACTTCTAGCCTCGACATGGAAGCAAGTGATTGCGCCAAGTCGTCTACTATACTTTATGTATGGGCAGCTCGATTAGAAGCCGCATTATGGCATAATGGTCCCTTTGGGATTTTGGGAATGGCCTAAGCTTTAGGTTGAGGGATCTGTAATGAACCATTTGGTGTCATAAGAGGCTTAGCATATGATTTGGTTTTGGACTCAGTAGCGGACGAAGTTGATGGCTTGTCATATTGGTGCGACCGAGTTTGTAGGTTGATATCAAAGGGGTTAACCTCATTAGAATTCATCATAAGGATTTGGTAGTCACCATGACCAAAAGGTTGGGGGGGATGGGCTACTTGACCTGGCTGAGGTTAAGAAGCAATAAATCCTTGCTGAGGGGAAGGATTTGTAAGCACTGTCGGTTGAGATGGCGCAATATTCTGAGGTGATTGTTGACCTCTAGAATCTACTTGAGCTTCCCACATTTGGCGCATCTAGGGTAAGAGAGGACAATCATGTGTATAATGGCCATGTACACCACAACATGCACAAGGATTTTTCATACGAATAGCCTTGTTCTGCTTGGGATGGTTCCCTGTTTTTGGTTGTTGGTGTTAGCTTGGTTCCCCTGGGGTTCACTAGGTTGATTACCTTGATTACCCTGGTTACCCTGGTTACCCTTCCCCTTATTCTTTTTCTTCGAATTTTGGGGATTGGTCACACTCTGTTGTGCAAACACTTGACCCTGAGGGGCTGGTGACTGCTGGGTCTAAGGACGCATGGGAGGCTGCGACGCTAATGCTTGAGGGGTTGGAGCGCTAGGTTGTGCATAAGGAGGAGCAACAGTTTAGTAGACAAGTCGAGGCCCTGAAAACATGTTTCTAGTAGGAGGGGCATGAGGGTTAGAGGAACTAGTGCCCCCTTGCATATAGCCATAACTTTGCTGAGTATATGGCGAAGGATGTGAAAGGGTTCCAACGATACCATCGGCGGTGTGAGATGCCCCCAGTGCATTGGCACTTCGAGGACGAGGGAGGTCTGGAATGATGGTATAGACATAACCGGATTGCACATAAATTAGGTCATATCTCAAAGCGGTTTGGAGAGCTTCTTCCTCGATCTGAGGAAAATGGGACACGACATCTTTTCCAATCGGTGCTAAAAGGCTCCTAAGAAAAAAAATCTAGATAGACACGGTCTTCAAAATGGGGGCACGATATGTGCTCCTCCTTCGACGCCACTCTTGAACATGGTCGGAAAGGTGAGTGGCGGAGGACTAAAGGAATGAGGTCAATAGCTCTGTATCAGTGTCGTACCGGGGAGGTAACTGGAAATATGAAAGGAACGCTTTAGCAAGCATCGTGAAAAAGGAATGAGATGTGGCGGCCTAGTCTACATACCATTTGGCAGCATCTCCACTAAGCGTGCGTTGGAATAGCCAAAGACGAATGGAGTCATCAGTAATGGAGTTGGAAGAACACCACATGTGGAAGGATCAGACATGGTTGGTAGAATCCTCTGTAGCATTACCCTCAAACTTTGGGATGTCTGAGGAAAGCTTAGTCGGCATAGAAAGCCAACCAGCATCGTGGTGTATGGGGTTGTTTATCAACTAGCTAAAATATGGTAGAATTAACCCAACCAAAGCATTGGAGTTGCTGAAATGGTTCATGAGACTGTTCCGCTTGATGTGACCATTGGGATAGAACCAGAGCCAACATTAGGTTGGGTTCTTGCACCAGGTGTGGGTCTAGACATGGTGACAATATGCGTTGAAGGAGGATCAGAATCAGTTGAGAAATCGTATGAACCGGGAGAAGAGTCGGTATGGGGACTCAGAGGGCCAGGAACTCGAACCCGATAGGGAGGGGTAATATGTCGAAGCGGAAACTAGGGGTGAAGACCTAATAGTCTCCACGACAAACGCCTTGGTGGCGCAATGGTGGAAAGACACACGTGACACAAAAATGGTGAAGGGGGATCAAAAATATGCCTTTGTCTCAATGAGAAGAGATAAATTTATTATGTTAAGTCTTGGCTTGGCGGTGTAAACCAAGCACCCTTTGCTCAAGGTGTGCCTGTGTGTGTGAGTGTATTTATTGATTAATCCCATATTGTGTTTGTAAAAAAGAAAAAAGCTTACTGAAAATAAACTGAAATTAACAACATAAAATGAATAGCAAAACAATTAAATAAACCCCACCCAAATTGGGTTTGCAAACACTATGCTAGTTGGTGGCTAAATCGACGGAAATAACTAAAATGGTCAAGAGATCTAGATGTCGGTGTGACTGGGATCAAGCGACACTAAGTTGTTGGAAAGTGGTGTAGCAATAACAAAAAACCAGAGAGGAAGATCGTTGCAAAAAGATAGGGAGATGGGTGAAAAACCTAGGGCAACCGATGGGACCCTAAGGCCAATGACCAAACAAGTTGTAATGTGAAACTATGGATGGTGACAACCTATCTTTATAGATCTTAAACATAAGGGTACAAATCTGGAAAGTATGGTTTAAAGTGCTGCAGAAACTCATACTACTCACTCAACTAAACTCCTCCTATAAAGGTAGAAACATACTAGAAGCCCTAAGGGGCTAAATTCCACTTCAACGAGTAAATTAGAGTAGATCAAGGCCTAAGCGAGATGAGACAGAGGTCAAACAACCCAGCAGACATCTCTCGGCAAAACCCAAAAACAGATCTGAGAAAAACCTAGATCGCAGGCACTGACCTATTTTTCAGGTGAAATCGCACTTTTTGGGCTAAAAAGTGCGATTTCTGCTTTGTGGATCCCGGTCAGCAAATCTCGAAAAAAATTGTCGCCTTTGTCGCAACTGGTTCCTGTGACCTTCGGAAAAGACCAGAAAACTTGCGAAAGTCGGAAATTTAATAGATCTAGGGTTAAAAAGCTAGGGAACATTAAGAGACTGAAAAAATAAGAAACCCTAAGCTAAAATCGAAGGTCACCCAGGTTTCTGGATCTGAAGTATAAAACCAGTGGAGTTGTCAAATTTGTTGTAGTGTTTTCTTCTCAAAAATGTACGAAAAGAACCCACTTAAGATTGTGGATGACAAACAATCTCAACAATATAGATGGTTGTTAAACATTGTAGATCTGCAACAACTGATAAAAACAAAACCTGCCAAAATTCTGATCTATGCCACAATCATAGTTTTTTTTCCAAGGAAAAAAGACGAACTTTTTTATTAGGCATAAAAAAGTTACATAGTATATGAGTTAACATTCTGCAAAAAACTGCATGGTCAGGAGCAAGAACTCCTCTGAGTAAATGCATCAGCATATCTACATAAATCTATAAAGACTCCTGTACCCGGCCTAAACAGCCCTATGCCACAATCATAGTTAAACAACAAAAAGAAATAGTAATAACTCCAATCATCCAATGGAAACCATATATACAAAGAATAGTTTTTATTATAATACATGTGAAGGAAACAAATAGATGTTACCAATCCCCCTCCATGGGATGGGTTCTTGGCTATCCTCAAACTTCTTCAGCTTGTGTAGAGTCTCTCTCCTCTATAATGTATAAACCCAACAAAAATATGGTGTGTGACAATGAAAATAATCAGAATTACAACAGTGAGTGCAACAATGAAAATAATCAAAATTGAATAATGAATGAAAAACTCTTCTATTTATAACAAAATATTGCGTTATCCTCGAATAATAAGCAATAATAAAATATTATTAGCCCCATTCTTGGAATAACCACTTGGAATATTTGATTATATTTGGTTAGGAGGAAAAAAGTATTAAAACTTGTATTTAGAAATAATAAATAAATAAATGATTTATTTATCATCTCAAGGAATTAGTTAAAGAATAATAAACAAATAAGGATTTATTTAATTATTCCTGAGGGATTTAGTCAAATTTGACAAAGAATAATAATTAATTAGTGATTAATTAATTATTCTTAGATAAAAATAAGATAATTAATGATTTATGTTTATTTTTCACAATTGGGTCAAATATGACAAGGAATAATAATTGAACAATGGTTTAATTAATTATTCCTAGAAGAAAATTAAATAAATAGTGATTTATTTAATTATTCTTCATGGGTTTAACTATAAATTACTTAACAAAGGTGGTTTATTAAGTAATTTCTCACAATGAAAGCAATTTTACTATGGTAAAATTGGTTTTACATGGTGTACTTCGATCCATCTGTAAATTAGGCTAGATGACGAATTTTTTTGTGATAACTCTTTATCACTCATGAAGTTTCATTTCTTAAACAACTTGGATCATGTCAACATTAATGTATCAAATTTGATGAGAACTTTGTAGTTAAGCATGCTCAGGCCAAAGTAGTATTGGGATGGGTGACTTGCTGGGGAAAATTTAGTTCTTATTATTTTCTCACTTTCTTTGGTCTCATTCCTCCCGTTATGGGCCATTTTGTCGCATCTGGTCAATTGGCATGCAAACCAGATCAATCACCATTTGTGGACATGTTTTCATAATCCCTACACAAAGCCTTAAGCATGACCTTTTTAAATAACTAATTTTTTTGGGTCTAACTGTAAAAAATTAGTGCTTTTAAGGCACATCGTACCCTGCCCCTTTAGATATTTGTGTTTAGCAACAAGTTGGTCCATTCTGCACTAGCGTTGATCAACAACAACTTGTCCCTTGCTTGGGGTGCGTTGATTCTAGAAATCCAAGAAAATTAAAAAGGATCCTGAAGCTTCCTCTTCTAGAAGATTCCAAGAGTTGTTTTAAACATTTACCTTTGATAAGAACTTTGAATCCTATATGATCCTACCTTGGAGACTTCGCCTCTTATCCCTTGAGTTAATCCTCCCATCTTAAGTGGATCTCATGCCTAGATTTGTAAATGGATAAGAATTCATAAACTACCATCCCTTTCCTATAAATTTACTACCATCTATAACATCAGGGTGTGCTTTTGGACACTGATCATGCCCTCATGTTTCTACCTTGAATCTAAGAGAGTCATTATCTTCATGCATTAGGGTGACATTGAGGTGTGCTTTGCGACAAGGAAGGACAAGTGAACTTGGGGAGATCTCTACAAGATCAACTATTATTCTTTGTTGTAAACTCTCTCCCGTTTCTATTAATACAAAAAGTTTATTGCTTTCCTATATGTGTTATGTTACATTTACATTCAAGTATTTCAATGTTTTGTTGATCCATTGAATAGAGTAATTGAATTATGCTACATAGATGTTGTAAATCTTTGGCTTGTTATGAATGTATGCACAGGTTCTAATTATAACAATCGGAGCTACGGTTGGAGCTTACATGCTGGGAGGAAAGTAAATCTTGTGACGAAATCCAAGTAAGCATATTTCCCATTCTTCAATTTCTCTAAGGAAAACTTTATATTCTTTGCATTCTGTTGTTCTAAACCAGTCCACTAGGTCTAGGGAAGATACTTTTGTTTAGAATCGTAAATTCCGCATAACAAATTGGCAACTCCATTGGGGATCGTTTCTTTCCCTTAGTGGTTTCCTTGACCTTAGCCCTTGTTTCACCTCTTGAACAGACCTTCATTGCCTCACTTAGCTTGGTTTGACCTTAGGAAGACCTTTCATTGAGATTGACTTGATTTTTTATGTTAGAATTTGGTCAACCCTTGATCAGCGCTCCCCCTAGTCTGAACAGAGAGCGTTGCAGTGCACCCTAGCCTTCTCTGCACCTGCACTGCAAAGCATTAGTGCCCTTTAAGCACTTGCGTTGATCCTTGTTTGATGCAAAAAAATTGCAATTTTGTGATTTTCCCTCTGATTTTCTTGGTTCCAACTGGTTTTCCTTTTGTCCCTGAGTGTGCCTTGGTCTCTGAAAAGCCTTCATCTTGTTTTCTTTTGGTTTTAATTGCCTTTGATAATATTTTTTTGGATTTTTCTTTGTTCTTGTCAATTAGGTCATTAACAATATGATTGCTTAACAGTTGATTGCTTGAAAGAATTGGTGTTTCAGTCATCATTATGAACAATTTCTTTATCAGCGATTTAGCAAGTATCTTAGTTTTCATCTCATTCGAAAATTAAGTGAATCAAAAAGAAAAATCTCATGCATTTTGCATTGCATTTAGG
Source organism: Pinus tabuliformis (assembly GCA_031772625.1). Lineage (NCBI taxonomy): Eukaryota > Viridiplantae > Streptophyta > Pinopsida > Pinales > Pinaceae > Pinus > Pinus tabuliformis. The sequence continues at coordinate 254,997,087 of CM062805.1, forward strand.
GTTTTGTGTATGAAATTGAAATTTGGAACAATTGCATTAGGGGAATTTATTTAACAATTTTGTTTGTTGCATCTTGTATGTTACATCACTCTTTTTTCTCTTCCTTCACATACATAGATTTTCATTGAAAAGAAGATTTTATTTTGTCATGTTATATTGCATCTTTAGGATATTAAGGTGAAATTCGTGGTGAGCCTTGAAAATTGAAACATAATTCAAGATAAACTTTAAAATGTATTGAATCAATCTTAAGGAGCATTTGAAACATTAATGCAAACATCTAGAGGTCTAGCTAGAGACGTGTTTGGATGCCAATATACATAGGAGTTTTCGTTTTTTGCCAGTGTTTCATTCTAGGGGTGATATCCTGTTCCACGTACATAAGTGTATCAGATTGTTCTCCATGTACGTACGGGTCTAGTGGATGGCGTTCCATGCATGAAAAGTATACGGGAAAGATATCATCGTACGGTTATGCATTAGATAACACTAACACAGACTGCACTTCCACGTACCATTGAATATATTTTGGAAGTCCACCATAGGTTGCTATCCTCACCCTAGGTAACCGATTCGATTGCCTTGTCTACTGTGATACACCGAACACAACATTTGGGGATATTTCCTTCCTGTATGTAAATCCTTGGTTCTCCAAGGTGGTATATTGTAGTTCACAGTTGCTTGGTAAACCTTTATGCCTAGATTACCCTATTTGATTTATTTTTGTTGTTAATTTTTTAAATTTACTAAACCAACATGGAAGAATAACACCCTACACTTTGTTGTTCACGTAGAATGCTAAATAAGCCTCCTATTCCACCTAAGGCAACTCCTGGTCATCGTCAAAAGCACAAAAAGACACAAACTACCTAATCTAGTACTTCAATAGCTACTACTTCTAGTCCTCCACCTGAAATAGATCCACCAGAATCATCTTTTCCTGTGAGTACTGAACCCGAGATTACTTCTTCATTGGCTAGTGAGTCTGACACAGTCAAAACAGAAGCACCTAAAATCTCATTACCTAAGGTTATTGAACCTAACTATACTAAATAAAAAACAACACAACCTGAGGTTATACAACTTGAGGCACCTCAATTATCTACACTTATTACTTCAGTACCTTCCTCTTCTCTTCCTCTGTCTCAGACCCAACCACCACCTATATATCTTGGACCCAACAGTGAACCACTTCCACCTGGTCTTGTGAGTATTGAAAAGATTCCTCAGGAAGAGCCTCAACCCTCCTCTCCTATTCAGGTAGGGACTCATTTTTATCAGGCCCATCCTTTTCCTTCTCCTCATACTCCATCACAAGCTCCTTTGTCTGGTTCATTTCTTTTCAACTCACCCTTGAGTTTCCCCCAACAACCCCTTTTGGGATAGTTAACCATGACTGAATCTGTTATGGTTTCTTAGCATGTATCTACTACTATGACCAAGACAACCCATGTTGCAACTTCATCCATGTTTGTAACATCACCAGAGACACATTTTAATGGTGGCTCGTCCATCCCTCCTGGTTATCAATCTTTGTCTAGTATCTTTTCTGGCGCAGGATCCAGTCCATGGACCTCTCCCATGTCATCTACATCTATAATTATATTTGGCACTTCTTTGATGAGCGCTACACAATTTGCTCTTCTTCCTCCATCTACTCCTATGGTTCAGCAACAGGATGGTCCTTATGTTAGTGGGTATAGACACATACAACATCCCAATCCACCTCTTATTGGGAACCCTCCTCTTGGGGGGAAGTTGCCTTTGTATTCCCCTCCTCTTTCGATAGGGGGGAAACCTGTTGTGGGGATATTTCCATCTCCTCAAGTTAGTGCTTAGCCTTATTTGAGTCCTCCATCTTCGGGAATGGTCGTTAATGTTTGGCAAACTACTGCACCAATACAACCTGGTTCCATTGTGGCTTCATCTTTAATCTCTTAACCTGTTCCACTGATTAGGATCTTGGGGGGAGGCCCCCAAGATCTAAAAGATTAAAATGGATCTTTGGGGGGGGGAGGCCCCCAAGATCTGAAAAATTGAAATGCCAGATGAACAGTGGAGAACACCCAGTAAACAAAACCACAAAAACTTTTTTATTAAAACAGAGAATAACTTTAAAAGCTACATTGTGGTGGACAATCTGTCCTTTTACAAAATGTGACTTGTTACTTATAGCCTTTTTTGGTTACAATACCACAGGTGAATTCCATGGGTGGGTAAATACCATGGGTGAATGAATACCATTGATGGATGCCACTTACAATACCATGGGTAAATTCCATGCGTGGATAAATACCATGAGTGGATGAATACCATGGGTGGATGAATACAATAGGTGGATGCCATTTTCCATTTGGATCATTCCTCCCTCCTTAAGAAGCAATGGTCCCCATTGTGTGAAGTTCCCTCTAGAGAAGTCTTTGTTGAATATGAATAGCCACTAAATAGAAAGGTTTTGTGTGGTTAACCCATAACCATGATGAATGAAGATCCGAGGATAGAGATACCTTGCAATGCTTATGACCAACTGTGACACTAAAAGTGTGTGGCCTAGCAAATGGACTTCAATGAATTATGGGTTTGTGGATGACTCATAACCATAAAAAAGGAAGATCTGAGGATAGAGATACCCTGTAATGTTTGTGACAACCTATGACACTAACAATGTGTGGCTTAGCAAATAGACTTCGATGACATGGATTTTGTAAAGTTGACCCATAACCATGATGCTGACCGTTGATGAAGTAGCAGGTGCTATTATAGACATATTTGGGCACTGCAACCCCAATCTTATATGTCGATAAACCAAGGGCTCTTTAAACCCTAAAAGTGTTGTTTCATACCATAAAGGATCATGGTCAACTGATTACATCATTCCCCAAAAGTTCCACCTGAAAAACCACTCAGAACTGGCCAAAACTAGACCATATTGACTGCTCCACTATTAAGGTGTGATGCATACTCACTTCTACACTAGCCAGGTGCAATGCATACTAAAGAAGCCTTCTGTGGGGTGCGATAAGCGAGGATGGACAAATGTCCGAGACAGTTTGCTAAGTGGATGCTCCTGGAATCTTCAAGAAACTTCTCATATGACAATTACCTCTCTAAATTCGCCTAGGGTTGAGTAAGAGATCCAAGAAATCTCCAAGTGGAACCAAGAACAACAAGTGGAATGACACTAATCAAAAAACCCAGAGATGACTCACACCCTTACAGACATCTATAAATGGATCCCTCATCTGAGAGATCTAAAGGCTGGAATTTTGTAATTTGTAAGGAAGTGTTGATAGTTTGTCTTTGAGAAATATCATTGTATTATTGAGTGATTTTGCTTTTCATGAGGTGAAGAGGGCTTTGATGTTGGATCAGACAACTGGGTTGTAATTCTCCCTTCTATTTTAATAAAGTTCTTTGAGTTTTCCTCCATACAATCGTGTATTTGTGAATCTTGTTATTTGTGAATGCTATTGTATGTTCAATGTACTTCTAATTCTGCATTGTTTATGATATAATAGATCGAGATGCTTTGATGGTGTTTTGTTACTTTGTTTCTACTGGTATTCTCTAAGCAAGACAAGTAGGAGAGGAGTTGCAAGCTCTATCAAGGGGGAAAGAAATCAAGCAAGGAGTCAAGTGGAAAATCCAGGTTGGTCCCTTTGCTTCTCTCTTATCTATCATACATAGAGGAAATCGCTAATTACTTTGATTGTTTGTTTCTAGGATAGTTGCTAATCCTAGTGGGACTAGCAGATCGAAAAGACACTAGTTTTCCCGGAAACAAAATGGCGACTCCACTGGGGAGCGAATAGTTTGTTTGTTTGTTGTTTATTTTTTGTTTTATAAACTATAGATGGAGCCTGAAGTTAGCCAGATAGCCTTCGAACTGCTCTTGCTCTGCAATTGCAAAGTAGATGAATGCTGCTTCAGTCAATCTCTAGTTTAGTTTATGATTTGAACATCTGACTTACAAGCATTCTATATGCCCTTTTGGTAGCTCAATAACCTTCCAAGATCATACCCCTGTACTTTGTTCTTTACTGTCCATAATAGCTCAGCTTAACTCACTGAAATCAGCTGCAAATTTGAGCCAAAACCCATCTCAGTTGCGCTCCCTGGCCCATCGCACTGTCTGTCACTGGAAGCCAGTATGCATCGCACTTCTCGAGTGTAGCAGGTGAGATGCATCCCTGTTTCTGTGAAGCACAGGTGCGATGACTGAGTAATCCTATTTCTTTCCTTGAAATTTGTGTTTTTTGTCCTTGTTTTCAGCTCTGTTTGATTTTCTTGCTGCTTATGAACAACATCTCATTACTGAAATATCCTTGCATTACATAGACCAGCCTCCATTGATAAGGATTAGTAAATGTTTTTATGTATTTTTCCATCATTTATCATTTTTCAAAAAGTTATTTAAATCAATCTATCGTCTTGGTGAAAAAAGTGTCATAACTGTCGTTTTGCGTCAAAAAGAGGAATGTCGTAAAGTCTTTCTTCTCTAGATAGTCGATTGAACTTTTGTAATGTATTTGATTTGATTTGTTGATATTTGAAGTGTCAAAAGCATCTTCTATTTGAAATTGAAAAGTGTCGTTTAAGTCTTCCTTTCATTTTGAAAAAGAAATTGTCGAAATGTCGCTTTGAAGAAAATATTTCAGATCTATACTTAGTTTTCCATTTTTGCATTTCTCACATTAAGCGAACGAAAAACAAATACATGCATTTGCATTTGCATTTAGACTATGTGCGAAAAATGATTTAGGAAAAGTGCATTTAGTGTGTGCTCTTTGCTCTTTGTTTGAAAGAATCGTAATCTTCTTTCCTTAGTAGCTAGGATTTTCATTGCTAAAAATAACCAACGATTGTTTATCATTCTAGATTTCATATTTAGGAATTTTACATCTACATCATGCGGTGAACCATTGAAAGGCAAACTTCTAAGCAAGATCAACTCTAAAATAAATTTCAATGAACTTAACAACGCTTTGGAACCTAACGCAACACATCTAGAGGTCTAGGCTAGAGACGTGTTAGCGTCGTAAAATCTAGTAACTATCATTTTCATCGAAGGTTGGGTGATTCCTTCTCTTTGATACGACAAGTGCTAGCACGGACTTGTGCTCCCCATACCGTCCAGTATATATTGGGAGGCCACAATAGGCTTATATCCTTTATCCATAGGAATCCATGTTTGTTTCCCTATCGATCGCAATGCACTGAACACGGCATTCGGGAAGATTGACTTCGTACATAAGTCCTTGGTAATTTCTCTTTAATTTATCACCAAGGTGTATTTTTCAGTTTTGCGATTGGTTTGGTAATCCCTCTGTCTAGATTTCCAGAGTATTCACTTTCGTTCCTTTTCGACTCCTTAAAAGAAAAGGTCCATCTGAGCACTTTTCACTTCAGGCTCATTAAAAATCGAAGGGGACTAAAGTCATCTTTAGCTTTTTCTTGACTCTTAAAAATTGAAAAATCAAAGTTGTGTCAAAGCGTCATTAAAATTTATTAAATTCAAAATAACATATCTGTTCCTTCGTTGATATTAGGTTGAGTTAATGGAGTCTACCAATCATGGAATCCCTCTTGAAGGGAATCCTAGTCCATTTTCTTCTTGGGGAAGTATTGGTGCTCCTCATATGGCCACACTGTCTCTGCCAGGTCTGACTATTGGCCTTCTAGTGTGGTTTTTCTCAACCTCTGTGGTTCAAAATAACATGATTCCTCAGCAATCGAATCAGCATCCAGTTGATACTGAAGTTGACCCTTCACCTTCCTCTTCATTTGTTTCTCCCTCCCCTTCTTCATCTTCGCTTGGTGAAAATAGTGATGCTAGTAACCAAGTGCCTGAGAAGAAGAAGAAAGGGAAGGAGAAGAAGAAGAAGAAGAAGTCAGTTAAGCAAGGGGGAAACCATGAATCATCTAGTGAAAATCTGCACACTAAATCTCCAAAATATCCTTGTGTAATTTTCAAAGGAAACCATTTTCATCGAGATTTTCCTTGCATTCCGCGGATCTTGAGAGAATGGTCTCCCCGTTCACATCGTCCGGTGTCATCAACCTCTGGTGATCACGTTGATAGCACACCATCAACTAGTGAAAATGAAATTCCTAGACAAAAAGGAAAGGTCAAAACTCCATGTGGATTATGTGAAGGGGATCATCACCTTCCCCGTTGTCCTTTTTTGGATGAGGCCAAATAGTCTTGCGTAACCGTCTTGCTTCACCGCAACGACTTCCTTCTGGATACAAGAAACTCACCTCAAGTCCTTTACTAGTTGAAAAACCGACTGACATACCTCAACCGTCAGTCGAAACACCTATCGTTGAAAGTGAACCTTCTGAGTCCATACCAGACCAAAGTCAACAGGTCAAGATAGCAATCGACCCAGTCTTGCCTTCAGAAAATCCACCTTCAGATGATATCATTCCCAAAGAGAATGAGAACGATACTGTTCAAATTCTTTTTATCACTTCGGAGTCCAATGAACTTGGGGGAAATCCGCCCATTCCTTCACAACAGGAAGAGAATTCCTCAGTTCCAGTGACTCAAGGGGTTAATTCAACCATTTATTTGGTACCCCCTCCAAGCAGTCTAGTTACTTCCTTTGATTTGAATCGACTAGCAAGATCTCGCCCTCCTTCTAATGTACCATTACGGATCATAGTACAAGTTTACAAAATAATCGTGTCTGGGACTGTCATAGATGAAGGGGCTTCAATGAGTATCATTTCCTCAACTGCTTGGAAAGTGCTTGGTTCGCCATCGCTTATGCCTGTTACGCAGAATTTGTCAGGCTTTAACAAAGGAACCACTTGACCATTAGGGATCCTTCCTAAGTTGCCGATAACTTTGAGAAGGAAAACCATTCACTTGAACGTGATGGTAGTCCAAGGACCATTAGATTAAAATCTACTCCTTGGACGTGACTATGTTTATAGCATGGAAGCTATTGTTTCCACACTCTTTCGAGTGATGTGTTTCCCACATGAAGGCAAAATTGTCACTGTTGACCAGTTTTCATTTCCCAGTTCAAACACAGCTTCATGTCAAACATCATCTCTAAATGGTCCTTTTGCATCAAGAGTGTCTCTTCAACCTTCATTCCATCCACCTAATTACCGTGAGTAATCTGGTGAATGTAACGAAGTTTAGGGGGCATGCACCCTTGTCTATTTTGAGACAAACCCAGTTGAAAAGATAGGTTTCCCTATAGGTTATGTGATTGGAAGTGTTATCTCACACCATTCACCTTTGTCTATTTGATGGGAAAAGCCAAGGGAGTGTTTCGTCGACTCTGTTGACAAAACAATCCTGCTTAACCGTAGTGACTTCCATATGGTTACCTGGAGACTCTCCTTTTCTCGATGCCCAGGGGCATGCAAACCTTTTTATGCAAGCGAAAAACGACAAATTTCATTTTTTAGCTTTTTAGTTTTTTTAGCTTTTAGCTTTTTAGTTTCAACTTCTTAGGTTAGGTGATTGGTCTAATCCACCATTCACCTTTTTCTGCGCTACAGGAAAAGCAAAGGAAGGGTTTTGTTTAAACTTCTGACGAAACCATCCTACCTAACCTCAGTAGTTCCTTAGCTTTTTATAGTTTTTCTAGATTTTTAGTTTGGTCGTTCCTAACTTACATAAAAAGGAAAATGAGCAATGTTCCCACAAGGTTCAAGCTCGTTAAAAAATAAACCTGCCAACAGAGCATATGTTCCCCCAGAGTTCAAGCTCTTTAAAAAATGAACCTACCTTCGGTAAATAACCTTTGTGATTGCCATTACATCAGCCTTTTGAGCCTTGGTTGTGTTCCTGCCATCACCTCCATTCTTTTGGCCGATCATATGCTTCCACTTGATTGTTTACCTTTTTGAGGAACAGCTGTGACGAGTGGTCCTGTTAGCCACCCTCTTCACATCACCATGTTTTGAGAAGTTCCAAGCTTACCCGGAACCAGTTGCTACCTTGAAACGCCACTCGTTCCTCAAAAACAAGTCTCCTTTAAACTCTTTTCAGACTCGCTAAATATGAAAAGATTGTCGAGCTATTGGCCTCTCTAGCTCGCTAAAGTGATTGGAAGTGCCCTCTCTCCTATATATTTTAATCTTTTTTATACCTGATGGATTATCTTACAAAAAAGATCGAGTGCTTTTCTTTTCGGCTCGCTAAAGTTATCGAAAACCCATCCCTTTCGTATTATTTTAATATTTTTCGGACTTAAGGGATTATGCTATGAAAAAGAATTGTTGGAGTTTCCTTTTCATCCCTTTTCAAACTCTCTAAACATGAAAAGGACTGAGTTATCTTTGTCGTTAAACTTGTTAAAACAATAGCAACAAACTTGTCCACCCAAACAAGAACGAGTTTCACTGTCATTAGACTCAGTAAAACATAGCAACAGGTTTGCCCGAAGGGAAAATTATAGAACAAGCATATGTTATCCTCCTCAAGCTTGACAAAAATAAAGAGGTACTAATCATCAATGATTGGGGAAAAAGGGAAGAAAACTTGAAGAATTTTATTGGTAGCAGGTCGCTCTTGAACATGACACTTTCACTCCATCACCATGATTGAGTCGGGTTGGGTTATTCTGTTCACCGGTCATATCGCTATTGGTCCTCCATACCATCCATCTCTTGGGGTTAACGCTACCAATCCATCTCAGTGTCGCCGATATGTTCAAGAGAAGTCATTCAGAGAATTAACCATCCAGTTAATGCCTCATCCACTGCCATACCTTCACCCTCCATTTTTCACGACCGCCATTCCTGAACCTTGTATCATCAAATCGTTTTCACCTCCAAAAAATCATTTGCTTCGTTTCTTGTCGTAGATGTGGGATACATTAAGGCCCTCCTACGACGGGTCACTTCTTGTCAACATCAGCTCATTATCAAGAATTTGACTTAGAAACAACCCTTTCAGTACTTTGAAGTGTGTATGCCTCAATGGCAAGTTTCTCACTGCCGGCAACAAGTTTACATCAATGGCCTTCGACCGAAAGATTTTGCGTGGTGTGCGACATCAGATCATATATTCACACCACATGAATTGTACTGTAGTACCTTGAGGGTCATTATCATTATCGGTGATTCCTCTCGTGCCTGTTAACAGCTTACATTATTGGCTGGTAATTAGGCGATGTCTTTCCATGTTCGACTTCAGAACATCTTTTCACATGGATCGACTTGTACATCGGGTGAAGATTGAACAAGTTTTGAAGGCCCCAGATCTAGTTTCATCTATCTGAGCTGCGATATATTCAGGAATATAAAGACATCAAATGTACACAGAAGCTGCACAGATAGTCATCTAAGCATGGGAATGCCCACCTCAGCTAGATCATGAAAATAATATGATGATGATGTATTGTATTGTATCTTATACAGGTCACCTTCCAGTTCGAATACCTCGAATCCTCATGATAAAGCATTTCACCCGACATCAAAAGATTTACGACTTCATGCTTTAGGGGGCAACTGTTATAGACATATTTGGGCACTGCAACCCCAATCTTATATGTCAATAAACCAAGGGCTCTTTAACCCCTAAAAGTGTTGTTTCATACCCTAAAGGATCATGGTCAACTGATTACATCATTCCCCAAAGTTCCACCTAAAAAACCACTCAGAACTGGCCAAAATTGGACCATACTGACTGCTCCACTCTCAAGGTGTGATGCATACTGACTTCTACACTATCCAGGTGTGATGCATACTAAAGAGGCCTTTTGTGGGGTGCGATAAGCGAGGATGGACAAATGTCCAAGACAATTTGCTAAGTGGATGCTCATGGAATCTTCCAAAAACTTCTCATATGATGCTTGCCTCTCTGAATTCGCCCAGGGATGAGTAATAGATCCAAGAAATCTCCAAGTGGAACCAAGAACAACAAGTGGAATGACACTAATCAAAAACCTAGAGATGACTCACACCCTTGCAGACATCTATAAATGGATCCCTCATCTGAGAGATCTAAAAGCTGGAATTTTGTAATTTGTAAGGAAGTGCTGATAGTTTGTCTTTGAGAAAGAGCATTGTATTGTTGGGTGATTTTGCTTTTCATGAGGTGAAGAGGGCTTTGATGATGGGAGGATGATGCTGGATCAGACAGCTGGGTTGTAATTCTCCCTTCTATTTTAATAAAGTTCTTTGAGTTTTCCTCCATACAGTCATGTATTTGTGAATCTTGTTATTTGTGAATGCTATTGTATGTTCAATGTACTTCTGATTCTGCATTGTTTATGATATAATAGATCGATATGCTTTGATGGTGTTTTGTTACTTTGTTTCTACAAGTATTCTCTAAGCGGGACAAGTAGGAGAGGAGTTGCAAGCTCTATCAAGGGGGAGAGTAATCAAGCAAGGAGTCAAGCGGAAGATTCAGGTTAGTCCCTTTGCTTCTCTCCTATCTATCATACATAGAGGAAATCACAAATTACTTTGATTGTTTGTTTCTAGGATAGTTGCCAATCCTAGTGGGACTAGCAGATCGAAAAGACACTAGCTTTCCCGGAAACAGGTGCCTACATAGCTTGGGGTGGGAGGGCACATCTCCAAAGAACCCAAGCTGAATGCTGCTATGTTGAAACTGATGAATGTGAAGCAAGTGCCTACTAAAGCAAGGTGGGAGGGCACGTCTCCAAAGGGAACCCATTCTGAATGCTACTCCAGATTTAAAATTGACATAACTCGGTCAATATAACTTAGAATCTTTATTATAGCATTTTTTTTGAAACATAATGACCATTCTACATCTTCTCATGTGTTTAAAATCCCTATCTGGGTACTCTAGAAACTCAAATTCGTGCTGCAATTGTTCCGTTGTCACAAAAGTTCTGAAAAAATAACTGATTTTAAATCAATGATATCTCCCACATCTGAACTCCAATTTGACCCTTTTTTTTTTTAACTGAGGTAGTTTTTTCAAGAGGATCTCAGATATGCAATCATTTTTCTTAAATTATGCACAAAAACTACAAAAAATGATAGGAGAGCTTCCATCCACGAATTGTCGTCAGACAAATTTCTGCAACACAGTTGATTGTAAATTAGTGATATCTCCCCCGATCATTTTTTTGAATTTGGGTATTGTTTCACAAGGAATCTAGACTGGTTATTTTTTTAGTAAATTTTGCATCCAAAATTTTAGATATGATCTGCAAATTCGCCCCCCAAAAAACTCGTGCAAAAAAAAAGAACTTCTCGCTTTGCCCAAGAAAGTTCTTTGTCGAGGTCGTAGCACGTGCATGAAGTTTGTTAAATCTTGATGCAAAATTTTGAAACTGAAACATAAGTCAAACCCTCATTCCCATGGAGTTGTAACCTCAATCTGATACCACTAATTTGAATCTTAGGGGGAGGTCCCTAAGATATAAAAAAATTAAATGGATCTTTGGTGGGGGGGGAGGCCCCCAAGATCTGGAAAATTGAAATGGCAGAAGAAAAGTGGAGAACGCCCAGTAAACAAAACCACAATTTTTTTTATTAAAACAAAGAATAACTTTAAAAGCTACATTGTGGTGGACAATTTATCCTTTTACAAAATGCAACTTGTTACTTATAGCATTTTTTGGTTACAATACCACAGGTAAATTCCATGGGTGGGTAAATACCATGGGTTGATGTCACTTACAATACCATGGGTGGATGCTACTTACAATACCATGGGTAAATTCCATGGGTAAATAAATACCATGAGTGGATGAATACCATGGGTGGATGTCATTTTCCATACGGATCATCCATTTACATCTCAAATTCTTGTTCATCAACCTATATCTCAACTTGTTCACGCTCAAGTTAATGTAAACCAACCTTTATAGGTTGCATCTTTAACTCAACCTATTCCACTAGTATCTAGTGCCTCACAAGCCATGTATACCCAACCTTTTCAAGGTAACTTACAATCACAACCTCTTGGTCAAGCCATTCCTCAAATTCAAGTGGGTCAAAATGCATATGGTATGACGTAGGCACAACCTAACCAACCTTATGTTGGGATGATTCAAAATTCCGTAGGGAAACCATATCAAGGTATGTCTCAAACACCTTACAATCAACAAATCGAAACCCAACCATTTCAACCTTTACAAGGTTATCCTAGAGTTGGGAAGCAAGGTTATGTGTATTCTAGTTATCAGAATCCTCCCTATCCTAGGACACATATACCTGTTGCTCAAGCCATCCCATCTTACCCAGGGTATCCTCCACCAGACCTCAACAGGCAATTTCCATTTGTAGCAACTCTTGAATTTCCATATCTGACCAGACTCACCGATGATCCCATTGCTCCTTCTCCTTGGTGGCTGGTTATTCCCATGAAATTTCCTAGAGATATCCCGATACACCTTAAGGCTATTTTTTTACATTGTCGACACTATAAAATTAGGCTCAGTTTTCACAAGTCTGTTTTTTGTGTTAGCTCTGGTCAACTTCATGGTTTTGTTGTATCAAAACATGGAATTTGTATTGACCCATTGAAATTCCAAGCGATCATAGATCTGTTTGCTCCTTCTTCCCTTCTTCAATTTCAATGAATCCAAGAGAAGGTTAACTTTCTACGGAGATTCGTTACAAACTACGCTAAATTAACCAAAGTATTTACTCGCTTTCTAAAGAAAGGGGTTCCCTTCCATTGGGACGACGCTACTAAAAATGCTTTCGATGCCTTGAAATATGTTCTAATTTGAGCATCCTTGTTATATCACCCAAATTACCAATGCAATTATTTCTTGTACCTCTCTGCTGCAATTGATACCATCGTTATGGCATTGGTCCAAGAGGAAAATGTAGGGACCGAACATCCTATTTATTATTTGAGTCATAACTTGAATGATACAGAGATTAAATATACTCATGTCGAAAAGTTAGCTTTGGCGGTTGTCCAGGTTGTCCAAAGGTTTCGCCACTATATCCTGCTCCATAAAACTATGGTTGTTTCCAATTGCAACCCCATGATGTACATCTTTTCACAAAAATTTCTGGGGGGAAAGTACTCCAAATGGATTGCCATTTTCCAGGAGTTCGATTTGGAGTTCATCATATCCAAGTCAAAGGAATCCTTACTTTTTGCTAAGCTAATTTGCGACCTTCCCACTACTGAAATTGAAACAACGTCTGATGATTCTATTCCGGACGAGTTGTTGTTCTTGATCATGTCATCTGACCCATGGCATGGAGACATTATCATATATCTCCAAACCTAGAATTTCAGGTCTGATACCTCTCTCTTTGACCAGCGACGTATCCGATATCAAGCTAAGAAATATATTATAATCAGCAGAACCCTTTATCGTCGCGGTATTGATATGATTGTCCGAAGGTGCCTCACCCATGAGGAGGATGAGAAAGTCTTGAATGAATGGCATTCTGGGGAATGTGGTGGTCATGTGTTTGGTTATGCCGCCGCACAATTTTTTTTGTGTGCTGGCTACTTTTGGCCTACTATGTTTCGCGATTGCATCCTCATGGTTCAAAAGCGCCATGCCTACTAGATATATGATTGTAAAACCCGTGCTCCACCTGTTCCTTTACACCTTGTTATCATCGTTGGACTGTTTGCAAAATGGGGCATTAATTTCATGACATGTAACCCTCACTGGGCCGGGGGGCATGGCTATATCATTGTAGCGGTAGACTATTTTACCAAGTGGGTTGAGGCAATGCCTACATACATTAACACCAGTGAAACAACTGCTCTTTTCTTTTTCAATCATGTCATTGCGAGGTTTGGTGTACCACAGGATATAGTTACAAACCATGGGAAACATTTTCGTAACCACATGATGTTTGAACTGACTGCTAAGTTGAATCTCTCACATGAGTGTTCAACTCCCTACTACCCTCAAGCGAATGGGCAAGTTGAGGCCATCAATACATTTTTGAAAACAATGCTTCAACGCATGATAGGGGTACATAAATCATACTAACATCTTATCATTTATGTAGCCTTGTGGGCATATCAAACTTTTGTTTCGACTGTTACTGGGTTTACACCATTTCAATTGGTATATGGTCTGGAAGAAATCCTTCCAATTGAATGTGAAATTTCATCTCAGAGACTTGTTGTCGAACTCCTCCCTACCACTTTTGTAGAAGAAGAGTGTCTCTTACATCTGACGAGCTTCGATGAAACCCAGTGTGATGTCGCGATGGATAATGAAGCTCATAATAAATGCATTAAGGTGCAATATGACAAGAGTGTCAAGCCTCGTGTCTTCTTAGAAGGTGACCTTGTCTTGTTGTATGACCAAGAGTTTGAAAAGTTGGGAGCAGGGAAGTTTGAGCCAATGTGGCTAGGCCCATATATTATTAAACGTGTTCTTTGCTAAAGGGGCCTATGAGCTTGTTGATTTTGATGGAGTTCCATTGGCGCAACCTAGAAATGGGTTGTACCTTAAAAGGTACTATTCTTGAGCATTTTTGCATATTTCATTGTGTACATGTCGTATATAGGTGTGTTGAGTGTGTTTACAGTGTGATTCCCTCAAGAGTTTCTTATGATTTATATTAATTCTATTTATATTTGTTTTGTAGATGTCAACATCCCTTCAACCATATGTTGGTTATTTTGATGGCACTAGTCGTAGTACTCAGAAGCTTTTTTCTGCAACATGGGCTATATATGCTATGAATGGAAAGTTAGTGAGTTTACAAGGGATTTGTATCGGTCGCTCTACAAATAATATCGTTGAGTATAACGCAATGATCAAACTATTGTCTTAGGTTATTTCCCATGGTATTCGTCGTATAGTTATCATACTTGAATCACAATTTGTAGTACTATAGTTGACTAATGTCTATTTAGTTAGGAGTCCAACTATGCTTCATATGTTCTTAAGGGTTTGCCTTCTGGAAAGATATTTTGATTATATCCAATATCAACACATTTCTATAAATCTAAACACATTGACAGATGCATTAGCAAATCATGTTTTAGATAGACATTTGTGACACATGTAAATTAAATTCAAGTTACATCACATACATTGAATGAGATAATAGAACGAATAAGAAACATTGATAGGTAAATAGCTATGTATATATCAAAGTTTGGTTTTACAAAAAAAATTGCCCAAGATACATATGGCCACACAACCTATCATATCAAAAAATATACGTGTAGTCAAAATATGGCTATATATATAAGCCTCCTAGTAGACTAATCATGATGCTCATGATAGAAATCCATTGTGTGGGCCAACTTACACAGTAGCTGGTTGATACGACCATGCACGCCAAACTGTAGTCTCATAGGGATCTGGTTGACCCTCATCTCAACTATGCCCTAGGTCAACCCCTCCATATGACGCTCAACCTCTGCAAGAGTCTCGACCACATTGAGATCCTGCAGTACCTCTCGTCCCCCTGCAGCAACCTGTACTCCTACTGGTGCCTGTTGTGATTCTCCCACACACTGAAGATAGGAGGAACCCACAAGTCAAATGGATCCAACGTCTGCATGTGAAAAAATCAATAGTTTAGTCATGGATACATAGAAATATAAAAAAAAATTGTAAAATTTAAAAAACTAAAAAATGATGAAAATGTTTCTTATTTTACCTGTGGCACCCCATTGCTCACCATCAAGAAGCACGAGCTTTAGGTCTCCGCAGAAATCTATCCTTGCATATGGATAGTATTCAATCATAATGAGTTGCATGCACAACCATCAGAAGAATATTGGTGTGAAGCTCATCGATGACGGACCTGCATGTCTGGACATGAGATCCACCCACCTCCTCATCCGTGGAACTCTCAGATGTGTAGGCTCAAGTTACATATGTTGTGGCCAAAACAATGGAATCTGCTCTAAGGCAAATGAAATCAAGATCAAACCATAACCAAAGTTATTCAACCATCCATCCTTTGCCTTGGTTAGTTGTTCCTTCATATTTGTGAGTATTCCCTCGCTCTAGTTGAATATTGTCAACTCCATACACTCTAGAGCGTACTGCATATGAGACCTATTGTCCAAATGTAGAGTAGCATTACTAGCCAATATAAGAATGATAAATAGGATTGTCCTCAGAGGTAAATGAATCACATCCTTGATATCAATTTTCCCATCCTTGCTCGGTTGGGATCGAGGTCTACAATGTGCACTAATGTAATCCTTGACTGTCTCTCCACCCCTCCTTGAACTAGATAAAGAGATGGGGGCACCTCACCTCGATAGACCTGTCAATAAGTATATATCTTCCACCTGTATCTCAAGCATATGTGCTCCAAGTCTAAACGCCTATGCCTAAACATCCCATGCTCAGATAAGATACTCCAACAACTCTATATGTTGCCTCATCCCAAGAAGCCAGAAAAATTTCAAGAGCCCACAATCTCTCAATGCCTAGATAGTGGTTGGGTCATTAGCTATATTCAAATATTGTTCCTCATGTTCTCTTTCTCGCCATATCAGAGCCATTTTGTTCCGATGAAGACCTGAAACACAACAAGAAGAATTATTAGAGTGAGTTTCATGCAAAAAATTAGGAGATTTTTTAGAGAAACAGGAAAAACAAATTTGTGAATTACACCCAGTGCACCCCCCTAAGGGCAAGAAGTGCATTGCAGTGCCCTAGGAAGTACAATTTTTTCCCACCCAACACATCTTTTGACACTGCTAGGGTGTGTTGGAGTTAGGGCGAAAAATTAAAGACCTAAGTCCCTCAAAAAAAAAAAAACATGCATGAAATGACAAAATGGAACCATAGAAAAGAAGAAGGTGAGATCTCCTACCTGGAAGTGATGAGACTCGAAATGATCCACCGAATTAGCCGCAATCAGCTGAATAATATCAAGGGTAAAGAGCACTCAAAACTCACTCACCATGAGGTAAAATGTGAAATGGTAAAAATGAATTACTTTTTTGCCTATTTATGGTCATTTTCATAATTATTTTTAATATTTCAATATTGACTTAAATCTGACTCAATTTGATCATGGATCAAATATTTTTAATCTTTTGTGTTGATATTGCAACAAGATGATGGAGCTTAGTGGAAAGGAGTCGCCTTCACTAAGTGGGCCCGCAGGCAAATTATGGTGCAAAGTCTATTTTTAGACTATGTCTATTTTTAGACATATGGATCATGTCTATAAGCTGCAGAATGTTGTTTATGGATGATTGATCATGTTGGGAAAAATAGATGGACTTCTATTTTTTATCACAGCAGGAGTAATCACAGCAGGAGTGATCAGATTCTATTTTTAGACTGCTAGTCAAAAATAGAAAAGTCAAATATTATTGTCTCATAATAATATTTAGACTATAAACTTTATCTTATTCTCTTGGAGCACTTCAGTTTGAGCTACAGATGTGGCACATGTAGCTGTCAGAAGGAAATACGCTTTCTTTGTGGGTCAGTTGAGTTATTGCATGCAGGACTTCAGTTAGAACTCAAGCAATTGAGTTTGGTGGAGTTGATTGTGGAGTTGATGGAGTTGTGTTCAGTTTGACTTGGTTAAACTAGTTGTAACTAGTCTAACTATAAATAGACTAATGATGAGTTGATTATTAACTCATAAAGCAACTAAAGAATACATCAGTTAACTCAGTTGCATGTTAGTGCATGTACAGTTCAACAGGGACAGGTGTTAGAGGATGAGATTGCTATCAGTTGTGATTATAGTTGTGCATGAGTATTTCCACAAGCAATGTATTGAGTATGCCAATGAGTATTGCGTTGATTTGCCCAGTAGAATAGCCTGTGCTCACGTGATTTCCAGTGTGAGTGATTCTCAGCAGGTTTATGCAATAGAGGCAGGCAAAGCAGTGGAGAAGATTTGAACTTGTGACTTGTTTGAGTTTGAGTTAGTTTATGTGTAATAGGTGGAGATAGTGTTGGATACTTGTGAGAAGTATTGACTATGTAATTTTACATGTTCTCAATCATTAATATACAGATAGTGTGGGGTTTTCAGCTGTAAGCTTTCCACGGGATACATACTATGTTAATGTGTGCATGATATTGATGTTTTATTGTTATTGATGCTCCTAAATTGATGATCAACATAGAGGAGCTTATGTATTGTGTATGTATTCCGCAATAGTACATGATCAGGATAATCTCCATTGAATATGTGTTTATTATTCAAAATTTCTACATTTTGGTGGTGTTTTGAGCAGGTTAACAATTGTTTAATGGATTTGACAATGTCTGAATTAAAACAAATCATTTTGACAAAAGAGCATATTTTTATCACTTTTTTGGGCTCTATAAATCTATGAAAAAGGAACCCCCTAAAGTCCTCTTTCATCTCTTTTTAGACTCCCAAAATATGAAACGATTGTTAAGCACTTGACTTTTCGAACTCGTTAAAGTAAATGAAAAGATGTTTACTCGGTATAAGTTTAACCCTTTTCTGGACTGAGATAGACTATTTACAAAAAACGAATACCTTAGTCGAACATGGATAAGAGGTTCTCCTGAGTATCGTTTTCTACATTTTCAGACTCAAGAGACTATTCACAAAAAGGAGCCTTTGGAGTTTTATTTTTTGCCTCTTTTTCAAACTCTCTAAACTTGAAAAAGGAGTCAAGTTACACCTTCGTTGGACTGAAATATTTTGTCTAGTGTTCAAGTTCAACACGTTCTTTCACACCATATGGATTGTACTATTGTACCTTGAGATTCATTAATATCATTGGTGGTTTCTATCGTGTTTGATAATGACTTACATCATTGACCAGTAATCAGATGGTGTCTCCCATGTTTGACTCTAGCTCCTTTATTCGCATGTTTAGACTCGTACATTGCATGATCGAGTGAATGAGATAGAAGACCCTTGATCTAGTTCCATCCATCCCGACTGCGATTTTAGGATTGATGCAAGATTGCAAAGCATGATGGCTATGATCATACAGACAATCATCTAATCATGGATCCACACTTTTTCATCAGTAGACATAACTTCTTGATCATTATACATGTAATGTTAGCTTATATGCTGAGAATGGGTATGCCTCCCTCAACATAGATATCATGATAAAATGTATTGTAACAAATGATGATCTCGACTATTTGTTCTTGATCTGAACTTGTCACAAGGTAAAGCACTTTAGTCATCAGCTGTTGTTTCTGAATTTGTGCTTTAGGGGGAAATCTGTTATAGGTCATTTTGTCGCTTCTGGTCAATACGCTTGCAAACCAGATCAATCACCATCCGTGAACATGTTGTCATCATCCCTACACAAAGCCCTGAGCATGACATTTTTTAATAACTAAGTGTTTGGGTCTAACTGCTAAAACTCTATGCTTTTAAGGCCCAATTTACCCTGCCCCTTTAGAGACCTATGTTTAGTAGCAGTTTGCTTCATTCTGCACCAAAGTTGATCAATAACAGCTTGTCCCTTGCTAGGGGTGAGCTGATTCTAGAAATTCAGGAAAATTAAAAAGGATCCCAAAGCTTCCTCTTCTAGAAACTTCCAAGAGTTGTTTTAACCATTTACCTTGGATAATAAGTTCGAATATTATATGATCCTACCTTAGAGACTTCACCTCTTATCCCTTGAGTTCATCCTCCCATCTTCAGTGGATCTCAAGCCTAGATTGGTAAATGGATAAGAATTCCTAAACTACCATTCCTTTCCTATAAATTTATTGCCATTTACAACATCAAGGTGGGATTTTGGAGATTGATCATGCCCTCATGTTGCTGCCTTGAATATAAGAGAATCATCATATTCACGCATTAGGATGACATTGAGGTGTGCTTTGTGCCAAGGAAGGACAAATCAACTAGGTGAGATCTCTACAAGATCAACTACTATTCTTGGTTGTAAACTCTCTCTTATTTCTATTAATATAATGAGTATATTGTCTTTCTATATGTGTTATGTTACATGCATTCATGTATTCCAATGCTTCTCTGATCCATTGAATATATTAATTGAATTATGCTACGTAGATGTTGTGGATCTTTGGCTTGTTATGAATGTATATGCATGTTCTAATTCTAGCAATCAGAGCTACGAATGAAACTTACAAGTAAGGAGGAAAGTAAATCTTGCAACGAATTCCAAGTAAGCCTCTTTCCCATTCTTCAATTTCTCTAAGGGAAACTTTATATTCTTTTCTTTCTGTTATTCAAGACCATTCCACTAGGTCTAGGGAAGATACCTTTGTCCGCAATCATAAATTCTGCATAACACCTCCCAAGATCCAGATCAGTGGTATCAAAGTGAGGCTACTCTTGTCTATTTTTTTTGTGCATGCCCCCAATGAGGTTAGGGTACAAGGAGCTCAGACTTGAACTATTGCAACCTTTGCAAGACCATCCTCACCGACCCCAACAACCTCACATGGCAGACAAAAAGAAAATTGATAGAGCAAGAGATCCTTTCAAACTGTTGCTCAAGGAAGCACTTACACGACAAAGGAGTGAGATGATGGAATCTTTTACAACATCTCATTGGATGGTGAGAATTTACAAAGATAAAGCACCAGATCTCTACTAGGCACATCAACAAGTGAACTATCTCAGCATGGTTATGGGTCAACTACACAAAACCCTTGCCACCGAAGTCCATTTGCTAGGCCGCACATTGTTAGCATCACAGTTGGCCCATAAGCATTACAGGGTATCTATATCGTGAGATCTTCATTCATCACGGTTATGGGTCAATCACACAAAACCCTTGCCATTGAAGCCCATTTTCTAAGACGCACACTGTCAACATCATTGTTGGCCCACAAGCATTACAACGTATCTCTATCCTCAAATCTTTGTTCATCGAGGTTAAGGGTCATCCACAAACCCACGGTTATGGATCAACCACGCAAAACCCTTGTCTTCAACAACACCTAGTTTTCAGTCATCCAAAACCCACAATTATGCTCATATTCAACAAAGGCTTCCCGGAAGGGAACTTTACGCAATGGGGACGATTGCTTCTTTAGGAGGGAGGATTCCCAATTAATAATTATTTGTCTTTCAATGGTTGTTATAACCATAGAAAATGCATGATAATAAACAAAATAAATCACAATATTAAAGTAAGAATTTAATTGCACGATGATTTAAATTTTACCATAGTAACTATGATACTCACCTATGGTATTCACCCATGGATTTTGAAACCAGGTATCATAATTTATTATATTTACCCATAGTGTTGTAATTTATTATATTTTCCCATGGTATTCACCCATGGATTTTGTAAACCATGGTATTTACCCATGGTATTTTGGAATGTAAAAGGGGATAACTCTCGGTGGAAGGCACCCCTAAAAATTATAAATACGACCGCTAAAAATTATAAATACAGGAATTCACCGGGAGCAAAGCATGCTTTTTCTCATAATGTAGTCTAGTGGATTATTATCAATTCAATAAATGTTTGAGTTCATTTTTATTGTTGTTCTGACTCTTGCACATATGCCATATTTCTAGTTATCTTTACAATGTCAATATTCTTTTACACATTATGCCTTATTCTCAAATATTTTTATAATGCTTTTATGCAATATTTATCTCATGCATTATGAAATATTCCTTTGTCACTCATGAAATTTCATTTCTTAAATAATTTGGATGATGTCAACATTAATGTATTAGATTTGATGAGAACTTTGCAGTTAAGCATGCTTGAGTCAGAGTACCATTAGGATGGGTGACTTGCTGGGAAAATTTTAGTTCTTATTATTTTATCACTTTCTTTGGTCTCATTCCTCCCAAGATCTGAATCAGTGGTACCAAAGTGAGGTTGCTCTTGTCTATTTTTTTGGCATGTCCCCAACGAAGTTAGGGTACAAGGAGCTCAAACTTGAACTATTGCAATCTTTGCAAGATCGTCCTCACCGACCCCAACAACCTCACATGGCAGACAAAAAGAAAATTGATAGAGCAAGAGATCCTTTCAAATTGTTGCTCAAGTAAGCACTTACACGATAGAGGAGTGAAATGATGGAAGCCTTTACAACATCTCATTGGATGGTGAAACTTTACAAAGATAAAGCATCATATCTCTACCAGGCGCATCAGCAAGTGAACTATCTCAGCATGGTTATGGGTCAACCACACAAAACCCTTGCCACTGAAGTCCATTTGCTAGGCCACACACTGTCAGCATCACAGTTGGCCCACAAGAATTACAGGGTATATATATCCTCGAATCTTCGTTCATCACAGTTATGGGTCAACCACACAAAACCCTTGCCACTAAAGTCCATTTGCTAGGCTACACACTATCAACATCACTGTTGGCCCACAAGTATTACATCGTATCTTAATCCTTGGATCTTCGTTCATCATGGTTAAGGGTCATCCACAAACCCATGGTTATGGGTCAACTACACAAAACCCTTGTCTTCAACAACAATTGGCTTTAGGCATCCACAAACCCACAACTATGCTCATATTCAACAAAGGCTTCCACAAAGGGACTTTACACAATAGGGACCATTGCTTCTTAAGGAGGGAGGATTGATTGGAAAGTAATTACTGCAATTAATAATTATTTTTCTTTCAATGGTTGTTAAAACCATTGATAATGCATGATAATAAACAAAATAAATCACAATATTAAAGTGAAAACTAATTGTATGTTGATTTCAATTTTACCATAGTAATTATGATACTCACTCATGGATTTTTCAAACTAGGTATCATAATTTATTATATTTACCCATGGTGTTGTAATTTATTATATTTTCCCATGGTATTCACCCATGGATTTTGTAAACCATGGTATTTACCCATGGTATTTTGAAATGTAAAAGGGGATAACTCTCAGTGGAAAGACACCCATAAAAATTATAAATACGGGAATTCACTCGGAGCAAAGCATGTTTTTTCTCATAATGTAGTCTCATGGATTATTATCAATTCAATAAATATTTGAGTTTGTTTTTCTTGCTTTTTTTTTTCAAATACCTCTCTTGTGCATGTGCCATATTCTCAGTTACCTTTATAATGTCAATATTTCTTTTACGCATTGTGCCATATTCTCAATTATTTTTATAATGCTTTTTCTGCAATATTTATCTCATGTATTATGAAATATTCCTTTGTGACTCATGAAGTTTCATTTCTTAAACAACTTGGATCATCTCAACATTAATGTATAAGATTTGATGAGAACTTTGGAGTTAAGCATGCACACGCCAGAGTAGTATTGGGATGGGTGAATTGCTGGGAAGATTTTAGTTCTTATTATTTTTTCATTGTCTTTGGTCTCATTCCTCCCAAGATCTAGATCATGGAGCCTTGGAGCAACATAGTTGTTGGGTTGACACCTTAGCAGTTAGCCTAGAGGGTGCCTGGAGCCCTGGAGTAGCATGGTTGTTGGGTTGGAACCTTGTTCATGGAGGACATGCTTTAATCGATTAATCGTTGTCTATGGAGTTGTAGCCCCTGTTTGAAGGTGACCTGTGGTTGAGAACGATGAACCACGAGGTCTATGGCTGGGTGGAACGTGGAAAGCCCACAACAAGATGCCAATTTTATATAGATAAGTGTCCAAATTTATGTGTTATGTTGACTATTGATTATGGATAAATATTTAATAACTAAATTAATGATTTTCTGTTGTGCATAGTATGGGCATATATTTAACTATGTTTACTTTTTAATGTGTTAATGTATTACTATTTAAATACCCTAAGTTATCGAATATAAATGCTGATGTTGATAAGTTTTTGTTGTATAATATTTTTTTTTGTATATATAAAGTAACATCTCCCAAAATATTTTGCATTTGCATCTTCGTACTGAGTATTGTAGTTGAGGGTTATCCTTCCATGAAGTTATTGCATATTTTATGTGTTATGGATGTGGTAATGTTTCCTGATGGGAGGCTAGGGCCATTGCATGACTTTGCCACCATGTTAGGTCGTGGCCCTCTAATTTCAGTTGCACAAATGAAATCTTCCGTTCTTCCTCTATATAATGAACACTGCAATAAACTTCTAATTGTTGCAACTAGTGATTTAGGTTCGGAGCATCAATCTCACCTTGGTATGGCTTTACCTTGGCACGACTTGATATCAAACTTCACTTCCATTTCGAATAGAGACTATGAATGGTTCATGGCACTTGAACTAGGTTGATATTTTTCGAGTCCTTTCTTTGGCTCATTCTTTGTTTCTTCCTGATCTCCTGATCTCCCCTCTAATTGGACCTTTGTGTTAGAACCCCCATCTTCTCTGGATAACCTGAACTTATTGGTGAGGGACACCATGAGGAGATTCACATTATGGCTTATATCTGCATCTTGTGCTTCCATCCATGAAAACCTCTTCTCTGCAGGATCATGATGGTTATTCACAGTTTCATTAGCTATGACTAGGGTTTTATGACTTTTTGTCTTAGTCGATCTAGCTTCCCCACAAATATCCACAATATACCCAAGGAAACCTGCAGTAATACCACTATGATCCATAAAAACCGTGGATATTCCATTGGATAGTTTGTCACAATAGATCAGATAAATTATTCATAAAATCTAAAATCTACACTATGAGGGTTTATTTCTATATAGATTTCTTGTTAGGTCCCTATACTACTAGTGTAACCCCTTATCATTATTAGTGCAACCCCCTTATTATATTGTCATGCCCATGTAGTCCCCATATTGTTATTATTGTTCCCCATAGAAGCCCACTATTGTTATTGGTGCGCCCTTACATTAGTATTGTTATGTCAGCTCTAATTATATTGTGACCCCTTAGACTCCTATATATAGAAAGGAGGCCTTGTAATTTGTATCATCCAAGAATTTTTCGTTTTTGTATATAAAGGAGGTTTCCAGCTTGAAGAGGTTGATTTCTAAGTCATTGATCTATCTTTTCTATCTTTTTGGGAGTTGGTTTCATAACATTTGGTATCAGAGCTTTGGATTCCAGGGTTTCGCTGCTCCAAACAGGTCATCGTGGAATTTTCGCTATAACTTTTTCTCTACAAAGTTTCAGATGCTAAAAAAAAACCCATTTGAGCTTAAAGTATTATGAACCTTAGGTTCGAATTTCAAATCTTGTATCACTAATTTTTCGGAGATATGATCTGAGGAAGTTAGGGTTTTTCCAAGCTCCATAATTCCATCGCAAATAGGTCATCATGGAATTTTCGCTGTAATTATTTTTCTACGAAGGTTCAGACTCTGAAATTAAAACCCATATGAGATGAAATCTTGATGAAGCTCGGGCCTGAATTTTAGCTCTTGTTTCACTATATTTTTGGAGATATGGTCCAAGACATTCAGGGTTTTTGCAAGATCCAGAATTACATCCCAAACATGTGACCTGGGGAAAATCGTCATAACTTTCTCTCTGAGCATCATATTGAAATTTCATCAACAGTTATAGAAAGAGGATGGTCTATAGTTTTTTGTGTATCACTTTCATGTCCTAAGGTTGAAACAGTGACACGTGGTACTTTGTACAAGCTCACTCTACTGAACTAGTCTATAATCAAGCCATAGTGGGACATTTGGCATAACGCTTCCTTGGAGAATCCAATATTGATCAAACTTACGGGGTTGGAAAGAGGACTTAGAGGGCTACCATAGGACAAAATTTCAGAACTTGAAGATCTGAAATTACAGAGTTACATTGATTTAAATATCGAGCTCTGAAAAGAAAGAAAAATAATGACTCGAATCAAGAAAATAGAAACACCTAATAAGCAAAATTGGATGGATGATTTGAAGAATGTGATTGAAGCTAAGATAAATAGTTTTATATGTGCCATGGAAGCTAATATCGATGGTATGGAAGCAGATTTGAAGAAAGGCATGGAATATTTGAAGAAAGACATGGAAGGTTTGAAGGAAGGTGGGACAAAGATGCTACAAGAAAGGCCTCCTAATGACGAAAAGGCAGTAGAGGAAACTCATGGTGAGAAAATAAATAAATGTTAATCATGATTTCATAGAATCTAACATTGGATTGAAGACCCACCATATTCCAAAGATCGATATGAGGAAGTTTGATGCCAAGGATCTCGTAACATGGATACTACAGATGGAGAAATATTTTGATCTACATGATGTGCAACTGTTACAAAGGTACGTATTGCATATTTATATTTAGGACCGAATCATTTTTTATGGTATAAAGGGATTTGTTCTTGTAAACCACTTGTCACCTAGTCAATTTTCACAGAGGAAATGATAGCACATTATGAGGATACAAAGAGAAACACCTTCTTTAGTCAATTGATAAATATCAAACAAAAGGGTTCAATGGCAGAGCACATTGAGGACTTACAAAAATTGAATATAAGGGCAAATGATATTCCAAAGAAACAGAGGATTGATGTCTTCATAGGGAGTTTAAATGATAACATTCAACATGAGGTTCGTCTTTGGGAACTTGATTCATTGGAGAAGGCATTCAGGTTGGCAAGAAAAATTGAAAGAAAAATTATGGCAATAAGAAATCCTACCACTCACAATTATAAAGATGGAAGTGTTGTTTCTCTTAGCCTTCAACATCCTACAAGTTTGACACCACAACAATTGTAAGAAAAAAGAGAAAACGGGCTTTGTTACAGTTGTGATAGCAAATACACTAAAGGTCATAAGTGTGCTAAGAAGAAATTATTTTACATTGATTGTGAAGAGGAGGAAGGAAAGGATGAAGAAACGTCAAAAGAAGAGGATATACACCAGGAACGAACCCCATAGAAGGAAGAAATGAATCCAACCATATCTTGTAATGCATTGGCAGGAATTATCACTCCTCAAACTCTCAATATAGAAGGACATATCAAGAAGAAAAAGGATAACCTCACTTTCGCACAGAATCGAATGAAACAACCGGAAGATCAACATCGCAACGAAAGAAGTTTTGATATAGGTGACTGGGTATTTTTACGGCTACAACCATACAAACAAATGTCCCTCAAGCAAGCTAAGAAGGATAATAAATTATCACCAAAGTACTATGGCCCTTACAAGGTGCTGCAAAAGATTGGTACTACGGCATACAAACTGGAGCTTCCTGCATCTTCCCGAGTGCCCCCAGTTTTCCATGTTTCATGCTTAAAGAAGGTTATAGATGACAAGCTCCCGGTTCAAACAATATTGTCGGAACTTGACGAGGAAGGAAAAATCATATTGTAACCTGAAGTAGTCACGAAAACAAGAACCTGAAAACTATGAAATCAATCAATTTCAGAGTATCTCATCAATTGGAAGAACTTACCCGCTGAAGATTCCACATGGCAGGACGAGAATTTAATACAGAAGCATCCAGAACTACTCAAGCATTGAGGACAACACTTTTTGAAGGATAAGGACATGTTAGGTCCCTATACTACTATTGTAACCCCTTATTGTTATTAGTGCAACCCCCTTATTATATCGTTGTGCCCATGTAGTCCCCATATTATTATTATTATGCCCCATAGAAGCCCACTATCGTATTGTTGTGCCCTTACATTATTATTGTTATGTCCACTCTGATTATATTTTGACCCCTTAGACTCCTATATATAGAAAGGAGGTCTTGTCATTTGTATCATCCAAGACTTGTTCGTGCAATGAAAAGGAGGTTGCCCCCTCGAAGAGGCTAATTTTTAAGTCGTTGATCTATCTTTTCTATCTTTTTGGGAGTTGGTTTCATAACATTTATAGATCTATAAATTATTGTTTATTTCATATGTATGCAAATTATAATTATGTGGAAAATAGAGAATAGTGAAATAAAGACTCATGCACCATGATTGACACAAGATATATCTTGGGAAACCTTTTCGGGAGAAAACCGAGCTGAAAGGTGATGCCACTCAGCTCTCTTTCTCTAAATAGAAAATGGATACAAGTACAAAATGTAAGGCCTGTGGCCCATGGGCTACTATAGTGCACAAATGCTCTCTATGTGCTCTCTCCCTATCCCTCTTGACTAATATGCTCATATATGGAACAAGATACTCTCGAAAAGAATGGAACCCCTTTTCCTCCTAGTGGCCTAGTTATAACACAACTCGATAACATAGTAGTGGTTATGTTTGACTCTTTCAACTCTTAACTGGAGTTACAAACTTGAGCCTTCTTAAGTATTTTTCATCATGATCACATGGATAGCCCCTTTTCCATGAATAATGGGGGCTGACATGGCATCCTCTCGAATTATTGTGGCCAAAACAAGAAGGTCAACCTTCGAGCGTGTTATCAACAAAAAAAGATCACCTAGCCATTTCTAACGAGCTGGATCGAAATACACCATGTAGGATTAATTTTACCATACTAAAATCACTTTCACCATGGGAAATAATTTAGTAAACCATTTTTATTCAATTAATGAAACTTCTTGGAAGGTGTACCAAAAATATCTCACATAAGTCACTGGTGACACATGACCCCAATGACAATTTATGGCTGCTTCTGCTTCAAATCTGCAATAATAAGACTAGAAAAACCTGCAACAAAATGATAGATGTGATCCAAAACAACAAAAATCAATATATATCCAATGCAATAACACAAATGGAAAGACTTTTAAAATGAATAATAAATCTTTATTGATAACACCTGGTGAAGGAGATCACAAAAGGCTCTGCAAATGTAACACCATCCTTCCATATCTACCCAAGTAACCAGCCAAACGGGGTAAACATGTGACAAGAGGCTACTATGATATGATTCAACCTCCTAGGTATCCTTAAGGAAGTGGAATCGATGGAAACCCATCTAACATACCTTCCACCTCAACAATAACACTCCGAGGAGCCATTCCAACCACACAAGTATCATGCCCTTGGGTCCTACTGATTTTTTAAACTATTAAACCTCTGGACGCTCCCATGGTATGGGTATGCCAATGTCTAGAGAGATTTGGATGCTCCCACAAGCCTGCATGCTTACGTCTAGGGACTATTTCCAGCAGACCTGTGCCAAAGTTTGCGGGATTAAAGGAACTTTTCAAGCCTAGAATTCTGGCCACTACCTAGAACTTGTTGTAACATCCAAAATCCATTAAACACATGATGACAAGACCAATAAACCAAAAACTAACTCTGGGATGAGGCCTAACCATCGCCAACTGGGACTGACATTTAGTCAAACACTTGGCATCAATGCAATCTACAGGTCTAAGATATAATACAAATCATGAATGACTGAAAACTCTTATGGGACATGACAATAAGGATCACCACCTTCTCCTTTGAACTGTTAAGACATAAATTAGGTCTTGCATCCATAATTTTAACAATTACAAGTAAATACATGAAATAACCATGACAATAACCAATCATATAGCCATGCTTATAACCAGCATTAAACCATGAAAATAACAGTGAGATATCAACCATTAAATCCACATATTAATAAGTACAAAAGCAATATAACTTAACTTTTATTAAACATAGGAAAATATGACCAGATTCAGGACTTCCACGTACCACCCAACCGTAGACATGGTTGAACCAAATCTTTCTTTCAGCCAGTCACCCCCATGCCATATTCCAAGCATGAATGTGGGATCTCATGGAAAAACCAATCCAAAAACAACCAAGGGAATCTAGAGGTTAAACCACCTCCACCCTCACCAATCCGTGATCACACCAAAACTGGTGCTCTAATCACAAAACCAAACCGAACTTGGAATGCCATCTAGAATCCATCACAATACATGAGGAATTTTCTGTCTCCTCATCTCTCAGGTTTTACCGCAATCCATTCCTGGATCACTAGGCCCTAAATCAAGACATCTCCCTCAGGCTTTACTGTGTATCCCACCAAAATTGGTCAAGGGATTCCTAGGCCTTTGGCACTGAACATTGAGACCACCTCCGCCCTAGATTCCGAAATCTATCCTACAATTCCAAAGCTCAAAACCAAGATCAACATTCCAACACACCATGGCACCCGAAAAAAGGCAAGGCTAGGCTGAAAACCACTCCCATAACTTGGAAAAACCATGCCACCGACAACAAGAGAACCATACATGAACATGCAAAGCCATGCATGTCAAAACCAGCTAGGAAATCACACATGCAATATGTTACCTGTAAGTATTCCTACTGAAGTTGCTTGATGTTGCTCTTCCTTGCTTGATCCTTGCTTTCCTTCCTTTCCCTTTGCTTGCTTTTCCTTTCTTGCTCCAAAGCTAGAGTGCTCTA
The DNA here is from genome assembly GCA_031772625.1 of Pinus tabuliformis. NCBI lineage: Eukaryota > Viridiplantae > Streptophyta > Pinopsida > Pinales > Pinaceae > Pinus > Pinus tabuliformis. Next base: position 255,027,150 of record CM062805.1, read on the forward strand.
AGAAAATTCTAAGTGTCCAAATGTGTGTGTGTGTAAGAGAGAGAGAGAGAGAATAATGAGAGAGCTCCAAAACAGAGCTGACAAAAGATTACACTAACTAAGCCTGCCCACTGATTCTCATAAGCCTTTTTATCAATGAGGCCTCTATTTTCTTCAATTTCCATCATTTTCCTTCATTTTCCTCCTCACATGCAACTTGTGACCTTTCACCTTCCTTTTCTCCTTTCCTTTATTTTCATAAATAAATGTGCCTAAAATGCCTTTTTGCCTTTTTAATGTCTTTGCCTTTGCCTTTGCCAATTTCCTTTAGCCATAAACACATATAGTGATTCCCATTAGGATATATTTTCTCAACATTCAGCTTGGAATACATGTCCCTTAACTGTGGTCTTATTTTGTCTTTATTAACTTTTATTACATGAAATTTTCACCAGGGTTGTTACAACAAATCCCCCTCTGTTGTATGGGTTCTTTGATGTCCTAATGCTTCAGTAACCGATTCTCTCTCTCAATATGTGAAAAACCCAAAACAATGTGTAGAAATCAAGTGGGAGCTCAAGTGCAAAAAGGCGATAATGGTGACGATGATAATGATCATGGTCAAGAATGAATGGAAAACCCTCCTATTTATAACAAAGTATTGAGTTAATCTCGAAAATGGAGAATAATAAAATAATATTGACCAAACCAAGATCTAACCGTTAGGAATACTTTATTATATTTTTTGGAGAGAAAAAAATATTCAAAATGGTCAAATATCTTTATTTAGAAATAATTAACAAATAAAATGATTTATTAATTATTTCACGAGGATTAAGAATGGTGTGAAATTGAAATAATTATTAAATAGTAATTTAACAATTATTCCAAAAATAGAATTAAGGATTAATAAATAAATAGTGATTTATTAATTATTCATAGAGGATTTAGTCAAATGTGACAATGAATAATGATCAAACAAGTATTTAATAATTATTCCTAGAGAAAATTAAATAAATAATGATTTATTCAATTATTCTCACGGGGTTTTTAATTTTAATTAGAAAATAATTGAATAAAAATGGTTTACTAAATTATTTCCCATTGTCAAAGTGATTTTACTATGGTAAAATTAATCCTACATGGCGTATTTCGACCCACCTAGTTAGAAATGGCTAGGTGTTCATTTTTTGGTGATAACATATTGCCCCATAACGTATGAATGTTAGGAGAAAATCATATGTCTGAAATACGTTGTAGGTTACACTTCCACGAGACACCAAAGGGAAGTCAGAGAGAGAGAACTGAAGCAATGCAAGTAAGGACAAAGATTTCACCTTACTTGGTGCTTATTATGGTCCACAACCTAATCCTTCTGAGCCTAGCTCATCTAATGTTTGCATGCTTCAAGCGTCATGGGCTGCTCACAAGTGGTCTAGTATGCCTACACAATAGCTAACACCTTAGCAAACTGTTGTTCCCAACTCAACCCAACCTTCTGGTACTACTCCTCAAGGTCCATTTCCTTCTGATGGTATCTCTTCTAGTCCTTTTCAGCCCAGAACTGTTCCCTGAGGTCTTGACCATCTTGGAGCCATTCCTCGAGGCCATTACCCTTCTGGTCAGATATCGTTCCTATTTCCACCCCCCGAAAGTTTATTCTACACCCGTTATGGCTACATTGAGTTTACCTAACATTACCTTGGGGATCCCAGTCTGGTATATTGATCCTCCCGCAAACACTCCCCTTGATCAACTCAAACCTTACACTGCTTTGACCCTGGTTCAACCTGTTGTTCCTACCCCTTCCTTTGCTTCAGTTCCATAACAACCTCAATAGGAACCTACTCTTGTTGCGAAAGCATATGGTGAGGGGGGAAAGCCCAGAAAAAGGGAACCAAAGACAAGGCACCCCAACCAACTCCAGCTCATCCTAAGTCGCTAAAGCTTACTCCTCCATGTGCTTTGTGTGATGTTGTTGGTCATGCCACCAATAATTGTCCTGAACTCCCTCATATCAAGAATGTGGTCTCTGATACCTTCCATGATTCTAACATTCCTGAGGTCCATGTCACCTTAGCGAGTTAGCTAAGAAGACCAGATCATTATGCACGAATCAACCTTGTGCTTTGTGTGATAATTATGGCCATTATTCTCATCGTTGTCCCCGTCTTGAAGAGTTTCATGATACACTTCAAATGCTTCACAAATTAGAGGTCGCTCATAGTGATTCTCCTATACCTATGAGTTCTGGTCCCACTCCTATGCCAGAGCAGGAGGTCTCTCAACCACCCATCATGATCCCTCCCCTGAGGTCGAGATGGCGGATAGTACCACTCCTATTCTCTACCTTTCATCATCCATGGGATCGATATATTAGGACTCCCTTGATTCTGTTGAACCTTCTTCGATGAACACTTTGGTCTCAACATCGGTAGATGTCACATCTACTAGTCACGTGTCTCCCAACCTTGACGATGCGTATGTTAACCATATCTCTCATGAAGATGCCTTAGGTATCTCCTCTTCATAATGTGGTCTCTCTTCCTCTAGTCTCCCCATCTTCCATTCTGATGAAGACATCATGGAAGCCATAACCACCCTTGATTATCCTTGGGATGATATGCACCATCGTGTGTACTTCCTTCCACAACAAACCCATGATCAATATGTTGTGGAGTCCAAAGAATTCATCCATAGTGAGGTCAATTGGTTCAATGACCCCTTACTTCGAACCACATCCACCTTGTGGCCATTACATTTACACACAATGTTTGGGTGAGGGGGCATCTACTTTCACGAGTCTAGGAGAAGCAATTCTCCCCAACCTTCCTAGTGCATTTGGTAGTGTCGACTCTAGTACCATTATCCTTACCCATTTAGAAGAACCTCTAGAGTCTCATATCACTCCAGATCACCATGGGGATGATCCAATTAATCATTCCTCCGTCTTCCATCAACAACCAAGTCCCTTAGACATTGGTGTTGTTCAACCCCAGTTTTGTTTAAGTGAGCATCAGTTCATTATATCTAAATCCACTCTTTGGTATAGTGACACCATGTATGCAAACCCAAAAATTCAATCCATTTGATTCATATATATGTAGTACCAAACAAGATTGACAATCCACCATTGTCTTTCTCCAACTATATTAATTCATTCTTCCCACAAGAAGACATCCATAACATAAACAAATGGAGAACCACCTCGTTAAAATGTTTTTTAGAATCCACTATTCTAAATACATCTTGCATGTCCATAGCATGCTATAACCATACATACAAAGCTGGGGGGAACCTTTGCCCCTATATCTCCTCGTGTTGCTCTGTAGGATCTCGTGCCCATTGAACTAGATGGTTGAATCCCTTATTTGAGCACTTGGAACACAGTGGCACTCCACAAACTCATCCATCTAGGGGGCATCATTCCCACCTGATTAGTCCTCTCCGTCATCATATGTTGGGGGGAATTATCTCATGCTTGGGGGCATGATGACACTTGGTCACCTTCTCACTTGATAAACACAAGTCTCAGCCTAGACCCCAATGATTTAGGTATGGTCGATTATCCTTTCATTCATTGGATAGTTTGTCCTACCGGCCTCTCCGACGAGCCATATACACATCACATATCGTCGATGATTCATACCATACATTGAAACATTCTACTATATGTGATGCCACACTTACTACTTAGTCCCCATGTTTGACTTGGTGGTCGAGGATGATCCTAGACCTTCTCTAGTAGTTCATTCATGTATTCCTTTCTTTCCTTGATTCTTCACCAAGAACCATTCTTCCAAGAAGCATTAAGGCCATTTTCAGACAAGTAAGGCCATCAAACTGAAAGTCACAGATCCAAATTCCGATGGTCAGTTTGTCTGCTATGCTCTCCTCAAAATTTAGGGCCTTCTCCTCCTCTCCAAATTCTCCAACAACTCACTATGCAAATGAATTGGATTTGGTGGCAAAAATCCCTTTTATAGGAAAAACCCTAGTTTTTTCAACACCCATTTTGACCAAACCCTAGCTCTGTTTGACGAATTGTCAGCACTGTTGGAAAGCTCTCATCTAGTTCTAAAATGGGTCTCCATTTGTTTTTGGTAATGTGACACTTCACCAGGAAGCCATTTTTTCCAAGAGGTCTCACTTTGCTGCCTATTAAAATTGAATTTCTTCATTTGAGCAATCTATACTCTGGTACCACTTTACCCACGCATTGGTTGACTCATGTGTCGATTTTCGTCATGAGTAACCATCATTTACTCATGTTTTTATGGTCCCCTCCGGGCCTCCCCCATGTGGCAGCATCATCGAGTCACCCTTGTTCAGAGCATTCGAGATGAGTCACCCTTGTATCTATGGAGTCTGTTCTGAGTCCCCTTGAGTCCAATTATAATGTTCCATACATCTTTGTGTCACATCCATCCCATCGTGTTCATATTTGGCCTCCATCTATACTGCTCCGTCTTTGAAAAGCCCCCGTCTGAGTAATTGACCATCCCCTCTAGAATCGAGTCAATTGCTGCTAGCTCAACCATGCATATCATGCTCTAATAAGGGAATTCGTCAACCTGCCACTCGTCTTGTTTCCTTCCATCATCATCCCTGGTGTCAGTTCATTAGTCACTCTAATATGATACCTCGTTCCTTTGTTAAGGATTCCTCATTGCCTTAACTTTGGCAGGCCTCTTCTATCAACTTCAACACATTTATTCCAGAAGTGTGGTATAGAGGATGATGTACCTTGGTTCCAAACTTCATCTTTGTTCGGTGCCTTAGATCAAGCAAAGGGAATCATCATTGCCCTTTGACTTGGTTGTTTCTCATGTGCTCGACGCCAACTTATTATGGCATGCTTGAGAATCGTACACATGACGGTTCGGTGATACAGACGATTCTCCCAGTGATTCCCAGGTGTGTGTGAGATGTTCTAGACATCATGAGGGGTGGCCCTTCAGGTAGCCCCCCACATGCCCGAATGTCCACAGATGTTGATCCAGCCTTAGATGCAGTTTCGCAGATGTCAACCAGACTTAGATGCAGTTCCGTAGATGTGATGGGTTTGGTTTCAACGGCTTGGAGCACCCACAACAGGCATGTCTCCTTCATATGATCTATTCGGATCTTCAGAGCCCTTTTCTATGCAACAAGGCTTCTTTGGTTGTGATCCCCCCTCACCATGTCAGCTTGAGTGGTATTATGTCTCATGTACTCAAATGTTATTGTATATAGTCTTGACCTATGTCTTTCTAGGCACATTATGTATATGGGATTCATTGTATTATTTTATGGCCCTTTGATGCCAACATATCATGTATCATGTACTTTGTAGCTCAGTCCCACATTGTTGGACTCACCATTATTCTTTATACTCAGTTATCTCAGCAGGTATGGGTATGCCTCCCCCGCCTCATTTGAGATCATGTACTTTAACATAAAAGGAGACTTCTATCAGTTTAGTAGGTCTCGCCCCCTCTATTTTTGTCCTTCCTTGCGTTGCTTCAATTGCCCCTCTCTTTCTCTCTAACTCCCCTTTGGTGTCTCGTGGACAGGGAAAAATTTAAGGATGGAAATTTATCGTAAAGTTTAGAAGCCTTAGCGGATATCACTAGCGCATGATATGAAATCTGTAAAATGTTTAGGGATATTTTCGTAAAGATATTCAAATTTCTAAAATTTTTATATAACGTCTATATAAAAGTTGGCGATTTTTAAGGTAAAATAATTTTATACCATAAAATTTGGGCGAAACATTCCTTAAAAAATGGAATATAACGATTTTTTTTTTTTGAAAAAACATGGAAATTTAGCTTTCCTATGAATATTAGCCCCTAAAATTTTCTCTGCTCGTGGAAGTGTAACCTACAACGTATTTCAACCATACGATTTGCTCCTAATACTCATACATTGGAGGGCAATTTGTTATCACCAAAAAATGATCACTTGTTCATTTCTAACTAGGTGGATCGAAATATACCATGTAGGATTAATTTTACCATAGTAAAATCACTTTCACGATGAGAAATAATTTAGTAAACCATTTTTATTCAATTATTTTCTGATTAAAATTAAAAACCCCATGAGAATAATTGAATAAATCATTATTTATTTAATTTTCTCTATGAATAATTATTAAATCATTGTTTGATAACTATTCCTAGTCACATTTGACTAAATCCCCTAGGAATAATTAAATAAATCACATAGTTCTTATGTGATTTTTCCCGAAAGATGTTGTTAATAATATTATGGATCACAGAAGTCTTAGCTTAAATAAATCACTATTTATTTATTATTCTTTAATTCTATTATTGAAATAATTGTTAAATCACTATTTAATAATTATTTCAATGTTAAGATTTTTTTTTTTCAGTATTAATCACATAGGAAAAAGATTTGCCGATGCGTTTTGAACCATCCAGTGTGGTTCATTTTCACGACAAGATAAAGAGGTAGATCTTGACACCAGTTTAAATAGAGAGCAATGTAGAGATCTTTGGTCAAGCTAATGACTATAAGAAACGACTAGTTTTTGAAAAATAATATTTTAATAAGTAACATTAATTATTAAGACCAAATAATAATAAATAAGATCTAATAATAAGTTAGGGTTCAATATATGTATATATACATATATTGAACCCTAACTTATTATTAGATTTTATTTATTATTATTTGGTCTTAATAATTAATGTTACTTATTAAAATATTATTTTTCAAAAACTAACCGTTAGCTTGACTAAGGATCTGTACATTGCTCTTTATTCAAACTGGTGTCAACTTTTGCCTCTTCATCTTGTCCCAACGATGAACCACACTTGATGGTTCGAAACGCGTCGACAAATCTTTTTCCTATGTGATTACTACCGAAAACTTTTTCTTAACATTCAATATGGATCACAAAACACTGAATTCAGAAATTATTTAAATTTCACATCGTTCTTAATCCTCGCGAAATAATTAATAAATCATTTTATTTGTAATTATTTCTAAATAAATATATTTGACCATTTTGAGTATCTTTTCCTTTTCCAAAAAATATAATAAAGTATTCCTAACGGTTAGATCTTGATTTGGTCAATATTATTTTGTTATTCTCCATTTTTTAGATTAACTCATTACTTCTTTTTTTTACGAAAACGGGTATGGGATGTTTATATTCCTTTTGGGCTAAATGCCGGAAAACTGATTACATAGAGGACTTCTGTGTCCTAGTGCGAATCACTTCTATGAGTGAGCATGCCTCTAATTCTTACAAAGTTCTTCCTTGATATAGTGTCTATGTTTTTAATTCCTGAAATTTTCCCCCACTTGGAGATACAGACAAATTGCTTTAAGAGCAGGCAGTAAAACATTGCAGCATTCAGATTAAGGGATGGGATCCCATGATTCTTCTTTGTCTTTCTGCTTGATCCCTGTTGAGAGGAGAGTAGCTTTATTGGCCTCTTTGTCCGCCTCTTTATTGAGGGCTCTCAGCACATGAAAGTAGTTTAAGTTCTGGAAGCGTTTTCCAAGGCCCTTGATTCTAGATATCAGTCTTACCAGCTTGAGATCCGTCACTGAGGAGTTAGATATCATTGCATCTATTATAATTTGTGAGTCACCGATTACATTGGCTGTTTCAATATTTATGTCTTGGAGGAACTTGAGGCCTTGATATAGAGCTAGAGCCTCAACTTGAATGCTGGTTGTATATCCAAGCCCCCACGCGAAGGAATGAATTATTTCCCCATTTGGATTCACTATGACCCCTCCTGCACCTGCTTTGCCCGGGTTTCCCTTTGCTGCCCCATCAAAGAAGAGGGAATGCCTTGAAAGCGATTTGAGCCATTGTTGAAAGTCATCTTCAGATTTTCTTATTTGCCAATTTTTGTTAGAGAGGACAGTTCTGTCTGCTGGTTGGAATTGCAAGCCAAAGAGAGAACCCCAGGAAATGTCTTGTTGGCTGAGGTTTGAATCATCTTTAATGTCAGCTAGGCATTCCTTGATTTGGCTTTTAACTTTGCTCTCTAAAACCTTGTTGTTCTGTTCTGTGCATCTGAAGATTCTTCTATTACGTTCAAGCCAAATTTGCCAGCAGATAGTCTTTGGAAGAATGGCCCATGTTGTTTTAACTACCTGATTTTTTGGAGGCGGACCTGGGTATCTGGCTGTCCAATTGGAGAACAGCTCCACAATGGAATTAGGCAATGAGAAGTTGGAGTTCAGATTCTGAACGAAAGAGAGCCAGATTCGTTTGGAGAACTTGCATTCAAGAATTAAATGAGCAGTTGTCTCAGAGTTTTCTTTGCATAACGAGCATATAGATGGTCCATGAAATCCTTTCTTTTGCAGAATATCATATGTAAGAATTCTTTCATGACAGAGTTGCCAAGCGAAAAAATCAATCTTGGGCCAAGAGGGGGTGCGCCAGACTCCTTGCCAAGGTGCTGGATCGGGAGGAACGTGGGGTCTCTCATTTAGCTTTCTGTACCCCATGGAAACCATGTACCCTCTGTCAGTCGATCCCCATCCCTTCTGATCCTTTTTTCTCAGCTGCGTGGGGGCCAGGCCGTGGAGATGCTCTTGCAGCGTGATCCATTCATTGCGCAGGTGGTCTGGCACTTCGACGCTTCTCCAGCCCGCCCAAGACGCATCGTGCCATAGTGATATGTCCCAGAGAGTGTGCAGCCCGTTGTTGTCCATCCAAGTACGCAGTTCACTGATGGAGGTTCTGTTTTCAATAGGCTCCATATTCATTATTCCATCAGACCAAATGTTAATCCTCCTGCCATTCCCAGGGATCCAGAATGAGTGCGATCTGATTAGAGGGCCTGCTTTAGCGTATAGCTTGAGGAATGGCGAATTCTGCTTGAGGAATGGCGAGTTCTGTACTTGAATTTCATTCTCTAGACATCTTAACCGAGGTCCCCTGAAGTACTTTTTCCATAGAGCGAGCTGAGCCCATCCAGGTTTGGGCGCAATGATCCTCCAGATGGTCTTTGCTGCCATAGCCACGTTCTGGTGACATATGTTTTTGAAATTCAATCCGCCTTCCCACAGCGGCTTGGCCATAGTTTCCCAGCTGATGAGAGGGATTTTCCTTTCATTTTGTTTTCCGCCCTTCCAAAAAAACCTGCGCATAAACTCATCCATCTTGTTAAGAATGGTTATTGGAGCAAGAAGTCCTGCAAATTGGAATATTGGGAGGCTGGAGAGCACAGATTTTATAAGGACTGTCTTGCCAGCAGCGTTGAGCCAGCGGTAGCCCCAGGATTGGATCCTTGACTTGAATTTTTCAAGCTGAGGATGCCAGTCTTTGACTGAGAGCCTTTTATGAAAGACAGGGAGGCCCAGATATTTGAATGAGGTCCAGGAGGATGTGGCAGCAAAATCCAGACATCTAGAGATGGCAGAGAGAGTCCTGGGCGAGGTATTCCAGCTGTAAATGTGGCATTTATTCTTGTTAAGAGCGCTGCCAGAGGCCTTGATGGAGACATCCAGGGCAGCTTTAAACTTAGAGGCAGAGGAGAGGGTGGCACTGCCTAACAGCAGGGTATCGTCCGCAAATAAGGCATGGTTTATGCTTTTGACCCCTCTAGCTATACTCAGACCATTGATTTCTTGATCTTGCATCTTTTTATCTAACAGAAAGCTGAAGACAGAGGCTTGGATGACAAAGAGCAGGGGGGACAGGGGGCATCCCTGCCTGAGGCCTCTCGAGGCTTTGAAAAATTCAGTGGCTCTTCCGTTTACAAGGGGGGCAATCCAAGGCTCTGAGATACAAGCCCGGACCCACTTTATAAAATTTGCTCCAAAACCAAATTTACACATGACTTTTAAAAGAAATCTATGATTGACTCGATCAAAGGCATTTGCTAAATCGAGTTTGATCACCATACCTTGTTCCTTTCGGAGAAGACTTGAATGAATTGCCTCTTGAACGAGTGTGAAGTTGTCCACGATTTGCCTTCCCTGGATAAAGCCTCCTTGATTTTCCGGAATAATTCTTGGCAGGATGGGCTTCAGCCTGTTTGCAATGACCTTGGTAATTAATTTGTACCCAGTGTTGCATAATGAGATCGGGCGAAATCTGCTGAAATTGTTGGCGCCTTTTTCCTTTGGTATGAGAGCTAAGAAAGCAGAGTTTGTGCTGCCTCCTATTTTCTGAGAATTTTGAGACTTTTGTATCATTTTGAGAAGGTCCTTTTCAACAACCGGCCAGCAGACTTGAAGAAACCTGGCAGAGAAGCCATCTGGCCCTGAGTCCTTGTCCGGATCCATGTCAAAGAGGGTTTTTTTAACTTCCTCTTTAGTGATTTTGGCCTCTAGTATCCTGTTTATACGAGGAGAGATTGCTTGAGGGATGATGTCTAGCAGCTCTTGGTGATTGTTACCAGGAAAAGTGTCTATGCAGAACTGCTAATCCCACTAAGGTTGGTAGCTACCTTAGAAACAAACAAAGTAAAACTACTTTTGTTTTCCTTTATGAAAGATAGATGAGAGAAGAATTAAGGAGACCAACCTCTGTCTTGCACTTGGTTCCTTGCTCGATTCCTCTCTCTTCTGATAGTCCTTTGCTACTTGCTTTCTTGTATACCCAACTTCAGAGAGTACCTGTAGAATCAAAGCAACATAACACTATACGAGAACATGGATCTATTATCATAAACAATCTAGGATCAGATGTAAATTGACCATACAAATGCATAAAACATAAATCACACAAGAGTATGGAGGAAAACTTGAATAGCTTTATTGATAATCAAGAAAGAGCCAAGAGAGTTACAACCAATCGTTCTAACCCAGCATCATCCTCTCAACAAGTGAGCCCTCCTTCACCTCATGAAAAGCTTAGATCACCCAACACTATGATGTTGCCTCAAGAAACCAACAGAAATTCCTTACAAGATGCAAAATTCCAGCCTCTAGATCTCTGGGATGAGGGATCCATATATAGATGTCTGCAAGGGAGATGAGTCAGCTTGTGATTTGATTAGTGTCTTCCCTCTGATAGTTCTTGATTCCACTTGGAGATTGATGATCTCTTACTCATCCCTGGTCGAATTCAGAGAGGCAAGTGTCACAGGAGAAGTTTCTGGAAGATTCCATGCTTCTCCACCTCGCGGATTGACACTGCCATTTGTCCCTTCTCGCCCATCGCACCCCATAGAAGGGCTTTTTGAAATGCAACGCACCTACTGTGTGTATTTAGGTGAGATGCAACGCACTTTGCCTATGGAGCAGGTGAAATGGTCCAGTTTTGACCAGTTATGAGCAGTTTTTCATGGAGAACTTCTGGGAGAAGCTGTAATCAGTTGAACTTGTTCTTTTAGGGGTTGGAAAAACACTTTTAGGGACTTAGGAGCCCTTAGTTTATGGACATTTATGCTTGGGGTTGCAGTGCCAAAAAATGTCTATAACAGTTGCCCCCTAAAGCATGAGGTCGTTAATCTTTCTGATGTCGGGTGAAATGCTTTATCATGAGGATCCGAAGTTCTTTCAAGCTGGAAGGAGACCTGTAATAAGATACAATACAATACATTATCTTCATAATATTTTCATGATCTAGCTGAGGCGGGCATTCCCATGCTCAGCTTTATAAATTCATTTTCATGTACATAGGACAGGGAATCGTCTGAGTGTAGACTGATGATTCTGGTAGAGCCATCATCCCTTAGATTGGATGATTATCTGTGCAGCAATGATGTACATTTGATGTCTTTATTTTCCTGAATATATATATCGCAGCCCGGATGGATGAAACTAGATCCGGGGTCTTCAATCTCGTTTGATCTTCACTCAAAGTACAAGTCGATCCATGTGAGAGATGTTCTGGAGTCGAACATGGAAAGACATCGCCTGATTACCAGCCAATGATGTAAGCTGTTAACAGGCGCGAGAGGAATCACCGATAATGATAATGATCCTCAAGGTACTACAGTACAATTCACGTGGTGTGAATAAGGGACTTGGCGTCGAACACCACGCAAAATCTTTCGGTCGAAGGCCATTGATGTAAACCTGTCGCCGGAAGTGAGAAACTTGCCATTGAGGCATGCAAGCTTCAAAGTACTGAAATGGGTGTTCCTAGATCGACTTCTTGGATAATGAGCTGATGTCGACAAGAAGCGATCCGTCATAGGAGGGCCTTAATGAATCCCACATCAATGACACGGAATGGAGCAAATGATTTTAATGGAGGTGAAAACGATCTGGTGATATAAGGTTCAGGGTGGCGGTCATGAAAGAATGGAGCGTAAATGTATTGCAGCGGGTGAGACACAGGTGAATTCTCTGAGTGACTTCTCTTGAACATATCGGCGACACTGACATGATGGATTGGTAGCATTAACCCCAAATGTGGATGGTGTGATGTGACCATGGTGATGTGACCGGTGAATGAAACAACCCAACCCGACTTGGATGCAGAGTGAAAGTGTCATGTTCAAAAGCGACTTGCTACCAACAAAGTTTCTTCAAGTTTTCTTCTTAATTTTTCCCTAGTCATTGCTGACCAGTACCTCTTTATTTTTGTCAAGCTTGAGGAGGATAACGTATGCTTGTTCTATAATTTTCCCTTCGGGCAAGCCCATCGCTATGTTTTAACGAGCCTAGCGATAGTGAAACTCGTTCTTGTCTGTTATGGACAAGTTTGTCGCTATTAGGTTTTAACGAGTTTAACGACAAAGATAACTCGGTCCTTTTCAATTTTAGAGAGTCTGGAAAGGGACGTAAAGGAAACTCCAAAAATTCTTTTTCGTCATCTAATCCCTTAGGTCCGAAAAAGTATAAAACAATATAGAAGGGATGAATTTTCGGTACTTTTAACGAGCCGAACAAAACAAGCTCTCGATCTTTTTTGTAATAATCCCTCAGGTCCAAAAAGATTAAAATCTAAAGGAGGGATAGCACTTCCGGTCACTTTAACAAGCTGGAGAGGCCAATGGCTCGGCAATCTTTTCATATTTTACGAAGCTGAAAAGAGATTAAAGGAGACTCGTTTTTTGAGGAACGAGTGATAAATTCAGGTAGCAGTTGATTCTAGGTAAGGTTTGGAATTTCCCAATCACGGCAGTGTTACAAGGATGGCTAATAGAATCACTCTTCGCAGCTGTTCCTCAAAAGGGGTAAACAATCAAGTGGAGGTGAATGATCGGCCAATACAAGGTGGAGGTGATGATGAGAACACGACCAAGGCTTCAAAGGCTAAAGTACTACATTCACGATGGTTATTTACCGGAAATTGGTTCATTTTTTATTGAGCTTAAACACTGGGGGAAGCATTTGCTCATTACTTATGTTTATTTTTTAACGAGCATGAATTTCGTGTTAAAACTGCTCGATTAATCCAGTCGTATAATAAGAATGTCTCATATATAAAAACGACATTATTTCAAAGCTTTTCCCCACATCCTTTCTTTATGCAAGTTAGGAAACGACCAATCCTACGAGTTTAAAGGGTTAGAGGACCTACAAATTTAAAAAATAAATGGTCGCTCTTCGCTTGCATGCCCCCAGGTATAGAGACATAGAGTTTCAAGGTTACCCCGCAATTTCGCAGACAAAACATTTGTTTTTCCAAAAAGGCCTACCTCTTTCAGGTTACCAAAGATTGTTCTATTTGTACCACAAACAAAACACTTCTTCGGCGATGTCTACTGAAATAGACAAAGGTGAATGGCGCAGACACCTCCACTCACATAACTTTGACGAGGGAATCTTGTTCCAGTCCAACCCCCTTTTCCAATTTCAGACGGGAGTGTCAGACTAGTCATATATCTCTCGCGGAAACCTATGCTATACCTGGAGTTTTCCTACCGAAGCAGACCAGGGTGCATGCCCCCTAGGTTTCAGTCATGTCCCCCAAATTACTCACGCTCATCAGGTAGACAGACTGGGGATTGATGAGACATTCCTTGTGTGAAAAGACCATTCAGGGATGGTATATGACTATTTGCTATGCGTGAACCGGGGAATGAAAGCTGGTCTACGAGCTTGACCACTCTTCCTTCGTGCGGAAAACACATTACTCTAAAGAGTGATGAGACAATGGCTCCCATGCAATAAATATAGTCTCACCCAAGGAGTAGATTATAATCCAGGGGTCCTTGGACTACCATTACATTCATGTGAACGGTTTTCCCTCTCAATGTTATGGGCACATTGGGAAGGATCCCTAATGGTCGACTGGTTCCTTTGTCAAAGCCTGTTAGATTTCTCATCTCAGGCAAAAGCGATGGCAAACCAAGCGCTTTCCAAGCAGTCGAGGAAAGGATACTCACAGAAGCCCCTTCATCTATGATGGTACTAGCCATAACCATTCTATATATTTGAGCAATGATTCAGAATGGTATACTAGCCGGTAAACGGGGTCTGCCTAGTAGATTCCAGTCAAAGGAAACAACTAGGTTGCTTGGAGGTGGGACCGAATAGATGGCCGGGTATGACTCTGACGAACTTCCTTCTTGTGGTAAAGGAATGGGTAAATTGCCCCCATGTTCTTCGAAGTCTGTGCTTACGAAAAGAATTTGGACGGTGTCATCCTTGTTCTCTTCGGTGATTGTATCATCTGAAGATGGGACCTCTGAAGGCAAGACCGGGTCAACTACCACCTCGACCTTTTGACTTTCGTCTGGTATGGATTCAGATGGTTTTTCTTCAGCAATAGATACTTCGGCCGACCACCTGGGCGGGTCAGCCAGATTTTCAACTAGTGACGGACTTGGCAAGAGTTTCTTATATCCAGGAGGGAGTCGTAACAGTGAAACCGGACGGTCGTCCAAAACTCTTTTAAACTCATCTAAGAAGGGACAACAGTGTACGGAGTGATTGCCTTCACACAGTTTACAAGGAAATTTGCTTTTTCCTTTTTGTCCAAGGACTTCACTTTCACTAGTCGACGGTGTATTTTCAACATGATCATCAGAGGTTGACGACACTGGGTTGTGCAAACGAGGAGACCAGTCCCTTAAGATCCAAGGGATGCAAGGACAATCTCTATGAAAGTGGTCTCCCTTGCAAATGACACATGGCGATTTAGGCCTGGTCAGTGCAGTGTGTGGATTTTCGCTAGACGACGCTTGGTTACCCCTTTTCGCCTTTGGCTCCTTCTTCTTCTTCTCTTTCTTCTTCTTTTCCTTCTTCTTCTCAGGTACTTGATTTTTGGCTTTACCAGCCCCATCAAGCAAAGAGGAAGGAGGAGAGGAAGAATTGGACGAAGTAGAGGGTTGGGGGGTAACTCTGGAATTGTCTAGTTGCTGACTCGATTGTTCAGGAATTGCGGTGTTCTGAACGACGGAGGTTGAGAAAAGCCATACGGGCAAGCCTATTGTCAATCCTGGAAGCGACAATGTGGCCATATGGGGCGCACCAACATCTCCCCAAGAGGAGAAGGGACTGGGATTTCGTCCAAGGGGAACTCCTTGGTTGGTGGACTCCATTTTCCTCAACCTAAGACCAACGTAGGAAAGGTGATGATTATTCCGTTTAAAATAAATTTTAGACGCTTTGACACAACTTGTTTTTTCAATTTTTAAGAGTCGAGAAAAAACAAAAGATGACTCTAGTCGCCTTAGATTTTTAATGAGCCTGAAGTGACAAGTGCTCAAATGGACCTTTTCCGTTAAGGAGTCTAAAAAGGAACGAAAGGGACTGCTCTGGAAATCTTGGCAGAGGGATTACCAAACCAATCGCAAAACTGCAGAATGTTTTTTATGGTACGGCAGTCAATCTTCCCGAATGCTGTGTTCAGTGCATTGCGATTGATAGGGCGACAGACACGGCTTCCTATGGGTAAAGGATTAAGCCTATTGTGGTCTCCCAAAATATACTCAACGGTACGTGGGAGCACAAGTCCGTACTGGCACTTATCATCTCAAAGTGGAGGAATCACCCAACCAACAGTGAAAACAACAGTTACCAGGCTTTATGACACCGGAATATGTCTCTAGCCTAGACTTCTAGATGTTGTGTGTTAGGTTCCAAAGCGTTGTTAGATTCATTAAATTTATTTTATAGCCGATCTTGCTTAAGAAATTTTCCTTTCAGGTTCACCGCGTGATGTAGATGTACAATTCCTAAAATGCAATCTAAGATGATAAACAGTCGTTTTATCTTCTTTGTGCAATGAAAATCCTAGCTACTAAGGAAAGAGAGACAGTATTCTTTCAGCAAAGAGCATAGAGCACACACTATATGCACTGTCCTAAATCAAACCAATCATACAGTCTAAATGCAAATGCACATGCATGTATTTGTTTTCAGCCTTCTTACTATGTGAATGATAAAAAGAAAGCTAATGCGCAAAATCTGAATTATTTTTCAAAGCGACTATTACTAACAAGTTTCTTTTCAAAATCAAAATGAAGACAATGACAACACTTTGCGATTTGGAAATGAAAACTTGCTTTCGACACTAGAAAAATTACTAATTAAGATCGAATACAATAGTAACAGGGTAATCGACTATCAAGAACAATCAGATTCTCTTCTATGACTGAAAACGACACTTGCGACACTTTCAAATCAAGAAACGACAGTACAATTACGTTACTTCTTTGTAAAGGAGAACTGAAAATGACTCAAAAAATACATAAAAACATTTACAGTTCTTTTCACAATGGAGGCGGAATATCAGTAAGGAAAGGGGTTTCAAACAGAGGTGTACTCACTACACAGGCAGCAAAACTCTTGAATAGATCTGAAAAGAGTGAACAAAGAAACCAAAATTTAGGAACAATGCCTAGTCTGATCAGCGCACCTGTAACACAGTGAAACTGAAATGCAATGCACCTACTACACTCGGGAAGTGTGCTGAATTTGAGATTCACATAACAGACAGTGCGTTGGACCAGGGACGAGACTTTGATTGGGTTCCGGGTCACAGTTTGCAGTTCAGTTCAGGGATTTTGGCCGAGCAAGTGGTAATCAGTAAAGCAATCACAGGGGTAGATCTAAGGAGGTTACTAGAGCCACCACGAGGGCAATTAGAAAGCTTGTAAATCAATTGTTTAATTCATAAAAAAAAACCCGGAGATTGACTGAAGCAACATTGATCTACTTTGCACTTGCATAGCAAATGCAGTTTGAAGGCTAGCTGGCTTGACTTCAGGCTCTGTCTGTAAGTTTATAAAGTAAACAAATGTAGATAAACAATCAATCTATTCGTTCTCCAGCGGAGTCGCCATTTTGTTACCGGGAAAAGTGTCTATGCAGAACTGCTAATCCCACTAAGGTTGGTAGCTACCTTAGAAACAAACAAAGTAAAACTACTTTCATTTTCCTTTATGAAAGATAGATGAGAGAAGAATTAAGGAGACCAACCTCTATCTTGCGCTTGGTTCCTTGCTCAATTCCTCTCTCTTCTGATAGTCCTTTGCTACTTGCTTTCTTGTATACCCAACTTCATAGAGTACCTGTAGAATCAAAGCAACATAACACTATACGAGAACATGGATCTATTATCATAAACAATCTAGGATCAGATGTAAATTGACCATACAAATGCATAAAACATAAATCACACAAGAGTATGGAGGAAAACTTGAATAGCTTTATTGATAATCAAGAAAGAGCCAAGAGAGTTGTAACCAATCGTTCTAACCCAACATCATCCTCTCAACAAGTGAGCCCTCCTTCACCTCATGAAAAGCTTAGATCACCCAACACTATGATGTTGCCTCAAGAAACCAACAACAATTCCTTACAAGATGCAAAATTCCAGCCTCTGGATCTCTGGGATGAGGGATCCATATATAGATGTCTGCAAGGGAGATAAGTCAGCTTGTGATTTGATTAGTGTCTTCCCTCTGATAGTTCTTGATTCCACTTGGAGATTGATGATCTCTTACTCATCCCTGGTCGAATTCAAAGAGGCAAGTGTCACAGGAGAAGTTTATGGAAGATTCCATGCTTCTCCACCTCGCGGATTGACACTGCCATTTGTCCCTTCTCACCCATCCCACCCCATAGAAGGGCTTTTTGAAATGCAACGCACCTATTGTGTGTATTTAGGTGAGATGCAACGCACTTTGCCTATGGAGCAGGTGAAATGGTCCAGTTTTGACCGGTTATGAGCAGTTTTTCATGGAGAACTTCTGGGAGAAGCTGTAATCAGTTGACCTTGTTCTTTTAGGGGTTGGAACAACACTTTTAGGGACTTAGGAGCCCTTAGTTTATGGACATTTATGCTTGGGGTTGCGGTGCCCAAAAATGTCTATAACAGTGTTGGAGCGACTCCTGATCATCACTGTATAATTTTTGGAAATGTAAGAAGGCTGCTTTCTTGATGTCTGCAAAATCCTTGTGCGTATCATTGTCTTCCTTGATCTCAGAAATGGTGTTAAAGCATTTCCTAGCCTGGGCTTGCTTATGAAAGAAACCCATATTCCTATCCCCTGCTTTAAGCCACAGATTTCGCGATTTTAATCTCCAGTATTCTTCTTCGGCTAAGCAGGCCTTATGATAGCTCTGTTGTAGCTGAGTTTCTTGGTCTATCATCTCTTCTATGATTATGGCGCTCTCCATGCGGGTTTGGTGAGAGGCAAGAAAGGATTTGATGACTTTCCTTTCTGATGTAGGATTGGGAAGGGTTTTTGCCCAACGTTTCAAGACTCCTTTTACCCTTCTGAGCTTTTCCTCCCAAATGAAGAAAGGTGAGCCTTTAACAGGCTGACTCCAACAGTCTTTGATTGTTTGCATGAAAAGGGGCTCCTTTACCCAGAGGGGACTGAAACGGAAGGGGATGGGGCCCAGATCTAGGTGGGCAAGTAGCTCTAGCTTTACCGGCTTATGATCCGAGATGCTGCTAGGAAGAATGTGCATTCTAGGTTCTAGACCAAGTAGCAAGAAAGAGCTTTGAATAAAAAATCTATCTAGCCTGGCAGCAATATGTCCAGGTCCTACTCTTTTGTTAGACCATGAGAATTTACCTGTTGAGGGCTTGATGTCCAGCAAGTCCCAATCTTGCAGAAGATCCTCTGCCCATTCTCTTGCCGGATCTTGGACTGTGCTTCCTCCCCTCTTCTCAGTTGAGTGGAGTGTGAGATTGAGGTCTCCAGCAATGATTGTATTTTCCAGATTTATCAGATCTGCCTGTCGTTTTATAGTATCCCAGCAATCCTTTTTCTCCCTGATATTGACTGGAGAATATACATTGAAGAGAGTGATAATTTCCTTTGTATCGAGATTCTGCATTTTTAGAAGCAACCAATGAGTGTTGCTTGCTTCAAGGGTGAGTGTATATTTGTTGGAGTTCCATAGTGTACCGATCCCTCCTGAGGCACCCCTGGCTGAAATTGCTCTTGCTTCGCTTTTAGGCCACAAATTTTTGCTTGTTTGTAGGAAGAGTTTGTCTTCCAGTTTGGTCTCCTGGATGAGAAGTATGTCTGGGGCTTCTGTTCTTATTAGATTTCTTATGGCTTCTTCCTTGACTTTGCTCCCCATACCTCTGCAATTCCAGGAGATGACCTTCATTATTTATGTTTTTGCTGGGCTCCCTTGGAGCCTTGGGGCTGGTTTTTCAACATTTTGGGCTTTGAGGCTAGGAGTTTTTCCAGAGTTGGTTGGCTGCCCTGTAACTTATCTTTGTAGGTCTGCTGCTCTCTTTTTTCTTTATCTGTTTTGCGACCTCTTGCAGATCTTCTTACCGAGGTTTGGGACTCTCCTATTTCTCCTTCTTCTTCTGACTCCTCGGTTTCTTGCTCTTCTTCCTCGTCCTCTGGGACCGTGTCTTTGGGGTTTTCAACTTCTTTGGGGGAAGCTGGAGGTGTGCTTTTCCTTGAGGATTTTGGCTTTTGGATCTCTACCTCTGGAGTGTCTTCTGTCGGTTGGCTTAAAAGGTCAAATTTGTTTTCTTGCGCCTTTTTGGTAGGGGGCCTCTGGGCATTAACCTGAGAATTGCCTTTACCGGATGGGCCACCCTGTTTCTGCCCCTTGTGATTAGCTCTAGCTCGTCTTACTTGGTTCCAACCCTCTTCTTTTCCTTTCTCTGGCTCTGGGTTAGTCGGGCAGTTTCTAGTGAAGTGCCCATACACGTGGCATTTCCTGCATTTGAATGGTAGTTGTTCATAATCCAAGATCTGCACATGGGACCAGCTGCCGACTTTGATTTTGATTGCTAATGGTAAACCCTCCTCTAGATCTACCTCCACAAAGATCCTGGCACAATCGTACTGATCCTTGTTGCTTGCCCGATCTATGAATTTCCCAAGGGAGTTGCCAATGTGTTTCAAGGAGTCCCAATTCCAACAGTGAACCGGCAGATTTGGGAGACGAACCCATACTAGAACAGCCTTGGGAACATCTACCGCTGGGTCAAAATCCGGGGTCCATTTGTTCAGGTAGAGACCCTGAGGACCCATGAAATACGGTCCATTTCGAAAGATCAGGTCTTTGTCCTCTCTGGAGGTAAATTCGAAAAGAAAATACCCTCGCCCTAGAAAGTAAGAGGTAACACTTTGACTGATCAGGGGCGCCCAGTTCCTGTTAACCCATTGCTCTGTAGTTTTCGGGGAGGGCCAAAGTCCCGTGAATTGGCCAATAAGTCCCCGATCCGCCAGCGACAAAGCTACTTGCATGGGGGTCTCCGGAGGCAAAGAGATCTCTGGAATTTCATCTAGTTTCTTGACGAATTTGGAGGCATCATTTCTTTTTTTCGGAGGCAAACCTGCCAGGAGCTGATTAAATGCATCTACGGCAGGACCGGAGGGCGGATCTTGGCCCTGAGACTCCATCAGGCTTGATGCCGGCTGCCACAAGGGCAGCGCAGCAGAGGCCACACCCTAGCCAGAAGGACGACTGGCTGTCTTGGATCCGATCAGATCTGAAGCAGGAAGGTCCGCAGGTTGCAGGAGCAGCAAAAAGCGAGGAGGATCGCAGGTTTAGAGCCTGCAAAGGGCGGGTCTCGAGGGGAGCCGAGGCTCGCAGATGCAGACCTGGTCGCGCTCAGCCGCTCGCCAAAAAAATCAAATATGGACTTTAACTCATTACTTTGTTATAAATAAGAGAGTTTTCCATTTATTCTTCACCATGATCATTATCATCGTCACTATTATCGTCTTTTTGCACTCGAGCTCCCACTTGAGTTCTACACATTATTTTGGGTTTTTCACATATTGAGAGAAATAATCAATTAATGAAGCATCAAGGACATCAAAGGACCCATCCCATGGAGGGGGATTTGCAGACCCTTTTGTAGATCTCCTTTACCAGGTGTGATCAATAAAAAATTATTATTCATTTTAAAAGTCTTTCCATTTGGGTTATTACATTGGATATAGATTGTTGTTTGTTGTTTTGGATCACATCTGTCATTTTGTTGTAGGTTGTTCTAGTCTTATTATTGCAGATTTGTTATAGACATTTTTGGGCACTGCAACCCCAATCATAAATGTCCATAAACCAAGGGCTCCTAAGTCCCTAAAAGTGTTGTTCCAACCCCTAAAAGAACAAGGTCAGTTGATTACAGCATCTCCCAGAAGTTCTCCATGAAAAACTACTCAGAACTAGTCAAAACTGGACCATCTCTCCTGCTCCATGGTCAAAGTGCGTTGCATCCCACCTAAATGCACATGGGAGGTGCAATGCATACTGAAAAGCCCTTCTATGGGGTGCGATGGGTGAGAGTGGACAAATGGTAGGGTCAATCTGTGAGGTGGAGGATCATGGAATCTTCCAGAAACTTCTCCTGTGACACTTGCCTCTTTGCATTCGCCCAGGTATCAGTAAGAGATCATCAATCTCCAAGTGGAATCAAGAACTATCAGAGAGAGGACACTAATCAAATCTCAAAAGCTGACTCACCCCCCTTGCAAACATCTATATATGGATCCCTCATCCCAGAGATCCAAGGGCTGGAATTTTGTATCTTGTAAGGAATTGCTGCTGGTTTCTTGGTGTAACATCATAGTGTTCGGTGATCTAAGCTTTTCATGAGGTCAAGAAGGGCTTTCTTGCTGAGAGGATGACGCTAGGTCAGAACAATTGGTTGTAATCCTCTTTGCTATTCTTGATTATTAATAAAGCTATTCAAGTTTTCCTCCACATTCTTGTATGATTGATGATATATGCATTTGTGTGGTCAATATATATCTGGTCCTATATTGTTTATGGTTGTAGATCTATGTTCTTGGATAGTGTTATGCTGCTTTGATTCCACAGGTGCTCTTTGAAGTTGGGTAGACGAGGAAGCAAGTGGCAAAGACCTATCAGAAGGGAGAGGAATCAAGCAAGGAACCAAGCGCAAGATAGAGGTTGGTCTCCTTTTTTCCCCTCTTATCTACTTCTCATAAAGGAAAATGAAAGTGGTTTTAGTTTGTTTGTTTCTAAGGTAGCTACCAGCCTTAGTGGGACTAGCAGCTCTGCATAGACACTATATTTCCCGATAACGAAATGGCGACTCCGCTGGGGAGCGAATAGATTGTTTGTTTGTCTATATTTGTTTGCTTTATAAACTTACAGACGGAGCCAGAAGTCAAGCCAAATAGCCTTCAAACTGTATTTGCTATGCAAGTGCAAAGTAGATCAATGCTGCTTCAGTCTATCTCCGGGTTTTGTTTATAAACTGAACAATCGATTTACAAGCTCTCTAATTGCCCTTGTGGTGGCTCTAGTAACCTCCTTAGATCTACCCCTGTGATTTATTTACTGATTACCACTTGCTCGGCCAAAATCCCTGAACTGTGCTGCAAACTGTGATCAAGAACTGGATCAAAAGTCTCGCACTATACCATCGCACCCTCTCTTCAAGGATATCAGTATGCATCGCACTTCCCGTGTGCTGTAGGTGGGATGCATACTGGAATCCCTGTGTAACAGGTGCGCTGATCAGAAAGGGATAATTTTGCCTTCAGACTTTGGTTTTTTCACTCTTTTCAGCTCTATTCAGGAGTTTTGTTGTCTGTAATCAGTATACCTCTATTGGAAACCCCCTTCCTTGCCATTATTCCGCCTCCATTGTGCAAAGAATTGTAAATGTTTTTATGTATTGTGAGCCATTTTTAGTTCTCTTTTACAAAGAAGTAGCGTAATTGAACTGTCGTTTCTTGATCTGGAAGTACTGCAAGTGTCATTTTCATTCATAGAAGAGAATCTGGTTGTTCTTGATAGTCGATTACACTGTTACTCTTGTATTTGATTTGAATTAATAGTTTTTCAAGTGTCAAAAGCAAGTTTTCAATTCCAAATCGCAAAGTGTTGTCATTATATTCATTTTGTCTTGAAAATAAGCTTGTTAGTAATGTCGCTTTGAAAAATAATTCAGATTTGCTCTTAGCTTTCTTTTTATCATTCACACATTAAGAAGGCTGAAAACAAATACATGCATGTGCATTTGCATTTAGACTGTCTGTTGGTTTGATTTAGGACAGTGCATATAGTGTGTGCTCTCTGCTCTATGTTGAAAGAATATCATCTCTCTTTCTTTAGTAGCTAGGATTTTCATTGCAAAAAGAAGATTAAACGATTGTTTATCATCTTAGATTTCATTTTAGGAATTGTATATCTACATCATGCGGTGAACCTAAAAGGCAAATTTCTTAAGCAAGATCAACTGTAAAATAAATTTAATGAATCTAAAAATGCTTTGGAACCTAACGCACAACATTTAGAAGTCTAGGCTAGAGACATATTCCGGCATCGTAAAGCCTGGTAACTGTTGTTTTCATTGCTGGTTGGGTGATTCCTCCACTTTGAAACGATAAGTGCCAATATGGACTTGTGCTCCCACGTACCGTCGAGTATATATTGGGAGACCACAATAGGCTTTATCCTTTATCCATAGGAAGCCGTATCTGTCGCCCTATCGATCGCAATGCACTGAACACATCATTCGGGAAGAATGACTATTGTACCGTAAAAAGTATTCTGCAGTTTTGCGATTGGTTCAGTAATCCCTCTGTCTAGATTTCTAGAGTAGTCTCTTTCGTTCCTTTTCAGACTCCTTAAAGGAAAAGGTCCATTTGAGCCCTTGTCACTTCAAGCTCATTAAAAATCGAAGCCGACTAGAGTCATCATTTTTTTTTTCTCAACTCTTAAAAATTGAAAAAGCAAGTTGTGTCAAAGCGTCTAAAATTCATTTAATTCGGAAACATATTTCCCCTTGATTTTTAGTTGGTCGAGTAATCCGCAATCGTGGAATAAAGTCAATTGAAACCCCGTCGTTCGCAGAGGCTTACGATTCAACCGTCTTTGTCTCCAGAATCAAAATTGTTACGGACGAAGCGAACTCGTTTAACCGGTTCCAAATCCCCTGGTGAAGTTGGAACAAGTGTTCCGACACCATCGGAGACTCCGGTTACTCCAAACATTTCTGGTATCCCTGCCTTTACAGAAGAAATTCCGCAGCCACCAAAGGACAGTAGAGCTGATCCTAGTGTGGAGGTAAACACTTGTATTAGTGAACCAGCTCCATCTACAGCTGATTCGGAAGGTGTTATTCCCCGAACATCTGTCGCTGCAGATTCTATACCTTCTTCGGCACCAGAAATATTTTACGGACCTGACGGTCTACCTCTTCCACCTGGTCTGATTGCTATAGAAGAGATTGTGGAGGATCCTCCATCTAGTACTCCATCGCAATTTGGAGTCGGGATCACCCTATATCCTTCTTCATTAGAAATTAGTCTACCGTTATCGAAAGCTCCTGTAGAATCGCTAGGAAATCTTTTGGATAGACTAGAAATGTCTGAACAACCGTCGACATCTAGGACTGTGTCATCAGACACAGCGATGGTAGAACTTCCTATTGTCACTCCAACAATGTTCGCCGGCATACCATCTGTCCCAACTAGCTCTTAATCGCTAGATGGAGCCCACTCAGGGGCTATTTCGACAGTATGGTCCGTTCCCGTTTGTTCATCCGGAATAATATTCGGGAACTCTTATGTTGAGTCTCAGCAAATTGATCCTTCACGGTGTCAATTTGGGCAGTCCGGTCCTCAAGGACAAACCATTCCTTTGAGTACCAGATTACCGCCGTATGGGGGGCAATATACCCTTTCATTGTCTCCTCCGGGAGGACAACCATACGAGAGTTCGCAACAAAATTTAGGTTATGATGGAATTACATCTAGCGGTTGGGTGCCAATACTACCTCAACAACCAAGAGTTGTATACTCGATGCAACAATGTTTACCTATGTCAAATATACCAACTACGCCGGCTATTGTGACGGTGTCGCAAGTACAAGCGTTGCCTGTTGTATGCCAACCTCAGGTTTCTCAGGTTGTAATGCAACAACCTCTTGTCCCTGTGACTCAACCACAATCGCCAACTAGTGGAATGACACATGCCCAAACAGGTACAATTACCCCTCATCTTGGTCAAACAGCCAGTATTGGACAATAGCACATGGCTTCACAACCATGGCTGGTGCAATATCAACAACCGTAATTCCAACAAGTTTACCAAGGATCTGAGCAACAAATATTTTCAAATAATGGGCAGCCATATATTCAAAATGGTCAAAATCAACCATTCTACAATGGTTATGCCCATCAACCTTATCAGAGTTACCAACATCAAATGCATTATGCTGGTATGCAAAGACCAACTGCCCAGGCGATTCCATCTTATCCTGGGTATGCTTCACCAAACCTGAATCAACAGTTACCCTTCGTGGCGACTTTAGAGTTACCGGATCTAAATCGGCTAACGAACGATCCAATTGCTTATGCCCCTTGGTGGCCAGTGATTCCGCATAAACTTCCGTCAGATATTCCTAAATTTAATGGAAATTCGGGTGAAGACCCGTCGAATCATGTGATGACCTTTCATCTGTGATGTTCGTCAAACACCCTAAATGATGATTCGGTTAGACTTCGCCTTTTTTAGAGAACGTTAACTGGTCCGGTAGCAAAATGGTATACGAATTACCTAGAGCTTCGATTGATAACTTCAGTACCCTAGCCACAACCTTTTTAACCCATTTTCAGTTACCCATAAGGTACGAAACAGGAACAGAACTCCTTACCAATTTCAAGCAAACGAAGGCCACTCACATATCCGATCATATTCATGAGTGGCGACATCGTCGTAGAATGGTAAAAACGTATGTTCCTGATCAACTTTTAGTTGAATGGTTTATTAGGTCATTATTACCTTCCATTACAGAAGATGTGGCAAAGGGAGGAGTCGTCACTGAAGACCAAGTTATTGCTCGTGCACAATATTTGGACTTGATTTATACTCAGTCTGGCACGCTCTACGATAAAATCCCTGACGCTCCCAGGCCGGAATTTTCCGTTCCTCCTCCTCCTAAATTGAACAATGACTCTCATGCCGGCGATGGCATGATTGGTACGACAGACACGAAATCAACAAAGGCTACATCTAAAAAGGCCCGTAAGATTTCTAGTCAAAATGCAAAAGAAGAACTTCTTGCCTTGGAAGTAAATGTCGTCTCAACTGACAAAGGCAAAGAAACCAAGCAACCAGGAGGCAAGAAGAAAAACAAAAGGAAGAAGAAGAAACAGGAGGAATCATCACCTGAAAAATCTTCTGCAAACCCTTCTGGAGATAAGAAACCAAATCTTCCATGTCTTATATGTGATGAGGATCACTGGACAAGAGAGTGTCCATATAAAGCCGAGCTTAGAAAATTCTTCAAGAATTCGAGAACCTCGGTGGTATTAACTGATCCATTTCCAAATCCAGGAACAAATCTGGTTGCTAGTGATAATGCTTCCCCATCCCAAGTGCTGATGTTGTCAGTTTCGAAACAACAAAATGATGCTTTGATAACGACAAGGAATAAAGATTACGGGAATCCATAGCTGTCGAACAACAAGGATAAAGATCAACCTAGTAGTTCGACAACAACTTCGACAGAAGTTGCACCGCCCATCATTCCAAAGCTGACAATAAAACCACCAAAGGGAGTAGTACACAATTCGACATTTAATCTGCGTGCCAGAGCAGCACAACGTTATAATATAGTGGAAGATCTGGCCCAATCGCCATCCGCTA
This sequence comes from Pinus tabuliformis, assembly GCA_031772625.1. Classification (NCBI taxonomy): domain Eukaryota; kingdom Viridiplantae; phylum Streptophyta; class Pinopsida; order Pinales; family Pinaceae; genus Pinus; species Pinus tabuliformis. The sequence continues at coordinate 255,054,078 of CM062805.1, forward strand.
TGTCGACACTTGAGGTACTGCAAAATTGCCCCTCCCAAAAACAGGCTTTGTTATCAGCAATAGGTGGGATTGACCTAAAGGATTCTAATCTTGTGTCCTTTAATCACAAAGGATATGACCCTCAGTTACCAGCTCAACTAGCTTTCCTCATTCAAGTGAAAGCCCTCAACAAAACTGTTCATCGAACAATTATTGATGAGGGGGAATCTACATGTATTATGTCGATGAGTTGCTGGAAAACTTTAGGATCTCCAACCTTGTCGCGATCTTCGACGACATTAAAAGCATTTGATGGACGAACATATACCCCATATGGGATTTTAAGTAACTTGCAAGTTGAACTAGGGGGGGAAACAATAGAAATAGATGTTTAAGTAATCGACGGAAACCTCGATTACAACATCCTACTGGGAAGGCCCTGGATATATGCTATGGTTGCGGTTGTGTTGACCTACTTCAGGGAGATTGCATTTCCCTTTTAAGGGGGAATTACAATCATCGACCAACAAACATTTCTCCCCAATAGTTCCCAAGTTACGGGAAGCATTCCAATGATCCATGGAAGCAATCATTCGCTTCAAAATATTGGAGTAGGCCTCCTAAAAGACCCTGCCTTAATGGGTACTTTTGCCCTACCGCCTCCAAGTAATTTGGCGGAAGTGGCCACAGTGGAAACCTGCAATATGAAATCTTCTATATCTAATGGATTCGGAAGATTCCTAAACATTTTGTCAACATGGATCATCGCCATTATATAAATATTGTAGCAATCAATTTTCTTGGCCTGGGGGGCAGACCCAAATCAACGCTCATCAAGTGTTTGGATAGATAGGTCTAAGGAATATGGTACCTCTTCAGATCCTTGGTCACATGTACGTTCTACAGACAAAGGAATCATTCAGTCAATGATGATAGGAGAGGCACCATGGGAAAATCACCACCATCGTTCCCATCTTCTGGATTACCACAAAGATTATTCCAGCAACCTTAATCATCCTTCAGTTTTTGATTTTCTATCAAATGCTGTAAATATGGTGGATACCGAGAACAATTCTTATCTCGTGTCGACCTCGTTAAAAAATGAAACAAGGAGTCACGAGGATAGTTATTTTACTGTGTCAACCTCATTAAAAAATGAAACAACTCCCTTTCCAAATCGAGTCTTTGATTATGGTCTCGTAAAATCCAAGTCGAGACTTTCAAAGATCTCGGAGGTAAACCTTCATTCCAACCACTGAGTTGAATGCAATGAAGCTTGGGGGGCATGCACCTCGATTTGAGTTATTATGTTGGGGGCATGCAAACTTATCACGAGCAGTGTTACCGCAGGGTTCAAGCTCGTTAAAAAATAAACCTGCCATGAGCAATGTTTCTGCAAAGTTCAAGCTCGTTAAAAAATAAACCTAGCCTTGAGCAGTTTTAACGCGGAATTCAAGCTCGTTAAAAAATAAACATAAGCAATGAGCAAACATTACCCCAGAGTTTAAGCTCATTAAAAAATGAACCAATTTCCGGTAAATAGCCATTGTGAATGCATTATCGTCAGCCTTTTAAGCCTTGGTCGTGTTCTCATCATCACCTCCACTTTGTATTGGCCGATCATTCACCTCCATTTGATTGTTTACCCTTTTGAGGAACAGCTGCGAAGAGTGATCCTGTTAGCCATCCTTGTGACACTGCTGTGATTGGAAAATTCCAAACCTTGCCTGGAATTAGTTGCTAACCGAATTTAACACTCGTTCCTCGAAAAACGAGTCTCCTTTAAGCTCTTTTCATCTGACTCGTAAAATATGAAAAGATTGCCGAGCAATTGGCCTCTCCAGCTCGTTAAAGTGACCGGAAGTGCCATCCCTCCTTTAGATTTTAATCTCTTTGGACCTGAGGGATTATTACACAAAAAGATCGAGCGCTTGTTTTGTTTGGCTCGTTAAAATTACTGAAAATCCATCCCTTTTGTATTATTTTATACTTTTCAGACTTAAGGGATTATATGACGAAAAAGGATTGTTGGAGTTTCCTTTACGTCCCTTTCAGACTCTCTAAAATTGAAAAGGACCGAGTTATCTTTGTCGTTAAACTCGTTAAAACCGAATAGCGACAAACTTGTCCATACAGACAAGAACGAGTTTCACTATCGCTAGGCTCGTTAAAACATAGCGATCGGTTTGCCCGAAGGGAAAATTATAAAACAAGCATATGTTATCCTCCTCAAGCTTGATAAAAATAAATAGGTACTGGTTAGCAATGACTGGGGAAAAATTGGGAAGAAAACTTGAAGAAACTTTATTGGTAGCAAGTCGCTCTTGAACATGACACTTTCACTCTACATCCGAGTCGGGTTGGGTTGTTCCTTTCACTGGTCATATCACCATTGGTCCATCACACCATCCACATTTGGGGTTAACGCTACTAATCCATCATGACAGTGTCGCCGATATGTTCAAGAGAAGTCGCTCAGAGAATTCACCAGTGTCTCATCCACTGCAATACATTTACGCTCCATTCTTTCATGACCGCCACCCTGAACCTTATATCATCAGATCGTTTTCACTCCATTAAAATCATTTGCTCCATTCCATGTCGTAGATGTGGGATTCATTAAGGCCCTCCTATGACGGATCGCTTCTTGTCGACATCAGCTCATTATCCAGGAAGTTGATTTAGAAACAATCCTTTCAGTACTTTGAAGCTTGCATGCCTCAATGGCAAGTTTCTCACTTCCGACAACAGGTTTACATCAATGGCCTTTGACCTAAAGATTTTGCGTGGTGTTCGACGCCAGGTCCCTTATTCACACCACGTGAATTGTACTGTAGTACCTTGAGGGTCATCATCATTATCAGTGATTCCTCTCGCGCCTGTTAACAGCTTACATCATTGGCTGGTAATCAGGCGATGTCTTTCCATGTTCGACTCCAGAACATCTCTCACATGGATCGAATTGTACTTTGAGTGAAGATCGAACGAGATTGAAGACCCCGGATCTAGTTTCATCCATCCGGGCTGCGATATATATTCAGGAAAATAAAGACATCAAATGTACATCATTGCTGCACAGATAATCATCCAATCTAAGGGATGATGGCTCTACCAGAATCATCAGTCTGCACTCAGAAGATTGTTTGTCTTATGTACATGAAAATGAATTTATAAAGCTGAGCATGGGAATGCCCGCCTTAGCTAGATCATGAAAATATTATGAAGATAATGTATTGTATTGTATCTTATTACAGGTCGCCTTCCAGCTTGAAAAAACTTCGGATCCTCATGATAAAGCATTTCACCCGACATCAAAAGATTAACGACCTCATGCTTTAGGGGGCAACTGTTATAGACATTTTTGGGCACTACAACCCCAATCATAAATGTCCATAAACCAAGGGCTCCTAAGTCCCTAAAAGTGTTGTTCCAACCCCTAAAAGAACAAGGTCAGCTGATTACAGCATCTCCCAGAAGTTCTCCATGAAAAACTACTCAGAACTAGTCAAAACTGGACCATCTCACCTGCTCCATGGTCAAAGTGCGCTGCATCCTACCTAAACGCACACGGGAGGTGCGATGCATACTGAAAAGCCCTTCTATGGGGTGCGATGGGCAAGAGTGGACAAATGGCAGGGTCAATCTGTGAGGTGGAGGATCATGGAATCTTCCAGAAACTTCTCCTGTGACACTTGCCTCTCTGCATTCGCCCATGGATGAGTAAGAGATCATCAATATCCAAGTGGAATCAAGAACTATCAGAGAGAGGACACTAATAAAATCTCAAAAGCTGACTCACCCCCCTCGCAAACATCTATATATGGATCCCTCATCCTAGAGATTCAAGGGCTGGAATTTTGTATCTTGTAAGGAAGTGCTGCTGGTTTCTTGGTGTAACATCATAGTGTTGGGTGATCTAAGCTTTTCATGAGGTGAAGAAGGGCTTTCTTGCTGAGAGGATGACGCTGGGTCAGAACAATTGGTTGTAATCCTCTTTGCTATTCTTGATTATTAATAAAGCTATTCAAGTTTTCCTCCACATTCTTGTATGATTGATGATATATGCATTTGTGTGGTCAATATATATCTGGTCCTATATTGTTTATGATTGTAGATCTCTGTTCTTGGATAGTGTTATGCTGCTTTGATTCCACAGGTGCTCTTTGAAGCTGGGTAGACGAGGAAGCGAGTGGCAAAGACCTATCAGAAGGGAGAGGAATCAAGCAAGGAACCAAGCGCAAGACAGAGGTTGGTCTCCCTTTTCCCCCTCTTATCTACTTCTCATAAAGGAAAACGAAAGTGGTTTTAGTTTGTTTGTTTCTAAGGTAGCTACCAGCCTTAGTGGGACTAGCAGCTCTGCATAGACACTAGATTTCCCGATAACAAGATTTGAAGCGTAAACATCCATAAATTGTTGTTAGGGTCATGTGTCACTAGTGACTTAAGTAAGATATTTTTGGTACACCTTCCAAGAAATTTCATACTAATAGTGTGGCATAAATTTTGCATACAGACTTTGATTGAGGTAATTCTTGTATCGTTGGAAAGGTCCATGTGTGTAGAATATGAAAAAAAAATGCAACATTAACGCGTCAAAATTTTACCCCTAAAAAATGTCATTTAATGCCTCAAAATGCTCTCGGAAGACTTCAAACCCGAATTTGGCAAACTGGTCCCATTGGTAAAAATGGTCTTGTGAGTTGATTCCTCCACCTTTTCCACTCTAAAAGCATCGAGATGAATGAAAAACTAAATAATGACCTAATCCATATTAGATGCCTTTGTAATTTCAAAGTAATTACAAAGTCTCTCTCTCGAATTTTGAATGACTACATCCAATATCTATTTGAATGCCACCAATGTCCAACCACAACACTTTCCATGTCTACTAATAGTTTGTTGTCCAAGTGTGCAAAATTCAACCTAGTAAATCCCTTGTGAAGTCACAAGTCACTGTTAGTACTAAAAATGTTCTACGTTTTTTTATTTACATTTAGTATGATCGAGCAAACAAATCTATAAAGTTTTGTGTTAAGATAAATATTTTTATTTCTTCATGTTGTAGACCACTTGATTTGTCGGGTTCAGTCTCTATCAAGTCTTAAGTTCAACTCTCATGGGATGGTTTATGGGTAGGAGATTTTTTTTTAACCATAGTGAATCAATAACTTGTTGGAGTAATTTATGCGAGACCCAAGATTACACCATTCTGTTGTCCCATGATCATACTTAACGTTTGCCACTATAATTTGTAAAAATAAAAACTATCCCAAAAGACATCCAAACTTTAACCTCACATAATCTTAGTAACGACATATTAGAACTCACATTCCCATTAGACCTAGACCTAGTCTGAATATTACATAATATTAGTTCCTACTATGCCTAGACCTAGTCTATATATATATAGACATACCTGTCATTATTCTCCAAGAGCTCGTGAGGTGATTGGTTGGGTTACGCCTAGACCTAGTCTATATATATAGATACCTGTCATTATTCTCCAAGAGCTCGTGAGGTGATTGGTTGGGTTACGCCTAGACGTAGTCTATATATATACATACCTGTCATTATTCTCCAAGAGTTCGTGAGGTTATTGGTTGGGGTACGTGGAGTTTGCTGCTGCTAATTAGTAATTGGATATTGAAGAAAGTAGATACTATCCTTTGAAGAAAAGATATTTGACTTTTAGAAAAATGTATACTTTTTGGAAAAAAAACGTTATTGAGTAAGAAAATGCCATGTTCTTAATCCAATATATATTTTCAAATTAATTATGTCGCGAAGCGTTGGCTACAAAGGCTATTTAACAGGATTTTTATTTGAAAAAACCTCTCAAAAATTACTGCATGACCATTTCAGGAATTACTGCACTGCATAGTGACATTGTCATTACGCTCAAAAGTATGCTAATCATAATTAGCTACGGAACAAATCTCACTTTTTGTTATTTTCTTATGGTTGTAGTTTTTTTGAATAGAAAATTATAAAATGTTCACACAACAACTTAAATAAAGCTTGACTACTATACCACCAATGCTGGAAGAAGCTTGCTTGCGGCGGAAGTTTTGACTATGAAAGCAACGTTCATGGAAGGCTCGTGGAAAACACTAAACTCATATCTGGAGTCAGCCCCTTAACCATTCAAAATGAAATCCCAAATGTTGTGTCAATTAGAACGATGGCGGTCCGAGAAGATTAATTCGTGGTACCTGGCTACTTACTTCAATGGGTTGCTTATGAAGTACAGAGTTTTTTGTGAAATGCTGTGTCATGGCTTTTGTATTTTATGGGTTTCTATTCAATGCTTGAAATTTGGAGAAAAGTAATATGAGATGTTTATTGTAGGGTTTAAACTTTAAAGGAATTTATGGTTATGAAAGTTGAGATGCTTTGGTGAGTAGTGTTTCTGTTGTTGTTGGACTGTGTTTAATGATAGGAGTTTAGGAATTTTACAGAGAGCGTGTATTTGTTTTGACCTATGGGATTTATTGTAAGGGCTCATGGTGTTTAGGGAATTTCAGTTCAGATGTTCAGATATGGTGTTTGTATTGGTGGGTTGACTTTTTTGTGAAAATCTGAGTTCAATTGATTTACGCGGGGTTCGTCTTCATGTAGTTTGCATAAGGAATTGTATATATGAAAAATTCAGAGTTGGAGCTGTTTTGTTATGGTTTGTTTTGATGGGTTGCCTGTAATGTCATGAATTTACAGAAATTTCACTTGAGGGGTCCCGTTACGTTTGGTTTGTTATGATGGGCTTATGTATGATGGGAGAAGTTTCGGTGCGAAGAGCATGACAAAGGGGTCCATGATTGCTGGAAATCATTGTTTCTCATGTGAAGAAAAGCAAGGCTGGCTATCAAGGGCCGGGCTTGACTACTCTATGGGTTTAGGTGTGTCATTCTGCCAAAGTTATAGTCCATTTTGCGTAATTATTATTAAATAGTCTTTCAGTGAATGGGATAGATCTTAGCAGTTCTAATCATTATTGCATGGTATAGAGTCTAGATATTTCAATGTCAAAGTGGGTCTAATTATTGTTTGTATATTTTGTCATATCCAAGAGATTTGATCCACGGGATACGGCTAACAAGCTAGTGGAGAAGTAGAAATTTGGATTAAATTATTCAAACAGAGATTTCAATGGATCAAGTTTCTCTGCAACCTGGATTCCGTTTCCATCCCACTGACGAAGAGCTAGTCAGTTACTACTTGAAGAGAAAAGTTCGTGGACAACGTTTTAGTTTCAATGCAATTTCCGAGATTGATCTATATAAGCTTGAGCCTTGGGATTTACCAGGTGATCTACTTACTATTAGTCTCTCAGTTTCTCAATTTTGAATTGCTTTCCCAAAAAGTTACATAAGCATATGGATTTTATGAGAGAATCAATTATGCCATATGAAATTTGAAGGTGAACTTGTAGTCAAAGAATATACCTAAGATTTCAATTGGTTTGAATCTACAGCGAAATGAAGTTGTAGTCAAAGAGTATACTTTGTTAGGATTTCAATTGGTTTGATTCTACAGTGAAAATGAAGTTGTAATTCTCAATTTTTGCTGAAGATTAATAATAAAATCTTTATCTGCCAAACTGGTTTTCCATACATTGGGGTTTTAGGACAATTTGTGCAAAAATATTGGTATTCACTATTTTGTGTTACTGTTATTATTTGTGAAAATTGCAGTAGTGATTTATTCGGTATTTGCCACAATTAATTTCTGAAAACAAGTAATCTGCATAAGATATGTAATTAAGGAAATTTCTCATTGCCCCTCCAGAGCAAAGCGTTGGGTCAATTGTTTGGAATCTACAGCTAGATCTGAGTGTGGGTTGTTTTTAGGTTGGTTGGTTGAGATGGGTCGTGCTTAAATTTTTGAAAAATAAAGATTAAATTGTGGATGCTTTGCAGGCAAGTATTAAAAAAACTAAGAAATTTGGGGAAAAACTATGATTAAATATAGTATTGCCTAGATTTTGCTTAGCATAATCTAGACCATGTCTGGTCTTTAGTGCTTATGTAAGTTCCATTATCAAGTCACTACCTGTCAATTAAGACGTGCCAGGTTCTCACCTTCTCGTATGATATTGGATGCAGGCAAATCTTGCCTAAAGAGCAGAGACTTGGAATGGTATTTTTTCAGTCCCAAGGATAGAAAATATCCCAATGGTTCACGGACAAATCGATCAACAAAAGATGGTTACTGGAAAACGACAGGAAAAGACCGAGCTATTTCTTCAGCTTCAAAAACAGTGGGGATGAAAAAGACACTAGTATACCACAGAGGACGAGCTCCCCGTGGGGAAAGGACCAACTGGGTGATGCACGAATTCAGACTTGAAGGGAAGGATTTAAAAATGTCCAACATAGCTCAGGTAGTAAGCATTATTAGACTTCACAATACAATGTGCGTGTCAAATTGGGCAGTGGATTTTTCTATTCCGTATTTGCTTCCTGTTTAGAATTTATCAGCATGATATGCATTGTTAATAGCTTATTTGGGGACAATCCTTTTTCACAAAATTGGTTAGAATTCTTTAATTTACGATAGTATATATTATTATATTCAGAAGAGAGTTTCATTACTGACATGACTATTGCATAAAATTGGCAAAATTATTTAGTCAGTTTCTTGATTAGAATTCTTTGACTAGTATAAGATTGTAGACAGAAGAGAATGGTTATGAATGACATGAACAGTAAAATATCAATGAAGCAAGGTTACCAAATGAAGGACTCTAATGCAGCATACTGATGAAATTCAGGAATCAAAGAATTGGCGATGTAGAAATTTTGAAAAACATCTATGTTACATGGGGACGTTTCCCTATTCCTCACAAGGAAGGAAACCAACATTGCCTGGTACTTCCCAAAAAGGGCATGTGCCTCTCCCCCAATAATGGGGAGTTTCACTATGAGAAACCATTAAAAAAAATTAGAAAGAAAATATAATATAAAAAAATATCCAAACAAAGGACAACACTTGATGTCCATAAATATTGCTTGGAAGGATTGTGGAGTTGAAAGAATGCTGCAGCAAACATTACTTGCCATTTTGGATCTCAGAAAATGCAGGCGAGAACTGGAAACCAGATGCAGTTGCTGATTTGTAGCTGGGAATCCTTGTTTGCAGCTGTAGACATCATTTTCCTATTGTGGGCGGCGATATTTTGCTGTGAACAGTCATTTTATGCAGTGGGCACCATTTTCTTTTTGTGGTGCTTTTGCTGCGACTTTCCCTTCCCCTTCTTCTTTGGACACTATAATGCATAGTGCCCCCTCTTCACTTGAGCTTGCTCAAGTCCTTTCCTGGCTAAGAGGTTGCCCCCCCAATGATATCCTTGGAACCCTTCCCTTTGCTCTTCTTGGCTATATGAACCAAGGCCAGGTTCTCTTCTCCATCTCCCTACTTGCTGACCTTAGACTCTTCCCGAGTCTCTTCCTAGATGTTGTCATCCCAAAGCCTTTCCCAATTAGGAAGGTGCTATCGAGCGTAGATCCCCTTGAGAAATGGTTCACAAGACATGAGAAAACCAATCAGTGCCACATTTACAAACTTTACGTCTTCCACTTTCTCCCCAATGGCAGCAAGTTGATCTTTCGTGTCTGAGTGATCCTCATGAAGAAGCTGGTAACATTATTAGGTCTTGACATCTAGATGGATCTGAGCTCATTTCTCAAGATCATCTTCCTGTTCATGTTGTCACTTTGGAATAGGTCCACTAGAGCATTAAACATTTCCCTGGTAGTCTTCTTTGCCACATGAGACCCCAACAACTAAACCGTCTCAGATCTGTCCCTGGGAGACAGACTAGGTCCTACAGATCTCAGCAGTACACAAACTCCCCCAAACAACGAGTTAGTGGACAGTCCATACCTCCCACTGACCCTTCATTAGCCAACAAACTTTGTGGAATTTTTTTCAGTGCTCTTTAGTCAGTTTCGGATGTTAGGAGAGACGGGTCTGATCCTCTTCGACAGGGCATTCCATACATTGTATCTTTTATGTTCCTGCATTGTACCTTTTATATTCATGCATTGCTAAGTTGCACGAAACGGGGAAACGCAGAAGCGAAACGAAACGGGGAAGCGAAACGAAACGCGACCTCCCCAAATTTTGGAAACGGGGAAACGCGAATATATATAATAATATATATATATATATTAAAAATATTTAAAAATTATTATTATATATATGTGCAATCATAAAGCATGAATGATACATTTACTTACATAAACATTTAAACATTAAGATTAAATTTACATCACATTTACTACCTGGAAACCCTAAAAAAAATTAAAAACAAATTAAAAAAAAAAAAAAAATTAAAAAACAAGTGTTTTTTTTGGGGAAACGTGGCACGTACGGCCTGGAAACGCGTTTCCGTTTCGTTTCCGTACGGAAACGGACCCTGTACCTGCGTTTCCTGCAACTTAGATGCATTGTATTTTTTATAGGAGACCGTTTGGTTCTCCCGCATTTTCTGGACATCATTGTACTCAACAGTCCCTTTGACCTACTTTGTGGTCATTAGTTGGACATAAATACAATTATCTTATCTGGGCTTTGATGTCCTTCTTCATATGAACTATCTTATCTAGTAGATCCGTTGGTTTAGAAACAACCTTTTTAGTAGATTCTTAAAGGTCACCTTCCTTCAGCAACAAGGTAAGACTTGCCTTCTAGGGTGGGAAGTTGGATGCTCCATCCAACTAGTCCTTGAACTTCAGACTGATTATTGCCATCTCTAGATCTAATAATTATGCTTTGTGCTAAATCCTTCTAGCACCTTCAAGAATAAAAGTTGTTGCTAATTTATAGATCCGTTGGGATCTCCTCATGGATTTGTCTCGGTCCTTTGAAACACCCACAAAAATAGTTTTTCGGCCAAACCCTTGACTTGTGTGGTTTCCTTTTCTCTCTCTGAAGGGTGACCTCCTCCAATCACTACTAGTTGCAAGGTGGTATTGCCCTTCATACCTTTTGCATGTAAACTCTATGCATACTTGCGTCACCTGTGTTGGCTATATGACTGTATGATTGTCTCTTTGCATTGCTATTGTTGGCTCTTTGATTGCTTTGATGTTTTTTCTTTGGTTTTTGGGATGTCCTTTTTACTTGCTAGTCACTTCTGCAGTCTCGACAATTATCCTATAGTGTTGGCCCTATACTCGTGGTCACATCTTTCTTGCAACATTCACTTTACTGGCTGATGGCAACTCCTCTCTAGCATTTGCCTCTTATGGCCTTGGCGACAGGTGGCTCCGCTCTTCCACTCGTGGTTGGACTCCTCTATTGGCTATTTCCTTTGTGGTTGCTTGAACTTGCAGTGACAACTCAACTTGATTCCTTTCTCCTGTGCACCTCATGACTTGTGGCTTGAGAGCAGTTGGATTCCTCAGACCCATGGCTTTGCTCTATTTCCCTGGCTGCCACTTCGACGCTTGCCGCTATTGGTAGTTGGGCTAAGTTTTCTTGTGTGCAGTTTGACTCTAGTTGTGGGCTCAATTGTTGGGTATATTCTTTGATCTCGTTGTTACTTGCAAGTTGCGTGAGCCTGCGATTGGCATGCGACTGCATCGTACTGCCCCTTGCCAACTGTGTCTGTGGTGACTGTTATAATACCTTGCCAACTGTGTCTGACACATTGCTACCTTGTCTCCTTGATGCATGACTCTTGGCTGCCAGTTGTTGTGTTTGTTGACAGCTAACACACACACACATATATATTTTAATTTTGAAACCTTTTTCTTGTAGGCTACCAACTGCATGTTTTAGACGAGCTTCTCTCTCTTTCTCTATCTCTCTCTCACACTAATTCTTTTATTTAGTTGATTGAGTGTTTGTATGGGCCAACTTTTTCTGTACAACTTGACATTGGTACGACTTTGCCACTTGCACAAACAAACTCAACATACGGATGATAATTCCGTGTCGCTGCCTCATACAGTTGTGGAGAACCTAGTCCCTACGACTTGTGTTCGAATCTGGCTTCTATGCAATTCTTGAATGTCGGTCACTCAAAGACAAAGTTGTGATACCATGTTAATTTCTAACACTAGTAACTTGACAATGTATTCCCTAGCAGATTCTTTGCTGTAAAAACAATTATTATGCAGATCTACTACATAAAAGCACAACTAGAATTTTAACATCTATAACAATGAAAGGAAAATTAAACACCAATGTGATAATCACACGCACACAAGATTTTTTCCCCTCAAATTATTTATGCACTGAAATAACTTCATAACTTATAAGGGCTCTTTTCCTGGGATACCAACCCTTTGAGGAAAATACATACAACAATAAGTCTGGAATTGATCTAGTTGATCAAACCCTAGATCTGTCCTTCGATCTTGTATGGTTGACCTAGATCTCCCTTGCCCCTTGCACCTTCCTTAAACCCTACACATTTGAATGGAAGTCCTTCTCCACCCAATCATTGAGATCTCACTTTCACGTTTCTTGTGTTCAATATGTGTTGCTTCTTCTCCCTTAGTCTAGCCTTCCTTTTATAAGTTTGAGTTATTGGCCGAATCCACAACCTAATCTCTAAAGTGATTGATGGTTGAGATTGAATTTCAACCTCAGTTGAGATCAATAGTTGAGGTTCATCTAATTCATTAAATGCAAAAAACCTTTGCATTCCATTAGATTAACTCACTTTATCTTATAAAAGTCAATACTTCAATAATTAAAGCAATTACTTGTTGAGATTGGTAGCTTGGGAGATACTCCAAACCTTATGGTACAGGGTTGTGGAGGAATTGCCACCACAAAGTCACGTGTGGGCTAAGAACCCTGACGTGGGGGTTTTGCACCCAAAGTTGTGGGTATGAATCCATGTGGTGATTTGATGACTTGGCACATGGAGATTGTAGAACACCCTTAATGGAGCAAGGGGCAACAAAAAGCACCAAGAGAGCCCTTGTCAAAGTTGAGATATGAATTTTTATGTGGATTTGCAAAAAGGTTTCACGTAGGCTTGACATGAAATAAGCCCCTAAGGGCTAGTTGTTGCACACCCTAAGAAAACATATAAATAGAAGAGTGGAGCAACCTCATTACACATAATCCTAAGTGCAACACATCAAAGATCATCTCTGAAATAGAAGCAGATTTGAAGTAGCCTTAGCCGAAGTCAAGGAGGACAAGTTTTGTATCGTCTTGGGACTTGTTTTTGGTGCGAGTTTCTTTGGATTTCAAGCCAAGGATTTGGAGGTGAAGTCTGGCAGTTTTGGTGCATTTTTGAGCTGCATTTTATCTTTGATTTAGGCCGTAGACCTACTGTGTAAATTGCAGAGGTCAGCGCCTCTTTTGGAGGACGCTGAGAGGTCTAACATATGCCACAAGCACAGGAAATAGTAGCGAGCAAGTAATGCTTGTTTTGAAGGGTAAAGTGCAGGGTTTCTAGCAGAGTATTAGAGCTAATGTGTGCCCTAACCAGGGCTGATAGAACTCAGTGAAAGTACACAGGAGCCAAGGACAAAAGGAACAGAAAACAAGGTATGTTTGTCTCTTTTTGTTGATGTTTTGCTAGTGGCTAAAAGGACCAGATTTGGACAATTGTTGAAGGTCATCTTAAGGCTGTAAGGAGGGCAACAAGTAGGTGATCTTGGGAGCCATAAGTGCAGACCTTGAAGGACTATAGATCTGCTAGGAGAGGTGGATTTGAAGAAAGTTCAAGGGTTGATATTTGAAGGACTAAAGAAGGAAGTCAAATGAGGAGTTTGACAAGCCCAAGTCTGCTGAAGAGAAGGATGTCTTACAGTGATAAAGGGAAGCCCTCCATGCCCTAAGTTTGCCTCATTGGAGCAGCACAAGAAGGCAATAGAGGGAAGAAGTCACTAAGCATTAAGGAGCAACAGTGGGCAGTCTCGAAGTTGTTCACAAACGGAGTTGTGAACAACTCAACACGAGTTCCTATGTGTTGAGTCAATTGATGGATGAATGATCAGCTAGAGGGTAGATTGGAGAGCTGTGTTTGGTGACCTAAAGGAGTAGGACCATTGATAGAGGCAGAGATGCATATTGGGAGCAAAAGGACCAGTAGATGTGTTCAGGGTACGACCAAGAGGAGCTGTGATCGTGCACTGCATCAGCTAGACAGTCAGTTGTATCTTGTTCAGGGTAGATTAGTTGTCATAGTTGTTGACACCAAACCCTAGTTTGTATTCTTGTATTAGTGATTGTATGAGGGCCATGATCCCTAGTATAGGAGCCCTAAACTGTTGTATTATAGATTGATAATATAACGAAGTTGGGTTTTTAAAATTTTGTAAAGAGTTGTCTATTTTGTGCACTAGTTGATTTATTGTTATTTATATTCCATTGTGCAAAGTAGTTTGTTGTGGCATTTTGATTGGTAGTGTTAGAGATTCTAAGACCCTAACCTAGATTCTCTAGTGCCATGGAAAAACAACATTACTAAGGTTAAAGGTAAATTAGGCAACTTATGCCTGGACACTTAGGCCTATGTGAAAATACCTGCTCGAGCTACTCTCATCATTGATACATCTAATGGTGAATAATAACTAATTCTCTGTGGAAAAATGATTAGCAATACTAAGTTCTATAGGAGTACTAAAAGGCATCAAATTGATGAAGGAGTTCCCCAAGGTACCCTTATCCACTGTCTTTGAGCTACGTTAGCTATCAAGGAGATTTGTTGTACGTGTATCTTTGTTTTCATAAGCGAAATATAACTCAAAGAATTAGTATATCATTCCTCAAGTGTGCGCTACTTCTCTTTATTGACTCACAAGAATTCTTTTGCCAAAAGAATAATAAAATCCTCAAGGAATGAGGTTGAATGGGCCTCTTATCTCAATTGATTGGTAAAAGCAGAAAATATGCTTTTCTTACCTTATTCATTGAATATAAACATCAAAGAAAATTCACTTTTCTTGTGTCATCCATGAAATGAAACATCTTGCTTTTCACTAGCTTTACTTGTGACAACCTTTATAGATAGATTAAATGAAGATTAAATAAATCAATCACTTTACAATTTATGATTTTAAGGTCATAATCCGTGAGAATTTAGCTACAGACATGATTCAGATCCACTCCAAGTGTTAACTCGAGACACAAACCAATAATGAAACACTGTTCTTTAACTCCTCACTTTTCCATGCAAAGGAAACCCAAATCGCACCTCAATTGTTCGTTAGGAACCATGACTAGTACCTACACCTGCCAAATAAATAAATTTACTAATTATGAATGTGCATGCAAAAGACATTCTTCTCAAAGAAGCAAAAAGAATGAAAGTGAAAACTTTGGCCCAATGACATGTTAAAATTGGCAACTAGGGCCAAACTCCACATGGGTCATCTTATTTATGACAGCTGATATTTTTCTTAGATTCCTCTCTTCGAGAGGTGTAGGATTGATCTAAAGATCATCCGATTTCGACATGTACAAATGAAGTTATGAATTTATTTTAATTGTGGACAAATTATCAAGGTCGACCTCTTTTATATGTCGGCTCACCTAATCCAGTAGTCGCGTTTCTTGACCCCCACCGATTGGGTATATATAGAGGTGCTTTCTCCCTCATTTGATTGATCCAAGTGCTCATCCTCTCCCCTGAAATAGGACGACATTTGAGGTAGGATGCAAGTGGCAAGGGTTGAGTTTATGATGAGATCCATCTCTATTTAGGGTTCAATATTCTTGGGAGAAAGAGTCGTAGGTCTGTGGCATCATGCATGGAGGATAGGAGGTTTGTTTGGGAAACGCACCTCTTGATTTTGGGTATAGATTTCCCGTTGAATAGAGCCGCAGTTAGAGGAATGCTTGTTGGATGGTTTTCTGTGCTATTTGGTGAGGTGTATCTTTGTTACAGGCCGCAAGCCTAAAGGCAAATCTGGGTATGATTTAAGGTGATAATTATCTCTGTTTTGGGTCCGATTTGAGTAGAAAGGGAGGCCAAATGTTTTGAGGAGAATCTGGATACCTGTGCATGGAGTTTTGAGGACTGTCTTTCCTGTGTAAAGATGTCGTAGCCCTATTCATTGTGTGCAGTCTTGGCCGCAGGCCTGTAGAGGAGTTTTGTTGGGACTGTTGTCCATAACAAGCTGAAACAGGGTGCCATATAGAGCAACGAAGGAAGGAGGGTCTTGTGGAAGGAAAGCCGCAGTCCTCTAGGTGACTGTTGGAGCAGTTTTAGGGTTGACATATTTTTGTGGGTGCCCTAACCAGTGAAGAGCTACAACAGTATGCCCAACCAGAGGTATGTTGATGTGATAGTGTTGATTTGATGCTAGTTTGGGTGGTGTCCTAGTGTGGACAAGTATAGAAATCTCCAGCCCTTGGTGCCAGAATTGCAGTTTCATTGAGTCATCTTCATGTTTAAGAGCTTTGATGTCAGATCTTCTATTTGGCAAGTCAATATTGACTTTAAATCATTGTACTCTATCTCTCTCTCTCTCTGTGCTGAACTATTGAAGAATATAAGAAGAATTGATCAAGGGTTTCCCCACATTGGGGTTTGTCCCTGGCCGATGTCACATCTTGTGTCCTTTTGTCTTTGGCTTGTCTTCTACAGTTTATGTTTATGTTCTATCTGCATTTTACTATCATGTTGATGTGATTGCTAATCTGGATATTGATATTGGGCTAATAAAGAAATTGAAGTAAAATTGCTCTAAAGCATAGAACATACCATTGTTACCTAAAATTGACATGGTATCGGAGCTAGGTTGAGGACAAGCCCAAGCTAGAAGGAATGGAATCACTGACAAGCTCGTTGGTAGTTCTCCATGATCTCCTCTCTCTTCAAAATTCAAGGCTTCATCAGAAGGCAGAATATTCCTAGGATCGAGTTCCTTATGGCATTAAATCAAATTTTGGTCAAAATCTCCAGCTATATTTTCCACGTAACAGCAAGACTACTCTCCTTATTTCTAAGCATTTGTTTGTTGCAGAAGGTCGACTTTGGAGATTGGGACTAGCCCCTTTGAATTTATAGTACTTGTTTTGGATAAATAGATCATTAGGCATATCGTTGGAGAAAGCTAGCTGATTTGAAAATCACTCGTGAGTGATCTCAGTTAAATAATTAATGAATGAAGGTATTACAGACTCATGTGCTGGTGTGTGTCTATGTTATCTTAGGCAACAGATCGATCAGATTGCAAAATACACAGACATTGGAAAATGGAAAACAGTAAGAGAACACAGTAAGCAAATACAAGAACACAACACGTTAATAAGGAGTTCACCCTATTCTCCAGGGCTACGTCTCCGGTCTAGCTTTCAATGGTGGCCTTCTTTTATTGCGTCTTTAAAGCAGAGTTTTTACAATGAGGAGCTCAATTTGAGTCTTGTGAAACAGATAATGCTTGGTAGGGTGGTTCTTGGATTCCCCAAGCCACTAGAGCAATAGAATCTTCCTTACCAAGTCTCGACCTCTCTGGTCTTTAATGGGATGAGTCCAATCTGGTACTCAGTTCCCGACAGATATCCTCACAGGGATCGCTTGAACCTCTTAAGCCTTCTGTCTGCTCGATGCTGCCTTACGCTGTAGGTTAGCTCGGCTCTCTGTTTTTTCTGCCTCTTGCTTCACTGTGTCTTTCATCTTTTCTTTCACCGTTTTTCTTCTCTGGTTCTTCCCCTGTTCTGTTCTCTGTCTGTTCATGGCTTAAAGCCAATATGTCCTTGACTGTTCGTTTCCTCTTCCGCCCCTTCGGATTGCCTGCTGCTGTTCGCTTGGAGTTCCCTGCCTCTGCGTCATCGCCAACGTCTCACAGGGAAGTGGCCACTTGTCCTCTCACGAATTGTGCCAGCTCTTCCTTAAATGATTCGGTATTTTGGTTACGTTGTGAAATGATTCATCCGCCAACTCAGCGATTAAATCGGACTTCGGACTTTTATATGCTATAGCTTATTTTCCCTTCAGATCCGGTTTCTCCATCGGGCGCAATCTCCGCCGTCAGATCTGGAGCCCCCAGATCCTACGGTGTTCGCTCTTATCGCGCAGTTGACTTTCTTGACCGTTAGCCCGCGATGAGAGCGGTTTTCTCTCTCATCCGCTGGACATGCGTCGTGCAGTGTATGGAATCGCTCGTACCTCTGACAATTCCGCTTACTGCCCAAAGTGCCTCCAATATTTCGTCGGCTTTGGAGCGCGGGACCCGCCTTTCGCTTTAACGCTTTTTCCTACGGTTTCCCAGCCTCCCATGCGACCGAGCGCTTGGGGCTTTTCCTTCTCGAGGAGCGCTTAATCGCGCATCAGAAACGTCCTCCGTTTTCCAATCGGTCTTCCTAATTGCTAGTTTGCGTCCTGCGCGGTCTCCATGGGCCTCGGTTAGCGCGCTTCGACTGAGGTCCTCGTCGTTCCTTGCTGGCTACAAATTGCCACTGTCCAGAGGTCCTTCCTGATAGCTCTTTGTTCACAAGTTTTTGAAGTCTATCCTGATTTGATACAGTCATAGAATTTTGATAATTTTCATGGATCCAATTCGGATCACGACCTTCCCACTGAAAAAGCTTTTGGACCACCAAAAGTTGGTTTTCAAGCATCGACTAAGTGAGGGTACAATTGTCTCACTTGTCCAATCTCTATCCACTTTGCACTGCTCGGCTTTGAACCCTTGAGCCCAACTCTGAGGTACTCAACATCTCCCCTGTGCGTCGTCCTCACCTTCCTGTCCAGAACTGTGTCTTCCTGTAATTCATTAAGATATTCAGGTAGCAGGTCATCAATAGAAGGCAATTGACTCTGCTCTTCGAGATCCTCAATTAGTGAAGGTTCAAATAATCTCAAGCAATTTGCATTTACGACTGAGTAGATGTGCATGTAAGCTGGTAGATCAAGGCGAAAAGCATTCTCACCAATCTTCTCAAGTATCTTGAAAGGTCCATACCTGATAGGCTTTAGCTTTTTACCTTCACCTTGCATCCTATCCTTGCTGATATACAGCCAGACTTGGTCACCAACTTGAAAACTATGCTTCATCTGATGCTTGTCATGCCTTGCCTTGTATTTGGCTTGGCTCTTTTCCAGCTGTTCCTGTATTGCTTGGTGGATCTCTTGGATCTGTTCAATGAACCTAGTTGCCTTGTCCACATCACTTTGTCCCTCAACTGTGGTGTCTTTACCAAAGACAAAATCCAAAGGAGACCTTGGTGTGAAACCAAAACAGGTCTCAAAAGGAGATCTCTGTGTAGAAGAATGTTTTGCTCTGTTGTAAGCATATTGCACATAACATAAATGTTCATCCCAAAGCTTAGGATGCTTGCTGCAATATCCCCTGAGCAACTGGATCGCTGTCCTGTTGACTACTTTTGTCTGGCCATTAGTTTGTGGATGAAACGCTGTGTTTTTCTTCAGTTTGGTGTCCATCAGTTCCCACAGACTTGACCAAAACTTCCCCACAAATCGGGTGTCTCGATCCGATACAATGGAAGTGGGTAATCCAAAATGAACACATACATGTTGAAAGAACAGTTTTGCAGTTTGTTCAATTGTAATTTGCTTACAAGGTATCAAAATACACATTTTGCTAAACCTATCCACAACAACATACAGATAATCATGACCTTTCCTAGATTTAGGCAGTCCTCCAACAAAATCCATGGAAACACTTTCCCAAGGGTGAGAAGGAACTGGTAATGGAGTGTAAAAGCCTAGTTTTCTATTGCTGGGCTTGCTCTTAGCACATATAGTACACCCTCTTACATATCTAGAAATTGTCTCGTTCATTTTTGGCCAATAACAAAATCTTTGTAGCTGTGCAACTGTTTTACTTACCCCAAAGTGACCTGATATTAGAGAAGTGTGTGCTTCTGGAATTATCTTTATTCTTTCAGTTTGTGGACTGTATAACTTCCCACAATGGTATAAGAGTCTGTCATTTACATGATAATCCAATTCTTCTAATCGTTTGCCTTGACTTAAAGTTGCATATACATCTTTAAAGTCTATATCTTGAGCATATTGTTCAATGTAGCTCTCATGTAACACAGAATTATGCTTAAGTATAGTAGATGCATTTATAATGGGTCTAAATAACATGTCTGCAACTTTATTATGTATGCCCTTTTTATATCTGATGACTAAATGAAACTGTTGTAGAAAACCCATCCATCTATAATGCCTTGATTGCTACAACTTAGTTTGGGAGTGTAGATATTGAAGTGGTTGATGATTAGTATGTATCACTGTCTCTTTGCCCATTAAGTAATGTTTCCACTTTTTCACACTCTGTACTAATGCATACAATTCTTTATCATATGTAGGATAGTTAACTACTGCAGAATTAAATGTCTCAGAATGATAACATATGGGTTTACCGTGTTGTGTCAACACTGCTACCATGGCATAGTCATGGGCATCCGTTTGGATCTCAAATGGTCTTTGAAGATCAGGCAGTGCTAGTACAGGTGTTGTACTAATCTTTTATTTTAAGGTGTCGAAGGCTTTCTGCTGTTTGCCTCCCCATTGAAACACCTTGTTCAATCCTGTTAAAGCATGTAAGGGAGCTGCAATTAAGGAAAAGTTAGAAATGAACTTTCTCCAATATTGTGCTGCTCCTAAGAAGCTTCTAACTTTTGTAGCAGATTTGGGCTTGGGCCAGTTTACAATGACTGCCACTTTAGAGGGATCTATCTTCAATTCACCACCCCCTACTATATGTTCCAAATAATTCAAAGATGTTTTGCCAAATTCACATTTTGAGAGTTTAACATAAAGTTTTTCTCTTTTCAAAACATCTAGTGTCTGCTTAACATGCTTTAAATGTTCTTCCCATGTTTTGCTAAATATCAGAATGTCATCCAGATACAAAATAACAAAATCATCAAGAAAAGGTCTGAGTACATCATTCATTAATCTCATGAAAGTAGCAGGAGCATTAGTCAAGCCAAAAGGCATAACCAACCACTCATACAATCCCTGCTTTGTTTTGAAAGCAATCTTCCATGCATCTTGTTCTGCAACTCTGACCTGATGGTATACACTATGCAAGTCTAACTTGGAAACATAAACATCTTCTTTCAATTGATCTAAAAGATCATCTATGCGAGGAAGGGGATAACGATTTTTGATTGTTATCTTATTCAGTGCTCGGTAATCAATGCACATTCTACACGAGCCATCTTTCTTTCTCACCAAGACGATTGGTGACCCACATGGCGATGTGTTAGGTCTGATAAATCCCTTCTCGAGCAACTCCTGCACCTGCTTCTTGATTTCAGCGTTCTCTAAAGCGGACAACTTGTACATTCCAATGTTAGGCAATGGAGCATCTTGTTGCAAAATAATATCATGCACTATTTCTTTTTTGGGTGGCAGACCTTTAGGTTTTTGAAACAAAATATCATACTCTGAAACAACCTTTTCTAAATTAGTTTGCTGTTTAACATTACAGCCCTCAAATACATTGGTTTTATCAGATTTTTTTTCCTTTACAACTATCGGTAAGAATTGCTTACATGAATTTATCATTCGTTTCATTTCCCTGAGTTTATGAGAGTATAATTATTCTTGAGCTTATGAGCTCTTACAAAGTATTCGATTCCCTCTTTAACAAGTAGATATTTGTTCTCAGCTCTATAGAAAATGGCTTTTCTGTCATACAAGTAAAGACTTGCTAAAACAATTCCACATATATCCAAAGGAATTATGTCTAACTCAACCTCATTTACAAATGCTGACCCAAAAGAAAACTTGAGTTTGCATTGTCTAGTCACTTGTAGTTGTGCTTTATCATTTAACCATCCTAATGGGTATGGTTTCTTGTGAGGTGTAGTCACTAATCCCAACTTCTTTACAATTGTTTTAGAAATTAAATTTACTTGTGAGCCACTATCAAACAAAGTATCAATCTTTTGATGTTTGGAAATAACTCGAATATGGAAAAGCTCATGTCTTTTTCTCTCATTTTCTTCATCAATAGTAGATTGTGCAGAATTACTAGTAGATGCTTCAGAATTCTTACCTTTTATACCTGTGGCTGCAAAGGTTGTTTCATGTCCTGAGTCTGACCCCAAATCTTTCTGAAAAGGTGCAACAATCTTTTTCTTCTTGCCCTCGAACTTCTTAGGTCTCAGCTCTGGATGCAGAATCCAATAGTGCTCATCATCATGCCCATCCTTTTTACAGTGAGTGCATGAAGCCTTGCTTTTCTGTGCAGTGTTAGCCTTCCTTGCTTTCCATTTTTGTTTTCTTTTCTCCTTATTCTTGCTTGCAGTGGGTTGGGATGATCCCCCAACTTCTGGACTTCCATTCTTTCCTCTAGCTTCTAGATGAGTAGCTTGAACAGATACCTCATCTATACTAGTGGGATTAAACATGAGGATAGTGTGCCTCATGTAGCTGTGTAGACCACCAATGTACTTCAATAGAGTCTCAGGTGAGTCTAATGAGATTCCTAGAATCAATGCTCTCTTTCTAAATTCTTGAGTGTACCCTTGCGCACTTTGCCCTTTCAACTGTCAAAGAGTTTGCCAGCTCATCATGGCTTGCTGCATGTAGGCCAATGGATAAAACTGCTTTTTGATTGCAGAAACAAATTCACTCCAGATAGAGATAGTCTTACCATGTCTCTTGAGGTCAGCTTGGGCCCTGCCTTCCCACCAAACCAAGGCAGTGCCTCCAAGGCGTAGGCTTGCCAACTAAATCTTGCTCTTGTCTGAATCAATACTCTACACTCTGCAATAAACATCAATTCGTCTAATCCAATTGTCCAACTTTTCTGCATTCAACTCTCCATCATATATAGGTAAATCAAATTTAACATCTAGTTTAATCAAAGATGCCTTCTTCTTATGTTTAGGGCTATTAGGAGGTGTGAGAAAGCTTTCTTCTTTCCCTTTGCCTTTTGAGTGGTCATGGAAGTGAGACTCATCTTCTCCTTTGTCTTGTTTGGAGCCTGATGAATCTTCATCCTTGTGTTTTCTAAAGTCCCTATACATTTCCTCTACCATGGACTTTATGGCTAGGAAACTATCTAGGAATTGAGGGTCTGGCCCCATAGAACCTTCCTCTGACATTGTCTTCCGAGGATAGACTCTCTTAATTTCAGGATTAGTTTCGACCAACTCTCCTCCTAATTTGAGCTTTGATCTAGTTAGCATTCAACAGCTAAATCCAACACAAGCTTGTCTAACCTTAACAGCCTTTAGCTCTGATACCACTTGATCTGAAAATCACTCGTGAGTGATCTCAGTTAAATAATTAATGAATGAAGGTATTACAGACTCGTGCAGGTTTGTGTCTATGTTATCTTAGGCAACGGATCGATCAGATTGCAAAATACACAGACACTGGAAAATGGAAAACAGTAAGAGAACATAGTAAGCAAATACAAGAACACAACACATTAATAAGGAGTTCACCCTATTCTCCAGGGCTACGTCTCCGGTCCAACTTTTAGTGGTGGCCTTCTTTTATTGTGTCTTTAAAGAAGAGTTTTTACAGTGAGGAGCTCAATTTGAGTCTCCTAAAACGGATAATGCTTGGTAGGGTGGTTCTTGGATTCCCCAAGCCACTAGAGCAACCGACTCTTCCTTACCATGTCTCAACCTCTCTGGTCTTTGATGGGATGAGTCCAATCTGGTACTCAGTTCCCGACAGATATCCTCACAGGGATCGCTTGAACCTCTCAAGCCTTCTGTCTACTCGATGTTGCCTTACACTGTAGGTCAGCTCGACTCTCTATTTTTTTTGCCTCTTGCTTCACTGTCTCTTTCACCGTTTTTCTTCTTTGGTTCTTCCCCTGTTCTGTTCTCTGTCTGTTCATAGCTTAAAGCCAATCTGTCCTTGACTCTTCGTTTCCTCTTCCGCCCCTTCAGAATTGCTTGCTGCTGTTCGCTTGGAGTTCCCTGCCGCTGCGTCATCGCCAATGTCTCACAGGGAAGTGGCCACTTGTCCTCTCACTAACTACGCCAACTCTTCCTTAAACGGTTCGGTATTCGGTTACGTTGTGAAATGATTCATCCGCCAACTCAGTGGTCAAATTGGACTTTAGACTTTTATATGCTGTAGCTTATTTTCCCTTCAGATCCGGTTTCTCCATCAGGCGCAATCCAAAGGCCATATAGAGCCTCTTTGTTTATGTATTTTTTGTTCGAAGATGCATTTCACTAGGTGCTATTTTGGTTATATGAACCCTTGCTATATATATGAGAAACTTTACATATTTGTGTATAATGGTTTGGATTCATATTCCCTATATCCTCTAACATCAAATCAATAAAATGTGCAACACAGGGAGTCCAAAACAAGTTAGAATACCTCTCCATAAGCAACCTGCCAACAACAACATAATTTGCAGCGTTGTCCATTATGACTTGGACAACATTCTATAGACTTACCTCTTGAATGACATACAACAAATCACATAGGAGTCATGCATCTTTGATATGTGCAAATGAATCAACAAATTTCATAAACATTGTCCCCTTGGGACAATTAGGCAAGAAGTTAATAAGGGTTCTACACTTTTGATCAGTCCAACTATCCAACATCGTAGTGCATCCAGTGCGTTCCCATGATGCCCTAAATTCCTCCAACATAACAATGCCATTGGCCTTTTCGTTTTGAAGAATAGTCCCTCTCAAGTCATCGTAGGAAGGGGCTTTATACTCCAGGCTAACAATAGCAATAACATCAAACATAGCCTAGTAAATGGATTGTACTTGGCAATGCTAAAAGGAATGTCACTCCATAAAAAACACCTACCAACCAGCTTGTCAACTTCTTCCTTCTCCTTTCTTTTAAGTGTTGACTTGATAGAAGGTTGTGCACCAAGTGTGGTTCTAGGAACAAAAAATGACGAGGTAGATGTGGGGCTAGCCATTGTGGAAGGTGATGCTAAAGAACCACTTTCACTTGCCCCCATTCCTCCCTTTGCAATTTGAAGTTTCACAACTACCTTGTAGTGCAACTGGCCTTTTCATTTTGAAGAATAGTCCCTCTCAAGTCGTCATAGGAAGTGGCTTTGTATTCCAGGCTAACAATAGCAATAACATCAAACATAGCCTAGTAAAATGGATTGTACTTGGCAATGCTGAAAGGAATGTCGCTCCATAAAAAACACCTACCAACCAGCTTGTCAACTTCTTCCTTCTCCTTTCTTTTAAGTGTTGACTTGATAGAAGGTTGTGCACCAAGTGTGGTTCTAGGAACAAAAAATGATGAGGTAGATGTGGGGCTGGTCATTGTGGAAGGTGATGCTAAAGAACCACTTTCACTTGCCCCCATTCCTGCCTATGCAATTTGAAGTTTCACAACTACCTTGTTACTTTTGGCATAATCTTTATCTTCTAATGATTTGATGGAAATACAAATGATTTTTGGAGATGCATCTAAGCAAATTTCTATGCCATGTCCTAGAATTTGTGCAAGCTTGTATTGCAATCGGGATATTTCCCCTATCATATACTTCCCACACAACTTGCAACTCAAATTTTGTCTGTTGCATGTTAAATTTTCATGAAACTCTGCAACTACTTATATGAATAACTAAAAACTGAAATTAGTTAACTTTCACCAAGATAAGCCTCTTAACAACTTATAAGCAGTGGAATAAAAACATAGAGATTAAAACATCACACAAATTGACACGCTTTTCTCAGGAAACCCAACAGGGAAAATCTTCTTGCTATTTTATTGATTGGCCTTGGAGCAATTGGATTTATTACAAAGCAATTTCTCTCTCTTGAGAAAGCATTTTGCTTCTCACACAAATCTTAGCTAATACAATTGATCTTGGCTTGCCTTGATCACAACTTGATCTCGGTTCCTAGCACACAATTCATCCTTCGCTGCCTCCTTCAATTGCTCTGCAAACCTTGTTGTCTTACTTCAATTCTACTCCTCCTTGCGCACTTGAGCCTCCTTAATCCTTGCACTAATCTCCCATTCTCTAGTGCACTTATGGCCCTATTTCTTAGCGCACTTGGGCCTATCTCCTTGTGCACAAAATATCCTATTTTGTAGTGCACTTGGCCCCTATTTCTATGTGCACTTCAGCTTCTATTATTTATTACCTCAACTCCACACTTGTGCACAATCAATGCGCTAAATTCTAGCACACTTGTGCTCCTATTATTTAGAACACAATGCCAAAACTCCACAATCAAGGCTCTCTCTCTCTCACAATCTCGTGAGCTTGCTTTGTCTCACAACCTCAGTGCACAAAACAATTGAATTTACTTGTGCCTTTGTCCTTCCTTTATAGATTCAATCCTTGCTAAATTAGGCTAATTCAATTTTAGAACTCAAGTTGTGATAGTGAGTTAACTGAGAGTGTTACTCTCCTTCCAATCATCATTGAAGTTGTTAACTCATGCTCTCTCCAATCATCACTGGAGATCTAAGTTTCTCTTCCTTCAATCAAGATTGAAGACTAACTCGCTCTAACTGAACTGCTAATTGCCAACCAATCCTGTAGTCAAGTTGATGAAGACTTCCACTTAACTGGATCTCCAACAATACGCATGAACTCTTGATGATTATTCCCGTAAACTTGAAATAAACTCACCATCACTGAAGTCTAACTCATGAGGAAAAATCAAGGTCTTCATTGGCTAAGAAGACCTTGCTTGCTACATTTTCAACATCGAAACTGTTGTTTTTTCAGGCCTCAATAGGCTTGCATACCTTGCCACAAAACAACCCATAATATTATAAAAAATGAGGAGCATGTTGGCCAATACATAGTGATCGATGTGAAGGGTCATGATCCTTGGAAATCCATCTTTTTATCATGGAGCCGACCTGATCTTTTTCATATGAAACTACTGACCATGGCTACTCAAATTCCAACACTCCCTCTTAGCTAGGGAGGTATTTTTTTCATTCTCTCTCTCTCGATCAATCTCAACATAAAGAAAGCTGATAGCATCAAACCAAACACCATTGTTCATGAGTCCATACACATCACAATCCATCTCTCACATAGATGACTCAGCCTTCTTGACCAAATCATAGGTCTCATGGAACTTCCAAGGAAGAGATCACACCATCAATCTCCTCGACCATACACCCTCATAACTACAATCCTCATAACCAAATTTCTGACCACATAGGTCTTACAATAACCCGAAGATGCTACCAAACCAAAGCTCGCTCTCGAAGGGATCCTCAACTATTCTAGGCTTCTTACATAATCATCACTCTGCTCAAAAGAAGAAAAGTAACCATGGTGGATTTCAACACTTGTTTTAGTAACAACTGTTAATTTGGGGTAGCATCGGATGTGCTCTAGCCACGAAAATTGGTGGAGAGGCTAGGGCACATGAGATCTCCAATACTCAGAAAGGGTTTGGGCAGATTCTAAACAATTTGGGAGATATTAAAATAATTAATATTTTTAATGGAGTCCCTAAGTCTAAACTTAGGGAAAATAAAATATTAATGTGAATTAATATAAAACTGTGTTAGAATGGTCCAAAAGTCATGGATCAAGCTAGATCTAATCTTAGTCGTTGATTGCGACTTAATATCGACCGTTGATTTGTCAACGAGAAAAGTATAAGAGGAGGCTTGAGGGTCACTTGGAGAACACACCAAGAGATCAAGATTTCGACTTTCTGGGGTTGGGTTTGCTGAGAAAGTTGAGAGAGTGATATGGAGTTGTAGCTGAGGGGCAGTTAATATAGAAGCAGAGAGGTAGAGATAATGCTGGGAGGATCAGCGCAACAGCCGGGAAAGCTGACGTAGAGGGCAGAAGCCGGAACTGCCGGGAACTGTCGGAACAGCTGGTAAAGCTAACGCAGAGGGCAAAAGCCGGAAATGCTGGGAACTGCTGGGAAAGCTGACGCAGAGGGCAGGGGCCGGAACTGTCGGGAATAGTCGAAACTGCCGGGAACTGTCGGAACTACCGGGAAAGCTGACGCAGAGGGCAGAAGAGGCTGATGTTGGGTTTTTTCGTGGAGCAGATTGGAGCTGAGGAGTTGCCAGAGTGTTTATCCAGGGTTTCAGTTGGAGCATCTGTCTCCGAAGGAGTGGTACTACTGTCGAGATTTTTCTCTATTGGGTGAGCCGGATTTGACACCTAGATTGTATTATGAAATTGCTTAATACATCAAACCCTTAGATAGCTGCATCGGTTTTTCCGCATTGGGTTTTTCCGGGGACATTAGTCCAAAAATAATGGTGTCATTTGTGTGCTTGTTTCTGTTTCCTTCAGTTGATGATTTGTAATGTGTTGAGCATGTACTTGTGTTTATTTTCAGTATTTACATGGTAAATAACTTGTTAATTAATCAGAACAAGTAGGAAGGAATAAATCAGAAAGTACATGGAGGGTTTCTAACTGTTAGACTTAGAAACTTCAACATGGTATTAGAGCGTGGTTACAGATCACAGGAGAACTGAGGACATCAGCCGAGCAGAGCAGCAACAGTAGAAAATAGTTGTCCTGAGTGATAGAAGCTGTTCCTAGCAAAGAAGCAGCAAGGAAGGGGTGACGCAGTGCCTGCGTCATCAAGTTCGAGCCAAGAAGAGGCAGTGCAGAGGCTAAGGGAGGCAAAGACAGGCTCACGCAGAGGCCAGGAGGGCTGACGCAGTTGGCTGAGGAAGTTGATTTGTCGGTGCCGGGATTGCGCAGAGCCTAGGAGCTCTAACCTTCAGGTTGCTGGGGTTTAGGAGGCTGTGGGTAAGTTGCAGAGTGGAGTTGGTGGGGTATTGTAGTCAGAACAATACCTAACAGGGCAAGGCCAAGGTAGAGGGAGTTGCTGCCAAGGCGGATTTCTAGCCAAGGAATCCAGATCAGTGTTGTTGTTGCACAAACGATCGGAGAGGGGCAACTTGACATTGGCAGAAGGATTTCCAGGTGGGAAATCGGGACTCAGAGGGAGTTCAGAAGAGAACTTCCAGATGGGAAGTAGAGAGATTCAGCAGGAATTGAACCGAGAACTTCCAGACGGGAAGTGGAGAGACTCAGGAGGAGTTGAATCGAGAACTTCTAGATGGGAAGTAGAGAGACTCAACAGGAGTCAAACCAAGAACTTGTAGACGGGAAGTGGAGAGACTCAGCAGGAGTTGAACCGAGAACTTCCAGATGTGAAGTAGAGAGACTCAGCAGGAGTCGAACAGAGAACTTTCAGACGGGAAGTGGAGAGACTCAGTAGGAGTCGAACCGAGAACTTCCAGAAGGGTAGTAGAGAGACCCAGAGGAGTCAACAAGAAGAGCAGAGAGATGGCCATGAATGGGCTGAGGGATCATGATAGGTTGGATGAGGGATCCAACTTTGTCATTTGGAAGGCCAGGATCCTTTCTGTTCTATGTGCCATGAGTGCACACACACCACTTGAGTGGAAGTGGGGAGACATCGAGCTGTAGTCAGATGGACTACAAGCGATGAGGGGCAGGATCCTCGAGGTACCCAGCCTCTTGGATTAGAATTGCTACGGGAGCCTTGAAAAGGAGTAGCAGTACTGGCGATGTTAGTAGAGACGAATGCGGAGGGAGCGACAAAGGGAGCTACAGTGCAGGATTCCCAGGATTGCGTGAGCCTAGCAGGCTGCAACAGTGCGAGAGGCACGGGAGTGTTGCACCAGTGCAGGATGGCACATAGAGGTGTGCAACGGTGTGAGATGCATGGGGTTGTTGCAGTAGCGCAAAGGTCAGAGAGGGAGCACTTGTCAGTGACAAAGGGAGCTTCAACATCAAGAGTGTTTCTAGCTTGACAGAGATGTCAGAGTTGGGAGATCAGTTACTTACTTCTCAGTAACTGAGTTGCAGTGCAGTAGTTAGTAGTGGTAGTGCTATGCGCAGCACGATGCAACATGATGAGAGGGGTTGCAATGCAGATGCAACAGTGGCAGTGGCAGGGCCATGGGAAGCAACACGGATGCAGAGGGAGTTGCAATACAGATGCAACAGTGGCAGTGGCAGGGCCATGGGCAACAACACGGATGCAGAGGGAGTTGCAGTACGGATGCAGCAGTGGCAGTGGCAGGGCCATGGGTAGCAGTACAGGATGCAGCAGTGCAGAGGATGTTGGGTAGCAGGCCTAGCATCAGCACAGGGACCGATGCCAGATGATCAAAGTGATACTCAGTGAGGAGTATTATTAGAGCACAATTCTCGCTAAGAGGGAGTGTTGATTTGGGGTAGCATCGGATGTGCTCTAGCCACGAAAATTGGTGGAGAGGCTAAGGCACATGAGATCTCCAATACCCAGAAAGGGTTTGGGTAGATTCTAAACAATTTGGGAGATATTAAAATAATTAATATTTTTAATGGAGTCCCTAAGTCTAAACTTAGGGAAAATAAAATATTAATGTGAATTGATATATAAAACTGTGTTAGAATGGTCCAAAAGTCATGGATCAAGCTAGATCTAATCTTAGCTGTTGATTAGGGACTCAATCTCAGCCGGATTTGTCAACTAGAAAAGTATAAGAGGAGGCTTGAGGGTCACTTGGAGAACACACCAAGAGATCAAGATTTCGACTTTCTGGGGCTGGGTTTGCTGAGAAAGTTGAGAGAGTGATCTGGAGTTGCAGCTGGGGGGCATGAATATAGAAGCAGAGAGGCAGAGATAGTGCCGGGAGGATCAGCGTAGTAGTTGGGAAAGCTAACGCAGAGGGCAGAAGCCGGAACTGCCGGGAACAACCAGAACTATCGGGAACAGCCAGAACTGCCGGGAAAGCTGACGTAGAGGGTTGAAGCTGGAACTGCTGGGAAAGTTGACGCGGAGGGCAGAAGCTGGAACTGTCGGGAACAGTCGGAACTGCCGGGAAAGCTAACACAGAGGGTAGAAGAGGTTGACACAGTCCCTAGAGGCTGACGTTGGGGTTTTTTGAGGGGCAGATTGGAGCTGAGGAGTTGTCGGAGTGTTTATTCGGGGTTTCAGTCGGAGCATCTGTCTCCAAAGGAGAGGTACTACTGCCGAGATTTTTCTCTGTTGGGTGAGTCGGATTTGGCACCTAGATTGTATTATGAAACTGCTTAATAAATCAAACTCTTAGATAGCTGCACCGGTTTTCACGCATTGGGTTTTTCCGGGGACATTAGTCCAAAAATAACGGTGTCATTTGTGTGCTTGTTTCTGTTTCCTTTTGTTGATCTGTAATGTGTTGAGCATGTGCTTGTGTTTATTTTTAGTATTTACATGGTAAATAACTTGTTAATTAATTAGAACAAGTAGGAAGGAATAAATCATAAAGTACATGGAGGGTTTCTAACTATTAGTCTTAGAAACTTCAACAACAACATCCAACTATTTATCCAGCTCTAACTAGAGCTTTGTATAGGAGCAAAACATCAACAACCTAACAGGCTCTTTCAGAGCTTAACGAGCCAAATCAACACATTAGCAGCGGAGTCTTGCAACTTCTTAAGCAAGTATCCATGGACTCATAGTTCATCATGCCACATTTTCAACAAGAATTTTATCAGGCTCATGCAATACTTTCGATCAGCTCCCTCTTACATGGAAGAGGTTCTTAGCATTTATTAGAAACATATCATCAACAAGGAATCCACATCATCGAGGAGACCACATCATCAACAAGAAGTATATATCAACATTAAAGTGTTATCAATTGGTCATAATGGCCCATAAGCCTTTGATTTCTTTCTTCAAACCCTACCTAGGGCTTACAAACAATAAAAAAACCAACGTCAGTAATAATTTAAAAACAATAAAAGAGATACAAGATACTTATCTTGATCAAGACCTCTCCCTCTTGATCTTCAGCCTTCTTGATTGCAACCTTTAACAAAAAAAAGATTAGTCAAGTTGTCCCCTTTTCTGGAGCTTGACAACCACAAGGTCATTCATATGGCTTCCTTGTTGGAGGCTTCTATTCAAGGCAGAAATAATTTTCTTCTTGAAATCAAATCAATTAGGTCAGCCTCCTTGAAGAATGGTCGATCTTCATTTTATGTATAGAACCTTGACAATTATAAAATCATGCCACGGCTTTTTTAAAGTGTTGAATTCATTTATGCATTCAAATATACATTTTAAAATTTAAACAACCAAAGATCATAATCTTGCCCAAAAATATATCACCATTTTCCAACCAAAAAAAAGGACAAACAAAACATAAAGGAGTTAAACAATGCCATGGAGTAATAGCTTGAACATGGCATTATCAAGCTCTGTAAAACACTAATTATTGGTTGCGTAGCAAAGAGGGCACGCATCTTAAACCGTCGTTTGTCATATATTTCATGTTAGTCTATTCACAAGCTCATCTAAATTTAAGCTGCAGATGAAACTACATACTTTACGACTTTTATATTGTTCTAGATGGTTGATGATGTGTACTACAATAAAAAAAATTTCCCATTTTCTGGAGTCGCATGATAGTCAACTGACTCATGGTATTCATTTGAACCCTCATTTGTTATGCGCACTCATGGCGAGGGCATTGTATCAACCCTGCAGAATTCCATTCTTATGAGATCCAGAAGTCAATTCAACGTCTTTGAATTGTTTTGCAGTCCAATACATAAGATTTAAGGTAAATCTTAAGTATGCATTCTTTTCAGTGTCTGTTTGCTTGAGTATATTCACTGGCTCTTAATTTTACTTGGATCCCCATTTCCTTTCAATTTTTACCAGACCATAACGGGGATTTGAGCTTCGTTTATGTTTCTGAAGGTTGATGTTTACATTCAATCTCATTCACGATAGGCAAGTTTGACATTGAGCTCTTAATTCACATATGGGGATTGAGTTACACTATTCTTCATTGCCCTGGTACATTACACAGCTCCTCTGGTATTTAATTCAAATATCAGGCCTTAACCATTACAGAAAGGCAAATCATTGGCTCAATTTGAATGGTTTGTCGCACTCATTTGCAAGTCCCAATATATTTTTAGAGTTGTCACTGGTAAACACAACAAGGAGCTTAGAACAATTATAACGAACACAGCTGACATAAAAACTGTTATTTTTCCAAACCACTGTAAGTGATGCGAGCCATAGTGATCACAGAGATATTGGAGTCACAGAGATCAAATGCGAGCCTTCAATTTGTTAGTCACTGAGATGTGAGCCTTCTGCTCAGATCTTTGATCTTTTTCCAGCTCTGATACCATGCTGTTTTTGCAGGCCTCAGTAGGCTCGCTTACCTTGCCATAGAAGAACCCAAAATCTTGTCAAAAATGAGCACGCTGGCCAATATATAGTGATTGATGTGAAGGGTCATGACCTTTAAAAAGCCACCTTTTTATCATGGACCCGACCTGATGTTTTTCATATGAAAATACCGACCATGGCTACTCAAATTCCAACAAACCCCGCCCCGGCCCCCCCCCTGGAGTCATCACCTTTTTATCATGGACCCGACCTGATATTTTTCATATGAAAATACCGACCATGGCTACTCAAATTCCAACAGAACCCCCCCCTGAAGTCACCACCTTTTTATCATGGACCCGACCTGATGTTTTTCATATGAAAATACCGACTATGGCTACTCAAATTCCAACAGAACCCCCCACCCCCCTGAAGTCACCATATTCCCACATAGGGCCCAAATTTCCCGGCATTTTTAAACTTCAATGTAAGATTGAACCTAGGGCAGAAGGAAAATAAAAAAAATAAAAATCAGTATTTTTACAATCATGAAATCCTCTCTACTCAATGAATGATAATGGCAAAAAAAATACATTCCCTTCTAGCAAAACCATGGAAAATAAATGGGTGACTGAAAGCCCAAAGAAAAACTAAGAAAAAACAAAATAACAGGGCCGAATTTGATGCCCATACCTGCCAGTGTGTGGCCTGTTGAGGAAACTCAGTTTCGGGATTGGCTCCTAAAAATAATTATTTTCTCCTCCTTCACCCTAGGAAATTCGTTTTCCTACTTCTCTGCTCTCTAACTCATGGCCTCTAGTTGCAAAATGAGGAAAAAGAAACCAAAAATCGAGTTTATAAATTGACATGGGTGCAGCTCCATGATTTTTTTTTTTTCGATCAACTCGCATTGTTTTAACCTTTCTCAATTTTTACTATATTATTGCAATAATATGAACATGGAAAAAATCGACGATATTATTGTCTCCTTCAAAAAATTGTGATACAGTGGTGATGCTTTTGCAAAAATATTGCATTGTTGGCAACACTCATTGGGAACCAGGACCTATCTCGATATCTAAACTATCAGGGAATCCGTCCTGTAGTTTCATCTCCTTGCATATCCTAGCCATTGAGGTTTATCCAAGTTCTTTGTCCTCTTATTAATATCCAAGAATCCACCTATCTTATTCCAGGGAGTGCAACTTAATCTAGAGCAGCTGCATGCCAGCGCTTTCTTTCATGGGATTCGATAATGGCGTCCAACCTTTCAGGGGCCGAATGGAGCTGTCCCAATACCACTATCCCCCCTGATATTCCCTTGAGCCCTCACCCATTGGCAGATGAAGTTGATACAGCTGCTAGTCAACAAATGGAAAATAGAGGCGTGTCTAGCTGCTGATGTCAAACCTCATGAATTCCCATACTCATTGTATTTTTTGAATCATCACTCCATGAAATTTGTCCACTAAAGTAGTTTCTTCATCCAATAAAACTTGATCCATGACTACTTCCTAACTCAGTTACTAACCTTATTTTTTCTGCTCTTTGTTTTACACAATTTGCCCTCTTTCTCCTCTCCCTCACCAGATCCCCCAAAAGCTGCTCCTTTCTAGGTCTCTGTTTATATCTTTCAAACCCTAGATTACTCCCTGAAAGTTCCTCCATAGTCGAAGTAGCCACCACAGTCTTTTATTGGGGGGTTAGTTTCAGATCCATCCATAACTCTTCTGGATTACAAGGAAAATACCCTCTTCCCGCCAACTCTTGCAGTATTTTTTCAGACTGCTTGCTAGTATTAATGGAAGATGAATCACGAGACAGACGTGGCCTTGCACCATCATGAATACGGATTAGTGCCTCCTCGGATCCTCTCAACACCTAGATCTGTACTGCTGACACTACCATGATTGCCTCCTGTCTTGTCATGTCTGGACTACAATATCTCTCCATGAGGGAGAAGAAATATTATGAGGGGACCTATGTAAAATGCAGGTCCACTAGAACTATTTCTGACCTCCAAATCCTTAGTTGAAAAGTCATTAGGAGAGAAAAAACATTCCCTAATATCTATTGACTTTTTCTTTGGTCCTCCACCATCAAACCCCCTCTGCAAAAAACTGTCGTTGCCCTGCTCCATCTCATCCCCCTTTCATATTGATCTATATTTATATATATGTTTATTTGATGTACCTATTTATTGCATAGGCTATATTTGGAGATCCATACTGAAGACTCCCTTCAACCTTGAAAAATATATACAGACAACATGTCAATAAATAAATAAATTTAGAAAGAAAAATATCGAGGGAGGATAGGTAGGGCTCATTTTAGGGCAGGGTGACATTTTGGGGAAGACTGGTGGGCACAACTGGGCCGTTTTAAAATTATTAATATATTTTAAATTTTTTCTTGAACCAGCAGTATAATGGGTTTTGTAGATTTCTTACTCTGGGAAATTTAGACCACCTCACTTTTGGCATGAAAATTTCAGTGTGTTCTGGCTGGTTTGCTGCATACTCATGCCATAAAGAAACAGGATCAGATGGATCTCTTTCATTCATGAGAGTATATCCTTTTGGACGTGTTCACTGTTGCCCCTAGTATTCACACATGAAACTTGAACTTACCCTGGACAGATTGCCAGTGGTGCATGGAATTCAAGATGACTCAAATCTTCTATTCAGAAGTTTTCTTGATTGACTAATTGTTGACATGTTATTTGCAACACTGATGGTCTACAAAGTTGAAACTCAATATTTTGATTTGGGGAAGCATAGAGTTGAAACTTGAAAGCTAACTCAAATCTTCTGGTCAGAAGTTCTCTGCTGGAATTCTGTCAGAATATTCTTGAGTCTTGACTGACTAATTGTTGACATGTTATTTGCAAAATTTATGGCCTACAAAGTTCAAATTCAATATCTTGATCTGGAAGTGTTCCACGTTTTTATTGGATTTTATTGATATCAAATCCCTGTAGTAAATAGAAATACATGGCGCAATAAAACAATGTCACATTTTTGTTGCTAATAATATGCTTGCCTAAATAATCAATGAAATGGCTAAATTTTGAATTCTTATAATTATGTTGTGGTTGCAGGACTCCTATGTACTATGTCGGGTATTCCAGAAGAGTGGTCCTGGTCCCAAAAATGGGGAACAATATGGTGCTCCTTTCAGGGAAGAGGATTGGAATGCAGACATCCTTGGTAAAGCTGAAACAAAATCTTCTGTAGAAATGGGCCACATTAGTACAAACGATTCCAGTTCGAGCAAAACCATGGAGGAAGTTATTTCATACCATGGAGAGAATCCTCCATTGGATAACGAGATTGTTGCCCAAGTCGACAAACCAGCCCCTGCAAGATCTGATTATGATATTGATAGGATCTTGGAAGAGAATCCTCCATTGGATAATGAGATTGTTGCCCAAGTCGACGAACCAGCCCCTGCAAGATCTGATTATGATATTGATAGGATCTTGGAAGAATGGATTGACAACCCAAATGATATGGAGCCAAACACTAATGAAAATGAATTGGTGCGAGGAAATCAGGTAATCAATTTGCAAGGAGACAATACTCACTTCTGTGAGATAAATGATCTATTTCTATAAAATTGAACTTGTGCTAACTGAATGCTTATATTCGATTCTTGTTTTGTATTTGGCACTTGATCCAGTGGTTGTTGTCAAACCCAAAATTGAATGTTGGCTATTTCTTTCTTGAAGAAGTAAATAATGCAAGCATCATATCTAAGGATTAATTTATGGCATGTGTCATTAAGCATGGCGAATGATATTCATGTTATAATTTTTGACTTTTGCATGCTTTTCAAGCATAATAACAAGACCAAATTTTTTCAGATTGACTTGTAACTTATTAATTATGTGCAGGACTGGGATGCTCTGATCTCAAAAGAAAAATTAGAACATACCATTGTGCAAACTGAAGATGTTGAGGTGTTTAATGATTTGGGAGACTTGTTTGGCAACATAAATAATCCTGTGCAGAGAAATATGGAAGATTATGAGGGTGTCTTTCATTTGCAAGATGGCTGGGGAGTTGAAGAGCGGGTATCTACAAGTATTGATCCATTCATATCAAATCCACATGAATCATCGCCTACATTTCTTGATGGATCTTTCTTAGAGCTGAAGGATCTTGCAAATCCAGTTGAGCTAAACTCTTCTGATCTGGAGACCTTTGATATAAAGGATACTTTCTTCGATGTCTCAGATTCCCCAGATAATTTTGCTCCTTCATCAATTGCCGTGTATCCTAAGGAGAGTCAAAACCAGAATACTGACTTACGTTTTCTTAGGGGTAAACAAAAGATGTCAACTGAAGTGTCAGAACAGACTCACAGTCCAACATACGGATACAGTGTGCTCCAAGAGGTATGCACTTCTATGTTCTGGCAGAGAATATAGCATTCATTCAGGTTTGATCTTTGAGCGTCAGAGAATATTTTTTGTACTGCAGTTTCACATAAATCTTACACAGTAAACTTGAACAAGAAAGTTAAAATTTTGGGCATGGAATTTCCTGTCCATTTTCTCATTATGCATTCAATATTGTTTTTACAACAGGCTTATAATGTGGAAAGACACCCATTTTCCAGTCCACTAGGGGAAAATTTGGGATCTCTATCTTGGATGCAAGAACAATGGATCAATAATGCTAGTAATGGATTTGCCTTTTCGGAAGTAGATGTTGCGAGAAATCTGGTTCCTTCAGCAGGTATAGACAATTCTTTCAAATACTAATTACTGGCAAGAGAGCGAATTTTAAAATTTGTTTTCCTTCTTGTTAATATAATTTTCCTTTTCAGATTACGAGTTTATGACAAAAAGACAAGATGCAAGTGCTGGAATGCAAAACTTAAAGAATCACGAGGATTCTGATATTGGGTCATCTTCCAAATTTGCAAGCATGCTGGCATCCATTCCTGCACGTCCTGCGTTGGCAGCTGAATATCCTTTCAAAAGCAAATATTTGTCACTAGTGCCTAAGGTCGATTCAGTAACTGTTGAAACTGCAATTAATCATGTTGCTGCTGTATCCATTACCTGTGCATGCTCTATGGTTCTCGAACCCAAGATAAAGCATTCATCTGGGGCTCTATTACCTACTTGCTCATGTGGTGTTGGTAATGGCATTGTGCAAGGGGCCTTTGCGTCCAGTTGGCCTGCAAGCAGCTCTGTTGGCTTCAAATCAGCAGATTTGGTCACACCACGAAAAACATCAGGGGGGTTGCATGCTGGCTTACTTTTTGTGTTTTTCTTAGGTGCCATAGCAGTTTTTGTGTGGGCATTGCTTATGTATTAGGCAAGTACATTTACAAGTTGGTTATATCGTAAGGAAACCTATAATGGTCTGTTCAGCATTCAGCTAAAAGATTTCTAGATATTATATAATCTACTAGAAAGCTGGTTTTCTAGGACTAAACTCTATGGGGCATTGGTTATGTGGTACATTTGATTTGAAAATGTTTTCAAGTCTCAGAAACCAACTGTGACCTCTCCTTTGTTTTGCTTGCGCTGGATTTGTTTTTCTCTTCCAATATGTCTAAATTTATTGAAGAACATGATAAGTTAATCATAGC
This sequence comes from Pinus tabuliformis, assembly GCA_031772625.1. Taxonomy (NCBI): domain Eukaryota; kingdom Viridiplantae; phylum Streptophyta; class Pinopsida; order Pinales; family Pinaceae; genus Pinus; species Pinus tabuliformis. The sequence continues at coordinate 255,092,673 of CM062805.1, forward strand.
CCTAATAGTCGAAGTACACTGTCTCTAGTTAATAATCAGCTCTCTATATTGATTGATGTTGTTATGAATCATGGTGCATTCGTAGTCTGAAATGGAATGCCAGTCAATTTCAATTTCATGAAACAATTTTTTGTCTTCTAGATTACATATTGCCAATTTGTTTGTAATATATTGGAATTGAGAAGAAAATAAAAGTCAAATATAAATAGGAATTCATGTTTATTTAATGTTATACATATTCAGTGCACACAATTTGTTGCATCAGATGCTCAGAAATAGCATGTCAAATGGTGTTGAAGTTAATGGTCCTGCAATAATTGCTGTTTGTAGAGGAAAATTGCCTGTGACACAAATCCAACCAATTTTTGCAGTTTATATCCAATATTTTTAGTGGTCCTATGCAAAATGCTAATTGCAGTTTTAGCCAATCCTTGCCTGGGACAGTTGAGTACCAGAGCTTATGATACTTGGCTTTAGTTGTTGAAGAAAATAAATCCTTGCTTGGATTTAGAAATGCTTTATTGGGACAGTTAAGTACCAGAGCTTATGATACTTGAATTTAGTTGTTGAAGAAGAGAAAATCATGTATAACAATGCCAATATGGTAGCCTTAGGGCAGAAATAAAACTTCAAGACCAAGCTGGAAATGCCTTTGTAGCTTACCTCTCCTGTCAGAATGATTTTATGATGTCATCAGAGATGATGGACCAAGATCAAATATTCATTGATCCCCCTTCCTCTGAAATATCTTTTCAATAGCTAGTGAATTTAACATCTAGAAACTCATCTATTGTCACAATGGATGGGATGGGAATAAGATACCCTTTATGCTCGAATGTAGCTACTTTCGGGAGAAGATTGGAAAGAAGTTTGGATGAAGTTCCAAGCAATGAAATAATGGAGCTATTGGACCATAAATCTAGATTATGATCTTCCAAAGCTGTGATGACTCAAAGTTCTATACCCCTATCTCTGAAGACTATTATAGTAAACTATTTGAAATGTTAAATGCTGGCGTTGGCTACAACGCAGAGCAATGGAGATTATCTAGAAGTTAATGTGATTCAACGCCATTATCTTAGTGAGCATAGTTTATCACTGCACCATGTCTTAGTTGCATTGTGTCCAAATTCTGGCTGATATAACTGATTGTCCAAATCGAACAAGTTTTTGCTCTCCCGCATTATGGTTTTAAGAATTCTCATCTTTAGATCTTTTGACGCCTTTAGATAGAAATCATGGTGACAATTTCATGACCATGCACAGTAAAGGGCACATATCTTAGTTTTAGCAGTTGTCTTATAAATAACCATAATTTTGTATTACTGATTTCTGCGAAATAGACGGTGCATCTAAAAATATAGCTCTGGCATAGGCAACAAATTTTGTCAAAGCAGACTCATGCTTCTTATTTTCGTATTGGACCGGTGACATATGGACTTGTGCTTCCGCTGGGTCTCCTCGCGCCCATTATTTTGATTGGGTCTCTTCATACCCATAAATTTGATAGGCTCTGCATATTGCCGTTCTCTCCGGGCGCTGATTACATCCTTAATAGAGATTGATACTAGGGTTTGTGTTTTGCTAGGGTACAAATTTCCATGGGGATTCATTGGGGATGACAATTTCATCGTGTTATCCTTTTGGAGCTAACAGATAAGTTGTCATTGCTTCCTTTTATTATGCCTTTTAATATGTTGATTATGTTAATAGTGAAAGTAGTAACTGTTTCCTTCATAAAAGTGTGCACAACACGATTGCGCACTCTAAGGGGATTCCATTGCCAGGGCATCTTGAACCATATATGGGAACTTAATGTGATGTTAAGTATCCACGGTAACTCTCTATGGAATAGAGGAAGTTGAAAACATTTTATAAAGAATATTAAATACAATGATTTCTCATACCTGGACTCAAATTAAAAAATAAAAAAATTTCTGGTATGGTCTTGTTTAAAGGTTAGATTGGTTAATTTTGTTGAAGAGAAATGAGTTTAATCTTTTATTGATTATTGTTTAAGCAAATTTAAAGCCGAAGTTTCTTTAACGAACTTTAAAAAGTGAAGTTTGAAAAAAGCTCACAAGATGATATCATGTAAGTGTAGAGGAACAAAAAGTACAGGTAGATTTTTATTCAGTATGTAGTATCTTACTATACACTATTGTGGAGACATCATTATTGAAAAATGCAATTTTCCTTTTTTGGCATCTAGGATTGCAACATATCTATGAGTTCTCTTATAGAGTTAGAAAGAGTTCCAATTGTAAGGGTGCTAACCGCAAAAGATTTGTGGCTAAGATGTATCTATAATAGTTTGAATTTTACTTTTTGACATTAGAGGTTGGATTCCAATTTTTTTTTTCGTATTTTAATTTCTGCATGCCACATAGAGAAGTTACTTGACACATTTTTTGCCCCCAAAGTTGTGAAAGCTCCGTTGTTTTTGTGTAATAGAAACTTTGAAAGTTGTTGACAAGGTTAACTACAAAAAAACCATTAATCTAGTCTTCCTTATAAACTATTTATAGGATTCTTGCTTATAGAGATTTTTTGAGGTTATTCAAGTGATTGCCATAACTAGAACACTGCTACATTTTAAGCATTGCACTAAATTGGCCCAAAGTAGAGAAAAATGGCACATGTTCCCAATGCCCATATGCTAATCAGTTACAATAAAATTGGTAAAGGATGTGAGAATAAAACATGGTTTTTTTGTGTTTTTGATGCACCTAATCAATGCTACAATAAATTAAGTTGAGGCACCAAGGTCTTTATATGTGATTTATAAATCATTGTAGATATTCCACAAAACAACTCATCACAATAGCCTTGAATATGCTATTGCAACTATAGTGAGATCAGATTCTACCGTGCAATGATAATTTATGATTAAAGTGCAATATTAAAGGCATAATGCCTAAAATATTGAAATGAATTGAGAAAATAACAAAATTATATTATTAAAAAGAGTACACCATTAATACATTGAACACAGGATGTACCCTATAAAAACCCATGAGAGGAAGACTAACGAGAAATAAACGATGTCTTGGTCTTTTATTTCTTAGATTTACAATGCAAGATCCAAAGAAGGATTATCTCACTGTGAAGCAAGTAAAAACTATGGCATATGTAAGATGCTATAGTGTGCTCTTCTTCCTTTGAATTGCTTTGATATTCGACTTCTTTACAATACCAACAATAAGAACCTCCTTTGCACAATCAACAATAAGCAACTAACATAGAAACATAAATGAACATGTACCTTGGGACATATGCCATTAGATGCAAAATACTCAAATCAATGATGTAAATACTAGTATATATTTTTCTTCATGTATCGAATTATATAAATCATTACCATAGAAGTGGAACCCTTCCTTTGTTGTTCAATTTTTAACATGTCATGTTCACCACTAGGGTTGGCATTAGGGTTTTAGCATGTCTTTATTCTTTATTATGGTTAGAGTTGTGACCCTAATGGGGGTTGATGTGGCATTGTCTTGATATTGTGATGGTTAAAGCATAGGTCAACTTACAAAGTCCATAACTTTCTCACATGGGCTTTCTTGGAGATCCATGGTAGCTCATTTTGAAGCCATTAATGCGTACTACCCTCAAGGCCTTCAAGTATGTTGGTAATGCCTTTTTTGATGCTAAAAAGTGCATTTTGGAACCCAAAATGACCAATTTTGATTTTCTCCATGTTAAGTGAGTTTTAGGATTAGTGTTGAAAAGAACCCTTATGAGTCCACAACTTTGATTCTTTACCCTATAAAGCACCAAAAATGATGACAAATTATATAGAGATCTAGTTTGAATCCTACCTTCCTATTTAAGGAGGCTTTTAGCCCCAAATGATTTTATGGGAGGAGATTAGGGAAAATCTTCTCTACTTTCTCCTAGGAGTATCACTTGACTTTGCCTTTTTACCATAATTTTCACTAAATTGTAGTCAATCTAGTCTTTCTTTGTAGAATCGTCTCCCTCTAATTTCTGTTGTCGCTATTCTCTTGTACACCTTTGCTAGTTTTGTTTCAAGGGGAGAAATGTATACTTGCTTGAGTCAATTTATCTCTTTGTTTGATGGACATTTATCAAAGAGAGACTAGGTCTATCCTTGTGCATTAGAGTGAAGGACAAACTACCCTTGATTGAACAACATTGGTTAGTTTTTCTCATGAAGATATCATCCCATAGATACATATAGTGGCTTCCCAACACTAAACATACATTAAGTGCTACCATATTTACCTCTACTTCCTCATTGGAGTATGCGTTAATGACAATTTTAAGCTTATTGTCGTTGCTAAGTTTTAGTGTAACTCCTTATTTACTTGTCTTCAAGAAATGGATGAAAATGGTCATTGCCACTAATCCAATCTTATTTAGTAGGGCCTTTACGATGAGGGTGGATTGCAAACTAATGTTGAACATAACATCTATTTTGGTCTTCTTGACCTAGATCTTGATATGGAAGAGTTTTTGTCATCTTCTTCTTTTCACTATTATAGAGGTTGCTCATGTTTACTTCCTTGTGCACTTTGGTACATACAATCTTTTCATCCATATTTAGGTTGGTATTTGTTTCAGTGTCCACATCCATGCCTAGAAGGTTCTTCATCTTGGTTTGCACCTTATGATTTTGGGGATGCAACTCAAGATGCAACACCCAACATTGATCTTTGGTGTTTGGTGAGGCCATTTATATTACAATGGTAACAATGGTTATTTGGATCCTTTATCTTTTGAACAAGACAACAACATTCTTGTTTTTCCCTTGCCTTCCATCCTTCATGTTTATTTAGGAAAGCTTTATTTGTCTTCTTCAAATCCCTTGGCTATCCTTTCTTCATGTTCATTTGAAGGTGCTATTCTTGTGCAAAATGCTCATTAATGGTCTTGGGATTGAAGAGCATCGCTTGCCTCATGTGGTTGTGGGGTCCACCTCAATATTTGAATACTAGATATAGGCTCTTGGGGGATATTTTTAAATGTTTTGTTTTTGTTTTTGTTTACGTTTTTAGTTTACCTTGTAAACTTCATCAATTTCTTGCTGAGAATAGTGCCATCAAATCCCTTGTTCTTCTTCACATCGAATGTGATACAACTAAAAATTAATGTGATTTAATATGGCACTATTCATGTGAATGGAGCCTGTTGACCACTCGGCGTCAACTACCCTATAACAATATACATTTTCGCAATAAGATTCCATCATGATTGAACGGTGAGATCATCCATATTTCATCATCATCTTCAACCATCATTGTTTAAAGTTGTAAACCCATTCTGCATGTTTATAATGTAAATAATCTTAGTAAGACCATATCTGTATGTAACAACTTAGGTAAACTTATTGTTGTGATGACGATTTTCATCCTTGGATGTTTCTCATCTCACCGATTCATCTGTATTTCTAGACACAAATGAACGGCAAAGTTTTTCCCTCCAACCTCAACCCAAAGCTAGGGTGGATTTTGTCGTCAAGATCTTAGGCGAGTCGTAGTGTTTTTAGATCGAGTCTTTGTAAATGTGATTTGAGAATAATTTTAACTAATTGGTTAAATTATTTTATTACAAATCACTTGGTCTACTAGATTATATTTGAGTCGCAAAATTGAATAAAATAATGAGGGTCTATAACGAACGAGTTTTCCCCCTTCACACATTAAAATGTAATATTTTGATGTAAAAAGTATTTTAGTGCATGGTCCTTCATATTTAGACACCATGGATAAATTATTTGAGGGTTGGAAAAATTATTAATCCCCTCATGAGTCAATTAATTAATTTTTCTGACAAAAATAAATTAAAATCCTAAGCCAGAATTTTAATTAATTTTAAGTCATAGGAAAAAATAATTCTCAAAATTAAAAAATTTGTGGGTTCTAGAATAATTATTTTTTGGAGGTCTCCGGCCAAGGGGATATTGAAAATTTCAAGAGATTTTGGAGCCGCCAAGAGGTTTGTCCTCTAGTAGAGTCGCTAGATAGATGACTACAACCCAAATAGTGTCTAGACCTTGTCTATCATCAAAGCTAGATTTGTGTCGTCCCCAAGGGAAGCTGAGCTTCAATCTCCTCTCCCCGGCAACAACGCTAATTATGTTAGCACTCCAGGAAACTCTCCTAGGTTGTAGCTCGGAGATGCCTGGTAACATATAAATCTTCAATATCATTCTCTGAACTATTTGGAATGAATTGGGGTTTGGATCAAGTCAGATGACTGTTTCAATTCTATTTTCACTCAAGACATGCGTGAACATCCTTCGCTTGACAAGGCTTTCGACCACTAATGCTCAATAGTTTATAGATTCAATGAATAGATGGAGAATCCTGACTGTACCAGCATATACATACATAAACACATATGAATGGCTAGTTACAGAAAGTAAATGAAGCTTGCAAATATAATTTATCAACATAGAGATAAGATGACAGTTATCTGGCATTAGACACAGAAGAAAACATGAATAACCTATTCGAGTGCAAGCTTAGAACAGAGGAGAAGATGGCAATTGAACATGTGACAACAAAAGAAGCTTGTATTACTGGAATAAAGATGAGACAGTGGGAGGAACAAGGTATCCATAGTCTCCAAAAGTTGAACCCCTATTACTTCGAACTTTTTACAATACTCTCGAACTCTCTGAGGCTCGAGATGTCTTAATCTATCCCCTCTGTCTTCTAACTACTTGATACCATAACTAGACAAACATGAGTTCAGAGAGTTATGTTTCTAACAAACATGGTAATCAAATTCTGGTAATTTCGCCATGTTGTCAGGTGGTTTGCACGTGCCATCGATGTTCCATGATCATTTCTATTGGTTCCGCTGCATTGTGCTGTTGTTTTTTCCCTTTCGGCCATGCATTCTTTTATTTCAGTTCAACTATCTGACTGTCAAAAACACTGACAAAGCCAACAAATTTCCTCCCCGGGTGATTGGTGGGAAGTGGGGTACGGGGGCACGTGGGCCGTTGGATGGTGTGGATCGATGATCGGGATGTTGGTCAGGCAGAGAAGGATGAACTATGGTGATCGTGAACGAGGGTCGTTGGATCAGGAGGAATGGGTGGAGGAGATCAATTGTCGGAGGCCTGAAGTCGTGGTGGAAGCGGAATAAGTCTGAGCTGTCAAATCTTAGATGGGTAGATCAAACGACTATCGAGCGGAGGAGGTGCTCGAAAGATAACGCTCGAGAGTGGTTTACTCAAGCGAAAATGGTTTATATCAGGCGTCATCAGGTGGTAAGTGGTAAAGGTTGGAGCCCGCCTGATTCCATTCATCGAGTGCCACGTAGCAGTGGAGGAGAGAGAGGAAACCACTTTATCGGGTGGGTATCCCTCTCTCTTTTTACCCGAGCAATATGCGCGATAACCGTTAGATCTGGTGGAAATGATCTAACAGTTGTGATTGGTCGAAGTGGGTGAGCGTATAAAATTGGTCGAATGAAGTGTGGACCATATGGGAACCTCTCCACGACAGTAGAATAGACCATTTCCCTCCTTTAGTCTTCAAAATAGTAGCGTTGCACCTCAGGGCTAACAAGGCCGGGTGTGCGGAGCCATTAAACACCCAAGACAATGTCACACCCACCCATGTTGATGGCAAACATGTGGGTCTTTAGGTGATAATCCCCCATTTGAAGTTTGACATTTTCACAGCGGCCTTCACATTTCATTATTCCCCCATCAGCAATCTGGACCTAGAAATTAGAGATTACTCTGACAAAACAATGCACTGCTTCCTCAACTCTTTGATGGATAAAGTTATGCGTACTACCACTATCAATCAAGACTACTACAGGGCGATGCTTAATAAAACCTATGATTTTGAGAGTTTGGGGAGAAGAAATTCCTGCCAAAGCATGAAGCAAGATAACTGGTTCTTTAGGTGTAGTTGGGAGCTCATTGTCCGGCTGGTTGTCCTCATCTTCCTCCTCTGGTCCCTCAAATGGTGGGGCTTCCTCCGATGAACTATGATCAGTAGCATCAATTTGAAAGAATTTGGGTTCCTTGCATTTATGCCCCGGGGAGTATTTCTCATCACAGTAGTAACACAATCCTTGCTTTCTTCTTTCTGCCATTTCCGCTGGTGACACCTTTTGAACCTTAAGTGTTTGGGTAGTGCTCGGAGCCTGGGTGGGGCGTCCCTTAGCTATGAAATTTGGACGAGTCGATTGGGTTGCTAACACGCATTCTACTTCGTGAGCTATCTTGCAAGTTGCCAGCCATGAGACTAGGTGTTGTAGTCGGACGTGGGCTTGTATAGCATCTTTGAGACCATTGACAAAACATTCCAAGTAGAATTCATCTGCTAGACCTCCTGTGCAGAAGGCTAATGCTTTAAAGGCTTTAATATATTCTTGCATTGTGCCTGTCTATCAGAGCTTAGTAAGATGACCCAAAAAGTTAGATTCATGGTCAAAGTGATCAGAAAGGGCTTTTGAGAATATCTGCCAAGTCATTGGCATTGCATAGCAGCGTTTATGCCATTGCCACCATTGCCATCTTTCTTTGTCCAAGTACAAGCTTCCCACACTTAGCTTAGTCACATCATCTTTGATGTGATTCAATGTGAAATATTGCTCCATTTGTTCTAGCCATATGGCTAGATAAGAGCCATCAAATTTATACATGTCCAGCTTGGGTGGTCGAGGCTGGGACTGTTGGTCGTGTCCATAGAAGTGAAGAGAATGGCTAGACTCGCCCTCAAGGTTTTCATTAAAATCATATGCCTTCGATTGTTCTCCTAACTTGCCCTTTGTGATTGTGTCATTTAAGATTTGGATTTGCTTCGTTAATGCCTCCAACTTTTGTTCAAGGGTGTCTATCTTCTCATTGGCCATAGCTTGAGCTCTGGTTTGTACCATGCACAGATCTGGTGCACTTGTCACTACTGTGAAAAAAATTTGGGACCACCCGAAGACGCTGACAAGTGAATGGTACCACCTTGCTCAGCCCAATGTCCTGCAAGAATCATGCCTAGGTATAGGATCCACACAAATAGTCAGATCTGTCAGTGAAACCCTCAACTGCAGAGTATGAGTAGGAATGTGACAGTGATCGAACCCCTGCTACTAGATCTGAATGGCGGATCTGATTGTTGCAACTGCTACAGAACCCAAACTACTGGATCTGAATGGCGAATTTGATAGATATGATTGGCAGATCTGATAGATCTGACTGGCAGATCTAATAGATTTGAATGGGAGATCTGATAGATTTGAATGGAAAAACTAATTGTTGCGGCTGCGACAAAACCCAATCTGCTAGATCTGATTCGAAAAAGATGATGCGTGATCTAGAGAGATAAAAGGGAACTATGGTCTCAAGGAGTGTTAGGTGCTACAGATCGCGATATACATAAGGGTCCAATAGTAGTACTCGACCCAATATTTCAGGGCACTAACCAAGGAGGATAAATCATACCCTTAGCCATACAACCCGACTACCCTATCATACGCGCAAGTAATCTCCCCGAATGCTGTTCTCGATGCACTGTAGCAACAATACATTCGATGATTTATCTATGGCGAGGTTTCAAGAGAGTCTAAGGGGCTTCCGATATACTTAGAGGGTACTTGGAAGACACTCTGTGCGTGGTTCTGTCTAATGCGCTACTACTTGAAGGGGTACCCACAGGGGTTACAAGGGAGTCCAACAAGCGTGACCACCTCTTGTATTTCCTGCGTGCATGCCTCCCCAAATCCGCAGGTTTATGCACTCAATGACAAATCCTGTGGTTTAAAGGCCCTAGAACACATCTCTAGCCAAAAAATATTCTACTAAAAATGGAGATCCCACCGACCCTAGAAAGTGCTCTGATACCACTTGCTATGCTCTTGACCTGCGAGAAGATACCAGAATACCAAATATGCGAAGAAATATACCCAAAACACAGAACAATAAGAAATAACAGCATGTATTTTATTATTCAAAAAGGAAAGCAATGTTCACTTGCCTCTTCGGGGGGGCAACTTCCAATAGAGATGGGCTCAATTACAAAATAAGACATGACGCTACTCTAGGGGAGTCTCTATCCTTTATATAGGATTCATACATGCAATAACATGGGTCAGTACCATGGTTCTTATTAATACCATCTATATAATACCATGGCCCATTTGCAACTAACTATGGTCCCTTCTTTAAATACGGGTCAACCACTTACAATTATTAATATGGGCTTTATTGACTCTTTAGCTAATTATAACTATGACTCAACCTTATTACATAAATAAGGGGGTTAGGGTTGGACCCTAACACAGTTGGTCACAAGCATTACAAGGTATCTCTATCCTCGGATCTTTGTTTGTCATGGTTATGGGTCATCCACAAACCCACACTTCATCAAAGTCCATTTGCTAGGCCGCACACTGTCAATATCATAGTTGGTCACAAGCATTACAGGGTATCTCTATCCTCATATCTTCATTCATCACAGTTATGGGTTAACCACATAAAACCTTTCTCTTCGGTGACTCTTCATATTCAACAAAGGCTTTGCAGGAGGGAACTTCACGCAATGGGGACCATTACTTCTTAAGGAGGGAGGAATGATCTGAATGGAAAATGGCATCAACCCATGGTATTCATCCACCCATGGAATTTACCCATGGTATTGTAAGTGGCATCAACCCATGGTATTGTAAGTGACATACACCCATGGTGTTCATTTGCCCATGGTATTTTCCCATGGTATTGTGACATCCACCCATGGTATTCATTCACCCATGGAATTGACTTGTGGTATTGTAACTGAAAAATACTAAAAGTAACAAGTCACAATTTGTAAAAGGACAATTTGTCCGCCACAATTTAGCTTTTACAGTTATTCTCCGTTTTAATAAAAAAATTCTTTGTGGTTTTGTTTATTGGGCATTCTCCTCTTTTTCTTCTGGCATTAAAATTTTTAAGACCTAGGGAGCCTCTCCCCCAAAATCGATTTCAATCTTTTAGATCTTGGGGGCCTCCCCCCAAGATCCAGATCACTGGATACTTTTGGTCTTCTTTGTTTAAGGATGCCAAACAATATGTCAAGCGATGCAATAACTATTAGGGAATGGGTCAACATGTTCAAGCCAACAAAATGCCTTTATGTCCTCAAATTATGATTAAGCCCTTTGAAAAATGAGCTATCGATTTCGTAGGACCAATAAATCCAACATCTATGAATAAAAAACATATATTGGTTTGCACTAATTTTGTTACAAAATGGGTAGAGGCTAAAGCTATTTCTTTTTCTACAAGAAAAGTTGTTAAATTTTTACTAGATTTAGTGTTCCTAGAGAGATTGTTACTAACAATGGGCCACATTTTCTTTCTAATCTAGTACAAGAAGTCATGGATCGATACAAAATTCGGCATAGGAAGTCCACTCCATATCACCTACAAGAAAACGGCCAAGTGGAGTCTACCAACTAGATGATCAAATCGATCCTCACCAAAATAGTAAATCTGCATAGGAAGGATTGTGCTAGCCGGTTACTTGAAGCCTTATGGGATTATCAAACCACTTGGTGGAACAACACATAACATACACCATATGAGCTGGTATATGGAACACATGTTCTTTTGCTGATAGAGTTCCAGATAAAACTTTTCGAACAACAATCTAGTTGGGATTAGATCTCTCAAAAGCACAGCAACAATGTCTATTATAGTTAAATGAGTTAGATGAATTTCTAAGAGATGTTGTTCAACAAAATGTTTTAGTACAACAACAACACAAAAAGTGGCATGAAAAGTCTATCAGGAAGAAGCAGTTCCAACTAGGTGATTGGGTACTTCTTTATGACTCTAGATTTAAACATTTCAAAGGAAAATTACATACACGCTGGATGGGACCTTATGAAATAGTAAGAATTTTCGAGAATGGGGCTATAGAGATCAAAACTATTGATGGGAAAAATTCAATATTCCTTGTGAATGGGCATAGACTCAAGGTATATTTTCAACCCCTCACAAAGGAAGACTTCATGCAACAAGTGCAACAACAATATGAGCTAGAGATGGTAGGTGGCTATGCCAACATATTATAGATCTTATTCTTTCTTCCAAAAATAAAGAAAATATACTTAAAAAAAAAGACAAAAACTAAAATAAAACAAGAAAAAAATCTTTTCCTGTGATTGTGAAAATCAATTTGCTGACATGGTCAAAAAAAGATTAGCCTAAAAACCAACATGTTGGCAGGAAGTTCAAAATTCTAATAAGATGGGAATGTTGATTGATCTTTATATGTGCTAATTGTCACCAACAATAAGAAGTTTTTTAAGCGCAGGAACCAAGCCCTATCCAGGTTTGGGACAACTGAAACAATTTTTTTTATGCAAGCAACACTCAATTCCCTCTGCATTTAGTTTTGGTTTAGCACTATTTAGGCAGATTTTTGAGTTGAAATTCCGCCCTTCTTCTATTTCGTTTTTCGTAAATTCCCTTCTATTTTTTCTTCTTCATCCTATGGAAATGAACCTTCCCTTTCTTTTAAAGAAACTACCCGTGTTAAATTTCGTTTTTTCCTCTTTTCCCCTAAATTTATTTTCCCTTTCCCTTTTTCCATATGCCCTCTTGGTCGTTTCACACTCAAATTCCCTGTTGAATTTCCTTCCCATCTCGAAATTTATTCCTTTCCCACTTCTTTTCTCCCTTATGGAATGTATTGCAAGATCTGATCAAAATTCATGCATTAGATCAGAAGGCATGTATCACTACCAAGAAACTGGCGAATAAAGTTCATCCTTTGGAAATTTTACAAATCTTTCAAGATTCAACTCACAGATTGTATCTTTTTTTAGAAACCTTTTTCAGATATTCCACAACATCAATTAGTTCAGGAACAATGATGTACCTTGGTACAAGAATGTATGTTCCAGTGAAAGAACATTAAATCTCAGGTGCAGGAACACGCACTGCTATGTGCCACGAGCACAAGAACATGTACCCAGTGCAGGAATAATAGTAGTCTTCAGTGCAGGAATGTATGTTCGAGTGCAGGAACCAACAATTCCTTGGTGCAAGAATGTATGTTATGGTACAAGAATTCATGCTTGAAGCCAAAGTTCCGTCGAAGGACAAAAAGGGGATTTATGTTTTATGTTTGGTACAAAAATCGCGCTCAAGTACAACTGACTACACTACTTTATGATGATGTCATGCAATGATTTTCTTTCATAGATGATTAGACTTTGTTCATCGTTACTAATTAGGAATATTTTTTTAAGTACATGGACATTTAATTATGAAAACCTATCTTTATGTAAGTTAACATGTGTGCCTTGTATGAAATCATGAGTTGATCAAAGGATGTGTGCGAAAATATCCCAGAATCCAACGTTCATTTTTGAAAATCCTACTAATAATTAAATGATGACCACTCATATATAACACCTCGCATTTTCTCACATAAATTCCTCCATTACCACCTCCCACCACCAATCATTATTACTGCATGCATGATTAGATAAGATCATATCATATCCTTTCCCAAGAATTGAGATTTTCATGAGTACGACCGTTAAAGAAAATAATTAAAATAGCAATGTCCAATTCATTCGGAAATTTCAAATTTCTCAGTCTTGAACCTCCCCTTCTAATTAACTCTCCCAAATTCTGAGTAGTTGATCGAATCTAAACAAGAAATGGCGCTTGTTCGAATTGAACCATGGTCTATGAAGGAAGTAGAGCAAATGACGAAGTACAAGAATAGTTTATCCATGATAGAGGAAGCACAATTCCTCTCGTTCTTGCTTAAGTTTGATGGTTTTGATTTGGCCATGGCATTAGAATTTGCTCGAACCTTTGATGGACACAGAGCCAAGGTGGGTTCTTTATAATTTGAAGTGACATAGCAGACTATTTCGAAGGCTATAGGGATCGCGACCACAGGAAAATGGTGGTTCAAGAAAGAAGGTTCGAACTAAGAAGCAGAGGACGTTGAAGACAAGAATTAGCATACAAATACAAGACTGAAGGAAGGTATCCATGTGTTTTTTTTGCAAAGGTAAGGGTGAGGTTGTGTGAGGAAACACAATAGGATAGGTATGGGAGGATGCTAGTGGCTAGAATTGTCCTACTTTTTTGTCTCTATCCTACCCCAAACACACCACCTTAACCCATGTTTTAACCCTAAAGGCCTATCTATTCTTGTATTTTTTCCCAATTGCACACATTCTTGCACTCCTCTCATGTTTTTCATATTCAAAGGTTATATATGTTCTTAATCATTAAATTATAGGTTTTATATCTTAAAATGTCTTTGCAACTAATATATTATTTTCCTAAGTAATTCAATGGAACCAAAGTGTCAATCTGTGTGAAAGATTGGGTTGGTGCAGGAATTGTCCTTGTACTGGTCAGCGTTCCTACACTTTTGAGGCATCTATCAATTCTTTGTTTGACTTACCACTTATGGACGAGACAACTTAGTAGACTGCACAAATTTCTTGCTAAGAGATCAGTTTCCTTGCTGGGCTCAACATTTAGAGAAGAAGGTGAGATATGAAGGATGGACTTCGGTTACAAAACCCCTGTTTATACTTTTTGTGAATAATCGAAAGGATTGATATATCATGTTATTATATTTTTGTTGTGGCCAAGTGCCGAAGTATGTATTTAATAGGGTTTCTCTGTAGATGTTAGGGAGCGATGCTGTATTAAAATTTTTATACCATTTGTAATCTCTGAGTATCACCATTTCTGGGCTGAATCGGAGATCCATGATGCATATTTACTCTTTTTGAAACTTAATACAAAGGAATATGCTAGTTGTGAAGTTATTTGTCTTGATATCGTTGTGATTCTCCAGTTGAGCGCTTGAAGTTTTCCATATCGTTACAGGGAAATGAGTTGGTTGGCTAGGGCCCAGCCAACCCAGCTCATTCTCCCTTTGTTAAAGGTGTGTTATATTTATTTTTATGCAAGGTTAGTGAAGAATATCATGTTTGGATTATTTTATAACTGATGAACTTTAAGTTCTTGCAAGCTGTGTGATCTGGATCTAGGTGTTTATGTGGTTCATTTGCATTTAATTTTATTTTCTTCCATTCTTTCGTGCAAATGCATGCTGCCTCTTTCTTTACAAAGAAAACATACATCTAGCTTCCTGCACTAGTGTGTTTTCGTTTCAGCAAGATTGAAAGTTTCCTTTATTCATTGCAGCTAGTCGTTCTTATTTTTGCAGGTCTATTATTCTTTTGCAAATAGTGTTTGGCTTTTTAGTGAAGCATATTCTAATATTCAAGTTCAGATTTAGATTTGATTAATGTCAATAAGCTTTCACTAAAATACTGTTACATTATTTGGGTTTGTACCTATGCTCGTTACTGGATTTAATATTGAATTTATCAGAAGGATTCCCTAAGTTAAAATGATTATTTGTATAAGGTTGCAAATCTAATTTATTCAATAAACAGTCATCTTAGGAAAGAGCTTGTTGATGTTTGAGTCAAAGTAGTTTCCAAGTAAAATGGTTTCTTATTTCAATAGAAATTTCCTTTGGTTGTGAAAGCACTTTTCATTTCCGAGCATGTGATTAGTTAATGATTCATTTTTCTTATAGAAGTTCACTTTACAGTTTTGTTTTCACCTTGCATTTATTTTTTTAGTTAACACGTTTTTATTTCTTGCAACTGATTTGGAAACCAAGTATAGGAACTCTGGTTTCATGTATAGGAACCTATGTTCTAGTACAAGAATTGACATTCTGGGTATAGGAATAGAGTGCTCTAATACAAAGACTCAAAGCTCTTGTATGCAGGTCAAGGTATACAGTGAGGTCCCAATATACATACTTCCAGTATAGAATCTTCGCTCTAGTACAGGAACAATGTTCCAATACACGAACCTTGTTGCAGTACGGGAACAACAGCTTGGTACAGGAAGGAAAATATTAAGGAAGATAGGCATCCCGATTAGTTGGATCATTCTTCTATCTTACAACCATAAAGATAATTTCAAATATTTATTTTATTGATTCAGATTGTTCATGACGAATTGAGAGTTTCCCTTATTTGAATTTATGCAAAGCACATTCTTTTCATTCAGCACCAGAGTTTTCTTGGTATTCATTGTTGTGTGATCTTTCCTTTTGATTCTGCAATTTGCAATCAAAGAAGTAGGAATACAATTAGAGAAGGTTCATATCATTTCTTGGCATTTCTTGTGCTATGCCTTGAAGTGTACGAAACCCTAGGTTGACAAATTAAGTGTTGAAAGGATTTTTCTTAACTGCAATTTAGGCACCCAAAAATGCTCATTTAGTTTCCTGGAATCATATCATATCACTCTTCCCTCTTGCAAAAGGACTCCACCAAGCCCTCTCTTGCAATCATTTATACATACTACAAACTCTTTATCCAAATATGCAATTTTTAACACTGGAGCATTTATCAACAACTGCTTCAACTGCTCAAAACGGGTTGCACACTCCTCTGTCTAGTCAAACTTCTTACCTTTCCTCTGCAATGATGTAATGGGATATGAAATGCATGAGAATCAACTTATGAACCTTCGGTAGTAACTTGCTAAACCCATGAATAATATGACTTCCTCCATATTTCTAGGATCTTCCCACTCCATGATAGCCTTTATCTTCTCTAGATCTACTGCTATGCCATTGTTGGAAATAACATGTCCCAAGTAGTGTACTTCTATTTGAAAGAAACTACATTTTATGTTAGGGTCCTATAATATAGGTAATCTTTTTATCTAGTTACCAATTTTGGGAATCTGTAGGTAAGGTTTATCCTATGAATCACTAGGTGTCATAGCCTAAAGGTTTTCGTTTCCAAGGAGCCATTTAGTTCTTAAAGTCTGGCGGCTAAGACAAAGTATGGATGTTTGGGAGATTTTTTGTATATGAAGTTTGGTTCAGATCATGTTGTAGGTGTTTTCATGGTAAAGTGCTCATAACAAAATTCCAATGGTATATCCGGTGCTTCAAACTGATTTCCAGATCAAAAGATAGGGCAAGTTGAAGTTTGCTCCCCAAAACCACAAGAAAAGAAGATGGCTCAAGTGAAAAATTATTTATTTTGAATTATCAAAATTAATTCAAAAATAATAAAAAATCCAAACTCTAAAGCATTAGAACCAGATTTATTTATCATACGTTAGTCATAAATCCAAAAGTCAAAGCCTATGGCCCACCCCGCACTTAACTATTAAATTTCCCAAATGTAAAATCCTCCAGATTTGTGAATAAATATATCTATGGTTAATGGTATGTGATGTTTTGGACCTTAGCCCCTTCCATATTTAACCAAAGGGGGGGTCCAAAAAGTTGTTTTCATTCTTACTGGGTTCTACAACTGTCACCATTAAATTTCCCAAATGTAAAATCCTCGAGATTTGTGAATAAATACATCTATGGTTAGTGGTACCTTATGTTTTGGACCCTAGCCCCTTCAAAATTTAACCAAAAGGGGGGTTCGAAAAGTTGTTTCCATTCTTACCAGGTTTTACAGCTGTCACCCTCTTGTTAAATCATGCCCCCTCCTCCTAAACCACTTCCTACCTACCCCCTCTGAAAATCATTTTTCCTATTACATTTAAATTATGGCGGGAAGGTATATAAAGAAAAATTTCATATGTTATGAAATATGTTTACAAATGGAGGATGAGTAAAATGTGATTGAGGGAAAATGAATTCATGGGTGCAAGAAAAGGAATTTACAAGAGAAAATAAAAGGAATATTTTGTGATCATATGTTTATGAAACTAATGTACAGGTGAGAAAAAATGAGCTTCATGTAAACGAGTTTTACAGATAGGAGGATAAGTAAAAAATGAGTTTTTATAGAGAAGAAAGATATTTTTGTTTTTACAGGGATAAAAGTCAAAATAGAAATACTTTATTAGCCATGGATTTACAAAAAACAACACATGGTTTTTCAAAACCCATGGGAAGAGAAAAAAAGCCATGGATTTACAAAACAACACATGGGTTTCAAAATCCATGGGAAGGGAAAACAACACATGGATTTGAAAACAATATAGTTTATTAAATCATTCAAATGAATATATTGAAAGTTTAATTATGAATTTGATTTAAGGATTTAATCAAAATATTTGGAAATATTATTTAAAATATATATTTCCCCAAATATTTTGTGACAAAATAAAGTATTCAAAAGATGATGAAAAGAAAAAACGATAGAAATAGAACTCAAAGGAAGAGCAATCAGATTTAAGAGAGCAATTAGTTGATTTTGTGAAGACAATTTCAACCTTTTTCCAGATTTCAAAGGCAACAGAGGATCAATAGATTGAGGAGCATTTTGCAGATTTCCAACATTTAGAAAACCAATTCCACAGTTTAATGAATAGTTTAATGTTTCCAGCAGATAATTTGGAGATATTATTTTATTTTTAGTTATTATTCAAGATTTTATTCCAGAATTATTGTAATAGTTTAGGAGATTTTTTAATCTATATATTGTTTCATTTGTAATAAAAAAAGGGTTGGGATTTGCACTGAAAAAGATTACCATTGTTGGCTTGAGGGGGCCTGACCCAGGTTCAGATTCAATTAGCCAAACAAATCCCTGTACTACTGGCCCTTTCAGCAATAGCTCGCAGAGCGTAGACTGAGGTCTCACTCGAAGTAGTATGGGGGGATGCTGGAACCAAGTTTCCGCACCCTTGAGATGTCTGAGGGGTCGATTTAGTCCAACTGTAAATACCTTCGCACACTATCTTGACCGCGAGGCTTTTGCGCAACCCTAACCAGGGCTGAGGTGATTTCGTGTTGCCCTCGCAGCGATCTACGCTACTTTCCCAAGTTACACCGCGTAGCTTACTTATCTTCTTATAATAGTTGGTTATATTTGCGTAATTAGATACTTAATCTTATATTCACTTTATCAACACATTCATATAAGTTCGCACATCATATAAACAATAGAAATTCAATTTATATCTGATACATTCAATGCACAAAATAGGAAAAAGATACACAAAAATGATGTAAAACTTCTGTTTATTGCTTCTCCAAAGGTTACAAACTTGACCCGCCCTACGCATTCAGCTGCAAGGGTCCACACACTCAGCTGTGGACTACTAGGCCTCTACGCACTCAGCTGCAGAGCCTTCTCCTACTCTATGACCCAAAGACTAGACTCTACGCTTAGATAAGACTCAATTCTTCATCATTAGATCTTATTAATTTCGGTTAACTTATTTACAACTTAGGGCCTCGCTCTATTTATATAATCCCATGGTCCGCGAACCATGGGTAGATCTCTAAAGCTGACATTACATTACAAAAATGATGGTGAACAACCCTATGACTCATTTATAATCTTCGCGTTCCGCGCCCACAAAACGCAGTCTTTACATCGGATTTGGTCAAAATCTGGGCTTTAAGCCCCAAAACTTGCCTTGGGGGATCCCGCACCCAACAAGCCCCCAACACAAACATCGTGACTCGCCCTCGAGTCACTCTGTTGATGTGGAGATCTTTGCACAAAGACCTCCCAACTTTTTCTAAACTGCTGCAAAATCGGCAACACACTCAACAACTGCCTGCTGTATCTCTTGGATGTGTTGTTCAGAGACTGTTGAACTGCTTCCCTACATTTGTTCTTGCGTTCCCTACATCTCCGTGAGCTTGGATTCGATTAAGGCTATAATGACGAATGCCTCCTCAATCCAGGGCTGGATGCATGCCTTCAAAACCACTTCTTTATGTCACGCTGCGTCTACCTGCTCCTTAAGCGCTTTGTCCTATTACAACCGCGCGAACCTTTGTGTAAGGGCCACCGTCTGTGCGGTCCCTTTTATATCATCATACTATTTCTACAGCTCACGCGCTTCTATTTCTAAGCGTTATATGTTCGGGTCCTCCTGTAGAGTGGTGAGGACCTCAAACGACTCTTCTAACATTTTGGTGCAGTCCCTCACTACACTGCTAATCTCCTCCATCCTCGATGTAACGGCACTAGCGCACTATTCCCTTACCTCAGGTGGAGTTGAAGGTTGCGCCTTCAACCACAACTCTGCTATCTGAAGGTTCTACTACAGATAAACCTTAGCCATCTCTTCTCGTGCCTCGCACACCCCTGCTACTAACCTCTAGATGCCCGCCTCTGCTGAGATGGCTAACTCAGGGACCATCTGGCAGGCCTTCTCAACCACCTACACCATCTATTAGTTCTGCACCACTACCTCGTCACACTGTAGGCTCAGTTGTTCTATATTAATTTTCTGCTCACTCAACACCTGTAGTGCACGACCCTCCCTAACCTGAATTTCTATAGTCACTTCGTCCTGCAGGACATAGAGTGTCTCCCGAGGGAGCACAACCATGTTGATCCCTACTAATTTCAACACACTGACCGTAGGCCTGTCGGCCTCATTCTTTGTAACCAGTGCCCCCTCTGGTAGCACTATGGTGTTGGCTATGTGGGCGCGCAACATTTCCTCAGCCGCGACCATTCCTATTGCAAGGCTGGTCGAGGGAGTACCAGCCTGAGGAGTGCGCACCTGCAACTCCTGTATATGTGCCCGGAGGGCCCCCAACATAATATGATTCTCCTCTGGGAGCTGCTGGAGGGTCTCCGAAATGACGTCACACACCGTCTCCCCTATATCATGGGGATCTCCTTCAGTGACGGTGATCGAGTCTAAAGAAGTTTTAGAAGCTTTCAACTTCTTTCGTGGCCCCACCTGCTCTCTCAGGCGCTGGTGCTTCAACTGTGTAGATGTTGTTTCTGGGTCCGTGCTTCCTTCCTATGTCTCGAGCTCTTCCTCAGGCGAGGGCAATTTATGGCCCTCATGCTTCTTCGATGATGCGTGTTGTTGTTCAGTTGTTGCAGCCTCTTTTCTTCTCTTCTCTGCCAACTGTGCCATCTGTAGTTTTGCCTCTTCCTTCTTCGTTGTAAAGTAGAATTTTTTGTTTCCATCGTGGAGAGGGCTGGAGTGCGCCACTCTAGCAGCCATGCATCAAGCACGACAAACATAACATCGTCTATGGTTAGGTACGATAGTTCATTCCACTTCTTCACAGGGTCCTTGCGCACCCTGATGTACACGTGATGGAAGTCCGCCTTGAACTCCATGAAGCTTTGTAGGCTATTATAGACAGTGGGCGATAATCACGGCCTACAGTTAATCCCCATTATGATGTTCATCTCCATGAACACCCAGAATATCTTACTGTCTTGGATCCTTTGTGCATTTTTAGTGGCCCATAGCGAAGCGTACTTCACTGCCTCCGAAAGATCCCACGCAATTGTGGGGAACTAGCTGTCCTCAGGAAATTCCCAAGCCACCAGCACTATAGATAGTAGAATCCATGCATAGTGGAAAGTCTTCCCATGTTCCTGTGCCTCGTGGCAATTCTCTAAGAAATCCTTGGATAGGTACTCCATCCAGTTACACTGGATGCCCTCTGCACATTGCATAGCAAGTGCTACCACCAGCGCAGACACCTCATATGCGCGGCACTTCCGCATAACCTTGCCAGCCAATATCTGGGTCACAACTTTGACTTCCTTATTGTTGGTACTGGAGATCACGTACCGTCTCTTCTTCTTCTCCAGCTTGTATTTTTCCTTCATGGCCTCCGCGATGGCCAAGTCAGTGCTCTTACCCTCCGAAATATCCGATGGGTCCTCCCCCTTGCAAGGGAGTCAAGTAATTCAATGAATCAGGTGGTCCGTGATGGGGATGGGCTCCTCTAGCCACAAACACCCATCATGCACTAGGCAGAGTAGCTGCCTAATAACAAAGATAGTTACTGGGGCACGATGGTAATGTGGCACCCATAGTAGGTTCAACAACCCTACTTTCTCTACTCCGTGCAACCACTTGTGCGGCTCCAACTTTACGACTCCCACCGCAGTGTTTTTCTTTGGCATCATGAGTTGCATGGTTACCAAGTGTGGGAAATTTTCATGGTCCATGAGATCCCAATCTTCAAAATTTAGACTCGTCACCCATCCCAAGTGTACTCCTTCAAAAACGATAGTGTCAAGTAGAAGCGCAGTCTGCAGAGAGCTCTTGATCTCATCTAGGTCCTTGGGAACCCTTGCCTTTCCCCTCCGCAAAGGAACATACGTAGGAAGCCTAATTAGAGGATCCGCGTCCTTGGTTTCCACCTCCATGTCTTCGTCCTCCTCCTCTTTGACAAGGATTTATTGAAGGTCTTCCTCCTCTTCATCAGTTTCCAGATTAACTGCTTTCCCCTTTTCTTCCATGGTCAGTTTAGTTCGCAGCGGGTTTCTAGGGGACACACGCACTGGAACCATGGGCTGCTTATCTTTCTTAGGTCTCGGCATGTGTGGTGATTTAGGGATTTCCACAACTATCCTGGTGCTCTCAGGGGCATCTCCTATAGTCATGGCCTACACGGCCTATTTAGCGGTCATTTCGCCGATATCCATGGCTTCCTCTGGTGTGGTCATACTGCTGTTCCACAAATCTCTCAACGGCTCAGGTAAGTGCTCAAACAACACCTTTGATTTCAAAACATCAAACAGATCTAGGTTCATAGATCTCTGGGCGCGCAATAGCTCAATTCTCAAATGGCCAAGTGTTGTTTGCTGGGTAGCCCTTTGCAATTTATAGCACCTTTTGAATTCGAATTCGACTGTTCCCCCCAAATCCGGTTCATTAATGCTCCCTTGGTGGCAGATTTTCCAAAATCTAGCCCATAAAGTCTGCCTTACATGCCCGTCGTCTGCTCCATTCGGTCTCAAACCAAGCATCACATCGTGAATAGGGACTATAACGGTCACTTTCCAGCCAACCTGCGCAGTAGCATAGCTACCCTTGCGCTGTCGCGGACCTTGTGACACTTCGCTCCTGTGCGCAGTCCTGTGATCGCACAGTTCTCAGGAATAGTAGTTTATAGCCCCACGCCTCCTTTCAACTACTTGGAGCACTAAGATTGTGCTTCCCACGGCTAGTCAAGTGGCCAGGCCACCTGTATATGGCTTCAATCGACCATCAATCACTTTTCCTTGGAAATGCTCACCTTTTAACTTTACTATATGCACCGTGCACTTTACCATCTACATCATGCCACCGTCTGTGATCCCCTTAGTAACATATGGTCCAATCCAAGGCATTAAACCAATCAACTCTCAACGTTATTCCCAAAATTCGTCAACGTAATCGTGCGCGTCTTATTTTATCACCACAATTTTCTTCTCAAGAAAGTCCTTCTATATTCCTTCCTCGAGCTTCTTGACTTCTGCTTCCACCATGGTGCTTTTCTCCCTTAACTGAACTCTTTCATTCATGAGTTCTTGGAGCCTAAGGTTACCCTGGTGGATCTCTTCATTAGGTCCCAAGCATTCTTCTTCATTCAACTGTGTGATCCCTTCTTCCAGGGCTCCACAATCAGTCATGTCCGTGGGCCCTGCTACGTGCAAAATAGGCATGATAGACTCCATCGGTATTACAACGTTCACTCCATTTGTCAGCCTAGAAGGTGTTTGTTCCGTCAGTTTCTTTCACACCGTCTTATAAGCCCATAAAACTGCTGGTACGTGTAGGTACCAATCACTTCGCTACGCATTATATACCTTGTTCAACACTCCACACACCTCGTTAAATTATTCTACATGTATAACCTTCTACGTGCTCATGCTTTCTCCACCCCGTCATTCCAAATTGAGGAACCATTCATGCAATTGCCCCCCAACACATGCTTATTGCCCATATTTCCCAATGCGAAGCTCATGTGCATCCGCATAGGGTGTTTACCATATGCTTGTACCCACCTGGATAGATGCACACGTGGACCATCCCATCCATTGTATTTATTTTCCAATCACACTATAGGTTTCCCAAACCATGTGCACACCATTCTCCTAAATGCGTGCCAATATTCAAAACTTTCTTTATGCATACCCCACCACCTTGCAGGCATAGCGCGCAGTACCCAATTCAAGGCCTCGAAATGTTGCTTTTCTAGCACCTCCCTTTCAAAATTATCTAGGATATTATCTACCTCATTTAACCCATCATAAGTAGGCAGATTCCTCACTTATGTTGATATGAAACAAAACGATCTTGTCATCATATTACAATTCAACATGGTTACCTCGTGTAACCGGTTTTTCCATCGCTCTATCTCCTCATTAGAATCCAAAGTACAGGAGCTTTCATGCTCCCATGATATTCATCCATTCGCGGTGGGATTTACCCAGTCTTGGTCTCGCACGGTTATCTTGTATATGCATTCCAAATCATCGTCACTTTCATAGTCACGCACCAGCTGTGTATAACACAATCCTTCTACAGGGTCCAAGGGTATAAATACACGCAGAGACTTCTTCTCAAAAATCATCTTGCGCTTCTTCAAATTAATCACCCTGTTCATGTCAGTGGCCCAATCAAATCCTAAGAGTGTGGGGTAGGGATTGTTGTCGCCAACAATCTCTATCACTTGAAAGTCTGCTGGCGTGCTTTTTCCCTCAATGTCCATGGTGATTTCCTGTAAACTCCCCATAAGTATTATCTTTTGCTAGTTCGCCTTTCACAGTTAAATAGGAGACCATTGTAGTGTAGGCCTACCCATGTGCTCCCATGTCTACTTTGGTAGAACGTTCGCATCCGATCCTATTTCCAGAATTACTTGTCCATCTCATATTCTCCAATCTGTGCGGTTAGCCTCATTTCTCTTCCTATCCTCGTCGCATGCTTTCCAATCTTCCTGACTACACGCGGTTCTCCTGACGCAGTCCCAGCGCATATGTTAATGAGTTCCTACAATCCTTTTATAGCCTTACTGTCACGCAGTAGCTTCATGCATGTTTCCAAGAATGTCATAAGCATAGATGGGTCCATTTCTAGCTCCGGTCTATCTTTGCTTCCTGAAGTGGAGGCATCAACGAAGCTCTTTTTGGCTTCCATGAAGGTTTCATTAATGCTCCAAATCAAACTCTGCTTCTTTCGTTGGAGACTTGTGAACCCAAGTACTATCTTCAAGCTGTTTACCTTTATCATCTCCCATTGTGATTCCACTTCGGAGCAAATTGTTCATAATTAGATCTTCCTCGCGTGGCTCAGACCTCATCATCTACAGTTCTGAGTTGGGGGAGGTGGTAGTGCTCCCTTGTCGCATATCCTAGCTATCAGCATAGGACAATCCTCCATCTCATGATCAAACAAGGTACAATACAGACATGATGGACGTGTTGGATTCGTACAATCATGGACATAATGTCCTAGCCCTCTGCAATTGCAGCATATCAGCTGTCCACGACCTCTTCTAGGTCCTCCTCCACCTCAGTCTCGTTCGTGCCCCTGAAATCTCGTTCGTGCCACTCTTGCATTCTGGTCTAGGGGTCACATTTTGGCCTGAACTCTATAGGTAGGAGTTCTATCCATCATCAACTCATAGCTTCTATTTTCCCTTAAGAAAACCAATTTCCTGGTTGTGTAGAAATTGTGCTTAAGACATTAATGTTTATTGTTTATGTCACTTAGTTGTATGTTGTATTCTCAAATGAAGGACCTGAAAGACTTGGTTTAAAATCCTCAATACTTAGGTGATATGAAAGTCTCAGAATGCCATTTGATTGCTAAATATGAATGCTGAATGAAGAATGCTTGGAGAAGTCATAGACAATATGTTGTTTTACGCAGAAACTATTATCTGTGACACTTAGGGAAGTTAAAGACAATATGTTGTTTTACATAGAAACTACTATCTGTAACTTAGAAGAATTGCAAAGGTAGGGGTTTTAAGTATAAGAGTTCTCTTTTAAAGAACTTTAACTTTATTCACACAAGTAAACAAAGACCTATAACTTCATTACTATACTTAGAGGAGAGAAGACATATGACGACACATAATAGAGAAGTTACAAAATCATACCCAACAATGTGTGGAAAACTTCTGAATCTTTCATTAACCAACAATTTATCAAAAATACAGTAGCCTAGTCTCTAGGTTCTTCAAAATTCAAACCCTTTCTCTGTAAATTTTCCTCTTTTATAAATTATGAGACAGTTGGTAATCACCAAAACTGTCAAACTGCTTAACTATTTCCTAACTGTCTAAAGTAAAAGTTATTACAGAATATTACAATGGAGGGTAAAAGACACCTCATTCTCCTCAATAAAACAAATAATGAGATGTAACAGAAATTAGAAGGTGATGGCTACTCGCTGTTCGAATCTGTGGCTTGAGTATGTGGTTTGAGTGTTATTCTACAAGTTGTAACCCTGTAGACGTCCTGATGACAGTTAGACTATTTTAACACAACAAACTGCAACTTTACAAGAACTCCGTGTGTGGACTTGTGGGTTATGGGCCCCAGTTCATTACATATCAGAAGTGTTGTGATTGGCCAAAACACAAGGAAACACGACCAATCACCATCGCCAGAAACCAAAGGAATTAAGCCCCAGTTCATTACATATTAGGTCCACATGAGCCATTAGCCCACGTGCACATTTGAGCATGATCACTGTCCGATCACCCATTCAATGGGCTGTCCAATCCTTCAGAACTCAATGAGACTTTAAACCTATTGAAAAAAACCTTATCGCGTCCACTTTTTCCATAAGCCTTTGACTTCCCCATGGGCCCGATAGGAAACTAAGCTACAGTTAAAAGGTTTCTGGGGTCCAAAATTTAAAATAAAACCCGTTCACTTTTCAAGGCAATTTTCATCGAATCTACTGCGTTCAAGTGGATGGCCTCGATTAACTAAGGTTTTAACTCCATTTTATAATTTATCGCATCCAATTTTGAATTAACCCTCGCGCTTGTTAACCATGTGATTACCATCGGATCTATTGCCTTCCAAGCTGACGACTCAGATCTTCTCACGGTTTTCTCACATTCAAAAGTCATTAGTAATATAAAATATGTCATTTCTTTCAAATTTCCGCATTTCCTCTTATTTCCGCTGTAACACAATATTTGATTTTTTTCCACTTTTGCTATAAAACTGAAAATAAAATTAAAAGGACAATGGATGCTACAACATCTAGCTCCACCTAGGGTTAGTGCTTTTGCCACAGAAGCACTAAGAACCACAGCTCAATGCCTTCACCTCAGGAATGGAGTGACATATTGCTTAGCCAATTTAAATTCTATGGAATTTGTACAATGAATTCACTCCAGTATCTACAATGATAGGATGCTTATGCTTCAAAACTAGAAGTAATGTTTGAGGTACTGCCTGTTGACAGGAAACTGTAAAGATTCACCATAAATATTCTCCAGGAAGAATGTATTATTTGTCCTTGCTTCTATAATTCTAAATGTGCCATACCAGAGAGGATCAAACTTCCCATGTTTACCCTTATATTCTCTTCTAGTATCCCACCTTAATACCAGGTCTCCAACTTTAAAATCAATTTCTCTGGCCTTTCTGTAAAAAATACCCTTCATCTTTGATTGATACATAATCAAGTTGTCTCTTACCTTATCCCTGCTTTCCCTTAATTCCACTACCTCATGCATCCTTCTTATCAGAGCATTGGGTTCATCTTTTGCCTCCTGAATCATTGCAATCACAGGCTTCATAAGCTGACTAGGGAAAAAAGCTTGAGTTCCATACACTAATTCAAAAGGTGATTTTCCTATATACCTTCTTGTAGTCACTCTGACAGCCCATAGAGCAAACTTTAATTTAAAATCCTAGTCTTTCTGATTCTCTACAATTGTTTTGTTAAGGATCTTCATCAATGTTTTGTTAGTGGATTCAGCCAATCCATTTCCCTGTGGATGATAAGCTGTTGAATGAGATAAAATAACATTATACTTTTGACAAAAAGAAACAAACTTACTTGAACTGAAGACTTGAGCATTCTCTATTATGATTTTGATAGGGCATCCAAATCTGTTGAAAATATTTTCCTCTAAGAAATTCATCACCACCTAGTCATTTCCCCTTTTAGTAGGTATAGCTTCTACCCACTTGGTGAAATAATCAGTAGTTGTAAGAACCCACTTGTGATGTCCACTTGAAGGTGGGTTAATTTCTCCACCAAAATCTAGTCCCCATTGTCTGAATGGTTCTTCTATGAAGGCTGGGATCAAAGGCAAGGGAGTTAACCTCTTTTTCTCAACAAAAAGTTAACACTTCTGATAGCTTCTGACAAACTTATATGTATCGCCAAATAAAGTAGGCCAATAAAACCCTATCTGGAGGATTTTATGTGCAGTAGCCTTCGAACTATAATGTCCACTACATAACATCTCACGATAATCTTTATTGGTATCTGTAAATTCATCCTCTGTTAAACATAACAATAAAATTCCCACAGGATCCTTCCAATACAATCTGCCCTCAAAAATCACATATGGTTGTGCTTTGATCTTTAATGCTCTATACTTTGTTCTATCCAAAGATTGAGGACAAGAGAGAAAACATAAATAATGGACTATGTGCTTGTACCATTATGAACATAAAAACTTATATTTGATCTTCATCCCTGGATTTTATTTTTCTTCACCTTCTTCAATTATCTCCTCATTTGCAGGTGTTAGCAAGTTGATTCCCAATGCCTGAAAATTTGAATTTGTCAACATCTTTGCCAATCCCTGCCCTTTCACCAGCTTTGTGGGATTTATGTCCAAGTCATTCTCTTGGATATTGGCTATCCATTTCCCTCTTTTGCCTTCCACATCACTTTGGACTAAGACATCCTTTACTATAGCATTTGGCACATAAGCAATGATTTGTTACTGTAGCACATAAGTCCTAAAGGCCTTTAGGGCTTTTACCAAAGCATATACATGTTTTTCAAGAATATTGTACTTTAGTTCAACATCTCTGAGAATATTGCTAAAGAAATCAATTGACTGCTCCTATTCTTCATCATTCTTATGTAACAAAACAACAACTATTGAATTAGGTGATGCAAATGAAAAAACTTGAAAAGGCTTTTGATAATCAGGACTAGTTAAAACTGGAGCTGCTTGTAATGCTTCTTTAATTCTGGAGAATGACTCTCTGGCTTCCTTGGTCCAATGCAATTCATTCTCCTTCTTCAACATATTAGTAGTTTCTTTTACAATTTTAGCATAACTAGACATAAACCTCCATAAAAAGTTTATCTTTCCCAAAAATTTTTGAATGTCTTTCTTACTCCCAGACAAGGGTATTTTTTGCACAACTTGCACCCTTTCTGGATCTATCTTCACTCCATCTCTGGAAACAATGTGCCCCAGCAGTTTGCTCTCTTCTAGTGCAAAAATATACTTCTTAGGATTCAAGGAAAGCCCAAATTTTCTACATTTCTCAAAATTCTTTTTAAGATGGTCCAGATGCTCCTCGTTAGACTTAGAGAAAACAGTGATGTCATCCAAGTATATCACTACAAAATTACCCCCCACAAAAGCAATTTCCATAGCCCTATGAAATGTAGCACCTGCATTCATCAACCCAAAAGGCATTCGAGCATACATAAATGTTCCCCAAGGAGTTGTGAATGTAGTCTTCTTCTGATATTTTTTTATCAATAGCCACCTGGCTATACCCAGAAAACCCATCCAACATTGACATCCTAAATGATCACGTTACCTTCTGTAGCACATGATCCATTTTAGGTAACAGATAGTTATCTTTTAAGGAGGCCCTATTTATATTTCTAAAGTCCACACATAGCCTTATTTCTCCATTTTTTTTCCTTACAGGCACTAAATTGGCCACCCAGTCATAGTACTTGAGTGGAACTATTATTTTGGCATCAAGAAACTTTTTGACATCTTTTTCAATCAATGGTAAAAGAAGAAGGTTTATCTGTCTAAGTTTCTGCGTAAATGGTTTAATCCCCTATTTCAAGGGAATCTTGTGTTGAATAATACTTACATCATATGTTTTGAGATCCTCATAGGACCAAGAAAAAACATCAATATAGTCCTTGAAAAGCTTAATATATCTCTCCTTGTAATTAAGTGGAACTCCATTAAATAATTTGACTAACCTGGGCTCCTTCTGAGTTCCAATATTGTGATCTTGAATCTGCTCATCTTGTGGAATTTTCTCTGAACTGACAGCTACATCATTGGAGTTAAAAAGTCTTTCAAGAGGGACAAGCCCCCTTGGCAGAATATTATCTTTCAATTGAATAATTTTTTGATTAACTATAGAATTTTTCAAACCACTTACTTCTGCTCCTTCTGTTGCTTCATCTTCATCTTGATCAATCTCTGTGCCCTGAAAATCTTCAATCATAGTCAAGAATTCCTTAATCTGCTGATCATCTTCAAAAATCTACCAGTGCTTTATATGATCAGGAAAAGAAGGCCTATGCCTCATTTCAACCTCATATCTTAGCTTTGGACTAATAGGAGGCCTGAAAGTACTAGCAGCCACAGCCAAAGAGTCTGCTAATCTGTTTCCATATCTTGGAATGAACTAAATGTTGAAAGCTTCAAAGAAGTTCTCAACCAAATCCCACACTTCATTTTTGTATACCCTAAGCCTAGGGTGTTTTGTTTGGCAGTGGTTCTTTATTTGATTTATAATTAGCTCTGAATCTCCAAAAACAGAAATTGATTGGACTCCCATTTTTTTTTATGTTTGCAGAGCAATGATCAAGTATTCATATTCTGCCACATTATTTGTTGCTTCGAACTCCAATTTAAAAGAAAAATGGAACATATTACCTCCAGGTGCAATTAGAAGGAAAACAACACCTGTTCCTTCTTTGGAATAGGCTCCATCAAAGAAGAACTTCCACACCCCTTCTATTTGCAGCTCTGTATTTACACTAGCTGAAGTAAGCTACCCCTGATTATCTTCAGCCAATTCTGCATTGTCATGCAGCACGAAGCAAGAAAATTCATCCTTCTCTTGGCTATATAAAGGTGAATTACTTGCTCCATTTTTTGTGATTGTTTTTACAAATTTGGTTTCTCTGTACAACCTCCTTTCTTCTCCACCAAAAATTGGTATGGCAGCATAAGTAAAATCTAGTTTCAAAACACCACCCAATTTAGCTCCCCATGACCTAGATAGCAACATTCCAAACCTAGCTAGGACATCTGCTACCACTACATCCATTACCAAGCTTCTATCTGGGATCTAGGCTAGTGACACCACCATATCTTTAATCACCCCTATACACTTGACTTTATTTGAATCAAAAGAATACACATCTCTGTATGGTTTAGTAACTCATAGGTTTAGTTGTTTCATCATTGATAATGGCATAAGGTTATGTGAAGCTCCTGAATAAAACATACAATTATGCAAGAGGAAATCATGAATCATTAAAGAAATGTATAAAGGAGGTGTTGAAGAATCTACCTCCTCCACATGTGGACCAAAATCCACTATTGGTTTATCTTCTTACAAATTCGCAGTGTCATTTACATTCACATTCTCTCTTAGATTGATAAACTCAACAATCTCTCTCTGATAAACTAGTGTTTTGACCAACTCTTTGAGGGGCACTTGAATTTTGATTTTTTCTAATTCTTTAGTAAGACTAAACACATGAGCCTGTTTAGTATTCCTTTCATTTTCATCTTCACTTCTCTTCATCATTGAAACCTCTTATGGAATGGAAACAAGCTTTTGTAGAGGAATTTTATCACTTTTGTCTTGAGAAGACTCACCTTAAAGTATTTGAGTCTTTCTACTTGTATTCTGATGTTGCTTTCCTTTATTCAATTGTTTTGCAGGATGTGGTTCTTATGGAGTCGCCTTTTGTAAGGGAGCTGGAACTTGCTGATCACCTTCATTTTCTTGACTTCTAGATCTTTTCCTTGATCTCAAGTCATATTTCTTATGTAATTCTGCCTGCATAAAATCAGAAAAATGCTTCCAATACTCATCAATTTCACTCTCATCATAAATGGCATATGTTTCAGCATATTCATATTCTTCTTCCTCAACACCTAGTTCATATTCATCTACTGCATACAATGTGGAAGTCTAATCATCATGGTCCCTGGAATGCTCTGGTACTTCATCAGGATCTACCTCTAAGTAAAGTGGTGCTTGAACCTGATCTTGATCTTTTCTCTCCTTCTACAAAATTTGCAGAGGTTGTCTTCTATACTGAGGATTAAAGTTTCTGTTCTGTTATGCTTACCTCTGAGAATTCCTATACTCCAACTCTAATTTAATCAATTTATTTGACAAATGTTTAATTACATTACTCATATCCTCTAATGTTTTAATTTGAGAGGATTCCACTTTAGCCTTTCCCTTATCTTGGATAGTCTGTGTCTCTGGTGCTTTAACTGCAGCCACAAGATTTTCTTCTATCTCTAAGGCATCAGTTTGGATCTGATCAAGGGTTGCATATCTCCTCTCCCTCAACATGAATCCAAAATTTGACTCAAAAGCCCCTGCAAAAGTTATTTTTGCTCCAGCAGGAGGGGGCTTAATCTCCATTGGAAGACTATTGTACAATTTATTGAACCTTTTGATGAATTCAACAACACTTACATTAGATTTCTTCTTGATAGCATTGAACTCTGTGAGTGAATACGCATGGTCTCTTTTCTCTCCCCATCTCTGGATGAACAGGTCTTCCATTTCTTCCCATGTAGGAATAGATTTATTAGGAAGACCTTTAAACCATTTTCTTGCTTCTCCATCCAGGGATTGCATAAAAAGTCTTAAAACAACATCCAAATGTTCAACATTTAGATTTTCTACAAAATTACAAAATGCTGCTATATGATTCTCTGTTGTTTGTTCATCCTCCCATGTGAAACGAGGAATAATCTTCAAGTATTCTTGTGGCATTTGATTCAACTGTTGTGGCAATTGAATAGGTGCATACCTATTCATCAAGAATGTAGGTGCTGCCATGTTTGCTCCTAAAGTTACTGAACCTTGATTACCAGTAGATGTGGAACTAGACTAAGGAGTAAATGGAGTATGAGAAGGTGATAATGTAGTTATAGGTTCAGGTTGAATAACTATAGCAGACATTGAGAAAGAAATAAACTCTAAATATTGTTCTTGACAGTTGGGTTCTTGAAATGAAGTGGATGTAAAAGGTAACTCTTGGTAAAAAAAGGTGAATGTTTGGATGAAAAATGAGTTGAACAACTACTAGGTGCAGACAGTGTAGGACTTGGTGTAATTGGAGTTTTTGGCCTTCCAACCCTCCTGGAAACTAACCTCTCAAGGTCTGAAAGGGATTGAACTTTCTGCTGTGAGGTATCTGACCTTGTATGGGGCCTTTTTGGAGCCAGAGTTATTTTTTTTTTCAATACAGCCAAATATTTCCTCCTCACTGAACAACCAGAGGAAAATATTAAAAATCCATGGAAAAGCGTTCTTGTCTTCTCTCCCCGGAAATGGTGCCAATTAATGTTGTTCCTTAAGAAAACTAATTTCCTGGCTGTGTAGAAATTGTGCTTAAGACATCAATGTTTATTGTTTATGTCACTTAGTTGTATGTTGTATTCTCAAATGAAGGACATGAAAGACCTGGTTTTAAACCCTCAATACTTAGGTGATATGAAAGTATCAGAATGCCATTTGATTGTTGAATATGAATGCTAAATTAAGAATGCTTGGAGAAGTCAGAGACAATATGTTATTTTACACATAAACTATTATCTATGACACTTAGAGAAGTTAAAGACAATATGATGTTTTACACATAAACTACTATCTATAACTTAGAAGAATTGCAGAGGTAGGGGTTTTAAGTATAGGAGCACTCTTTTAAGGAACTTTAACTTTATTCGCACAAGTAAACAAAGACTCACAGCTTCATTACTATATGTTGGGCATGGAATCCCCCCCACAAATTGTTTAGGGGCTCAAAGCCGAAGCTTTGGTCAAATCATGTTGTAAGACTCTGCGAATTGTGGGAGCGAAGCACAAAATATATGTTGAGTCATAAGGTTGTCCGCCCTAAGTTTTGTAATGTAATGTCAGCCTACCCATGGTCCACAGACCATGGGATTGTATAAATAGAGTGAGGCTCTAAGTTTTAAAGATAATTGGACATAGAAGAAAATGAATGGTTTCTAGAAGATAGCAAGAATAAAGTACAGGTCTAAGTGTCTTGGGTCATAATAGTAGGAAGAGGCTCTGCAGCTGAGTGCATAAAGGCCTAGTAGAGTCCGAAGCTGAGTACGTGGACCCCTGCAGCTAAGTGCGCAGGGCGGAGTCGAGTCTATAACCAAGGAATAAGAATAATAAAGAGAAGTTTGATTTCAAATCTTGCATATCTGTGCTTGTGCTATTTCCTGTTTAAGTATACTATTTTATTTATCGCGCGCACTTATATGAATATTGAACACTGTTATCTATAACTAGACACATACTGATAAGCTAAGTGATTTACAATTATCGGGTTAATAGTAAGGAATTGGGTAATAACACGGATCGCGCCTCGAGCAGGGTTGAGTGAAGGAAGCATCGCAGGTTGCGAGGTACTGATAGATGCGCGTAGCGACGTGCACGCAGGGCAAATCTGCAGACCACTGAAATTCATTAGACATCTCTAGGGCGTGGAAACCTAGTTCTAGCACCCTCCCATACTTCTTCAGGTGAGACCTCAGTCCATGCTCCGCGGGGTGTTGCCGAAAGGGCCAGTAGTACCAGGATTTGTTTGGCTAAATCACTTTTGAAAGTAGGTCAGGCCCCTATAAGCCAACAAATGGTTTTGTTGTTGGGAGTAGGATCTGCATAAGGGATGTCTAATGTCGTGTCACTGGAATCCAATAAAGAAAGAAATTGAAGGGTGGTTGGACAAGAAGATTCACAAGTTCACGGCGCAGGAAAATAGGAATCCGCGAGTATCTAAGGAACAGTGGTTGGAGTGCTACTTATATACGGAAATCCATGAAATTTTCTTTGCATCCTTTCCTTCTGAGCTGTATGAGTGGATCGCGAAGCTAGCAGACAGTCAGGGAAGGTGTAGGCTCGACAAACCAATCGTGTGGACTCTGGAATTAGTGCGCAGACTAGAAGCGTCAGGAGATAAGATCGCGCGAGCTATGGACCATTGGCTCGATTGAATTATAGGAGGATTTATCACTGAGTTTGTGGTAGATACGACCGTCAGCTATAGTGAGGTGGAACGACGCTTCCTCAAAGGACCGTGAGGTAATTATATTAAATCTTTAAACACTTGGATTAAGATGCTATTGTGTGAAAAATAGGTTATGCTAATAAATTAATGTTTGGGACTACGCAAAGTGGGAAGATCTACAGAAGTGGAGGTAGTGAAGAATTAGAAACTAGTCCCTTAATTCCACCCTCACGGGAAAGAGAGGAAGAGCTTGCAAAAGTTTCTCCGAGAAGCGCGGTCAGTCTGATAAGGAAAACAATTCCGCGCTTACCACCTCCACCTACACCGCCACCCGTCTCGCCCTCTTCACCTCCATCTCCAACCACCCCACTTCCGCCACCACCACAGTTTAGTATGGTGAGTATGATCAAACTGCCAGTATTAATAGGAGTAGGGAATGAAGATTCGAACCAATTTTGGTTTGTGGTAAGGGCAGTATGGGAAGCATAAGGAGTCATGGATGACAATATAAAGAAGGCTACGCTGGTAAGCACATTTCAGGATCACGCATTAACATGGTACATTAAGCATTCTAATGACCATCCAAATGCAAGAATTGCAGACATCTAGACAGCGCTGAACAAGGAATTTAGTAGGCCAAAGTCGGAGACACAATCAATTATTGGGTTTAAGGAGATCCCGATGCTCCCGGGTGAGACCCCTTGGGATCTGGACCAAACACTTAAGAGTATGATTCACGAAGCCAACATGACTTTGACAGATGTACATCACCGTGCATGGTTTGTAGTGTCACTAACACCGCATTTAAGGATGGTGCCGTCACAAAAAAAGCTTTCCACCTAGGCTGAAGCTTTGGAGATGGCAATGAGATTGCATGAGACCCCTATACAAGATCGTCATCTGGGAGTCCAAAAAATCCACATGCAACTACAAAATTTATGTCTGGAAATGCAGAGTTTAAAATAGGATAGGACACCTTGGCCAGAGGCATGTAAGGTGGTATGGTGCATAAAATGCGAAAGCCAGGGGCATGACAAGGACCATTGTCCAGTATTCGTGAATTACTTAGTGAGAGGAGGGCTAATGCTGTTAAGACCTGAGGCACAAGCAGGACCAAGCGAAGTTCCTGCACTATGGTGCGCGATCTGTTAGATAGAAGGAAAACACACTATGGATAATTGTCATCTATTGTAGAAGTATACGTAGACATCCAAACAATTGTTTTGTAATTTCTATAGGTCAGTAGGCCATGATGAACACACCTACAAAAGCTACAAACTAATGATGGATCAGACTCCTGCATACAAGGTACAGACCGAAACACGAGCCCTCGACCCAAATGCAGGAATGGCACGCACTAGATTTCAAGGGCGCGGACAAGGTCGAGGTGGAATGAGACCAGGAAGGGGTCGTAGACAACTAATTTGTTACAATTGCAGAGGGTCGAGACATTATGACCACGATTGTACAAATCCGACAAGGACATCACGTTTGTACTATACCTAGTTTGATCATGAGGCAAAAGACTGCCCTACATTGATAGTGAGGCTGTGCAAAAAAGGGGTACTCCACCCTTCTTCGACTTAGAATTTGCAAATGATGAGGTTTAAACCGTGCAAAGAAGACCCAAATGTAAACATAGTGCTCAGAAGCAGTATCACAACTGGAGATCATAAAGGTAAGCAGCCAGAAGAAAGTGCGTGGGTTCGCAAGGCTCCTACAAAGGAAGCTAAATTTGATTTAGAATGCATGAAGGAGACATTCATGGAAGCTAAGAAAAGCTTCATGGAGGCCTCCACTTCAGGTAGTAAGGATCAACTAGAACTAGGGATGGATCCTTCAATACTCACTACCTTTCTGGAGACATACATGAAACTACTACGTGATAGCAAGGTAGTAAAAGGACTACAGGAACTTATCACTAGGTGTGCGGGGTCAGGAGAACTGCACGTGGTCCAGAAACTTGGAAAGCATGCATTGCGCACAGGAAGGGAAATGAGGTTGACTGCGAAAATCGGCAAGTATGAAATGGATCAGGTAATCCTAGATCTTAGATCGGATGCGAATGTACTGCTGAAACAAACATGGGAACACATGGGTAGACCCATGCTACAATGGTCTCCTATTCAATTGCGAATGGCACACCAACAGAAGATCTTGCCCATGGGAAGATTGCAAGGGGTAATGGTGGATATTGAAGGTACGAGCGCGCTGGTGGATTTTGAAGTGATAGAAATTTTTAATGACATCAATCCCTATCCCATGCTACTAAGAATAGACTGGGTCACTGATATGAACGGAGTCATAAATCTGAAGAAGCACAAAATGATTTTTGAGAAAAAGTCACTATGCATAGTAGTACTGCTAGATCCAACCGAAGGAGTGCGATAAATTGAACCACTGTGCGATGATGATAGTGATGACGATCTCGATTGCATCTACAAGATAACTAGGTGAGAACAGGATTGGGTGAACCCGACTGCAGATGGTAGGATTTCGTGGGAGCACGAAAGCTCCTACACTTTGGATTCATACGAAGAAATAGAGCGATGGTAGAATCTGCTGCACGAAGTAACAACACATAATTGCAACATGATGGTTAGATCACTGCGCTGCGTGACAACAGAGGTAAGGGATCTACCTATGTATGATGGGTTGACAGCGATGGATGAATTCCTTAACAAATTTGAAAGCGCAGTAATAGAACAGTAGCAGTTCGATGCTCTGAAATGGGCACTGCACGTGACGCCCGCAAGGTGGTGGGGTACACATCAGGGAAGTTCGGAGGACTAGCATGGATGCAGAAGGATGATGCGCCTACGATTTGCGAAACTGCAGATGCGACTAGTAGACAAGTAAGATGGAAGAGATGATCCACGTACACACCTCGCGAAATGGACCAAGGTCTACGGGGAAGAGCCACAACCTGAATGGGTACATTTATTCTATCATACCCTGGATGTCATACCCATGAATTTGTATCCTGAGACAGAGATCCACCGTGGTACGAGTAAATAGGATACCTTACGTGAGGGATTTCTATTAACTTTCATGTTTGAAGATCATTGGTGGGATTCTGTTGAAGATGCGCTATAGGTAGTAAAAGCATCTATCTTAAAAATACCTTAAGAGCCAATGGAATTACTTCAGCCAGAATGGGTGACACAACTGAGCTACGCACTAGAGTGTTACAACATAAATGTTGAGGAGGATGATGAGGACCCATGAAATATTAACATTCCAAAAATGAAAGGCTGTCACGAGTTTCGAGGACCATCAATTGAGGATCCTGACATCACCGTGCTACTAAGAACAAAGCAGGTAAACATTGGAATAGAGGCGGAGTTGAAGTACGCAACGCTTGGGGACTATTGGGATGATTCCATGGTGGATAAGGTCGCTGAGTTACTCCGCAAATACCAAGAATTGTTCCCAACCAAAATTACGGACTTAAAAGGGATTGTTGGCGACTTAAGGATGATGAAGATCACCCTGAAACTCGATGCGAATCCAGTTAAGCGGTGGCCTTACTGCTTGAATCTGAAATATAAAGAAAAGGTCTGCGAAGAATTAGAAAAAATGCTCACAGCCGGAATTATTGAGCCAGTGGAAGAATCCGACTGGGTGAGTCCTATGGTAGTACAGGAGAAAAAGCAGAAGGGTAAAATAAAAATATGTGTGGACCTCAAGAAGTTGAACAATGCCTGTGTACATGATCCGTTCCCAACACTGTTCACAGATAAAGTACTGGAGAATGTTGGCAGTTAGGAAGCATACTCATTCATGGATGGGTTCCCAGGGTACCATCAGATCAAGATTGTACGAGAAGATAGGAGCAAAATGACCTTCGCACTAGAATGGGGCTGCTCTCAATACACCGTTATGCCGTTTGGACTGAAGAACGCGCCAGCCATCTTTTCGCGCATCATTGTGGCTGCGTTCAAAGAATACATCCACAGGCTCTTGGAGGTCTATCTGGATGATTGGACTGTCTTTGGATTAGTTAAGCACCATGTAGCAAGCTTACGCTTGATGCTGGTATGCAAGCAAGGACTGATGGTGGACGCTGCGAAGATTGTCATTATTCTAAATTTGGAATTACCTCGAAGTGTTAAACAACTGCATGCTACTTTGGGACACACCTAATACTATACGAAGTTCATCAAAATTTATGCCCAAATACTAGCGTCAATGGAAAAGATATTGAAAAAGAATGTTACATATTGCTAGAATGATGATTGCATGAAGAGTTTGGATGTCCTAAAGGGGAAACTGGCCTCCGTTCCAATCCTGGTCTTCCAAAATGAAATGTGGAATTTCATGTACATGTTGATGCAACGTGTATTGTGTTGGGAGCAGTACTCACACAGGGGGGTGCAGAGGGTGTGGATCACTCGACCGCGTTTGCAATTCGGAGATTGTCTAAAGTAGAAAAGAACTATTCCACCACCAAGTGCGAGGGGTTAGCGATGTTGTATATGCTCCAAAAATACCGACACTATTTACTCAGAGGACATTTCAAGATGTATACCGACCATTCTGCATTGAAATACCTAGTCAATAAGCCTGTGTTGGAGGGGTGCATATGCAAATGGCTCTCACTGTTCCAAGAATATGATTTTGAGATCATAGTCAAGTCGGGATGCCTAAACACATGACCAGATCACTTGTCTCGAATTGAGACGAGCGAGGAATCCATGAATTTGGAGGAGGGACTACCTGATGCACAACTCTTTGCAGTGCGCGTTGCGGACAAACACTTCGAAGATATAATCCATTTTCTGACAATAGGGACTGTGCTAAAGGAATACCCAGTCCAATAGAAAAAGGAATTGGTTGTGTGCACGGCGGACTTTTCTATCATCGAGGGGCACCTATACAAAATGGGAAATGATGAGATATTGCAAAGACATATACCTGAATTTGAACGAGGTCAAATCCTCGAAGAAGCACATGGGCGTGCTACAGGAGGACACTATACAGGACGCGCGACCACATAGAAGATTCTTCGCGCAGGGTTATGGTGGCCAACCTTGCACCAGGATTTGAAAGCGCACTGTAAGGCCTGTGATATATGTCAAAGGACTGGAAAACCATCGCGGAGGGACGAGATGTCGTTAAATCCACAAATGACACTACAGCCATTTGAAAAATGGGCAATCAACTTTGTGGGACCGATCAAGCCTCAAGGAAAGATGGGTGCGCACTATATCATCACTGCGACGGAGTACTTGACATGATGGGCAGAAGCGCAGCCAATCAAATACTGCATGGCTGTTATGGCTGTGAAGTTTTTGTCTGAAAATGTGTTGACCCAATTTGGCTGTCCGAAAATCTTAATGAGTGATCACAGAACACATTTCCTGAATGAAACCATCAACATGCTCATAGAAGAGTTCTAGGTGTATCATCCAAAATGTACACCGTACCACCCACAAGCTAATGGGATAGTAGAGGCATTCAACAAAATACTAGAGACTGCGCTGATCAAAGTGTGCAACACATAGCGAAACGATTGGGACCTGCACATACCTATCGTACTATGGGCTTACAGGACAACGTGTAAGAAATTGACAGGACAGACACCTTTCTGGTTAGTTCATGGCGTGGAAGCTGTCATGCCGATGGAATACATCATACCTAGTCTATGAATAGTAGCGCTCACATGGATGAAAAACCGTGAAGCTCTGGAAGAAAGGCTCGCACAATTGGAAGAACTTGGGGAGGAACGGTTTCTAGCTGGATTTCTTCAACAGGTACAAAAGCAACGTGAAAAATCCTGGCACGACCGCCATATCAAGTTGCACACCTTCAAGGTAAACGACTTAGTGTTTTTATATGACAATAAGTTTTGAAATTTTTTTGTGAAAATTCAGAATGCACTGGTTGGGACCATATGTGGTTCAGGAGGTCAAGACGGAGCATAGTTTAGCTAGTCAAACTAAATGGAGAACCCTTCCCAGGCAAAGTAAATGACAATCACTTGAAGCCCTACACGGGTGGGTCGGATATCTGACTAACTAGCTAAACCACAGACTTCGCAACCTGGGGAGTCGGACAAGGGAATGGGACTATAAACATATGCATAACATACTGGTATAGATGTGAGGACACAATTCAAACACGGAGGTCTCAGAAGAAAAGACGCAGCAGGTTCAATAAGAAGCAGCTTAGTGCGTTGCTGACATTCATGCCGTTCAGGACCGGCCAGAGGGACTCCATGCCAAGATCGTCGCGCTGACAGAGTGACTCAAGGACAAGTCACGATGTTTGTGTTGGGGGCCTGTTGGGCATGGAATCCCCCCAAAACATGTTTAGGGTCTCAAAGCCCAAGTTTTAGTCAAATAATGTTGTAAGACTCCGTGAATTGCTGGTGCGGAGCACGAAATGTATGTTGAGTCATAGGGTTGTCCACCCTAAGTTTTGTAATGTAATGTCGGCCTACCCACGGTCTGCAGACCATGGGATTGTATAAATAGAGTGAGGCTTTAATTTGTAAAGATAATTGGAGATAGATGAAAATGAATGGAGTCTAGAAGATAGCAAGAATAGAGTAAAGGTCTAAGCATCTTGGGTCGTAGTAGTAGGAAGAGGCTCTGCAACTAAGTGTGCAGAGGCCTAGTAGAGTCCGCAGCTGAGTGCGCGGACCCCTGCAACTAAGTGCGTAGGGTGAAGTCGAGTCTGTAACCAAGGAAGAAGAATAATAAGGAGAAGTTTGATTCCAAATATTGTGTATATGTGCTTGTGTTATTTCCTATTTAAGTATATTTTTTTCTTTATCGTGCACACTTATATGAATATTGAACACTGTTATATATAACTAGACACATATTGATAAGCTAAGTGATCGATAGTTATAGGGTTAATAGTAAGGAATTGGGTAATAACACGGATTGTGCCTCGAGCAGGGCTGCGTGAAGGTAGCATCGCAGGCTACGAGGTACTGATAGATGCGCATAGCAACGTGCGCGCAGGGAAAATCTGTGAACCACTGAAGTTCATCAAACATCTCTAGGGTGTAGAAACCTGGTTCTAGCACCCTCCCATACTACTTCAGGTGAGACCTCAGTCTGCGCTCCATGGGCTGTTGCCGAAAGGGCCAGTAGTACCAGGATTTGTTTGGCTAAATCATCTTTGAACTTGGGTCAGGCCCCTATAAGCCAAAACTATACTTAAAGGAAAGAAGACATATGATGACACATAACAGAGAAGTTACAAAATCATCCCCAAAAATGTGTGGAAAACTTATGAATCTTTCATTAACCAACATTTTATCAAAAATATAGTAGCCT
The DNA here is from genome assembly GCA_031772625.1 of Pinus tabuliformis. Classification (NCBI taxonomy): domain Eukaryota; kingdom Viridiplantae; phylum Streptophyta; class Pinopsida; order Pinales; family Pinaceae; genus Pinus; species Pinus tabuliformis. The sequence goes on from CM062805.1 coordinate 255,134,901, forward strand.
ATTCTCCAGGTTCTTGAAAATTTGAACCCTTTCTCTGTAAATTTTCCTCTTTTTATACATTATGAGACAGTTGGTAATCACCAGAACTCTCAAACTTCTTAACTATTCCTAACTGTCTAAAGTAAAATTTATTACAAAATATTACAATGGAGGGTAAAAGACACCTCATTCTCCTCAAGGAAACAAAATAACGAGAGGTAACAGAAATTAGAAGGTGATGGTTGCTCGATGTTCGAATCTATGGCTTGAGTATGTGGTCTGAGTGTTATTATGCAAGTTGTAACCCTGTAGATGTCTTGATGACAATTAGTGTGTTTTAACACAACAAACTACAACTTTACAAGAAATGCGTGCATGGACTTGTGGGTTATGGGCCCCAGTTCATTACATATTGAAAGTGTTGTGATTGGCCAAAACACAAGGAAACACAACCAATCACCATCGCCAGAAACCAAAGGAATTAAGCCCCAGTTCATTACATATCGGGTCCACCTGAGCCATTAACCCACGTGCACATTTGAGCGTGATCACCGTCCGATCACCCATTCAATGGATGGTCTGATCCTTCGGAACTCAATGAGACTTTAAACCTGTTGAACAAAACCTTATCGCATCCACTTTTTCCACAAGCCTTTGACTTCCCCATGGACCCGATAGGAAACTAAACTGCGGTTAAAAGATTTCTCGGGTCCGAAATTTAAAATAAAACCCGTTCACTTTTCAATGTGATATCTGTTGGATCTGCTGCCTTCAAGCGAATAGCCTTGATTAACTAAGGTTTTAACTCCATTTTATAATTTATTGCGTCCGATTTTGAATTAACCCTCACGCTTGTTAACCGCGCGATTACCGTCGGATCTGTTGCATTCCAAGCTGATGGCTCAGATCTTCTCATGGGTTTCTCACATTCAAAAGCCATTAATAATATAAAATAATTCATTTATTTCAAATTTCCGCATTTCTTGTTATTTCTGCTATAACACAATATTTGATTTTTTTTCCATTCTTGCAATAAAACTGAAAATAAAATTAAAAGGACAATGGATTCTACCACAGCTTCTACAAGTGCGCTCACCGTGTCCAACCGTTCTACAAAAATTACAGAACAACTGTTGTGAATTCTGCGTGTACTTTTGTAGCAAATGGTTGTTGTCTGTAGCATGCTTTCCTCCTATTTGACAAATTGTGCACCACAAAGAAAGTGTTGCACTAGGTCCTGGTTGCGCTTCTGGCCTTAATGGCACCAGTCCTCCTCCCGCGAGGTAATTCTTGAACACAGGGCAGTGGTCCTTATCATGACCCTGAACCTTGCATTTTACGCACCACACCTATTCGCACACTTCTGGTCGAGTTGTCTTGTCCTGTTTCAGACTCTACATCTCAAGGCAAAAGCTTTTCAATTGCGAGTGGATCTGCTGAACTCCCAAGTTAGGATCTTGCATCGGGGTTTCATGCACCCCCATTGTGATCTCCAAGGATTTTTCCTGAGTTGTTAACCTCTGTTGTGATAACGCATTCCTCAAATGCGGTGTTAGCGATGCTACAAACCATTCACGGTGCTGTCCATCCATCAAAGTCATATTAGCTTCGTGAATCATACACTTCAGTCTCTAATCCAGCTCCCAAGGAGTCTTGCTTGGTACCATTGTGATATCTTTGAATCCAATGATCGACTGCACTTCTAACTTTAGCTTGCTAAATTCTTTGTTAAGAATAATTTGAATATTCGTGTTTCCCGCATTTGGATTGTCATTAGAATGCTTAATATACTAGGTCAGCGGGCGATCCTGCAGAGCATTGACCAGTGTTGCTTTCTTTATATTATCATCTATAACTCCCTGCGCTTCCCATATGGCTCTTATCACAAACCAAAACTAGTCCGTATCTTCATTTCCTACTCCCTTGAACACAGGAAACTTTATCAGGCTTGCCATATTGACTCGCGGTGGTAGCAGAGGTGGCACGGGTGAAGATGGAGGTGAAGGGGTGAAACTGGTGGTGGTGTGGGTGGGGGTGGTATGCGTGAAATTCTCTACCTTATCAACTTGATCGCACTCCGCGAGCTCTTCCTCATCCCCTCATGGAAGTGAAATCAAAGGGCTATTCTTTGGTCCCTTACTTCCTTCATTTCTGTAGGTTTTTCCACTTCGCGTAGCTCCGAACATCAAGGTAATTGCATAACCCTCTTTTCACACAATAACATTTTAATCCAAGTATTCAGAGACTTTACATACTTGCCTTGCAATCCTTTGAGAAAGCGTCACTCTGCCTCTCTATAACAGACTGAAGTGTCTACCGCGAACTCAGTAATGAATCTCCCTATAATTTGGTCGAGCTAGTGATCAACAATGTGCACGCTCTTATCCTCCAATGCTTCCAATCTGCACACCAACTCTGGGGTCCACACAATAGGATTGTAGAGTTTCCACCTTCCTTGGCTATCTGCTTGCTTCACGATCCACTCGTACAACTCAGTAGGGAAAGATGTGAAAAAGCTTTTGTGGATCTCTGTGTACAAGTAGCAGTCTAAACACTCTTCTTTTTTCAGTCATGGATTCCTATTCTCCTACGCCACGAACTCATTAATTCTTCTGTCCAACCAACCTTCAATTTCCTTCTTAGTTGGATTCCAATGATACGACATCAAACATCTCTATGCATATTCTGGTCTTGGCAACAGAACCATTTGTTGGCTTGAAGGGGGACTGACCTAGGTTTAGAGTTAATTAGCTAAACAAATACCTATACTACTGGCCCTTTCGGCAACAGCCCGCAGAGCACAGACTGAGGTCTCACCGGAAGTAGTATGGGGGGATGCTGGAACCAAGTTTTCGTACCCTTGAGATGTCTGAGTGGTCGGTTTAGTCCAACTGTAAATACCTTCACGCAGATCATTTCGCACACTATCCTGAAAAGCAAAGCCTTCACGATCTGTTATAATCGCCTTTGCACATCCCTAACCAGGGGCTGAGGTGATTTTACGCTACCCTAGTAGCAATCTACGCTAATTTCCCAAGTTACACCACGTAGCTTACTTATCTTCTTATAATAGTTAGTTATCTTCACGTAAATAGATACTTAATCTTATATTCACTTTATCAACACATTCATATAAGTTTGCGCTTCATATAGAAAATAGAAATGAAATTTATATCTGATACATTCAATGCACAAAACAGGAAAAAGATACACATAAATGATGTAAAGCTTCTCTTTATTACTTCTCCAAAGGTTACAGACTCGACCCGCCCTACACACTCAGCTGTAGGGGTCTACGCACTCAGCTGCAGACTACTAGGCCTCTACGCACTCAGCTGCAGAGCCTTCTCCTACTCTATGACCCAAAGACTTGACTCTACGCTTAGATAAGACTCAATTCTTCATCATTAGATCTTATTGAGTTCGGTTAACTTAACTTATTTACAACTAAGAGCCTCGCTCTATTTATACAATCCCATGGTCCGCAAACCATGGGTAGATCTATAAGCTGACATTACATTACAAAAATGAGGGTGGACAACCATATGACTAATTTACAATCTTTGTGCTTCGGCTCGCAAAAAGCAGTGTCTTTACTTTGTATTTGGTAAAAATCTAGGCTTTAAGCCCCAAAACTTGCCTTGGGGGATCCCGCGCCCAACAACCATCTATTGTAAAGTTTTTCGATGAGTTCAAGTGACTTTTTGCATTAATACAATATAAGTTGTTTCAGGATTCTTGTGTCATATCTATGTGGTGAAGTGCTTCTTATTGTAATCAGTTTTCTCTGTTTTTCATATGTGTTTCTTTTCTCTATTGTTTTAAAGAAAATTAAGTTTAGGATTTGTTTTAAAACACCCTGTTCTGGCTTAAAACAATATCAATGTTTTCTTCTGAAGTTTAAATATAGAATTTAGGTAACAATGCTCTATATTTAAAGTGAATCTAAATCAATTCTTCCTTCTCCATCTCATAAACTACAAGGATCTAGTAGTATGCCTACCTTGCCCTATTTCACTTAAGCTTGATATTTATGCAAATTGATCACCCCAAGCCTCTTTGACTCCATTTCCCAATGGATTTCCTTTGTTGTTCCAACCAAACCATTTAAAAACTAAACTCTGAACTCTCATAACTAGCCTAAAATCCTACCAAGCAAACAAAGCTAAATCTGACAGAGAGATCCCTCTCTGAAGCTGGTAGGGCTAGATCCTAGCTTCCAAAGTGGTTTTGTGGTTACCTTTGCAATTTCTTTCACAACCTTGAGAAATTATAGAGTGCTAACACTTTCTAAGCTTAGCATACAATTGATGCTCTCTTAAAAATCTCAACTCTTCTTCTAAATGCTTAACATGCTCTTCCTCATCCTTAGAATATATCAAGATGTCATCAATGAATACAATAACAAAATTTTCCAGATAAGGACGCAACACACTATTCATAACACACATAAAATTAGTTGGAGCATTAGTCAAACTGAATGGAACTACAAAAAAATCATAATTCCCATGTGTGGTCCTGAAGGAAGTATTGTAGATGTCTTATTCTTTGATGCATACCTGATGATATCCAGATCGTAGATCAATAACTGAGAACATTGTTGCTCTAGTCAACTGATCAAATAAGTCATCAATCCTCGGAAATGGATACATGTTCTTGATCGTCACCTTGTACAACTTCCTGTAATCAATGCATAATCTAAGAGTACCATCCTTCCTATTCAAGAACAATATTGGTGCATCACAAGGCGATACACTTGGTCTAATGTATCCCTTATCAATAATTTCCTTCAACTGCAACTTCAACTCTAGTAACTCAGGAGTGCTCATCCTATAAGGTGCCTTTGATGTTTGTTCTTCCCCTGGTACCAAATCAATAGAAAAGTCTACTTCCTTGTGCGGAGGTAACTCTGGAATATCTACTGGAAACAGATCCTAAAACTGCTGTAATACAAGGTACTTCTTGAATATTTATGCATCCTCAACATCCTTACCGTTGTCACTGGAAATATGAAATGTAAACATCACACACTCTTTTCTGAAAGTGTGATTAGCCTGCATAGTTGTGACCATCCTCACTGATGTAGGTTTATTCTTCCTCTGTAATATTATCTTCTCTCCATTATCATCCAGGCACTCAATAGCCTTGTCATAACAATCCACCTTGGTCCTATGAATATAATGTTATCACTCAGGTTGTCCCTAAAGCTCCTTAAAGGGATACGGCCAAGGTAACCACAAACCAATCTTTGGACTGCAGGTCCTAGCCTACCTGCAGTCAGAGAGGGCTCTCTCTTTATGATTTAGCTTTGTTGAAGATGATATTAGGCTAGTTATTGAGTTCAGGGGTTTTGTTTAAGTTTTGATGGGATGGAGGATTCTTTCAAACAGAGTTGGGATGCATAGTGTGAGAAGTTCAAACCATTGGGCATGGAGTCGTGGATTAGGCTTGCTGTTGCGTTTTCTTGGTCACAAGAGGAATACAAAGCAGGATAGCTACACATAAAACAATATCTAGCTAGAATAAAGATGGAACGAAGGTTAGTGAATGAAAGGCAACTAAGTAGCTCTCATTATGCTAACAGAGGGAAGGTGAATGAACATTTATTTAGGAGCAATCAAGGATTCCTAAACAACATTCATATATGAAGGAACTAGTGTAAATATGAGCAAATCAGTATTCATATTCAGGACTAATTCAGAGGAAAACATAGATAAATCACAGAAATTGAGAACATAATACAACTAAGTGAGCTCTGAACTATTCTTTCTTTCTGCTATTTAGATAGTGAAACAATGATGGCATAAAACATATAAACTATAAACAGAGATAAGAAACACTTATTGGGCTATGTAGAAGCGTTAGGATTCCATAGTCACTCTTCAGACATTAAAACACAACAGTCAGTTCATCTCCCAAACATTCCAACGATCTTTGATTATAGAGACTCTCAGAAAATACAATGCAAGTCTAGAGGAAGTTATCGACCAACCAACCCTTTTTTCATAATAGAGGGTGGTTTAAATAGAAAAAATATCTACAAACAACAGATCTGAGACAGATCTCATCAAATAAATGCCTTTAACCTAATTTGTACAGAAGTAAATGGCAGAAATATCTATCTAACAGCTGCGCTAGGGCAACTGGCTCAAAAATGGATCAAAATCTGTCCTTATGGCTCTGTGCTGGCTCTTTTAGCCATAAGTGTGCTTTAAATTCATTCATCTGCACCTGCAAGTGGTTCTGCTGCCTTAAGTGGCCAAAACTGTGAGTCGGTGAGTCTTTATGGCTCAAAGCTGCTTTATTGACTTTGCTGGGAGGCTCTTTGATGATTTCCTGCTTCGGGTTCAAAGTTCCCATTGAACACCTTCACTGATACACTTTGTCGCATCCTGATACACTTTGGCACTAAATCTGGGCCTTTTCTCACCGCTGATACTCTTTAAACTGTCCCATCGCCCCCTTCTGCCTTTTAATGCACAATAACTGCTGCAAATGCTTCTGTGGCCATTGGAATGAGTGTTGTCGACTGTGCCGAGGCCGATACTGGCCCCCTGGAGCAAAAATAGGGCTTGGAGCGATCCAAAATGGTTAAGGAAACCATCATTTCCTTTATACCTGGGCGGGCACGGGTGCCGCACAGAAAACATTTAAATGGCCCTTTTATTATAAATAGGCGGAATGCCATAAAAACATGATTTTTCATTAAAAAACGGCCAAATAGCGACACTGTTCATTGAATTAAATCGTGGCCGTTGGATCCGGCGTGGGCCGATCCAACGGCCCAGATCTTATCGCAATATCGGCGTCGGGCGGACCGGGGGGTGGCACATAAACAATCGCCGAAACTGCGCGGACCCGATATGCTATAGGCCCTTCCTTTTATTTGGAATCGCGTCCGACCCATCGGTGATGCCATATCGGCGGATTTACAAAAATTTGGTTTGCGGACCCGAAATGCTTCTATACCATGCTTTAATGTTATTTCAGCTCCGCCATATCGGAGCAGTCCCGCTCAACTGCACAAAGGGCCTTTTGGACCCAAAATCCCTATATGCCGAGCTATATAATATTTCGGCTCCGCCAGTAGGACATGGGGAAAGCCACGAACAAATCATGACCATTGATCTGGGAGGACGATCCGACGGCCGGCGCTAAATCGCATCGGGGTGGACCATTGGTCCCAACACATAAAACTTCCGATGGAGCGATATAGCTTGCGGACCCGAAATGCCTTTGTGCCCATTTTTAATGGAGATCGGGTCCGAACCATCGGAACCCATCATATCGGCGGATTTACATTTGAAACGGGTCCAACGGACCCGAAATCCCTTTCAAAAACTGCCCTTTATAAATTATGGGCTTCGGAATATCGGAGACCTCCCTTTTCGCTGTGCCCAGGGACCTTACGGACCCGATAGATTTTATAAGACCCGCTTTATCTCTTTTCGGCTCCGCTGGTCGGAGCCATATGGGAGCGATGCGATTACATATGGGCCGTTGATTTGGGCGGAAAGATGGACGGCTTAGATTTGGTCGGCACTTTCGCTGTCGGAGCCATTATTTGCACAAAAATGCAAGGCAAATGAATTCGAAGGGGTATTCTTTATGCTTTTGAATGGTTTATATGCCATCGGAAGGGGTCTGATGGCCCAAAAAGGAGGAATTCATGCCTTGGAAGGATTCCAAAGGCACTTTGGGGGATTTCAATGGACTTGAGACGGATTTTTAGGCCTTTAAAAGGGTTTGTGCCTTGGGAAAGGTAGAAACAAGGCCAAAAGATGGTTTTTTATACATATGAAGGGAATTTATGCTTTGTGAAGGAATCAAAAAGCATTAGAGGGGTTTTATGGAGTGATGAAGGGCTTTATGCATCGGAAGGAGTTCGAAATGCATATGGAAGATGGTTAGAGGGGGGCAGTGAGGGGTTCTATGCATCGGAAAGGGTCCAAAATGCATGAGAAGATGGTTTGAGGGGAGAAGTGAGGATTCTTGCTGAGTTTCAGATAAATTTAGCAATTTCCAAGGATGTATATGGTTATTTTCAACTAGGGGGAGGGATAAATATATAGGGGAGTTATATACATAGTTTTAGTAGGGGAAGGGTACAGAGATAGGGAGTTATATAATAAAGTTAGTAGTTAATATGATAATGATGAGAAAAAGCGCTAAGAATGATGTCTTAGGCTATCAATGGGGGAAAATGGCTGATAGAAGAAGTGTGAACATTCCTTTAGTGAAGCAGATCTTCACCAAGGCAGATGATATGGAGAATGATGAAATTAAGAGGTATCAAGCAGATCTTGACCTCTTTAGGGGAATTTAGTGAGTGATTTGGGGAAAGAGGAGGAAGGGGAAGTTAGACATGCCTCGCTTGAAGTCCTCCAACTGAAAAACTGCCTCAAACCAAAAAATGAATTGCTTATCCAAATTGGAACACAGCAGTGGCACTGAGACTAGCACACTCTCATGGACACTTCTTTGGCCATCTGTAGCAAATATGGAGCATTGCAGCATGCATAGTACGACATATTTGGCATGTAAAAATGTCGATCATGAAAGATGATTAACCTGCTGCAGCAGGAGGCTAACAGTGGCTCCACTTGGGGATGGCCTTCCCTTGTGGAAGGCCAAGAACAGCAGGTCAGACTGCCTTAGTGTTCAACTGCTTCTGTATTCTAAAAAACTTTCCTTTGCTGGGTACTTTATTGTATATACAACAACAGGGTTGAAGAGCTTAGGGCCTTCACTTCGGGCATCAACTGCTTCAAGCTACTATACCAACAGAAAACTGAAATCCTACCTACCTACCCTAATCAACACTTGTTTGCTGGTTAGGTAAAATGAAACAACCAGTGCAACCACTTGAGCACTTGTAGAAAGAAGCAAACTGTTTGACTGATAGTCGGTGAAATCAGAAACATTGTCTGGTCATGTGCTCCCATAATCAAAGTTGTGACATATGAAGGTATTTGCTGAATGTCTTGGTCTTCATAGAGAAAATATTTTGAAGATTTTGAGTTGAAAAGATCCTCGATGTACTCTGCTACAGGATCTACGAAAGCATGATGTGGGAGAGTCTCTTCTAGACTTTCTTTGTCTGATGGAACAGCTGCATCCTCAGTAACCACCTCTGCAGCCGGTACATCTTTCTTTCTCTTGAAAGCATGATCATCTTTAATTTGTAAGTCAAAAGATAATCCAATTTCCTTGGGACTAGGAGAAGGAAGATTTTGGAAGAACTCTTTAGGATTAGGAAAATCATATGACTGAATTTGAGAATGCAAAAATTCAATCTCAATCTCATGCTCTTCAACCACTAGTTCTAAAAAACACATTCTGATCTGGGGCTGCTCTATTGTTTTGACTTTTAACAGCACAGATCTAACAAAATCTTCATCAAGCTCATATTCTGATAATAACTTTCTGAATTCATTTATAGCTTGCTCTGCTGCAAGATCTCCCATACATCCAGTCATCCTGTCTCACTTATCAGCTCTTTGACATGGGATTGCTTGGCATTCTCTATTCAGGTTCGCTCCTCCAGTGGAGTCTTGCTTGAAAATAAGGTGGAGTCGCCAGGTGGATGATTCAACTCTGAAGTGCCTGATCTCTGTCCACCCTCACAGATCAGAACTGAACTTGTAATAATGCTTCTGAAGGTCTGGTTGTCTCAGTGGAGCTTTCTTACCTTCTTTGTGAGACTTTGTGAAATTATCTGAGGAAAGTTCCCCAGTGGAGTCACCATTATGTTATCACTCAGGTTGTCCCTAAAGCTCCTTAAAGGGATACGGCCGAGGTAACCACAAACCAATATTTGGACTGCAGGTCCTAGCCTACCTGCAGTTAGAGAGGGCTCTCTCTTTAGGATTTAGCTTTGTTGAAGATGATATTAGGCTAGTTATTGAGTTCAGGGGTTTTGTTTAAGTTTTGGTGGGATGGAGGATTCTTTCAAACAGAGTTGGGATGCATAGTGTGAGAAGTTCAAACCATTGGGCATGGAGTCGTGGATTAGGCTTGCTGTTGCGTTTTCTTGGTCACAAGAGGAATACAGAGCAGGATAGCTACACATAAAACAATATCTAGCTAGAATAAAGATGGAACGAAGGTTAGTGAATGAAAGGCAACTAAGTAGCTCTCATTATGCTAACAGAGGGAAGGTGAATGAACATTTACATAGGAGCAATCAAGGATTCCTAAACAACATTCATATATGAAGGAACTAGTGTAAATATGAGCAAATCAGTATTCATATTCAGGACTAATTCAGAGGAAAACATAGATAAATCACAGAAATTGAGAACAGAATACAACTAAGTGAGCTCTGAACTATTCTTTCTTTCTGCTATTTAGATAGTGAAACAATGATGGCATAAAACATATAAACTGTAAACAGAGATAAGAAACACTTATTGGGCTATGTAGAAGCGTTAGGATTCCATAGTCACTCTTCAGACATTAAAACACAACAGTCAGTTTATCTCCCAAACATTCCAACGATCTTTGATTATAGAGACTCTCAGAAAATACAATGCAAGTCTAGAGGAAGTTATCGACCAACCAACCCTTTTTTCATAATAGAGGGTGGTTTAAATAGAAAAAATATCTACAAACAACAGATCTGAGACAGATCTCATCAAATAAATGCCTTTAACCTAATTTGTACAGAAGTAAATGGCAGAAATATTTATCTAACAGCTGCGCTAGGGAAACTAGCTCAAAAATGGATCAAAATCTGTCCTTATGGCTCTGTTCTGGCTCTTTTAGCCATAAGTGTGCTTTAAATTCATTCATCTGTGCCTGCAAGTGGTTCTGCTGCCTTAAGTGGCCAAAATTGTGAGTCGGTGAGTCTTTATGGCTCAGAGCTGCTTTATTGACTTTGCTGGGAGGCTCTTTAATGATTTCCTGCTTCGGGTTCAAAGTTCCCATTGAACACCTTCACTGATACACTTTGCCGCATCCTGATACACTTTGGCACTGAATCTGGGCCTTTTCTCACCGCTGATACTCTTTAAACTGTCCCATCGCCCCCTTCTGCCTTTTAATGCATAATAACTGCTGCAAATGCTTCCGTGGCCATTGGAATGAGTGTTGCTGACTGTGCCGAGGCCGATACTGGCCCCCTGGAGCAAAAACAGGGCGTGGAGCGATCCAAAATGGTTAAGGAAACCATCATTTCCTTTATACCTGGGCGGGCACGGGCGCCGCATAGAAAACATTTAAATGGCCCTTTTATTATAAACAGGCGGAATGCCATAAAAACATGAATTTTCATTAAAAAACGGCCAAATAGTGACACTGTTCATTGAATTAAATCGTGGCCGTTGGATCCGGCGTGGGCCGATCCAACGACCCAGATCTTATCGGAATATCGGCATCGGGCGGACTGGGGGGTGGCACATAAACAATCGCCGAAACTGCGCGGACCCGATATGCTATAGGCGCTTCATTTTATTTGGAATTGCGTCCGGCCCATCGACGATGTCATATCGGCGGATTTACAAAAATTTGGTTTGCGGACCCGAAATGCTTATATACCATGCTTTAATGTTATTTTGGCTCCGCCATATCGGAGCAGTCCCGCTCAGCTGCACAAAGGGCCTTTCGGACCCGAAATCCCTATATGCTGAGCTATATAATATTTCGGCTCTGCTAGTAGGACATGGGGAAAGCCGCGAACAAATCATGACCGTTGATCTGGGAGGACGATCCGACGGCCGGCGCTAAATCGCATCGGGGCGGACCATTGGTCCCAACACATAAAACTTCCGATGGAGCGATATAGCTTGCGGACCCAAAATGCCTTTTGTGCCAATTTTTAATGGAGATCGGGTCCAAACCATCGGAACCCATCATATCGGCGGATTTACATTTGAAACGGGTCCAACGGACCCGAAATCCCTTTCAAAAACTACTCTTTATAAATTATCGGCTTCGGAATATCGGAGACCTCCCTTTTCGCTGTGCCTGGGGACCTTACGGACCCGATAACTTTTATAAGACCCGCTTTATCTCTTTTCGGCTCCACTGGTCGGAGCCATATGGGAGCGATGCGATTACATATGGGCCGTTGATTTGGGCGGAAAGATGGACGGCTTAGATTTGGTCGGCACTTTCGCTGTCGGAGCCATTATTTGCACAAAAATGCAAGGCAAATGAATTCGGAGGGGTATTCTTTATGCTTTTGAATGGTTTATATGCCATCGGAAGGGGTCTGATGGCCCAAAAAGGAGGAATTCATGCCTTGGAAGGATTCCAAAGGCACTTGGGAGGATTTCAATGGACTTGAGACGGATTTTTAGGCCTTTAAAAGGGTTTGTGCCTTGGGAAAGGTAGAAACAAGGCCAAAAGATGGTTTTTTATACATATGAAGGGAATTTATGCTTTGTGAAGGAATCAAAAAGCATTAGAGGGGTTTTATGGAGTGATGAAGGGCTTTATTCATCGGAAGGAGTCCGAAATGCATATGGAAGATGGTTAGAGGGGGGCAGTGAGGGGTTCTATGCATCGGAAAGGGTCCAAAATGCATGAGAAGATGGTTTGAGGGGAGAAGTGAGGATTCTTACTGAGTTTCAGATAAACTTAGCAATTTCCAAGGATGTATATGGTTATTTTCAACCAGGGGGAGGGATAAATATATAGGGGAGTTATATACATAGTTTTAGTAGGGGAAGGGTACAGAGATAGGGAGTTATATAATAAAGTTAGTAGTTAATATGATAACGATGAGAAAAAGCGCTAAGAATGATGTCTTAGGCTATCAATGGGGGTAAACGACTGATAAAAGAAGTGTGAACATTCCTTTAGTGAAGCAGATCTTCACCAAGGCAGATGATATGGAGAATGATGAAATTAAGAGGTATCAAGCAGATCTTGACCTCTTTAGGGGAAGTTAGTGAGTGATTTAGGGAAAGAGGAGGAAGGGGAAGTTAGACATGCCTCGCTTGAAGTCCTCCAACTGAAAAACTGCCTCAAACCAAAAAATGAATTGCTTATCCAAATTGGAACACAACAGTGGCACTGAGACTATCACACTCTCATGGACACTTCTTTGGCCATCTGTAGCAAATATGGAGCATTGCAGCATGCATAGTACGACATATTTGGCATGTAAAAATGTCGATCATGAAATATGATTAACCTGCTGCAGCAGCAGGCTAACAGATAAAACCAATCCATATCCAAAAGCATACATTACAATCCCAATGGAAATACATTCAAATGTGTTGTTGTAAACATACCATTCAACTCAAATCCACAATTTATTACCCAGTGATGATATGTGTAGCCAAATGCACCAATCAAGACTCTGTATGCACTTCCTTTCTCAAGCCATAATTATCCACCAAGTCAGGATTAACATAACTATAATTAGATCGAGGACCAATCAAAATAGAAATAACTTGATCACAAAAATTACCGTCCATCTCAGTAATAGATGCCTGGTGATATGCCCACTTGTTGTCCACAACCACATAAATTTGAGGAATACTATGATGAACATCCTCAATTGTATGCACCCATTGAGGACTATAGATCTGAGGCCTACCTCCCTGGTATAATGGAAAATCATTCTTATGATTATATTTGCCTCATATCCAACACTACAATGGTGCTCTACTATCACCTCTAGTTTGCTGCTCTCCAAGTTATGATACATGTCCCTTCTCAACTGCACTGAAATTCTTGTAAGGAGAAACATTTTCTTTCTCTTCTGCATCTTCAGGTCTTCCCCTCTTCGGTGGCCATTTTCCTTTTACTTTCTCATTTCCCTTCAAGTCACGTTTAGGCTCAAATTTTCCTTTTGATTACTCATAACAATGCTTTATTTTACAGATGAATTCCTCTAACAATATAGGATGATAAAACTCAATCCAGTCTCTATATGTTGCTGGAAATCCACTGATGAATCTATGAATCTTATCCTTATCCTCCTTAAGATATGGCACATACCTCAACAAATCCAAGAATCTACTAGTATACTCATCATCTGTCATAGAACCCATCTGTAGCTCATAAAACTCCTTCTCTATCATCATATAACCTCTCCAATAAGTACTTATTATTGAAGATCCGCTCGAAATAATCCCAAATCAAGCCTTGTTCCCGAATTCCCTTGAAATTCGTCACATCCTCCCACCAAATATTTGCTTTCCCTTTAAGACTGAAGGTGGCTATCTTGGCTTTCATTATCGTTGAATAGCTATGAAATCTGAAGAATTTCTTCATTCCAAGTAACCATACCTCTACATCATCTGGATTCTTCATCTCTCCATCAAATGTAGGAGGCTTTAATTTCTTGAAATCCTCAGGTAAATACTCCCTCCTCCTATAAGGATGATGACAATGATGACTATAATGATGTCTCTTGGATGAGGAACTATAATTATGCCCATACATACTAGTCCTTCTGTCAGGTGTATCCAAGGATCTGCCACCTCTAACTGTGTCCTCTCTATCCCATTTGTAACTAGACCAAGATCTACTACCATAGGGTCCATTAGTTTTCTCTTCCTTCTCTTAACTAATTATCATATTTCCCTATTTCTGCACCTCTGACAAGCTTTGAAGGATTGCTGCATTAACCTCTACCTAGTTCTCCTGAGCCATTACAAGTCTTTCCTAAGCCTCAACCAACCTCTCATTGTCTGGTTTGAAACTTCTAATCTTTGCCCTCAAGATCCTCAATGTATCTACTATACCAAGAGAATACTCTTCTCCTTGCTGCCCAACTGATCTGTAGGGAGAGTCATAGGAACTGTAGTTTACCATTTTTCTTGTCATCTTTGATTCTCTTCTTCCTGCAAGTGTACCATGTCAGATAAACCAAATAGATACCAAAATCAAATCCATACCTTAGTGATGTTCAGGGGAGGCTTATCTCATCTATAAGATCAGTCCACATTAGCATGCACATGTATAATCATAAACATATCCATATAAAAACATAACAACATCACGCATGACCATACCAATTGTATATCCTAATCCCATGCACGACAACCATAACCTTGAAAACATCAAACTTACCCAAAGAGAGTAAAACCATGCTCTAATACCACCTTGTGGTATCGGATATGATCCAAAGAGAGCACAACATTCTCTGATACCACCCTATAACATCACCTCCTCTCACATCTACCCACTTTCATCAGCTTACCCAGGGTAAACATGAGACGGGGGACTACTATGATATGGCAAAAGCTCCTACATGATCTTAAGGAAATGGAGTCGAAACAACTAGACCTTACTGAATTCCCTCAGGTGCCACACGACTCTTAGGAGTAACCCAATCCCTCCAAGTTTCCATTCCTGGATACATTTCATCTTTTCCCTAACCTAGAGCCCAGTCGCTCCCTTGCCAAGGCCTCCATGTGACTATGGGTTCCTAGTCACTCCCATAGGTATGCATCAATGCGATTTTGGCGTTTTTTTGCCAGTGTTGTGCCAGTGATTGCGACAATTAAGGCTATTTTCCAGGGCTAGGGCTTAGCCTTTGCCCAGAAAGATATGAATTTTCTGAAGCTTCAATAACTCACGAAATACATGAAGACAATTCTTGTAAACCAAAAAATGGAATCAAGAATTGACTTGACCATTCCCAACTGGGACTGACATTTTTTCAAACACTTGGTAGATATGCAACCTACAAGTAATGAATGCAAGTATGAACATAATGGGTTGAAAACTTATCTGAGATTTAACAAGAATGGTATCTAGCTTCTCACATTAGCTGTATTAACACCAATTAGGTCTTGCATTCATTATTTATTCAGTTATGAGTGAAAACATGAAAATAGATATGACTAAGATCAAAATAAAGAGAAACCTAGCTTTTATTAAACATAGGTAATTACCAACCGGGTTTGGGACTTCCATGTTCCACCCGACCATATATTGGCTGAACCAAATATTTCTTTCAACCAATCACCCCCATGCCATATTCCAAGCATGAATGTGGGAACTCATGGGATAAAACAATCCCAAGGCAAACAAGGGAATTTAGAGCTTAAACCACCTCCACTCTCTCCATATCGTGATCACACCTAAACCAGTGTCGAGATAAAAAAAAATGAACCGACCTTGGATGCCTTAGAATTTCTTCACTATCCTTGAGAAATTTTCCTGTCTCCACCCTCAGGCTTTACCATGTATCCTACGATTACTGGTCAAGGGATTCCTAGGCCTTTGGGAATTTTACTAAGACCACACCCTATGAGAGATCTCAGTTAAGAATTATTAATTGAAGGTATTACAGACTCATGTGCTGGTTGTCGAGCTATAAAAAGGGTCTCTTTCACCTCTAATTACCTCACATTAGTTTGTCAATCCAGGAACGTTTTGTGATTTCAAAGAGTGTCTCAGTCTGAGGCTATCATTTTCCAGAGTAATGCTAGTAGTACAGTGCTCAAAAAATACAAGAGTAAACAGATGCTTGTTTACAACAAATTACTTTTAAAGAATAAACCAAACATTCAGAAAACTAAGGAATTTATCAGTCAAGGGTTCAGTAGCAGTAACTCATCCCTTTGTAAACTAATGGAACTAAAGGAAATCAGGAAACAGATCATCGACTTAGGAGCCAGACATTAAATGTCAATGCTCACTACAGCCTTAGATCACTCTTCACACCACACAATAACGAAAATGACAGGAAATGAAACGACAGATAAGAAATAGGATAGCAAATAAGAAATGGAACAACAAACCTGAAATGGAACAACAAACAGGAAACTGTAACAACAATTAAGTCTAATAAACAAAAACACTTTAGTCTACAGGATCAAATGCAATAATCGTGTCCTACAGGAATCAAATGGAAATCCTTCACTTTTAAGGACGAATTGAACAACACACAAAAATGGAACAACACTGATGAATGATGGACTATAGAACAGAGCTTGAAAACCATACATACATGCATACGGCACACCTTAATAGTAATCTGATCTTGGTAATCCAGATATCAATCCTAGTTATAAAGAATACGACTATATTTCAGAATGGAACAACAATGTCTATAGATTCAACAATCGCAAAGAACATAATCCCTAAGATGAATCCAATAATACCAACGAAATAAGTGTACACACAGATACTCTGTAATTGAACAGCAACAGTATTTTGTAAATACTAGCGATATTATATCAGCACTTAAAGGAACAGTAATACGTTGCAAAATTAATACAATGGTTCTGTCTTCAGAAACTTTAGTAAATCAAACATAACAGAGCATGTGATGTAAACTAACAGAACATATCAGATTACCGAATAACGTTGATAAGAAAACCACACATAAACCAAAAGTAATAGTACAGGAGCAAGTGTCCTCCAGGGCCGGGCCCTTAGCCTCCAGGGGTACACCGCTTGAAGTTATTCCAGACTCAGAGATGAAATAGCAACCAAGTTTGTATTAATGCATAAGACATAATTACAGTAGATCAGTTCTCAATGAGACTTGATGATCAAAGTTTCAATCTTAAGGGAAATTACATAAAACATAACAGACTCTCCGGGCTAACAATGCTATCCCTTTTTATAATGGTGAAGGCGGAGATGTCTAGGTGTAAAAATAGTTAAAGCAGCGATCCCTCAGGATCAAAGGATCCTGAGGGATTTGCCAAACCGTTAGTCCTCAGTTATCTCTTTTCTTTCTTGCGCCGAGCCAATATCTCCATTTCCTTTCCATGGCTGATATGCTTTGATTTGGTTTGCCTTGTTTGCATACGGTTCCCTGTCAAAGGGACAATGGTTAACCCAGCCTTGTTCTTTCCTTTGGAACGGCAGTCTTTCATTTTTCCTTCTTCCTGCATAAGAAAATGACAATTGTCAGTGTTTTCGTTTTGCACATTAATCTCACAGGTTTTATTACAATTCCTTATCATTTACCTAGTTCATGATGCAAAAGGTTTGTAAGTTCTAATGAAAAGATGCTGAAATAATTACCAAAAACATACCTTCTTTAGTACTCCACACACCCCCCTACTTACCCTTTTTCATGCCCTCATGAAAACATTGTAGTTGACATGTAAGGCAGTGAGAGAGTACTGGAGACGAAATCTCATGTGGAGGTCTACAACCATGATGCATAACTAGGTGTTCAAAGAAATGGCCTGTCTCACCCTCAGGTATCTCATACAGGGCTTGGTATCCAAGTGCAGGGTGCCAAATGATTGGACTCCAGAACCTATATCCTAACCAGGATGGCCCTGCCCTCAAAATGACTTTGCCATAGAGGTGCAAGCGGTTGGCGGCTAACTTAAAATTTTCATACTTAAATGGTTCCCCAAGTTGGATATTCGAATTAGAGATTTGATATCGAAATTTAGCCGCATCAATGGCAAGGTCTTTAATAGTGAAAAAGTATTATATTCCCTGCCGATTGACTGCTGTATGAATGCGTCCTAATGCTTCAATTACACCTGGAGTCTTCATGAGGTTCCTATGTTCTCTCCACAACTGTACTGGATCCATAGGCTCAGCTCTTACCCACAAATCTAATCCGTTTTCTTGCCTTTGTAAAGCATTATAGGTTTTAAGCCATTTAATTTGATTAACCCCAAATGAGATAAATGGCTATAATTGGATATCCCCAACAAAAGGGCCAGGGTTTAGGTCAGTCTCCTGGTCTAATACAAGGTTATGCAAATAAAACTCACACAGTAATCTTTGAACTTTTACCCTGTAGTGCTGACAACAGTTTATAAAATCATCGATGGTATTAATTTGTATAGGAGCACCTGCTTTAACAGACTTTATTTTCAATTGTAAATATCGTTTAATTAAAAACAAGGCATAATTCTTAGCAGGGGCTCTACATGCTAGGATGTCATTGTACAAGGAACATAACGTATCCATCTGCTTGATAACTATATCTAACCTACGAGTTACCTTCGCGACTTTTTCTTCTTCCCTTCACCACCCTTCAAAGGCTTGGCTTTCGGAAAGATTGACATTCCTTAGCTGTTGCTATAGCTCTTCATACCTTTCTCGAGGGACCGTTTGCTCTATGAACTTTTCTACTGCTTACTGAGCTTGCATCAAACCCTCTCGTAGGGTTACCATTCTCAGATCACTTTCCCATACGGTGGTGGAGACCGGGAGATTTACCTAAATTTTCCTATTGCATTGTCTTGCGTTCATGGCCCGTATTTCTCCTGAGGGTTGTGCCTCCATATGAATTTCATTATCGCAGGTCAATATATCATCCATTTGTATTTCAACATGGGTAACATTCAACTGCTGTTCCTTTTCATTTTGAATAGCAGACTGCTCCTCAACAACATTTGGGACAACAACCTGCTTTTCGATAGGGTTTTGAATAGCAGGATGGAATCTGGTCCTTCGATCCTTTGTCTTGAGGGGTTTTGCTAGAGTAGTTGCATGTTTCCCTCCCGAAGTCATTTTTACCCTTTTCATTGCTTTCAAAATCCTGATCTGCTGTCGAAGCTGAACTATTACATTCAATAGCCTTTGCTGTTCTTTCCGTAATTTCTTAATTTCCTCAATTTCCTTAGAAGGAACAGTAGACTGTTCACTGCAGCCTGGACTATGATCTGGATCAATTCCCTGATTTTCTCTTTGGGGTGCTTCTTTGTTGCTCTGCTCTGCTTACTCCGGGGCAAGAACCCTAGCTGGTTCTGTTATTTCTTGGGTGACTTCCTTTTCTGCCTCCCCTTCTTCCAAAATTTCTTCTGGTGTCGTCTGGCTAGGAACGGATTGTTCCTGTTTTGCATCACTTCTCTCTCCTGTCACATTTTCATCATGAACAGGCTAACTCTCCTCTTCTACCTCCTCGACATGTAATTCTTCAGGTGCATTTCTATCTTGAGCAGAGTGTTCTTTTGGTTCTTCTTCAGCATGGAGATCTGGTGGGCTGGAGGGTTGGCCATATTCACCCATATGGGCCAAGATTTTGGCCAATTCATCTTCTCTCAATGGATTCTGCAATGTGTTGCCTTCCTGCTGTTCCATTTCCTCCTCCTGCTCAGGTCGCTCGGTTTCTTCCTCCATTTCTCCTTCCTCGTTTTCCTGTATTTCTCCTTCCTCATTTTCCTGCATTTCTTCTTCCTCATTTTTCTGCATTTCTTTCTCATTTTCCTCTCCTTCTAATTGTGGGGGTTGTTCATCCCCTGTATCATCTATCTCTACTAGTTGGCGGATATCTCCTTGGGATTTTTCCTTCCTTCCATTTAGCCGTGCTAGTCGAACCGATTTCCTTCGTTTTTCTAGACGCTCAGGTGTACTGGTGGCATGTTTACATTTTGGGGATGGTGTGGTCAATCCTCCATCTATCATGGCAATTAGCTCTTCCCAGCTGCTCTACTACTGGGTAAGGCTATGGCTAACTATTAGCCATATCAACCCATGATGACTAACAACTGATTCTATATGCTGTGCCTTTTTCATGCTTCGTGCAACGTCATGAAGTAATGAATTCAAAAATGCAGGTGAATTCACAGAGCATTTTTGCTTTAATACAGCTAAAAGTTTAAGGTTTCGTGGTCTTACCACATCTTTTCTTCCTTCACAGGTGATGTAGCTTTGAATGGTCTTTGCCAATTCCGCCCACGGTTCTCCTAATGCTGTTGGTAGAACCCCCTTTCCTCTAACTGTCAGGCTCTGGCCTTCCTCCTGGAAGGTTTCTATGATCTTCTGCAATCTCTCCTTCTTTAACGTCCATACAGGTCCAGTGGCTGGCAGTCCCGAGACCTCTGCGATTATGTCATCGGTGACTGCTATGTGTCTCCCCCTCATTGTGGAGTGATCCTCTTGCAAGTTCTGCAAGAATTCAATTGATACAGTCTCGTTGGATTCCTGTAAGCGATTGAGATAAGTTAGCCACCCTGCTCTTGCCAGGATTTCCCATGCAGCATTAGAGGTTGTTAACACTTGTGGTTCTCTCCGAATTGATCTTCCTCCCATGTTTATGGTTACACTGTAAAATCTCAGAATTTGATAATGGAACAGCAGTTGTTAAAACACAAAGAGGCTGACAAACACAGGACTCGCTCAAAATCTAAAGGGCTTTACTAATGTCGCAGAGCATACTATGGAAATGGCTTAGGAACAACAAGCCATGCAAAAATAAAGAATAGCATATCGTTGAGCCGTGCTATTCCCAAGTACACAATTTCCCGAATAGCGGTCTGACACGTAATCCAGGGAATGATGAGGTTAACCTCCCCCCCCGCAATGTGATAGGCCGTCTCGGCTGTCAAATAAAGGAGTGGCGTGTCGTTCTATTCTGAAGCAGAGTCATAAAGGAACAGTGTATGGAAATATGCCATGTTTACAAAAGTAGCAGATTACCGAAATCGAGGTGTAAAGTTGGATCGCTTAATACGTAAGAGACTGCTGTGATATGATGCGAGGTTGGGAGGATAGGACATCTGCCGTGCATACAGAGTCTCATGCGGTCATTGTCAATTGTTCTGTCATGATTGGTGATAATAGATTTACATGCGTTGTATGGTTCGGAAAATAATATACATTCTTCTTATGTGATTTATTACTAAGGTATAAGAAACAGAAGGGTGCTGATAACTACCTATTGGTGTAAACAATGTGACTTCAATACCATTAACAGTGCTCTGCTGCCGACAAGTATCCATAACCTTGACAAAGTTGTTTATTTCACCCATGGAACCATGATCCTTTGTGTATGCTTAGGAAATGTTGTGCGATGTCAAAATGAAGGCCATTATGCTGGCTTGGCGACTAGTTAGCCATAATTCCATTCACGAGGAAGGAGTGAAAGGTGGACAGGCCGGCTCGTGATGAGACCTCCTGTTCCAAGGGTTCTTTATTTGATATACCTTTTGGACCATATCCCTGGTGTGGTGGCCATGGTGGGAATGCCACTTCACTTTCTTCCTCATGATCATGGTAGGCTGGATCTTGATGAGACCCCTTATCCTGCATTTGACAACTTATATAAACAAGTCATTAAGACATCATTGTTTGCTCTTTTTTTTTCTTCTTTTTCATAAAGTACTTTCCCATTTCTACACAAAGGGTGGTTCAACACTCCTTAAGAGTAGGAATGGTGGAAGAAGTCTTAACATCTCAATAGGAAGATATAAACCCGTTGCTCTTATTCCTGAATAATAATCAAAGAGGATTAAAAAGAACCAACATGATAAAGATAACCAATCAGAGCAGAGTTAGTGGAATAATGACAACAAAAGATAATGGCTAAGTGTGTCCTTATCTTTGTCCTCTTACCAATTCAGAGCAATTTCTTATAAAAATAGTGATTTTATAATTCACCGATTTCAGTATGTTTTGATTTTGTATCCATTGCATAAGTGCATAGTTGTATTCCAAAAGACTTGAAAGAGCAGGAACAGTAAGCATCCTTAATTTAGAACAACAAGGGAAGCAAGCATAAGTAAAAGGAATACGAGGATGTTGCTGTTTCAAAAAGGAAGAGCAAAAGAATACAAGTAGTGTTCCTTTTGGAAAAAGGAAGAGTAGAAAGCACAAATGTCGTTTATTTGGAAAAAGAACAACAAAAAAATTGAAAATGCTGTTCCTTTGGAAAAGGAACAACAGAAACCCAAATGCCGTTCCTTTGGAAAAGGAACAACAAAAATCGAAAATGATGTTCCTTTGGAAAAGGAACAACAGAACACACAAATGCCGTTCCTTTGGAAAAGGAACAACAAAAATCGAAAATGTTGTTCCTTTGGAAAAGGAACAACAAAACACACAAATGTCGTTCCTTTGGAAAAGGAACAACAAAAATCGAAAATGTTGTTCCTTTGGAAAAGGAACAACAGAACACACAAATGTCGTTCCTTTGGAAAAGGAACAACAAAAATCGAAAATGTTGTTCCTTTGGAAAAGGAACAACAGAACACACAAATGCCGTTCCTTTGGAAAAGGAACATAAAAAATCGAAAATGCTGTTCCTTTGGAAAAGGTGTTGCTCCTTTGGAAAAGGAACAACAGAACACACAAATGCCGTTCCTTTGGAAAAGGAAAAGCAAAAATCGAAAATGTTGTTCCTTTGGAAAAGGAACAGCAGAACACACAAATGTCGTTCCTTTGGAAAAGGAACAACAAAAATCGAAAGTGCTGTTCCTTTGGAAAAGGAACAACAAAAAGCAAAAGTGTTGTTCCTTTGGAAAAGGAACAACAAAAATCACAAAGTAAAGAAAAAGAAAAAATTAAAGCAAAATGAACGATTGATCCAAAAGGTGTTGTTCCTTTGAAAAAGGAACAACAAGACGGAAATGCTGTCCCTTTGAGAAAGGGAATCAACAGAAAATAATAAAATTGCCACTGCTCGGAAAAGTAACAGCAAGGTGTTAATATAGAAATAATTTAACAAACAAAGAAATTATGTACAAATTGTAAAAAGAAATAAATGACTTAATGAATCACAGGTGAGGAAGACTTCTCTCCCTCCCCCAAAATTTCCATATCAGAGTCTTGGTGTAGCTACTGGCAGAAGGACTCCCAAGTGAGTGGTTTGCGATAAAGATGAACTCGGTGGCCATTTGCCTTGAAGGCATATCCAGAACTATCAATAGTGATTAGAGTAAGAGTACCATTGTTGTGTACCTTCTGGATTTCGTATGGTCCCAACCAACGAGTCTGGAGTTTCCCGTGAAAGTCCTGAAACCTGGAATCGTACAAAAGTGCCCAGTCTCCTTCGTGGAAGACTTTATTTTTAATGAGAGCATCATGCCATTTAGCTCGTTGCTGTTGGATCAGTGCAGTGTTTTGGAGTGCAGAGAGCCTGATTTCATCGAGCTCATTGATCTGCTATAATTGATTAATCTGTGCCTCAGTTAGATCTAAGCAAACTTCTGGTGTTGTTCACAGTGTTTGGATTTTGAATTCTATGGGAAAAATGGGTTGCTTTCCAAACACTAATTGATAAGGTGAGTAACCAGTGGTACTTCTCCATGTTGTTCTGTAAGCCCACAGTGCTTCTGGTAGTCTGGCAGCCCAATCGCGTCTATGTGACGCAATGGTTTTTGTTAGGATTGTTTCTATTATTTTATTGCTGCTTTCTACCTGACCATTTGCCTGTGGGTGGTATGGAGTAGTGATTTTATGCTGGACATGATAGTTTTTGAGTGTTGCAGCTATTTTGTTCCCAGCAAACTGTGGTCCACCATCCGTAATTATATCTCTTGGAAGACCGTAGCGCACAAATATATGGAATAGGAACTATATGACAGAATCCTCTGTAGCTCTTGGCAAATGCCTCTGCTTCGACCCATTTGGTGACATATTCTGTTGCCACCAAAATATATGTTTTCTAGTTCGAGGGTGGGTTAATTGGTCCAACAAAATCAAGGGCCCATCGTTCGAATGGTTCAATTACTAGCTGTGGATTCAAGGGCATCTCATCAGACTGACCAGGGTGTCCTACTCTGGCAACTGTCACAAGCTTGGACGAGTTTCTTTGCATCTTTGAAAATTGTAGGCCAATAATACCCTGTTTGCAGCACGTTATGTCCAGTTCTGCGATCGGTGAAATGTCCGCCACATGGTCTGTCATGGCAGGCTTTTAAAATGTCAAAGATTTCATCCTCTTGAACGCATCTCCTGATATGCATATCTGCCCCTGTGTGGAACAAGTAGCCCCCAATCCAAGAAAATCGGGCACTTCGCTGAACAATCTGTTTCCGCTCATTAGGGGTTAGATGTTTCGGCAGTTTACCTACTGCTAGGTAATTGGAAACATCAGCATACCAAGGCATTTTAACAGCAACGACAAACAGATGCTCATCTAGAAATTGATCTTCAACTGCTGCTGCATCAATTGGCTTTGGAATTCTTGAGAGAAAATCGGCTACATGATTTTCTTTTCCAGGTTGATCCTTGATTGTAATATCAAATTCCTACAATAAAATCATCCATCTAGTTATTCTGCCATTCGTGATAGGCTTATTTGCTAAATATTTTATGGCAGAATGATCTGTATACAAGATAACAAGATATCCAGTAATGTAATGTCTGAACTTATTGACAGCATGTATTACAGCTAGAAATTCTTTTTCAGTAACAGTGTAATTTAGTTCAGCAGGGGATAAATTTTTGCTAATATAATAAATTGCATATGGTTTTTTATCCTCTTCCTGCCCAAGGACCGCTCCAATAGCTGTATCTGAGGCATCTGATGATATCTGAAATGGAAAATCCCAATTTGGTCCTCGAAGGACTAGGGCTGTGGACACAAGCTTCTTCAGATCCTGGAAAGCACGTTCACATTTTTCTGTCCAAAGAAAATCAACATTACCTGTTAGTGCATACAAGGGTGCAGCAATATGCGAAAAATGTTCTATAAACCTCCTATAATAACCATAAAATCCAAGAAAATTGCGTACCTCCATTTGATTGGTAGGAGTGGGAATAAGAAAAATTATTTGGATTTTGGCTGGGTCTACCTAAATGCTAGCTGCTGAAATATAGTGTCCTAGAATAATTCCTTCAGTCATCATCATATAGCATTTTTCATGGCTTAAACAAAGCTTGGTAGCAATGCAGCGTTGTAGAAATTTTTCCAGTGTATCCAATGCTGGATCGAAATCGTCTCCGTACGGTGTAAAGTCATCTATGTATACTTCAAGTCCTTCATTTATTAAGTCTGCAAAAATGCTGAGGATAGCTCTTTGGAATGTTGCAGGAGCATTGCATAAGCCAAAGGGTAGAACTCTGTAGGAAAATGTTCCCCAAGGACAAGTAAAAGTGGTTTTGTCTTGGTCTTCAGGAGCAATCTAAATCTGATTGTACCCACTGAAGCCATCTAGGAAAGAAAAGAATTTCTTTCCTGCCAAAGTGTCTAATACTTGATCGATGAATGGGAGAGGGAAGTGGTCTTTTTGTGTTGATTTATTTAGTTCTTTGTAGTCCACACAAATTCTCCATTTCCCATTCTTTTTTGGTACTACCACAAGCGAAGAGACCCATTTACTATTGGATATAGGGTAGATAAAATAGAAATCTAAATTTTTTTGAAGTTCAGCTTTTACCACATCTTTTAGATGAGGATTAAGTCTCCTTTGTGGTTGGTGAATAGGTCTCGCATATTTTTCTACGTAAATGTGGTGTGTACATAATTGGGGATCAATTCCTTTCATATCAGGGTAGTCCCATGCAAAAGCTTCTTTATATTTCCTTAATAAATGGATGAGCTTCGTTTCTTGTTTGGAGGTGAGGTTGGCATTAATGTTTAAGGTTTTTCCCAGTTCAATTTCCACAACTTTACTATTTGCAATAGAGGTAACAAATATTGTTTGATCATGTGTATCTTCAAGAGGATCTTCTTCAAATTCGCTATCGAATGCTGCCTCTATCATGTGACATTATGTGCAAGATCTGAGTTCAGTTTGACTAATAAAATTATTAATGGCATCGTCTTTTGTTTGGTCTTTGAAGTCAAGTGCCTCTTGTATAGGAGATCTAATGTTATCAGTAAGGTATGATACAGGGTGCTTATTATTTTTGATTATTGTGACACTCGTCTGTGCTGGAGGATATAAAGATAAGTTCTTGATATTCGCTCCTCTCGTTATGGTCATATTGCCTTGTCGGCAGCCAATATAGGCATCGACAGTTGCAAGCCAAGGTCTACCTAAAATCAATGGGTGTCCATCAAGTCGGATTTTGGGATTTATTATCAGAAAATTGGTCGGATATTCCCAGGAATCAACAGATACCATGACATCATGTAGTGTGCCCTCTGGCCTAACCATAGATCGGTCAGCCAGTTCTAGTAAGGTAGAGGTGGGTTCCATAGATGTAATGCCTAGCTTTTGGCAAGTAGTAGTTGTTAAGATGTTGATTGCCGCTCCTAGATCAACTAAGGCATTGGGGAAGGTTTGACCATAAATTTGTACGGTGACTATTGGATTTCCTGGGTCTTCGTATTTAATGGGTGTTTCTTTTCCTAATAATAAGTTAGATAGAGTGCCAACTACTTGGACTCTTGGATTGTTCACTATATTCCTCCTTGGTTTCTTTACACACAATTCTTTGATAGTCTTTGCATATATCGGGATGTCTTGAATGGCTTGGAGGAATGGAATTTTTATGTACAAATTTTGTAATTCTCCCAGAATGTCAAAATCAGGATATTGTGTAGGTCGAGGTATGATTAATCGTTCTGGGAATGGGGGAGAGGATGTGGTTGCTTGGTTATGAGTTTGTTGTTTGTTCACATCCTCTTCTTGTGACAGTTGTTCTCTAGGTAACTGATTTTCAACATGGGCTGTCTTATCTCCCTCAGTTTCAATAATACGCCCAGATCTTCACTGAAGATCATTACACTCCCTCAGATCGGCTCCTATTTCTGCTGTTTCTGCTATTTGAACAGATTGGACTGGTCTGCTATTTGGATTAGGGTTGGGTTGGGCTGGGAGTTGTGGTCTCAGGTTAGACTGGGGATTTTGTTGTAAGGCTGACAATGTAGGTTGAGGGAGCGGAATGGTTCCTACTGGCTGATGCATCGGTGTTTGCCAGTTTGTCTGCCAAGCTAAACTTTGTGAAGTAGGGGAAGTCCATTGTGCTGGGTATGCATTACTTTGCCAATATGGTGGGGCATAGGGAAAATTCGGCCAACTAGATTGGCTTGCCTAATACGGCCACGGGCTTGATGAAGGAAATGACTATGGTGACCAATTTGGAAACGGGGGTTGAGGTTGATTTTGCCACATATTATATTGTTGAGCATTATACTGTGGAGACTGAAAAGAAGGGTCTGATGAGCCCCAATTTTTGGTACAATTTGGGCTCATTTGGCCTACTTGCTTTGCTCAAACCATTCATCTTTTATTGCTTATGCATTCATTTCTTGGTTTATTCGTGTTGTTTGTAGGAAGAAGGGTAGGCATTCTATCTACGTGACTAATACATGATGATTTCAGGTTTTTGGCATTAAAAGGGAGCAAAGACCACGAAAAAGGAGACAAGGAGACAGTAAGGTGGCACTGCTGGTTTTTAGGAGAGGATGTCCACAGTCTTGGGGACCTTCCTCGTGATTCCCACCATAGCTCCGAGCTCCAACCAATCTCCCCACCGAGCTTAGAGGCAGCCAACCGTTCTACAGGAACAACAGTTACAACTGTTCTACAGGATCAGCAGTTTAACCTTCAGTTGGACAGCCGAGCTCCACAAATCAAGGAAACCTGTTGGATTATCATTTTGCATAAATACTGAGGCTGTAGCCTCTGATAGGAGCTTTTTTGAATTTTGGAATTACTATTGTAATCTCTGAGCACGAGTTACAGCTCGGTTTTTGTTGTCTTGTAAGCCAGTTTTGGCATGACATCAGATTTTTGGTTATGAATAAAGGCAGGCAGATTTTGATCTCATTCTGAGTTTCTAAGGGAGCTATAGCTCTCAGGTTAGGGCCCAACCTGAGAGCAATAGACCTCCTCTGTGTTGTAATGTTATTTGCCTTTCGTTCCAGCACTTTGTTTCTTTACTTTGACATGCAATTCGAATTTACAGTCTGCTGATTTAGTTTTTATGAGATCGAATAGGATTAGTTTATGGTGAATTTTCTTCCAGTTGCTTAGGTTAGAATAGGATAGTTATAATTCATTGGAGCTCCAGAAAAAGGTTGAAAGGACCTCACTGCCATCTCTGTTAGGGATTGGGGTGTAGTCTGAACCAACCACCAAAACCAAACGCAGTTCTTTTCACGTCCATGCAAGCTGCAACAGTTACTTTAGTCGTAGATCCATCCATGCACTTTGGTCTTGATCATTACTTCTTCATTCCACTTCCATGCACGAGTTTCTTTCACAAATTGCACTGCTGTTCATTGGTTCAAAATAGCATAGTTAACGTAGGTTAAAGAGTTCTCGTTTTTGGGTGACATTCAAAGACAATTTGTTTCATCTACACTGCTCCACACCATTCCATTACCTTCCTCTTCTTGCCAACCACACCTAAAGCCACTCAACCGACCTCTGTTCAGCTCGTTTACCTTCCAGCTCTTCCATTACTCACGTAGCTCCATTTACTTAACCTTTCGTTGATCCCATCCTTCCAGCCATCAACCCACTACATGCACTCTTTCTCCATCTGACTTCTCTGCTCCTGAGCCATCACCAGTTCCATCTCCATCTCACCTATCCTCCCATACCACTCCATCACTTCACCATCTCCCAAAACTCCCACAGTCGAACATCCTGTAAAATTTCACAGACTTCCTGTAGAACCCTGGAGTTTCCTGTAGGATCCCCTGCAGACTTCCTGTAGAAGCCTGCAAACTCGGTTGCTGAGCATCCGAACGTGGTAGACTTCTGTGGACTGATGCTAGAGATCCTCTAGGGCCTCTCCTAGCCCCCCTGACCTTGCCCATGCTTTCCTTCCATTCAAACCGCTCCTGCACAGTCAAACCCTAATCAAAAGCATCATCACAATAAATCCAACCACTTAATGAAAAAAATACAAAAACATGTCTTTTCAGATGCAAGTAGCTTAGATGCATGTATTTCAGCTCACTGCAAGTAATGGCATCATTGGTAGAAGTTTCATTCACAGTTTTGCATTGTAAGGGCCTAGCTAGTCAAATTAGGGTTTACCAGGGTTTTCATGCTTTGTTGGCTTTCAGTTTCTTTCTGCAAATAGACTAGCCTCCTTCGAGTTAGCTTTCATCCATCACTCATAAAGCTTCTTCTGAGAACATATAGAAGTTGGCTTGAGCCCTAGCGGACTTGTGCCAGCTGACCAAGTGACAGCTGCGACAAGAGCTAGTACTTGTGCATACAGCACCGTCGCTTCCAAGTTTGTACGAACTACCGGGTTGATAAAATTAGAGATAGGAAGCTCCAGGAGTTGTAGCATTATTGCTACAATATTGGAGCCCACCATCGTTTTGGCGCCGTTGCCGGGGAAGCGTCAGAGTATTAGTAATTGTTGCTTTTCTTCTATTTTCTTACTCTTGCCTTCTGCTAAGTAGTTTATTTCATTTCCATTCTGCAAAAGTAGCATAGACATTTCCTGCTTTCATAGATTAGCATTTCCTGCTTTCATAGATTAGCATTTCCTTTCTGCAAGCGTAGACTAGCATTCCCATTCTTGCAATTTCATTTGAGCAAAGTAGATTAGTTCTTTCCTACTTTCAGTTTAATTCTGCATCTTTCATAGTTAGTTGTAGGTCAATCTGTTTCAGTTTTGCAGGTACCAAAGGAAAAAAAAGCAAAAACAATCAAAAGAAAAAGAAAGTCTTTTCCATTTCATGCCTCGTAGGAACCGAGATAGATCAGGCAAATTCCTACCAAACACCCCCACCACATCACTGAGTCACCCTTCTCTCTTCTTTGGTGACAGTGACCCAGAAGAACCTATAGGTGAACATCCAGAGATATACAAAGATCCTATAGTAGAAGAAGAGTTAGAGACCACTCCATCTGAAGCTATGGCTGACAATAGAAGAGAAGATGACAGAATAGAAGGTGCCTTCCCCATCCGAGAGACCAATGGAGAGATGAAAATGAAGAACATTAGCCCCTCTGCTTTACCTCACTTCCATGGGCTGAATACTGAAGATCCTGATACCTTCCTGTTTGAGTTTGCTGTCCTTTGTAGAACCTATGACTATACTGAAGATGAGAAAAAGCTGAAACTTTTCCCTTCCACTCTTAAGGATGCAGCATTACGCTGGTTCATGGGCTTACCTGGGAATAGTATCACCACTTGGGCTCAGATGCAGAAAGCTTTCAATACCAAGTACCGGGATTACTGTAGGTCCAAGGAAACAAAGGGGGAAATCTTTCGGATGACCATGGGAAATGATGAGTCCTTAGAGGATTATGAGGAAAGGTTCCAACTTAGCTATAAGCGGGCCAGGTGCACACTTGACCCTGAATCCCTCAAGTTGGTCCTGCTCCGAGGAGTCCCTGAAGACCTCTTAGATACCCTTCACATGTTAGCTGGGGGGGACATTTACCAACTGCCTTATGAGGACATCAAGACGGTGTTTAGAAACCACTCCAGGGCAGCTAGGAAACGAGGTAGGGGAAACCTCCTCTCAACTAGTGTTCCTTTCTCCAAACATGAGCTTGCAAATCAATTAGAAGATCTCAAGAGTGAGGTGAGACAGACCATTGCCATGCAGCTGGACACATTCAGAATCCAGCAGAAGAAAGAAGAAGCTGAGAGAGCCTTGGCTGTCTTCTGCCCTAGGTGCACAAGGAGACACCCTAAGAACGAATGCCCATTGCATTCGGTTGAAGTATGTTTCGTTTGTGAGGAGGACCATCCCACAAATCAGTGTCCAACCTTACCTGGGTTTAAAGCCATGTACCAAGGGACAGAAGCTCCCACTGAACCTATCTATTACCTCAACCAAAGGAGGCCACAAGGATCTAGACCTTATCAGCAGGGGATGCAAGGGGCATC
Organism: Pinus tabuliformis; assembly: GCA_031772625.1. Taxonomy (NCBI): domain Eukaryota; kingdom Viridiplantae; phylum Streptophyta; class Pinopsida; order Pinales; family Pinaceae; genus Pinus; species Pinus tabuliformis. The sequence goes on from CM062805.1 coordinate 255,166,254, forward strand.
TCAAGCTTATTACAGCCCCAACCAATCGACTCCTATGCCTTCCTGGGGTCCCCCTGCTCATCCTTCCTGGTCCATGCCTCCTCCATGGTCTTATCCACCTCAGTACCCCGCTCAACCTACTTCTCATTCATATCATTCACATGCCCAGCCACAACCTCAATGGAATGCACCTCAATCGGGGTGGAGGCCCCAGTACAACACTCCTCCCGCCATCTTGCCTCCACCACCAGTTCAACCTCAACCATTACCTCCTGCTCCTCCAAGGCAACCTCAAATGCCTGCTCAACCAAACTCGAACCCCAACAATAGACAGGCCCATCAGGTATACACTGGGGAAACCTCATGCCCTACCTATGCTGTGGAGATCCAGGAGATCAATCTTAGATCTGGAAAGACTCTTCCAGATCGCCAACCTCCTCCCCCAGAGGATGAGGAAGATAAACAGGAAAGTGAACCAAAGGCTATTCCACCCTTTCCTGAGAGACTAACAGCCACCACACAACCCAACCCAGAGGAGGATGAGCTTCTGGGTGAGCTCAAGCAGTTGTGTGTAAAAATACCACTTCTCCAAGCCATCAAGGATGTGCCAATATACAACAAACTGGTTAAGGAGAAGTGTTTTAAACACCCAGGAAGACGGAAGAAAGATGCTTCAACTATCAATGTCATAGGACAACTGTCCGACCTTATGTTAGGACAAGTCATCTGCCCAAAGTACCTAGATCCTGGAAGTCCTGTAGTAGATGTCCACATCAATGGCACCATCATACCTCACACCTTGATTGATCTGGGGGCTGCCATTAATGTGATGACCAGGGATACCATGCTCAAACTCAATCTTCAGGGTTCCTTGAGGAAGACCTCGACAGTACTGCAATTAGCAGATCGCTCCACCGTGACTCCCGAAGGGATTGTGGAGGATGTCTTGGTCTCTATTGACTCTTGGGAATACCCTGCAGACTTCCTGGTTCTGCAACCAAAGGCAAAGCTTACTGGATATCCTCTCATTTTGGGAAGGCCTTGGTTAGCTACTGTAGATGCTTACATAAGTTGTCGTGCAGGAAATATGACCATCAAAAATGGTCCTATGTCCAAGCAGCTAGTCCTATACCCTCCTGCCCAACCCTCCTTAGAGCATGACTTACCTCTCTGGTTGGAAGAAGGAGAGGAAGACGAGGTGTACTCAGCACCTCTGTGCACCTTAGATACCACTAGAAGAGACCCCCCAACCGAGGATGACTTGATCGAGACCTTGATCCAGAATCCACCTTCCAGTGCACTGCCCTTAGAGAAATTGGTGGAGGATGCCCAAGCTAGCACCTTAGTGGATCTTTGTACAACCAACCCTGTCACTCCCAGAGTTAAGAATGTGGAGTTCGGCCCTGAGAGAGCATTAAAGATCAGCTCCTCCCTATCTCCTTCCCAGGAAAAGGAGCTGTGTAGCCTGTTGGCCAGCCACTTAGATGCTTTTGCTTGGAGCTATAAGGAGATGAAAGGAGTTCATCCTTCGGTTTGTACTCATCACATATACATCAAAGAGGATTGTAAACCGGTTAGGCAACCTCAGAGGAGAATGAATCGAGCCCTTAAGGACATTGTCAAGGAAGAATTGCAAAAACTGTTGGATGCCGGATTCATCTACCCCATCTCAGATAGTGAATGGGTGTCCCCTTTAGTGTTGGTTCCCAAGAAAAATGGGAAGTGGAGAATCTGTGTGGACTACCGAGAATTGAACAAAGCTACCAAGAAAGACCATTTCCCTCTACCTTTCATAGATCAAGTGTTGGATGGACTGGCAGGAAAGAAGTTCTTCTCTTTCCTGGATGGGTTTAGCGGGTACAACCAAATCCAAATCAGCCCGGAAGACCAAGATAAGACCACCTTCACTTGTCCTTGGGGTACCTTTGCCTACCGAGTCCTTCCCTTTGGGCTATGCAATGCTTCGGCTACCTTCCAGAGAGCTGTCTTGAGCATCTTCTCGGAGCTGGTCCATGATGCAGTAGAAATCTATATGGATGACTTTACTCCTTATGGGGCCAACTTCCAGGAAGCATTGTCCAACCTGGGAAAAGTCCTAACCAAATGCATTGAGATGAAATTGTCCCTTAGTCCTGAAAAATGTGAATTCCTGATGACTGAAGGGACCGTGCTAGGCCATACCATTTCTTGCCAGGGGTTGCAGGTGGATCCTAACAAAATTGCTCTCATCAAGAAGGTTCCACCTCCTCAAAAGGTAAGGGATGTTCGGAGTTTCTTAGGATTAGCAGGGTATTACCGGAGATTCATTAAAGACTTCAGCAAGCTAGCCTCGCCATTGTTTGGCCTGTTGGCAAAAGATGTGGAGTTTAAATGGACTGACGATTGTCAGAAGAGTTTGAATGAATTAAAGGACAAGTTGGTGTCAGCACCAATCTTGAGAGGTCCAAACTGGGCCCTACCTTTCCACATCCACACTGATGCCTCGAACAAAGCCATAGGTGCAGCTTTAGGACAAGTTGAGCAAAAACTTCCATATGCCATTTACTTTGTTAGCAAAAACTTGACCAAAGCTGAGCTGAATTACACTGTAACCGAGAAAGAATTCTTGGCTGTGGTCCATGCACTGAACAAGTTCCGACATTATATTACTGGTTACCAGACCTTTGTACATACAGACCATGCTGCAATTAGATATTTAATGAATAAACCAGATGTGAATGCTCGTATTATTAGATGGTTACTTTTATTGCAGCAGTTTGATTTGACCATTGTTGACAAACCAGGTAGAGAAAATGTTGTTGCTGACTTTTTATCTAGATTGGATTTGTCTGCAGATGAGGATGGAACAGTGGATGACCAGATGCCCGATGAACATCTGTTTGCTATTTCAGTACTCTCTCCATGGTTTGCTGATATAGCAAACTACCTTGTTTCAGCACAGTTTCCTCCACACCTATCTTCCAGAGAGAAGAGCAGAATCATCAGAAAAAGTGCCTCATTTACGTGGATCGGGGGCAATCTGTTCAAGCTTGGCCCCGATCAGATCTTAAGGCGTTGTGTAAGGGAGGAGGAAGTCTTTGATATCCTCCTCACTTGTCATGATGGGCCTTGTGGAGGTCATTTTGCAGCAAAGAGAACTGCCTTCAAAATCCTGCAGGCAGGCTACTATTGGCCCACACTTCATCAAGATGTCAGAAGATATGTTAGCCAGTGTGACCAATGCCAAAGAATGGGGAAACCGACTCAAAGGGATGAGATGCCTCTCCAACCTCAAGTGACTCTTGAGCCATTTGAGAAGTGGGGCATGGACTTTGTGGGTCCAATCAACCCTCCTTCGAGGCAAAGGTCTTACATCATTGTGTGTACTGACTACTTGACAAAGTGGGCAGAAACTAAAGCAATCAAAGCAGCAACAGAAGAAAAGGTGGTCGAGTTCTTAAGAGAGAACATCTTCTACAAGTTTGGTTACCCAAGAGAGCTGGTCACCGATCAAGGGAGCCAGTTCACCTCCAACCTGGTTGAAGATCTACTAGCTCATCACAAGATCAAGCATAGGACTTCCACCCCTTATCACCCTCAAGCAAATGGGCAGGTGGAAGTCACCAATAGAGCATTAGAAGGGATCTTGACTAAGGTGGTGAGCAGCAACAGAAAGGACTGGGCAGATCGCCTGGTTGAAGCCACATGGGCTTACAACACCACTTGGAAGACCACCATCGGCTTCACACCTTATGAGTTGGTCTATGGGAAGAAAGCTTTGCTGTCCATTGAGTTTGAATACAACACTTTGAGGATGGCAGCTCAGCTGGACCTAGATCTCAGCCATGCACAACAAGAAAGGCTATTGCAGCTGAATGGCCTGGATGAGCACCGAATGCAGGCCCTCCTTCACTCAGAAGTGGTTCAACTTCAGAGAAAGGTGTGGCATGACCAACATCTCCATGACAAGCAATTTCAGCCATGAGATTGGGCTTTGTTGTATGACTCCAGATACAAAGATTTCAAGGGGAAGCTGAGAACCCGATGGCTAGGACCATATGCAGTGGAAAAATGCCATGACAATGGATCTGTCCTTATCGAACCATTGATGAGGAAGCCATTCCCATGCTTGTCAATGGGCATCGATTGAAGATCTACAGGAGACCTCTCTCAAGACAAGAGTTCATCAAAACTATGGAGAAATCTGTATTGGTCATAGAGAAGGGTTCTGCCTCTGCTTTTGGCATACCCTGAAGGATTAAAAAAAAAAAAAAAAAAAAAAAAAAGATCCTTGGGTGAAAACCTCTCTGAGGCGCCCAAGGCAGGTGGTAGGGGTGAAAACCTCATTGAGGCGCCCCTATTGTCTTTCAAAAAAAAAGGAAAAGGTTTGAAAAAGATCCTTGAGTGAAAACCTCTCTAAGGCGCTCAGGGCAGATGGCACGGGTGAAAACCTCTTTGAGGCGCCCCTGTTATCTTTCAAAAAAAAAAAAAGAGAAAAAAGAGGAAAAAGAAAAAAACAATAAGCAAAATATGGTAAAATTGCATGCAGGTTGCAGATGTTCTATGGAGGAGAGGAAGCCTCTCAACTCAAAGCCAAGGGTCCTTATCATGCTGACAAGGGACCTCACCAGCACCTCCTCCAAGGATACCCATGTTTTTTCAAGGTATGTGCAATTTTATCATGGTTTGAATCTTCTACAGGAAGATGCAGTCTTTCTACAGGAAGACGCGAATTTTCTACAGGAAAGTGCAGACTTTCTACAGGAAGCCCGAACTTTCTACAGGAAGCTCTGTGTTCTACAGGAAACTTCCTGTAGAAGTTTGGGACGGCCCAGAATTCATTTTAAAAGGAGATCTAGCGACTAAGGATCGGTTTGGACGCATGCAAGCCTCTGTTGGCACCCTTGCACATTGCTGTTACCTTGCTCCACCATCCTTGTCGACATGCAACCAAGTTCCCTGCACCAGCAAAGCAGATCGATGAGTTATCGCGGGAAAAGCCATTTTCAAAGATAAACAAGTGCTGAGATCTCATACCACAGGCATCAGAAGCTCCGGGAGCGTGATCGAAAGGCCAGATCCTCCGTCGTGCAGCATGCACCCAAGGAGGAAGAACTGTTACGAGACACCCCGCGGGAATCCTGTAACAGTTGAACCTGCTAGAGTGGATACCATTCACAGCACCGCCATCTGCAATGAAACGCAGGCGCATGCAACCAAAGCATCCACTCCATCATTGGCAGCCTGTAACCATGAGCCTCCGGGTCTGTGTAAGTTCGCATGCAGCAGGTAGATCCACTCACCATCGTCCAAAAACTGGAAAAATCGTGTGCAGCCACGCAGGTAAGTGTCTCGACCCTTCCTTCCATCAAATCGCATGAATTTTACTTTGAATTGTTTGCACAGCATAAAAGTGAATGGTTGAGCGGCCGTATGGCCAGTCGACTGGCCACGTCGGCTAGTTATGGTATAGTTGGATGTTTGGGTGGCGGCCACGACAAAGAGAATGAGCAGCACACACGTGAGAACAATCCCGTCGGAAGCAATGAGTTTAATAGAAAGAGGCGGCGGCAGATCTGTGGGAATGGATGCGACAGCAAGTGAATACGTAGGCGAATGATGGATGACGCCGCCCAACGGTCCGGCGGGGACAGCTCACCCCCCGCGCCACGGATTGCGCCGATTCAAAATCTAATCGGCTAGATTGTGCGCATGCATTTATCAACCACCACTTCAAACTCGAGTGGCTATTCTGATCTCTTCTGCACTTTGATACGCCGAGCTTTTGGCTACCAGAACGCCGGTGAAGCACACCTCGAGCGCAGGCCAACTACAGTCCTCCCCGAAATTTGCGCACTGCTCCTACAGGAACACAGTTTCTATAGGAACGCAGTCTCTACAGGGACGCAGTTCTACAGGAAGGCGGGTTCCCCACGTAAAAAAAAGGGTGGCAGAAAAAGGTAACCCTGAAAATCTTCATGCAATTGGTTTTCAAAGGTGGCAGGATCATCGTCCACAGTCTGGTCATAAAGATATCGGTGAAATTGTTGTTTGCTGTGCCTATACTGTCGTTCTACAGGATGTCAGTGTAATTAGACTGTGTTGAATTTTGTGGATTATGTGCATGCTCTGTCTCAGTAGACCAAATCTCTTTCGCATTTGCCACCTTTAGTTAAAACAACCGTGTTCATCATGCCGGGTGGGTTTATTAGACGGGAACCCACTGATTCAACCAAGTTAAGGGAAAACCAGGAGGTGGTAGAACTCTTCACACGGGTTCAATGGATATCTTTTTGTGATAAATTGCAGGGTTACGATGATGAAGTGGCCGAAGAATTTCTGCAAGCTTTAAGGCCGAAATCCAAAACACTGGCTACAGTAACCTTCAGGGGCCTAAGCCTCAAGCTCACCCCATAGTATATCAGTTGGATTACAGAACTTCCTATGGGTCTGTCGTGGGATAAGGAAGAATGGAAGTTGAGCCAGCAGGCCAAGAAAGAATTCTTTCCACATGAGGAGGAATTCTCGGAGGACAAAAATGGGGTGCGAAGAACGAGTCTGTTGCCACCATGGAATGAAGTCAGTTTGCAAATCATGAAATATATAACTTGTGAAGGCCGTTTTAGCATCGTGTATGCATATCACTTTCGGTTGCTCACTGAATTAAGGCACCGGATTGATCTTCCTGTAGAACAAAAACTGAGCATCCCTTATTTCCTATTGCAGTCTCTAATGGAGTGTGCTACCAAGCTAAAAGAGGGCATACCAGATCAGATAGCCCACCATGGGCTGATAAAGCTTCTTGTGGAGGATGCGCTGCATTCATATAAGGTTTCCCTCTCATGGGAATCCTTCCGGAATTTGACAAGAGATGGAGACATTAAAATGTTGATCGAAGAAACGGGGTCCTCCAGCAGTGAGGAACAAGAAGCAGTGGCCGAGGAAAAGAGAGGAAAAGGCCAGAAGACCCCGACCATAGTGCAGAAGAAAGAACAAAAGAAGAAGCATGAGGAAAAGGATGACAAAGAAAAAGGTGGCACACCTATCTTGTCAGCAAGGGAGAAGAGGTTGCAGAGCAGAAAGGACAAAGTGGAGATGGTCCACATCAGCACAAGTACCTCATCAGCACCTGCAACCAAACCAAAAAGCAAGACCCAGGCAGCAGAGCAAGAAAAGGTGGTGACACCTGTACCTACAGGGAAGCAGAAACAGGCTTCTACAGGAAGCCCGAAAACAAAGAAGCAGGCTTCTACAGGAAGCCCGAAATTGGCAAGAGGATCTTCTACAGGAAGCCCGAAAATTACCAAAACAGGGGCCTCTACAGGAAGCCCCGAAAAGGTGAAACCCAAAGAGAAGAAGGTGGATATTCTGGCACGGGAGGCAACAGCTGTATTGGCTGGCCTCAGCACGCCACCTAAGCCAAAACAAAAGAGGAAGAGGGAGGCCCCTCTATACTTCAAAGATCGAAGAAGTGTTAGGATAAAGACGGGCAAGCCACAGCCTCCGTCCAGCAGCCCGATTGTCATTGAAGATACCCCTGCTTCTCCCAAGGAAAAGTCACCCTCAAGGATAACAGTCACCTACGAAAAAGGGAGTCCAAAGAAAAATACGTGGCAAGAGAGGTTAGACCTGTTGACTGAAAAAACGCGGCTACAGGAAGCTGAAAATGTTCTACAGGATACTCTGGCCCGGTTACAGGAAACGGAGAAGAGGGAAGGAGAAGGACCGTCATCACCACCAAAGGAAGGTGAGATAGAGCCACCTGAAGAGGCAGAAAGAGAACATATACCAGAGCCCAGCCCTCAGCCTAGTCTGAGTTCCTACTACACCTTTTTAGAGGCAGGCAAAATCATACCGCAGAAATTTACTGTACCCCTATTTTTTGCATTAGAGGAGGAAAGAGTCCGTTCCCACACATGGATGCAGATCGCCAAGTCAAAGGGTGTGGCGGACATAGGCCCTTTACAAGAGCAACTCAAGGAGGTCAGGAGTGAATTCGCCATGGCTAAGCATGTGGCTAATTGCCAACGTGTGCTTCTACAGGAAGAAAACCAGAAGCTGAGATTGCAGCTACAGGAGCTAAAGGCAGGGGCAGGAACATCCTCCAAAGACATCACAGAAGAACAACAAGGCAAAAGGGAGCTGACCACCGGTCTTGAAGAGCCAATGACACTTCTACAGGAAACAGAACAACAAACAAAAATTGAAGTGCAAGCTCTAAAAGAGCAGCTGCAACAAAAGGAAGCACAATTGGCCTGCATGGCCAGTTGGGCCATGGAGGCAATATAGTGCAGACCACCTGCAAAAACCTATGGTTTGTACTTGAAATATCAATGGCTGCAGTTCCAAATAAATACCTTGGCACAAAGAGGTATTTCACTTATCCAAAACCCACAACAATTTTCTGAATTATGCAGTACTAGTTCGTCAGAAGATAGAGCCAAATTAGCAGAGTTCTACCTCCACAATTTGGCTTTGCCTAATGAAGTCTCATGGGATCCCAATATTGCCTTGGGTGATATGCAATTGATGGCGTTCGCTTCGTGGTTGAACCATGAGGATCAAAGAGCAGCTGAAGCAAAATCGGTCATGAACCGAGAAGTGAGCAAGCCACTGTTCATTCGAGTAGAACCAGAGGATCCTATGGCACTCATCTCAGCCCACCAACAGTTGTCTACTGATCCCACAGCTTCTTTGAGATTTATGGACAAACAAGCCCAAGCCATAGCCCATTTTGAGGATATGGCAAGATTGTTGGGAGAAAGTGCTGCCCAAGCATGTGCACGCAGATGGAATACCTTGGCACACAGTTTGAAAATCCGAGAGTACCATACCCCAATTCGGATGAGAGAAGCTTTGGCAAGGGTATACCTTTACAAGAAATCCATGCAAAGCCTCCAGGCCAGCTGGATTGGCCTTAAACTCAGCCCACCACTACTGCTAGGGTTGACTGAAGGCAATACAGAGGAGGATGACAGTGAACAATGGGAAGAGGTGAACAGAAAAGCAGGGTTTCACATCAGCAAAGAGGACACTACCACAGAGCCTTGGGATGTGAGGGAAGCAGTGAAAGCAATGAAGGATGAAGATTTGGACTAAGTTGCTCAAGGATGAGCAAATAGTTTAGCTGGGGGGTGATGATGAGCCCCAATTTTTGGTACAATTTGGGCTCATTTGGCCTACTTGCTTTGCTCAAACCATTCATCTTTTATTGCTTATGCATTCATTTCTTGGTTTATTCATGTTGTTTGTAGGAAGAAGGGTAGGCATTCTATCTACGTGACTAATACATGATGATTTCAGGTTTTTGGCATTAAAAGGGAGCAAAGACCACGAAAAAGGAGACAAGGAGAAAGTAAGGTGGCACTGCTGGTTTTTAGGAGAGGATGTCCACAGTCTTGGGGACCTTCCTCGTGATTCCCACCATAGCTCCGAGCTCCAACCAATCTCCCCACCGAGCTTAGAGGCAGCCAACCGTTCTACAGGAACAACAGTTACAACTGTTCTACACGATCAGCAGTTTAACCTTCAGTTGGACAGCCGAGCTCCACAAATCAAGGAAACCTGTTGGATTATCATTTTGCATAAATACTGAGGCCGTAGCCTCCGATAGGAGCTTTTTTGACTTTTGGAATTACTATTGTAATCTCTGAGCACGAGTTACAACTCGGTTTTTGTTGTCTTGTAAGCCAGTTTTGGCATGACATCAGATTTTTGGTTATGAATAAAGGCAGGCAGATTTTGATCTCATTCTGAGTTTCTAAGGGAGCTATAGCTCTGAGGTTAGGGCCCAACCTGAGAGCAATAGACCTCCTCTGTGTTGTAATGTTATTTGCCTTTCGTTCCAGCACTTTGTTTCTTTACTTTGACATGCAATTCGAATTTACAGTCTGCTGATTTAGTTTTTATGAGATCGAATAGGATTAGTTTATGGTGAATTTGCTTCCAGTTGCTTAGGTTAGAATAGGATAGTTATAATTCATTGGAGCTCCAGAAAAAGGTTGAAAGGACCTCACTGCCATCTCTGTTAGGGATTGGGGTGTAGTCTGAACCAACCACCAAAACCAAACGCAGTTCTTTTCACGTCCATGCAAGCTGCAACAGTTACTTTAGTCGTAGATCCATCCATGCACTTTGGTCTTGATCATTACTTCTTCATTCCACTTCCATGCACGAGTTTCTTTCACAAATTGCACTGCTGTTCATTGGTTCAAAATAACATAGTTAACGTAGGTTAAAGAGTTCTCGTTTTTGGGTGACATTCAAAGACAATTTGTTTCATCTACACTGCTCCACACCATTCCATTACCTTCCTCTTCTTGCCAACCACACCTAAAGCCACTCAACCGACCTCTGTTCAGCTCGTTTACCTTCCAGCTCTTCCATTACTCACGTAGCTCCATTTACTTAACCTTTCGTTGATCCCATCCTTCCAGCCATCAACCCACTGCATGCACTCTTTCTCCATCCGACTTCTCTGCTCCTGAGCCATCACCAGTTCCATCTCCATCTCACCTATCCTCCCATACCACTCCATCACTTCACCATCTCCCAAAACTCCCACAGTCGAACATCCTGTAAAATTTCACAGACTTCCTGTAGAACCCCGGAGTTTCCTGTAGGATCCCCTGCAGACTTCCTGTAGAAGCCTGCAAACTCGGTTGCTGAGCATTTGAACGTGGTAGACTTCTGTGGACTGATGCTAGAGATCCTCTAGGGCCTCTCCTAGCCCCCCTGACCTTGCCCATGCTTTCCTTCCATTCAAACCGCTCCTGCACAGTCAAACCCTAATCAAAAGCATCATCACAATAAATCAACCACTTAATGAAAAAAATACAAAAACATGTCTTTTCAGATGCAAGTAGCTTAGATGCATGTATTTCAGCTCACTGCAAGTAATGGCATCATTGGTAGAAGTTTCATTCACAGTTTTGCATTGTAAGGGCCTAGCTAGTCAAATTAGGGTTTACCAGGGTTTTCATGCTTTGTTGGCTTTCAGTTTCTTTCTGCAAATAGATTAGCCTCCTTCGAGTTAGCTTTCGTCCATCACTCATAAAGCTTCTTCTGAGAACATATAGAAGTTGGCTTGAGCCCTAGTGGACTTGTGCCAGCTGACCAAGTGACAGCTGCGACAAGAGCTAGTACTTGTGCATACAGCACCGTCGCTTCCAAGTTTGTACGAACTACCGGGTTGATAAAATTAGAGATAGGAAGCTCCAGGAGTTGTAGCATTATTGCTACAATACTGGAGCCCACCAGGGTCTGAAAACATACCAGATTGTCGCGGCTGCCACTAATGGCACTGGTTGAGCAGATACACCGATTTTGGCTCTTCTTCTGCTTCCTTATATACTACTTTTAATCTGGGAAGTGAGGGACAACTTTCCGTAAGGTGATATTTTGTGCAGATGGCACATGTTTGGACTGCATCTAGTGGACACTCCTTATGGCTATGTTTCTTCCTGCATCGGGGACAAAATATTTCCAAATTCTGTTCTACCTCCATTTGCTTCTGTCTGGCCTGCATAATATCAAGTTGTGTAGTTAGTGTCCCTAGTATATCAGTTTTAAAATTTTCCAATAAATTTCCAATTTCTGCACGCGTTACTCCTTCTGTCGAAATTTTATTATCTCTTAGAAACCGATCATGTTCTACCGGTTTCAATCTTGTGCTGCCTCTCGAGCTCCTGATACATAAATCAATAATGTCAGCAAAATTTTCCTGATAAATATCTCATTTTCCCATAATGTTTAATGTTTCAATCCATTGTTCCTTCATGCCCCTAATTAATGCTATTTTAAAAACATTATTAGGTAAAGGTAGTGATGCATAAGGAGATCTTTGAAGATTATACTGAAAACGTTCCACATACTCCTCCAATGTCTCATTTGGTCTAGCTACCATCTACAATATTTCGTCCTTCAGTTCTCTAGACCTACAATAGTCCTGATATTTTTTTTAGAAAAGATTCTTTCATTTGATCCCAGTTATTTATAACCCTGCCACCTAATCCCATAAACCATCTTAAGGCAGCCCCTTTTAATGTAGAGGGAAATAATTTCAGTTTCTGGGGTTCGGTGGTGTAATCATATCCCCTACACAGCACATCGAACTCAAATAGAAATGCATCTGGATCTTCTGATGTAAGACCATGGAATGTGGGGATATGTTGAAGAGGGATTGCTTTCATAGGCACATTTGCTGTAGTATCCACTATGGGGTATTGCAATGTAGAGGTTTGGGTGTTTGGCTGGTTTTGAGCCATTTGGTCAAATATATGCCAATAACCTTCTGGGATATCTAGGAGGGTATTCCTAGGTTGAGAGGGAATGGATTTAACAGGAACGGTTTTAATAGTGCTTCCTCTATTTGGGATAATGAGAGTGCCTAATGTCTGAGGAGATTGAGTTTCTTCAAAAATGACTTTTGCAACACTTCCCTTGCCTGGGCTATTCAATGGATGAGTTGTCCCAAGAGGAGACCTCGGTTCCTCAGTTTCCCCAGTCTCTCCTCCTCCTTCACAAAGATTGCTGAAATTCCCTTCTTGCAATAGTTTTGGAGTAGAATTTTCAATTTCTTGAAAGTCCTACTCTTCAGTTTGACTATGCACCTCAGCAAAGGCTATATATGGTGATCCTGTGTCCTGAAGGGAACTAGTAGGCTGTCTAGAAATAACTTTTTTGGGTCCTACTGAAGGCTAAGATTCTGCTTTCTTGAAGATTTCATCTATGAAGGTTGATCAGCCAAGGGTCACTAGCCCCTTAGCTTTTTCTGGCTTGGGTAGAGGTTTGGAATTCTTTTCTGGCTTTTTCTGCTTAGTCATGCACACAAATCAACTGCTAGGTTATACCCAAACAAGACAGCAGAAAATCTGTAGGAAAGTGGAAAGGGGAGCAGGGCTGTTACATGCTACACATGTAGGTTATTACCTTCCGTTTTTAAAACCCAATTCTTCCCTAGCAGGTTCTTACACTACTCTGAAAAGAAATAAATGGCTACACTCTTTCCCCGGCAATGGCGCCAAAATGTCAAGCTATAAAAAGGGTCTCTTTCACCTCTAATTACCTCACATTAGTTTGTCAATCCAGGAACGTTTTGTTATTTCAAAGAGTGTCTCAGTCTGAGGCTATCATTTTTCAGAGTAATGCTAGTAGTACAGTGCTCAAAAAATACAAGAGTAAACAGATGCTTGTTTACAACAAACTACTTTTAAAGACTAAACCAAATATTCAGAAAACTAAGCAATTTATCAGTCAAGGGTTTAGTAGCAGTAACTCATCCCTTTGTAAACTGATGGAACTAAAGGAAATCAAGGAACAAATCATCGACCTGGGAGCCAGACAGTAAATGTCAATGCTCACTACAGCCTTAGATCGCTCTTCGCACCACACAATAACACAAATGACAGGAAATGGAATGGCAGATAAGAAATAAGCTAGCAAATAAGAAATGGAACAACAAACCTAAAATGGAATAGCAAAAAGGACACTGTAACAACAATTAAGTCTAATAAAAAACAACACCTTAGTCTACAGGATCAAATGCAATAATTGTGTCCTACAGGAATCAAATGGCAATCCTTCATTTTTAAGGACGAATTGAACAACACACAAAAATGGAACAACACTGATGAATGATGGACTATAGAACAACGCTTGAAAACCATACATACATGCACACTGCACACCTTAATAGTAATTTGATCTTGGTAATCCAGATATCAATCCTAGTTATAAAGAATATGGCTATATTTCAGAATGGAACAGCAATGTCTATAGATTCAACAATCGCAAAGAACATAATCCCTAAGATGAATCCAATAATACCAATGAAATAAGTGTACACACATATACTCTATAATTGAACAACAACAATATTGTGTAAAGACCGAAGATATTATATCAACACTTAAAGGAACAACAATACGTTGCAAAGTTAATACAATGGTTATGTCTTCAGAAACTTCAGTAAATCAAACATAACAGAGCGTGTGATGTAAACTAATAGAACATATCAGATTACCGAATAACGTTGATAAGCAAACCATGCATAAAACAAAAGTAATAGTACAGGAGCAAGTGTCCTCCAGGGCCGGGCCCTTAGCTTAGAGGGGTACACCGCTTGAAGTTATTCCAGACTCAGAGATGAAATAGCAACCAAGTTTGTATTAATGCATAAGACAGAATTATAGTAGATCATTTCTCAACGAGACTTGATGATAAAAATTTCAATCTTAAGGGAAATTACATAAAACATAACAGACTCTCCGGGCTAACAGTGCTGCCCCTTTTTATAATGGTGAAGGCAGAGATGTCTAGGTGCAAAAATAGTTAAAGTAGCGATCCCTCAGGATCAAAGGATCCTGAGGGATTCGCCAAACCGTTAGTCCTCAGTTATCTCTTTTCTTTCTTGCGCCGAGCCGATATCTCCATTTCCTTTCCAGGGCTGATACACTTTGATTTGGTTTGCCTTGTTTGCATACGGTTCCCCGTCAAAGGGACAACGGTTAACCCAACCTTGTTCTTTCCTTTGGAATGACAGTCTTTCGTTTTTCCTTCTTCCTGCATAAGAAAATGACAATTGTCAGTGTTTTCGTTAAGCACATTAATCTCACAGGTTTTATTACAATTCCTTGTCATTTACCTAGTTCATGATGCAAAAGGTTTGTAAGTTCTAACGAAAAGACGCTGAAATAATTACCAAAAACATACCTTCTTTAGTACTCCACACTGGTGTGTGTCCATGTTATTTTAGGCAACAGATTGATCAGATTGCAAAATACATAGACACTGGAAAATGGAAAACAACAGAGAAACACAGTAAGCAAATACAAGAACACAAAAAATTAATAAGGAGTTCACCCTATCCTCCAGGGCTACATCTCCAGTCCAGCTCTCGGTGGTGGCCTTCTTTTATTATGTCTTCAAAGCAAAGAATTACAATGAGTAACTCAATCTGAGTCTCCTGAAACAAAATTGCTTGGCAGGGTGGTTCTTGGATTCCCCAAGCCACTAGAGTGCATAAAATCTTTTCCTTACCAGCTCTTTGACCTCTCTGGTCTTAAGGGGAGGAGCCCAATGTCGTGCTCAGTTCCTGACAGATCCTCTCAGGGATTGCTCGATGCTACCTTATGCTATAGGTCAACTCAGATCTTTGTCTTTCTGCTTCTTGCTTTACTGTCTTCTTCACTTTTTCTTTCTCTATCTTTGCTTCTTTCTTTTTCTCTGTATCTATTCTGTTCTGTCTGTTCATGGCTTTAAAGTCAATTGGCCTCACGACTATTCAATTTTCTTTCTGCCTCCATTGGATCACCTGCTACTGTTCACTTGGAATCCCTTGTCTCTTTGTCATGGTCATCGACTCATAGCGAGTGGCCACTTGTCTTCCAACGAACTGCGCCAGCTTTTTCCTCGTCGGTTCGATTCTTCGGTTACGTCAGGAAATGACTCGTCTGCCACCTTTGCATCAAATTGGACCTCAAATTCTTACATATCACGGCTTAATCCCCCGTCAATTCCAGTTTCTCCATCGGGTGTGTTCTTAACTATTAGATCTGGAGCCCCAAGATCCGACGCCCTTCGCTCATTTCATGCGGTTGACTTACTCAACCATTAGAACGCGACGAGTGGCGGTTTTCTCTCTCCTCCACCTGCCACGCGTCGGGTGCTGAGTAGAATCGCTCCTTTTTCGCCAAATCTGCTTACCACCTAAGGGTGCCCCCAATAAATACCGTCGGTTTTGGAGTGCGAGTCCCGCCTTTAGCCTTTAACCATTTCCCCATATGTTTCCTAGCTCCCATGTGACCAAGCGCTGAGGGCCTCTCCTTCTCGAGGGGTTTTTCCTAGTGATGCGCAATTAGCGCTAAGTGATAATCACACATCAGAAACTGCCTCCCTTTCCCGATCTGGTTTTCCCAGGGGCTGGTTTCGCCTCCTGCACAGTCTCCATGGGCCTCGGTCAGTGCAATTTGACCGAGGTCCTCGTCATTCCACGCTAGTTGCCAACTGCCACTGTTTAGAGGTTTTTATGATCGCTCCATGCTCTTTGAATTCGAAGTTTTGTCCTGATTTGATATAGTCATGGTTCTCTGATTTTTCTTCATGGATCCAATTCGAATCAAACACAAACATCGTGACTCGCCCTCGAGTCACTCTGTCGGCGCAACGATATTTTCATGGAGTCCCTCCAACTGTTCTTGAACTGTGCTGAGGTTAGTAGCACACTGAGTTGCTGCTTGCTGGACCCGCTGCATACGTTGTTCCAAGACTTCTGTATTCGAAATGCTTCCCTACATTAATACCAGTATTTGCTGCATATGTTTATAGTCCCGCACCCTTGTTCAGATCCTTGGAGCGCAAAGACTATACTTCTGTTAGCTAGTCAGATAACCGGCCCACCCGTGTAGCGCTTCAAGCGGCTGCCATTGACTTTTCCTGGGAAGGGTTTTCCATTTAGTTTGACTAGCTGGACTGCGCCTCCATCTGTGACCTCCTTAACCACGTATGGTCCCAGCCAATGCATTCTGAATTTTCCCGGAAATTTTTCAAACTTACTATCTGTTGTGGTCACCAACAACCCCCCTTTCTTCATTTGACATTAGCAATAAGGTCAAGCGAAGAGGGGACCCTGAACGAAAATCCCAAAAAAATACTTTTTCTAAAGTTTTTGTATTTCTCTCCCTAAGGCGCAAATCGCATCGCAAAGAAAGGCCGAAGCATAACTCGAGCGCAAAAAAAAACAAATACTGTGAAATTGTGATGCGAAGTTCATCGCATCGCATACCTCACACGCGCCCCTTAAAAGAAAAACCTTCGAGCAATGCGATCGTCGATATGCGATATCACAAATCGCAAACATTACGCTATATGACGTGACCATTAAACGAGAACTTGCGATATTTGCGATTTGCGATCTGCGATGGCGGCGATCTGCGATCTGCGACCTGCGATCTAAAAAGACTTACCACACGATAGACCCATGCATTAAGCGCGTGCCTTGAAAGAATTTAATGACCGCATGCTTAAGTGTCTAGGAATGATTGCGTTACATTTATCGAAGAGTCAAGTGATGATGGATGTCAGAATTATGCATTCATTAGAGATTAATGCTTTCACGTCAAGTCTTTTCATTTCACTCCTCCTTTGCGTAGACTGCAAGACACGCAACTGATATAAGTTTATATGCAGGAAACATCTGAAGGAAAGAGGAAAGCGCCAATCAGCAAAGAGAGAATGCTTTCGCAAAATGGATGCCACATGCAGCAGAACCGCGGATTCCAGGCTATCAGCCAACCGACACTGATGAAATTAGACTATCCAGGACTCAGAGTCAAAGGCGCACAAAAGCAGTGTATTCAGAAAAGATCCTGAAGCTAAGACTTAGTGAAGCAGAGAAAGAAGCGCATGAGAAGGAGAACGCTCCAGGGAAACCTGGAACAAAGAACGGAAGAAATTCTTGACACAGGGAGTTGCCCATGCAACACGACTCTTAACCCACTCAGTCATTCGCACGACCGGAAACCGAAAACGGCAACAGCAAAATCAGTTCGAGAAGAAACTGGGACACGCTAAGTATACACACTGCGAATACACCCATCTAGAGAAAGGTTTTCGAAAATATCTTCTGGTCTGCCGGAAGGAAGTGCCAACTCCTGCTATTTCCACTTTTATCTCCCGAGTGAAACAAGAAGGCGGCTAGCCGACTCTTCCCAGGAAAGCATTACACTGTTGACAACACTAAAGAGAATATACAGAAACGGTCAGAAATTAGATTTTAAGTTTAGAAATAAAGTTGCTTTTAGTAAAAGGGCGGTCATTTGAGGCCGATTCCCTAATTTCATGTAATTAATATTGATTCGTTAGTAGTATTTAACCCTTCTCATGGTTTTTGGAGAAGGGTCCGGAAATCTGTCAAAAAACTTATCCTCAGAACATGCACTTCTGCACCCTCAGAGGAGGTTTTTGATGAATGGATGGATCGAGATTTATTTATGTTTGCATTTTCATATCTGTTACTGATGTTGCACTTCTGTACTCTTAGCAGATGTTAGAACAAGTAGAAATAAATCATTGTTACTTGAAGTTTATTAGTGAACTTAGTCATAAATGGTACTTTTATCTCTTGGCTAGATTCTGCTAGTATTCCTAAAGTGATATGTGGCTGAGTTCTTTGTATGTTATTGCATGAATGTCTGTATTACCATTTGGCACTTCTGTACGGTGGGGTCATTTATTTATGTTTAACATATAGAAAACTGATTATGCGATATGCTGTTCACAACTACTCTGCCTAACTTCTTATGCAGAATGGTTTATCTTTATTGATTTATATTCTGATATCAGTTGAATGATCTTTATTACCGGCTGCTGTTAGAAATATTTCTAGATCGCATAACAAAAGAAAAACACCCCGGGTTAGCGTAGATTAGATGTATTTTTCTTCAATAGATTACATTAGCATAGAGTTAATTTAGCAGTTAGAATTAAAACTAGATTAGAAGAATCCTTCCCCTCTTCCTTAGATTAATACCATCAGACTCTACGCACACACACACACCCATCACATTGGGAAACTGGTCCCATTACCCCCAGTCGGACCCGCTACTCCAAACGGGCAAGGAGCCACCAACCAGGTTCCGGACCGGGTGGGTATCCCCCTTGTTGTTGACCCGACCTCGGGGCCCTCAACATTTCTGGCGCTAGAAGGAGGGCACAGCTATGAATGGCACATAATTCAAAACCCAAATACCAATCTAAGAGCAAATCACCCTCACCAACTTCCCCGACTTCCCCAATACGACTAAACTCGAAACTGGAAGTCGCTCGGACATCCACCGCTGCTATACATCCTGATACATCAGAACAACTTATTGTCGATCCCCCTGAAGTTCAAACCTTGATCCGTAAACTCCAGGGATTCTCTATTTTTAACCAGAAATCTGATAAATCTAAAAGCAGCTTGACTTCGCAATACAACCCTGCTCATCCCCTGACCCGATTGAAGAGTGAAAAGTTTGGCATTCAGCCAACTGAAATCCCTCTCCCCACTAGGAAAAGAGCAAGGAAAACATTTCAAGAGTCTGACAGAGAGACTCTTTCATCCACCTCATCCATTTCAACTCCCTCTCCGCGAAGTCGACCACCCACATCTCCACCTCAAATCACTCATCCATCTTCCGCAACTCTTCCTCCACAATCGTCAAAGATCATAACATCTCTATCTTCTCAACCTCAAAGATCATCTTCTACACTTTTACTAACCAGTAACTCAGCGATGGCACAATCTCCATGGAACAACCTTGGGGCGGTTCTAATGCCTCCACCCCTGAGTCCAATACCTGCCCATCCCGAGAAGTGGTTACCAAAGTTCAATCCAGAAACTGGAATGCTAGCTGAAGAACATATCAATAATTTCATGCTTTCTGTTAATCTCAACGGAGTTACCAACGAAGACGCCGTGGTCCGACTCTTCCCCTATACGATGCAAGGGACGGCCGGGTCATGGTACTTCTCGCTACCCTCCGGATCTATCACCAGCTGGGATATTTTTCAAAATCAATTTCTCACTAAATTCAGCGATGATAGATCGACAGCGACACTGATCAATGATCTGTCCAATCTTAAAGCTGAGGCTCGGGAACCCATTAAAGATTTTAACTTACGGTTCAAAAAGATCCTCAATAAAATCCCCGCTGCTTCCCAACCCAGCGAGGAAGTAAGATGCGAATGGTACATCACCGCCTTACCTTCAAACTTGGCCATCTTCGTAGATAGGGCAAGCAAGACAACCTTAGTCGAAAATTTGGCTGAGGCATTAACAGTCGAAAGACGAGTAGTAGCCCTAGAAAAGAGATCTACAATCGAAGAGCGTAAATCTAAGAAAATATCTTTCAAAGAAGAAACCAAGAAGAAGCAAACGAAAGATCCTTTCGACATGGAAGGATTACAAAAGGTATTAAAGGCCATGTCAAATGAGATGATTGATATCAGGAAACAAGTAGCAGAATCGTCCCCAAGAAAGCCTTTTAAGAGTTTTAAGAGAAATCCTCCTATGGAGACGAAGCCACCCAGCGTGGTCTCTAACGTGGAATCTGAAGAAGAAGAAGAAGAGAACACCGTTGAAACACATACCGACGATGAAGAAGTGGTGGAACTGCAAGGAATGTGGGATTTCATCCTCCCACAAGAGGAAGATCAAGAAGCACTTCCGGTTAGTACAAGAAGCAGAAATCAACTTGATCCTCCCCAGACTACCCCAAAACAGAAGGGCGCAAGCCCTCCAGCAAAAGAAAAGGTCGCAACAAAGAAGACAACCCCTAAAGCGACCTCATTTAGCCCAGTCCAATCAGAGCAATCGCCTCCATCAAAGACACTAATAGTGTCGGATGAAATGGAGTATAACATCATCGACGACATGAAGAAGACTAGGGCTAATATCACCCTGTACGAGCTGAGCAAATTGAAACACCAACAGAAGATCATGATGAAAGAATTACACGCCGTACCTACTGCGCCTCTACCTACAGCTATAGCTTCTCATAATATAGGGAGACCCCCAATCAACGCGATCAATAAAATCGATCCAAATGACATCCCCTTGATTGGAGGGAGGTCTAGATCTCACACTCCCCCTTTCCTCCTCACTTACGAGATCTTTAACAGAAACGTGCATAACTGCTTGGTTGATTCTGGTGCTTCAACCAATATTCTACCCAAGTCAATATGTGCCAAACTTAATGTTCAACCGCAAAAATCCGCAGTACGCATAGTTCAACTTGATCGATCACAAGTCGAAGTGATAGGCGAACTAAATCAAGTGAACATAATACTATCGTCCAACCCCAAGGTGTGCCAGGTCATCAATATTCTAGTTGCTGACATCCCTGAATTTTATGGTCTAATTCTTAGCAGGGATTGGTCCGAGAAGCTCCACGGATATTTTTCGACTGACTGGTCGCACATGTGGTTACCCTTCAACGGGAAGCCAAATCAAATAAAGGTTGAACGAGAACTGCACCAAAAGTACATAGTGACGGACCTGGAGGGAGAGAACGAAGCCATAGCATACAACAGCAGCATCATAGGCAACTATTCGGTAGACTCTTTCCTTGGAAATTTCAATGCTCACATATCACCATATTTAGAAAATTCAGTCGTGTCCCAAGTAGAAAACTTTTCCCAGACCGATGATTCAAAATGTGTTAGTTTCTTAGATAACCCTGTAAATACTTCTTTATTTTGGAAATTATATTTTGATGGCTCTAAGTCCAACGAGGGAGCGGGAGTAGGATGCGTCTTGATTAGCCCAGACGGAAATAAGACCATGCTCACATGCAGACTGGAGTTCGATTGCACGAACAACACAGCGGAATACGAAGCCTTGGTGAAAGGCCTATACAAAGCAATCGGCTACAACGTCAAATATCTTCAAGTCTTTGGAGATTCCGAGATCGTCGTCAAACAGGTACGTAACACCATACATTGCCTGTCTAGTCATTTAAAGCACTACCAATCTTTAGTGCAAGATCTCACTGCGCATTTTACAGCATTTAATATTTCATCAATCCCAAGACTTCACAATGCAAGCACAGACCTGCTAGCAAACATAGCCTCCAGACTCATTCCCTCCGAAGACTTTAGTCCAGATAGGTTTTCGATAGAATTAATTTTTAAACCGTCTATTCCTGACAACATCACCAACTGGAGAGTATTCAACGACGACCCAGACATCGTAAGTTTCCTTACGTCCGAAGGATCCTACTCAAACCAGATAATCGACGAGGACTGTCACGACCACCAAATACAACAAAGTGGCACTGATAACACTATACCCAAATCAGTGGTCAAATTAGAAGATTTGTATGACTTAAAAAGTCGGTTCAAAAGGTCAGCTAATGCCAAACTTTACAGTTCAACTCTGAACTACGAATCAGTGAACTTAGGAACCGACGAAAAACCCCAAAACGTCAATCTAGGCCAAGGCCTAGCTCCTGAAGAAAAATCAGCATACATCCGTCTTCTACGACAGTACAAGAACGTCTTTGCCTGGAACTACGATGAGCTGAAAACTTATAACACTTCTATCATTCAGCACACTATCCCTATGATCGATAACGAGAAACCCGTCCAACAAAAGCTCAGAAAAATCCACCCCAACCTGGAAAATCAGATAAAAACGGAGCTGAATAAGTTCTTGAGAGCCAGAATAATTTTCCCGGTCAGACATTCCAAATGGGTATCCAATATGGTACTTGTTAGGAAGAAAAACAGAGATATTAGAATCTGCATTGACTTCCGAAATCTCAACAACCTGTCAGAAGGACAATTTTCCCCTCCCACCTATGGAGCAAATATTACAGGCTGTAGCAGGCTCAGAATTGATGTCTTTCCTGGATGGATTTTCAGGATATAATCAAGTGCTGGTGCACCCAGACGATCAGCTAAAAACCACCTTCCGAACTAAGTGGGGTACCTACTGTCACACGGAATCTGTCAAGGGTGCGGACACGACTGACCTTCCTAGAAGTCTAAGACATTCTAATGACAAACAAGACAAAATGGAGTGATCTTTCTCTAAATACACCTTTTACAACATGAAAACTACAAGTGTTTAGGCTTACCTTATTCCAAAACGCTGTTGTTGAAGTCCGTTCTTGACGATCCGGATGAGCTCCTCCTTCAAGTCAATTCCTGCAACCACAAACAATCAAACAATTACCAAGCACTTGCATTTCATATAATAAAACATATATTCAACATGCAGACCAAGGAACACATGAAATAACTCATTAACACAAGCTATTGAGAAAAATAAACCAGTTTGTATTAATAACGAAACAAAGAAACTCTTACAACCTGGCCTTGGTGTTGTGCAAGTTCCTCCCAGGGTCCATCAAGGGTTTTCCTCTACTTTGACAAAGCTCACCCTCTCCCAAGTAGAATCAAGTGAAGACAATCTCTCCTCACAAAGGCTCTAATGGAAGACCTAAATCCTGCAGCATTTACCCAAAGAAAATGTATAGCTCCAACCTCCTCTCCTTCTGGCTCAATGCCTTTATTTATAGTGCTGTAAAGAGGTTATTCAGGTCCACTATCAATGGGATCATCCCCCTCTTTGGGTGGGATAGCTCCCTTATTGATGGGATAAGTTCCCCCTTAATAGAGATACATGAACCAACTGGAGGCGCATCCATTTCATCAAACCGACCTCTAGAATGTTCTAGAAGTAACCACAAGTAACTTTTTCAAGATAAAACTCGCGCATTTTGCCTTTTACAGAGGGACGCACCTGTCCCTTAACATACAGAGCGTCCATGGACGCAGATTTTGTGAACATGGTCAGCGTCCCCGCAGGTAAGGCTAGAGAGAACCTGCGACCCCAGAGATAAACATGATTTTTACAAGACTTTCTCTCTTCTTTGAGTTTGAGATGGATAATAGAGGCATGAGACTTGCCTAAGAGGGTAGCATGACTTGTTGATTTGAGCCATACTAACTGTAAGTAGTCAAGGTGACATTTTTTAGTGTAACAGATTGCCCCCTAAAGTGCGAAGCCTGGAATAGAATAGGGTTTTGTAATTCTAGGAAGGGTGAAGCGCTTTATCATTTCAAGGATTGCCTTGTGGATGGCCTGGTTGGAACCTGCAATTTTCAACACAAAATACATGGATAAGATTATATCATCACTGAGGTAGGCATTCCCATACTCAGATTCAAAACTTTAACTAATGGACTAACTATCCTGATACAGGAATGATCTTGCAGTACATTATTTTTATAGACTTTTGTAGACACAGTATGGACGCAGCCATCTGTTTATGATAAGTCTACATAGACAATGAATACAAAACTCCTCGCAGCCTGGATGGTAGAAACTAGATCCAGGGTCTTCACTTCTACTTCCCGAATTGGTACGATTCTAGCCATGTGATTAAATGATTCGATGTCGAACATGGTAGAAACCACTTGATTACCAGTCAATGATGTAAACTGTTAACAAGCGTGAGAGAAACCACCAGTAATGTCAATGGTCCTCAAAGTACCAAGCACAACCCGTGAAATGTGAATAGATGTTTTGATGTCGAACACTTCACGGAATCCTCTGATCGAAAGTCAATGATGTAAACTGACGTCAAAGGCGAGAAACCTGCCATTGATGCATGCAGACTTCAAGGTACTGTCGATTCCTAAGTCATCTTTCTAGATAATGTGTCGATGTCGATAGAAAGCGACCCGTTGCAGGCAAGCCCGCAACACGAAATCATTGTTCAAGTTGAAGAAATGTTGCTGTAAGGACTGACTCAGGGATGGTCAAATGGATGACAAGTATTTTGCAGATGAAAGTTTTGCTTGCAGACCTCTTGAACACATAACGACACAACAGATGGTTTGGTGACGAATAACTCAAAGTTGATCCCTGAACCCGGTTAAAGATTTTCAAAGTGATTTAGTCAACTGTGAGGTAAAAGATTTCCCAACCCAGGTGAATGAAAAGTGTCGTGTTCAAGAGCGGTAATAAAGTTTCTTCTGAGGCAAAAGGTGACAAATAGGTTCATTCTTCTCTTTTTTCCCCCACCATTTCTGGCAAGTACCTCTTTATTTTTAACAAGCTTGAGGAGGATAACATATGCTTGATTATAAGCTCATCCTTCGGACGAGTCCAACCTAGTTTAAATGCGAACCCTAGGAAGGAGTGGTTCGTTCCTGTTTGTAATTGAACAGGTCCTTTACTGTAAAAGTTTAACGAGCCCAGTATAGGAGAAACTCGGCGTTTTTCATTTTTAGAGAGTCTGAAAAACTTAAGGAAACTCCACGTTGAACTTTTTCGTATATTTGTGTCCCTCAAGCCCGAAAAAGTATAAAATAATACCTGGGGGAACCGCTTGATCTTGCGACCAAGGAGTACTTTCATAATAGTGTCGTTGACCTGAAAAGTAAAAAGCGATCAAAGACACGTCGTTTTATTTCCTTATCGAGTTTGAAACGACAAAAACCCGGCAATCTTTTCCTGATTTTGCGGTCAGAAAAGAGCTAAAAGGGGACCGTCTTTTAATTCCGTTTTAACGAGTGAAAAAGAAACACTCGGCGATCTTTTCATGTTTTAGGAGTCAGAAAAGGGCTTAAAAGATGACTCTGAAATTTTGTTTGTGAAAAATTACAATTTCCCTCGAAATCCCTTCGTCCTGCACAAAAGCGACACATTACTCATACCTGTTTAAAATAGGCAAAAATACATTTGAAAACATCTTTTCATGGTAAAAAATGAACTAATTCATCCAAAAAACCTATAAAAAGACCTTTTACCATGTCATTTTTACCGTTTCACTGTTGAGGTTGAAAAAGGAGCTTTTGACAAGAAACTTCCCGTGGTTGCTGCGGAAAATCTGACCGTCGGAATCGAACGCCGCTTCACCGAGGTATTTTACACATCCCACTCTTCATTTTTATCCGTTTAGTTTTTTGTTTTCGGTCTCTGTTTCATTTTTTGGGGGGGTTTTGGGTTCAAAATGCGCCCCTCGGCGGACGCAGGTGCCCTTCGGGTGACCCGCGTCCCCCGACTTTTTCTCACACGGGAAAAAGGTCGGGGAACGCAGTTCGCCTTCAGGCGAGCTGCGTCCGGACGCCCTGTGCTACAAAGCCGGGGTGCGTCTTCCGCAAAGGGCGCATTTCAAAACCCTAGCTCTCTCAAAAAACCACCAAATTTGCTCAAATTAATTTCTAATTGACTCTTTTGATGTGCAGGACCTTAAACATGTTAGACTGGAGAGAGAGAGAGCACGTAGAGGACGATGAAGCTGCGATTAACCACCAACCCTCTCTGGATGCCTTAAGAACATGTGGATTGTACAAATATTGGACCATACCGGGCATGAGGGGCCAGGTAAGATTTTTGGAATGGCTGGTTGAGCGATGGAACGTTCAAGATCAATGTTTTTACATTGGAGGGCACCAGCTCGAGATAGAGCCCTCGGATGTATACTTTCTCACTGGCTTGCCAAACAGAGGTGAGCAACTCAACCTTGCGGGGACCAGGCCGGGTGGCCAATCCCTTGATGATCTCCGCGAGGAGTGGTGCAGACCAGGGACTCGCCATAAAAAAGGCGTGGAGATAAAGCACATCGCTCTGGCGGAACTTAGAGTTATTGCATTTACGGTCACTAGGATTTGTGGCGCGGCCGCCTTGCACATTGCCTCCGGATCCCAAATGCGGATGGCAGTTGACTGTTACCAAGGCACCATCTTCAACTGGTGCGAAGCTGTGTCGGCTCATATGAAGAGCCAACTAACCAAGGCAAAGAACGGACGACTAAAGACTTTTGGATATGGGCCTCTAGTCGTGAGCTTTGCCTTGGAGAGAGTTCCTATGCTGATCCCTCAGCAACTCACTGTTGATGACTTGGGTCCTCGGGAGCCAAAGCTTGTTCGATGGGTTGCGGTGATGGCCCGGCATCCTGACGAGGGTGCTGCAGTGGTTCGATTCTCAGACAGTTACTTCGACTGGCTAGAGGGCCAGCTTTTTGTGATACAAGACTTTCCATATGCCGGAATGGATTTCAGAGGTGATCCGGACATGGTTCTTCCACAGGGAGAACAATGGGATGACAGAGGTACTTTCATTTTCACAAGTTTTCTAATTATGTATTTTTTATTTTTCATATATATCGTCTCAAAGTAACAGTAAAATTTTAAAAATGCAGATGTTGGACCACAGCGTCCAGCCAATCTCCGGCCTTACGACAGACGACATCCAGCTGCACCGGCACCGGCCCTACAGGATGCGACAGCAGAAGTACTAGCCGATTTGGAGCATGATCTAGAGCGTCTCACGGCAGATATACCTGAGACTACTATGGATGATATTCCAATGAGGCTTCAGCGCTTCGTGGTCGCGGTCCCTGGACCGTTTAGGAGATTTCTGCGTAAGATAGCCCGCGCAGTGGTGTCGTACAGAGAGCACCACCAGTGATTGACTAGTCACTTTTGTAGTCACATGTGACATTTTTGACTTTTTGCACTATCATTTTGCCGATCATAAGGTGTGTTAAACCTATGATCGAAGACGATGTATATATTTTTGGACACACTTCTATCTATATCTATATATCACTATTACCGGCTTATCTTGTTTAACATGTATGATGAAATGTCTTTAAATTTACTTGCATGATTATTATAAATGTCTGTCCAACACTCGAGAAGCAATTGCATCTGCTAATGTATTCAAAGACCTTGGAATATGTTGATATTCAATGTAATCAAATTCACGTTCCAAGAGACGCACTCTCAAAAACAACCTTAATAACACAGGATTTCTAATGGCATAAACTCTATTAAGCTGTAATACAACAAGTTCAGAATCTAACCTCACTATCAAACGTCGAATTCCAAATGAAATAGATTCGGATAATAATTCAACCACTGCACTGTATTCTGCAATGTTATTCGTTGTTTGACCGAGGCTTACCCCATGCATAGAAACTAACTCGTCAGAGGGTGAATAGATAACCCAAGCTGCGGAAGAGATATTCCGTGTACTACGACAAGCACCATCAGCAAATCCAATGTATGTTTGGAGAGGCGTCGACATCTACAATATCAAGAGTAAAACCAAGATGAGCCAAAATAATGACGAAAAACCACACTTGCTAAGCTAAGCACACTGACTAAACTAACACACTTGCTAGCTAGAAAGGAAATCTAACCTATCTAAAAATTTCTCCATCCATCATTTTAAGCATAATACCTCTTTAGGTAAAGTCCATTTCTGGGTTTGCCCAAAGAGTCCCCATCAAAATCAACTAACTCATAAGCCCCTTTTGCTAGCTTTCGCTTTACAATGTAGGGCCCATGCCACATGGGAACGAATTTTCCAGCACCTAGCTTATCGTTCGCTTGATCATATAATAGTACTAGGTCTCCTTCCGAAAAACTTCGAGGGGTTACATTTTTATCGTACTGAGCTTTCATTCGTTTCGCGTGAGTCTCGATAGCTAAAGTAGCGTCACGTCGAGTCTCATCTAATTTAGCTAAGTATAACAACCGTTTCTCCTCTTCGGAAGTAGCTGGAAGTAATTCGACAGCCATTTGAAGTGATGGGATTTCGCACTCAATAGGTAACACAGCTTCTAAGCCATAAACTAGCTGAAAGGGGGTGAAACCTGTTGAATTTTTCACTGAAGTTCGATATGCCCATAGCGCCGAAAATAACATGTTATGCCAATTCGTTCGATGGATACCAATGATCCGTCGAATCATGACGACTAGAACTTTGTTGATTGACTCAACCAAACCGTTGGCTTGCGGATAATAAGGTGTAGAGCTATCGTGGCGCAAACCAAGCTGGCTTGTAAGCTCAGTCATCATGACATTTCGAAAATGGCTTCCATGGTCCGTAATGATTGCTTGTGGGACACCAAACCTAGTTATGATATGATTGAATACGAAAAGTGCAGCTGTCTTGCCGCTTGCGTCGAATGTAGGCATCGCCTCGGCCCACTTAGTAAAATAATCAACCGCAAGGATGATATACGCATGCCCCCCGGCCGAGTGAGGGTTACAAGTAATAAAGTCAATGCCCCATTTGGCGAATGGACCAGCGGCAATTATAGGGTGGAGAGGAGCAGGTGGAGCGCGCATCTTGCGATCAAACACTTGACAGTTGTGGCATTTTCTGACGGCAAGGATACAATCTTTAAACATAGACGGCCAGAAATAGCCAGCGCGCAACACCTTCTGAGCTGTGGCATACCCAGACATATGACCGCCACATGCTCCAGAGTGACAATCATTCAAAACTCTCTCAGCCTCATCGTGAGTTAAACAACGTCGAAAAACTAAGTCTGCCCCCAGGCGATAAAGTGTATCTCCAATAATTCTGTATTGCTGGGATTGAAACCGAATTTTTCGACGGTTTTCCTTGGAAGTTTCAGGCCGAAAGGTTTGGGTTTGGAGATAGATGATTATATCCCCATACCACGGATCTACAGTGCTAATAAGAAACAAAGATTCGTCCGCAATGGACTCCTCTGCCACAGTCTCTGTGTCAGCACTCGGGAAATCACACATCAATTCCGCGAAGACTAAAGATTTCTTAGACTTGGACTTCTCAAACTCCAAGTCGAACTCTTGCAGGATGACGATCCATTTAGAGTACTTGCCCCCTAGCAGTTGTTTTGTCAAAATATAAATCATAGGGTTGCAATCCGAAATAACAGTAGTTTTGCGGAGAAGAATGTAGTGACGAAAACGCTGGACAGCTTGAACGGCTGCCAGGGCCAATTTCTCCACATGTGAATATTTTAACTCAGTTGGATTTAAGGTTCTGCTAAGGTAATATATCACATGCTCTGCCTTGAATTCATCTTCTTGAACTAACACCATTCCAATGGTGGAATGCGAAGCTGCGAGGTATAAGAAGTAGTCCTGGTTGTAGTTGGGAGGATGCAATAACGGTGCATGGGTCAACGCGTGTTTCAGTGCATCAAAAGATTGTTGAGCAATCTCGTCCCAAAAGAATTGTACGTTCTGTTTCAACAACCGTGTAAAACCTTTAGTGACCTCGGCGTAGTTAGGGATGAATCGGCGTAAAAAGTTCGCTTTCCCTTGCAAACTTTGGAGTTGGCGCAAACTCGAAGGAGGAGGCAATTGGATGATAGCCTCGACTTTCGAGGGATCGACGCGAATGCCGGTTTTGGAAACAACAAATCCCAGCAATCGACCTGTTTCTATACAGAAAACACACTTGTGGGGATTCAACCGAATTCGATAATGCCTACACCTCATAAAGATTGCTCGTAAATGGACAAGGTGATCAGCTCGGTGTAAAGAATGAGCAGGCAAATCATCGAGATAGGGTTGCACAATGTGCTTGATGTCATGAAATGCATAAGACATGGCCCGTTGAAAAGTAGCACCGGCATTCTTAAGGCCAAAAGGTAATTTGCAATAAGCAAATGTCCCCCATGGACAAATGAATGCCGTTTTTGGTTGATCGGCAGGTAGAATATTGATTTGATTATACCCTGAGAAACCATCCATGAAGGAAAACATCTCACTTCCGGCACAATCATCAATAATTTGATCGATATAAGGCGTAGGATAGTTGTCTTTTGGACAAGCTCGATTGATATCCCTATAATCGATACAGATTCTTATTGTTCCTTGTTTTTTATTGACGGGAACAATATTCGATACCCAATCCGTTAACGGGATCGGATAAATGAAACCTGCTTTCAACAGCTTTTCGACTTCGGCTTTGATTGCAGCTGCTTTTCGAGGGTGAATCTGACGCAACCGTTGCCGAATGGGTTTAGCATCCGGGTAGGTTTTGATTTCATGAACAACAATGGCAGGATCAATTCCCGGCATTTCTTCGTAAGACCAGGCAAACACGTCGCGGAATTCTTGGAATAGGGCCTTGTAAGTTTGGATTTCTTCTTCAGTACATGCGGCACCTATATGAATGTTCTCCTGATTCCGGGCTTCACTGAAATATCAATGGGAATAGTACGAGAAATATTCCCTAAATTCAGCTCTGAATCAGAATGTTTCGTTGGATCCTGAGCGTCTTTGACATATTCAGCGGTAAAGATAGATGAAAAATCATTTTCAAATGCATCATCCTTAGGTAAAAACGAAGATCTGTGATGGAGATCGTCCCATGGTAGATCATCTACACTTAGGATTTCGCGAAGTTGTTCGTCAGATGACACTTCTTCGGGAAACGTTATCCGTTCTAAGGGTGAGGTGAAAAGTGACTCTTCACTGACCACATTCATTTGGTCGGTTGAATGAAAGTCGGTAAAAGACATAAGAGCTTCATAAGCAATCTCATACGGACTCAACGGCATAACATCACCGAGTGAGTCTAGCTCAGAGTCAGAGGGAACATACCAAGGATCATCATAAATAATGTTTTCTGACGTGATCATATGAATTGTTGCGAACGAAGGGTCTGCATTGAGTGGAGGGAGAGGAAAAGTTCCCAGTAAACCGGAATCCTTAACTAAACCTACACCAATGTCCCTATAAGGGATTGTCGTTTTACCAACATGCTGGATAGTTTCTAAAGAGGTTGGGTCGGATGAAAAGTATGTCAGCTGATCAATAGTCACGATCTTACCGTTATGTGGAAACTTAATGACTCTGAAGACCGATGAAACGACCGCTGTCATAGCATATGACCAACTTCGACCCAAAAGAAGGTTGTAGTCTAGAGGGGCATCAACCACTTCCACATCCAGACTAACGGTTTTACCTTCGACCCCTATAGGCAATTCTTGTAGAATACCAAACGGACGGAACCCACGGCCATCAAAGGCCTTAAGGATGGTGGGGGATTGGTTCAACGAAGGAGAACCAAGCGATCTCCAACATTGAATCGACATAATACACGTAGAAGCTCCCTCATCAATCACAGTCCGATGAATAGGCCTGTTTTTGACTATCACTGGAATTTGGAAAGCCATTTGATGGGGGAGACGCGGTGTACTACTTTCTAGATCAAAGATCATTAGGTTCGGGTCCTGAACATCGACAGCTCCAATAGCCGACAAAAGCAATTTTCGTTGCGCTGGACATGATTGCAGCACTTCGAGTGCCGACATTGCTGAAGGTGAAACAGCTAAGTCTTCAACAATGTTGTAATTCTGGGCTGCTCTCGCATGTGGATTGAAAGCAGACCTTCGAAGTACACCCTTGGCGGGCGGCTTAATCACTAAGTCTGGGTTAGGTTTTTCGATCTGTAGTGGATCGGAACCAGGAGCTGAGGTTGATGGGTTAGAGTTAGAAGATTCTGCTTCTTTACCATCAACAGGAGCCTTACTACCATAATCTTGCGATCGAGTCGCAATCCTGACATGAGACATCATCAAAATGGGTTCTTCACTGGCATTCGAAGAAGAACCTATCATCTTATTTTCCTGCTCGGGAATGGATTCTTTAACACAGCAGGAGTGGGAGAACCTTTAACTATTTTCACTACCTCGGCCCGATGAGGGCAGTCTCTCGTAAAATGATCTTCTTCACAAATAAGACAAGGATAACGAGGTTTGCGCTTTTCGTCATTAGTTTCCGACTTTTCCGTTTTCTCCTTTGGAGCCTTGTCTGCTTTAGCCTTCTTCTTTCCTTTCTTCTTTCCACCGTTTTTGGATTTGGCCGTAGATGACTCTACAGCGTGAATGTCGGCGGTAAGTTCAGGAGGAGAAGACTCTCCTGTCGGAGAATCAGGCAAAGTGATAATTGGAGTATTGGAGGTCTTGGAAGACTTCTTCTTACTCTTCGTAGTCACGATACCGATCATACCATCAGCGGCATGAGATCCCGAAGGAGCAGCAGCGATTTGGTTTGACTTTGGAAGATCCGGAATTTTCTCGTGTAACGTACCCGACTGAGTGTAAACTAAGTCAAGGTATTGTGCCTGAGCAATGACTTGCTCCTCAGTAACTACGCCGGCCTTAGCTACATCTTCAGTAATTCTTGGTAATAATGATTTTACAAACCATTCAGCTAAAATTTGGTCCGGGATAAAAACTTTCACTAATCTTCTTCGACGTCTCCACTCATGGATGTGATCAGAAATGTACGTGGATGTCGATTGTTTTAGCGAAGTTAATAATTCCGTACCATTATCGTATCTGACTGGTAACTGAAAATGAGTTAAGAATGAAGTAGCTAACTGGCTAAAGTTGTAAAAAGAAGCCCGTGGCAACTCAATGTACCACTTGGCTGCGAGACCAATGAGTGTACGCTGGAAAAGACGTAAGCGGATAGAATCATCTGAGATGGAATTTGATGCACACCAGAGGTGGTAAGTCATCACGTGATTAGACGGATCCTCTCCAGACTTACCTTCGAACTTGGGTATATCGCTGGGCAACTTATTTGGCATTGGCGGCCAGAACGGAAGATATTGAATTGGATCGTTCGTTAGGCGCGTCAAGTCGGGTAAATCTAAAGTTGCAATAAATGGTAACTGCCGGTTAGGATCTCTGAAACTCTGAGTCACAATACCAGCCCCAGGAGGAGGATATCCAGGATAACTAGGAACAGGATTCGCATTGGGGATATTATATCCTCCTGGAAAACCAGGATTAACCGGACCGTACTGGGGTTGTTGAGGTGGTTGATAATTGTACCCAGGATACGGTTGATACTGGTAAACCGGTTGTTGGGCAGCTTGCCCAGGTTGATACTGTCCCTGGTACGGAGGTTGAACAAATTGAGGTTGAGTAGTAACAACCGTACTTGTACCAGGTTGGCCTGCAGGCATCTGGACTGTGGTTTGAACCGTGGGTCCAGACAACGGTACAGATGTCTGAGGAGCGGTTACAGGGACAGTAGAAACCGGAGCTGCCGATACTCCAGATGTAAGCATGGTAGATGAAGCGGTAGTTGCTGCAGCCGTGTGAGGTGGAGTACTCGGTGCAATTGGCGGCTGAGTAACTACAGAAGTTACAGGGGTCTGAACACTTGACTGGACAGGTTGCGGTTGCTGGGGTGGACCAGGAACTGCAGGTTGTCCTGCTTGAGGTACCGACTGTATACTTGGTTGCGACATCTGTTGACCCTGTGACGGATCCCATGTTAACATTCCAGGGTATTGACTCGTAACAGGTTGAGGATACTGAGATCCATAGCCGTATTGAGGATAGGGTTGATAACTGTAAGGTGTAGTCCCATATGATTGCCCTTGAGGTGGTTGATAACCTTGACCAGGGTATTGACCCGTAGGTTGATAACCTTGAGGTAAATACGAATACTGGGGTTGACCTTGACCTTGAGGTTGGTATCCTTGAGGTTGATACCCTTGGGGTTGATACCCTTGGGGTTGCCATCCTTGAGGTTGCCATCCTTGAGGTTGATACTGATACTGAGGTTGACTTTGGGGTACATATTGAGGCTGGGGTTGATACCCTTGGGGTTGATACCCTTGAGGTTGCCCCCCAGTCACAAATGAAGTACCTTGAGGTTGCCCCCCAGGCATTAACGAAGGTTGCCCCCCAGGCGGTAATTGGCCACCTTGAGGTTGGTTAATGGGAGTTGAACCTGACATCATATAAACTTCACCTATACTCAATGGTACATTACCACTGTTTCCAACTAATAACCCATGATCAACAGGTTGAGGAGATGCTCCCGCAAAGGTACCAGAAAGTGATTGATACCCAGTAGGAACAGAAGGACCGCCATGTAAAAATGATTCAGGACTTTGTGAAAACACAGATGACTGACCAGACATATTTACAGGAGAATGAATTCCTCTAGGTGGAACCGGAGTACGAGGTGTAGAAAAACCTACTGAGTTGTCTAAAAAATTGGTTAATGCAAGGTACCAAGATTCACTTCTAGGAGGACTGTAAAAGATGGATTCACGCTCCCTTAGATCAAGGGTAATTAGATCTTCAGAATCAGAAACGCCTATTTCTTCCTCTGGAACAAGTTCTTCTATAGCAATTAATCCAACAGGAAGATTTTCGGTGATAATTCTTTCTATTCTTGGTGAATCAGGAACACTAGGAGTTGGAGTAACAGGTTCTGAAATTTCAGGTTCTTCGCCTGTTTCACTGGCAGATGAAAAACTACCAGCAAGCTCGGAAACTGTAACAGCTTCGGGATTGTAACCTGTTTCTAATCTTTGGTAATCTGGATGGACTACCAAGGAAGATTCTCCTTCTTCAGGTGAACCTACTCTACTGCCACTAGGAGGAGTTACAAGGACCTTTAAACCCTCTAAATAACTGGGGTCGTCTCGAGGAGGTGAACCCCTAAGTTCACGGGATCTTCTCAACAATTCGGCCACAGAAACAACTTCAGGAGACTGGCCCGCAATGCGACGGGACCTTCTCGGTAATTCCGCCACAATTAAAGATTTTAACTACAACACACGAAATCAAAGTAAAAAATTTCAAATCAAACCACCTAAAGTCTTCTAAAGAACCAATCAAATTTGAAGCACACGCCTAAATAATCTAGAGCGTCAAACCACACACAAACAGTAGTCTTCCGGACCAAAAGCGCTAGTTGGTGATTAGGCCCAACCTCGCAGGATTCAGTACAGAAATAGTGGGTGGAACAGTTACCCCGGCAACCTGCTTAATGAATAGACTGGACCAAGTTCCTCCACTTTAACCGTCTCGAAGTGAAGCGAACCCCCCAGAAAATCCAAGTGAGTATAACCGACGTCTGCTCCAGGTACAGTGGGACCTTCCCTCCACCGTCACCTTGGGTAGAATCCTAGATATTATGGCCACTAAGGTTACCAATCACAACAATTACACCTGGGGGAACAGTCTAAACTCCGACAGCACGCAAGGGCAGAGTAGCAAGCTCCAATCCCCTTACCGGCTCCTTGACAACAATCCAAGGTTTACCGATAAGTGACCCCTGGCTCCTCGACAATGGTTAATCCGAGGTTTACCGTTTGTAATACGTACTGCCTGGCGTCGTTCCCAACGAGGGAGGAATGATCCCCTCACTGGTTCGGACACGAGCTCGTGTTTCTCCTTTAAGAGGAGCTTTCCCAGAATGTAACTGAAACAATTGGATTTGTTCTACTCAAGATAGACTATCTGTTTGGTTTTGTAGTCTTGGAGAGTTAAGTACTCACCTACTCCAAGACCCTAGCCTAAGCTATGTTGGTGCTTCAGAGCCCTAGAAAAATAAAGATTACTAGATTGATTTTAATTTAAGCGTTACTTTTAAGGTTGTTTCTTAAGTCAAAAGGTGATGGAAGTGAAACTAGTGGTGTGTTGACTCGACTCGAAACCACTACAAAATGCACCTAAAATGATTTATCCACTACTTTACTTTTTCGATGAATTGCTTAACTAAAAAGTTGAGAGAATGCAATCTTTATAAAAGCAACTTCTTAATTGAAGACAATCAAAGAAACAATTCGTTTTTCTTTTCCAAGCATAAAAACATAACTTCTCTTTACATGCACGAAAAAAAACTCTTTTCTTCTTTTGAAAACAAAAAGCTACTTGAAACAAGACTTTTTAAGAAGATGTTTTTGTATTTTTCTTTTAATAAAGCAAATAAATCTAATATAACCAAAAAACAATCTTAACAACTCTTAAAATCTATGAAAATGCACTCATAAGCAAACTAAAGGCAAATTTACTCTAAGCAATCTTAACGAGGCCAAAACTAACAATGATTATTTCTAAGGTGTTTTACTTGATCACAATCAAATCAAGGACTAGCTTATTGCAGAACCAAAAACTAGTCAAAACAAAATTCTAATCTTTTTGTCCTTTTTGAAAATGGAAATCAATACTTTAAAAACAAGCAATTCGAAATTTGACCCAAAACAACTCAAATGACAAGTTGCTCAAACAAGGAGACTTTACGGCAGGCTCAACTTCTAAGAAGGTTGACTAACCAGAGATATCTAAGGCTGGACAACTTTCTAAGCTCAAAGTCACTACAAAGCCTTTCCAAAAATCAAACCCTAGGTCTAAACTTCGTTGAAAACCACTAAAACACTCAAAGCTCACAAAACGAGTTCAGGTGAGAATTCTTGACAGGGTACTAAAGGATCTGGGCAGAAAACACTAAGAAAAAACAAAATCTAAAAGTAATTTAAGGCAAAAATGGAATTTTCTTAACTTTTACAGGAAGACGCAGGCCACCCGTTGTCACAGGTGCGGCCCCGCACTGTGCAGTCGACAACAGCGCGTCCAAGGACGCACTGTGCAGCACACAGAGACTGCGTCTTTCTGGAAAAAGGAAGAAAAACTAAAGCCAACTAAATCTACAGCTAAGCCACCCAAATACTAATTCTCACAGTCAAAAACCAGAAAATAAAAATGATTTTCTCAAAGCAAAGTTCATATAAAGGAAAAGACTCTCTCATTAATGGATTCCCCAGCGGAGTCGCCAATTTGTCACACGGAATCTGTCAAGGGTGCGGACACGACTGACCTTCCTAGAAGTCTAAGACATTCTAATGACAAACAAGACAAAATGGAGTGATCTTTCTCTAAATACACCTTTTACAACATGAAAACTACAAGTGTTTAGGCTTACCTTATTCCAAAACGCTGTTGTTGAAGTCCGTTCTTGACGATCCGGATGAGCTCCTCCTTCAAGTCAATTCCTGCAACCACAAACAATCAAACAATTACCAAGCACTTGCATTTCATATAATAAAACATATATTCAACATGCAGACCAAGGAACACATGAAATAACTCATTAACACAAGCTATTGAGAAAAATAAACCAGTTTGTATTAATAACGAAACAAAGAAACTCTTACAACCTGGCCTTGGTGTTGTGCAAGTTCCTCCCAGGGTCCATCAAGGGTTTTCCTCTACTTTGACAAAGCTCACCCTCTCCCAAGTAGAATCAAGTGAAGACAATCTCTCCTCACAAAGGCTCTAATGGAAGACCTAAATCCTGCAGCATTTACCCAAAGAAAATGTATAGCTCCAACCTCCTCTCCTTCTGGCTCAATGCCTTTATTTATAGTGCTGTAAAGAGGTTATTCAGGTCCACTATCAATGGGATCATCCCCCTCTTTGGGTGGGATAGCTCCCTTATTGATGGGATAAGTTCCCCCTTAATAGAGATACATGAACCAACTGGAGGCGCATCCATTTCATCAAACCGACCTCTAGAATGTTCTAGAAGTAACCACAAGTAACTTTTTCAAGATAAAACTCGCGCATTTTGCCTTTTACAGAGGGACGCACCTGTCCCTTAACATACAGAGCGTCCATGGACGCAGATTTTGTGAACATGGTCAGCGTCCCCGCAGGTAAGGCTAGAGAGAACCTGCGACCCCAGAGATAAACATGATTTTTACAAGACTTTCTCTCTTCTTTGAGTTTGAGATGGATAACAGAGGCATGAGACTTGCCTAAGAGGGTAGCATGACTTGTTGATTTGAGCCATACTAACTGTAAGTAGTCAAGGTGACATTTTTTAGTGTAACACCTACGCGTATCGAAAGATGCCGTTCGGTCTGATCAACGCCGACGCTACTTTTCAAAGAGCTATGGATATTGCGTTCAAAGGGTTAATCAATAAATCAGTAGTGATTTACCTAGACGATATAACTGTGTACTCCAAAAAACGAAGCGACCATCTCAGAGATTTGAAGCAAATCTTTCAAAGATGTTTAAGGTATGGAATCTCGCTTAACCCGAAGAAATCTTTTTTCGCGTTGAGTGAAGGAAAATTGCTAGGATTCATAGTGTCCAAATCGGGCATTCACATCGAATCTGCCAGAATCAAAGAAATTTCCGAGATATCCATGCCCCATAACAAAAAGACAATGCAATCTTTCCTAGGACAGATCAATTTTTTGAAAAGATTTGTCCCAGATTTTTCACGTATTATTTCTCCTTTACAAAAAATGATAAAAAAGAATTCAAACTTTAAATGGGGTCTAGACGAGCACGAAGCGTTTA
This sequence comes from Pinus tabuliformis, assembly GCA_031772625.1. Lineage (NCBI taxonomy): Eukaryota > Viridiplantae > Streptophyta > Pinopsida > Pinales > Pinaceae > Pinus > Pinus tabuliformis. Next base: position 255,204,629 of record CM062805.1, read on the forward strand.
ACTTAATCAAACAAGCCATCATCGACGCTCCATCCCTAGCAACCCCAAATTTTTCAGAACCATTTGTCTTATACACGTTTGCCTCAGAGCATTCTTATGCTGCGATCTTGACCCAGGCAAACAAAGAAAAGGCAGAAGCCCCAATCGCATTCTTTAGCTCAAACTTACAAGGTGCTGAGCTGAAATATTCGGACGTAGAAAAACAGGCATATGCTGTCTTTAAAGCAGTCAAATATTTCAGACCCTTCTTGCTAAAGGCCCATACCAAGGTCATAGTACCATTCCCGGCAGTAAGAAACCTCCTGATTCAGAAAGACGTGGGCGAAAAGAGAGCGAATTGGATCACCGCCTTACAAGAATACGACCTGGAAATCAAGCCGACACACATCGTAAGAGGCCAAGGCTTCTGCAAGATGTTAGCTGGAGCATCACAAATCCCCGAAGAGTCACCTGAAGAGGTACACGCGTATGAGGTAAGCCTAAACGACGCAGAATCATTTTATGCCGACATCATTTATTTCCTAAAGAACGTATATGCTCCATTTCACCTGGATCACATAAAAAAGAGAGCCCTGAGGTTAAAAGCTAAACAATACCAGCTCGTAAATGATGTCTTATTTAAAAGAAACTATGATTCTGTGCTTCTTAGATGTCTTGAGAAAACTGAAGCCGAAAAGGTTTTGCAGGAACTCCACGATGGACCAGCAGGTGGACACTATGCTGGAGAAGCCACCGCACACAAGATCTTACGTGCAGGATACTATCGGCCCACGCTGTTCAAAGACTCGTACAATCACGTGAGAAAATGCCAAGTCTGCCAAACTGCTGCAGGAAAACAAAAGAAGTCATCCATGCCACTGCAGCCGGTTAACATCGAACAGCCGTTCAGCCAATGGGGCCTGGACATAATAGGTGAGATCGTTCCTCACTCCTCTAAACAACATAGGTATATCCTCATTGCAACCGACTATTTTACTAAATGGGTAGAGGCAGTTCCGCTCAAGACAGCTAATTCTGAAAACATTGTTGAATTCATAGATCAGTTTATCATTACTAGGTTTGGATTGCCGACGGCCTTAATATTTGATAATGCTTCATATTTTTCTGGAAATACCATGACTGAGTTCGCGCTCAAAAGAGGGTTCAAACTGAATTATTCTGCCAACTACTACCTGCAAGGTAATGGGTTGGCTGAATCAACGAACAAGAACCTAATCAGGATTATCAAAAAGACAGTTGACCAAAACCAAAAGAATTGGCACAAAGCGCTGGTAAACGCCTTATGGGCAGACAGAATTACCAAGAAAGCCTCTATCGGGATTTCTCCCTTTAATTTGGTTTACGGGAGAGAAGCAGTTCTTCCTACTCACTTACTCATCCCCTCTTTGTCCTTAGTACAATACATTGATGAAGTACCTACTTCTCCCTTACAACTAAGGCAAATGGAGGTAATCAAGTTAGAAGAACGATGAGAACAGGCCAAGAAAACCCATGCTCACCACCAAGCGCTGATAAAATCCTCTTTTGACTCGAACATAAAGACCAGAAAAAACTTCCAGATGGGTGATCTAGTTTTGAAGTGGGATAAGGCTCACGAAGAGAAGGGCAAACATACGAAATTCCAGAAGCTATGGCTTGGTCCTTTTCAAATCATAGAAGTCATAGGCCCGTCGACTTTTGTGTTGCAGGACTTGACAGGCAGGAGAGATTCTCTGCCTGTAAACAGACAAATCCTCAAAATGTATTTCCCATAGAAGGTCATCCTTCTGTTTTTGTAGGATAGTTTTAAATTTTCATGTTAGTTTTCATTTTTTTTTTATATAGATAGGGCTGGTTGTGAATGATCATAAATAGTATTCATGAAGAAACATACCATTTCTGTATCAAATTTTGATTTCACTTGTATAAATAGCAAAACTTTTCGAAAAATCTGATTTTTATTATTGACAAATAGAGTTGACTTTAACCTGAATATGATGTTAGTTTCAAACTTCACAAAGAAACCTGGGATGAGAGTAACTTTTGGCAAAAAATTGTTTTATGCCAATGCTATGAAAGGTATCATCGATAGCAAAATAGGTATTCTCTGCAAAACTGCTGTTCTTAAAACTCTATTATTGTCGTCCAGAGCTTTCTTAAGGAAAAACAATGACTTCCTCCCTGCTAAGGAAAATCGCAGCATCCAGAGAGACAATCCAAGAAAACACTATATCTCAAAGAATAAGAGGTCTCATCACGAGCCGCTTATCATGATCACAGATATTATAACTTGCTGACTTTGCCACTACTGTCTACCAAAACAGGGCAATGACTCAAGATTGTGCAATCGAAAGACAAGGGGTCTCATCACGAGCCAACTTGTTCAGCAAGAAGTATAAATCAAGTGAATGACTGTGTCATAATTTGGCCACCAAACCAAGACATTGTTCTTTAGAAAATAAAAAATCAAAAAAGAAAGAAAAAGTGTCAAAAGGATTTTTCTCTGGAATGTTGTAAATAACCTCAAGCAGGAAAAAGGATCATTGCTGGATAACATGGTAACCCTGTCGAGGCTATGGACGCTTGCGGGCAGCAGAGGCTCTACCTGCGACAAATGAGCATACTTTACAAAGCCAGTGCGCAGAGAAGACCTTATTTTGTCTTTGAGGAGACTGAGTAATGACTAGGTATGAATACAAAAAATAACCCAGGGGAAACAAACAATCAGAATCAAATAAGAAGTTGTGACGAAGCATCATTAACAGGATAAAAGGTAATACTCTATCTGTCCATAACAAAATTTAGGCATAAGAAAACTTTTCTATTTTGGAAGTGAAAATGCAATAGAACAAGCAGAGATAACTGGTTCTTCACAGTGAATCGCCATTGTTGTGGTCACCAACAACCCCCCTTTCTTCATTTGACATTAGCAATAAGGTCAAGCGAAGAGGGGACCCTGAACGAAAATCCCAAAAAAATACTTTTTCTAAAGTTTTTGTATTTCTCTCCCTAAGGCGCAAATCGCATCGCAAAGAAAGGCCGAAGCATAACTCGAGCGCAAAAAAAACAAATACTGCGAAATTGCGATGCGAAGTTCATCGCATCGCATACCTCACACGCGCCCCTTAAAAGAAAAACCTTCGAGCAATGCGATCGCCGATATGCGATATCGCAAATCGCAAGCATTACGCTATACGACGTGACCATTAAACGAGAACTTGCGATATTTGCGATTTGCGATTTGCGATCTGCGATGGCGGCGATCTGCGATCTGCGACCTGCGATCTGAAAAGACTTACCACACGATAGACCCATGCATTAAGCGCGCGCCTTGAAAGAATTTAATGACCGCATGCTTAAGTATCTAGGAATGATTGCGTTACATTTATCGAAGAGTCAAGTGATGATGGATGTCAGAATTATGCATTCATTAGAGATTAATGCTTTCACGTCAAGTCTTTTCATTTCACTCCTCCTTTGCGTAGACTGCAAGACACGCAACTGATATAAGTTTATATGCAGGAAACATCTGAAGGAAAGAGGAAAGCGCCAATCAGCAAAGAGAGAATGCTTTCGCAAAATGGATGCCACATGCAGCAGAACCGCGGATTCCAGGCTATCAGCCAACCGACACTGATGAAATTAGACTATCCAGGACTCAGAGTCAAAGGCGCACAAAAGCAGCGTATTCAGAAAAGATCCTGAAGCTAAGACTTAGTGAAGCAGAGAAAGAAGCGCATGAGAAGGAGAACGCTCCAGGGAAACCTGGAACAAAGAACGGAAGAAATTCTCGACACAGGGAGTTGCCCATGCAGCACGACTCTTAACCCACTCAGTCATTCGCACGACCGGAAACCGAAAACGGCAACAACAAAATCAGTTCGAGAAGAAACTGGGACACGCTAAGTATACACACGGCGAATACACCCAGCTAGAGAAAGGTTTTCGAAAATATCTTCTGGTCTGCCGGAAGGAAGTTCCAGCTCCTGCTATTTCCACTTTTATCTCCCGAGTGAAACAAGAAGGCGGCTAGCCGACTCTTCCCAGGAAAGCATTACACTGTTGACAACACTAAAGAGAATATACAGAAACGGTCAGGAATTAGATTTTAAGTTTAGAAATAAAGTTGCTTTTAGTAAAAGGGCGGTCATTTGAGGCCGATTCCCTAATTTCATGTAATTAATATTGATTATTTAGTAGTATTTAACCCTTCTCATGGTTTTTGGAGAAGGGTCCGGAAATCTGTCAAAAAACTTATCCTCAGAACATGCACTTCTGCACCCTCAGAGGAGGTTTTTGATGAATGGATGGATCGAGATTTATTTATGTTTGCATTTTAATATCTGTTACTGATGTTGCACTTCTGTACTCTTAGCAGATGTTAGAACAAGTAGAAATAAATCATTGTTACTTGAAGTTTATTAGTGAACTTAGTCATAAATGGTACTTTTATCTCTTGGCTAGATTCTGCTAGTATTCCTAAAGTGATATGTGGCTGAGTTCTTTGTATGTTATTGCATGAATGTCTATATTACCATTTGGCACTTCTGTACGGTGGGGTAATTTATTTATGTTTAACATATAGAAAACTGATTATGCGATATGCTGTTCACAACTACTCTGCCTAACTTCTTATGCATAATGGTTTATCTTTATTGATTTATATTCTGATATCAGTTGAATGATCTTTATTACTGGCTGCTGTTAGAAATCTTTCTAGATCGCATAACAAAAGAAAAACACCCCAGGTTAGCGTAGATTAGATGTATTTTTCTTCATTAGATTACATTAGCATAGAGTTAATTTAGAAGTTAGAATTAAAACTAGATTAGAAGAATCCTTCCCCTCTTCCTTAGATTAATACCATCAGACTCTACGCACACACACACACACCCATCACATTGGGAAACTGGTCCCATTACCCCCAGTCGGACCCGCTACTCCAAACGGGCAAGGAGCTGCCAACCAGGTTCCGGACCGGGTGGGTATCCCCCTTGTTGTTGACCCGACCTCGGGGCCCTCAACACTATCATACAACAGAACTAAGTCATTTACCTTGAAGGTGAACAGCTTAATATGGCGATTGTGTTAGGCCTTTTCACGTTGCTTTTGTACCTGCTGATAAAAATTGGCCAAGAACTGTTCCTCCTCAAGTTTTTCTAATTGCGCGAGCCTTTCTTCCAGATCTTCACAGTCTGTCATCCCTATGAGCGCTACTATGCACAGACTAGGTACGATATATTCCATCAGCATGATAGCTTCCATGCCATAAACTAACCAAAAAGGTGTTTGTCCCGTTAGTTTCTTGCACGTTGTCCTGTAAGCCCATAACACTGTAGGTACGAATAGGTCCTAATACCTTCGCTGCGCGTTGCAAACTTTGGTCAGCGCAGTCTCCAGTATTTTTTTGAATGCTTCTACTGTCCCATTGGCTTGTGGGTGATACGGTGTGCTTTTCTGATGATACAACTAGAACTCTTCTGTGAGCGTGTTGATGGTTTCGTTCAGGAAATGTGTACTTCGATCACTCATTAATATTTTTGGATAGCCAAATCGGGTCAACACGTGTTCAAACAAAAAATTCACAACTGTAGTGGTCATGTAGTATTTGACCAGCTATGTTTCTACCCATCGTGTCAAGTACTCTATCATGGTGATGATGTAGCGTGCGACCATTTTCCCCTGAGGTTTGATAGGTCCCACAAACTTGATTGCCCATTTCTCGAACGGTTGAGTGTCATTTGTGGATTCAATAGGATTTCGTCCCTTCGCAATGGTTTTTTGGTCCTTTTACATATATCATAGGCCTTACAGTGTGCTTTCGAATCCTGGTGAAGGGTTGGCCACCACAACCCTGCGCGAAGAATATTTTATATGGTCGCTCATCCTGCATAGTGTCCTCCTGCAGTGCCCCCATGTGCTTTCATGAGTATCTAACTTCATTCAAATTCAGGTACGTACCTTCACAATATCTCATCATTTCCCATTTTATATAGGTGCCCCGTGATGATAGAAAATTCTACCGTGCGCACCACCAATTCCTTCTTCTATTGGATGGAGTATTCCTTTAGCGCGGTCCTTGTTGTCACAAAGTGGATTATATCTTCGAAGTGTCTATCTGTGATGCCTACAGCAAAGAGCTGTGCATCAGGTAATCCTTCCTCGAAACTAGTAGGTTCCTTGCCTATCTCAATACGCGACAAGTGATTTGGTCCTGTGTTCAGGCATCCAGGCTTTAGCACGACCTCAAAGTCATACTATTGGAACAATATGAGCCACCTACATATGCGCCCCCCCACCACAGGATTATTGACCAAGTACTTTAGCACGGAATGGTCTGTATACATTTTGAAATGTCCTCCTAGCAAATAGTGCCAGTATTTTTGGAGCGCGTACACCATCGCCAACCCCTTGTGCTCGGTTGTGGAATAGGTCTTCTCGGCTTTGGAAAATCTACGAATTTCAAACACGATAAGGTGATCCAAGCCTTCTCCATCCTCTTGTGTGAGCACTGCTCCCAGCATGATACACGACACATCAACATGGACATGAAACTCCACATCCCATTTTGGGAAGACCAGGATTGGAGCGGAGGCCAATTTCCCCTTTAGGACATCTAGGCTCTTCATGCAATCATCATTCCAGCAAAATGTGACATCCTTTTTCAATAGTTTCTCCATCAGCATAGTGATTTGGGCATAGCTTTTGATGAACTTCCTGTAGTACCCTATGTCCCAAGGTAGTGCGCAACTGTTTAACACTTCGTAGTGCTTCCAAATTTAGAATCACTGCAATCTTTGTTGGGTTCGCCATCAGTCCCTGTTTCTAGATCACATGTCCCAATAGGTTCCCAAAGGGAACGAGGAATGTGCACTTCTTAAGGTTCAGCACAATCTGGCGTCGTCGGCAAGTATCTAGCATCAAGCGTAAGCTTGCTACGTGGTGCTTAAGCAAACCAAAGACAATCCAATCATCCAAATAGACCTACAGTAACTTGTGGATGTATTCTTTGAATGCGGCAACAACGATGCGCGAAAATATGGTTGGCGCATTCTTCAACCCAAACGGCATAATGGTGTATTGAAAGAAGCCCCATTCCATTGAAAAGGTCATCTTGCTCCTGTCTTCTGGCGCGATTTTGGTCTGGTGGTACCCTAAAAACCCATCTGTGAAAGAGTATGCTTCTTGTCTACTAACATTTTCCAATACTTCATCTGTGAACGATGTCGGGAATGGGTCGTGTAAACAGGAGTCATTCAACTTCCTGAGGTCCACACATATTCTTATCTCACCCTTCTGCTTTTTCTCCTACACTACCATAGGGCTCACCTAGTTAGATTCTTCCACCGGCTCAATAATTCTGGCTGCGAGCATTTTGTCTAGTTCTACGCAAACCTTTTCCTTATACTTCGGATTCAAGCGGTAAGGCCTCTGCTTAATCGGCTTCGCATCGTGTTTTAGGGTGATCTTCATCATCCCTAAGTCACCAACAATCCCTTTTAAGTCTGTAATCTTGGTCGGGAATAAGTCTTGGTACTCGTGGAGTAACTCAGCGACCTTATCCATGTGGCATCATCCCAATAATCACCGAGCATTGCATATTTTGGTTTATCCTTCATCCCAGTGTTTACCTGCTTTGTTTTTAGCACTACGGTGATGTCAAGATCTTCAATCAATGGTCTTCGAACCTTGCGACAGCCTTTAGTTTTTGGAATTTTAATTTTCCATGGATCCTCATCATCCTTCGTAATATTTACATTGTAACACTCTAGCGTGCAGCTCAGTTGGGTTGCCCATTCTGGCTGAAGCACTTCCATTGGCTCCTAGGGTATTTTGAAGATAGCTGGTTTTACTTCTTGTAGCACATCATCAACAGTAACCCACCAATGATCCTCAAACGTGAAGGTTAACAAGAATCCTTCACGAAAAATATCCCATTCGCTCGTGTCATGGTGGAGCTCCATCTCAGTATACCAATTCATGGGTATGATATCCAGGGTATGATAGAACAGATGCACCCACTCAGGTTGTGACTCTTCTTCATAAACCTTGGTCCATTTCACGAGGTGTGCATGTGGATCATCCTGTCCATCATACTTGTCTGTTAGCCACGTCTGAGGTTTCCCAAATTGTAGGCGCATCAACCTTTTGCATTCTCACCAGTCCTCAAAATTCTGCTGGTGCATACCCCACCACCTTGTGGGCATAGCACGTAGTGCCCATTTCAGAGCATCAAATCACTGCCATTCTGATACTTCTTTTTCAAATTTGTTCAGGAAATCATCCACCTCATTCAACCCATCATACATAGGCAGATATCTTGCTTCCGTTTCTACATAGTGCAACAACCTTGTCATCATGTTACAGTTAAGCATGGTTACCTCGTGTATCCGGTTCTACCATCGTTCTATCTCTTCATCTAAATCTAAGGTGCAGGAGATTTCACACTCCCACGAAATCCTGCCATCCACTGCAGGATTCACCCAATCCTTCTACCACACGGTTATCTTGTAGATATAGTCTAGATCGTCATCACTATTGCAGTCGCGCACCGGCTCTGTGTAGTGTGATGCTTTCGCAGGGTCTAAAGGTACCACTATGTGCAATGACTTTTTCTCAAAAATCATCTTGCGCTTCTTTAGATTTATCACTCCATTCATGTGAGTGGCCCAGTCTATTCCCAGTAGCATGGGATAGGGGTTGTTATCATCAACAATCTCTATCACTTCAGAATCTGCAAGCGCGCTCGCACCTTCGATATCTACCATAATTCCATGCAATCTTCCCATTGGTAGGATATTTTGTTGGTTCGCCATTCACAATTGAATAGGAGACCATTGCAACGTGGGCTTGCCCATGTGCTCCCATGTCTGCTTTGGCAAGACGTTCACGTCCAATCCTAGATCCAAAATCACTTGATCCATTTCATATTCCCCGATTTGCGCAGTCAATCTCATCTCTCTCCTATTCGCGTTGTGTGATTCCGAGCTTCCGGACTACGTGCATTTCTCTTGGTCCAGCACATCTAGTGATGAGTTCTTACAGTCCAGTCACCACTTTGATGTCACGCAACAGCTTCATGCATGTCTCCAGAAAGGTAGTGAGCACTGATGGGTCCATCTCTGGTTCTAGTTTGTCTTTACTACTTGAAGTGGAGGCCTCCGTTAAGCTCTTCTTAACTTCCATGAATGTCTCCTTAGCACGCTCCAAATAAAATTCTAGTTCCTTTGTTGGAGCCTTGCGAACCCAGGCACTCTCTTCAGGCTACTTGCCCTTGTCATCTCCTATCGCAATACTGCTTCAGAGCATGATGTTTACATTCGGGTCCTCCTCGCATGGGTCAGACCTCATCATTTACATGTTCTAAGTCAGGGGAGGCTGGAGTGTTCCTTTATCGCACAACCTCACTATTAGTGTGGAGTAGTCCTCCATCTCATTATCAAACTAGGTACAATATAAACATGATGCTCTCGTTAGATTTGTACAATCGTGGGCATAATGCCCTGGCCCTCCATAATTGTAACAGATCAGCTATCCATGACTCCTTCCTAGCCCCATTCCACCTCGACCTCATCTGCGCCCCTGAAACCTAGTGCGCGCCATCCCTGCATTTTGATCAAGGGATTGCGTTTTGGTCTGAACTCTGTAGGTAGGATTCTAATCCATCATCAGTCAATCACTTCTATAGGTACGCTCATCAAGGCCTACTGACCTGTAGAAATTATAGAACAACTGTTGGGATGTCTGCATATACTTCTGTAATAGATGGAAGTTATCTATAGCATGCTTCCCTCCTATCTGACAAATCATGCACCATAATGTAGGTGCCATGCTCGGCCTTCCTTGTGCCTTTGGCCTCAATGGTATCAGCCCTCCTCCTGCCAGGTAGTTTGTGAAGACTGGACAATGGTCCTTGTCATGTCCTTGGCCTTTGCACTTTATGCACCATACCTCCTCGCGCACTTTTGGGCGAGTTGTCCCGTCTTGTTTCAAGCTTTGCATCTCAAGACACAAGTTTTTCAACTGTAAGTGGATTTGTTGGACTCCCAGGTTAGGATCTTATATCGGGGTCTCGTGTAGTCCCATTGCAATCTCCAAGGCCTCAATCTCCAAGGTCTCTAATCTAGCTCCTAGGGGGTCTCACCTAGAAGCATCGTGATTTCCTTCAATTCGATAATCAATTGTGTCTCTGGTTTTGGCCTACTAAATCTCCTGTTTAGCATAGCTTGGATATCCTCAATCCTTGCGTTTGGATTGTCATTGGAATGATTAATGTACCACGTCAGCGCATGATCCTGCAAGACGCTGACCAGTGTTGCCTTATTTATATTGTAATCTATGACTCCTTGTGCTTCCCATACAGCCTTTACCACGAACCAAAATTGGTTCGGATCTTCATTCCCTACTCCTTTGAACACTGACAATTTTATTGCACTTGCCATATTGAACTGTGTTGGTGGCGGAGGTGGTGTGGGCGAAGTTGGCGGTGAAGATGGTGAAACTGGTGGTGGTGTAGGTGGGGGTGGTATGCACATAATTTGTTGTCTTATCAGACTGATCACACTTCTTGGTGAAACTTTCGCAAGCTCCTCCTCACTCTCCCATGGAGGTGAAATCAAGGGATTAGTCTCTAATTCTTCGCTACCTTCGTTTCTGTAGATCCTCCAACTTCTCGTATCCCCAAACATCAATTTATTCACATAACCCGCTTTTCACATAGTATCATTTTAATCCAAGTGTTCAGAGATTTAATGTACTTACCTCGCGGTCCTTTGAGGAAGCGTTGTTCCACCTTGCTAGAGCCAACTGAAGTTTCTACCGCGAACTCGGTGATAAACTCTCCTATAATCCAATCAAGCCAATGTTCCATAGTGCGTGCGATCTTATCTTCCGATGCTTCTAGTCTGTGTGCCAACTCTGGAGTCCACACAATAGGTTTGTTGAGCCTACACCTTCCCTGACTGTCTTCTAGCTTCGCGATCCACTCATACAAATCAAAGAGGAAGGATGCAAAGAAAATTTTGTGGATTTCCGTATATAAGTAGTTCTCTAACCACTCTTCCTTTGATACTCGCGGATTCCTATTTTCCTATGCCGCAAACTCGTGAAAATTTCTGTCCAACAACTCTTCAATTTCTTTCTTTATCGGATTCCAGTGACACGACATCAAATATCTGTTATGCAGATCTCAGTATTGGTAATGAAACCATTTGTTGGCTTATTGGGGCCTGACCCAGGTTCAGAGTTGATTTGGCCAAACAAATCCCGGTACTACTGGCCCTTTCGGAAATAGTCCGTGGAGCGCAGACTGAGGTCTCACCTGAAGTAGTATGGGAGGGTGCTAGAACCAGGTTTTTTCACCCTAGAGATGTCTGATGAGTTCAAGTGGTCTGCGGTTCAACCCTGTCTGCACGTTGCTATGCACACTTTCCCATTCCTCATAGCCTGAGATGCTACCTTCACACAACCTTAATCAAGGGCTGAATGCTGCGCTTCTGCGTTATTACCCAAGACTTCATTGATATTCGACTATTAATTGATTAACTTAGCCTACTTGCATGCTTTAAGTTATACTTAACAATATAAAACATTCATATAGGTGCGCGGAGTAAATAAACAATATATTTGCAATTTATGTCAAACATGCATTAACCCAAGAACATATACACAAGTTGGTAACAAAAATTCTCTTTATTAATTTCTTCCTTGGTTACAGACTCAACTTCTCCTTGCGCACTCAGTTGCAGGGGTCCGCGCACTCAACTGTGGACTACTAGGCCTTTGCACACTCAGCCTAAGTGAATGACATGTAGCATGGGAAAACCACTTTTCTTGCGTGCTCTCGAGTGGATATCGGCCGTGTAAGAATTTGCGTGAGATTGCACGATAGTCGTTGGATCGAGGGTGTGGTAGATCAACAGTGGAGATTTGGAGCGCATAAAGTAGGTGGAAAAATTCACGATAGTCATTGGATAAAAGCTAAATAGATTGATGGTGGAGATCTGGAGTACATAAAGTCAATCGGTGAAATGAATCAGATAGTGATTGGTTAGTTTTGTTGTGGATCGGACGGTAAGGAAAGCTACGGGTATAATCTGATCAAGACATGTTTTATTAGATTCTGCTTAAGCATTTCGTGCTGAAGGAAATGAGCATATGAGAAAAAAGTGATGGAAAAAGATGACAATCAAATGAACCTCGTACTAAATCAAGATAACAAACTTCATGCAAGAACTCCTAGCTAACCTTCTAATTGAAAGAAGGCACCAATGGAAGCAAACTAAAACACAACTAATCTACGCTACATTACTGTAATGGAAATGTAGCTACTTAAGCAAATGAACAATAAAACCATGAATCTACGCTAGCATACATGTACAATAAAGAGGAGCCTTAGCTGCTAGGGTTGGGCTCTAACCCAAGAGCTTCAGCCCTCTGAGTTAACTCAGTGCTGGCTCAAAACAAAACTCATTCTTATTATCAAAACAATGGATTACATCAAAAATTGTCACAAGTCTTGTAGCTCGAAAATAGAGTAAAGTTTTACAAACAAAGGTCTGAATCCTACTGAGGTCCTAGGCCTCTCTACTTATACGACTGAATTCTCCAATGAATTCCTTAAAATTAGGGAGGCTTGGCTCCCAATCTCGAGATAAACTAGTGCTTTGACTTTCAATTGCTTGGTTGCCTTCTAGTCCTCATGATTTGGCTGTTTTCAGTTCGAGCTGATGGAGAAATATTCGAATGGAGGGGTAGTAAATGTGGAGGATTTCCCTCCTATAATTCCTCTCCCTTGTCCCATTCGAGTTTTACCAAGGTCTTTGCCAACATTCCTTGCTTTTATCCTTTAATCCTGCGTTAAATTCAAATTAGACCACAAAGAAAAATATCCAACTCTAACTCATCTCATAAACAAAATATAATCAAAAATATGCAATAAGTTGTGAGAATAGTTGGTTTGACTAAGCTAGGAGGTGAATTAAGGCCCATATAATTACCCAATGATGAAGCTCATCATCACCCCCCTACTAAAAGTGTTGCTCATCCTTTGAGCGACTTAGTCATTGTCCATGTCCTTCATGGCTCTGGTAGCCTTTCTGACATCCCATGCTTCTGCTGTAGTCTCTTCTTCTTATTCATAGAAGCCTACTTTCCTTTCTACTTCTTCCCACTGCCTCTTTTCCTCTTCTTCTTTTCTCCCTTGTATCATCCCTAAGAGTAGTGGTGGATTGAGTTTTAGGCCTATCCAATTGACCTTCAACCTTTGCATTGATTGCTTATACATAGGTGTCCTGTTGAGTGCCTCTCTCAACCTTTGAGGGGAGTGATATTCTCTGATCTTCAAGTTGTGTGGCAGTGTGTTCCATCTCCTGAAGCAAACATGTATACTATCATCTCCTAGCAGCCTAAACATATCCTCAAAATGTGAAATTGCTTGCACTTGGGCAGCAAGATATCTAGGTGCCGGCCGAGGATCATTTGAAATTAGATTATGGGTGTTGATTAGGGCCTTGATATTTGATTGTACAACTTTGATGAAAAGAGGTTCATTCTGCTCTCTAGAAAATATTATTTTCATCTCTACAACCCTTGACTCCTCATGGTTCATCCATGATGCCAAAGCCATTAATTGCAGATCTCCTAGCTTGGCATTAGGATCCCAAACATTCATTTCTGTGAGGGCCATGTTGTGAAAGTAAAACTCAACCATTTTGGCCCTATCCTCTAGTGTACTTTGATCACAATGATCAATAAAGTGCCTGTAGTCCTTAAATGGAATGGTTCCCCTTTGTGCTAGTGTTTTAATCTGAAATCGCAACCATTGTTATCTGAGGTAAAGAGCATAGGATTTAGCTGGCATCCTACACTGGATGGCCTCCAAGGAGAGGCTGGCCATACATGCTAGTTGGTTTTCCCTTTTCTGCAGTTGTCCTCTCAGCCATGCATTTTACCTCTCAAGTTGATCTCTTATTATTGCTTCTCTGTCCCTTAATCCATTTAGCTCTTTGTTTTTCTTACCTTCTTCCTCTTGCTGTTCTTTCTCATCTCCATCAGTTTCTTCCTTCGTTTCCTTCTCTTTTTCAGCATCATCCTCCTTCTCTTTTCCTTCATCACGTTCCTCTGCATTAGTTCCTTCTTCATCCATCTCATCCCCATCTAGCTCTGTATATTCTTCATTTTTTTTTTCCTCCTCCTCACTGATAGAAGGACTAACATCATTGGTGAGGGTTTTGATGTCATCCTCTGCTGGTAAGTCTCTAAAGACTGACCATGTTATAGGATCCTGAGGTTTTGGAGGGCATCCTAAATGAGGATCATGATCAACCCATGGTGAGCCAATTGTTGAGAATTCCCTTCCTTTACTTTGTTGTTGGAGTCTATGAGTGATTGCATCAAGAAATAGGGTATGCTGAGTCTTTGCTGAACTGGTGTTTCTACCCCAAATCTTAATTCTTCAAGCATCCTAAAATGGTAGCCATAAAAAACATTGTATATACCCTCACATGAGATATATTTGGTGAGTTGGTAACCTACCTCACTCCATAGGTATGGAAAATTGTCTCTCCTTACTCCATTTTTATCCTCTATGGGTTCTTCACCTTCTAAAAAGAATTTCCTTTTTGCCACCTGACTGTCTGCTTTTTCTTCTTTTCTCCATGGAATTCCCAGGGGAAGTGTAGTGACCCTACTGATAAGTTTTGGGGTGAGATCTATAGTGAGCCCTCTAACTATAACAGTGGCATGGATTCTGCTGTGTGGAGTGAGGGAATGAGAAAATTCTTGAGCCACCTCATCATCATACCCTGTAAATTTTTCGAAAAACCCCATCCATTGGTGTATTATAAAGATTTCAAGCACTTGGGGGTGTTGTTGTATCCTGATAGTGTTTGTGGGTTCTCACCTATTAGACCCTCTTGTCATCTTGCTTGTGAGGCTTGAGGAGAAAATGAGAGTTTTGACACAAGAATTTTAAATTCAGGAGAAAACTGAGTTTCCTATGTATGTAATTCACCTCCCACAATTGTTATATCCACTAGCTTTTAGAGCATTTCTAGTTCATTTTCTTGTAAATGGGGATGGATTTTTATATCCTACCTTTTTAGAATGGTGGAAGTGGATAGTTCTCATGATATTCCCTCTTGAACCCCTCTCTACCTATCTTGTAGACTGCCTCTGTGTATCTTGTAGACTGCTCCTATAGACTGTTCTTGTAAGAATTCCTGTGCATGCTCCTGTGGAAATTCTCTTGCAGAACGGTGGATCCTTGCTTCTAGTGGGTGTCCAGAGTTATAAGCGTGACTTGAGTGAGGGAGTTTCGAGGAGGTGGAATGCACGAATTCATGAAAACAATGTTTTGTTTCCCTTTATGAATTTTCGGGGTGAGGCTCCTCATAATCAGTTCCCACCTCGTAGATCCGTAGTTAACCACTTCTTGTCCTACTCCTCCTCTATCTTTGAGTTGACTGCAGCCACGTGTGAGAGGACACCCAGTTTTGTATGTGATGACTAAACGAAGGTGGCCAAGTTAATTGGCCACCTTTTCACTTATAAACCAACTACCTCGTGACTCTTACAACTTTTGATCAAATGATTCATATGAGTAAGTGAGCAGGATACTTACCTGTGGTCTCGATGACATGTTGTAGTTGTCGAAGATCAGAGGTGCTACGTTATTTATTTGTTGCATGGTCATTCTTCTTCCTCCTCTACTATCTGTGACTGAAGAACTGATGCCACTGCTGTTGTCGCATTGAAAATGGCAACAAGAAATTACTAAAAATAATAGTTTGGGTACTAGTGTTGGATTGGGCAACAGGGAATAAAAAATGGAAGTGCTAAGAATAGAAGTTCTATTTTTAGCAGTTCAAGATGGATTCCTATTTTTAGTCAGTCCCTGGACTAAAATAGGAAGCAAAATTTGAATTTGATATTAACAGCAGTTTGAAAATTAATTAATTAATTCAGTTTGAGTTAATTAGTTAAGGAATTATGAATTTGAAGTCTATGTGAGGACATGCAACAATTTCTCCTTTGATTGAGGGATTTAACCATCAATTAAAGGATGAGGATGAGTTGTAATTAGTTGGCTCAATTAACTGAGTCAAGTCCAGTTATATTAATTTAACAAGTTGTTAAATTAATGAGATTTAGTTTGTTAATGCTTGCATGCATGTAACAACTGGTATTTTTAGATAACTGAAGATTCACTCATGGATAACTCATGCATGTCAGTTCAGACAGAGACCCAGTTGAGATCAGATGGAGGGACAGTGTACTATCAATTGCTAGGATATTCCTTGTGAATATTCCTTGCATGCAGAAGGAATATTATTCCTTATGGATTGCGTAGTTGGACCCGAGGTTACAACATGTATGATGTGGCCAATTCACACATGTTATGACATTAGACCCCAATCAAAACCGCACAAGGAAATAGGAGCTTGGAGGACTTGTGTAGCCTATATATTCAGGCCTAGGTAGTCCATGAGCTTGATCATCAGAGTACAGAGAGAGAAGGATAGCTTTTGAGTTGATTCTTTTTGTATGTTGTTGAGGATTTCCACTTGATTGATAATACAGAGATGGGGTTTTAGGCTAGTGCTTTCTCCAGTTTATATCTTCTGTGTTATGGTTGATTACTTCTCATTCTCAATTATATCTGTTGATTCTTGATGTTGATCATGTTCAATTAAGTTTCCGCAAAGTTTATGATAGAAGTAGATCTAGTATTATGCTTTAGTACATTGCATATATCATTTTGATCTACAGGTGAAATTTCTACATGATATCAGTGAGCTAGCTGATTTGTAGAGAAAATTCTACATGGTATCATAGCATAGGTGATCAAGGAAGAACGGTATACAAGAAAGGAGAAGTTGAAGTTTGTGGTTTCTCAATATTGAATTGATTTCTTATCACATCTATTTCACTGATGGCATTCTATGGTTTGAGACTCGAATATGCCCTTGATGGCAGTTCGAATTATATAGCTTGGAAGGATCGCATGGAGGTAGTATTAGAAGATAATGGCCTTAAGGACTTCATTTATCAAGAAGTCCCAAAGTTGACTGATGCTACTCAACTGGCAGAATGGAAAAAGTGTGTGGCTAGAGCAAGGTGAATCCTTCTGGATAGAGTTCGAGATCACATTGTCTCAAGCCTCCATGGGAAGGAGACTCCATTTTCAATGTGGAAAACATTGAAATATCTTTATCAGAATAGCAGTGATCAGAGGAAGCTGGCACTGAAGGACAAACTTCGAAAGATCAAGTGTGAAAAGGATGACACAATCTATATGTATCTAAACAAGCTCACCTCATGCAGGGATGATCTTGGAAGTGTAGGGATCAGGATAGCTGATGATGACATGGTGAGTCTTGCACTCCTTGGTCTTCCTAAGAGCTGGCATAGCTACCAGGACTCAATTAATGGAAGAGAGAAACTACCAGATTGGGAAAAACTTTGGTCTGATTTGATGCAGGAGGAGATAAGAAGAAGCACCAGAGATGATTCTTCATCCATGGACAATGAAGAAAACTGTGCCTTAGTGAGTAAGGTGAAGAAGGGGAAGGAGAAGGTTTCTATTTCCAAGTCCAATTCTTCCCATGGTGGGAAGAATTTTGACAAATCAAAAGTGCGATTCTTTCGTTGTCATGAGGTGGGCCATTTTGTTACAGATTGTCCACTAAGGAAATCCAAGAAGGGATTCGGGGAAGGATTTGAAGGTGAGGCACTTGCTTCAAAGTTCGAGTTGGATTTCACACTCTTTGCATGCATGGTTTTATCCATGGTGGGAAATGGTTGGTTTCTTGACAGTGGAGCTTCTTTCCACATGATCGGCGACAAGAGTTTATTCAGTACTTTGGAGGAGAAAGATCTCCAGATACTCATAGCAATGGGTAATGATGAAAAGTATAGTGTCTCAGGTGAAGGCACGGTTATTTTTTAGAGGGAGCATGGAGCTCACCTTACCTTGACCGATGTCAAGGATGTACCAGGACTGAAGAGAAACTTGGTGTCGATCGCGACGCTGGAAGACAAAGGCTATGATGTAGTCTTTAGCAATGGAAAGGTTTTCCTTAGACACATCATCATTAGATAGGTGAAGCAGATTGGTTCATGGGTCAAGAACCTGTATGGTCTTGAGGTTCAAGATGCATGCAAAGCCTTGAGTAGCAAGGCAACTGATGGAGACTTGGTGGTTGAGAGGGAGAGTATATTACCTCTCAACATGCAACGCCAGAAGAAGTCTCAGACAATTGTGGAGGAGCCACGATTGGTGCAGCAACTTCAAGAGGTTGTGGAGTAGCCACAATAGGGGAAGTTGAGAGGAGATCAAGTAGAGACATCTACTCATGCAGAGACCTCCATTCGGGGGAAACTTCGATCTAGGTGGGCAAAGGGATCACATGTAGCCATACCTCTAGGTAGGAGGTGGGGTGATGTGGAGTGGTCGTCCCAAGGAGGAGGGGTAGAATCCTTGACGTACCCAACCTCTTTAATTCGACTTTTCTACGAGAGCCCCAGTGAGGAGTAGCAGAACTGATTGATTGGGTAGAGACAGATGCAGATGGAGCAGCAGAGAGAGCTATAGTGCAGGGAATCCTAGGACATCACAGAGCTCGCAGGTTGCAACAATACGAGAGGCATAGGAGTGTTGCACCAGTGCATGTTGGCACAGAGAGGTGTACAATGGTGCGAGATGCATGGAGATGTTGAATAGCACAGAGGTTAGAGAGGGAGTACTTTTCAGCAACAGGTATAGCTTTAGCATCAGAGTATGTTTCTAGCCCAACAGAGAGGTCATTTGGGAGTTTTTTGTTCCGAGAGTTGCTAAAGCAACCACACACGGTAGAGGTGTTGCATGCAGAACATTCCAAAGGTACAGGATCGGGTTCGAGAGGAAGCCTCAAGGAATGTTTTCACCCAGGGATCATCTTATTCTTCTTTCTATTTATTCTCATCCTTGGGCCGCCTCATGAGGCTTTCAACCCAAAGATGGGACTTGGGCGCCTCATGGAGGTTTTCACCTGAGTCGTTATTTTTTTTTTTTTTTTTTCAATGACCTAATGAGGGAGGAGCTGGAACTTGATCCACCATCATCACTATTTTATTGATATTATGAATGAACTCTTGCTTTGGTAAAGGCCTCTTGTACATTTTCAATCGGTGTCCATTAACAAGCAATGGAATGGCTTCTTCATCTATAGTTCTAATTTGCATTGAACCATTATCATGGCATCTTTCCAGCACATAAGGTCCAAACCATATTGTCCTTAGCTTGCCCTTGAAGTATTTATACCTAGAATCATATAACAATGCCCAACCGCCCTCTTGAAATTGCTTCTCCTTAATATGTTTATCATGTCAGATCTTCCTCTAAAGCTAAACTATATCTGTATGTAGGAGGGCCTGCATTCTGAATTCATCCAAGCCATTCAATTGGAACAATCTTTCTTTCTGTGCATGACTGAGATCCAAATCTAGTTGGGCTGCCATCCTCAATGTGTTATATTCAAACTCAATGGACAACAAAGCCTTCCCATAGACCAGCTCATAGGGTGTAAATCTAGTGGTGGTATTTCATGTTGTATTGTAGGCCCAGGTGGCCTCAACTAGTCTCTCCACCCAATCCTTCCTGTTTTTTCTCACTACCTTGGTTAAGATGCTCTCCAGTGCCCTGTTGGTCACCTCCACTTGCCCATTAGCTTATGGATGATAAGGAGTGGAGGTCCTATGCTTGATTTTGTGATGGCTGAGTAGTTCTTCAATCATGTTGGAGGTAAATTGGCTGCCTTGGTCTGTTACCATCTCTCTAGGGTACCCAAATTTGTAGAATACATTCTCCCTTAAGAACTCAACCACCCTCTCTTTTGTTGCTGCCTTAATTGCCTTGGTTTCAGCCCACTTAGTCAAATAATCAGTGCACATAATAATGTATTGTTTTTTCTTTGAAGGAGGGTTGATAGGCCCAATGAAGTCCATGCCCCACTTGTCAAATGGCTCAAAAATCACTTGAGGTTGTAGGGGCATTTCATCTCTTAGAGTAGGCTTTCCCATCCTCTAGCACCTATCACACTAAATAATGTACTTCTGCACATCTTGATGAAGAGTGGGCCAATAATAGCCTGCTTGTAACACTTTGAGTGTTGTCGTCTTTGCTGCAAAGTGACCTCCAAAAGGCCCATCATGACAGGTCAAAAGGATGTCAAAAACTTCCTCTTCCCTTACACACCTTCTCAATATTTGATATTGGCCATGTTTGAAGAGATTGCCCCCAATCCAGGTGAAGGGGGCACTTTTCCTAACTATCTTGCTCTTTTCTTTGGAGGGCAAGTTTGGTGGGAACTGTGCTGATACCAAATAGTTTGCTATATCAGCAAATCATGGGGACATAACTAAAATAGCAAACAAGTGCTCGTCTGGTAACTAGTCATCCACCATTCCTTCTTCACCTGCAGGCAGATTCATCCTAGATAGAAAGTCCGCAACAACATTTTCCTTACGAGGCTTATCAATAATAGTTAGATCAAACTATTTTAATAAAAGCAACCATCTTATAATTCTAGCATTCACATCTGGTTTGTTCATTAAATATTTGATTGCAACATGGTCAGTATGCACAAATGATAGCCTGTAATGTAATGCCTAATTTTTTTTAATGAATTCACAACAACCAGGAGTTCCTTTTCGGTGATAGTATAATTTAGCTCAGCGTTTAACAGGTTCTTACTGATAAAATAGATGGCATAGGTCAATTTCTCTTCTACTTGACCCAAGGATACTCCTACGGCTTTGTGTGAGACATAAGCATGAATATGAAAAGGGAGGGCCCGATTTGGGCCTCGAGGAATTGGTGCAGTGGTTAACTTCCCCTTTAAAATGTCTAAGGCCTCTTGACAGCTCTTTGACCATATAAACTCAGAATCTTTGGCCAACAACCCAAATAAAGGAGAGGCAAACTTGCTGAAGTCCTTTATGAACCTTCGGTAGTATCCAGCTAACCCCAAGAAACTACTGACCTCCCTCTGCTTTTGAGGAGGTGGGACCCTTTGGATGATTTCTATTTTGTTTGGGTCCACTCGCAGTCCTTGCTGAGATATTGAATGACCTAGCATGGTCCCTTCAGTCATTAAGAATTCACATTTTTCTCAACTGAGAGACAGGTTCATTTCAATGCATTTGAGTAGTACTTTGCCTAGTTTAGTCAGGGCTTCTTGAAAATCACAGCCACAAGGTGTAAAATCATCCATATAAATTTCCACCGAATCATGTACTAATTCAACAAAAATACTCAAGACTGCTCTCTAGAAAGTGGTAGGAGCATTGCATAGGCCAAAAGGAAGGACCCTATAGGAAAAATTACCCCAAGGATGGTGAATGTGGTCTTATCTTGGTCTTTTGGGCAGATTCGGATTTGGTTGTACCCATTGAATCCATCTAGGAAAGAAAAAAATTCTTCCCTGCCAGGCCATCTAGCACTTAGTCAATGAAGCGTAGGAGAAAATGATCCTTCTTTGTGGATTTGTTCAACTTCCTGTAATCGACACAAATCCTCCACTTACCATTTTTCTTAAGAACTAACACTAAAGGACAGACCCACTCACTGTCAGAGATAGGGTAAATGAATCCTGCAGCTAGCAATTTTTGCAGTTCTTCTTTCACTATATCTTTAAGAGCCGGATTAATCCTCCTTTGTGGTTGTCAGACTGGCTTGCAACCTTCTTTGATATATATGTGGTGAGTACACACTGAGGGGTGTACTCCCTTCATTTCCTTGTAACTCCAAGTGAAGGCTTCTAGGTTTTCTCTCAACATGTTGCATATCTTTTCCTCTTCAAGAGAAGAAAGAGATGGATTAATTTTCAAAGTTTTATTTGGGCCAAATTATATGGTTTTGACATGAAGTGGGTTGGAATAGGCCAAGCATAAGTTAGTTGGATGATTGTTCTGGGTTTCCCTTACTTCTTCTTCTAATGGTAATGAACTAGGAGTTGGACTTTGGAGCAGGTGTTCAATTAAGTCATACTCATCTTGTTGTCCTCCTCCTATGGTTGCTTCCAAAGCATAAAGTTGGGCTGAATAAGCCTCATCTTCTTCCTCCTCTTCCAACCATAAAGGTAAATCATGCTCTAGAGAAGGTTGAGCAAGAGGGTATAAGACTAACTGCTTGGACATATGCCAATTCTTGATGGTCATATTCCCAACTCTACAACTAATGTAAGCATCCGCTGTGGCCAACCATGGCTGCCGAAGGATGAGAGGGTAACCAGTAAGCTTAGCCTTAGGCTAGAGAACTAGAAAATCTGCAGGGTACTCCCAGGAGTCAATGGAGACCATCGCATCTTCCACAATTTCCTTAGGGGTGATTGTGGAATGGTTTGCAAGTTGCAACACTGTTGTGGTCTTCCTCAATGCCCCTTGGAGGTTGAACTTGAGCATGGTGTCCTTGGTCATCAAATTAATGGCAGCCCCAAGATCAATCAGAGTGTGTGGGACAATGATGCCATTGATGTGCACACTTATTACAGGGCTTCCAGGGTCCAAATATTTTGGACATATTACCTGACCCAACATTAAGTCAAACAACTTCCCAATGACATTAATGGTAGTGGCATCCCTTTTTCTCCTTCTTGGATGCTTGAAGCACTTCTCCTTAATCAACTTATTGTAAATGGGAACATCTTTTATTGCTTGGAGAAGGGGGATTTTTACACATAGATTTTTGAATTCTCCCAGAAGTTCAAGTTCTTCTGGGGTAGGCTGGAGTTGTTGGGCTAATCTCTCAAGAAAGGGTGGATTTATTTTAAGGTTGCTTTCCTCTCTTTCTTCCTCAACCTCCCTATGTGGAGAGGGAGGTTGGTTATCTGGGATAATTCTCCCAAATCTTAGGTTGATCTCCTGGATTTCTACAACATAAGTTGTGTATGATGTCTCTCCACTATATACTTGTTGAGCCTGCCTATTGTTCAAGTTCGGATTTGGCTGGGCAGGCATCTGGGGTTTCTTGGGTGGAGCAGAGTGTAGGAGTTGTGGTTAGGTAGGTGGTGGAGGCAATAGAGTTGGAGCATTGTTGTATTGGGGCTTCCACCCCTGGTGTGGGGTATTCCACTGATGTTGTGGCAGAACATAAGGTTGAAATGACTAGTTGGTTGGTTGGGAATGATACTGAGATGCATAAGACCAAGGAGGGGGTGTAGACTAGGAAGGATGAGCAGGGGGTCCCCAAGAAGGTATAGTTGTGGTTTGGTTGGGGTTGTAATATGCATGGGATGACCCTTGCATACCTTGCTAGTATGGTCTAAGCCCAGGAGGTCTCCTTTGGTTGATGTAGCAAAGCTTCTCATTGACCCCTTCAGCTCCTTGATATATAGCTTTGAGTCTGAGTAAAGAAGAGCACTTGTCTGCGGAGTGGTTTTCTTCACAGACTTAGCAAATCTCAATGCATTTCAATGGACATTCATTCCTAGGATGCCTCCTGGTGCATCTAGGACAAAAGATGACCAAGGCTCTCTTTGCTTCCTCTTGATGTCATGGTGTCCAATTACAAGGCAAGGGTCTATAACATCTCACTTTTGAAATCTTCCAACATATTTCCAATTTCACCCTTGATGGATGAGTTGGAGGATGATGTACTAGCCATAGGTTGACTACTCCTACCCTTTTTCTTGGCTGCCCTAGAATGGTATCTAAAGACAATCTTGATATCCTCATAAGGTAATTGGTAGATATCTCCTCCTGCCAACAGATGTAAGGTATCCAAAATTTCTTCCTTTACTCCTCTAAGCAGGACTAGCTTTAGTGACTCGAGGTCAAGTGTGCACCTAGCCCTTTCGTAACTAAGCTCGAATCTTTCTTCGTAGTCTTCTAAGGATTCTTCCTCACCCATGGTCATCCTGAAAATCTCTTCTTTAGTATCCTTTGACCTACAGTAGTCCCTATATTTTTTGTTAAAATCCTGCTGCATCTGAGCCCAAGTTATGATGCTATCTCTGGGTAAACCCATGAACCAGCACAATGATGCATCCTTGAGGGTAGATGTAAACAGTTTAAATTTTTCTCATCATCTATATAGTCATAGGTTTGGCATATAACAACAAATTCAAATAGGAAAGTGTCAGGGTCCTCTGTGGTCAGGCCATGGAAATGAGGTAGCGTAGAGGGGCTTATATTCTTCATCTTTGTGTCCCCATTAGTTTCCCTGATGGGGAAGGCACCCTCAACTCTCTCTCTATTCCCTCTATTATTTCAGTTTTCAGCTATTGGTTCAGTAAGAATGGGTTCCTCCTCTTCTTCTTCCCCTATAGGTTCTTCAAATATGTCAGGTTTCTCACCTAAGGGTTCCTCCAGTTCACAGCCACCAAAGAAGAGAGAAGGTTGGCTGTTGGATGCATTGGAGGTATTTGGCAAGAATTTTCCCTACTCCTATGAGGCATGAAAGGAAATGTTTTTGGGTTGGTTTTTGGAAGATTTTTTTAGCAATAAAGTACTTTGTAGAAATCAAATTGTTGATGGAATGAAAAATACTGACAGGAAAAAACTACTTGCTGAATTGAAATTCTACTTGTAGATTGGAAAGGAAAGCAGATAATGACAACTAAAAGAAAGGAAGCTACTAGATTAGTTTTGCAGAAATAAACTAATGGCAGAAGATTGGAGACAAGAAATAGAAGAAAATAAAGTAGACTAGAAATAGAAGAAAAGCAGTACTCACATTCTACTTAGACACCTCCCCGACAACAGTGCAAAAAGTGATGAGCACAAGTATTGCAGCAAGGATGTTGTAAATCTTGGGCTACTAGCTTTACTTATCAACCTGAGGTTCGTAAAAACTTGGAGGTGACAGTGTTATATGCACAAGTAGAAGTGAAGGTCCTGCCTGTTGTCACTTGTTCATCTAGTGAGAGACCCCATGGGTTCCAAGCCAAACTTCTATAGAGTCAGAAGAAGCTTAATTCTTTGATGGAAGAAGAGAAAATCTATTCTAAGAGAGCTACTCTACTACAATAATGAAGAAAACAACATGTAATGCTAAATCACTCCATATCCTAATTAACCATTTAAACAACTATGCTAAGAAAAATTGCTAATTCAACACTAACCTAATGTTGCTATCTAAGTTACAGAAGTAAAGAGAATCAAACCAAACTAATGTGTAAGCATGGAAACTAGACTAAATCTGTTTTCACGTTTTTTATTTTTTTGGAAAAATCAAGCATGCAAGGAGTCAAGCGGAAGAGCAAGTGAAGATCGAAATCAACAAAATAAGGATGTAACAAAACAGGAGTGCATGGGAACCGTTGGATCAGTCAGATCAACAAACAATATGAACGGAAGACGAGTGGCGGAGATCATATCGTAGGGGATTAAGTGAATAGATGGATGAACAAGACTAACGGAAGATAAGTAGTGGAGAACTTATCGCATGGGAGTAAGTGAATATATGGACTAACAGGATTAACGGGAGATGAATGGCAGAGATATTGTCGCAGAGTTTAAGTGTATCGATGGATGAATATGATGAACGAGAGATGAATGGCAAAGATCTTATCGTGGAGTTTAAGTGAATCGATGGACGAATGGGATGAACAGGAGATGAGCAGCAGACATCTTATTGTGGAGTTTAAGTGAATCGATGGATGAAAAAGATTAAGTCACGTGGTGACAGAAGGAAAAAAATGTGTGGAATGATGGAGTAGTCTTCGTAGGTGGTAAGTAGTTTCTCGCACGACACTCAAAGATGTAAGTGGAATTCCTAAATTTTGCGTGATTAGCCTAAGTGAGTGACACGTAGCATAAGAAAACCACTTTTCTTGCTTGCTCTAGGGTGGATATCGGCCGTGCAAGAATTTGCACAAGATTGCATGATAGTCGTTCGATCAGGTGGGGTTGATAAACGGCGGAGATCGGCCAAGCTAGCTGGCGATCAAGTGATGTGATAGTCGTTGGATCAAGCGAGGCAGATTGATAGTCGAGATGTGGAGCACCTAAAGTCAAACGTTGAAATGAATAAAGGTTGTAAGCAGTTTCTCACATGCCCTAAGGGTTGTAAGATATATTTCTAAATTTTACGCGATTAGCCTAAGTGAATGACACATAGCACGGGAAAACCACTTTTCTCTCGTGCTCTCGGGCAGATATTAGTCATGCAAGAATTCGTGCGAGATTTCGTGATAGCCGTTGGATCGAGGGCACGACAGGTCAACGGTGGAGATTTGGAGCACATAAAGTAGGTGGAAGAATTCACGATGGTTATTGGATCAAAGCTAGACAGATCGACGATGGAGATCTAGAGCTCATAAAGTCAAGCGTTGAAATGAATCAGACAATGATTGGTCAGGTTTGTTGTGGATCGGATGATAAGGAAATCTACGGGTATAATCTGTTCAAGACGTGTTTTATTAGCTTCCTCTTAAGCATTTCGTGCTGAAGGAAATGAGCATATGAGCAAAAAATGATGGAAAAACATGACAATCAAATGAACCTCGCACTGAATCAAGACAACAAAATTCATGCAAGAACCCCTGGCTAACTTGCTAATTGAAATAAGGCACCAATGAAAGTAAACTAAAACACAACTAATCTATGCTACACTACTGTAATGGAAATGCAGCTACTTAAGAAAATGAATGATCAAACTGTTATCACAAAATCAGTACTAAGGGCTGCAACCAAGTAAGATTTTATGTAACTCTTTCAACCAGACTTTAGACTAGGAATTAGCCTTCCTAGTCAGAGAGGGCTCTCTCACAGACTTTTGATAGAAATCAATTACAACAACAGATGGCTAACTCTTCACACATTCATGAAAACAAAGCTGGTTGAACACATATCAAATTGGTCTTCATTGGGCTATGGAGTCTTACACATTTAATAAACAAAAGCACAGTCATTTCATGGAAGTCGAGGCTCTTTGCATTAGATGTTCAAACATATCTCACACAAACCCCAAACATACAGGAAGTCAGAGCATTAGAAATGAATTCTGAGTGATTATGTTATAACAAGGCTGTAAAAGAACATATAAGAGAAAACACCACCATCATATTTGAACAAAATAATCCATTGAGAATCTTGAGAAGAAACAACCACTGTTTTACTATTACTGTAAGAAGTCTTTACATTGACCCAAATAACTCTGTTTTTGTATAAAATGTCCAACCCCTATTACATCCTAATCTGATCCCTTTATAGGAATCTATTCCTCCTTCTATAGAATGGGCTCGAAGGCCCTATTAACTACTCCTACATGCTATTAAACTAATTCATTAATTACAAACATGCTGAGCTGTAATTACACAAAATCCTAATCAAACTAAAACACTAATTTCATTCTCCTCGTATGCTTGATTCTTCTTGGATCCTTGACAGCTGTCCTCCTTCAGTTAGGCTGAGATGGCTGAGCTACAGATGCAAGGAATGCTGACTTTGGATGCTTGAAAGCGCTGATGGCTCATTAATTGACCAAAAGATATGCTCTATTTTAACGGTCTCTGTCTCCCAACATTCTCCGAAAGTGTAGCAGTATGTTCCCAAATCTTTTAATAACCCCAGGTATGGAATGCTGCCATGTTTCTGATGTGCTGTAGGTGGTATTGATAAACAGGTGTTTCAACTCCCGCTCACAGTATCACAATAGCTGCTCTGCGCTTAAAAACATCACCTACAGCAGTTTCGTAGCGCGCTACGAAACTGCTGTGTAATTTCAAAAACACAGTCTTCTTCCCTGCCTTTAAAAATTCACCATGCCTAATTGATGCTTTGGACAAGGTTATGAGAACAACCTGTAAATGAGTATGGTTAATAGCCTCAACCTTTCTGCACAGTGTTTAACACATTTACAGTTAGTGCAAGGGCAGCTGGTGAAGTTTTTTGCTTGATTTGCTCTGTCATGATGATGGTACTGCTTAAAACATTTCACATGCTACCCTACCTTTAGGGTTCATCTATTCTTCCTTTAGTGCAGTCTCACAGCCACACTCTGTACTGTCTTCATTTTTTGCCTTCATAGATCTGTTCTTTGTAATCTCCATCTTTCTTTCAAAAGGGAGGGCTATTATTGACAAGATTTTCCTTTGGCTAGTGCTTAAATACAATGAAGACATTACTATCAAAACAAATCGAAAAAAGAAATATGCTTATCATAGAAAATTCTGCTTCATGCAAATGGATGTCATTGTCCATCTCTCTTGGATGTATAAGCAAAATTGGTTTTCTGGCATCATCTTGAAAAGTTGACCAGCCAATGTTCTTAACAACAGAACACGAGCTCAAATGCTAAGGGTCCCCTATATTTCTTGGATCCATCCATTGCGCCATAGCTGGTCTCATATTATCCTAATGAATGGCAGCATCCACCAGAACAGAGTTGTTTACAGCAGTAGGCATAAAGCCTCTGACATAAAAAACATTCGGGGGCATTAAATAAGAATTAAAACCAGGTCTGTTATCAAAGAAATTGTTGTTTCCAAACTGAATGCTATTGACATAGGATCCATGTATTCCCAAATCTTCTAACACTGACATAATTGCCTCTGTGGAAGGAACCTCTGAAAGAAAAGGCCAATATTGGCTCTCTGGATAAGGTACATGTTGATAAATAGAGCCTGGATGTTGTTAGTTCCTTTTCAGTCATGGACTTTGGCACATTGTACATAGCTAACCTCGTTTTTGAAACATGAAAATTCGGACTTCCAAGTTTTATAGCCTTTTTCTGTATTTTCTTTTGCCTTCTGATTAGCTGTTGTTTTGTCCATGGCCCTAAAGACTGTCAATGGTCTGCCTTTCATTATTACCCCGGAATCTGCCAAACCATGTTTTATTTCAGCTGCAGATATAGCAGCTTCAGCTGCTTCTATTGTTGCAAATTCAATAAACGCTGTCTCAAAAACTATCGACCTCATCAAGAAATATGATAGCAGATTAAAGCTTCTGCGCAAGTATGAACACAGCAGTCACAAGTTTCTGAGAATTCCCAAAACATTTGCTCCTTAGATTGGCTACCCTTACGTTGATGAAAACAACCCCTGATCTTCTTGCCATTGCCTTTGCAAGTAATGTTTTCCCATTTGGAGGGCTGAGGAGCTTACACTATCCAAACGATTTCTTTGTTAGGATCGAGATGCTTGAACCCTATAACAAGAACCAGACAACTTACGGCAGCTCTAATGGCGTATAATATCAATTTCTGTGTACATGAAGCCTGCTTGCGCGCCATGCTGCCAAACTATCTACGAAGAAATGCAGGGTTTTATATGATAAGAACTGCTGCGTAGCTGTAAATAGATATATAGTCTCATTACAACAGCAGTAACTATCAACCTCCCCTGCCACCATACTTGGAGCTGGATTGTCTTCTGAAAAAGAAATAATGGCCAAGCTAAGCTGTTCTATTCTATAGAAAGGAGACAAGTGGGTGTCGAAAAAGGATGAAGCGGAACAGTGTTTACATCTTCTGCCAAAGCTATTTTCTTGAACCGTGGCTTTTAAATAAGCGCCAGAAATTATATGACAATCCTCCTTTTCTAAGCCAACAGCTGGAGCATGTAACCGACACGGTTACCACGTTTGTAGAAGACAACATCAAAATAATACAGTCCACCTTGACTGAGGAAACTTGTCTATTTCGAGCTCTGCCATTTGCTTCCTTGTCTCTACGACAACGATTTTTCCTCTCTGTCATCGACATTTGATTTTGAAGATGATTTGAAAAATTAATGCCAAACAGAGATTATTTGGAGTGTTCAGATCAAGAAACCCTGAATTGATAGTATCTTTCGTAGGAATTGCGCCATCCTTCTTTTGTTTTTATTCAATGCGCACTCATCTTTTAATGACACCAGTTAACATAATTCCAGCTCTTGTGCCACATTTCTATCCCGGTGTCACTAATAATGGCGGCCTTGTGGCGATCAAATCCTTATAAAAACTACTTGACACTTGGCGTTTAATCACTGCATTCCATAAGAGCACTTTCATGTCTTCAATATGTGCATTAATAATGAACCAACGTGCTTGATAAGATTCACGACATTTTCAACTTTCTTCCTTCGCCTGCGCTGCAAAATCCGGTGCCTGTGAACTTTATCTATTAAAGGGGAAGATCTTGCTGTAAATGCCTTCACAGCTTGCTGCTCATCCTTCCATGGCTTTCTTGCTTGAATATCTTCAAGTAAGTAGTCGTATTTGGAAGCCCAACATAAAAGTTCTCTAATCCGCAATTCAAGCCATTGGCAACGCCATTCAATATGGTGTCTATAATCTTTCCACTTCAGGTGTCAATGCCTTCTTCCTCTTCATTAATCCACTTGCATCAACTTCTACAGAAGTTACAGCTCCATTACCATTACGCAACTCTGATTCTACTTCAGAAGCATCACACATTCCAGAGCCTGGACCATCATTATCACTGTCAAATTCGATGTCTCCAAACGAACTTGAACACGCAGTGGCCTGCTCAACAGGATTGAATCTGATTTCATCTCCGGTGCATTTTAAAATTTCCACCATTGACTCATCTGTTTGTACTTGTAGATTAGCCTCAGACATATTATCAAATATAGTCTCAGTGTTTGATCTGTTCTCCTCCAGTTCTTCAACATAGACCATATTTTGCCAGAAATAGAGGGCATCTCGTGCTTTGATTGCATCTCCAATATTTGATATAGGAAACTCCATCCTTTTTACTTTCTGAAGGGGAACCATCATCCTTAGTAGCCAGCCGACCATCAGACCACCCTAAATATCTGTCATTTCCCAATTTCGTAGCGCAGCCATTGCAAGGTCAGTGTTTTCGCTACGAAATCACTAAAACATATGGCGCTGCGAAACTGCTAACAGATTTATGCGCTGCGAAAACACCCTGTCTTTAAGCTATGCTAAATTTTTTTTGACAACAGACTTTTCAGTGATAACACAAACCATGAATCTATGCTAGCATACATGTACAATAAAGAGGAGCCTTAGCTACTAGGGTTGGGACCTAACCCAAGAGCTTCAGCTCTCTGAGTTAACTCAGTGCTAGCTCAAAACAAAACTCATTCTTATTATCAAAATAATGGATTACATCAAAAACTGTCACAAGTCTTGTAGCTCGAAAATAGAGTAAAGTTTTACAATCAAAGGTCTGAATCCTACTGAGGTCCTAGGCCTCTCTACTTATACAACTAAAGTCTCCAAAAACTTCTTTAAAATTAGGGAGGCTCAGCTCCCAAACTCGAGATAAATTGGTGCTTTGACTTTCACTTGCTTGGCTGCCTTCTAGTCCTCATGAATTGGCTGTTGCACTCTGATCTGATGGAGGAATATTCGAACGGAGGGGTATTAAATGAAGAGGAATTCCCTCCTGTAATTCCTCTCTCTTGTCCCATTCAAGTTTTGACCAACGTGTTTGCCAAAATTCCTTGCTTTTATCCTTTAATCCTGTGTTAAATGCACATTAGACCACAAAGCAAAATATCCAACTCTAACTCATCTCATAAACAAAATATAATCAAAAGTATGCAATAAGTTGTGGGAATAGTCGGTTTGACTAAGCTAGGAGGTTAATTAAGGGCCATATAATTACCCAATGATGAGGCTCACCAATTATGCTTTATTATGCCCTTTGAATCACTTCAAATTATTTTTTCAAACAAAACTTATGCAAATTTTAAAAAAATACACACCATTTGTTTTCTCTTTGTAGGAGCTCGATATTGAATCTGTTTTATCTCTATAATTGTGTATCTCCAAGGCCTAAAATTTTGTCCTATAGTATCCCTCTAAGTCATATTTCCCACCCCATAAGTCTTATCAAGATTGGATTCTTCAAGAAAGAGTTATGCCCAATCGCCCATAATGGTATGATTATAGACGAGTTCATTAGAGCGAATTTGTGGGAAGTGCCATGTCTCACTGTTTCGACCTTCAGACCCAAAAATGATAACCAAAAATCTAAATTACCATCCTCTTTCTTTCACTTTTTACAAAATTAAAATCCGATGCCCATAAAGAAATTTATGACGATTTTCCCAAGGTCACCTGTTTGAGATGGAATTCGGGAGCTTGCAAAAACCCTAACGTCATTGGATCATATCTCTAAGAATATAGTGAGACAAGATCTGAAATTCTGACAAGATGTTCATCACGATTTCATCTCAAATGGGTTTTGTTTTCAGCTTTTGAAGCTGCGTAGAAAAAAAATTATGGCAAAAATTCCATGAGGACCTGTTTGAAGTAGTGAAACCCTAGAATCCAAGACTTTGATACCAAATGTTATGCAACCATCTCACAAAATAGAAGAAGAGATAGCTCAATCACTTCAAAATTAGCCTCTTCGAGGGGTCAGCCTCCTTTACATTACATAAATGAACAATTCTTGGATGATTCAAATGACAAAACCTCCTCTCTATATATAGGAGTCTAAGGGGTCACAATATAATCAGAGCTGACATAACAATAATAATGTAAGGTCACAAAAATAACAATAATGGGCTTATATGGGGCACAATAATAAAAATATTGGGACAACATGGACAAAAAAATAACATTAAGGGCTGCAATGACAATAATAATGGGGGAATACACTAGTATTATAGGGACCTAACATACTATGTAACTATTTATCATGAATAAAATACAATAACTAATACCCATTTATTATCTCTATGATTAATGTAATTCAACACACTGGAATATTTCTTGATATCCATGCGTAACAATTCATTTGTTAATATTCACATCCAACTTTCATAGTAGCCATTGCTTCGACATAAAGCTTATTAAAAAAAACACTAACATCATTACTCTTTACATTTAAATACTATGTTGCATCTAATATTCCACCCATTCGATTAGTTCTTCACCTTATGCATGTAACACAAAATTGAAATAATGAGCATGTCTACTTAGAGTGTCAATGATTTTGTTTATTTTCCTTTTATGTGTTTTATATCTTTTGGGTGTGGAGCCTAATTATCTTCTGTATTCAAAGGTTTCAGTCGGATGTATACCCCAGGAAGACTGTACACCCCTCCACGTGGGGTGGTGTGAGGGGAACTTGTCCCCTCCGCGGGGGTAAATCCCCCTCAATTAGCGGGAAATTGCCTTGTAAAAGTCTAGTAATTTCTAGTCAATCTAGGTCATTCATTAGGCAGATGATCTGACAGTAGAAGTTATGTTTAATTTAGGGTTTTT
This sequence comes from Pinus tabuliformis, assembly GCA_031772625.1. Lineage (NCBI taxonomy): Eukaryota > Viridiplantae > Streptophyta > Pinopsida > Pinales > Pinaceae > Pinus > Pinus tabuliformis. The sequence continues at coordinate 255,237,785 of CM062805.1, forward strand.
TTGCCCTAGAAGGCAACCCCTCACTATATATGAGGGAATTGTATTGTGTCTACGTATATATGTATTCTGAGTGAGTAAGAGAGAGGAGATTGAGAGCAAAGAGGGTGTTACAGCGGATCTGCTGTAGGTTGTATCTCTTTAGTTTTCTGGATAATATAAAAGGAAGGATTGGTTGTTTCTCCGTGGACATAGCCCAAACCGGGTGAACCACGTATATCTGTGTCTAACTTGTTTTATGCGTTTTCTGTGTTTATATTTATGAAATATTTTATGTGTTCCATTGCTCTGTAATATATAATTTTCTAACAACTGGTATTAGAGCCGAAGGTCTATTTCACTGATAAACTCATAGGAGAGAAGGGTTCCTGGTTCGAGTGGGTGTTGGAAATAATACTGAGAGGGGGGGGGGGGTGAATCAATATTATCACATTAATAAAACTTTTTTATTTCCATAATCAGATTCATATGTGCTGCTTCCACAACTTCTTATGATTAAGTTAATTGATCTTCAATGAGTGCATTAGAACATTATCAACCATATTATCAGTTAACAGATGCAGTAACATAGAATAGATCATCACACATAAGGCACACACATGAACACCATGATATAAGGTGGAAACCCAATGCGGGAGAAAACCACCTGCTGCAAGTCATCTCAATCTTCTTCTTAATAAGAAAATCCTTTTACAATATTTTGTACTGCTACAACCCCCTTTGCTCTTGTACTAGCCGATCCATTTACTAGTACGCAAGCTGCTACCTGCTACAATGCTCCAAAGATTTCCTTTAGCTCTTGTACTAGCTTAGATACTAGTACGTAGGTGTTGACCTACAATCTTCTCTCCTCCAGGTACCACGGTTCATCAATTTTCAGACTGGATACCCTGAAGCACAACACATAATCTGAAAGGCCACATTTCATCCAATTTTCATACTGGACCCAACAACAACATTGAAGCTCATAATCAAACAACCTTCTGAATCACCCAATCACCAGATCAATACATATGAAATGAGAGTTATAAATCAGATCTAGTCCACCAGATCATATAAGGATAAGTCATTATGAACCTGATCCATTCATCCATCAATACTGAAGCTAATCATGATCATTCAATCAATCACTGCTGTTATCAGAACATAATACCAGAAACCAGACATCACTTCAAAACCCAGAACACAACAATAATAAACAGGGGAAGCTAAATAGATTTCATGAAAAGTCCGCAGCTTCACCCATAGAACACCTGCGTACATACGCACTGTTTCCAACTGCTTTCCTGCGCACCTACGCACTGTGCCTCACGGACTTCCTGCGTACCTCCGCATCTGTAGTGCTTCTGGGCCTGCGTATCTACGCACCTGCAGCGCTTCTGCGCCTGCGTATCTGCGCACCTGCAATGCTTCTGCGCCTGCGTATCTCCGCACTTTTCTTTCGCTGCACTTGCGGTCCTGTGGGTATCGACAATTTTCAGACTTCAAGGATAACCCTGAATATCAGATCTACAGATCTAATCATGCGCCGAAGGGATCTCAACCCATTAGTAGATCCGACTTGTAACCCTCATGTTTCTCCTTGATTTAGATTCAGCTATCTCTCACAAACCCATCACTAGAATTTCAGATCTAGCTTCTCTTAAGATCTTCTTCTTTCACAAGTGTCTAGCCAAATGATCTCCTTTGCTTTATATAGGCAAGCTCTTCCTAAAATCATGGATCAATACCATAGATAACCAAAACAAGGGGCCCAAAAACATGGGGCTTAATAATTATAATAATAATATAAAACAATACCACTGGCCAAACCATAGGATCAAATACGTCGGGCTAAATACTATGGTCCACCATTGGATTCCCACGTGAGAGTAATTTTTCACTGCATGAAAGTGCGTGAACTAGGGTCCACACCTTTTACACGGGATACCTGCGGGTATATACGCACTTTATCTAAGACATGCCTGCGTGTCCGCACCTTCTATACGGTGTACCTACGTACCCCTTATTTTCTTCAATATTTGAGAGCTGATCATCAATCTCTGCTACTGACCTGAAGTACTGTGATCTATCACCTATATGGGTTGCCATCAAGGACAACACTTTAGCCATAATGCCAACAATCTCCCCCTTTGGACTTGATGGCAAGGCTTACTTGTCATACTAAGGACTTGTCATTTGATTCCTTTAAGCTGTCCTGCATCCCATGTATTATGTCACATCTGATATCTCTTCTGTAGATTCATCTGAATGTATATAAGTGAGATGTTCTTCTATGAGTGGGTTGCCATCAAGTACAACACATGCATTATAATGCCAACAATCTCCCCATTTGGACTTGATGGCAACAACACCAAATCACTCTCCCCCTTTGACATCAAGGGCAAAGGGTTTTGCTCCCCCTAAGAACATGCTCCCCTTGACTATAAACCAGATCTATTGAAGTCTCTGAATGAGCTCCCCCTTTGTATATGCCATGGTGCACCAATCTGATAATGCTCTTTCTGAGAACAAGCTGAAATATTTGCTTTGCTATATAGTGCTGTTCATGCTCAAGCTCCCCCTGACTGTAAGCAAGGTCTGCAAAAAGATGTTCTACAAGAAGAACATGACTCTATATATCATAAATGACCTTCCTATCACCAAAAGACTCAATACATACATCCATTACCCAACCAAGTGGGGATACATCAGGAACTAAATACATTACATCTTCATACCAGGCATAGTGGGGAAACCAACATAGGTCGTTACATGACCTGAAGAGATGACTACAATAGATAGAGACACACTATTACATCATGAGTCATGATATGACATTTATAACAGAGACCAATCACCTAAGATAAACATCAGCAACAACACTGTATGATCTGCTCCATAACATCTTTTATCATAAGGAGAAACACCAAAGCCATCAAGATCATCATTTGGGAATATCTGCATCAATCAACATATGTACGAAACAACCTATCATCATATAGGTAAGAGCTTATCATCATCATGTCTCCAACAATGCAACTTGAATAATCACCCATGTATCCAGCTAACAATCCTCATATGTGCCAAGAACAATACGAATCTTGCATCATAACTCTTCTTATCCTTATGAAGATCACCATGTAAGCACCAAATATGTAGCATCAGAGAATCAACCATAAATCTGATCTGAAAATCAACTATGTAAATCCAAGAATCATATGAGATGGACAACTCATAACCACATCATAGCAAGATATATCATTTAGCCATATAATCTTCATCACCAAGGACTATTAACCATAATGCCAACAATGCATTAAAAACATATGCTCCCCCTAAACTGGTGCCATCTGTCAGATCTTATCAACAAGAAAAGTCAGCCAATAAATGCCTTAAGACAGATCCGCAGTTTCTCATTATATGGCCTGCGTGGCTCCGCACTTCACCTTCCACTCCTCTGCGTATCACCTTCTACTACAGCGCGTACCCACGCACCTGTGCCATCAATCGCACCGCGTACCTCTACTGTGGCCACGCACCCTTAGATGCTATCGCGCCGCGTATCTACGCATCTGCGGTTACTGTAGCACCGCGTACTTTTACTGTGCCTATGCACCTGAACCTCTGCCACGCGGTGTACCTCCGCACTGGGACTGTGCCTTCGCTGCATATCCTCGCACTTTCACTGTGTATCACCTGCGTTCCTCCGCACAGGAACTTCCGCTCTGCTGCGTACGCCCGCACTTTCGAAGTGAATGGTCTGCGTACCTCTGATTAAAACCCAATTAAATAGTCCTCCTCTGTGCTACTGACAGTCAGATTCCCAGATCTGATCTTGTGCTCGAGAGATCACACTTCATAGATTCACTTCCAACTTCACTTTCCCTACTGCCTTTCTTCAAACAATCATATACGCGATTGTGCAGTATCCAACTTACGTATATACGCGACTTCCCTTTATGGAGTTTGCATATGAGATTCAGGACACTGAAGTTTTGTACTTTCAGCTCCCTTTGATTCTGGTATGTCTGTACGTTGTGCTGTGCCGCCTTTTTCTGACTGTACTTCCTTTTTCTTCCATATCTTCAAGCGTGATGATGACATTTTCTCCTTTTGATATGGTTCCCACACTTTGTTCCTGCATTCCTTAGCTATATGTCCAATCTTGCTACATGCATAACATCTTACATGTTTCATATTCCTTCTGTAAAAGTCAGCAGCTTTATGACCATACATATTGCAAGCAAAGCAATATCCATTAAAGTACCTTGAATGTGATGATCTTTCTGCATAATGGTCTTGAACCCTTCTTCTTCTACATCTAGCTGCAACATGTCCAAGATTATGACATACATAACATTCAACATTATTCATAGGAGGAGTAAAGGATTTCCTTTGAGGAATCTCTTTTCTTGGTTGATGATGAGATTGATCTTTCATTTCTTCGTTGATCACTTTAGATTTCTCTTTAGAGTTCCTTGCCTCACCTTGTGAACTAGATTCACCTTCAACAGATTCATGGAAACCAAGACCAGTCTTTATAGTAGGAGACCTTTGACTACTAAGAATATCATCCAAGACTTTAGAACTATCTTGAAATCGTAAAAGCTTATCCTTTTCTTCTAATTTACCTTTCAAGATATTTACCTCAACCTGAAGCTATTCTTCCTTTTCAAGAGATTGCTTTTTCAAATCTTCTTCAGCTTTCCTTCCTTCTTCCATTTGTTGCCTTAGTTTGAGTATCTCCTTCTCCTGTTCTTCATTCAGATCCTGCTGCATTTGACGAACTCTGAAGGCACATTCCAGCTGGGATTTTAAGCTGATGACTTCGTTGTCTTGTTTTTCAATTGCTTGGTGTAGATCTTCATTCTGCTTCTTTGATTCTTCAAGTTCTTCCTTTAGTGAGAGGATCATGGCTTCAAGACTTTCATAATAACTGGATCGATCTCTGAGCTCCTTGATTGTTGTGTTCTTTTCAATGACTTCATTTCTTAGAGATGTTGCTTCAACCTGCAACTTTTGATACTTTTCCTTGCATAACTCTTGATGAGCTTTTTGTCTAGTAACAGCTTCTTTGAGGGCACCACTCTTTATGTTCAAAAGTTTTTCTTGTTCACTAATTTTGTTTGTCAGCCTGTTAAATTCTGCCTCTATTTGATATCTTTCTTGCTCACCCATAAGAGCAAATTCAGTAGTCTCACTATCACTTTCATCTTTTCCAAAAGGAAAGATAGCTGGAACATCAGAGGATAGCAAATTCATACCTGAATGGTCATCTTCATTCTGAACTGATTCTGAATCTGATTCTGAATCTGAAGAGCTTCTTATACCTAATCCCCAATCGATTCTCCCACTGTCATAGTTCCTCTGAGATGTCTTCTTCTTCTTATGAGCTTTCTTCTTAAGCTTCTTTCCCATTGTTCCACGGATCTCCTTCAAGCGATCAAGCTTCTACCAAAAGGACCCGCTCTGATACCAATTGTTGGAAATAATACTGAGAGGGGGGGGTGAATCAGTATTATCACATTAATAAAACTTTTTCATTTCCATAATCAGATTCATATGTGCTGCTTCCACAACTTCTTATGATTAAGTTAATTGATCTTCAATGAGTGCATTAGAACATTATCAACCATATTATCAGTTAACATATGCAGTAACATAGAATAGATCATCACACATAAGGCACACACATGAACACCATGATATAAGGTGGAAACCCAATGCGGGAGAAAACCACCTGTTGCAAGTCATCTCAATCTTCTTCTTAATAAGAAAATCCTTTTACAATATTTTGTATTGGTGCAGTCTTATACTAGTACGGGAGCTACAACCCCCTTTGCTCTTGTACTAGCCGATCCATTTACTAGTACGCAGGCTGCTACCTGCTACAATGCTCAAAAGATTTCCTTTAGCTCTTGTACTAGCTTAGATACTAGTACGTAGGTGTTGGCCTACAATCTTCTCTCCTCCAGGTACCACGGTTCATCAATTTTCAGACTGGATACCCTGAAGCACAACACATAATCTGAAAGGCCACATTTCATCCAATTTTCATACTGGACCCAACAACAACATTGAAGCTCATAATCAAACAACCTTCTGAATCACCCAATCACCAGATCAATACATATGCAATGAGAGTTATCCATCAGATCTAGTCCACCAGATCATATAAGGATAAGTCATTATGAACCTGATCCATTCATCCATCAATACTGAAGCTAATCATGATCATTCAATCAATCACTGCTGTTATCAGAACATAATACCAGAAACCAGACATCACTTCAAAACCCAGAACACAACAATAATAAATAGGGGCAGCTAAATAGAATTCATGAAAAGTCCGCAGCTTCACCCATAGAACACCTGCATACATACGCACTGTTTCCAACTGCTTTCCTTCGCACCTACGCACTATGCCTCACGGACTTCCTGCGTACCTCCGCATCTGCAGCGCTTCTGGGCCTGCGTATCTGCGCACCTGCAGCGCTTCTGCGCCTGCGTATCTGCGCACCTGCAACGCTTCTGCGCCTGCGTATCTCCGCACTTTTCTTTCACTGCACTTGCGGTCCTGTGGGTATAGACAATTTTCAGACTTCAAGGATAACCCAGACTATCAGATCTACAGATCTAATCATGCGCCGAAGGGATCTCAACCCATTAGTAGATCCGACTTGTAACCCTCATGTTTCTCCTTGATTTAGATTCAGCTATCTCTCACAAACCCATCACTAGAATTTCAGATCTAGCTTCTCTTAAGATCTTCTTCTTTCACAAGTGTCTAGCCAAATGATCTCCTTTGCTTTATATAGGCAAGCTCTTCCTAAAATCATGGATCAATACCATAGATAACCAAAACAAGGGGCCCAAAAACATGGGGCTTAATAATAATAATAATAATATAAAACAATACCACTGGCCAAACCATAGGATCAAATACGTCGGGCTAAATACTATGGTCCACCATCGGATTCCCACGTGAGAGTAATTTTTCACTGCATGAAAGTGTGTGAACTAGGGTCCGCACCTTTTACACGGGATACCTGCGGGTATGTACGCACTTTATCTAAGACATGCCTGCGTGTCCGCACCTTCTGTACGGTGTACCTACGTACCCCTTATTTTCTTCAATATTTGAGAGCTGATCATCAATCTCTGCTACTGACCTGAAGTACTGTGATCTATCACCTGTATGGGTTGCCATCAAGGACAACACTTTAGCCATAATGCCAACAATCTCCCCCTTTGGACTTGATGGCAAGGCTTACTTGTCATACTAAGGACTTGTCATTTGATTCCTTTAAGCTGTCCTGCATCCCATGTATTATGTCACATCTGATATCTCTTCTGTAGATTCATCTGAATGTATATAAGTGAGATGTTCTTCTATGAGTGGGTTGCCATCAAGTACAACACATGCATTATAATGCCAACAGTGGGAGCAATGGCAGAAGATGGTAGGTTTAGGGTCAAAAAATTCAATGGCCAAAACTACTAGCTGTGGAAGATGCAGATGGAAGATTATATGTATCAGAGAGATCTGTACCTACCATTGAGCGGAAAGATAAAGAAGCCAACGAGTATGACAGACACAGAATGGGATATTCTGGACAGAAAGGCACTTGGAACAATACGGCTGTGCCTAGCAGCGTCGGTAGTGTTTAATATTTCAAAGGAAACGACAACACAGGGTTTAATGTCAGCATTGGCCAAACTATATGAAAAACCCTCGGCCTCAAATAAGGTATTTATTATGAAGTGTTTATTTAATATGAAGATGTCAGAAGGTGGATCTGTTGCAGATCATTTAAATGATTTTAATACAGTTACAAGTCAATTAAGTTCTGTAGGGGTAAATTTTAATGATGAAGTTAGGGCTCTGTTATTTCTATGCTCATTGCCAGAAAGTTGGAATGGTTTAGTTATGGCCATTAGTAACTCTGTCTCTGGATCTAGTACTTTAAAGTTTGATGATGTTGTCAGTGCAATCCTTAGCGAGGAAATGCGACGGAAAAGCTTTGGTGAGACATCAGGTAATGCTTTGACTACAAAGACTAGGGGAAGAAAAATGGAAAGAGGAAAGAGCCCAAGATATCACAATAAGTCAAGAAAAGGTAGATCCAATTCTAGATCAGGGATAGTGTGCTGGAAATGTGGGAAGAAAGGACACTTGAAGAAAGACTGCAAGTCTCGGAAGGGAAAAGAAGGAGACGCGTAGCAAGAAACTAATCATGAAGCGAATGTAATAGGTGATGTGTTGCAAGATCCTTTGATTCTTTCATTAGAAAATATTATTGATGCCTGGGTGGTAGATTCAGGGTCCTCATTCCATGCCACACCTGATAAGAAACATTTTCATGATTATGTTCAAGGAGATTTTGGACAAGTTCGATTGGGTGATGATAAACCTTGTAAAATTGTTGGAATGGGTATAGTTTTCATAAAATAGCAGAATGGAAATCAGTGGCTATTGAATAAGGTAAGGCATGTTCCATATCTAAAGAAAAATCTGATTTCAACGGGGTAGTTGGGAGGTGAAGGTTGCGTAACTACTTTCACAGATAAAACCTGGAAGGTCACTAAAGGATCCCTGGTAATAGTGAAAGGAGAAAAGGTTGGTACATTGTATTTATGCAATGGTATTTCTAATTCTGTTAATGCTTTAACCTCTACAGGAGAAGATACGACATTGTGGCATCATAGGCTTGGGAACAAGAGCGAGAAAGGGATGCAGATTCTTTACTCAAGAAATTTGTTGCCATGTTTGAAGCATGTTGATTTAAAATTATGTGAGAATTGTGTTTATGGAAAACAGAAGAGAGTCAAATTCCTTAGAGTTGGGAAAGAAAAGAAGAGCGAAAAATTAGAGCGTGTGCATATAGATGTATGGGGACCTGCTCAGGTATCATCTCTTGGTGGCTCTCGTTATTATGTTACTTTTATTGATGATGCAACCAGAAAAACTTGGATTAATTGTATTCAAAATAAATCTGATGTATTTGATACTTTTAAGAAATGGAAAGCTTTGGTTGAAAATGAGACAGGGAAAAGGTGGAAGTGTCTCAGATCAGATAATGGAGGTGAATATTGCAGCAAAGAGTTTGATAGGTACTGTTTAGAGAATGGAATTCACAGAGAGAAGACAGTTCTAGGAACACCACAAGAAAATGGTGTGTCAGAAAGGATGAACAGGAAAATCATGGAGCGTGCAAGGTGCATGAGATTGCATGCAAGATGGCCTTTACAATTTTGGGTAGATGCTGTAGATACTGTTGTTTATCTAATAAACATAGGGCCTTCAAGTTCCTTGGATGGTGGTATTCCAGAGGAGGCATGGATAGGTAAAATGGTAAAGTACTCATTTTTGAAGACTTTTGGTTGTGAAGCCTTTGCCCACATTAACAAAGAAAATAGAACAAAGCTTGAGGCAAAATCAAAGAAATGTACCTTTATTGGATATGGTGTTAATGATTTTGGTTATCGCTTATATGATTGTGAAAATCACAAAATCATTAGGAGCAGAGATGTAATATTCAATGAAAAAGTCTTGTAAAAGAATCAGTTGCAGGAAAAGAAACAGGAAAAAGAAAACAGAGAATACACATTGCTTGACGATATCACAGGAAAAGTGATAGTGCCTGAAAATCATAATTATCAATAGTCATAACAACAACCACAACAACAACAAGCACTTCAAACACCTGAAAGTGGTGTTAGAAGATCTATCAGGATAAGTAGACCCCCTGAATGATACTCTCCTTCATTATATTATGTATTTTTGACTGATTCTAGTGAATCAGAATGTTATGAAGAAGCAGTGCAGGTAGAAACCAGGAAGAAGTGGGAGCAAGCCATGAAAGAAGAGGTGGACTCCTTAGCACATAACCAGACTTGGGACTTAGTCAGGTTGCCTGCAGGTAAAATAGCATTGCAGTATAAATGGGTTTACAGGCTGAAGGAAGAAGATGGAGGAAAACAGAGGTACAAAGCTAGACTTGTGGTGAAGGGGTTTGCACAGAATAAAGGTATTGATTTTGATGAAATATTTTCTCCTGTTGTTAAAATGACTTCAATCAGAACTATTTTAAGTCTAGTAGCAGCTGAAGATTTTCATCTTGAGCAGTTAGATGTAAAGACAACCTTTCTCCATGGGGATTTGGAGGAAGAGATACATATGCAGCAGCCACAAGGATATGAGGTAAAAGGGAAGGAGAAAATAGTGTGCAGGTTGAAGAAGAGCTTGTATGGTTTAAAACAGGCTCCAAGGCAGTGGTACCTAAAATTTGATAGGTTTATGTCTGAACAAGGTTATACTAGATGTCACTCTGATCATTGTGTTTATCTTAAAAGGCAAAATGATGGCAGCTATATTATATTGTTATTGTATGTAGATGACATGCTTGTTGCAGGTTCTAACATGCAGGAGATAAATGTCCTCAAAAGAAAATTGGCAAACTCATTTGCAATGAAGGATTTGGGTGCCGCAAAACAAATCTTTGGTACGAGAATAACTAGAGATAGGAAGAATCGCAAATTAACATTGTCTCAAAGTGAGTACATAGAAAAGGTGTTGAAAAGGTTTAATATGTAGAATTCAAAACCAGTTGGTATACCTTTGGCTAGCCATTTCAAATTAAGTAAGGAGGCATGTCCCAAGACTCAGGAAGAAATGGCTCATATGTCTAAAGTTCCATATGCATCAGTAGTTGGAAGCTTAATGTATGCAATGGTCTGCACAAGGCTTGATATTGCACATGTAGTGGGAGTTGTAAGCAAGTACATGAACAATCTAGGAAAAGAACATTGGATGGTGGTGAAGTGGATTCTCAGGTATTTGAGAGGTACCACAAATCAAGCATTATGCTTTGGTGGTTCAAACATTGCTCTACAGGGATATGTTGATGCAAATATGGCAGGTGATAGAGATAGAAGGAGGAGCAAAACAGGGTATGTGTTTACTGTAGGTGGAACAACTGTCAATTGGGTTTCAAAAATCCAAAGTGTTGTTGCACTTTCAACAATAGAAGCAGAGTATGTTGCTGCTACAGAGGCTAGTAAAGAAATGATTTGGCTACAAAGGTTTCTAGATGAATTGGGTAAGAAGCAGGAGTTGGGCAGGTTATATAGTGACAACCAGAGTGCCATACATCTTGCAAAGAACTTTGCATTTCATTCCAAGACTAAACATATACAGCTTAAGTACCATTTCATATGGTCAGCATTGGAAGATGGACAGTTGAAGTTGGAAAAGATACACACTAGCCAGAGTCCTGCAGATATGCTAACAAAAGTTGTAACGAGGGAGAAACTAAGAATCTGCTCAGTTTCAATTGGTCTTAAAATATGATGAAGAAGATGAGAAACAACCAGGCCCAAAGAGGAGTCATTGTCTAGCAAATGAAGTAGCGGTGGAGTTGCTATAATCAGTCTCCAAGTGGGAGATTGTGGGATGTGGAGCTTGATTATCTTTTGTATTCAAAGGTTTCAGTTGGATGTATACCCCAGGAATACTATACACCCCTCCACACAGGGGGGTAAATCCCCCCTAGTTGAGGGGTCCGGGGGCCAGCGGTCCCCCAGCAGGGGTTCGGGGGCACCGCCCCCGAAGCCAAAAATAGATGTAAAATTGCCTTGTAAAAGTCTAGTAATTTCTAGTCAATCTGGGCCGTTCATTAAGCGGATGATCTGATGGTAAAAGTTATGTTTAATTTAGGGTTTTTTTTCCCTAGAAGGCAGCCCCTCACTATATATGAGGGAATTGTATTGTGTCTATGTATATCTGTATTCTGAGTGAGGAAAAGAGAGGAGATTGAGAGCAAAGAGGGTGTTACAGCAGATTTGCTGTAGGTTGTATCTCTTCAGTTTGCTGGATAATATAAAAGGAAGGACTAGTTGTTTCACCATGGACGTAGCCCAAACCAGGTGAACCACATATATCTGTGTCTCTATTGTTTTATGCAATTTCTGTGTTTATATTTCTGCAATATTTTATGTGTTTCATTGCTCCGTAATATATAATTTTCTAACAATATCAAATTCAAACTCACTAAGGAAAGTTAGACACCTTGCTTGTATAGGATTTAGATTAGGTTGACTAAAGAAATATTTCAGACTGATGTGATCTCTTACCAAGGTAATTTTTTTCCTAATAGGTAGTTTCTCCACATTTTTAGAGCATGTACCACTGTTTCTAGCTTTAAATCATATACCACATAATTTCTTTCACATGTTTTTAGTTTGTTGGGCTCATAAGCCGCCACTCCATTTTCTTGCATCAATACTCCCCCAAGACCTTTCAAACAAGCATTAGTACAAACAATGAATTCTTTATTTGGGTATGCAATTTTTAGTATAGGAGCTACTGCCAAAATTTGTTTTAACTTTTCAAAACTCTCCTGGCATTTTGTTGTCCACTCAAACTTTGTTCTATTTTTCTGTAAGGAAGTAATGGGATAAGCTAATCTTGAAAAACCCTGTATGAATCTTCTATAATATCCCATGATCCCAATAAATTAGTGAACTGTTGAAATGTCCGTAGGTGTGGGTCAATTCACGATGGCCCTAACCTTTTCAGGGTCAACAAATAGTCCTTCTTTCGAAATGACATGCCCCAAGTATTGTATTATGTCTATGTAAAACTCACATTTGTTGAGTTTTGCATACAACTAGTGTTCTCTTAAAGTTTGTAACACCAACTTTAAATACTCTTTGTGCTCTTATTAAGTTTTAGAATACACTAAAATATCATCTATGAATACTCGCACACACTTATCAAAATATTAGTGGAGTACATTGTTCATTAAACACGTGAAATTTGATGGTGCATTAGTGAGACCAAAGGGTAACACTATGAATTCATAATGGCCACATTTGGTTCTAAAGGTTGTCTTATGTATATCTTCATCTTTTATTCACAGTTGATGATGGCTAGCCCTTAGATAAATTTTAGAAAATATAGATTCTCTCCTGACTTGATCGAACAAATCACTAATTCGGGGCAACAGATATTTATTTTTGACAATCATCTTATTCAATTGACAGTAATTGATGAACATTCTAAATGTGCCATCCTTTTTCTTGACAAATAGTACTGGCACCCCCCAGGGTGAGACACTTGGTTGAACATACCCTTTTTCTAACAACTCCTGTAATTGTAATTTTAGTTCCAATAATTCTGGTATACTCATTCGATAAGGGGCTCTAGACATTGGGGTGACACTTGGCACTAACTCAATGAAGAAATATATGTCTCTTTTGGGAGGTAAACCTAGAATTTACTCAGGAAAAACATCTTGAAACTCATTGATGACTGGTAAGGCCTCTAATTTTTCCTTTTTTGTTTGTTGTTTATGGGTTTCCACGTGTACCATATATATCTGGCATCATTTCCTTGCATTCACTTTCAGTTGTAAAGTTGAGATTTGTCAAACTGATATCATTTTTGGTTTCCCTCTAATCATTTGGGTTTTCCCATCTTGGCCCATACAATTTATTGTTTTTTCCAAACAATTTATCACAACTCCTTGTTTCTCCAACTACTCCATACCTATTAATACATCATAAGAACCTAAGGGAAGAATGTTTAAATCTGATTTTGTGGAATAACCATTTAAATCAATGTAACAATGTTTAATTTGACTGAGCACCCTTATTTTGGTTCCAGTCACTAACTGTACCAACCATGCCTTCTTGAATTTTTTATATCTTAATTTACACTTTTTCAATTTGGGTATTAATATAAATTAAACTAGCCCCTGGATCAATTAAAACATAAACAAATTGGTTTAGAATTGTACCTTCAATTTCAATCATAGTTGATTGATGTTCAACCTATCTATCTTCTAGTGCGACAATGATCTAAGGAACATTTTTGGCAACATCATTTACTATTGTTGCTTCATGAACTGCTTGAATATTATGAACAGACTTATGTCTCCCTTGCTAAATTTTTTCCTCCACTAGTCCTTTCCAAGATTCTTATGATAAGGAGGCTTCTATCCTTTTATATTCGTTACATGTTTGGTTTTGTCCTTATTTTTCCATGGTTTTAACCCTTCTCTTATGTTTTTGAACTATTGGTAGCATAATCTGGCTTTTCTTACCACCTCGTCCATTGAATTAGGGTTGTAAAATTCAATCATTTCTTTGTAAGGTGTTGGTAAATAGTTCAAAAATCATTGTAACTTGGCTTTTTCTTATTTAATATATGGAACATACTATCAAAAGTTTTTAAAATTTGTTAAAAACTCATCTATAGTTAAATGTCCCATCCTTAACTCATTGAATTCCTTACCCCAGTCGTCATAGCATTGCTCACTCAAATATCGAGACTTAAATTTTTTATGTAATTCCTCCCAATAAACTATCTTTTCTTCTAATAGATGTACACTTTTGGCCTCTTCCCATTAGAGAGTTTCTTTTCCTTGCAACTGGTAAATAGAAATTCTGGCCCTCAGATTACTCTGCATATTCTTCCTTTTCCCCATAAAAGTAGGGGGTTTGCTTTTCCTAAACTCCCTTTGTAACTTCGTTTTTCCTCTTTTCTTTCCATGACTTCAGAAATTTCATGTCTAAAAAACCTCCACTCTCCAACTTCTCTGATTCTATTTGCACCTTTTTCCTTTTCAACCCTTATGGTTTGATGCTCCTGTGGCTGGATTTTTCTAGTTAATTCCCTGATAATTTTTTCTTTCTCTTCACTAACCTTTAGCAAGCGCTCGTTACTACTCCTGAGATGTGCCAATTATTATTGTAGACTTCTGATGACAACCATAAACTCAGAAGTTGGTGGTGTACTACCATTTCCCAACTCAACGTATAGTTCTTCACTGCCTGCTATGGATGGAGGAAAGTCCTTTTCCATTCTGTGGCAATTTTCTTTACTTATGTACCTTAATAACAATACAATGTGCTATCGTTATTTCATTTTAGTACTTCTACCATTAGTTTGTTTGTTTGTGATGATTCCTTGCAGGTATAGTGCTGAAACTAGGCTCTCATACCATTTGTCATGTCCCTATTTTCAAACAAAAAATAAAATATTTCTATTCCAAACAACATAGAAATCGTGACTATTTTGGGTTAAAAAAATATATATCTGGCATTAATAATACATGTTATATGTATGATTTTCCCAACAAGCTAAAGTTCTGGACTGTATGGTTTTCTTAATGTTATGCCTTAACATATTTCACTATCGCATTTGTTTCATTAGCACCTCTAGATATTTCTATTAGATGGTGCAACTTGTGAATATAAGCTTTGATTTTAACCGATATGTTACATAATTAGTGTGCTCACATTTGTTTTATACCTCATGGTTGTTGTTTGATAATTCTATACAACAGTGTTATCTTAACCTTTTATTCCTAATGTGCTATGAGGTTACCTATTCGATACCCTATCACGTCCATTTAAATTTTTGTCCAGTTGGTGAAATGGAGAGGTCCTTTGGAATTTGTGTGGCATGCCTCCTTCGGTATTGCCTTACCCTACCATACGATTCATCACTGGACACATAGCTTCCTCCACAAGGCTATCACGTGGGTAACACCTAGCAATTGGTACTTTCTTTGTGTGGACGGTGAGGATCCACACAAATCTAAGGGTGGAGATCTTTTCTTGATTTGGTAACCCTACTATTTGAGGGTTTTGTTCTCGGTATGGAGTTCATTAGGCTGGGTTACGAAGTTACCATTTTCTGATGGCTGTAACAAATGTTAGTGACGAGTTAAAAATGTGGCTAGACCATTGTTGTAACTACGACACCTCTGATATTTTGTGGGGTATGTGTTGTAATGGGTCAACTGCTATTCATTTTCGTTGTTGCTCCGAGGTGTGGACAACCAGAAATTTAGTTTCTCCTTCTCTCAGCCAGACTTCTTCAGCCCCAAGCACTGGTAATTTTTTTCTTTCTCTTTAAATATATATCGAATGAATCCACTTTTCATTTTTGGTTATGTTTTCCTGTTACCAATTTATTTCTTCAAATCCTTCTAGTTTATTTTTGTTTATATAAAGAAATGTTGAAGGTTATGCTTTAGGGGTTGGTTCTTCAACCTTTGGAGGTTGATTTATCCACATGAACCATGGTGTCAACATACATTGGTCCACACTTGGATTTATACCTTGGCAACCTGGGGTTTACGAAATTCACTTTTCATCAAGTGTATTCTTTAGGTGCCAACCTAACCCCAAACCTTTCATTCTATTTTATTTTCTCTCTACCCTCATCTTGATGCAATATTGAATCAAAAAGTAAATATGAGGGTTTTTATTCTTGTTTTCTTTCATTTGAAAGTTCTTCACGTTCATAATATATGAATTGGACACTATTTTTTTCTTTGTTGGGCTTTATTTCTAGGAATGAGCCTCCGTATGGTCCGGTGAGGTAATTTTCATCAAATCCTCAGGTAATTTACTGATTTTTTTACGCTCCAAGGTTTATTATAGGTTCCTTTTTTTTTTTTCCAAATCCTTTTTATTAAAGAAGTGTCCTTTTACTTCTCATAACCTCATTCAGTTAATTTAGGTGTAGGAGGAAATGGTCTTAAAGATATTTGTGCACAGGTAGACTCTCCTTTCCAGGTTCTTATTTGAGTTCACCTACTATCGGTTACTTACTTTGTTTAATGTTTTACCCATATAACTTATGTGTTCTAGTTCCAAGTAAGAGGAAATTCTATTTTTCTCTCTGTTCATTCTCCTGTGGATGTATATGCATCCTAACTCATCCCCCTCATTGCTACAGGTTGGTGTATGTGGTGCTCCTCTCCCCACGCTGGTCACTTATCTTCAGTGTTTAGAAGTCATAGACTTCAAATTTTTTTTTTGATTTCATGTACTTCTGTTATCGATATTCAACTATAACTTCAAGTACCCTAGCTCCTAGAAACATGGATAGTTTAGAATGTCAGATGTAATTACTAAATCGAGTATGTTTCCTCCTTTTGGTTAACTGTTCAGTCTACTATCCTAGTAGAGATTCTTTCGTTGTTGGTTGCAACCTTATAATGGGAAGGACCCTTCCTTTTCTATTTATATAATTCTATAGTATTGGGTTTTTAATTTCCTTTGTTTACATAAATGATTGATTCTTTGTAAAATAAATTCGAATATCATGAATTTTCATACTAAATCCCTTCTTAGGAATTGTGATTTTTTTTTAACTTCAATTCCTATATGAGCGAAATATACATTTTAATATGAATGGTTTAGAATCATGAGTTATTTTCTCCTATTTTACCAAATGTATGAATACAATTCCTAATTATTAATGAATTTATCTAGAAACTATTGGCATTATCGAGGATCTTTTTTTTCTCGGTAAAGACTAATTCTATTAAGTAGAAAATATAGTACAATCAGGAAAAGCAAGAGACCGGCAGGCCGGAAATGATGTATCCATCAACCTCGGTCCCGGTGAAAAGATTCAAACTAATGGCAACAGCAGATAGCATGTAATCACAGACATCCCAAATAATCTTTACCCCATAGGGGTAGAAGCTACAACGCATTGTTTTTTCCCTTTCTTTTTGTTGACTTTTGTCCAGCCATCCTGGGGAGGATGAGCTAGGACAACTTGAAGACTGGGAAACTCTGACATCTGGAATTCCTGTTCAGATTCTGAGGAGGTCTCATGGCTGCGCTTTAGGGCGATTGCTGTGTCCGGGGGATGGCCCATGGTATCTATGGGAGGATCCATCGGCTGAGGCTCCTGATCTGGTTCTGAATCGCTATCCCCATCCTTCGAACCTGGGGAGCTGGGGCTCCCAGTCGGCGGAGGAGGGCAGGGAGTCCAATGCTTGGGCTTGGATTTTGCGTTGAATCCCTTTTTCGATCTTGCTGTCAGCGATGGGCAGGAGTTCTGCAGGTGTCCTGTAAGGTGACAATGGCGGCACCGAAAGGCAATGTTCTCGTAGTCTAGAAGGTGAGTCCAAACAGAGTCCTTGATCTTGAGATTGATTTGCTCTGGCAATCCCTTGCTTAAATCTAGCTCCACACAAATTCTGGCATATGTGTAAAGACCCTGCATTTCCCTCTTGTAGTCTCCCATTATGAAGCGACCCAAAGTGTTGCCTATTTTCCTGTATACCTCTGTGCGCCACAGGTGAATTGGGAGATTTGGAAGTCTGATCCAGACAGGGGCTTTTGTGATGACTGCAGAAGCTGGATCAAAGTCTGGGAACCATGGAGTTAAGAAGAGGCCTGCCGAACCCATGAACCAAGGGCCTTCTTCTAAGGCCTCTGTGTAGTCCTCGAGATTGTCGAACAAAACTATAAAATATCCCTTTGCACAGAAGTAAATCTTGCATCGGTGAGTCCAGTTGTCCTTGATCCAGTCATAAAGTTCCTTTGAGCGTGGCCAGAGACCATTGAATCTGCAGATGATGGCCCTTTCAGCAAATTGCTGGGTGTCATCTGCTAAGTCAGGGTAAGAGATCTCAACAGAGGGGACCTCTTCCAATTTGTCAACCAGAAAGGGCTTGGGAGGAGCCTGAACTGGCGGATCTGTCTTTTCAGGCTTATTAGCATGGACTGCATCTTTATAAGAAAATGCCTTAGCTGAGGAAGACTCTCCAGCAGCTCCTCCCCTCAAACGAAGGGTTAAAATAATGCATGCATCTTTCTCAATGCCGAAAAAAGAAATGGGATAGGGATCCTCAAGTTGTTTACCTTCATGGAGAAGCCTTTGAGCTGTAGAGGGGTACTCGATTCCATTCGCAGCAGGGGCGATCTGAGAAACCATAGCGGCCAAGGGCATGGCAGCGGCTGCAGAGCTAGGGTTCCCCCGCATTATCGAGGATCTTACTGCACATTAAATTTTTCTTTCTTATTGGAAGTGAGTTTCAACGATTTTTCCCAAGGTAGAGTATACTATAATATTGTTGTTAATTTTTTTCTTTATTCCTCAAAATAGAGGCCACTCCATACCTTATATGCGTAGCAATCCCATGTCTTAACTTTGAATATGCCCGTTGACTGGGTTTGGTTCAATAAAAATATCGGTTATTGCTTTCGCCTTAATCATTTATCATCTTACAACTAAATTACTTATTTTCTACTAAACCACCCCTGGCGTGAATATCTCAACTGGGTTTTCTTTCTATTGTCTTTGCACATTCAATGTGTGTTTCTGAGTAGTAATGAAATTGGTGTACAACATGAGGAATTTAACTCACCCCCTTGGACTCATACATTCACGTCCATTGGTTTCTAAACTACTTCAATCGACCTTGTTTTAATTTATAATAACATGTCTAGAGATTTCAAGATGAGGATTTACTCCAGTCTTACTTAGATTCACTCTTCACCAATTCCCATTGACAACCATGTTACACAACAATGTTTATTAACTAAAGCAAACCCAAACAAAATAAGAGTGTTTGGTTACCGACTCTAATCTGTCATTACTTTTTTTTTTTTTTTTGATTGATACAATATTTCAATAGCTGGTATAAAATGATTGTTTATCACCACATGCTCGCACAAAAAAACTACAATCATATAGTAATATGTAACTATTTAGCGCGAATAAAATACAAAAACTAATACCCATTTATTAGCTCTACGATTAATGTAATACAACACACTATATTATTTCTTGATATCCATGCCTAGAAATTCATTTGTTAATATTCATATCCAACTTGCATACTAGCCATTGATTCAGCATAAAACTTATTAAAAAAACACAAAACATCATTACTATTTACATTTAAATACTATGTTTCATCTAATATTCCACCCATTCGATTAATTCTTCACATTAAGCATGTAACACAAAATTGCAATAATGAAAAACTCATAAATTCTAACTAGATACGAGTGGAAAACCACTTGGAAGAACCATTGTCCACCCAACCGAACTGACTTCTAGTACCCCCGAATATGAGATCTATCACTAGAAGGATCAATTCCCCAAAATAACCAAGAAAAAAAACCCCCCTCATCTTTCTGGGATAAGGTGCTTTTATCCTTACTTCCATAGTATATTTTCTTTCCATAACGACGTCTTGTTTTTCAAAGTCTTTGATGAGTCTCAGTATTGCAACAAGAATGTTGCAACTTCCAAGGCTACCGCCTTTAATTATCAACTCAGGGTTTGTACAAGCTTAAGAGGTATCGACACTATATGTGTGGCACACAATGTGTCCTTCCTTTGCTTTCATGATGTAATGGAGTGCATGTACTAAAGCCAAATCCTAAACTAATTGCAAAAAATGAAATGTTCAAAATGGAACCTGAACCTATTGCAAGAAATAAAGTACAAGGAAAGAAACCTATTCTAATTGGATAAATATCATGAAATAAATGTAAAAGAAACCTAGCTTAACCCTATTTATCACATGTGATGATTTAAACTAACTGAGCATGAAATTTGATCTAGAGAGTACTAATTGCTATGTACATGTGTAAATATAAAAGAACTCATTTTTTAAAATCTTTTTGCTTTATGAACGCAAATGCTAATCTTTCCTTGATATTTGGCAGGGGAGACAAGTGTGGAGCAAGAGGGTTAAAATGGTCTTGATGGCATGGAGGTCAAGTATAGGCCTAATCCCATCTTCAATGATGATTTTTCTCAATTCGGGCTCAAAACAGGCTTTCCTACAGGATGCAGATTTCCTACAGGATGCTACAGTGATTTCCTACAAGATCCCCTGATTTACTGTAGGGTGTTACATATTTACTATACGAAATTATAATTCATCAAATGACCAAGAAAATCAAATCCAAATTGGATGGGACAAATTTTGTGATTAATTAGGATGTCGTAGGTCCCCATTCCAAGTGGAATCACTCAAAAATACCTTAGTTAACCCATGCTAAAAAATAGAAAAACATTACTAGTCGAAAAGCTAGAAATTCGAGAACTAGTGAGCTAGTAAATCTAAAAAATTCCTAACCTAATCAAGTGAAAATGCAGTGGGATAATTTTTTTTATGAACTAGAACGTTTTTTTGATCTAATTCAAGTGGAACCAACATGATTGAAGCTCATTAGCATGCTCTAAAAAATAGTAGAAATTTATTGTTCTTTGCCACAAAGGAGGTCCAAAAATCTAGATTTGGGAATAAGAAAGCGAATCCAAGTAGCTCAATGATTACTATGACCTTCCAAATATTTTCCAAGGATGAAATTATGCTTTTTATCATGCAAAAGAACTTACATTAACCATTTAACTCAATCCTACAACAATAAATCATTAATACTAAATGCAGAAGTAGAAAGAAATAAAAACAAGAGATGCATGTGAATAAGAAGTGAAAAGAAGGAAAGAAAATGATACAAAAGGGCTCTGAGGCTCCTGGGATGGCCAAGCCCAAGGATGCTAAAAGACCTATGGACGAGAACAAGATTTAGAAGCTGAACATGACACCAATCTTCATTATTTCATTAATACAATTATATCCTTGCAAGAAAATACAATGGAGCTGCAAAAATATGAGTTCTCTCCACAAGAACACTGATAAAAATATCTCCCTAAAGGAAAATTCGACTTGGTACTTATACAAAATTATTAGGAATAATTATCCATGAAAGGAGGAAGATTTCCCCACCAAAATCCATTGATTAGTGGATCTGGTTCCCAATACTAGAAATCTGCATTAAATGGCAAGGAACACATTCCTATATTTTCTCAATCATTGGAGTTCCACAATCTGTGCCATAATTCCATAATATCTTGTTGATTTATTATTTATTATTGATCCTCCTATAGTAGGAAACAAGTCCCTAAATTATCTCCTCCAAATCTTCATAGTATGCCCAATATTCTCATAATATTCCACAAAAATAAATAATATTAAGCACAAATATGAAATTATTCATAAACCTTCCTAATGAATATATTAAAGTTAAAAATACATTATCTAATACATAAAGAGAGGTTTAATGTGTTGAAGGATGGTCATAGGCCTTAATTTATGTTTAATTTAGAGGCATGGGCCTTAATTTATGTCTAATTTAGAGCCCCATTATATCCCCTTGTTGAAAGTGTTCCTCATCCTCTGAGAAGCTTAGTGACCTCATTGTGCCTCATCCATGGCCTTGGTGGCCTCTCTCTTGTGCACTAAGAATCTTGGCTGTAATTTCTGCAAGGACAAGCCCAAAAACATATTTGTGCAAAGAAAAATCATTTTTTCTTGAGACCATTAGCTTTCTTCTTTGCCCTTATTCAATATGGGTTCTTGAATATTTTTCAGCTTAGCAAGGTCTTCCATATCCTTATCAACCTTTTGCTACCATGTTCTACCATTTGGACACCTCTAAAACCTTCAAATTGCCTTCAGATGAGAACTAGGACATCCTGTAGTAATTCCTGTCAAAACTACAGGAAACCCTTTTTAGGATAAATGATATTCGGAGCCTGGAACAGGCGCTCAACTTGACTGCCATGCCTTTTTCCCATTTTTCGGCCTTGGAAAAAATCTAGAAAGATATTGGAGACCTCTTGGAAAACATCTTTTCATCACTACAATTTGAGTTTTTCTTATGGTGAATGCCTCATTTCCTTCAGTTTCCTTCTTCTTCTCTCTTGTGGCCTAGATGACTGCCTAATGGCCTTGAAGTTCTCTATTTTGATTAGGTCTCTCCTAAGCTCTGCCATCTTGGGGTTAAGCATAATTTGTGCATTTCTTCCTTCTTGTAGCAACATTCTACATTCCTGTAGTAGTCATTCCTCCTCTTCTAGGGTCTTCCAACTGTATGGGTGTGATGAGAAATGATGAAGAGGGATTGGATGATGATGTTAGGGCTCAAAGGGAGTAGTGTAGGTTTGTGAAAATGGAGAGGATGCTCTGTTTGTTTTTCTCAAGAATGAAATCGGATGGATGAATGATGAATAGATAGTGAATATGAAGTGGATGGAGGGCTTGGAGTGATGTGGTGACTTTGGCCTTTGCAAAAATTTCTTCTTTTAACTGCTGTCCCCATTCCTTAAAATCATCACCCTTCATAATTTGACTTTTCAACATTGCATGAGTGAAGGAGTGAGCTACAATTAACTAGTTGAAGGCGGCTGATATTGCTGATGCATCCTTAGCTTATAAAACCTCATCTCTCACGCATTAACAACAAATTTCTAACTATAATATGCTCAAGAGAAGAGGTGAAGAATATTGCATACCTGTAGCTACCTGATGGCCTCCCTGTAGATGTTGTTTGTTGGAGAGTGAATCCTTGCTTGTATTTTCTGCATGTGTTTTTCTTTTTTTTCTCTGATGTTGTTCCTTGATGTGCAAGTACTGGATGGTGATGTTGATGAATCCTCACTGTGTTGGTGCGTTCCCTCTTGTTAAATCCCCTTGTCATGTTTCTCTGATGGATGTGTAGGGTTGTATATGTCTCCTTATCACTATTTGATGAAGCCAACCTCTAGTTTTTCCCTTTAAAACTACTCACTGTCAATCCTATAGGTGTTGTTCTATATCCTATAGGATCCTTTAGGTTTTCAAGGAATCTTGTAGGATTTCAGTACAACCTTTTATATCCGACTTGTTTTGTCCATATCTCCCAAACGGTAGAATGGATTGACCTGAAACTTTCTGAGCATGTTTCCATCATCATTATTCACCTCCCCATAAAAAATTTTTGGTCAATGGATGCACAAATCTCGAAAAAAAACCAAAAATGGTTGAAGGTGATGGAGGCTGATTTCTTGGAAATTGTGCACTGGAATTTGCTGCAATTTCTTGGGCATGTTACTATCATCCATATGCATCTCTCCATGAAACAAATTTTTAAATTGATGCATGGATATTGAGAAACTAAAAAAATGGGTGTAGGTGATGGAGGTTGATTTCATGAAAACTATTTACTGGAATTTGTTGAAATTGCTTGAGAATGTTACCATTATCCATATGTATCTCCCCCTTAAACATATTGGAAAATGGATGCATGGTTTTCAAGTTATGGAAAAAACAATTTTTTGTTCTATGTATTTTTGTATCCTGTAGCTTTTTAGGACAAGAAGCAAACTGAATGGTAGAAGCTTGAGAATGAAAGGTGGATGGTGGAAATAGATGAGGGTGATGGATTGGCATGGCCTTGGCCTTGTTGGAGAATTTGAGACAAGGAGGAGAAAGTCAAAATTTGACTTCTTTTGACTAGGCTTGACCAATTTTTTCTTTTGGTACCAACTTTTTTTTTTCTTGCAGTTTGAGAGTACATGCATTCATCAGAGAGATACATGGAGCAAAGATTTTTTTATTTTTATTTTTATTTTTTTTCTTCTAGGCCCACTAGTTGCCTCAATGAGGTTTTCAACTAGTAGGTTTGCCTGGGCACCTCAAATGAGGTTTTCAACAAGGATCTTTTCTTTTTTATCTTCTTTCTCTTTTTTTCCAACCAATTGACTGCCTCATTGAGGTTTTCAATCAATGAGCCAATCTCAAGCACCTGAAAGGATGTTTTCACCTAAGATTTTATTTTTTCGCTTATTTTCAAATTTTTTCTACCCTACTCTACTTGAAAAACAAGATCACTTTCAAGTATAAGAATACTTCCAATAGAGCCATGTGCACATCAAGATGACAGAAAAACTGATGTGTAGGCTTGAAATGTATGCTTTGACACATACCTGAATTTGAGTGATCAAATGATTTGACTTTGATGTTATCAAGTACAATTGAAGAAGAGAGTATTGCTACAACTTAGTGGTTGTTTGGAGCCATATTTCAATATAGTTATGATACCTCTAGTCCACTTGTGGATTTGGACCATCTTGGATGTCTTCTTCTACCATGACATTCAAGTCTTCCTCTTTTTCCTGATTGATCTCTTGAATACATGGAGGATTTGATGGTAACCATGAGGGAGATTTCTCAATCTCTAATTTTGATGTCTACTCTTCATCAAGTGCAACCCATGATTCTTTGATCTTCTCTTTCAAATCTTCTTCTTCTGGATGTAGTCCTTCAATGATATCAAGAGAATATCTTTTTTGCAATACTCCTCTTGAGCTATGGTGAATACCATTGAGCTAAATAGGAGATGTTTGGAAGTGTTGTACCTCAACATTGTAAGTGGGTTGAGCTATTTCAATGTGTGTGTTTGAAAATGGTGGTACAGGTAGTTGAGTGGTAATGGATATTTGAGATGGATGTGGTTGGGATTGTGGTTGTGGTGGAGGTGGATGGTAAGGATAACATGGAGTTGGGTATGGAGGATATTGTGGATGGCTCCCATAAGTTCCTTGCCAACCTTGTTGCCAAAATTGGTTTTGGGGTTGAGATGGCCAATGTTTCCAAGGAGAGGGTGTGCTCCAATTACTTTGAGGTGGATATGCATAACCTTTAAATTGTGAATTAGGCTCTTTCATTATACTAGATTGACTAGGCTACCATGGTCCTCTTTGAGCTACATAACATTGTTGCATTGGAAATTGACTTGCTCCATTGTCCTCTTGGTGAACTTCCTTCAACCTTGGTAATGAGGAGAAACATTTAACATCATGTGATTCTACATGGACAACATAAACATATTATTTTTGCTCATTTTGTATTCTTAACATTTCTACTTGTTCAGTTAGCTTGCTAAGAATTTCTGTTTTAAAGTCATCAAAAAAATTTCCAAGTTTAGCTTGACTTACCAATTTTGATGTTGATTGACTTACTGTTGCCCTTCCTCTTGATATGTGTTTACATGTTTCACAAATTTCTTCAAATGATAATTGGTATACATCACCTTTACTCACGAGATCAAGGAGATCAATCCACTCATCCCTAATTGTTCTAAGTAAGAGGGTTTTTAGTGTGTCGGATCTTAAATGATGTATTTTTTCCCTCTTAAAATTATACATGAATCTCTCTATTAGATCCTCAAGGCTATCATCTACTATTTGATTCATTCTAAAGATTTCTTGCTTCAGATCATGATCTTTATATTTTTCTAGAAGTATATTTTGCATATCATTCCATGATCTTATTGAATTAGTCCTTAAACTCATGAACCATTTAAGAGCTTTATCCTTCAATGTTGTCAGAAACAATCTCAGTTTTTGAGTTTTTAATAAGTAACCATAAGATCTACAAACAATTTCAAATTCAAAGAGAAAGGTTTCTAGATCCTCTGACCTTATACCATGAAATTTTGGAAGAAAAGGAGGGATGTTTTTCATGTGCACACTACCATCAATATCTTGAATGGGAAATCTGAGAGGATCTTCATCATTGTCATCATCTCCATCCATTTCTTCTACATTCTTTTCCATCTTATTCTTCTACCTGCAAAAATGAATGGTGATGTGGCTCTTATTGCACCACGTGATCAAATTAGGGGGTGGGTTGGTGTTAGATATATATATTTTTTTTAATGACTGAATGAAAAACTATAGTTGTTAAGCTCCATTTACCACTCTTGGTACTTGTGATGCTTGGTTTATGGCCTAGGGCAACCCCTCCTTCCAGACATGGTCCAAACATTTCAAAACAATGTTTTATTCCCTATACGTTACTTTGTTCTGAGATAAAAGTGTGTACAGGCGGGTTAGTCCATACCCAACCTGCGTATATGTGTTAAAACACTTAAAAAAAATAAATTTCCTTAACTATGGGCAGAGTTCACGGGTTTTACCTGTTGATTACCTCCTAGTGCCCATGGCCCAACTGTTTCCCAACTAAAAAACTAATTGGGAGAAGTATAAATAGACTTCTATGGGAAGGCCTTAAGGAGGAGAAGAGATAGAATTACTATACTGATATTATCCCTGACTGAGTCTGAAGTATCCCTGTGCTTCAAGCACTTCCCCAAGTTTCAGGAAACCCTTGTTTCCTTGAGTGTTGATATTCTCCCACTTGCTTGAGATATCATGGTATTGGTTATGGAAGGAGGCTGTTGAAGACTGGGACTGGACGGATCTGGAGGATGGTTCTGCTTGGAGCTGGAAGAAGAAGACTCAGGTGAATTCTCTCCATGTTAGTTATAGCTTTCTACAATAAAAAGAAATGTTGTCTTGTTCCTGAGATTAACTTTGTTTATGCATCAGATACTGTTGTAATTCATGTATGAATGTTATTTTGATGTATAACTAATCATTTTTCTTATATGATATAAAGTTAGTTTCATTAAAATGCTTTATCTATATGATGCTATGTTTGTTCGGATTGGTTGATTTGCAGATTCGAAGATCATCAGGAGTTGCAGAGGGTCTGAACCCTGCTTGAACTACCCAAATGAAGGACATCCGAGTATGGTCGCTATCACATAGTTTGTTTATATAAGCATGTTGCTTGAGTTGTATGAGTGTTTCTTACTGTAGTTTGCTCTTGCTCTATTGGGGTTCCAACCCAAAGCCCTAGGGTACTTATTCCCGTAACAGAATTAGCGGCTCCACTAGGGATAACAATCTTGTTATTCCTAGTTTGGATTGTTTAGTGTCAATCAGGGCTCAGTTCTTGGTTTGCTTGTTGTGACAGTATAGTTTGGTCCAGTAGAAACTCAAACCTTAAGTCTGATCTTTTTGATCTGGCTTCATTTTTTTTTTTGCAAAGCTTTATATACGCACTTTTGTCTGTTTATAGTAGCGTACACACACTTGTTTCTGTGAAGTGAACCCACGTATACACGAGTTTCCTTTATTAGAAGAACGTGTAAACGCCTTTGTGCTTGAACACAGTCACGTATACCATTTTTTGCATTGTTCTCTCTACCTAGAAAGATTTGTTTCATGGTCTGTTTGGTCTCTGAGTGGTCAATTTCTATCATTAGAATTTTATTATTCAGTGAGCTTATTGTTTTTAATTCTCTTCCACTTTGAAAAGTTTTGGCCTAGGTTTGCTTTTGAGTGAGTTTTATGATTTGTGTTTTGGCACACAAGACTTCTTACAGAGGTTCTTGATTGTTCTGGTCTTCCAGAACAACAAATTGTTTTCCATCTTAGTGTCAAGCTCAATTATTGGTCTAATTGCTTTGCTTTCTATCATTTTGTGGCCTTACCCCTTTTCTTGCTTTTTGAAAGTTTGTTTTTGACAAATTTGAAATTGTTTCTTTCTTGACTTCTTGGTTAGTTTTTTAAAGCTCTTTGCTACCTTTTGGGTTGGTTAGTACAAGCTGAAGCCCTTTTTGTTCAAGTTTTCATTCGTTATCGAATTTGTGACTTGCAAAGTTTCCTTGTGCTCTTCTTTCGGTCTTTGAGTCTTTGGTGGCATTTAGAGTGCTTTCAAAAGGTTGTTTTCATTGCTTCTTGAAAAAGAAAAGTTCTTAAAAAACATTGTTTTTGTCTTCTTTTTCCAAGTTTGATTTTGGTTTCTTTTGATTTTTTAAAAGTGAATTGTGATCTTTTTGGATTTGTCCTTCTTGTTTGGAAAAGATTTTGTATTCAAAATTTGTATTCTTTTCAAACACTTAAGTTGGCTTATTAATAAGTTATAAACAATTGCTTTCATTATTTTTAGAGTAATCTAGGATCTTGCATCTTCATGTACACCTTGCATTAGGGTAGTTTTGCATTATTAAAGCATCAATAGTCTTTTTAGTTTTTATGATTGTGAGGTGTGCTTTAAGAAAAGAAAAGAAAAAGTTTTTGATTTATAGAAGTTTCGTAGAACCCAAGTAGAAATTTCTTTTCATCGAAGAACAAACGATTGCATTCATATAAGTCAGTTTTTCATTAATTTATTTTGCATCATACAAACACCATTGGTTTCATTTCCATTTATCCATTTGACTTAAAATAACAGCCATTTAAAATCAAGCGCTTAATAAAATAAACTAGAAATTTTTGTATTGTCATCGAAATACACCAACAAGTTTAGCTTTATTTAGGGCCTTGGATTAGGTGAGAGGAGAGTAAACTCTCCAAGACCACTCTAAATTGTAAAACATAGAAGTCTAATTAAAGAGTGAAATCCAATAGTGTTAGGGAGATTGGGAAAGCTCCGTGACTGGGAGTTAAGCACGAGGGTTCGTGAAGATAAGGACAAAAGATGCCCCCTCTCTTACTTGTCGGATCCTACCTCACGATTATTTCGCCCAAATTTTGATACGATTTGGTGTCCATAGTTGCCTATCCTAGGAATCCACATAGGTGGCTGTGGAGGGGAATCCTGTGGCACCTGATGTTGACATTTTATCATGTTCAGCAGTACTTCTAGAGGGCACCCTTGCGAAGCTTGGGGGATTGCACCAGTAAAGGTTGTTGTCTGGAGGTCAGCGTAACTATCTCTGATACCTTCGCTAGTAGTCTTAGGGTGTAATTACCCTAGTCTATTTTCAGAAGGCCCTTATTATTAACTTTCTTGTATTTTGGTGTCCGGTCCTATTCACCTAGAGCGGAAATACATGGAAGTTGTTTGATTGCTGATATCTTTAGGGAAATTTTAGTGAGTGTTTTGTGCTCCTAGTCAGCCTATCTTTTAATTTTCTTGAGTCTCTAAGTAGATTTTATAAAAATAATTCAAAGTGGTTGACTGACCATCTCGACGGTCACGGTGACTTCATGGGATTTCACCTACGAGTCCAGAGCCTTCTCCTAGAAGGCGTAGGAGCAATTCTGCCAGTGATTTTCAACCAGTGGCAGCAGGCGCATCAGAGATTGATCCTCTGCTTGGGGGCATTAATTCACAAGATAGACCTGGTACTACTATAGAGTTAGAGAGGAGCACACCAGTTCTTTCTCGAGTACTCTTCCAGTCAAAAGATAGTATTGAAGTAGAAGAGCTTTCAAAGTTAGTTGCGGCTCTGAATTCTCCTCTCCCTCCTCATCATTGAGATGTTTTTCTATATGTTGGAACTCCGACTCACAGGCCTTCGAGCCCAGGTTCACATACATCTACCCCTTTGATGACCACTGCTAGAAGCATGGCATCCATGACGAGTGTTGCAAGCATGCAGACTCCCATATTTGTGTAAGGGGGAGGAACTATTTCCATCCCTTCTAACACTCCCAGCACCTCTTTATTTGGTTCTACTTCCATTCTGTCGACGAGTGGAAGTTCTCAAGCTAATGCATCTAGTTTTGGATTTTTCCCTTTTGGAATGCCCTCTCAAGGTATTCCTTCAGTTCCTTTGAATATACCATCAACCACCTTTACATCCATGATGAGTGGATCGACTTCTTTTCAGGGTTTCCCATTTGGAAGTGATCATATACCACATTCCAATCTGACAATAGGGTTTATGCCTTTTCCTTTTACAAGTCAAGGTAGTAACCCCTTTCAGAGTTGGACAAACCCTGCGGTTAGTGGGATAGGAGCTGGGAATCAATTTTTTGGCCAACAAGGGAATGTGCCGTATTCTTCAGTTAATTCATTTCAAAATTGTTCACCCTTTGCTAACACTTGGAACCCTTATTAGGGGCTGTCAGCTCCTTTCAATACTTCACTAGGGGGTAACTTCACCGGTTACAGAGGATTTACAACAGGAGTTGGTAAAACTCCAAATTTTGTCGGACCACAAGGATCACCCTTTGGTTCAGCAGGCTCTATGAGTTACTTCACGCAACCTGGTGCCTTTTAAAATATAGGTCATTCTTTTCAGACCTATGGGAACCATGCCCAATCCAAATGGAATTCCCAAGGTCCTCCACGACTTCCTTTTCTGGCCATGCTTAATTGGCCAGACTTGACTAAATTGACTAATGATCCAATTAGGTAAAATTCGGCTTGGCCTCTGGTCCCAACTAAACTTCCATCGGATATTCCAAAATTCGAAGGGAAGAATGGTGAAGACCCGTGAGACCATGTGACCACATTCCACTTATGGTGCTCCTCCAACTCCCTGATAGATGATTCGATCAGGTTGAGGTTATTTTAGCGTATCCTAACCGGGAATGTGGCCAAATGGTATATAGAGTTGCCAAGGGGAGCCTTTAGCTTTTTCGCTGATTTGGCTAATATTTTCTTGAACCATTTTCATTTTCTTGTCCGTTATGAAGCCGAAACTGAACTTCTGGCCAATTTTCATCAAGACACGGCAACGCACATTTCGGATCATATCCAGGAATGGAGACGGAGAAAGAGGCTTATCAAAGTTGAAATTCCACTAGAGTTCCGTCGTGACTGGTTTCTTAAATCTTTACAACCTAAAATCTCTAAGGATGTTTTTCTTTCCAGTGTTTATTCAGAAGAGCAGGCAACTTTTCGAGCCCAACAATTAGAACTGATATATTCTCAGTCTGGGACTCTTCAAAAAATCCTACCTGACGCTCCTAGATCCAAGGTTTATTTAGCCAAACTAAATCCAAGCCCACACGCCGATGGTATAGTTGGATCAATTGATGCAAATATGGTGAACCTTTTAAACCAATTGCAACAGTTATCTTTATAAACTGCTTATTCTAACCAGGCAACACCGTCTACACCTTCACCCTCCCAACCTACCTCCATTAATGTCGTCCAAACTTCTAACCCCAAAGAAAATCAACAATCTGGTGGGAAGAAGAAGGGATGAGATAAGAAGAAGAACCAGGAAGGAAAGGGTAATGCGAACAAGCCCGGTAACGGTGCCAGTGAGGGTAGAAAAGAGTCTAAGAAAATGTTAAATTTCCATGCAAGTTATGCAATGGAGATCATTTGACTCACCTCTGCTCCAAGATTCAGGATGCTCAGCACTTGTTAGTGTAGCAAGGGTCCTCTAGCTCCCAAGCTGTCCTGACTAACCCGTTTCCCCAAGGGCAACAATTACTTGCTGGCGTGAACTCGAATGTTGGTACCTCTGTAGGGGGCAACTAGGAAGGGGAAAATTACTCAAATGTGTATATGAGGAACTCTCATGTCGACGTTTCCACATGAGTACGTGATTATGGTGAAACAAAAACATCTAAGGAAAAATCTGTTCCTGAAACCATAGACCCGCTTCATATTGAGCGACCCTCTGTTGAGTCTATACCTCAGATACCAAAAGGTTCCACTAAGCGCTCGATGATTAACCCTAATTCTAGGGTAGCCTAGAACTACTCGATTGTAGAAGATCTGGCTCAAAGTCCATGTGCTATGTCTGCATTGGAGGTACTCTAGTTGTGTCCTTCTCAGAGAAGTGCTTTACTTTCGGCAATCGGGGTAGTAGATCCAAAAAATTCTTTAGTTCTCACTTTTGATATGCTGAATGTCAAAAAGAGACTTCCTCACCATATGGCTTTCCAGATAAAGTCTACTTGCCGAAAAACCAATATTTTTTGGACAGTTATAAATGAGGGAGCTTCCACATGCATAATGTCTATGTCATGTTGGAAGGCCATTGGATCACCTTCAGTTGTTCCTTCACCGAATCTCTTAATAGAATTTGATGGTCATTCTCATAGGCCACACTAAATTATCCTAGCTATTCCTATATGTGTTGGAGGAAAGGTCATTAATATTGAGGTAGAAATCATTGATTCCAACTTGGATTACAACCACCTCTTAGGAAGGAATTGAATTTATGAGATGGATGCCATAGTTTCATCTCTATTCCTAATCCTTTGTTTTCCTCATGAGGGGAGAATTGTTAAAATTGATCAGTTAGATTATTCTCCGGGTGACTCTCGAGCAACTTCGGATTCTACTGTTCCATTGGTGGATAATCCTCGTCAACCTATAGAGAATTTAGGAGTTGGGATGTACTCTTCCTTGATGGGTATATTTGATCTTCCCCCTCCTACAGCTAGAATCAATGCAATTTCATCCTCCAAGGGGCTTTCACAGAAAGAGTTCTTTCGAACTCATTATTTTTCGGATCCTTGGACCTTACCTTCATCTACAACCACATTAGATGGAGGCCAGGTTAGTGGAATGGAATTTCCCATGTCTCCAATAGAGCTTAGTTATCAATCTATCGCTAACTCTACAGACATCCATCCCACTCCTCTTTCAGAGGAGGAGTTAGATGGTGATGTGGCTCCAGCTTGGACCCTTGACTCTACTTCTGCTCTGGATTGCTTAGATATAGTTTTACCATCTAACGAAGCAATTTTAGAAGCGATGATAGGTGTAGATCGACCTTGGGAAGATTTACATCATCGATCATATTTTCTTCCACCATTGCAAGAATTCGAATCCAGGTTCTCCAATCTACTTACTAGTGATGTTTGTACAGTGTCAAACCCTTTGGCTCCAACACATTTATTTTCCGAAGGTAATATGTCGATTATCTCAAAAACTGTACCTATAAACATCTCTAGGAATCTTGACGTTATAGAAAATGTCTTCATCGGAGCCGATTGCTCCCCTGAAGAGATTCAAATTTACACCCACCTCTTTAAAGAGTTTCGAGATGTGTTCACTTGGTCTTATGAGGAAATGCCTGGTATTGATCCATCCATAGTCCAACATGTGATCAAGACGTACGAAAACACCAAGCCAATTCATCAGAAGCTTTGGCTGGTCAATCCCAGGAAAGCAGCAGCTACTAAAGCCGAAGTTGAAAAGCTGCATAAGGTGGGTTTCATATACCTCGTTCCACTAACAGAGTGGGTTTCTAATCCAGTCCTGGTAGATAAAAAACAAGGAACGATTCGAGTGTGCATTGACTTTAGGGATTTGAACAAAGATTGTCCAAAGGACAATTACCCCACACCTTTTATTGATCAGATAGTTGATGAATGTGCGGGTAATGAAACTTTCTCGTTCTTGGATGGATTCTTTGGTTTTAATCAAATTTCTATCCATCCATAGGACTAGCATAAGACAACTTTTATTTGTCCCTAGGGTACCTTTGCATACAAAAAGATTCCTTTTGGTCTTAAAAATGTTGGAGCTACGTTTCAGCGGGCCATGTCTTATGCTTTCCATGATATCAAACATGTCATCGAAGCATACTTGGATGATTCAGCTACTCGTTCTCGAAAGAGAATCGATCATCCCAGCCACCTACTGTTAGTTTTTGAGAGATTTTGATTTTACAAAATCTGGTTGAATCCAAATAAGTACATTTTCGTGGTCACATTTGGTCGATTGTTAGGATTCATCATATCAACTGAAGGGATTCAAGTAGATCCTTTCAAGGTAGAGGGATAATTCAGTTGCATCCCTCATCTTCCATCTGACAACTTCAAAGTCTCCTAGAAAGGAAAATTTCTTGAGAAGATTTATAGCAAACTACGCTAAGATAACTAAAGGATTTATGCATTTGCTGAAGAGAGGCATTCCATTTTTATGAGATGAATTTGTGCAATGATCTTTTGATGCCTTGAAGCAGGCATTAATCTCTTCCCCATTGTTGATTCCACCGGATTATGGCAGAGATTTCCTTTTATATCTCGTAGGGATAAAATCAGCCATAGGTATGGTTCTGGTTTAGGGCGATGATGCTCTCACTGAGCATGTGATTTCCTACTTGAGTCAAAGCTTAGTAGGTTCTGAACTATGCTATTCTCCTATCAAGAAATTGGCCTTGGCAGCTATGCATGCTTTTTTTTCCGAAGAAATAGAGCGCGTAATTTCCATTAATTTCAGAAAATTACATGTTGTAGATGCTGAAACGCATATGCAGAAGTGTGGGTAAACCACTTACAATAACCAATACTTCAGGGAAGTATGCTGATAAAGCCCTCAGACAGGGCATCCATAAACAGGGTATGTAAACCCCAACAGGAGTATACTCCTACCCTAACAAGCTAATAAAAACAGTAAATAAACGAAAGCTCCTGTGTAATGTGCAGAAATAATTCAAATGGCAGCCCAAAGACAGTGGGGAGAGGCACGAAATGGTAGAGGCCACACCTCCCCCATCCCCTCAACTCTCCACCAAAACCCGCAGAAGCCAGTGAAAGAAAGCCACCCATATATCCAGAGAAGCCAGAAAATAAACTAACCAGCAACAGCCATAGACGAGCGGCACGAATCTATGCAGCATATCCCTCAACACTCTCCATAGCTGCGTTGGTAGCTAGCAGAGGACCAAAAATGTACCCAGCATCAGCAAAGGAGCCCAACAGGTCCCGAAACGAGCTGAGGCGGGTCGGTTCCGGGGGCAGAGGCAGCTAGGGCAGCCACCTCGCCCCCATGAAGAAAAGCAGGAGCCCAAAAACCCTTGGCCCCTTCTGCGGCGCAGTACAAAACGCAAAGGCCAAAACCCCTTGTTAAACCGCAAGTCAGAAGGACTGTCGGTGCGCAGAGAGCCGCCGAGGCACCAGAGGAACGCCGCCGCCGCTCAGCCCAAAGCCCGAGTCTCGCAGAGGAATAATGAAGAAAAAAAAGCACCGCGCGAGAGAAAAAGCAGGAGATAGGGGAGCCGAGGTCGAGATCACGCCGCAGGCAAAACTGGACCGCAGAACCTCCAGATGCACGAGCCCCGGATCCGCAGAAACCACCAGAAGCCGAGCCCCAGTACTGATATGGCGATGGAAGCCGGAAGGGCGACCAGAGCCCCCACCAGCAGGTAGCCCCGCCGCCGCAGGCTCAGGCAACAGCCAGAGCCGAGTAAAAACAGCAGCTATGCATGCTGTCCAGCGGCTTCATCATTATATTTTGCTACGCAAAACATTCATCTTAGTGGCTGTCAATTATTTTTAGTTTGTCCTCAGTAGGTGAGCGATTGGGAGAAAAATACAATTGATGGATTGTTATTTTCCAAGAATTTGATCTCGAGTTCTTGTCAGCCAAGTCTAAGAAGTCATTTGTTTTTTGCAGAATTAATTTCCGAGCTACCTTGTGAAGAAGACATTGTTTATGAGGAAAGTTTCCTAGATGAACATTTATTCCTCATCTCTTCACAAGATCCCTGGTATGGAGATATCATCATATATCTCCAGAATTCGAAATTCCCGCCTGCTTCCTCTAAGGATGAACATCGAAAGTTATGTCACTTGCTAAAAACTATGTTATCATTGGTGATACATTATATTGTCGAGGGGTTGATTCAATCCTTAGGCGTTGTTTAACTTTGGAGGAAGCAAAGTCTGTACTCAATGATTTCCACAGTGGAGCTTGTGGCGGTCATCTATCAAGGCTTACAACAGTCCAGAAAATTTTGCATGCTAGCTACTTTTGGCTTTCAATTTTCAAAGATTACATTGAAGTAGTCAAACATTGCCACCCTTGTCAAGTGTATACTCGGAAGATGCACGCGCATCCAGCTCCTCTTTTTCTTGTTATCACTATCAGACCTTTTACAAAGTGGGGCATTGACTTTACCACTTGTAATCCGTCTTCAGTGGTGAATCACAAGTATATCATAGTGGTCGTAGACTACTTTACGAAGTGGGATGAGGCCATGCCTTCTTACAAAAATGATAGTGAAACAACAGCCTTGTTTCTCTTCAATCAGATTATTTCATGTTTTGGTATCCCGAGAGAGATTGTCACTGACCATGGCAGTCACTTCCAGAACCAACTGGTGACCAAATTGGCTCTTAAGTTGGGCTTCTAGTAGGAGCATTTGTCTCTGTATTATCCTCAGGCTAATGGGAAAGTTGAAGCTATGAATGAGTCCCTCAAGACAATCCAGCAAAGGACAATTGACAAAAATCTCTCCAATTGACACATCATGTTGTACCCAGCTCTCTAGGTGTATCGAACCTCGATGAAGACTGCCACTGGTTTTACACCATTTTAATTAGTTTACAAACTGTAATATATTTTTCCTACTGAATGTGAAATTCCATCCCTTAAGCTAGTTGTAGAGCTTCTTCTAGAGATGTCTAGTCTCGAAGAGCACCTTGTTCATTTGGAACATCACGATGAGTAGCATCGAGATGCCGCCATAATAAACGAGGCCCATAAGAAAAGGGTTAAAACTCAGTATGATAAAGCTATCTGTCCTTGGGTCTTTTCTGAAGGTGACCTTGTCTTAGTCTATGACCAAGATAAAGACGCCTTGGGGGCAGGAAAATTCAGGTCTATGTGGTATGGTCCCTTTATAGTAAAATGAGTTTTGGGAAATGGGGCTTATGAATTAGTTGATTTTGAAGGGAACAAGTTGGCGGAGCCTCGAAATGGGCTCTACCTTAAGAAGTATTTTTCTTAGGTCTTGGCCAAGTAATTGCTTCTTTGTATATATTTTATTTTTCTACATATTTTGTTGAGAATTTTGTGATATCGACATTTTTTTATCTACTTTGGTAGGTGTTGATGGATGATTTGATATATTTCGGATTCGCCGATGGTGCTAGTCGGCACACTCGGAATCTTTCTTCCACAACTTGGGTGATTTATGATCCATCTGGTCAGTTGATGGTGTCAAGGGGAGTATGTATTGGTCCTACTTCAAATAACATTGCCAAATATACTGCCGTTATTAATTTACTATATGAAGCTATTTCTTATGGAATTGATTCGTTGGTAGTTTATCTGGACTCATAGTTGGTAGTGTCACAATTAAATCACATTTATCAGGTTCAGGATCCTTATTTATATCACCAATTTTGAGAGTAAGAGTGTTGAAACTATCATTTGTTTATATTACCTATATGCACATTCCACGTCCGAAAATTCATTAGCGAACTCTATTGCTAATCAAGCATTAGATTGGCATATCAATCATTGATCAAATTAAACAAACATAAAAAATTTGGATCTGTATATATATATCATAAAACTGCCTATGTATACATAAAGTGTTCAAAAAATAATATACAAAATTGAGACTAAATGCCCATAA
This sequence comes from Pinus tabuliformis, assembly GCA_031772625.1. NCBI lineage: Eukaryota > Viridiplantae > Streptophyta > Pinopsida > Pinales > Pinaceae > Pinus > Pinus tabuliformis. Next base: position 255,275,288 of record CM062805.1, read on the forward strand.
TCATGTTCAATTTGTCTATCAACCCAGCTCAGGATGAGCGGCTAAGAAGTTAACTACTGCATTGGCCACACGCCGAAGTATGCAGACCTAGTCCCATGGTACTCCTACCACGCAACGCTACATATCCTCAAGTAGATCCTCTATGGCTATCATTAGTACATGGTGAGTCAATCTCACCAAGTTTCTTTGGACTACATATAGAACCCTCTCTGCCTCAGCTACTTCCTCTTCGGCGCCTCTTCTGTGACGCCCGTGCCTCGGGAATCCATCTGGTCTCACTGGACCCACATCTGGAGCATGAACATTTTATCAGTATTTTGTCCCATCAAAAATATTTCTAAGTTCATTTCATATTTAAAAAAGAAAAAAATATTAAAAATTGACAAAAACTTAAAAAAAATGTTACCAATGTCTCCCCATGTTGCGTTCGGTGGCAACACCAAGTCTGGATCTCCTCGGAAATCCATGCCAGCATACGGGTAGTCGTCGACTGCGATGATCTATTGGTCTCACTAGGCAAAAAAATCATCATCAAAAGTCGTTCTCAGCATGTCCCCGCTGTTGTGGCCACAACCACCACCCTATCCAAACTTGCCTTGGCAACAATTTTGAATGGGTCCCCTAGAAGTTAATCTTGCATCTCTCTGAATGATCTGTTTTACCCGAGGGATTTAGCTCTCTAGGGAGTCACATATTCAATTCACAAATGGTCAAAGCTCGTTTAATAAATACCTCACATGATTCATCTATAACCTTGTTTATGCCCTTCATTCATATGCTCATCGAGATTTATTTAACCCACAAAACCCTCCATCACATCATTATTCCTGTCATAGCTCTTTATAGTGGAAATGCTCAAAAACATGCGTAAATCCCCTTTTCCACCTATCTCAATCAACACTAAGACTTAGTGTTCACCATTATCTTCCAGACCCAATGGCAGTATTAACCCAAATTCATATATTTCGTGTCCGAAGCCATATCGCATATCGCAATCGGCGGGGTCCCGGGGCTTATATGTATATGTCGCGCCACTATGCTCTTGACTCGACGACATTATCAACCCCATTCTATATATATCACGTCCGAAGCTATATCGCATATCGCTATCGGTCAGGTCCAACTCTTATATATATAAAGGCGTGCCACTGCTTATAGGACCCGATGGTTTTATTAAACACGATATATATGTTTCGGGTCTGGGACCCCATCGCTTATCGCTATTGGCTGGGTTCGAGGTCAATATATATGGTGCACCATAATCACCCAGACCCACTGATGATTATAAAGCATGGCATATAATATTTCAAGTTCGTCTATCGGGTTTTCCATCATATTTCTTTGATTTCAAAAGATATTAAGGGCGGGGTTTTTCCAAAGGGAGTCTAGCATTGCAGACCCACCCGTGGTATTAACACACATATATATATACGTCAGGTTTGAAGCCCCACCGCACATCCCAATCGGAGGGTTCCCGAGGTTATATATAAGGCACACCACTCCGTAACGAACCCACCGATAATTATCAATTTGGATGCATAAATTTTGAAGTCCGGCTGTACAGCCGGGCTGCGGGTTTTTACGTATATTCCTATGTATTCAATAAAACATCATGGACGTGATTTTTAATGAAAAACCCATATGGAGGACCCGATAGGGTATAGGCACCCATCTATAATATTTTGAGTCTGGCTATACGGCATGGCCATGGGGTTTTCTATGTTTTCTTGTGTTAAGTTCCTCCACCGTTGATCTATCCTCGTGGATCCAACGGTCCACACAATTTCAGGTGAATGAGTTGCTCGAGGAATACCTGCCCGAAAAGCAGTATCCTCTTTCCTCATAGCTGCTATGTGTCTCTTGAAGAGTGGAATCGGGGTCCTTCCTCGCAATACTGGTTACTACTCAAACCCCTTCCGAAATACCATTTGGGGTATAGAAAACCACTTCCTCCCTACGCCGTTGATCTATTGCCTTTCGATGGGTTTACTCTTAAACGCTAGTCTCTCCACCCTTCGCTGAAGAAATGTGTCGCCTTTTGATGTTATAAACACTTGATGAAGGCAAGATTGGTGTTTTTAAACATTTTTATCATATTTATATTAGTATGATTGATGTCGGTTATCTTTGTAGGCAAAGAACGAGAGAAGGCAAGCAAGGTCGAAGGACAGGTGTATAGGCATCAAGCATGGCTCGAGATGAAAGATGCATGAGTGGATGTGTTCCATCCAAAGAAGTAGCCTTAGGTATTGTCGGTCGAGTTCCATGCGTTTCCTGTGTATTCATAAAGTGAAACTACCTCGAATCTCATCATGAAGAGATGCCACACAATCATCATCCCCTAATCAACATCTATTCATTCCACGGGAAATGAAGTGCTATAGTGATAGGAAACGCCTTCTACGTGTCAGCAGTGATACCGATGGCTCTACATCTGTTTATTTAGATCGGTATATTGAAAAGAGCAGGGGAAGACGAAGGATCGGGGCTTGAGGCATAAATATTAATTCTAGATAGGAGAGAGGGCCTTTTTGTTTGGAGAAAAACAGTTTTGATTTATTGTGAATAAAGAGGACTGTTTGGTTCAAGAAGGAGCTTGTTGTTTCAAATTTGTTTCCCTTTTCTCTCTTATGTTTAGGATCAGTGTGTTGTTGTTGGCATGAAGATAAATGTGATTTTCTTTGTGTATATTGTTAACCACTAGTTCATGGTTGTTCTTGGTTAATTGAATGTAATTCAATAGCATTGATAATTCATGAAAGGTTGTTGATTCCAGACTTTTTTAAACATCAGTTGCAAGTGTTATTTGTATGGAAAGGAATGTATATTCCTGTATAAGTAAGTGCATTGTGATTAGGATTTAATACAGCCTTGTTCTTATGTGGACCAGCAATTGATTTATTTGGACTTGGGATATATGTATGATGTTTAACCTCCTTTTGTTTTTCTCTTGCAGGATAGATTAGAGTAGCTTAAGTAGTTTAGACAAGATTTGATACATATAGGTTATCTATTTTATTTTGTTGATTTAATTGAAGTCTTCTTCCCAAAAGCAATATTTCAATGCATTTAATAGTTTATGGGGTCCATTAAAACCCATTGGAGCTAGTCATTCCAAACGAAAGCAGGCCTAATTGGGGTCTGTGATCGGGTTAGTTCCCTTTGTTGGCATAGAGAAAAATCTCCATGTCAACACCCGCCTCCAAGCCGTTTCATCAAGTCAGCCCATCTACCCATCCGTGGATCTCACAGGTTGCTGATAAAGACAGATACCTTGGGACGTAGCCCAAGTACCTTCTTGAAGAAGAAGGAGCATAAAATGGTCCCATATCCAAAGTTTTTTGTCTGACCTTTCTGAATGGAGGTCAGTTAGCTCTTCATGTTGGTTAGAAGAGGTGTGCACCAATCAAACACAGTGGTTAGGCATTCCACTGCTAGGTTCATGGACACCCGCGAAGCCTGATGTAGTGAAGCTGATACGTTTACCCTTGCAATGGTAAATAGCAGAATCCTCAAAGATAAATTGTCCATGTGTTTGATTGGAATCTAACTTCCAATCTTTTCTGGATGCCCAAGACAATATATGTGTACATAGTCTTGTACTTAAAGACTACTCCTTGTCCTGCCGGTCGAATGCACAACCTCCCGTCTTTGGGAGAGACCTGTAATAAAATAGATGTCTTCCACCTCAATACTTAGAGACATCTGATCTATCATGAAGGCATCATCCTCTACACTCCAATAGTGGATCAGTAATTCGAGAAGACGTGTGTTGGCTTTCATGTTTTGCATTTTGAAGAATTTCAAAAAGCCACACCCTCTCAATGCATCTAGTGTAGTTTGGTCATTCATTACCTCATTGTCAATTGTGGTATGCTCTCTCTCTCCATGTGATGGTCATCCTGAAAAAAAATGAGTTTCAACCATTAGATTTTGTGTTTGAATTTCAACTCACGTACACTCAAGTTCCCTTTACGCACAGTTGCGTGTAGGGCCGTCGTATACATGGGTTGCTCACAGCCAACCCATGTGTATGTAGAGTTGGATATTTTGACATGAATTCCCACAGTCAAATCTTAATAAAAACCTCTAGAAAGTATCACAAAACATTTCAAGTATGGTTTGAGGGTTACCTGGTAACTTTGGCGCGATTTGAACGGTCGAGTTCTTCAGAGGCAAGTTTGCTCCTTTTTGATCCATAGCTTTTTCAAAATAAAAATGAAAAATTTGTGAGTCTAAAAGTCAATATATAGCTTTGAAATTTCAAATTTTTTTCTCAAAACTTGATTTTTCGTCTCATGAATTTTTTGACTTGTGGGCTTGGATTGTCAAGAATGGGTTATTGTTTTAGGATATTTTGGACACTTCTTTGAGATCTTATTTCGATCCCATGACCACTGACCCATCATGGCAGGTATCGTTCACTTACTGGAATATAGGTTAGGGAAACCATTTTTTCCATTGCATCTTGCATACTAGCCTTCATTTAGCGATACATTAGCCATAGGGTCGAGCCCATCGTGTCTTGGTTAGCAAACCATGTTCACTCACCAATTTTTTAAATAATGATATGATGGTATAACCATCCTTTACATGGGCATCTTAGTTAGAACATCACTGACATTGATTGCCCATGTTGTTATATTGAGTAGGCTCGGGAGTCCTCTTTAGTCCCGCCATGACTTGTGCATTGAAGACACATTCTCCTTGCTTCTATGCTTATTTCTGGCCTTATACCCTAGAGGCTCCTTTGTGTTGAGTTGTACTACTGCATTGCATTTTGACTATTTGCACCTTTTGGCCTTGAGCCGGCTTCACTTGGACTCATGTTTAAGCCACTTATTTGACCATGTCTTATGCAAAATCAACCATGCAATCACTTAGATTCTGCAACTTGACACATCCTTTGACCTGTGGAAGGAACATCCCTTTGAGTGTCCTTGACCAGTTTCACCTCCCTGCATTGAGCATAGGATTGTTCCCATCCCAGGAACTAGATCATCTATTTCTCTGACACTCGTTCTTTCCACTGTACTATAACATTCTTTTATTCTTTTTCCAGCTTAAAGAAAAAGACAAAAAAAATTATATATTCCAAAAAGGGCAGGAACAGGACAACATTTCCATATATTGTTGGCAGCTAGAGTCAATCATGTTGCCCTTAAACAAAGAACTCAAAAGAAAGTCTCTCCTCCATTTTGGGCAGGATTTATTTTGACTTAGGTACGACTTAACCTTGTTATTGAGTTAGTTCTCCTCCGATTGGATACCTCTTCCAATCATATCGGGAGTTCTCTCGTGCCTCCTACATGATGAAATTATACAGAGTTATCATATGCTGCCATATAGTCATCATTGAGTCGTGCTTTTGTTCAAGGGAAGTAAGCCTGAGTTTGCCTCTCTATGGTGTCTCTTGACCTATTTTTTCAGTCGGCCATCCCTGGTTGTCAATATCATGTTCGTCATCACATTAGTTATATTGATCCTTTTCTCATGCCGATTTGAGAAGGTCTCCATTGACTTCTTGCTGGCGGGTCTTGTCCTTATCGACAACGACATATTTCTCTGAGGGAAGGCCTAGAGCCACACCCTAGCCCTATTTTGATTATTGATAGGTCACCTTGTGCTCAACATCGATCAGTATCATGGGTCTTTCACTGAGTGGTTTCCCTTGTGTTCGACATTAGCTTTCATTATCACACATTGGGATTCATGTAGTGCCTTGGTTTCCATTTGACCCTATTGGTGGATTCCTTGCCTCTGTGTCAGCTTTCATTATTGGTTGGTTCAGAGGGTTTCTATCGTGCGCTAGCTACTGTTGGCATTATGAGATAAGTGTTGTCCTTGATGGCAAACCACACTGAGGACAAATCATAGTGCAGAAGGTCAGCAGCAAGGAATTGATGATCAGACTATAAGAAGAAGAGAAAGTTCATACACGTAGGTTCATTAAGCCCAAGTCGCGTATACAAGCAGGTTCACTATATACCAAGTCGCGTATACGCAGGTTCGCTATATACCAAGTCGCGTGTACACGCAGGTTGGCTTCAGTAAAAGCGCGTGTATGTGGAAAACTTATCTTTGGTCCATGGCGGTTATTCCTTGGAAGTTGTGCCTATGGTTTTGGACCTTGGTGTCTTGACGGACGTGTTGATCCCTAGTTTTGAGGATGATGGTATTGGATTTCTATGGTTTTGGCTCTTGGTATTGAACAAGGCCTAAGGCTATATAAGGAGAAGGAAATCATTAGGCAAGAGTATCTGAAATGCCTTGAATATCTGAAGAAGTATGAGATCCAGTATGCAGGTTATGGGTTGATGATGCATTGCTTGATCTAAGCTAAGGAGAGATCTCATCGATTGATGGAGAACAAGATCTAAGGAGAGATCGAGATCAAATGGTTTGAAATGAACTATCTTTATGATGCTTATCCTAGATCTACATACTGACGCATGTATTGTTCTATAAGTGTTATGAGTATGACTGATGTCTGGTACAGCTGCAAGTTATGAGAAATTATTTTTAGATCTGTACGCGGGTTGTCTTTGGAAAAAGCGCGTATACACGCGGGTTTGATTCATCGAAGTGGCGTATACATTGTAAAGCTTGATATTTGAAGTTGCAGATGGGTCAGATGGTTATTACAGAGTTCTGTGTCTGCTCTGTGTTCTGGTGACAGTGTTGTTAACAGGGTTTCAGTGATTCAGAGTTTGATGATTGTTTTGAGCTTCAATGATAGTTATGGGTCCGGTATGAAAATTGGATGAAAAGTGGCCTTTCAGTTTATGTGTTGTGCTTCAGTGTATCCAGTCTGAAAATTGATGAAACGTGGTACCTGGAGGAGAGAAGATTGTAGGCAAGCACTTACGTACTAGTATCTAAGCTAGTACAAAAGCTAAGGGAGATCTTTGGAGCATTGTAGCAGGTAGCAGCCTGTGTACTAGTAAATGGATCGGCTAGTACAAGAGCAAAGGGGGTTGTAGCTCCCCTACTGGTATAAGACTGCACTAGTACAAATATTGTAAAAGGACTTTCTTATTAAGAAGAAGATTGAGATGACTTGCAGCAGGTGGTTTTCACCCACATTGGGTTTCCACCTTATATCTTTGTGTTCATGTGTGTGGCCTTTGTGTGATGATCTGTTCTGTTATACTGCACCTGTTTACTGTTAATATGATTAATGATGTTCTGATGCATTTACTGAAGATAAGCTAACTGAATCATAAGATTTCTGGATATACGCTAGTTTCTTTAGACACAGCAGCGTGTACACGCGGGTTCACTTAACTGAAGTAGCGTATATGTTTTTAAGCATTGAAAAAGTTTAATGATCTGATAATACTGATTCACCCCCCCTCTCAGTATTATTTCCAACAATTGGTATTAGAGCAGGTCCTTTGGTAGAAGCTTGATCGCTTGAAGGAGGTCCGTGGAACAATGGGAAAGAAGCTTAAGAAGAAAGCTCATAAGAAGAAGAAGACATCTTAGAAGAACTATGACGGTGGGAGAATCGATTGGGGATTAGGTATAAGAAGCTCTTCAGATTCAGAATCAGAGTCAGAATCATTATCAGGTATGAATGTGTTATCCTCTGATGTTCCAGCTATATTTCCTTGTGAAAGAGATGAAAGTGATAGTGAGACTACTGAACTTGCTCTTATGGGTGAGCAAGAAAGATGTCAAATAGAGGCAGAATTTAACAGGCTGACAAACAAAATTATTGAACAAGAAAAACGTTTTGACGTAAAGAGTGGTGCCCTCAAGTTATGCAAGGAAAGGTATCAAAAGTTGCAGGATGAAGCAACATCTCTAAGAAATGAAGTCATTGAAAAGAACACAACAATCAAGGAGCTCAGAGATCGATCCAGTTATTATGAAAGTCTTGAAGCCACAATCCTCTCACTAAAGGAAGAACTTGAAGAATCAAAGAAGCAGAATACAGATCTACTCCAAGCTATTGCAAAACAAGAAAACGAAGTCACCAGCTTAAAATCTCAACTAGAATGTGCCTTCCGAGTTCGTCAAATGCAGCAGGATCTGAATGAAGAACAAGAAAAGGAGATTCTCAAACTAAGGCATCAGTTGGAAGAAGAAAGGAAAGATGGAGAAGACATGAAGAAGCAATGTCTAGAAAAGGAGGAACAACTTCAAGTTGAGGTAAATATCTTGAAAGGTAAATTAGAAGAAAAGGATAAACTTTTGAGATTTCAAGATAGTACTAAAGCCTTGGATGATATTCTTAGTAGTCAAAGGTCTCCTGCTATCAAGACTGGTCTTGGTTTTCATGAATCTGTTGAAGGTGAATCTAGTTTACAAGGTGAGACAAGGAACTCTAAAGAGAAATCTAAAATGATCAACAAGGAGATGAAAGGTCAACCCCATCAACAATCAAGGAAAGAGACTCCTCAAAGAAAATCTTTTACTCCTCCTATGAATAATGTTGAATGTTATGTATGTCATAATCTTGGACATGTTGCAGCTAGATGTAGAAGAAGAAGGGTTCAAGACCATCATGCAGAAAGATCATCACACTCAAGGTACTTTAATGGATATTGCTTTGCTTGCAATATGTTTGGTCACAAAGCTGCTGATTGCTACAGGAGGAATATGAAACATGTAAGATGTTATGCATGTAACAAGCTTGGACATATAGCAAAGGAATGCAGGAACAAAGGATGGACATCACACCAAAAGGAGAAAACCTCATCACACTTGAAGATATGGAGGAAGAAGGAAGTACAGTCAGCACAATGTACTGAGACACAACACAGCACAGACATATCAGACTCAGGGGGAGCTGAAAGTGTAAAACTTCAGTTTTCTGAATCTCATACGCAAGTTCCTTAAAGGGAAGTCGCGTACATACGCGAGTTAGACACTGCAAAGTCGCGTATATGTCAGTCTGAGGAAAAGCAGTGGGGACAGGATCAGAAAAAGGATCTGATATGATTCAGTCTATTATTTTCTCTATTGGTTACAGTCTGCTGAGGATGTGTGGAAATGTCTTGCTACTTGTATGATGTCTAGAAGTGTTTTGATTCTAACTTGAGGATGATGATGTTTTGATGCTTATTGCTGATATATGCATGATCAGATCTAACAGATGGCACTGGTTGAGGGGGAGCATATGCCTTTAGTAATTCATTGTTGGCATTATGGTTAATAATCCTTGGTGATGATTCTTATATGGCTAAATGATATATCTTGCTATGATGTGGTTGTGAGTTGTCTATGATAAACTCTCAGATGATTCTTGAAGTTACATAGAAGATGTTCAGATTAGATTTATGGTTGATTCTTTGATGATGCATATATGGTGATCTTCATAAGGACAAGGAGAAGTACAAAGCTTGAATACACATCTTCCTCACTTGATGATGAGTCACTTATATACTGCTGTTGTCATATGCATAAAGATCATACAGTTATGATGCAGGCACTCATGTGGATAAGGATTGTTGCTGATGATTATATCAAGAAGCTTTGTCAAAAGAGTTTGAGCTCAAGATACATAGTGCTGGATGTCTCCTCAAAGTCACTTTGTTGGAGACATGATGATGAGTTCGTGTCTTTATGATGATAGGTTTATACTTACATATGTTGGTTGATGTAGATTTTCCCAAGTAATGATACTTGAATCATGTAGATCTTGACGTTGATGAAATGGCTATGGTGGTTTCACATGTAATGTGAATGATTTCATGATGATGTTTAAAAGGAGGAGTTGACATCTATGTTCAGACATACCTTGCTGTAGGACATTTACAGGTTGCTGATATGAAAATAGCTGTACGCGAGTTTCATAAGGCCTATCCGCGTATATACGCCTATCTATGTGGATGCAGACGCGTATATGGAAGAAAATCAGCAGGGACAGATGTTGGTTGCAGAAAGTCTGATATGGGTCTGACAGAGATCATCTGGCACAGGTTCAGGGGGAGTAGATAATCTTCCAATGATGCATTGTTGGCATTATCTTAAAGCTTTTGGTTCTGGTCCACATTTGTTGTTTGGTTTTAGGTGGAACAAAGGCGAAAGGAGAACAGAAGGATCTCTTGGTTGCTGATCTGAATGGTGATTATCAGATGCTGCTGGTGACTTTCATTAGTCTTGGTCTAGTTCTTTCGTCTCTATGTCATATATCTCTTTTGTGGTATCTCTTTCATGGTGTCAAGGTCATGTAACGGCCTATTTTGGTTTCCCCACTATGCCTGGGATGATTGATGCAATATGATTGGTTGTCATATGTAAACTTTTGATGTATCCCCACTTGGTTGGGTGGATGAGTCAATTTTTGTATACCCTCACTTAGTTGAAGATGGATGTATGTATGAGTCTTTGGTGATAGGAAGGTCTTTTTTGATGTATAGAGTCATGTTCTTCTTGAAGAACATCTTTTGCAAATCTTGCCTACAGTCAGGAAGAGCATGAAAAACACACTTCAGCAGTACAGAGACTTGGCATGTACTCAGGGGGAGCATTGACAGATTGGTAAACTTTGGCATATACAAAGGGGGAGATCATTCAGAGATTTTAACAGATACTCAGGGGGAGTATGGACAGCGAAATGTTCAGCAAAAGAAGAGAACATCTTGGTCCACCCTTTGCCCTTGATGTCAAAGGGGGAGAGTGATTTGGTGTTGTTGCCATCAAGTCCAAAGGGGGAGATTGTTGGCATTATGATGCATGTGTTGTACTTGATGGCAACCCTCTCATAGAAGAATATCTCACTTATGTATAACTGGATGAATCTTCAGAAGAGATATCAGATGTGACTGATGGAGGACAGCTCAAAGGAATCAGATGATAGTTCTAAGTGTGACAAGTTAGCTTTGCCATCAAGTCCAAAGGGGGAGATTGTTGGCATTATGAGATAAGTGTTGTCCTTGATGGCAAACCACACTGAGGAAAAATCATAGTGCAGAAGATCAGCAGCAAGGAATTGATGATCAGACTATAAGAAGAAGAGAAAGTTCATACACGCAGGTTCATTAAGCCCAAGTCGCGTATACAAGCAGGTTCACTATATACCAAGTCGCGTATACACAGGTTCGCTATATACCAAGTCGCATGTACACGCAGGTTGGCTTCAGTAAAAGCGCGTGTATGTGGAAAACTTATCTTTGGTCCATGGCGGTTATTCCTTGGAAGTTGTGCCTATGGTTTTGGACCTTGGTGTCTCGACGGACGTGTTGATCCCTAGTTTTGAGGATGATGGTATTGGATTTCTATGGTTTTGGCTCTTGGTATTGAAAAAGGCCTAAGGCTATATAAGGAGAAGGAAATCATTAGGCAAGAGTATCTGAAATGTCTTGAATATCTGAAGAAGTATGAGATCCAGTATGCAGGTTATGGGTTGATGATGCATTGCTTGATCTGAGCTAAGGAGAGATCTCACCGATTGATGGAGAACAAGATCTAAGGAGAGATCGGGATCAAATGGTTTGAAATGAACTATCTTTATGATGCTTATCCTAGATCTACATACTGACGCATGTATTGTTCTATAAGTGTTATGAGTATGACTGATGTCTGGTACAGCTGCAAGTTATGAGAAATTATTTTTAGATCTGTACGAGGGTTGTCTTTGGCAAAAGCGCGTATACACGCGGGTTTGATTCATCGAAGTGGCGTATACATTGTAAAGCTTGATATTTGAAGTTGCAGATGGGTCAGATGGTTATTACAGAGTTCTGTGTCTGCTCTGTGTTCTGGTGACAGTGTTGTTAACAGGGTTTCAGTGATTCAGAGTTTGATGATTGTTTTGAGCTTCAATGATAGTTATGGGTCCGGTATGAAAATTGGATGAAAAGTGGCCTTTCAGTTTATGTGTTGTGCTTCAGTGTATCCAGTCTGAAAATTGATGAAACGTGGTACCTGGAGGAGAGAAGATTGTAGGCAAGCACCTACGTACTAGTATCTAAGCTAGTACAAAAGCTAAGGGAGATCTTTGGAGCATTGTAGCAGGTAGCAGCCTGTGTACTAGTAAATGGATCGGCTAGTACAAGAGAAAAGGGGGTTGTAGCTCCCCTACTGGTATAAGACTGCACCAGTACAAATATTGTAAAAGGATTTTCTTATTAAGAAGAAGATTGAGATGACTTGCAGCAGGTGGTTTTCACCCACATTGGGTTTCCACCTTATATCTTTGTGTTCATGTGTGTGGCCTTTGTGTGATGATCTGTTCTGTTATACTGCACCTGTTTACTGTTAATATGATTAATGATGTTCTGATGCATTTACTGAAGATAAGCTAACTGAATCATAAGATTTCTGGATATACGCTAGTTTCTTTAGACACAGCAGCGTGTACACGCGGGTTCACTTAACTGAAGTAGCGTATATGTTTTTAAGCATTGAAAAAGTTTAATGATCTGATAATACTGATTCACCCCCCCCTCTCAGTATTATTTCCAACAGCTACATCTTGTGTACACTGGAAACATGCTTAGGTTGGGTTACTACATCCTTTTTCATTTGATTCCTTCCACATTATTGGCCTTGTTATCGGGAAATCTAGTGTCCACTCGGAGCTGCTAGTCCCACTAAGACTAGTAGCTATCTTAGAAACAAACAAACTAAAACTACTTTCACTTTCCTTTATGAGAAGTAGATAAGAGGGGAACAAAGGACACCAACCTCAGTCTTGCGCTTGGTTCCTCTCCCTTCTGACAGATCCTTGCCGCTTTTGCTTCGTCTACCCAGCTTCAAAGAGCACCTGTGGAATCAAAGCAACATAATACTATCGAAGAACAAAGATCTACAATCATAAAAAATTTAGAACCAGATATATATTGACCACACAAATGCATATATCATCAAACATACAAAAATGTGGAGGAAAACTTGAATAGCTTTATAAATATCAAGAATAGGAAAGAGGATTACAACCAATTATTCTGACCCAGTGTCATCCTCCCAGCATGAAAGCCCTTCTTCACCTCATGAAAAGCTTAGATCACCCAACACTATGATATTCCACCAAGAAACCAACAACGCTTCCTTACAAGATACAAAATTCTAGCCTCTAGATCTCTGGGATGAGGGATCCATATATAGATGATTGCAGGGGGATGAGTCAGCTTCTGGGATTTTGATTAGTGTCTTCTCTATGATATTTCTTGATTCCACTTGGAGTTTGATGATCTTTTACTCATCCCTGGGCAAATTCAGAGAGGCAAGTGTCACAGGAGAAGTTTCTGGAAGATTCCATGACGATCCACCTTGCAAAATGTCTTTTCCATTTGTCTAATCTCGCCCATCGCACCCTACAGAAGGGCTTTCCAGTATGCATCACACCCTTTACACTGGGTAGGTGAGATGCATCACACCCTCTACACTGGGTAGCCTGTATGGTCCAGCTTTGACCATTTCTGAGCAGTTTTCTGTGGAGAACTTCTGGGAGATGTTGTAATCAGCTGACCTTGTTCCTTTAGGGTGTGAAGCAACACTTTTAGGGACTTAGGAGCCCTTAGTTTATGGAAATGTGTGATTGGGTTTGCAGTGCCCAAAAATGTCTACAATAGTTGCCCCCTAAAGCATGAGGTCATTAATATTTTGATGTCGGGTGAAATGATTTATCATGAGGATCCGAAGTTTTTTCGAGCTGGAAGGCGACCTGTAATAAGATACAATACAATACATTATCTTCATCATATTTTTCATGATCTAGCTGAGGCAGGCATTCCCATGCTCAGCTTTATAAATTCATTTTCATGTACATAAGACAGACAACCATCTATGTGGCAGACTGATGATTCTGGTAGAGCCATCATCCTTTGATTCAGATGATCATCTGTGCAACAATGATGTACATTTGATGTCTTTATTTTCCTGAATATATCACAGCCCGGATGGATGAAACTAGATCTGGGGTCTTCAAACTTGTCTAATCTTCACTCGGAGTACAAGTCGATCCATGTGAAAGATGTTTTAGAGTCGAACATGGAAATACATCACCTGATTACTATCCAATGATGTAAGCTGTTAATAGGGGCGAGAGGAATCACCGATAATGATGATGACCCTCAAGGTACTATAATACAATTCGTGTGGTGTGAAAAAGGGACTTGGCATCAAAAACCATGCAAAATATTTTGGTCGAAGGCCATTGATGTAAACTTGTCGCCAGAAGTGAGAAACTTGCCATTGAGGCATGCAAGATTCAAAGTACTAAAAGGGTTGTTCCTAAGTCGACTTCTTGGATAATGAGTTGATGTCGAAAAGAAGCGACCCATCGCAGAAGGGCCTTAATGAATCCCACATCTATGACACGGAATGGAGTAAATGATTTTGGAGATGAAAACGATCTGATGATACAGGGTTCAGGGTGGCGGTCATGAAAGAATGGAGCTTGAATGTATTGCAGCGGATGAGACACAGGTGAATTCTTTGAGCAACTTCTCTTGAACATACCGGCGACACTGATATGGATTGTAGCGTTAACCCCAAATATGGATGGTGTGATGGACCAATGGTGATATGACCGGTGAACGGAATAACCCAACCCGACTCGGACGTGGAGTGAAAGTGTCATGTTCAAGAGCGACTTGCTACCAATAAAGTTTCTTCAAGTTTTCTTCCCAATTTTTCCCCAATCATTGTTGACCAGTACCTCTTTATTTTTATCAAGCTTGTGGAGTATAACATATTCTTGTTCTATAATTTTCCCTTCGGGCAAACCCATTGCTATGTTTTTACGAGCCTAGCGATAGTGAAACTCATTCTTGTCTATATGGACAAGTTTGTCGCTGTTTGGTTTTAACGAGTTTAACGACAAAGATAACTTGGTATTTTCAATTTTAGAGAGTCTGAAAGGGACATAAAAGAGACACCAATAATCCTTTTTCATCATATAATCCCTTAAGTCTGAAAAAGTATAAAATAATATGAAAGGGATGAATTTTCGGTAATTTTAACGAGCCGAACAAAACAAGCGCTCGATATTTTTGTGTAATAATCCCTCAGGTCCAAAAAGATTAAAATCTAGAGGAGGGATAACACTCCCGGTAGCTTTAATGAGCTGTAGAGGCCAACTGCTCGGCAATATTTTCATATTTTATGAGTCAGATGAAAAGAGCTTAAAGGAGACTCGTTTTTTGAGGAATGAGTGATAATTTAGGGTAGCGGTTGATTCCAGGTAAGGTTTGGAATTTTCCAATCCTGGCAGTGTCACAAGGATGGCTCACAGGATCGCTCTTCACAACTATTCCTCAAAAGGGGTAAACAATCAAATTGAGGTGAATGATCGGTTAAAAAAGAGTGGAGGTGATAATGAGAACACGACCAGGGCTCAAAAGCTGATGATAATGCATACACAATGGTTATTTACCGGAGGTTGGTTCATTTTTTAATGAGCTTAAACTCTGGGGGAACGTTTTCTCATCGCTAAGGTTTAATTTTTAACGAGCTTGAACTTCGCATGAAAACTGCTCATGCCAGTCGTATAATAAGGATGTCTCATCGATAGGTTCAATTTTTAGGGAGCTTGCACCATTCGAAACTTTGCTCCGGATCCTTTCATTATGCAAGCTAGGAACGACCAATCCTATGAGTTTAAAGGGTTGAGAAACTACAAACTAAGAAAATAAATGGTCGCTCTCTACTTTCAGGCAAAAAGGTTTGCATGCCCCCAGGCATAGCGAAGTAGAGTTTCCAGGTTACCATATGAAAGCTCTCGCATATGCAAGATTGCTCCATCCGCGTTGTAGACAAAACACTTCCTTGGTGATGTCTACCAAAATAGACAAAGGTGAGTGGCACGGTCGCCTCCACTCACATAACTTTGACGAGGGAATCTTATTCCAGTCTAATACCATTTTCCTAAACAGACGGGTGTGTCATACTAGTCATATATCCTCCGCGGAAACCTACCCTATGCCTAAGGTTTTCTTGCCGAAATAGACCAGGGTGCATGCCCCTTGGGTTTCAGTCATGTCCTCTCAAATTACTCACGCTCTTCAGGTGGACGGACTGGAAATTGATGAGACATTCCTTGTGTGAAAAGACCATTTAAGGATGGCATTTGACTATTAGCTATGTGTGAGCTGGGGAACGAAAGCTGGTCTAAGAGCTGGACCACTCGGCCTTCATGCGAAAAACACATTACTCTAAAGAGTGAGGAGACAATGGCTCCCATGCTATAAATATAGTCACGCCCAAGGAGTAGATTATAAACTAGAGGTCCTTGGACTACCATTACGTTCATATAAACGGTTTTCCTTCTCAACGTTATGGGCACATTGGGAAGGATCCCTAATGGTCGACTAGTTCCTTTGTCGAAGCCTGTTAGATTTCTCATCTCAGGCAGAAGCGATGGAGAACCAAGCGCTTCCCAAGCAGTTGAGGAAATGATACTGACAGAATCCCCTTCATCTATGATGGTATCGACCATGATCATTTTGTAAGCTTGTACAATGATTTGGAATGGTACATTAGCCGGTAAACGGGGTCTACCTAGTAGATTCCAATCGAAGGAAACGACTAGGTTGCTTGGAGGTGGGACCGAATAGATGGCCGGATATGACTCTGACAAACTTCCTTCCTGCGGTAAAGGAACGGGTAGACTGCCCCCATATTCATCAGAGTCTGTGTTTATGAAAAGAATTTGAATGGTGTCATTCTCATTCTCTTCAGTGATTGTATCATCTGAAGATGGACCTTCCGAAGAAAAGACCGAGTCGACTGCCGCCTCAGCCTTTTGACTTTCATCTGGTATGGATTCAGCGGGTTTATCTTCAATGACAGATGCTTTGACCGACCCCAATGGCGTGTCGGTCGGATTTTCAACTAGCGATAGACTCGGCAAGAGTTTCTTGTATCCAGGAGGAAGCCGTAGCGGTGAATCCGGACGGTTATCCAAGACTCTTTTAGCTTAGTCTAGGAAGGGACAACGGTGGATGACGTGATCGCCTTCACACAGTTTACAAGGAGATTTACATTTCATTTTCTGCCCAAATGCTTCGCTTTCACTAGTTGATGGTGTACTTTCAACATGATCTTCAAAGGTTGATGACACCGGATTGTGCAAACGAGGAGACTAGTCCCTTAAGATCTGAGGGATTCAAGGAAAATATCGATGATAGTGGTCTCCTTTGCAAATGACACATGGAGATTTAGGCTTGGACGGTGCAGTGTGTGGATTTTCACTAGACGATGCCCGGTTACCCCTTTTTGCCTTTGGCTCCTTCTTCTTCTTCTCTTTCTTCTCCTTCCCTTTCTTCTCCTTCTTATTTACTTGATTTTTGGCTTTACCAGCTTCATCAAGTGAAGAGGAAGGAGGAGAGGGAGAATCAGATGAAGTAGAAGGTTGGGGGGTAATTTTAGTATCATCTAGTTGCCGACTCGATTGTTCAGGAATCATGGTGTTCTGAACGACAAAGGTCGAGAAGAGCCATATTGGCAAGCCAATCGTCAATCCTAGAAGTGACAATGTGGCCATATGAGGTGCACCAACATCTCCCCAAGAGGAGAAAGCACTAGGATTTCCTCCACGGTGAAATCCTTGGTTGGTGAACTCTACTTTTCTCAACCTAAGACCAACGCGGGAATGGTGATATTATTCTGATTAAAATAAATTTTAGATGCTTTGACACAACTTGTTTTTTCAATTTTTAAGAGTCAAGAAAAAAGAAAAGATGACTCTAGTCGCCTTCGATTTTTAATGAGCTTGAAGTGACAAGTGCTTAGATGGACCTTTTCCTTTAAGGAGTCTGAAAAGGAATGAAAGAGACTACTCTGGAAATCTAGACAAAGGGATTACCAAACCAATAACAAAACTGCAGAATACTTTTTATGGTACGACAGTCAATCTTCTCGAATGTTGTGTTCAGTGCATTGCGATCGACAGGGCAGTAGACATGGCTTCCTATGGATAAAGGACATAGCCTATTGTGGTCTCCCAAAATATACTCGACGGTACGTGGGAGCACAAGTCCGCACTGGCACTTGTCGTCTCAAAGAGGAGGAATCATCCAACCAATCAATGAAAGTGATAGTTACGAGGCTTTACGACGCCAGAATACGTCTCTAGCCTAGACTTCTAAATGTTGTGCGTTAGGTTCCAAAGCGTTTTTATGTTCATTAAATTTATTTTACAGTTGATCTTTCTTAAGAAATTTACCTTTCAGGGTCACCGCATGATGTAGATATACAATTCCTAAAATGCAATCTAAGATGATAAACAATCGTTTAATCTTCTTTTTGCAATGAAAATCCTAGCTACTAAAGAAAGAGAGATGATATTCTTTCAACATAGAGCAGAGAGCACACACTAGATGCACTATCCTAAATCAAACCAACAAGCAGTCTAAATGCAAATGCACATGCATGTATTTGTTTTCATCTTTCTTAATGTGTGAATGACAAGAAGAATGCTAAGTACAAATCTGAATTATCTTTTCAAAGCAACAGTACTAACAAATTTCTCTTCAAAAACGAAAGGAAGATAATGACGACACTTTGCTATTTTGAATTGAAAACTACTTTTGACACTTGAAAAACTACTAATTCAAATCAAATACAAGAGTAACTGTATAATCGACCATCAAGAACAATAGAATTCTTTTCTTTGACTGAAAATGACACTTGCGACACTTTCAAATCAAAAGACGACAGTTTGATTATGCTATTTTTTGTAAAAGAGAACTATAAATGGCTCACAATACATAAAAACATTCACAGTTCTTTGCACAATGGAGGTGGAATGATGGAAAGGAAGGGAGTTGCCATAGTAGTATACTGATCACGTATAGCAAAACTCCTGAATAGCGCTAAAGAGAGTGAACACAAAACCAAAATCTGAGAGCAGAAGAGGTCTTGTTTGATCAACGCACCTGCAACACAGGGAAAGTGCGATGCAGCGCACCTACTGCACATGGGAGGTGCAATGCATCTAGATTCCCAAGAGGAGAAAGTGCGATGGTCCAGGGATGAGACTTCAACTTGGTTCTGGGTCACAGTTTGCAGCTTAGTTCAGGGATTTAGGCCGAGCTAATGATAGTCAGTAAATAGAAATCATAGGGGCTGATCTAATGAGGTTACTAGAGCTACCACTAGGGCAATTAGGATGTTTGCAAATCAATTGTTCAGTTTATAAACAAAACCCAGAGATAGACTGAAGCAACATTGATCTACATTGCACTTGCATAGCAAATGCAGTTCGAAGGCTAGCTGGCTTGACTTCAGGCTCCGTTTGTAAGTTTATAAAACAAAAAATATAGACAAGCAAACAATCTATTTTTTCCCCAACGGAGTCACCATTTTGTTATCGGGAAATCTAGTGTCCACTCGGAGCTGCTAGTCCCACTAAGACTGGTAGCTATCTTAGAAACAAACAAACTAAAACTACTTTCACTTTCCTTTATGAGAAGTAGATAAGAGGGGAACAAAGGACACCAACCTCAGTCTTGCGCTTGGTTCCTCTCCCTTCTGACAGATCCTTGCCACTTTTCCTTTGTCTACCCAGCTTCAAAGAGCACCTGTGGAATCAAAGCAGCATAATACTATCGAAGAACAGAGATCTACAATCATAAACAATATAGGACCAGATATATATTGGCCACACAAATGCATATATCATCAAACATACAAGAATGTGGAGGAAAACTTGAATAGCTTTATTAATATCAAGAATAGCAAAGAGGATTACAACCAATTGTTCTGACCTAGCGTGATCCTCCCAGCATCAAAGCCCTTCTTCACCTCATGAAAATCTTAGATCACTCAACACTATGATATTCCACCAAGAAACCAACAACACTTCCTTACAAGATACAAAATTTTAGCCTCTGGATCTCTGGGATGAGGGATCCATATATAGATGATTGCAGGGGGGTGAGTCAGCTTCTGGGATTTTGATTAGTGTCTTCTCTCTAATAGTTCTTGATTCCACTTGGAGATTGATGATCTCTTACTCATCCCTGGGCGAATTCAGAGAGGCAAGTGTCACAGGAGAAGTTTATGGAAGATTCCATGATGATCCACCTTGCAAACTGTCTCTGCCATTTGTCTACTCTCACCCATCACACCCTAAGAAGGGCTTTCTAGTATGCATCACACCCTTTACACTGGGCAGGTGAGATGCATCTCACCCTCTACACTGGGCAGCCTGTATGGTGCATCTTTGACCAGTTCTAAGCAGTTTTCCGTGGAGAACTTTTGGGAGATGATGTAATCAGCTGAACTTGTTCCTTTAGGGTGTGAAGCAATACTTTTAGGGACTTAGGAGCCCTTGGTTTATGGACATGTATGATTGGGGTTTCAGTGCCCAAAAATGTTTATAACAGGCCTACGAGTTACACTCTCACTAGATTGATGAAGGATGCCTTAATGCCTTCCTTTTAGCAGATATTTTCCTATCGACTATGACTCATTGCTCTAGGACAAAGATCTAGAGTTCATTTGGTAGTACCTTGGGGTTTGCAGTCATCAGTGGCAGATTCCTTCAATATCGATAGTGGGAAACCATCATTGTCCCCTGATTGATAGATTCTTCCAGGTGTTCGACTTCAGCTCATTCATTCGCACTTGTTAGATTGTACTAGGTACCTTGACTCTCATTATCATTATCGGTGAGTAGTCTCGTGTTTGTTAACGGTATACATCAATGACCGGTAATCAAACGATTTCTCACGTGGTCGACCTCAGATCATTTATTCCCATTGTGTAGAAATGTACCACAGCGGTTGGTGAAGACCTTGGCTTGCATCAACATGTTTTGGTTCACTTGTCAGTTGCTCCTATGACTGCTAGTTGAAACCATCCACCCTATATGTTGTAGTCCTTGACAGTGACATCTTATATGCTGGCATCCGAGTTGTGATGTAGTATCATCTTATTCCATCATGTTCATTTGGTACTATTGGGATCAGTTTTTGACATCAGTGATCAGCTTCATCTTTCAGCTTCATTGATCATCTTCTTATATGTGATATTCAGACATGTACCTTTTCGATCACGATCACATGATCCATTATGTACTTTCAGTTCTTTATACTTGTATACATAGTGGATCCACTTCTACTTAATATGTAGACATGCTTTACGTTCTATGAGCATGGATATGCCCGCCTCAAATAGTAGTTTCTTTCTGATCTCTTTTTCATGGCTTGGCAAGTTGAATTCTGGTGAAGTCCTTCTCAGTCTCGACATGATTCCTTTCCATATACTTAATACATTTCAACCATCATGTACCCCTTCTGACCTCATATATTAGGGGGCATCTGTTATAGCTCCATTTACCACCCTTAGTACTTGTGATGCTTGGTTTATGGCCTAGGGCAACCCCTCCTTCCAGACTTGGTCCAAATATTTTAAAAACAGTGTTTTATTCCATGTATGCTACTTTTCCATGAGATAAAAGCATGTACACATGGGTTACTCCATACCCAACCCATGTATATGTGTCAAAACACTTAAAAAAATTAAATTTCCTTAAATATGGGCAGAGTTCACGGGTTTTACCTGTTGATTACCTCCTAATGCCCATGGCCCAACTGTTTCCCAACTAAAAAACTAATTGGGAGAAGTATAAATAGACTTCTATGGGAAGGCCTTAAGGAGGAGAAGAGATAGAATTACTATACTGAGATTATCCTTGACTGAGTCTGAAGTATCCCTGTGCTTCAAGCACTTACCCAAGTTTCAGGAAACCCTTGTTTCCTTGAGTGTTGATATTATCCCACTTGCTTGAGATATCATGGTATCTGTTATGGAAGGAAGCTGTTGAAGACTGGGACTGGACAAATTTGGAGGACGCTTCCACTTGGAGTCGAAAGAAGAAGAATCAGGTGAATTCTCTCTGTGTTATTTATAACTTTCTACAATAAAAATAAACGTTGTCTTGTTCCTAAGATTAACTTTGTTTATGCATTAGATACTGTTGTAATTCATGTATGAATGTTATTTTGATGTATAACTAATCATTTTTCTTATATGAATAAAGTTAGTTTCATTAAAATGCTTTATCTATATGTTGCTATGTATGTTCGAATTGGTTGATTTGCAGATTCGAAGATCATCAGGAGTTGCAGAGGGTCTAAACCGTGCTGGAACTACCCAAATGAAGGACATCCGGGTATGGTCACTATCACATAGTTTGTTTATATAAGCATGTTGCATGAGTTGTATGAGTGTTTCTTACTGTAGTTTTCTCTTGCACTATAGGGGTTCCAACCCAAAACCCTAGGGTACTTACTCCCGTAACAATAGTGCAATGTAGTTTTCTACTTTTGAGATTAAATACGACTAATGCAAACATTTTTGTTTTTGCAAAAACTAAAAAGAAATGAATCAAATAGGGAAGAAAACAATGCGTACTTTGACACCTCCTCAGCAATGGTGCAAAAAAGTGATGAGCCTCGGTATTGCAACAAGAATGTTGCAACTCCCAAGTGATGAGCCTCGGTATTGCAACAAGAATGTTGCAACTCCCAAGGCTACCGACTTTAATTATCAACCCAAGCTTCGTACAAACTTAAGAGGTATCGAAACTATATGTGCGGCATACAATGTGTCCTTCCATTGTTGTCATGATGTAATGGAGTGCATGTATTGAAGCCAAATCCTAAACTAATTGCAGAAAATGAAATGTTCAAAATGGAACCTTAACCTATTGCAAGAAATAAAGTACAAAGAAAGAAACCTATTCTAATTGCATAAAGACCATGAACTAAATGTAAAAGAAACATAGCTTAACCCTATTTATCACATGTGATGATTTAAACTAACTAAGTATAAAATCTGATCTAGAGAGTATTAACTATTGTGTGCATGTGAAAATATAAAAGAACTCATTTTTTAAAATATTTTTGCTTTATGAATGCAAATGCTAATCTTTCCATGATATTTGGTAGGGGAGACAAGTGTGGAGCAAGAGGGTTAAAATGGTCTTGATGGCATGGAGGTCAAGTAGAGGCCTAATCCCAGCTTCAATGATGTTTTTTCTCAATTCAGGCTCAAAATAGGATTTCCTACAGGATGCTACAGTGATTTCCTACAGAATCCCCTGATTTACTACAAGATGTTACATATTTACTATACGAAACTATAATTCATCGAATGACCAAGAAAATAATCAAAATTGGATGGGACAATATTTTTAATTAACTAGGATTCTTAAGTCCCCATTCCAAGTGGAATCACTCAAAAATACCTTTGTTAACCCATGCTAAAAAATATAAAAACATTACCATTCGAAAATCTAGAAATTCGAGAACTAGTGAGCTAGTAAATCTAAAAAATGCCTAACCTAATCAAGTGAAAATGCAGTGGGGTAATTTTTTTTATGGACTAGAATTCTCTTGTGATTTAATGCAAGTGGAAGAAACTTTATTGAAGCTCATTAGCATGCTCTAAAAAATAGCAGAAATTTATTGTTCTTTGCCACAAAGGAGGTCCAGAAATCTAGATTTGGGAATAAGTAAGCGAATCCAAGTAGCTCAATGATTACTATGACCTTCAAAATATTTTTGAAGGATGAAATGATGCTTTTGATCCTACAAAAGAACTTACATTAACCATTTAAAGCAATCCTACAACAATAAATCATTAATACTAAATGCATAAGTAGAAAGAAATAAAAACAAGAGATGCATGTGAATAAGGAGTGAAAAGAAGGAAAGAAAATGATACAAAAGGGACCTGAGGTTCCTGGGATGGCCAAGCCCAAGGAAACTCAGAGACATATAGAGGAGAACAAGATTTAGAAGCTAAAAATGACACCAATCTTCATTATTTCATCAATACAATTACATCCCTGCAAGAAAATACAATGCAGTTGCAAAAATATGAGTTCTCTCCACAAGAACACTAATGAAAATCTCTCCCTAGAGGAAAATTTGACTTGTTACTTATACAAAACGATTAGAATCATTCCCCATGAAAGGCTGAAGCTTTCCCCACCAAAATCCCTTGATTAGTGGATCTAGTCCCCAATACTAGGAATCTGCATTAAATGGCATGGAACATATTCCTAGAATTTCTCAATCATTGGAGTTACACAATTTATGCCATAATTCCATAATATCTTGTTGATTTATTATTTATTATTGATCCTCTTGTATTAGGGAACAAGTCCCTAATTTATCTCCTCTTCCAAATCTTCATAATCTGTCCAATATTCTCATAATATTCCACAAAAATAAATAATATTAAGCATGAATATGCAATTATTCATAAACCTTCCTAATGAATATATTAAAGTTAAAAATACATTATCTAATGCAGAAAGAGAGGTTTAATGTGCTGAAGGATGGTCATAGGCCTTAATTTATGTTTAATTGAGAGGCATGGGCCTTAATTTATGTCTGATTTAGAGGCCCATCAGTCTGCCAACCCATTAGCCTAGGCTTTCTTTCATTTTTCTTTAAATCTTTCTTTCCTCTCCCACGACGCTTTATTCCATTATTTTCCTCAATGTTTTTCTACAACTGAGTGATTTAATAGATTTTCCCTTCTATCATATTAAACCTCGCTAATAAACTCCTAGGGATTTTTTTGGAGTTATTTAAGGGAATATTTGTTTTAATATTATCCTTCCCCCTGGGTTTCTGTATCCTGCCAATAATCTCCTTAACTCCAGTGTTTCTTCCCAAGTAATTTCTAGTTTTTCCCTTTTTACTAATAAAATTCATATAATACATCATCAACCTTTATTTTAAGTCGAGTTGACCATGGCTTTCTATCCATTATCACTAAAAATATTTCAATCTAGAACAAAAATATTTACATGGAAATAGAGGGGTATTACACTGTTATTGTATGCAAATTCCACTAAGTGGAGGTACTCCTCCCATTTTCTTGGTTGTTGCATCACATACATTCACAACATATCTTCCAACACTTGATTTACTCACTCTGTTTGTCCACTGATCTACGAGTGATATGCAATGCTAAAATGAACCCGAGTACCCAAACCCGTAAAGGGAGTTTTCCAAAATACTGATGTGAATTTCACATCTCTATCAAAGCTCATAATCTTTGGCATTTCATGTAGTCTAAATATTTCTTGCATAAATATATATGCAATTTTCACAGTCTTGTATGTAGATTGAACATGAATAAAATGGGCTTCTTTACTCAACTTATCCATTACCACCATGATTAAATCATTTTGTTTCTTAGTTTTAGGAAAACTTCTTATGAAATCTAAAGTAATTACTTCCCATTTCCACTTTGTAATGGGTAATAGATGAAGCAAGCCAGTGGGATGTTGATGTTTAACCTTAAATTGCTGACACTTAGACATTTGGCCAAATACTCGATGTTATCTCTTCTCATTCTGGGCCAGAAATAGTTTTTCTTTATAGTAGAAAACAATTTTTGATATTCGGGGTGGGAAACATATGGTCTCATATGGAATTCATCCAATATTAATTGTCTAGTAGTTATCTGATTGGGAACATACATCCTTCCCTTAAAATTCAATAAATCGTCTTCATTTATGCCATAATCAGCTTGCTATTCATAGTTGTTTACTTCTTTGGCTTGCTACCATAAAAAATATTTTGGATCCTTATCTGCAACTTCTTTAATCAAATCTGGAAAATTAAATTCAACTTGGCTATATGGTGTTTCATATATGTGATGTCTTTCTACTTAATGCTTTCGCTACATGATTTTCTTTCCCTTTTAAATGCTTAGTATCGAAATCAAATGCACTTAAAAAGGTTGTCCACCTGGCTTAACGTGCATTAAGACTAGGTTGTTTAAAGAAACTAGTTAGGCTGTTATGATCAGTCATTAACAGAAATTTTTTTCCCAAACGATAGTGCCTACATACTTTTAGAGCGTGTACAACCACATTCAACTCTAAATCATAAAAAAAATATCTCTGCTCGTGCTGTTTTATTTTCTGGGATTCATATGCATTTACCTTACCTTCTTGCATCAATACTCCTCCCACTCCTTCCTGACATGTGTCAGTGTAGACAATGAATTCCTTCTCAAGGTCTGCATTTTTTAACACTGGAGTTGTGGTTAATAAATGTTTTAATAACTGAAAACTATGCTGACAGTCAGCGATCCACTTGAAATCTTTTCCGTTTTTCTGCAAAGAGGTTACAGGATAAGCTATTCTGGAAATTCCTTCAATAAAACGATGATAGTATCCTACTAAAACCATGAAAGATCGAATGTAAACAACATTAGCAAGAACAAGCCATTCCAAAATAGTTTTGATTTTCTACAGATCAACAATTATCTCTTCTGCATAAATTATATGTCCTCAATATTGGATCTGGTCCTTATAGAAATCAAACTTACTGCATTTAGTGTACAATTGGTGTTCCTGTAATGTTTGCAAAACTATTTGCAAATGCTTCTTATGTTCCTCTAAATTATTTGAGTATATAAGGATATCATCAATTAAAATTAGGACAAACTTATCAAGATAAAGATAAAACACACTATTCATAAGACTCATAAATGTTGTCAAGGCGTTGATAAGGCTGAAGGGAAGAACCACAAACTCATAATGGCCATAACAGGTCTAGAAATATATTTTAGGAATGTCCTCCTCTCTTATCCTTATTTGATTGTATCCACATTGCAAATCTATCTTAGAAAACACCATATCCCCTTTGACTTGATCAAATAAATCATCGATTCTGACCAAGGGATATTTATTTTTAATAGTCAACTTATTAAGATGAGGATAATCAATGCATCGTCTCATAGTACCATCTTTTTTCCTGACAAACAAGACAGGCTCTCCACACGGGGACATGCTTGGGCGAATATAACCTTCGTCGAGTAATTCTTGTAATTGCATTTTAAGCTCAGTTAATTCAAGAATACTCATTCGATAAGGCCTTTTTTACACACGTGCAACCCCTAGGATTAATTATATGGTGAAATAAATATATTTCTTGGGAGGTAGCCCTGGAATTTCTTTCGTAAACACATCAACGAAATACTAAATAATTGGAAGGCTTTCTAAGGAGGTTGAATTTTCTTTGGAATTAGTAAAACCTAGATTTAACTGCATATATTTGACATCCCTTCCTGATACACTTACCTAACTGGGAGGTGATAATTGGTCGCAGTTTTATAGGTCCTTTTACCCATTGAATTTCTTTTCTAACACCCTCCTTAGTAAGGTAAATGATGGTTTTATCCCTTCAATTTTCTAACGACCAGTGCTTTTCCAACTAGTCCATCCCAATTAGTACATCATAGGCCCCTAAAGGTAACACAGTAAAACTCATATTAATTAGTTGGTCTGCTATATCAATGGGAAAATCATCTATTTTGGTCGTTACCCTTCCTTTTTCCCAAGTGATCGGCTGTACCAACCAATGGTTTTTAAATTTACAAGTTTGAAAATGACACATTTCCATGATTTTAGGACTGGTATAACTTAAAATGGCTCCTGGACATATCAAAAGTGACACAACATGGTTATGTAGCTTACATTCAAGTTTAATCATAATAGGTTGGTATTTGGCTTGATGATCATCCAAGGCAACATTAATCATAGGTATGTTTCGAGCCATATCACCAACTATAAAAGCCTCTTGAATGTTGGTGTGGTGAGGACAATTTTTGTAATAATAAGGCTCCCCATAGCCCAAGCACTGTAATGGGGGTTTCTATGATTGAATGAACTCTGATTTACTGGAAACATCCACTTGTTTATTTTCATTTTGTGATTTAAATTTTTGTTGATTCCTTCTAGAAAGTTTATTGTGATGATTCCTCTGTAGATTTCTGGCATTTTCACTTTTCATATTTTTCATGTTCTGGAAAATTTTATGTACTTTTTATTAATCCAACTCTTATTGCATTCTCCCTTCTATTTCATTTGTTGATAACATATTCACGCCTTTCTAATGGCCTCATCCATGGTTTTGGCATTATCAAATTCTAAATGTTCTTTCATGAACACTGGTAGGCTACTCATGAAACATTGTACTTTGGCTTTCTCCTCCTGGATACAAGGTACATACCTCAATAGGGATGTGAACTTGGTCTCAAAATCATCCATAGAAAGTTTTCCTAGTCATAAGTCATGGAATTCCACTAACTTATCATCATAAAATCGCTCATTCAAGTACTTTTCTTAAAGTGTTTATGAAAATCTCCCCAAGTCACTCCTTGCTCATCAATTGCATGAACAACCTTAACCTCTTCACTCCACAATGTAGCGTTTCCCTGTAGCTGGTAAACGGACAATTTTGCATTCAGGTTCTCATTACATGAACGTAAATTTGAAAGTATTTGTTAATATTAATAAACCACACCTCAATAACTTCCTCCACTTCTCCGTCAAAAGTTTGGGGTTTAATCTTCTTAAACTCACATTTTAAATCTATCTTTTGTTTCTTATTTTTATGATGGTTTGACACATTGTTAGATTCTTCCTCATTTCCATCCTTATCCCCTTCCAGGCATTGTGTGTGACTTCCTTTAGGCACATTTTCACCTCTTTGTCTTTGCTTCTCGTCCCTATATTCATTTCCAGAATTGGGCATAGAAATTCTATGATTATGGCGATCATAAATACTTTTCAGTTATTGTTCTTGATCTTGCATTAATCTCTAATTGTTCGCCCGTAGAATATCCATATCGGTCCTTAATTGTTGAATAGTTTCCAATAGCATGGTAGTGGGGTTTTGGTGGCCTCCTTCCAATTGAAACCACATCTCTGGGTTAACTCCTGAAATAAATATGGGACCTAATTCAACAAATGGCCTTATTGGTTGTGTACTTCCAACTCCTCTCTACATTATGCTTCCTTTCTGTGATCACTTCATATATGCATTTGTTAATCAATTATCTAATAGGCAACCTTGCTTTGATACTACTTATGACACCCACATCCATTCTAACCACTGATAAGAGAATTCACCCATAACTTTAATACTTAATACTATGCAGGGTAACCAAAAGTTTTTATTTTTTCCTCTATATATATTAAATCTTGAGATGAATATACATATGGAATTCATGGGGAAACATTAAATAGGTCATTATATAAGGTATGTTCTAATGTCATGAATAGTTACATAGTCATGAAATTATTTTAAGGTATTGGTCCAAAATGTTGTATAACTATGATGAAGCATTGATAAGGTTTCCATGATTATGTCCCAAGTAAAAGACAGGGTTGTAATTTCACCTTCGGAGAAACCTCTAGAGAACAATGGTTACATCACCTGACTTAATTATGATTGATAATGACGGATACAGTTTTCCTCATCCCCACCATCTGATCCTTAAGTTTTCAATTGAATGGTGGAGCATTTGATAGGCAGTTAATGGTAACATTTCCCACCCCAATCTCTGATCGGAATCTGGATTAGGGGCAAAAATTTGCTCAAAAATAAAAGTTCTTAGAATCTCTCAAAACCTAAATGAACATGTACGCCTCAGTGATACGATCCCAATGAAACTCGTTTCACTCAAAACAGAGTTCGTTTGAGAAAGATATCGCATTTTGATCGTTTTATCGAACATGCAAATTTTGGGTACAAGCTAACTGGGATGCTGACTAGGCATCCATATAGCCCAGTCAGTAAAAATAATATTCTAAGGAGTATTTCTAGAATATTCCTTGGAATATTCCCACAAGTGGCTCAATAAGGTTTTGACAATCGTCAACATGTTATTGGTCAACAACATTTTTGGTGGACCAATGAGAGGCTGACATGTGGCAAGCCTGGAGACCACCACGTGCCCTCTTAAAGGTTAGGTAAAATTTATTGGTAGGTCAGGAAATCGAACTCATGACCTCACCCACACAAACCTGAAGCCTTACCGCTATGCCACACCATCTTACTTAATAATTATGGGCTAAAGGTTTTATTTAAATTTTAAGCACCGAAGGTTTGCGAGGTGGGCGCTAACCTTAACCTCAACATGTGAATGTGCCAACGTTAACCACTAAAAGTTACCGTAACCATTAGGGTAGCCTAACCAATGGGTAACCGCCATCATATGACCAAAACCGAAACCAAGAGCCAACATTAAGTGCTAACCGTGCCATTAACGCGCTAAGTGGAGTTTAGAGTCAATTAACCCATGAATAACCATTAATTAATTTCGGTTTAACTTGGTAGAAGTTTGGCAAGTCCGATAAATTCAACATTTAATCCATTTTTGGTGGAGTTAACTTGAGTTTCTCTAGATTTGGTGGAGTTTT
The DNA here is from genome assembly GCA_031772625.1 of Pinus tabuliformis. NCBI lineage: Eukaryota > Viridiplantae > Streptophyta > Pinopsida > Pinales > Pinaceae > Pinus > Pinus tabuliformis. Next base: position 255,305,430 of record CM062805.1, read on the forward strand.
CCTAGGGAAAACTGAAGAGACCATAACTTCTTCAATTGTTGACAAATTTTGTCTAAGAAAGAGTCATTCCTAGATGATTTGGATTCTATGAACACAATGGAACAGGTGGCAGAGGCAGAAAGGCACTTCGGTACATGAATTTTCTACATTGAAGTTTAAGGAAGCCTAGAGCCACCAGGAGAGGAGGTCAAGCCTAGATCATCTGAAGTCTAATTATAGAGCTTAGAGTGTCATTTTTAGGGTTTTTGGGTCTTCTAAATCCAATGGAGTAGGTGGCAAAGCCATTGGAGCACTACAGGTGCATGTAATCATAGAATTGACCATTAATCCAAAGTAGGCCTAGCCATTGAAGCAGGTCCAAGGAGATGTAGCCCAGGAGGGGTGAACTCCTTTATCAGCTTTGTGTTATGAGTTTGTTGTGTTTTACTTCTCTACAATTTACTTGTTGTATATGTGTTTTAAACAACTAATTAACCTCATAAATTTCTCATAAAAGACACTAATACTTGACACATAATTCCTCACATTTTGGTTAATTTGAGACGATCCTAAACACATTTTTTTAATACTGATGAGGGAGCTTGCATAGCATTAAGAAGTTTTCCCAACATTCAGATCAAGTTGGTATTAGAGCACTTGTTAGCTCATTTTAACCCTGAGATGGTTTGCAAGGTTAGCTAGAAAATTAGCTATTGGTTTTGTTTTTGTGAAAGGAGAATTTAACTATGTGCAAGTTTGTGTGATGGCATCTATTGGGAGTGGGATTCCCCAAGGGAAGTTTTGGGGCTAAAATCCCATGTTTGAGTAAAATTTTGTAATAAAAATGTAAATACTCCACATTTTGTGGTCGCGAAGCGTGAAGGTGTTATGTGTCATAAAGGGTAGTCCACCCTTAGTTTTGTAAAGTAAAGTCAGCTATAAGAGATCTACCCATGGGGATTGTATAAAAGGAGCTAAGCTCTAAGTAGTTTTAGAGACAAGAAAGAATGATGAATAATGTAAGAGAGTCATAGCTCTGCAGTAAGAAGTTTAAGTCTTGGGTTGTAGCATAGGTAGAGGCTCTGCAACTGAGTGCACAAAGGCCTAAGGTAGAAGTCTGCAACTGAGTGCATGGACCCCTGTAGCTGTGTGCGCAGGGTGACAGAGTTGTAAACACTTGGAAGATATTAAATAAGAAAGATATTCTGAAATTCCTGTGTCTTTTTTCTATTATTTCAATTGAATGTTATGTTTGAATTTCCTTTATTATGCTTATGTGATGCATGAATGAATGCAATTACGTTGAATAATTGAATGCAATTATGATTATCTATTTACCTGGTGATAACTATAATTATTGGATAAAATAAGCAAGTCACTTAGAGTAATTTGGGAATCTGCACAACACGCTACCATAGCAGCACAATAGTACCTAAGCAGTAGGCTAGGGCTATGCGAAGGTCAATAATACCCTTTCACAGAAGTATTAAAGGACAGAATAAAGGGCTCATCTTGCAAGCCCTAGAGCAAAGTGACCTACATGAAGATAGGAGTAGAGGGAATCAAATGACATCACAACCATCTCAGGGTGCGGAAACTTGGTTCCAGCATCCCCCCATACTGCTCCGGGTGAGACTTCGGTCTGCACTCCATGGGTTGATTCCGAAAGGGCCAGTAGTGTAGGGATTTGTTTGGCTAATTAACATTGAACCTGTGTCAGGCCCCCTCAAGCCAACAAATGGTTCCGTTGCCGGGACCGAAATATGCATAAGAGATGTGTGATGTCATATCATTGGAATCCAACTAAGAAGGAGATCAAAGACTGGTTGGATAGGAAGATCCACGAATTTGCAGCGTTGGAGAATAGAAACCCACAACTGACAAAGGAACAATGGTTGGACAGATACCTGTATATAGAGATCCACTAGATCTTTTTCTGCTCCTTCATTATTGATCTATACGAGTGGATCGCAAAGCTAGCAGATAGCCAAGGAAGGTGGAAACTTGACAGTCCTATTGTGTGGACCCTGGAGCTAGTGCAAAGGTTGGAAGCATCGGAGGATAACGTTGTCGATCATTGGCTTGATCATGTCATAGGAGGATTCGTGACTAAATTTGCAGTCGACATGTCAGTCAACTACAACGAGGCGGAGCAGCGCTTTTTCAAAGGACCAGGAGGTAAGTACATAAAATATTTGAATGCCTGGATTAAAATTCTATTGCGCGAAAAACTGGATATGCAGCTACCTTGATGTTCAGAACTACGCAAAGTGGAAAAATTTACAGGAGCAAAGGAAAAAAAGGGTCTAGAGTATGGCCCATTGATTTCACCTCTACGAGGTGACGAAGAAGAGATAGCGAAGATTTCTCCACGAAGTGCTATTCAGTTAATAAGATAAGGATTCCCGTGAATACCACCTCCACCCACACCACCTCCGACTTCACCAACATCACCTCCAAATTCACCCATACCACCTCCACCTCCACCACAGTTCAGTATGGCAAATACAGTGAAGCTGCCTTTGTTTAAAGGCTTGGGAAATGAGGACCTGGACGAATTTTGGTTCATTGTAAGGGCTTTATGGGAAGCTCAAGGTGTTACAGACGATCATATAAAGAAGGCGACACTGATCAGTGCTCTGCAAGATTGTGCGCTAACTTGGTATATTAAGTACTCTAATGATAACCCGAATGCTGGAGTGGCAGACATCTAGAAAACACTGAATAAATAATTCAGTAGGACTTTATCTGAGGCACAGTTGATTGTTGGATTCAAAGAAATCAAAATGCAACTAGGAGAGATGCCTTGGGAACTAGATCATAGGTTGAAATGTACAATCCGTGAAACCAACATGAACCTAATGGATGGACAGCATCGTGAGTGGTTTGTTGCTTCGCTCCTGCCACACTTAAGGGTTACGTTATAACAACATAAGATAACCACTCAGGTAGAGGCCTGAAACTCCGATGCAAGATCCAAATCTAGGGGATCAACAGATCCATGCGCAGTTGAAGAATCTGTGCCTTGAGATGCAATGTCTGAAGTAGGACAGGGTAGTTCGACCAGAGGTGCACAAGGAGGTATGGTGCTTGAAATGTAAGAGTGAAGGGCATGACAAGGACCATTTCCTAGTCTTTGTGAACTATATTGCAGGAGGGGGACCGATGCTTGTAAGGCCAGAAGCTCAAGCAGGACCTAGCGCGGGGCCTGCATTATGGTGTGCTATTTGTTAGATAGCCAGAAAACATGCCATGGATAACTGTCACTTGCTACAGAAGTTTGTACAAACACCGGATCAACTATTCTGCAACTTTTGTAGGTCGATAAGGCATGATGAGCATAATTGTAGGAGCTATGAATTGATGATTGATTAAACTCCCACATATAGGGGTTCAGACTGAAACGCAGCCCCCTGACTAGAGCATAGGGATGGCGTGGAAGAGGCCAAGGCAAAGGAGGACCTGGTAGAGGTCGAGTATAGTTCATTTGCTACAATTGTGGAGGGCCAAGACACTATGCCCGTGATTTCACTAATCCAACACTTCCGTCGTGCAAGTATTGCATGTTGTTTGATCATGAAATGGAAGACTGTCCTATGCTGATAGCTAGGATATGTGATAAAGGGGCACTATCACCTCTACCAACTCAAAACCTGCAGATTATGAAGTCTAAGCCACGCGAATAGGATCCAAATTTAAACATAGTGCTCAAGAGTGGGATCGCCACAGGAGATGACAAGGGAAAACCGCCAGAAGATAGTACATGGGTTCTCAAAGATCCAGCAAAAGAGGTTGAGTTTGATTTGGAGCACACACGTGAAACCTTCATGGAAGCTAAAAAGAGCTTTGCTGAGGCCTCCACCTTAGGAAGCAAGGATAAGACTGAGCAGGAGATGGACCCATCTATGCTCACAATTTTCCTGGGTACATGTATGAAGTTACTGTGCAATAGTAGGGCTATGAAAGGGTTAAAAGAGCTCATCAATAGATGCGGTGGAACCGCATTGGGTGAGCTGCACGTAGTGTGAAAGATTGGAAAGCATAAAAAAAGGATGGGACGAAAGATGAGACTGACTGCGCAGATAGGAGAGTATGAGATGGATCAGGTTATTTTGGACCTAGGGTCAGACGCGAACATCCTACCGAAGCAGACTTGGTAACGAATGGGGAGACCTATGCTACGATGGTCTCCAATTCAGCTAAAGATGGCCAATCAGTAGAATATCGTCCCCATGGGATGACTGCAGGGGGTGACTGTGGATATTGAGGGATTGAGAGCGTTGGCTGATTTTGAAGTGATAGAGATAGTGGATGACAGCAATCCCTATCCTGCGCTCCTGATCTGAAAATGGAATGTACTTATTTAAGGGTGCAAGGTATCCATTTCCAATAATTTCAACTGTGAGCTAGACACTCCAAATGACCTCTAAAAATGTATATACTTCTTATTTCTTATACAGAGATAGACTGTAGGGGCATTCACTAGACATGTCACCTCTAAAAAGAGGATGAGTTCCAAAGGCTACCTGGCCCTCTACAGGCTCTGCCTAAAGAAATAACAAAGTAAACACTTAGAAGTCTTTGACATACACATACTTGAAGTTTAAGGTCTTGCAGAATCAGACAAGTAACTTTCTGCAGCTACACAAGTGATTATGTGTGTATGCAAGTTATATTTATTTGCTGTTTAAAACTTTATATCAGTTTTGTTTAGCATCTCATCTTCAGCAAATAAAGACATCAAAATGATAAAGCAGTTCACCCCCCTTCTGGGCTACATCTGCTGGACCAAACCTCTCAAACTAGGCTTGTCCTCTTGTATTAAAAATGCTACAAAGGCTAATACAAGAATATGAGTGTCTCGAAAGACATATTTGACTATAAATACAGAATCAGAAGATAGGAATTAGCTAAACATGCTCTTTCCCAAACACTAAACAGTGAATTTTGTACCTTATACAGTACTTTCCCCAATTGGCCCTGATGGCCCTTTAAACTTGCATGGAGAATTTCGAGGTGAATATGACCTCAATTGGTTCTGAAACCTCTTCCATTAGACTCAGAAGGTTGAAAATAGCAGACATAGGCTTTTGAATCACCAAAAATGGATGAACATAGACCCAAACAGCTTCAACACTGAAATGGCCCTGGTGGCCCTGAAAGCTTCCCTGAAGCTAAACAGTGAGAAGAATGCCTCAACAAGAAAAACAAGCTGTAGAAATGGATTCACAATGCTGACAACCTTCAGGAATGACCTTCGTTCCACATTCAGTGGCTGCACAATTTCCAATGCAGCTCCCAAATTGATTTGGCCCTGGTGGCTCCTAAAACTTCCATGAAGCTAAAACACCTGCAAATGACCTCAGATGGCTGTGAAACCTGTGCCAATGGCTTCAAAAGGTTGAAGATACCCAAAATAAAAAAAAAAAAATTGTCCAAAACCGTCTTTCCTAGCCAAAGTTATGGCCAATTAAAGTTTCTCCAGTCTGCCCCTAGAAAAACTCTAGCTAACTGTAGTTGGGGCCAGTTAGGCCTGCCCAATATGGCGGGTCCACCCAAATTTGGCGCTCCTGCCAAATTTTCCGCCAACTTAACTGCAGTTATAAATGCGCATGTGACCAAAACTTTCGGCTGGCAGTTTGCATCGGATTGCGCGCCGGCGGTTTAGGGGGTTGAGCCCACGGTTATGGGCCGAGGGTCACATGAAATGGGGGCTGGCCCCCTTCGGGCCCCGCCCAACACTAAATCAAACTTTAAAACAGGTTTATGTGGCTCATATAACAACAACCGCCTGTTTGGCCCAACGGTAAGGCGTATGGCTAATATCCCGGAGGTCGCGGGATCAAACCTCATCGCCACCAAAAGTTTTAACATGCGCCCATTGTTGCTGACGTCACCCCAGCCACGTGGCGGCCTCTGGGCTTGCCACGTGGAAAAATCTGGGCTTGCCACGTGGCAGCCGTTGATTCGCTGCTCAAAAGGAATATTCCCCAGAATATTTGAGGAATATTTCATGGAATATTCCTTTTTTTTTTTTTTTTTAAAATTCAAAAATTAAGGGTTATTGGGCGATTTTGTTTTTGGCATAACTTTCTCATACGACGACCGTTTTTCGAACCGTTTGCGGTGCCAGAATCAGGAATATGAGCTCTATCTGGTCGTTTAGGTTCCAATCAGTTTTGAGCACTTTCATTTTGACCATTTTACGACACTTGGTCCTGAGCTCCTGATCACACCTCCCAAATGAGAAGGCTTTTGGTCCCCAAAATCTCACTAAATCTCTGAACTGAACTGTATAGCACTTGAGGAATAGAAATATATTCTTCCATTCAGCCAAAAGAGCATATTGATGCCAAAATGTCCCACCTTGCCAACTGTCGTCATGGCGACTTTTCGTTGCATAAGCCAAGTACTCGTCGAATCCCGACCAAGTTCTTTCGCCAGACAAACTGAAAATTTACATGAACCAGCAATGAAAATTGCTGATATATGAGCTGAAATATTCCCCTAAACATGTGGGCTTGCTAGCTGTGACGATGCCCATCCATTGCACCTCCGCTCTAGAAGAAGAGATGCCTCCCAACTGAGAAGGCTTTTACAAAGATGAAACACTTCATCATTTCTCCTCTTTACAATCTTGGAGATAAAATTAACTTTTTCCAAGTCAATATTACATTACATGCATGGTTAAAAACAAAGTAATCAACCCTTCAAGTTAATCACACATACATGTTTAAAATACAAGGAAATCATCATGATCCCTGTGCTCATGCATATCATTCTCATGCATGCAGTTTATCCTTCAACTTTCTCTTAAGTACAATCATAAGTACAATATCCTCGATCACATGTACATGTACTTTCAAAGCTGAAATGAATATAACTTTCGCTGCGATAGAGTGAGTCTCATACTCAGCTTTTCCATCCTGCAACTTGCATTCCCTTAACAAAGAAATGCATTCAATCAAAAGACATGCAACTTTAATTGGATAAGAATTCTAACCATTTCTTACCAATCCATTTCAAAGGTGCTTTCTTTAACTGCACATCGATATCAACATGTGTATCATCCTAACAAATATCAATAATGGAAACTTCCTTCCCATACTTGCCATACTCTTTCTCCACTTTCTTCAACTTTCGTGGAAGCATTGTTGGATTCAGAGTCTAACACCTTTCAACAGTATGTCATTGCTTATGGCAATAAGTGCAACACATGTTCATCTTCTTGACAGCATGATTTGCAATGTTCAATGGAACTTTGGCTTCTTGCCTCCTTTCCTTCAAATATTTTCCTGTATGTTGCCATTCTTTTCCAACATCTAGAAATACTATGGTTAACCAAACCACAAAAAGAACATGCAATTCTTTTCCAATGATTATGTGGAAATTTTCCATGCTTTACATGATCAAAGGAAATATGATTGAAATCAGATTTATACCTTTCTCTTTCACCTTCATTACCTGCATAAGGAGGTGAATCAAATGAAGAAGAAGCTCCTTTTGGAACACCATCAATCCCTTCAATGGTTTTAGAGTTTTCACAATTCTCTTGTTCAAGTGCATTCTTATGCACATCTTCTTCCTGCAAAGCATGTTTCAAACTATTGCATTCCTCAAGAATACAACCTTTACAACCTTGAGATAAAGAACCTGAAATGAAACTCCTTCTAGGAACTGTTTCAATTGCCTTCATGGCTACTTTGGAACTTTCTCCATAAGATTGTCCATAGCCAAGACCCAAATTCTTAGGCCTTACCTCAACCATTATTGGCTCAAATATACTCTGTGCCTGTTTTCCCAATTCTTTTCCTTCATATCCCATTTTGGACATCAACTTGGACCCTATGCCTCTGGTATGTTTCTCAAAAGAACCAATATAAACATTCTTATAAGAATTTGAAGACAAACTAGAATTGTTTACCTCTTCTTCAAGCTGATACTTGGCTAAGGCTTCTTTGGCAACAAAGAGTTGTGTCTCCAACTCATACATCCTTTCCAGCTTCATGTTTGCAATATGAAGTTGGCCTTCCATTTCCTGCAATTGGTCAGAAAGAAACTGCTTCTCTTCCCTCATGGAATTCAACTGCTCTTGAAGTCTAGAGCTCTTTCTTTCATCCTCATACATTTCTCTCACCATATTCATCATGATGAAAAATTATTGCTTCAAGCCTTCATCAAAGAATCTTGTGAAGGAGGATGATTTTGAGAACTCACTTATGGAAGTTGTCATTATAAAAATGAACAAAAGAGCTTCAGCAACTCAAACCACAAGTAGTTTGCAGAATAATAAAGCAGTCAATCTTCAACACTCCTTAAGACACCTTTCAAGCTACACAATCAAGCTAGTGATGTCAGTCAAGCAAACCTAGTGCTCCGATACCATTTGATCTGAAAATGGAATGTACTTGTTTAAGGGTGCAAGGTATCCATTTCCAATAATTTCAACTGTGAGCTAGACACCCCAAATGACCTCTAAAAATGTATAAACTTCTTATTTCTTATACAGAGATAGACTGTAGGGGCATTCACTGGACATGTCACCTCTAAAAAGAGGATGAGTTCCAAAGGCTACCTGGCCCTCTATAGGCTCTGCCTAAAGAAATAACAAAGTAAACAATTAGAAGTCTTTGACATACACATACTTGAAGTTTAAGGTCTTGCGGAATCAGACAAGTAACTTTCTGCAGCTGAACAAGTGATTATGTGTGTATGCAAGTTATATTTATTTGCTGTTTAAAACTTTATATCAGTTTTGTTTGGCATCTCATCTTCAGCAAATAAAGACATCAAAATGATAAAGCAGTTCACCCCCCCTATGGGCTACATCTGCTGGACCAAACCTCTCAAACTAGGCTTGTCCTCTTGTATTAAAAATGCTACAAAGGCTAATAAAAGAATATGAGTGTCTCGAAAGATAGATCTGACTGTAAATACAGAATTAGAAGATAGGAATTAGCTAAACATGCTCTTTCCCAAACACTAAACAATGAATTTTGTACCTTATATAGTACTTTCCCCAATTGGCCCTGGTGGCCCTTTAAACTTGCATGGAGAATTTTGAGGTGAAGATGACCTCAATTGGTTCTAAAACCTCTACCATTAGAATCAGAAGGTCGAAAATAGCATACATAGGATTTTGAATCACCAAAAATGGATGAACATAGCCCCCAAACAGCTCCAACACTGAAATGGCCCTAGTGGCCCTGAAAGCTTCCCTGAAGCTAAACAGTGAGAAGAATGCCTCAACAAGAAAAACGAGCTGTAGAATTGGATTCACAATGCTAAAAACCTTCAGGAATGACCTTCGTTCCACATTCAGTGGCTGCACAATTCCCAATGCAGCTCCCAAACTGATTTGGCCCTAGTGGCTCCTAGAACTTCCACGAAGCTAAGACACCTGCAAATGACCTCAGATGGCTGTGAAACCTGTGCCAATGGCTTTATAAGGTCGAAGATACCCAAAATAAAAAAAAAATTCGTCGAAAACCACCTTTCCTAGCCAAAGTTATGGCCAATTAAAGTTTCTCCAGTCTACCCCTAGAAAAACTCTAGCTAACTGTAGTTGGGGCTAGTTAGGCCCGCCAAATATGGCGGGTCCGCCCAAATTTGGCGCTCCTGCCAAATTTTCCACCAACTCAACTGCAGTTATAAATGCACATGTGACTAAAACTTTCGGCTGGCAGTTTGCATCGGATTGCGCGCTGGCGGTTTAGGGGGTTGAGCCCACGGTTATGGGCCGAGGGTCACATGAAATGGGGGCTGGCCCCCTTCGGGCCCTGCCCAACACTAGATCAAACTTTAAAACAAGTTTATGCGGCTCATATAACAACAACCACTTGTTTGGCCCAACGGTAAGGCATATGGCTAATATCCTGGAGGTCGCGGGATCAAACCTCATCGCCACCAAAAGTTTTAACATGCGCCCATTGTTGCGGACGTCACCCCAGCCACGTGGCGGCCTCCAGGCTTGCCATGTGGTAGCCGTTGATTCGCTGCCCAAAAGGAATATTCCTCGAAATATTCCAAGGAATATTCTGTGGAATATTCTTTTTTTAATTTTTTTTTTTTTTTTTTTTAAATTCAAAAATTAATGGTTATTGGGCGATTTTGTTTTTGGCATAACTTTCTCATACAGCGACCGTTTTTCGAACCGTTTGTGGTGCCGAAATCAAGAAGACGAGCTCTATCTAGTTTTTTAGGTTCCAATCAGTTCTGAGCATTTTCATTTTGACCATTTTACGACACTTGGTCCTGAGCTCCTAATCAGCTCCTAGGAATTAACTGGGACACTGATATGAATGGGGTAATCAATCTGAAGAAGAAGAAGATGATATTTGAGAATAAATCGCTACGCATAATAATAACTCTAGATCCTGTTGAGGGATTGTGCTATACGAAACCAATCCGTGATTATGAGAGTGATGAAAATTTGAACTGTATCTATAAGATAATGGCATGAGATCAAGATTGGGTGAATCCCATCATGGATGGACGAATTACATGGGATCACGAGAGTTCCGTGCACTTCGGGCTCCAATGAAGGGTTAGAGCATTCGAAAAACTGGTTACATGAAGTGACTACGCTGAATTGCAACATGATGACTTGATTGCTGTGCTGTGTGTCCTCAAAGGTAAGAAATCTGCCTACTTATGATGGTCTGAATGAGGTAGATATCTTTTTGGAGGCATTTGAAAGGGAGATACCAGAAAAGCATCACTTCCAGGCGTTGGACTGGGCGCTATGCCCACAAGATGGTGGGGTATGGATAAGGGAAGCTTTGATGATTGGTGTGAATGCATGAGAATGATGAGAACTCACTTTTGGAAGCCAAAGATGCAAATGACAGACAAGTATGATGGGCAGGATGATTCGCGTGCGCATTTGGCCAAATTAACCTAGGCTTATAGAGAAAAGCCCCATCCTGAATGGGTGCACTTGTTCTGTCACACCCTGGATATTGTCTCGATGAACTGGTACGTGGAAACCAGGATTCGCCATGGGATAGGTGAATGGGATATCCTGCGTGAGGGATTCATGATGACAATGAGTTTTGAGGATGGGTTTGACAGTATTGATGAAGCACTACAAGAAGTGGAAGCAACAATCTTTAGGATACCGCAGGATCCTTTAGACTTGATTAAGCCTGAATGGGCTACTCAACTGAGTCATGTGCTAGAATGTTATAATGTAACTACTGAAGAAGAGGACAAGGATCCACGGAAGGTTAACATTCTAGAAACAGAAGGTCACCACGAGGTTCAAGGACCGCAAATTAAGAACCCTGATATAACCGCGCCATTGAAAATGAAACAAGTAAAAATTGGTACAGAGGAAGAACCTAAATTCACGAAGATTGAAGATTATTGGGACGACACAACAGTAGATAAGGTCGCTGAATTGCTCCATGAATACCATGATTTATTCCCTACCAAGTTTACGTATCTAAAAGGGATAATAGGAGACCTAGGAATGATGAAGATTACATTGAAACCCGATGCGAATCCAGCTAAGCAAAGACCTTACCGTCTCAATCCGAAATATAAGGAGAAGGTTCGCTTAGAGCTAGACAAGATGCTCAAGTCAAGCATCATTGAGCCAGTGGAAGAATCTAACTGGGTAAGTCCAATGGTGGCACAGGAAAAGAAGTAGAAGGATGAAATAAGGATATGCGTAGATCCCAGAAAGCTGAATGATGCTTGTGTACATGATCCTTTCTCGACTCCATTCAGTAATGAAGTGTTGGACAATGTAGGTGGCCATGAAGCATATTCCTTCACTGTTGGGTTCTCTGGGTACCACTAGATCAAAATCACAATGGAGGACAGGAGCAAGACAACCTTCATGACTGAGTGGGGTTGTTTTCAATACACTGTAATGTCGTTCAGATTGAAGAATGCACCTGCGATCTTCTCCCACATAGTTTTTCTTGCATTCAAGGAATTTATTCATAAGTTCCTGGAGGTATATTTTGATTACTGGACTGTATTTGGGCTAGTTAAGCGCCATGTAGCAAGCTTGCGCCTAATGCTGGATACTTGTCGAAGATACCAGATTGTGCTCAATCTCAAGATGTGTTTTTTTGTGTTGCTTTTGGAAACCTGTTGGGGCATGTGGTTTGCAGACAGGGACTAATGGTAGACCCCGCGAAGATCATGGTGATACTAAACTTGGAAGCGCCACAGAGTGTGAAGCAGTTGCGTGCTACCCTTGGACATATGGGACATTACAAAAAGTTTTTCAAAGGCTATTCCCATATCACAGCGCCTATGGAGAAATTTTTGAAGAAGGATGTCACATTCTGCTGGAATGATGATTACAAGAAGAGCTTGGATATATTAAAAGAAAATATGGTCACCATGCCGATTCTAGTCTTCCCAAACTGGAAGAAAGAGTTTCATGTACACGTTGACACATCATGTATAGCGCTAGGAGCAGCACTGACACATGTTGGTGGAGAAGGCTTGGACCATCCTATCACTTTCCCAAATCGAAGATTATCCAAAGCAGAGAAGAACTATTCCACCACTGAGCGTGAAGGGCTACCTATAGTGTATGCACTCCAGAAGTATAGGCACTGCTTGCTAGGGGGCCATTTTAAGAAGTATACAAATCACTCCATGCTGAAGTACCTGATCAATAAGCCTATGTTGGGGGGGAGAATCTGCAGGTGGCTCTTATTTTTCTAGGAGTATGATTTTTAAGTTGTCATTAAACCTAGATGACTAAACGCGGGACCAAACCATCTATCGCGCATTGAAACAGGGGAGGAACCCACTAACTTAGAAGAATGATTGTTTGACGCATAGCTATTTGCAATGTGCAGCGCAGATGGTCATTTTGAGGATATAATACATTTCCTAATGGCAGTAACTGCTCTAGAAGGATACATTTTCCAGTAAAAGAAGGAATTAGTGGTGCGCACGGAAAATTTCTATGTCATTTTTGGTCATCTGTACACTATGGAGACTAGTGAGATATTGCGACGGTATGTACCTAAGTTCAAAAGAAGTAGAATCCTCACGGATGCTCATAGGGGCATCACAGGAGGACATTATGCAGGAAGAGAAACCGCGCAGAATATTCTATGCATAGGATTGTGGTGTCCAACCCTCCATCGAGACTCAAAAGCATATTGCAAGGCATGTGCTTTGTGTCAAAGGACTGGCAGACCATCGCGGAGGGATGAGATGCCTTTGAATCCACAAATGACATTGCAACCCTTTGAGAAGTGGATGATAGATTTTGTAGGACCCATTCACCCACAAGGAAAGACAAGAGCAAGGTACATTATCACCGTGACGGAGTATTTGACTCGTTGGGTAGGGGCACAACTGGTGAAGGATTACACAGGCGTGACTGTCGTGAAGTTCCTATTTGAGCATGTACTGAAACGATTTGGCTGTCCAAAGATCTTGATGAGTGATCATGGTACACCCTTCCTGAATGAAGCGATCATCGCGCTAACAAAGGAATTTTGAGTATACCACCAGAAGAGCATGCCTTATCACCCACAGGCTAACGAGACGGTGGAAGCATTCAACAAAGTGCTTGAAAACAAACTGACCAATGTTTGTAATGCTCAGCAAAGTGATTGGGATCTATGCATACCTACAGTATTATGGGCTTATCAAACGACATGCAAAAAGTTGACTCGACAAACACCCTTCAGGCTCGTCTATGGGGTTGAAGCGGTAATGCCTATGGAATACATCGTGCCTAGTCTACGCATAACAACACTCACAGGTATTACGAATCACAAAGACCTGGAGGAGAGGCTCACACAGCTAGATGAGCTCAAAGAAGAGAGATTTTTGGCTGGATTTCACCAGCAGGTCCAAAAGCAGCGCGAAAAGGCATGGCATGATCGACACATTAAGTTGTGCTCATTTAAGGTAAATGACCTGGTTTTGCTATATGATAGTAAGTTTGATAAATTTCCAGGGAAATTCTGGATGCACTTGTGAGGGCCTTATGTTATTAATGAGATTACCGACAGAGGAGCGGTACAATTGGTCAAATTGAATGGAGAACCCTTCCCCGGGAAGGTGAATGGCAATCACCTGAAGCCATACACTGGTGGTACGGACATCTGCCTAAATGAAGGTAGCATAGTCTTAGCACTCCAGGCAGCTGACAGGAGGCCTGGGACTATAAACTACACTGCTCGAGTTAGGGAGCTGTGTGATTGGAACATGGTGCGAAGCAAGGAAGTGTCACTGGGTCCGCGACATCGTGGAGGGAGTTGTGCTACCCAAGGAGAAATCGCACAAGTCGGCTAGAAAGTGACCGTTAAAATCATTGTTCATGAAAAGACGGTAGAAGTGAGGTAGGAACTAGTGAATAGAATCATGTTGACAAGCACAGAAGCTATGGACACCGAAGAAGTGGTAGCCGGGGAGAATGTGCAGGAAATTGATATGGAGGCCAAAGAAGCTACCCCAAAGGTTGCCAAAGTATTGGCGGAGGTCCCTAAATCCCCGAGAATGCTGAGACTGAAGCCAACCCCAACCAAGGAAACCATGAGGGACAAGAAGGGCAAGCAGCCTGCTATACCAGTGCGTGCCTCCCCAAGGCGAAACCCACCAAAACCCACTGCAAAAGAGAAGGGAAAGGCCATAAACTTAGAGGCAGAGGAGGTAGAGGTGGAGGATTTCAAATTCAAATTTGACCATTCCCCCAAAATGAAAATGAGGTATGCAATTCAAGTTTATCTTCAATTTTCTCTCAAAATGAATGTTTTGGTGCTTTTGAAAGACACACTAGAGGAATAGGGTCGAAATTATTAATGAAGATGGCTATGAAGGTAAAGGGTTAGACAAACATTCACAAGGCATAGTTGAGCCAATTGTTGTTGAGGAAAGGCCTAGGTCTTTGGGTCTTGGTTATGGACAACATGATGGAGAATGCTACAAATCCAATGAGGCACATGAAGATGTTCCAAGAAGGACTTTCATTACATGTTCATTACTTCAAGCTTGTGAAGTTTGTGTTCACGAGGAATGCAAAAGTTTTATACCCACTTTGCAAGAAGATGCTCATAAGCATGCAACTAGTGAAAATGGAAAACAAGAGGATGTTGAAAGCTCTAAAGGTCATTGAAACCATTGTTGGTATTCTGAAGAGAGCCACTACCTTATCAGATTCGCCTCTTCAAGAAGGTGACAAAGGTGAATATACAAGGTATAAATCTTCCTTTAGTAAAGTTTCTTTTGATTATGATAAGCAATGTAAATCTTCACATAAGATTTAGAGAAAATTTACATGTTCCTTTCATGGTTTTAACAACCATACTGTTTCGAGGTGTTGGAAGAGGATAGCCATACACAGGAAACTTTCGAAATGAAAGAGATAGAAAACCAAAGGTCCATTGGGTAATGGAAACCATGTTGAAAAGAAGATGCAATCATTTTTCACTCATTGCCATAAGCAAGGTCATCTTGTAGACAAGTGTTGGACTTTGCATCCAACAAGTCACCCACGACATTTGAAGAAGGTGGAGAGATATTTTGGCAAGAATGGAAATGAGGACTCCATAATTGATGTGGGTCAGGATGATACACATGATGAAGTGTAGCTGAGAGAATTTCCATTGAAATGGTTTGTAAAGATATGGTTAGATTTCTTAACCAATTAAGGCCTTGCATTTCTTTTGATAATTGATGTAAAATTTGCCTTATTGATGCATTTCCTTGTTATTTGGATGCATTTCTTTTCTCCTGAAAGTATGTTGCATATTTCATCAAGATGTTGGAAAAGTAGAGTTATGTTGGATCAGATGCAACAAACATGGAAATTTGCAACTACAAATTTTCATGCATGTTGCATTCTTGAACTTGCATGCTTATGCTAGGAAGGTGTTCGAAAGTGGAGTATGTTGACTCACTTTATTACAACAAATTTGGTCATTTCAGATCTTTAAGTACTTGTACATACCAATGGGATTCTTGTATTTGTGAGAGAGTTGAGAATTGTTATATATGCATGAGAGTTTGTGTGTGTGAACAGTGGAAGCTTTTATAGTTTCATTGTGCTTTAACATGCATGAGTGATTGACTTGTGTTGGTTGATTGCTTTGTTAACATGTATGTTGTCAACTTGAGAATGTTGATCATTTGCACATGCATGAATGTCAGCTTTTGTGGTTGATTGATTGTTACATGTATGTTATATCGAATTGGAAGAGTTAATTTTTCCTCCAAAGATGAAAGGGAGATGTGACGAATTGTTTCATGAGAATGTGAAATTCTTATTGTAAATCGTCAAGTTGTTGTACATGCTCTTACTTGATTTGAAATTTAGTTGTTTGAAGAAGCATGTTTTGTCGATTTGTGTTTAGTTGATGGTTTTTACACCAAGATGTAAGAGTACATGGTGATGTTCACATGATGTGAAATTTGTTGCTTTGAAAAAGCGACTGGAAGAGGTCATCAAGTTATATTCTTACATGACTATTTTTCAAGGTTAATGGCATTGTTTCTTGTGACAAGATGTCGCAGGATTTTGGAAGGTCATGCTTGAGAAAGAGGCTCATGATTAGCCTTTATTCTCAAATCATGACATGAGCAACATGCTAATACCATAGGATGATGGAATCAATAAGCGAAAGTGGAAAAAAATGCCAAAACAAAATTGCATCCATTGTAGACCATTTGATGTGTTGACACCAAGAAGGAAAAGAGATGGCGAATGCATTCTTCCAGATGTGGAATTTGGAACTGTGGAGGTAAAATAATGGTCATTTCTTTTCTTGTTATTACTGATATTGGAACTCATTGTTGTATTTCACTCAGATGGGCTTAAATTGGAAAAGTGGTTTCTAAGGAGAAGCTTGCACCGAATGCATGTGTTGAAAAGGAAGAACATGATTCTTAGTGGGAAGGCCAACAATCAGCTTTCCAAGCACCGAGGGATCGCTTTGGTATAGTAGAGTGTTTACTTAGTAAGCAACCAGCAAGTGTTGGACTGGGTCAACAACAAAAGGAGAAAATTGGTTGAAGTGCCAAGCCATTTTCAAGGCAAGGCATGTCAGTGAACCCAAGTGGTTGTCATGGAGATTTTTTCAAGTAGAATAAATTGATAGAACTTGGGAAGGAGAACATTATTTAACTCTCATCAGACAACCAACTTTTTTTGGTCCAAAAGCTTGTCGGTGGGAAGGAGTGATCGAAATCGGGATTAGGGTTAAAAATTTGCTCAAAAATCAAAGTTCTTGTAATCACTCAGATCCTAAACAACCACGTCTATCTCAGCAATATGATCCCAACACAACTCGTTTCAATCAAAACGGAGTTCGTTTGAGAAATATATCGTGTTCTAATGGTTTTGTCGAACATGCAAATTTTGGGTACAGGCTAACTGGGACGCTGACTAGGCATTTGTACATCCCAGTCAGTAAAAAGAATATTCCAAGGAATATTCTTAGAATATTCCCACAGGTGGCTCAATCAAGTTTTGACAATTGTCTGCATGTTATTGGTCAACAAAATTTTTGGTGGACCAATGAGAGGCTGACATGTGGCAAGCCCAGAGGCTACCACGTGCCCTCTCACGGGTCAAGTAAAAGTTATTGTTAGGTAGGGGAATCAAACTTGTGACCTCACCCACACAAACCTGAAGCCTTACCACTGCCACACCATGTTACTTAACAATTATAGGCTAAAGGTTTCATTTAAATTTTAAGCGCCAAAGGTTTGGGAGGTGGGCACTAACCTTAACATCAACATCTAAACACACCAAAGTTAACCTCTAGAAATTGTCGTAATCATTAGGATAGCCTAATTGTCGGGTAACCGTCAGCATGTGACCAACAAAGAAACCAGAGCCAACATTAAGTGCTAACCGCGTCATTAATGCGCTAAGTGGAGTTTAGTGTTAATTAACCCATGATTAGCCATTAATTAATTTTGGTTTAACTTGGCAGAAGTTTGGCAGGTCCGATAAATTCAACATTTACTCCATTTTTGGGAGAGTTAAATGGAGTTTCTCCATATTTGATGGAGTTTTCCTAGGGAAAACTGAAGAGACCATAACTTTTGTTGAATTTAAGCTTCTGTGATCCATATCAAGTTTTTGAGAAGATTTCTTCGGTGGAGATCACATTATAATACTTTTGTCGACGCGTTTCAAACGAACAAGTGTGGTTCATCATCAAGACAAGTTGAAGAATAATATCATGGCTACATGTTAAATAGGGAGAGCAGATCTTCTTCAATTTTCGACCAATTTTGGCTTAGAAAGAGTCATTCCTAAATGATTTGGATGCTCTAAACTTCTATATGTGATTTTACTACATTGAATTTTAAGGAAACCTAGGACCACCAGGAGAGGAGGTCAAGCCTAGATCAGATGAAGTCCAATTGCAGAGCTTGGAGATTCATTTTTGGTGTTTTTGGGTCTTCTAAATCCAATGGAGCAGGTTGCAGGTTGCAAATCCAAGTAACATTTCTTTGTTCCCTTCATAGGTGTTATTTAATAAAATAGATTCTTTGTATATCTGGTTTCCATTGGATTATTGGAGTTACCCACATTTATTACTATTTCATTTTGTTGTTTAATTATGATTATTACATAGATCATAGCTTTGGCAAGTTTTATTTCTATCATTTGTTGCAGATCTACAATGTTTAGCAGCCATTTATATTGTTGAGATTGTTTGTCATCCATAGCCTTAAGTGTTTCATTTACGTACACCTTCATGCAGAAAACACTAACAAAATTGGCGACTCCACTGATCCAGAAACCTGGGTGACCTTCAGTTCTCAGCTTAGGGTTTCTTATTTTTTCAATCTCTTAATGTTGTTTACTAGATTTCTAACCCTAGATTTGTCAAATTTCTAACTTCTATGATCTTTTCTACAGGTCATAGGAACCAGTAGTGATAGAGACAACAATTTTTTTTGAGACTTGGTGACTGAGAATCAAGAAGCATAAATTGCACTTTTCTTCCCCAAAAGTGCGATCTGGAGGTCCAAAGTGCACCTTCTGGCCCAAAAAGTGTGATCGCCCAGGAATCAGGTTAGTGCCTGCAATTTTTAGGGTTTCTGGGATTTTTTCATATATGTTTCTAGGTTTTTCCAAGAGCTGTCTTTTGGGTTGGTTGACCACTATCCTATCTCACTTAGGCCTTGATCTACTATTTTTTTCTCTTCGAAGTGGAATTTAGCGCCTTAGGGCTTCTAGTATGCTTCCACCTTTATAGGAGGAGTTTAGCTGAGTAAGAAGTCTGAGTTTCTGCAGCACTTTCAACCATATTTTATAGATATGTACCCTTCTATTTCAGATCTTCAAATATAGGTTGTTTCATTCCAAAGTTTCATCTTAAACCTTGTTTGGTCATCTGCCTTAGGGTCCCATTGGTTGCCCTAGGTTTCACACCCATATCCCTATCTTTTTGCAACTATTTTCCTCTAGGTTTTTTATATTGTTGCACCACTTTCCGACAGCATAGTGTCATTTGATCCCAGTCACATTGACACTTAGATCTCTTAGCCTTCCTAGTGTGTTTTCAGTTGATTTTGCCACCAACCAACACAGTGTTTGCAAACCCATTTTGGGTGGGGTTTAGTTAATTGATTTTCTATTCATTTTATGCTTTTAATTTCAATTAAGTTTAGTAATATTTTTACTTTTTTCAAACATGATCTGGGCTTAATTAGTAAACACACTTTTACACACAAGCACACCTTAAGCAAAGGGTGCTTGGTTTACACCGCCAAGGCAAGACTTAAATTAATTAATTTATCTCCCCACACAGATACAAAAACATATTATTGATCTCCCTTCACCATTTCTGTGTCACTTGTGTCTTACCACCATTGCGTCACAAAGGAATTTGTCCAGAGACTCTTAGGCCTTCATCCCCAGTTTCTGCTTGGGCATATTACTCCTCCCCATAGGTTTTGATTTCATAGTCCCTCAAGTCCCCATACTGACTCTTTTTTTGGTTCATCTGATTCTGATCCTCCTTCACCCCATATCGCCACCATGTTTAGATCCACTGCTGGTGTAGGAACCCAACCTGGTGTTGGCTCCGGTTCTACCCCGGTATTCACATATAGTGGAACTGTCTCAAGAACTGTTCCAACGGACCCCATGCTACCTTTCATGGCTGGGTTAAGTTTCCCAAATTTTAGCCAATTGATAAATGAACCTATACACCACAATGCTGGTTGGCCATCTATGCTAACTAAGCTTCCCTCCGACATCCCAAATTTTGAGGCTAATTATGGAGAGGACCCCACTAATCACGTCCGCTCCTTCCATATGTGGTGTTCATCCAATTCCATCACCAATGACTCCATTCATCTTTTGTTGTTCCAACGCATGTTCACTGGAGATGCTACAAAATGGTATGTAGACCAGCTCGCCGCCTCTCATTTCATTTTCATGACGCTTGCTAAAGTGTTCCTTTCATATTTTCAGTTACCTCTCCGATATGACATTGGTACCGAGCTCTTGACCGCATTCCATCAGTCCTCTACCACTCATTTTTCTGATCATGTTCAAGAATGGTGTAGAAGGAGGAGCACATGTCATGGCCCGCCCTTCAAATATTGTGTCTACCTTGATTGGTTTCTTAGAAGACTTTTATCACCCATTGCCAAAGATGTCACATCCCATTTTCCTCAAACAAAGGAAGAAGCTCTCCAAAATGCTCTGAGAGATGATTTGATTTATGCGCAATCTGGTTATGTCTATACCATCATTCAAGACCTCCCTCGTCCTAGAGGTGCCAATGCACCAAGGGCATCTCACACCATCGACAGTATTATTGGGTCCATTTCACATCCTTTTCCATATACTCAGCAGAGTTATGACCATCCGTAGGGGGCACTAGTTCCTCCAACACTTATGCCCCTCCTCCTAGCAACATGTTTTCAAGGCAAGCCAATGCTCAACTTGTCTACCAAACCATTGCTCCTCCACCATCTTATACCTATGCACAAACGAGCGCTCTAGCTTCTCAAGCATTAACATCGTAGCCTCCCATGCATCCTCAGCCCTAGCAGACACCGCCCTCTCAGGGTCAAGTGTTTGCACAACAGATTGCGACCAATCCCCAAAATTCAAAGAAAAATAATAAGGGGAAAGGTAACAAGGGTAACCAGGGTAATTAAGGTAATCAAACTAGTGAACCCTAGGGGAACCAACCTAACACCAACAACGAGAAATAGGGCAATCAACCCAAGCAAAACAAGGCTATTCATACGAACAAGCCTTATGCATGTTGTGGTGTACATGGCCATTATACACATGAGTGTCCTCTCTTACCCCATATGTGCCAAATGTGGGAAGATCAAGTAGCTTCTAGAGGTCAACCGCCCATCCAACAATCACCTCAGAATCCCATGCCATCTCAATCGGAAGTGCTTACAAATCCTTTCCCTCAGCAAGTCTTTGTTGTTGCTCAACCTCAACCAGCTCAAGCAGCCCATCCCCCAAAACCTTCTAGTCTTGGTGACTACCAGATCCTCATGATGAATTCTGATGAGGTTAATACCTCTGATATCAACCTGCAAACTCAGTTGCGTCAATATGACATGCCATCCACTTCGTCCGCCATTAAGTCCAAAAAAAAAGCATCTACCAAGCCTCTTATGACACCAAATGGTCCGCTATAGATCCATCAACCTAAAGTTGGGTCAATTCCTAAGATCCCCAAGGGAACATTACGCCATAAGGTAGCTTCTAACCGAGCCACCCATACATACAATATGGTTATAGATGACTTGGCACAATCACCTGCTTCCATGTTGACGCTGGAAGTACTCCAGTCATGCACATCTCAAAAGAAAGCTCTACTAACTTCTTTGGGCATAGTAGATCATTCTGAAAATTGTTTGATTGTCTTCCCAGTTGATACATTAGAACACCCCCCATTACCTTCATCCATTGCTTTCCAGATACCAGTCTGAGTTCGTAATGCCATCATCTCTCGATGCATTATTGACGAAGGTGCATCCACCTATATGATGTTCGATGTCGTTTGGAAACAACTTAAGTCACCTGAGTTGTGCCCATCCACCATCACTTTGTGTACTTGGGACAGTCACTCCTCCCAACCTCTCAGCATGTATTGCAATTATCGAGTGAATCTTGCTGGAAAAATTGTTCATGTAGACATTGAGGTTATTGATGCCCCTTTAGATTACAATAATCTCTCGGGTTGTAGTTACAAATATGTCATGTCATCCATTGCATCTGCAGTTATCCACAAGATGTGCTTCCCCCATGAATGGAAGATAATCACCATAGATCAGTTGACATACTATGAGCTGACATTTGTGACCTCCCATGAGTCCATTATCTTGTCAATGTCTGATAAACATTCTGCCACTGCTCCCACCAGTGTTTCACCCAGAGTCTACAAATATTCCTCATTGTTGGGTGCTTTCCCTGGTCTTCCCCCTCTCATCTCTGAGCCTAGCTCTTTGATTGTTTGCATGTTACAAGCATCATGAGTTTCTCACAAGCAGTCTGGTACATCTAATCAACAACCAACTCCCCAGCACCTTTGTGTTCCCCTCTGAGTCAAGCCATTCAAATCCACCCCCTTAGGACCTCCTCCATTTGCGGGTGCTTCTCCTATGTTCCCACTAGGAATTGTTCCTCCAGGTCTCAACCATCTAGGAGCTATTCTACTGGGACATTACCCTATGGGCCAGATACCTTTCTTGTTTCCTCCTCCAAGAATATTTTCTATCCCTGTCATGGCTTCACTGGTGCTCCCTAATAAGACTTTGGAGATCCCAGTATGGTACATTAATCCCCCTACAAACACTCTGTCTGGTCAGCTAAGACCTTATCATGCTTTGACCCTGATTCAACTGGTCCTTACAACCCCTACCACTGCTCCGGTTCCACCTCAACCTCAACAGGAACCAAATCCTATTTCAAAAGCATCCATACAGGGGGCAAAGCCAAGAGGAAAGAACCTAAGGACAAGGCTCCCCAAGCTCCCCCAACCCCAAAGTCATCACCTCTATTCACTTTGTGTAAATTTGTTGGGCATGCCACCAATAACTGTCATGAACTCCCTCCTCTCAAGCCTTCGGTTCATGAAACGTTCCCTGAGTAAAATATCCCTGAGGTCCAAATTACCTTAGCTGGTCTAGCCAAGAAACTCAAAACATTGTGCACAAAGCACCCTTGTGCCTTGTGTGATCATTATGGTCATTATTCCCATTGTTTCACTCATCTGGATGAATTTTATGATTGCCTTCATGCACTTTGCAAATACAAGGCCCCTCGTAGTGGATCACCTACTCCTCTACTTGTGCATTCTAGTACCACTATTGCACCAGAATAGGGGGACTCTAGTTCCACTATCATGATCCCTCCCCTCAATGTTGAGATGATAGACTCCATGGTCCATATCCTTTACCTATTGTCATCCTTGAGTTACTTGCAGGAAAACCTTTGTGATATTCCTGTGCACACTTCTATTGAACCTCCTTCATCGGAAGCTCAGGTATCAACATCGATAGATTTCTTATCTACTAGCTCGTCGTCTACCATTCCAAATGATGTGTATGTGAACCTTCTTTCTCAGGATGATGCACCAGGTACCTCTGCCACATCATGTAGTCAGTCTTCCTCCCGTCCGCCTATCTTCCATTATGATGAGGATATCATGGAATCCATGACTACCCCTGAGTAGCCTTGGGACGATACGTACCATCATGCATACTTACTTCCATATTTGGATTCCACCACTCTAAATACATTCAGTATGCCCATAGCATACTGGGGGGCACATAGGCCCCTACATCTCCTTATCATCCTTTTGAGGATCTCGTGCCAAGTTGGTCTGAGATGCTTGAATCCATTTTTTGAGCACTCGAAACACAATGGTGCTCCACAAACTCCTGTTAGGGGGCATCATCCCCACCTTTGCATACTAGATCAGTCCCCTCCATCACATACATTTGTGGGCGGTATCCCATGCTTGGGGGAATTATGGTTTTCCCCTGGCCATCTTCTCAATTGATTAACAAAAGTCTCGGCCTAGATCCCACCGACTCTAGGTATGGTCGATTATCCTCCCATTCATTGGATAGTTTGTCCTACCTACCTCTCTGATAAAATATATTCACATGAGAAACCATTTGTCGACGCGTTTCGAACCAACCAGTGTGGTTCATCGTCAGGACAAGTTGTCCTGACGATGAACCACACTGGTTGGTTCGAAACGCGTCGACAAATGGTTTCTCATGTGATTTTCGCCCAAAAATCTATCATAAATTTGTTATGGATCACAGAAGCCTCAACTCTACAAAATATATTCACATCGCATATCATAGAAGTTTGATAACATATCTTCAAATATTCTACTCTATGTCATACCACATTTACCACCTAGTCCCCATGTTTGACTTTGTGGGTAAGGATGATTCTAGACCTCCTCTAGTAGTTCATTCTCATTTTCCTCTTCCTTTAATTCTTCACCAGAAACCATCATTCCAAGAAGCATTGAGGCCATCTTTAGACAAGTAAGGCCACTTTCCTGAAATTCGTAGATCTTGATTCTGATGGTTGGTTTTTTCGCTATGATCTCCATAAGATTTAGGGCCTTCTCTTCCTCTCAAATTGGAGGGAAAACACCCTTTTATAGAAAAATCCATAGTTTTTCTATCGTCCATTGTGACCAAACCATAGCTCAGATTGATGAACCACCAACAACATTGGAAATTTGTCCTTGAGTACTATAATGGGTATTTCTTCATTATTGATGATTTGAAACTTCACCCAGAAGCTATTTTTCCAAGAAGGGTCACTTTGTCGCCTCTTAAAATCAAATTTCTTCATATGCGATGCTTGTACCTTAGGGACCACCTCCCCTTAATTTTTTTATACCACGTGTTGACTTTTGTCATGAGTAACCATTTTTTTCTCATGTCTTCATGGTCCCCACTGGGCCTATTCTGTGTGGCAGCATCATTGAGTCACCCTTGTTCAAAGCATTCACAGTTAGTCACCCTTGCATCCATGGAGTCTGTTTCGTATCCCATTATATCATGTCACATTATTCCATCAATTTTTTCATATCATTCATCCTGTGTTTCCCATTTTGGACTCCAGTCATCCTGTCCCCCATCCCCTTCGAAGTCAAGTCATTCGCTGCCAAGTCAACCATGCACTTTATGCTCTAACAAGGGAAGTCGTTTGTTTGTCCCTTAGTCCCATTTTCTCCATTGTCCCTGGTGTCATTCCATCAGTCGCATTACTATTCTCCCATGTGCCTTAGTTGAGGATCCTCATTGCCTCACCTACCGCGAGCCTTATTCTCTCGACATCAACTCATTTATTCCAATAGAACAACGTAGAGGGCGGTGTATCTTCGTTCTAGCTTCCATTCTTGTTCAGTGCCTCAAATTGAGAAGAGGGACTCATTATTTCCCTTTGACTTGGTTGTTTCATGCTCGTGATTCATACACTTGATGGTCCAGTGATGCAACAGATTGTACCAGTGATTCCCAAGTGTGTGTGAGATGTTTTAGACCTCATGAGGGGGTGGCCCTTCAGGTAGCCCCTCACATGCCCGAATGCATTCCTATTATGCTACATACAAAGATACAATTTTCATATTTGATGGGTTCGGTTCCTACTGATCCCAGTGTTCATAGCATGCACATCTCCTTCTGATGATCCATTAAGTTTTGCAAATCCCTTCCCTGTTCAGTAGGCCTTATTCAGATGTTCTACCCTCCCTCCCGTGCATTTTTTGAGGGAAGGGCCATTATATCTCATGTACTTAGATATTATTGTATTCAGTCCTGGCTCATGTTTTACCAGGTGCAATATGTATATGGAACACATTGTATTATTTTCTGGCTCATTTATGCCAACATGTCATGTACCATTCAACATGTACTTCATTGCTTAGTTTTATGTTTCTGGGTGCATCATTATTTTTTTACTAAGTTATCTCGGAGGGTATAGGTATGTCTCCCCCACCTCACTGAGATCTGGTGCCACAACATAAAAGGAGACTTGCATTGGTCTCACCCCCTCTATCCCTATCCTCTTTTGATTAAGCTCCATTGGCCTCTCTCTCTCTCTCTCTCTCCCCTACTCTCTCTCCACTTTGTTGTCTAGTGATTGTGTCTTTACAACATACTTTAGTCATACATTTTTCTCCTAACACTCGTATGTTGGGGGTCAATATGTTATCACCAAAAAATTGATCATCTAGACTTAATTTACTAGATGGATCGAAGTACACCATGTAAAGCCAATTTTACAATAGTAAAATTGCTTTCGCTGTGATAAATTACTTAATAAACCACATTTGTTAAGTAATTTATAATTAAACCTATGAAGAATAATCAAATAAATCACTATTTATTTAATTATCTTCTAGGAATGACTAATTAAACCAATGATTAATTAATATTCCTTGTCATATTTGACCCAATTATGAAAAATAAATAGATAAATTATTAATTATCTTATTTTTCTCTAGGAATAATTAATTAATCACTAATTAATTATTATTCCTTGTCAATTTTGACAAAATCCCTTGGGAATAATTAAATAAATCATTATTTGTTTATTATTCCTTAACCATATTTATAAATAAAAGTTTAAATACTTTTTCCCTCCTAACCAAATATAATAAAATATTCCAAGTGGTTGTTTCTATAATGGGGTTAATAATATTTTATTATTGATCATTATTCGAGGATAACTCAATATTTTGTTATAAATAGAAGGGTTTTCCTTCCATTATTCAATTTTGATTATTTTCTTTGTTTCACTCACTGTTGCAGCTCTGATTATTATCATTGTCACTCACCATTTTTATTTTCCATTTGAGTTCCCATTGAGCTCAAACATTTTATTTGTTGGGTTTACACATTATAGAGGATAGAGACTCTACAAAAGCTGAAGATATTTGAGGATAGCCAAGAAACCATCCCATAGAGGGGGAGTGGTAACATTTATTTGTTCCCTTCATTGGTGTTATTTTATAAAATATAGTCTTTGTATATCTAGTTTCCATTGGATTATTGGAGTTACCCGCATTTATCATTGTTTCATTTTTTTGTTTAACTATGATTGTGGCACAGATCATAGCTTTGGCAGGTTTTTTTCTATCATTTGCTGCAGATCTACAATGTTTAGTAGCCATTTATATTGTTGAGAATGTTTTTCATCCACAGTCTTAAGTGTTTCCTTTTTGTACACCTTCGAGGAGAAAACACTATAACACTTATAATTTAATAACGTAAAGCCTTTGAGGCTCCAACCTAGTATATGTATGTTCATATTATTGTTCAAGTTATTACTGGTTCTTGGTTCACTATAATATTTATAATTATTTTTGTGCCCTAATTAATGTAATTTTGTGGTTGGTTCGATATCCATAATTAATTCACACTTGGTAAATGAATGATGCTCGTTGGGATTTCTGATAGTTACAACTAGTACTTTTGAAGGAGCACATCTGACCCATAGAGACTTAATCCTTATATTTTCAGTATTATTATTACTATAAAGGAAAGGGGATTGTTTCCTAGGGCCTATGACTTGCAGTGAAGACTAACCTCCTTCCATTATCATGTATTAGCACCCAGTTTTCTACGACTTCACTTATTATATTTCATTTAAGGTTTTCCTCTTCTTTCCTTATAACCAAACCAATCTTTCATCTTCCTAGAATTATACTACCCTAGTGCACACATCAATAAGTTTTAATAGGATTTTATTCATTTAGTACCATGTCCATTATTTCATTCCATTCCTTTTTATAATACAAAACCATACATTTTGTAAATCATATTTTTTTCATACGCATAAAGAGTCTTTCAGTTTTTTTTTCTTAGCATAGGAATTTCCATAGCACATACAACAATAGAAATCATATTCTGCACGCATTAGAGATCTTATAGTAGACATCTCTCTCAATAATAGTTCATCCATATTGCAATTTCACAATTTTATTTTCTAACTGGTACTTGCCAAACTTCAACCTGGAAAGGAAATAAGGAAACCCTCTGAATGACTTCAAAATTACAGATTCTTTCTTTTTTTAAAAGAAATAAACCATGTAAGGACAATAAAGGACAATAATGAGTTCAATTCAAGAAAAAATTCTTATCTGTCTTAGTTAATGTTGTTAGAGAAATAAAAACTAGGAAGAGACTCCGTTAGCCACTCAACTTGTGAGATTGGTAATTATGTCCATATCTCCCCTGTGCCTCTTAGTTTCCATTGGTTATAACCAACTCAGGAAGACCCTCTAGCAGTACAACTGATTTCTTGGACAATGTCTTGTCACAAGTTTTTTGTTCTTTTCCTATTACTTCTTCTCCTCAGCCACTATTTCTTTTAGTCTCTTTAAGGAAGGAAGTAATCGTCTAACTACCTAGGAAAGATTTTCATTTTGAAGTCCTTCCCTATCTTTTCTCTAAGTAACATAACATAACTTTGTTTTAAATAAAATAAAATAATAATAATAATAACTACAATTTTATCTTTAAGTTATTTTACGAACCTCTACCAAAATGAATTACGAAGTCTTACACAGTAAAAAGGTAAATTATGATTATTTACATGAACAAGGGTGTTACGTGATCTCTCTTAGCAGTCAATAGATCCATAGTTAGCACTCAAAATAGAGGTTTACTCCTTTTACACCTTGATGGATTTGATCCCTCTTAGCGCTTGATAGATCTAGAGTTATGTTGGGCACGAGATCCCCCAAGGGAATTTTTGGGGCTAAGAACCCAGATTTTGGTCAAAAGATGTAAATCCGATGTAAAGACTCTGCATTTTGTGGGTTTGAAGCGTGAAGTTTTAAATGAGTCATAGGGTTGTTCGCCCTCAATTTTGTAATGTAATGTCGGCTTTAGAGATCTACCCATGGTCCGCGGACCATGGGATTATATAAATAGAGTAAGGCTCTAGGTTGTAAATAAGTGAAGGAATAGAAGAGAATGATGATGGAATAGATGGATAGCAGAAGATCTAAGTGTGGAAGTCGAGTCTTTGGGTTGTAGAGTAGGAGAGGGCTCTGCAGCTGAGTGCGAAGAGGCTTAGTAGTTCACAGCTAAGTACGTGGACCCCTGCAACTAAGTGTGAGGGGTAGGTTGAGTCTGTAACTGATTGAAGCATTAATAAAGAGAAGTTTCATACCATTCCTATGTATTTATTTACTATTTTCTACATTGAATGTATTGGGTATAAATTACATTTCTAATGTTTATATGATGCACGAACATATATGATTGTGTTGATTAAGTAAATGTGAGATAAAGTATATGTTTACGCGATGTTAACTAACGTCTGTAAGAGGATAAGTAAGATACGCATTGTAATTTGGGGAAATAGTGCAGATCGTTGTCATAGCAGCGTGAAAGCCTCTCAGCTCCTGGTTAGGGATGTGCACAGGCGATTATAACAAATCGCGAAGGTATCACAGGTCAAGATAGTGTGCGATGTGACCTACGCGAAGGTATTCACAAATGGACTGAATTGGCCCCTTAAACATCTCCAGGGTGTGGAAACTTGGTTCCAACATCCCCCCATACTACTTCGATGAGACTTCAGGCCGTGCACTGCGGGCTGATGCCGAAAGGACCAGTAGTGTAGGGATTTTTTTAGCTAATTAACTTTGAACCTAGGTCAACCCCCATCAAGCCAACAAATGGTTACGTTGCCGGGACCAGAATCTGCATAGAGATGTCTGATGTCGTATCATTGGAATCCAACTAAGAAGGAAATTGAAAGTTGGTTGGACAGGAGGATTCACGAGTTCGTGTCATAGGAGAACAGGAATCTGTGATTGACAAAAAAAAGAGTGGTTAGATTGCTACCTGTACACATAAATCCACGAGATCTTTTTCACATATTTCCCTAACGAGCTGTATGAGTGAATCGCGAAGCTAGCAGATAGCTAAGGAAGGTGGAAGCTCAACGATCCTATTATGTGGGCCCCAGAGTTGGTGCACAGATTGGAAGCATTGGAGGATCAGATCGCGCATGTTGTTGATCACTGGCTCGATATGATTATAGGAGGATTCATTATTGAGTTCGTTGTAGACACTTCAGTTAGCTACAACGAGGCGGAGCGACGCTTTCTCAAAGGACCGTGAGGTAGGTATGTAAAGTCTTTGAATAATTGGATTAGAATGCTATTGTGTGAAAATAGGGTTATGCAATTACCTTGATGTTGGGAGATACGTGAAGTGGAAAAATATACAGAAACAAAGGAAGTAAGGGACCAGAGAATATCCCTTTGATTTCACCTCCACTAGGGGATGAGTAAGAGATCGCAAAGGTCTCTCCATAAAGTGCAATCCATTTGATAATACAGAGGATTCCGTGCATACCACCACCACCAGCTTCACCGCCTTCACCTCCATCTTCACTCGTACCACCTCCGCCACCACCGCGAGTCAATATGGCAAGCACGCTAAAGTTTCATGTGTTCAAGGGATTGGGAAATGAGGATCCAGACCAATTTTGTTTCATGATAAGAGTCATATGGGAAGCGCAGTGAGTTACAGATGAAAATATAAAGAAAGAGACATGGGTTAGCACTCAGCAGGACCGCGCGCTGACCTGGTATAGTAAGCACTCCAATGAAAATCCTAATGTAGGGATTATGGATATCCAAGCAGCGCTAAACAAAGAATTTAGCAGGTCGAAGTCTGAAGCGCAGTCGATCATTGGGTTTAAAGAAATCACGATGCTACCAGGGGAAACTCCTTGGGAGTTGGATCAGAGGTTGAATTGTACGATTCGTGAAGCTAATATGAATATGATGGATGGACAACACCGCAAATGGTTTGTAGCATTATTAACGTCACATTTAAGGAGTGTGCTATTGTAGCAGAAGTTAATGACTGAGGCAGAGGCCTTAGAGATTGCGATGAGGCTGCATGAGATCCCGATGCAGGATCCTAACTTGGGAGTTCAGAAGATCCATGCGCAACTAAAAATATTATGCCTTGAGATGCAGAGTCTAAAATATGACAGAACAGCTCACCCAAAAGTGCGCGAAGAGGTGTGGTGCGTAAAATGAAAGGGTCGGGGTCATGAAAAGGACCATTTCCCGGTGTTCACAAATTACCTCGTGGGAGGAGGACCGATGTCGTTATGACCGAAAGCACAAGCAAGACCTAGTGCGGCACCTACTTTGTGGTGCATGATTTGTCAAATAGGAGGGAAACATGCTATAGACAACTGTCATTTGTTACAGAAGTATACACAAAATTCGCAGCAATTATTCTATAACTTTTGTAGGTTAGTAGGACACGATGAGCGCACTTGTAGAAGCTATGAGTTAATGATGGATATAACTCCCACCTACAGAGTTCAGACCAAAACGTGACCCCTAGACCATAACACAGGAGTGGCATGAAGAAGATTTCAGGGGCGTGGATGAGGCCGAGGTGGAGGAGGACCTGGAAGAGGTTGTGGATAGCTGATATGCTACAATTGCGAAGGTCTAGGAAATTATGCCTGTGATTGTATGAACCCAACACATCCATCAGGTTTGTATTGTACCTTTTTTGATCACGAGATGAAAGATTGTCCTACGTTGATAACTAGGATACACGACAAAGGAGCGCTACCACCTCCCTCGACTGAGAACCTGTAGATGATGAGGTCTGAGCCGTGCGAGGAAGATCCAAATGTGAACATTGTGCTCCAAAGTGGAATTGTGACAGGAGATGACAAAGGCAAACAACTCGAAGATAAGACTTGGGTTCGCAAAGCTCTGGCGAAATAAGAAGAGTTTGATTTGGAGCATGCTAAGGAAACCTTCATGGAAGCTAAGAAGAGCTTCCCTGATGCCTCCACCTCAGGAAGCAAAGATAGACTGAAGCTGGAAATGGACCCGTCTATGCTTATGACGTTCCTGGAAACATGCATGAAGCTACTATGCGACAGTAAGGTTGTAAAAGGATTATAGGAACTCATTAAAAGATGCACTGAGACCACGCCAGGAGAACTGCGTGTAGTGTGGAAGATTGGAAAGCATAAGACAAGGAAAAGAAGAGAAATGAGGTTAACCGTGCATATTGGAGAATATGAGATGGACCAAGTAATTCTAGATTTAGGATCAGACGTGAATGTTCTACCAAAGCAGACATGCGAGTGCATAGGGAGGCCTATGCTACATTGGTCTCCTATTTAGCTGCGAATGGCGAACCAGTAGAAAATTATACCATGGGGCAATTGCAGGGAATTACTGTGGACATTAAGGGAGCGAGTGTGCTAGCAGACTTTGAAGTAATAGAGATTGTTGACAATAGAAATCCCTACCCCGTGCTCTTAGGAATTGATTGGGCCATTGACATGAATGGGGTGATTAATTTGAAGAAGTGCAAGATGATTTTTGAAAAGAAGTCTGCGCATAGCTATACCTTTGGAACCTACTGAAGGATCACGCTATACAGAGCCAGTGCGTGACTATGAAAGTGATGATGATTTGGACTGCATCTACAAAATAACAACACGAAACCAGGACTGGATAAATCCTACCATGGACAGATGGATCTCATGGGAGTGTGAAAGCTCCTTTACGTTGGATTTTGATAAGTAGATAGAGCGATGGCAGAACCAGTTACTCGAGGTAACCATGCTGAACTGTAATTTGATGACAAGATCGTTGCGTTGCATATCGACAGAAGTGAGGTAGATACTTTCCTAGATAAGTTTGAAAGGGAAGTGTCAAAAAGGCAACGCTTCCAGGTTTTGAATTGGGTACTGCGCACTATGCCCACGAGGTGGTGGGGTACCCACAAAGGGAGCTTTGAGGATTGGTGCGAATGCAGGAGAATGATGTGCACACAATTTGGGAAGTGTAGAGTGTGACTGACAGATAAATACATTGGGAAGAATAATCCGCGTGCACATCTAGCTAGGTGGATGCTAACATATGGAAAACAACCTACGCAGATGTGCATGAACTCCGCACTGAGAGGTATGGTCAATAAGCTTGTGTTGGGGGCACAGATGTGTAGTTGGCTCTTAAGGTTGGATAAAAATATGTAGGAAGAATAATCACGCAAAAGGTTATCCACACAGAAGCAACGTGAAACGAAGTGATTGGGACTTGCGCATACCCGGACATACACCTTTTTGGCTGATCAATGGAGTAGAAGTCGTAATGCCTATGGAGTCTATCATGTCTAGTTTGCGCATAGTGGTGCTCATAGAGGTAACAGACCGCGGAGCCTGGAAGAAAGACTTGCACCATTGGAAGAGCTCGAATGGTTGGGACTCGATGAGGAGATCCAACAGGGTGATCTTAGTCTCTAAGAACTCATGAATGAAAGATTTTGGTTGAGGGAAAAAAGCGCCATGGTAGAAGCGGAAGTCAAGAAGCTTGAGAAAGGAATAAAGAAGGACTCTCTTGATAGAAAGACCATAGTGATTGTTAGCTCTGCTACATATCTTTGATTTCTAAAGGCCAAAAGTGAGCTTGGTCTATGGTCATGCCCAAAGAAGCTCATAATGGTCATCTTCTCCTTCTCTTGCACTGCTCATTTTCCCTTCATCAATTCCAAAAATGATTAATTCCTTTATCAGGTTCGGTTTAATCGCTATTGAAAATCGCATACATGTGTGTGTCAAGGCCACACCCCTTGGCTTCTGCCAATGCGATATTGTGATGCAATCTGATCGCAAATCGCATTTGTATGTGTATAAAAGCGCACCCCTCTGCTTCCACCGATGCGATATTGCAATGCGATCTGATTGCAATCGCACGTCGCCATACGTAAAGGCCAAAGATCCAAAAACCCGATTCGACGACTCCCGTCGAGCTCGATAAAGTGACTCGCCCGATCATCCCTCTACTGTCCGATTAGCTCCACCAAGATCCAATGGCCCACACTCATTCGTCTTTCGCTTCTTCCGATATCCCTCGCCAAGCCATCTCCATTGTCTATCCTCCTGATCCAACAACTAACCCTTCTCCTTCCTCCTACTAGTCCAACTGCTGTGCAGTCCGCGTCTCTTAACTGTTGTGTGCTCCTGAAGGATGAAGGTGACTAGTCTACCAGTACCAAGTGCATTTCCTCCTCAACAACCACATTCAATAGACAGTATGGCCAAGAAGGAAAAGGACAGAGCACGAATAGGCAAATGCATTTAACAGTTATGCGACTCCATCCCATACGACACTCCAACCACCTAAGAGGACATCAGAGCACTTGAGAAGATCAAATTCATCCACTACAGCAAGCAATTGCACTCAGACTCCATCAGGCAGTTAAAGCGGTTGGTGGTTAATTATGACCCCTCCATACTTAGAATGGCTGACTACCTTTGTAATGAAACTCTATATATACCTAGAAACAAGATGTAATCAAGGTGGATGGTTGTTGTTTTGATGTAAGGTTCAACTTCTGGAGACTGTAACTTCTTTGATACTTGCATGTATCGTCTTCATTTTCAGCTAAAACAAGCTTCTTTTTCTATTAATTGCTCACTTTCCATTTCTATTCTATTCTAGGTTGTGCTTGATATGTAGTTTTCCTGAACTATTGATTTTTAGCATTAGAGGAGCTATCATCCTACCTCTGTGTTAAAATCTTGCATGTATTAGTGAATGTGTTATTCAGGTTTCTTTTCACTTGGTGACAGAGAGATGTCATCCTGTCTGTACATTAGGGAATTATATTTGCAGACCTCTTTACTGGTTGCAGCTAGCCATCACAAGGTCTTGTGCATCTGCTGGCGTGGTCAGTATTCTCCATATTCACCCAATCTATGAACTGTGAGTAATTGGTGGTCTAAAGCCTTGTAGTCTGGGGGTGTTCATGCATGTCTGGAGTTAAGCATAGTAGAAGTGGGTATCTGGCTTGAACAAGCATCATCTCCTCCATTCATCCATTTGCAACAATAAGTTGAATTTGTAATGTTCCCGAGAATCCCCAAGCTACAACCTAGGAGAGTTTCTTAGGGTGATAACATTAATTGGCGCCATTTCCAGGGAGAGGAGATTGAAGCTCAACTTCCCTGGGAGAACGACACAGTTCCACGCTTTGATGATAGACAAGGTCTAGGCACATTTCAGATTGTAATCATATATCTGGCGACTCTACTGGAGAACCAACCTAGTGGCGACTCCACATTACAATTCTGGCTTAGTTTGTGAGGCATACCCAGAGAAATCCTTAGAAATCACCAGCTGATCCAGTGCCTGACCCTGAGAAGATTTCTAAGAAAAGGAAAACATCACAGAAAGGAGCATTAGGATCAAGTAAGCCTAAGAAATCTTATGTATCTCTACAAGGGAAGATTATAGCTGAGAATATATGGATTGAAGATATAGATCCTAGCATTATTAGTGAAGAAATACCTACAAAGATTCATAAAGCTCCTTGTTCATCCAGTTCCCCTTTGGATCTCAGTCCAAAGAAAGTCTCCCATACAGTCCATCATACTCCTTTGTCTTTGTCATCTATTTTGTTACTTCCTACCATTCAATCTGCCAATATCCTCCCACTCATCCCAGCCATGGCAGGCCAACAAGCACCCACTAAGATGGAAAGAATCATAGCTGCTAGGTATGGACCCTTGGTCTTGCCCGTTCCTTTGAATGCCATGCCTGTAGGTGAATACCAGAAATACATGCCAAAATTCACTGGTACAGAAGGAGTAACAACTGAAGAACACCTTGAGCCTTTTTATAGTTATGATGATAGCCTAGATATTAGTGAAGATGATGTGTGGATGAGAGTGTTTTTCTAGAGCCTTGATGGAGAGGCTAGAAAGTGGTTCAGAGAACTGGCCCCTAGGTCAATAGCAGACATCGAAGCCTTAGATGATGTATTTTTGAAGCATTGGGGGGATAAAAAATATCTACTCTATTATCATACTGAATTTGGGAACTTGCAGAGGGAAAATGGTAAGCTGCTGTTTGATTTCAATAAGAGATTTAACCGCATGTACAGCAGAATACCAGCTGAAGTGAAACCCACCCCTACTTCTGCTAAGCTTACTTATGCCAATGCCTTCGATTCTCATTTTTGTTTACTACTGAAGGAGAGAAGATGTGCTTCTTTGGCTGATATGCAAGATGCAGCCCTGGAAGTAGAATCAAACATCATGGCGGTAGAAAGGCTCGAAGGTAACTCTGATAGGAGAAGACAAAGGGGTGAGCTCTCGTCATCCTTAGATCCCAAGATCGACAAAATGGCCAGGATGATTGAGTCATTGGCCTTTGAAGTTTCCAAATTAAGAGTTGAGCAGCATTCAGGAAAGGAGCAGTTACAGATTTTGCAAAGAAATAGAGATACAAATGAAGACCAAAGGGTGAAGACCCTTTTTCAAGATATAGTCATGGAAGAAGAGCACTTTGAAGAAGAGGATGAGGTCCATGGTATGGAAGACAAGGGCAGTGCCCCCTTCTTAACTAGAGCTGCCTATGAGAAGTCATTATTTAAAGGCCCTGCTCATAATTTTGTTGTACTTGCAGAACAACAAGCTTATAAGCAGAAGCAACCAATAGCAGATCCTGTCATCCTCAAAGTTCCCACCGTAGAGGTAAGAGGCCTTGAAGGTTCCCCTTCTTCTTTAAGTTTTCAATTAGAAATTCAGAAGCTAATAATATATATGCCTCTGATTGAACCAGTGAAGAATGAGCCCCTCAAGAAATCTACCCTTGAAGATCTTGAGCTTAAATCCAACCTAGCTTCCCATGACTATGCAAATCCACAAATTGACCAACCTGCTGTCATCCCCAGCCCAGAGATTAAAAGGGGTGAAGTCAGTTCCCCATCATCTTATGTTTCTTTGTCTGATCAAGAGATAATCCCTCATAATGGCCCCCTAGTCACTGGAGTCAGTTATAACTCAATGTCCAAGGCTGACATGGATAATCTCAGTCTTGATATCATGAAGCCTGCCCAGTTGGCCTTCACACAGCTTGAAAGGGTAGTTTGCCAGATCATAGAGGAAGAAGGTGCACATATTTGGCACACCTCCTTGGATGGGGCTGGTTCTAAGCAAACTACGGAAGCAGGGGAAGTCTTTGTGTCCCACACATAAGAATACGTTGGTCCACCATTTATATTAATTGTGCAGGGCACAAATGACACAGTCGAGTACATAGTAGCCATTTTTATTCAATAGGTGTACAAAATCTTCCATGAAGAACGTCCAAGGATGAGAGCATACAGAGAGGGGATGAAATATAAACCATCTCTACCTGATAAGGTCAAATGCCCTAAACGTTTTGAGGTAGATGATCAAATCAACCCGATTTTGCAAGTCTTTGATGAATCGGCTAACATGCATATTGACCAAGAGAAGGGGAAACAATTTTGGTGGCTCAGTAAATGGGTAGTTTTTGAAAATTTATGTTGTTTAAGGTTTTCAAGCCTTAATGTTGTAAATGTGTTCTTTTACAGGTTTTAGTGTAGGCTTAATTAGACTCCATGCCTAATGGAATACTAGGCAATGTTTTTAATCTTGTTTTGATGTAGAAGGTAGTGGTCTATGGTTCTTGAGACCTCACAGGGAGAATCTCATCCCCAGAAGGAGCCAGTGTTAGCTCTGCTACATATCTTTGATTTCTAAAGGCCGGAAGTGAGCTTGGTCCATGGTCACACCCAAAGAAGCTCATAACGGTCATCTTCTCCTTCCCTTGCACTGCTCATTCTCCCTTCATCAGTCCCAAAAATGATTAATTCCTTTATTAGGTTCGGTTTAATCGCTATCGTAAATCACATCCATGTGTGTATCAAGGTCGTGCCCCTTGGCTTTTGCTGATGGGATATTGCGATGTGATCTGATCACAAATCGCATATGTATGTGTATAAAAGGCCGCACTCCTTTGCTTCTGCCGATGCGATCTAATCGCAATTGTATGTCACCATACGTAAAGGCCCAAGATCCAAAAACCTGATTCGACGACTCCCGTCGTGCTCGATAAAGCAACTCGCCCGATCATCCCTTTGCCGTCCGATCATCTCCGCCAAGATCCAATGGCCCACACTCATTCTGCTCCCGCTTCTTCTGATATCCCTCACCAAGCCATCTCCATCGTCTATCCTCCTGATCCAACGATCGACCCTTCTCCTTCCTCCTACTTATCCACCTGCTGTGCAGTTCACATCTCTTAACTATTCTGTGCTCCCGAAAGACGAAGGTGACCAGTCTACCAGTACCAGGTGCATTTCCTCTTCAACAACCACATTCAACAGATAGTATGGCCAAGAAGGAAAAGGACAGAGCACGAACAGGCAAATGCATTTAACAGTTATGGGACTCCATCGCATATGACACTCCAGCCACCTGAGAGGACAGCAAAGCACCCGAGAAGATCAAATTCATCCACTACAACAAGCAATCACACTCAGACTCCATGAGGCAGTTAAAGCAGTTGGTGGTTAATTATGACCCATCCATACTTAGAATGGCCGAGTGCCCTTATAATGAAACTCTATATATACCCAGAAATCACAGATGGTGGCGCAATACAGCTGGAGAAGTTTAATGGAGAACCTTTTCCAGGAAAAGTGAATGGCAGTCGGTTGAAGCCATACACAAGTGGCCCATCTATCTGACTAGCAGACAAAAGCACAGTCTTAGCGCTCCAGGTAGCTGAAAGGAGGCATGGGACTATAAATATGTTCATGGAAGCAGTTCAGCTACAACATTCTTTGAAAAACACATCCAGGAGGTACAACAGGTAGTTGCTCAATGCGCTGCCGATCTTGCAGCAGTCCAGGCAGAGTTGGGAGGCCTCCGCGCGAAGATCTCTACACCGAAAGAGTGACTCAAGGGCAAGTCACGATGTTTTTTTTGGGAGCCTGTTGGGCAGGGGATCCCCCAAGGGAAGTTTTGGGGCTAAGAACCCAGATTTTGGTCAAAAGATGTAAATTCGATGTAAAGAATCCGCATTTTGTGGGCGCGGAGCACAAAGTTGTAAATGAGTCATAGGGTTGTCTGCCCTCAATTTTGTAATGTAATGTCGGCTTTAGAGATCTACCCATGGTCCACAGATCATGTGATTGTATAAATAGAGCGAGGCTCTAAGTTGTAAATAAGTGAAGAAATAGAAGAGAATGATGATGGAATATAAGGATAATGAAAGATCTAAGTGTAGAAGTCGAGTCTTTGGGTCGTAGAGTAGGAGAAGGCTCTGCAGTTGAGTGCGCAGAGGCCTAGTAGTCCACAACTAAGTGCACGAACCCCTGCAACAGAGTGCGTAGGGCAGGTTGAGTATGTAACTGATTGAAGCATTAAAAAAGAGAAGTTTTATACCATTCCTGTGTATTTATTTACTGTTTTCTGCATTGAATGTATTGGGTATAAATTACATTTCTTCTATTTATATGATGTGAAAACATATATGATTGTGTTGATTAAATAAATGTGAGATAAAGTATCTGTTTATGCGAAGTTAACTAACATATGTAAGAGGATAAGTAAGATACGCAGTGTAATTTGGGAAATAGCACAGATCATTGCCGTAGCAGCGCAAAAGCCTCTCAACTCTTGGTTAGGGTTGTGCGCAGGTGATTATAACAAATCGCAAAGGTATCGCAGGTCGGGATAGTGTGTGAAGTGACCTGCACGAAGGTATTCATAGTTGGACTGAATCGACCCCTCAGACATCTCCAGGGTGTGGAAACTTAGTTCTAGCATCCCCCCATACTAATTCAGATGAGACTTCAGTTCGCACACCGCGGGTTGATGCCAAAAGGGCCAGTAGTGTAGGGATTTGTTTTGCTAATTAACTCTGAACCCGGGTCAGGCCCCATCAAGCCAAGAAGTTAAAATGGAGTTAACACTCACAAAAGAGGTTTACACCTTGAGCGATTTGATCCGTCTTGGCGCTTGATAGATCTAGAGTTAAGATGAAGTTAACACTCAAAAATGAGCTTTACACCTTAAGGGATTTGATCCCTCTTGGCACTTGAGAGATCTAGAGTTAAGATGGATCTATGCAAGTTATAATATGTTTATGCCTATGTTTGTATTGACATTTATTATGTATATGGAAAAAGATATTTCTAAATATGAAAATGAGTCTAACAATGGTTGATTCTTTGTGGATGACAATCGTGACCCTAAAATTTAATTTAATATAAGGGCTTTAAAAACTATTTAAAAACTGAATACACAAATAGGTTATAATTTTTTTTACATGAGACATATGGTTGGTTGAATTCTTTATGGATCATAACCCACACCCTAAAATTCTAATTTAATATAAGGGTTTTTAAAACTCAATTCACATATAGGTTATTGTTGAGATTAATAATGAAATGTATTAATTGAGTGACGGTTCAACTGAACCTTAGATTAGGAGTTTGTTCCTGATTTCTAGGGTATTGTTTCAACTTCCCTATTGTGTGTGAATTATATATTTTTCTCATGTAATGATTGTAAGGGAAGAGTGAGTTCTATAGAGACAGTCTCGAGGTGGTGTTCCACACCTATGAGCTGTCCAGGTTTAATTCAATAAATTTGATTCTTCTGATTTTAACATGGTATCGGAGCCCTTAAGGGCCTAGCCCCTCCTGGGCTTGGTCCATCCTGGGGTGAGGAAAATAAAAAATTTGATGAGTGTTTTGTTTGTTTTTCCATTGCTGGTTTGCCCATCATTTTATTGATGCTATGTAGATGGAGCTAGAAAGAGCGTGGTATATTCGTAGGATCGAGTGGCTAGGCGTCAGGAGCAGTCAGGATTCAGGAGCAGTGAAGAGCCCAGATGTGACTGTGAATTGTAGATCTATTTTTTTTCCTGACCTGGAGTGACGTGCGGCTTGGCCTCGATGCATGTTCAGAAAAATTTGATTGCATTGGATCTTGTTTGGTAGATCGGCTATTGGTAATCGACAAGCGTGATTTCATATCCGAAGCATGGCCACTCAGGAGGGCTTGTTTATCTGCATAGGCGGACCTTCATGGGCATTGTTGCATATGCATGTGTGTGGAGCCACAGAGTTGGTGAACGATGGTGCATTGGATGATCGAGTGTAATTTTGTGGAAGGAGATTGGAACCAGTGGCGTCCTAAACACGTCGAGTTGTAGAGGCAGAGCAATGGCGGGCTCTGTAACTGATACCCCTTGCCATCAGCTAATGACCATTTATTTTCATGCTCGAGCTTCAAGCCCAATTTTAGAAGGTTGCCAACAAGAGTTAAGCTGGGAAGGCTCCGATTTAAAGTTTATGTCTCACTCGTTGAAGGCGACAGAGTAATGAAAGACAATGAAAAATACAATCCTAAAAAAACATTCATTGAGTACGTTGGCAATGGAGGAGTTTGAACTTTGTGAAAATGACCATCCTACAGGTCCAAAAGGTCTCAATTGTCTCTGCGTTGTATTCCTTCAAAATCATGTGTTTGCTAATATCTTCTCTGGTGGATATTGAACGTTTCGGCAGAGATATAGGGTGAATAAGACTTACAGGGAGGCCCTCAAAAGAATTCTCCAATATTTGTGTACCTCGGTGCTAAGTCAAACATCACATCTCAACTACTTGATTTTGATATAATGATTGAACATGATGTTGAATGCAGAACGCTCATCATCTGGAGTCGTGGTGAGTTGTGCGCATAAGGAGACTAGGTTGTTGATGCCATTCAACCAGTGCACATAAGAAGGCTGAGCTTGGCATACTTCTCGAGGAGATGGTGTGTGTAGCCAGTGCGTTGAGGAGCATCTTGCGGACCTGTTAAGAAGCTGCATTGATGAGCAGCAATGTGCCACATCCAAGCCCCTAAGATAAGCTGCAGTATTAGCCATTTTTGTTTTTTGTTTTATGAGAGGTAAAGAAACACTATAAACCATCATTCGACATGCGTAAAGATCGAGAAGCCAACTTTTCCACTATGTCGCGAATTAGTGTATCCTTGGTGAAACGAATTGTTTTCTTGAATTATTTTTGGGTTTTGTAACTGAAACATGTTGAGCATGGTCAACTTAACATGTAAATGCTATTTTTTAGAATTGATCACTCTAACAATGGTGAATTGAAGTTGGAAAGGTTCAAGATGAAGAGACCAAGTTTGGATATGATTTTAGAAGAAGTTGATTGTGGTAGTGGATATTAGTCAGGTGAAGCAACAATAGATGGACAAACAAGGTAAAATTTTGTGTGTTGAAATAAATCAAACTCATAGTATATGTCACATACATTAGTAAGCAAGTCTAGGATATTTTGTAGTGGTTGTTGTAAAGTATGTACTTGGTAACTCCAGAGTTGGAGTTGTGTTGTAAGCCTTGTAAGGCATGTGTACCCCCATACAATTCATGGTAATCTAAAAACCACTTTGTATTTGTAGTGTCAGTTTGTGGTAAGCTAGAAACCACATGTAAGAGTGAAGTGGGATAGAGATTCCTGTTGGCATGGTTTAGGGTTAACTGAGAAAACCCTCGGCCTGGTTGAGTCGGGTCTTTGGAATGTCCTAGTGGTAGGTCTGTAGCCTAGAGTGGCTGGAGTGCCCTAGTGGCAGGTTTGTGTCATAGAGTGGCTGGAGTGCCTTCGTGGCTGTGTTGATCCTTGGTGGCATGGTTGAGGGTGATCCAATAAAACCCAGAGCATGGTTATGGGTAATCCAATAAAACCCATGATGATATTGGAGGGGGATTTACAGGTACAGGTATATGTGTGCAGTTATAATGGTTGATAGAACCATGTATGTGAAGGACATCCTACAAGACTGGCGGTTGCAGTGGTTAGCACCCATGCATTCTGGTGGATGGTTGCTCCTTTATATGGACATCAACATATTATTTTGGTATGTTTGACCACAACTAGGCTTTGCAGAGTGATATTGAGACAAGTACTCATTAAGGGGTGCGTTGGAATATTAATTCTTACTTGTCTCAGTTGTGAATTTCTATGTAAAGAGTCT
Source organism: Pinus tabuliformis (assembly GCA_031772625.1). Taxonomy (NCBI): domain Eukaryota; kingdom Viridiplantae; phylum Streptophyta; class Pinopsida; order Pinales; family Pinaceae; genus Pinus; species Pinus tabuliformis. The sequence continues at coordinate 255,348,253 of CM062805.1, forward strand.
GTTCCTATTCTATAGGAGTGGTTTCCTTGTTTTGGTGTGTGGTTGAGATATTCTCTCAACCAACTATTTGTGTGTCCAAGATAGTTTCCCTATCTTGAGACAATACTCCTGTATATATGTAATCTCATATTTGATTAATGTAATAGAGAGTCCCTTCTAGAAAATTAATAGTTATAATGTTTTTTACGTGAAATATGTGGTGTGGTCGGTTGAATTCTTCATGAATCACATCCCCAACACTAAAATTATAATTTAATATAATAATTTTAAAAACTCAATACACATATAGGATATAGTGGTTTTTTACGAAAAACATGTGATTGAAGCACAAATAATTTTAAAAACTCAATACACATATAGGCTATATAGTGTTTTTTACTTGAAACATGTGGCTGAAATAAGTTCTGAACATGCAAGTGATGTATGAGTTCCGTTACCAAACTTTTCCATGCAAAATCTGCCTCCAAACTTGTCAAATGCTTGGTTTAATTTTTTTAATTACAAAGTTGATATTTAAAATCAAATTCATTTCTTTGAATAAAAGTAAAATTCATTGAAATTTTATGTCTTTAAATAGGTTACATTAAAGAAGAATGCCAGGGGAAAAACTATTGGTTATCAAAACCATCCATGGATTGTCAAAACCATGAGTTGTGAAAAGTTGGATTTCTATAATTTAATTTATTTAAATTTATGATTATATAGTTAAAATTATAATTATTAAATAGGCTACAATAAAGAAGAATATCATGGGAAAAATGTAGAGTCCCATAATTTAATTTATTTAACTTTATAATTATATAGTTAAAATTATATTAAAAAATCCTCCACACAGTTTTATTAGAAAAATTTCTCCCAATATAAATAACTGTGGAAATATACATCTTCGCATTTTCTCAATATTATTATTATACAAAAGAATAATATCATGGGATAAACCATAGGTTTTGAAAACCATGGGTTGTGAAAAGTTGGATTTCTATAATTTAATTTATTTAACTTTACGATTATATAATTAAAATTAAATTATTAAATAGCCTATATTAAAGAAGAATAGAGTGGGAAAAGCCTTGAGTCCAATAATTTAATTTATTCACGACAAAAACTATGGGCTATCAAAACCATCGTGGGTTATCAAAACTTGGAGTGCTATAGTTAAAGAAGAATACTATGGGAGAAACCATGGTTGTCAAAACTATGGGAGAGACCATGGTTTGTGAAAAGTTATATTTCTATATTTTAATTTATTATTATTATTATTATTTTTTAATGTAATTTGACTCAGAAAAAATGTTTATATAGCATGACAAGACATATGAGGAAAAACTATGTGTTATAAAAGCCATCCGTGGGAATTGATAGTTAAAGAAAAATCCCATGGGAGAAACCATGAGCTTTCAAAACCATGAGAAAAGTCATGGGTTGTGAAAAGTTGGATTTCTATATTTTAATGTATTTAACTTGATGGTTATATAGTAAATATTATAATTATTAAATAAGTTACATTCAAGAAGAATACCATGGGAAAAACATTAATATTACTACTACTACTACTACTATTATTATTATTATGCTACAAAGATTTGAGTCTCTTATTTTTTATTTTAAGTTATTTTTTTAATTTTACATTTTTATTATTTTTATTTTTTCGTAGGTTGACCAAGAAAAAATATTTACATAACAAGACAAAATACTACATGGCATCTTTTCAATACTAAACTGAACAGTGCCTCTTAACACAATAAATATTAAATTTTCATTTTTTTTTTTATATTAAATTTGATAACTACATTTTAATAAAAAATAGGTTACATATTTATAAATTGAATTGAACCATAATTGATTAATTAACTATAAATTTATATTTTTAAAATATTTATTAAATAATTTTTATTTGATTAACCATATTTATTTATGGGTCCAAATTAGATTCAAAACATTTTTTGCTACATTATTATAATCTATATTAAATATTCCTAAATGGTTATAATCTATATTAATATAATTTTATTATTTTAAATATAATTATTACATATTAACATAAAATTAATCAATATTTTATATTTATATAGTATAAAATAATATATTTTATTTACTTAATATTTTATTATTGTAAAAATATTATATATTAAATAACTATATTAAATATTATTATCATGAATTATTAAAAAAACCTTTCAATTAACACAGTAAAATAAAATTTCTATAGATATTTTTCAATTTGTATTTTTAAAAGGCTATTCTACCGAGTCACTGATGTCTTTCTTTTCGACATTATAACGTGATCCTTATTATGTTAGGTTTGAAATCTATAATTTCTATTGTCAGGTTTACTGTACATCCTTTCCTTTACCGTCTTATGTGAAAGAATTTAAGAATTTTGTCACTTTAATTTAATTTAATGGGAAGATGAGAAGGTATGGATTTGTTAAATGGTAGGAAAAATAAAGAATCATATGCAAAGTTCATTATGAGATATATGAGTTGGTTTGTGTAGGTTTTATTTTTTTATTAGGTTTGTAGTTTAAATTTCATCGTTAAGGATTGAGGATAATAAAATTTACTTCAGAAGAATTTCAAAATTTTAATGGTAAAATTTCACTAATATGTATATAATTTTGATCATTTGTACAAATCCCTCACAAATTTGTTAGAGGTTTTAAAAGCTATTCCAGAATAAGAATTTATGCATTTTTAAATATTATCTAGAAAAATAAGATTAGAGATAATTTTTTTGTTAAACTTTAGTAAAGTTGAAAAATAGTTAGAGAATTTATTTTATTTTAGAAATAGTATTTCGTATTAATTTTTAATAGTAATTTGTTATGTTAATATTTTATGGTTTTTTATTTCCCATTTATATTCACAATTATTTTATATAAATAAAATATTGTGAAAATTAATTTTGTTTTAAAGGGTCTTTATATTATAAAACTTATAAATATAGTTGATTTAAAGGAGGAACATCAATTATATATATATAAAAATAAATTATGTATATAACAAAAATGTCAATTTAAATTTAATTATCAAATCTGTTTTTTAATTTTGATATTTAATAATTTATAAAAATATTGACTACTTGGGATAATTATATCAAAATAAATTTAGATTAAATTAAATTAGGTATTTTTATAGAGTAAAGTAGGTGCTGAGATTAATATTAGTAAAAGCCTATTAGATAAAGATATTATTAAAGAGAAGTGAATTTTTGTAAGTTTAGTCTCTAAATTATGAGAAAATGAGAGGTGATTTTTTTATAAGTTTAGTCTCTAAATTATGAGAAAATTGCATTTCAATGAAATTTGCTAAATGAATTAGTCTCTAAATTATGAAAAAATTGCATTTCAATGTTGTCCTTATATGTTTTTTTTTCCAGAAAATAACCAAAAAAATCCAAAGCAAGCAAAAAAAATTCAAAGCTACTTAAATCAAAACTCTACAATTTCACAAATGAGAAACATTAATACTAAAAAAATACATAAATATGAAACTATAAATTCAACGAAGAATTGTCACAATTTTGGAATATTTGATATTCATTTTCTCATAGGGCAATTGTTAATTTACATTTAATTATTATAATTTTGTTTTTAAATTTAAAAAATAAAAATAAAAATAGTTGTTATTTTCTATATAAACAATTAAACATAGATTAATTTGTAATATTGCTTTTCTGGGTTAGTTTGTTTATAAATTAGGCAGAATAATAAATGGTTTCAGAAACTATTATCCAAGTGTATTTAAATAGTTAATTATTAGGAAATTACATTTTCTTGAAGTAATGTGTGAAATTACAACTTAAATACATTTAATTTATCAAAATAATCCTACTATCAACTAACTTGACCCATACTTACCCAAACTCATACAAATAATCAACTTTGTGTTAATGAAATTTCGAATTAATAACTTTTTCACATGGTACAGCACCAAAACTAATGTATGAAAGCAAAATAATACCATCTTATACATAGATACAACAAACACATAAATAAGATTATTGTAAATCCATTCCAAACACCAAAACTCTAGAGCTCCAAAAACTGAAATTAGTGACATGGTACAACACCAAAACTAATGTATGAAAGCAAAATAATACCATCTTATAATTGTAAATCCATTCCAAACAACAAAACGCTTATAATTGTAAATCCATTCCAAACAACAAAAAGCCAGAAGCTCCAAAAACTGAAATTAGTGATAGAACTTGCTTTCATATTGCTTGTATCTTTCTGCACTACAAACCTGCACTACAAACTTATAAATGACTTTAAACATGATACATAATTTCAAACTTCTCATATTTCCTAAACTAAATATTTGCTTTCATATAAATTGTATCTTCATACACTACACTCCTGAACTCAATATTTGCTTTCATATAAATTGTATCTTCATACACTACACTACAGGCCTATAGATGCCGCTGACTGTGTGCTGTTATCATTTCCACTAAGATTAGCGACCTGCTCCTAGCAAGCACCAAGACAGTCATTTTACCGTCAAGCTATTCCTGGTAGTTACCTGTACTCTGTGATAGACTCATGGCTTCGCTAAACTTAGCAGCTTCCTTGACGAGAGCAACTACATCCGTTTTAACAATGGAATCCATACTGGTGCTGCCTGTGATCCCATCGTTCCACTTAAACCATCTGCTGCTCAACCCGCATTCCCATCTTTTGCTCTCTATCGTACCACTTCTGTCCCCTTCTCCTACCCTTGAAATTCGAAATTTCCAATCCTCTGTAACGTAGGTTTCCGTCTCTTTATAGCGGATGTTCATAACCAGAAACCTGCCCCGCGGTGCAAAAACAAGTAACTGATCAGGCGTTCTATCCCTCCAGGCTTGCTCTACGAATTCGACCATTTCTGGCCGAATGTTATTGAGGTCCGCTTCGTGAGTCACAACTCCAAGCCTGAAATCCATTGTTGTCTGCCCTTCTCTACAGAAGATCACAAACCCATGTCTCTTTGGCAGCCTTCGAATTCTAGTAATTACAGCCCTTTGTTCTGAACCAGTGGGGGATCTGGAAGAGGGGTTGAGCATGGTTGATTTCCCTGCTTCCACAGCTTTCCGGAGGCATCGATCTCGCCTTGCAGGATCTAGTAGATTAACATAAGCTTCTTCAGCAACCCTAATGGCATTTTCAGATGTAGCCCCATTATCAAACTGAATCCGGAGCAAACACCTTCGGTAAGCTCTCTCAAGATCATGATCCGACGCTTCCCTTTCCACATCTAGCACCTGCATTCACTTGCTTCATGCTACTCCTAATTAATTGAACAGATTTACCACAATTACTAAAATAAAAGGGGCTTTTCCCTCAATCAATGAAATCGGGCATCAGGGCATCAGGACCATACCTGAAAATAATCTTTTGCGCAGAAAATGCGTTTGAGTTCACTGTTATGCACCGACCCTCGGTTATCATCACAACGAATGGACACATTGAATCGCTGAGGCTGCCCTTCCTCCAGGTCTTCCAGATCTGCAACATGAATGCTAATTTTCTTTCGACTGGAGACCTTCACATATTCCAGCCGTTCTAACTGAACCCTAATATCTCTTACACCTGTCTCTGGACATGCAGTGGAGAAGAAATATTTCAAATTTCTTCCCCTGTATAGCTCCTGCAGGTGTGCCAGAGAAATGAAACCTCCGCTGTGAAATTGATCACATAAATTAGGCCCATCGAAAAGTTGTTTTCCAAATCGAATCATCAATTTAATCGTCCTCGTCGTTTCCTGCTCTTGCGAGCGCAGGAATTGCAGGCAGGGAAGCAATTTGGCTTGATATGCCGAAAAATCCCAATGTGAACATACCACATTATCTGAAAATCCCATCTTGCCTGTAAATTCAGAAGATAGGCTATCCATGTCATCGGAAATTTCAGATTTAAATTTTCGCAATCCATCGGATTCAGGCGTGGAAGATCCCTGCTCCCATCTCGCTCCAGATTTGAAACAAAAGTATGACTTACTAGCTTGATCTCTGTGATACGAAGACGTTTCTCCTGAAAATTTTTCAAAACAAATTTCACTCACAGACTGGAGCGGCTCTGTAAGAGATTTACAGAAACAGGTGACGAAAAAGTCTGGATGGTATCCCTTCCTTTTGATAATGGCAGAGGATACGATACGTTCAATGTCGGAAGCAACACCCTGCACGGCCTTCTCAGAGTGACCGCGTATTTCAACTTTTCCTGAAGATATTCTCACGGAAGAGATCCCCGGAGTGTTTTGGAAGCTCCGAATAGTTCTGCCACTCTTCCCTATAACAACCGCAGTAGCTACGCCAGGAACTTGCAACTCCCTTTGAAAATTGGATGAGGTCTTGCGCATCATCGTTTTCCTGCATTCCATGGCTCTCGGATGTTCAGAAGTGCACTGAGAATCGAAAATGGTTTAGTTAGTGCTTGTACAGCTACGGCGGGACCGTTAAATATTATATTATAATTCTATCTTTTTTTGAAATAATATTATATTACAATTTTATCTTTTTTTTTCAAAGGTGGAAAAACTTATCAAATTCAATTGTCCCACCACAGTGAGAACAGTCATCTCTGGCTGTTATAGGCCAATGTCGGTTTCACCCATCACTGTTATCAAGGGAAACCATGCCCCTTGGAATAACTTGTTGGTGGTCCTTAAAGCAGCTTTTCACACCTGCCAAATGCCTCTGGGTCTTGGGCCATTACTCTGTTTCATTACATCAGAGGAAGACTAGCTCTTAGCCAAGCACAAGCAATTTTAGGGCATACTCCAAGTCCAATTATATTACAATTCTATCAAAATAAAACATAGAAATACAAATTTTAAAAATAAATTAATAAAAATATAAAATAAATAAAATTATTAATTTTCTTTTATATTAAATTTTTTTATTAGATACTGATATTTTTTTATATTTATTTTAAACAATAAATATTCAGTTGTCTTTGTATGGGTTAGAAATTAATAGTTAAAGATTTAAAAGTACTTGATAGGAATAAAATGTCTTTTCTTTACAAATTAAGGGGTGTGATTTTCCTAAACCTAAATAATCTTCATATGAATACCAATAATCCTTATGATGATCTTTAAATTTATTTTTTTATTATTTTTATTATTTTTTTTAATCAATTTTTTTAGTAAAGTAAAGTTTTGTGTTATTAAAAAATCAGATATATATTGTTTTTCTATATTGCTCTATGAAGATTTAGAGTTTCTCAAAACATTACTAAAAACAAAATTTCATAACTCATACAATACCAAACACCAAGAGCCTATACTCAACTATATGCCATGACCAAAACTTACCCATTGTCGAGCAACAAAATTAATACAAAGGCTATCTAAGCAAATAAAAACACAAATGCCATAGCTAATATATAAATGACCATCGCATTACTCTCATAATGAGCTCTTACACAAACATGGACTAACTCCGTAAAAAATACAAAGATCCCATTGGTTGGGGTGATTACAAACAAATGAATCAATAGACCTAGCAGTGAACCAATTTACAAATTTATTTCCTCATCTTTGGTGGAACAACATTGAAGTAGGTGGCAACCGAATCATGAGAAAATAGTCTCACTCCTTTCTACCCCTACGGAGCATTGCCACCTTCTCCCCCTAAGCAACACATTCTCTATCTCGATGGCATAGCTGAGACACAAGGGGCACACCTCGAGCACCCATTATTGATTCCTCGACCTACAAAGAAGAAATAAAAGACACTAGATGCACTCACTCTAGGGCCAAGACTCAAACCAATTACATCATCCTCGTAGCTCAAAATACAAGCCTAAGACTCAATCGTGGTAGTTGTGTAGACAATAGAGGTCGTAGAACCCTCAACGAATGACCCACTCCCCAACACCATGAAACGATAGGAAAAACTCAGATAAAACATAAAATCTCAGATACTTGAGACAAACAAACAATCATGACAACCAATCCCCAAGAACCTAACCAACTAGTTAATGAAATTCACATAACAACATCCCAAATTTTTCATCAAGACCATAAACTCATACTCAAATGTTAGCATAACCAAGATACCTTGGAGCCGACTACGCATGTAGACTACTAAGGACCCATGACCCCTTTCAACAAACTGAGAGTGAAGTTCAAAACAAGGACACACTAACCCTAACAACTTAGCCCCACACAACAAGCTCTTGAAAAGTTAAAAAAACCAGACAATAAAGGAAATATTGGAAATTGGCCTGAAATTTCACGATGCAATAAGAAATTTACATCCTGACCAACCCTCCACGAATCCTGGTGCCAAAGGACTATGCACAGACCCATTTGCTAGGGAAACTCTTTTGCTTCCTCCAATTCTCCCACAAACCAACAAATTCACGTCCTACAAATCCAATTACAGACTCCCACCATGACACAAAATGCTCCATTATTGCAACTAAAACAAAAAAACATGCGACAAGAAGTCAAAGACCAACCCTTGCCTACACTCAAACCGCGAGAGACATACTCTAAATCCATCGTGAGATAAGAGATAAAAAACAATTGCCAAATGAAATTTTGTATGCAGGTGCATACATAGGTATGTCGCACCCCACCTAACTTAAATGCATATAACGTTGGAGGGTGGTAGGCACTGACTCCAAAACCCCATCTCATCCCCATTAACTCCCCATCACATAAATTTTGATTTAAATTCAATAATTTAGAATTTTTTTTAAAAGTAGTGTTTATATAAAATTGTGTTTGATAGATTAAGAATAAAGAGTTTTGTTTCTAAAACCGATAGAAATTATGTTAAATGCTTGATTTCTAAAATTCAAATAATTTAGATTTTAAAAAGTCTTTAAGATAAAGTTTATTTGAAATTGTGTTAAAAAATAATTTTTGAATTCAAATAATTTAGATTTATTTTAGTTAGAGTTTATTTAAAATTGTATTTGATAGATTAAATTAAAATAATTTTATTTTTAAATTTAGTTAAAATTATGTTAAAAATTTGAAATCTATTGTTAAAGAAAATTGTATTCATAAATTTTAATTTTCAAATTTAAATTAATTTTAAAATCATTCATTTTTTTTTTGTAAGTTTGGTAGGACTTTTCAATTTTCAAGTTTAGATGTCCATTATTCACCCTATTAAGAAGAGGGTAGCACAAAATTCGAACCCAAGATCTCTGGTTCAGTAACACTTCATTCCATGACCAACTACCCTAACAAACAATTTTAAAATCACTCTTTATTAATTTAAATATATATATATATATATATATATATATAATCCAAAAACTCTTAAAACTATGAACAAAATGATCTATCCCTCTGGAAAAATATAAGTCTGCCTCCTTACAAAGAAACAAATCATTTTGAATAATATGGTTTTCTTTAATTAATAATAATAAGCCTAACACATATCCCCAACAACTATTAATAATTATTTAAGTTTAAATTTCTAATTTCTAATTATCTCACTCTAAATTTAAAATAAATTATAAATGGTAGAATTTTTTTAACATTTAGACCCGACCTAGATGTGACACCTCATGGGACAGAAATTTTTAAATAAGTTACCTTTTGTTTTTATTTTAATTCAATTGGCATAGAGTCGTGACTTGCTGGACACGGCTAAGAATGAAATGACGCCGGGCGAGGGAAGAAACGCCTTGGGAGAAAGGAACGGACAGTTCTTGTCGTTTGTATGTGTATAACGAGAGGATATGTCGTAATGAGATTCGAATTCAATGTTGATAACTGGTCCACCTACACATACTTTAACTTTACCTCTTCATCATTGTTAATCGATTTCTTCCATATATATTATTGTGTTTAATTTAAAAAAAAAAAAAATTCATATTATTTTAATTATTTAAAATAAAAATCACTAACTACATAGAATGCAAACAGCATTTTCATTAGAGAATGAAAAACTTTAATAAAAAATTTAAAAGAATCCTTTTAACAAAAGTTTAAATATATAAAATATATTAACAACATATAAAGCAAACCATCTTAAAAACGCTTAACGCAAACCACAATGATGATATAAAATTTGAAAGCATTGTAAAGCATAATACATATCAAATATGTTGCCCAATAAGACCAGACCTCTTTATACCTTAAGAATGAATATATGAAAACGTAATATGTTACAAGTTATAATGTAATGGTAGATTTAAACATCATCTTTCTCTATATTTTACTCTAGTGAGTGAAATACTAATAAAAGGTTATATGGTACTTACACATTAAAGAAGGGGAAGATTAGTCAAATTTACGAGGTAGTTTTAAAATATTTTTATATTTTTATATTTACCACTGTAATATGTTATAAGTAATAAAGTAAGGGTTTATTATATTGAGGAGAGTATTAATAAAATGTTATATAGAATGCATTATATTAATTTTGGAAATTAATTTCTAATTCGGAAGATTCGATTATATTAAAAAATATACTTTCTTTGAGGATGGGAGAGATAAATTAGATCATATAAAAAAATACACTTTCTTCCAGAGAGGAGAGATAAATTGGTTTAGATATAACTCAAATTAAATAAACTAGAGTTCATAAATTTGTTTAATTGGTCTTGTACATAACTATCTGTAAACAAAAACAAAAAGCGCATAACCAAAAACATTCACATTTAAGTCGAAGGGTTTGAATATGATAATGCAATCTAGATAGGTGTTTTTGGGTCTTTTGGAGTACCTCTCGCCGTGGAGGAATACCAAGGTGTTGTTTAATCCTCTCCATTCTCCGATCTAGATCCTTTAGGTGCCTCTGTAGGTGTTCAAGGGAGTGCAAGCTATCCATGCAGTTCTCATGCTGGTCCAAGATAATTTGTCTCAGTGAAAACTTCATTTTCCAGTAAAGATCCACAATCTACATGTAATAGTTGAAACGTCCCCTTGTGTGCCCTGTATCTAGGATCCAGTAATCCCACTTCATCAGAACCTTCGTGTCCAAAAGGGTCATCCTAACTCTTTGAGAGGGTGCTCCCCCCTCATTCTTGGTGAGTTCTTCTTAAACATTGGCTAGTGTGAGCTCCCAATATTGCGAGGAAAACTGTTCTAGCCTATGGTGCATGTGGGTGTGACCTTTGTGGGTCTACTCTTGGTAGTAAGTGAACCCTCTTCTAACGTGAGCCTGTTGGCACAACATAGGTAGTAGACCCACAAAAAGAAAAAAAATCAAACGATGACTAAGCCTGCCAGGGTTACGAGAGAAGCATGGGTGGTACCTTGAGAGACCACTGCCAATAAGAAAAACTCCAAACCACCCTGGGATAGCCAATATTGACTTTGGGGCCACAATAATTCCACAAGATAGAATAGCAACAAAAGAACTCTATATCCACAAATTCCCTGCCCAATGCAAGATAACACCTTTGATGATAAAACACCAAGATAATAATCACCTCATAAATCAAGGGTCGACATATATGAATGGAGATAACACTGCTAGAAAGGGGAGAAAGGGAGGAGTGTAAAACTTAGAGAGAAACCATGGAGGTGAACTAAAATCACCAAGAAAGTGAAAATGAAAGACTTTCTAAGAATAATAGGGAGAGAAAACTATACAAGGAAAATTCTTTGATCACCGACCTCACCCATTCACCATCTTGGCCACCCTAGAGACTACCCAAAATAATTGATATAATACAATTCAAAGAAAAAACACATTAATATTATACTGCATTTAGTGCCCCAGAGCCCGGAGGAGGACGCTAATCATAGCCTTATGAAATTGCAACTAGGGAGTTGATAGCTCTGCACTGAAAGACCCTTCATGTTTTCTACATACATCCTGCCTATTCACCCTTGTCACCAAAAAGATTGGCTTTTCCTCCACCACCTACTTCTGTTTACCTGTAGATGAGGTGCCTACGCTCCATAGCCATGAGTTTACAACTTGAATGGGGTAATAATAACCTCTTCCATCACACAATGAACCGCTTGAACCATGCACCCTCTATCCATTGTCGTCTCCCACCATCACATTTAATTGCATGTAGAACTCATATGTTGCTACATTTAATATCGTGAGGGGTGGGTTGCCACATCCCCCAGTTCATTTACTAGGTAATATTGTGAGGGGTGGGTTGCCACATCCCCGGTTCATTTGCTAGGTAATATCATGAGGGGTAGGTTGCCACATTCTCCAGTTCATTTGCTAGGTGGAGTAGTGGCATCCCTCCCCCCCGTCCCCCACCTCCACCTCGATAGTCACCCAATGCGAGGATATCATACTCACATATTAAGAGGAAAGTTACTGAAAATTATTCAACTATTTAAAAAAAATTCATATATAGCTATTATTAAAATAAGAAAAAAGTTTGATGAATGATCACAAATTTAGGTGATTATTGGGTAAGAAAATTAATATTAAGTTAATGTTAATCATTCCAATTAATCTACAAAAAATGAACAAAGATTACGTCAATAACTATGGAATTTTAGTAGATGTATTTATGTCAAATTATGTGTATATTCATGACACTATTTTTGGTTATCGAGTGGAGAATGTGTTGTATCCTCAATATTGTTCTTTGGAAGATAACGACTCCAAGGAACCCTATGGAGGAAACTATCCTTCCTATTTTAGGGCTCAAGCTATCTCTTGCACCAAAGGAGGTAACTTCAGATGATCAAAATGATAGCTTCTTTAAACAAATTTAGAACAACACCTTTAAACACCCTAAATGCCATATTTGAAAAATTTGTATTTAACAAATGTTTGAGTAATAATGCAATGCATAGATACTAGAAAACTTAAACTAGATCATCAAACAAGAATCCTTTTAATGGGAATATTTATCCCACCACACATACATATAAAAATATAGATGGTAAGAAGAAGTTAGTCTCAGATACTGAAGGTAAGATCATGGGTATTCCTTGGTATTGATGAGAAATTGTCAAGAGGGTTGTTGAGGGTAGTAGTCCTTAACTTTCATGATAAAGAAGAAAGTATATTAGAAACATTTAAATAGATTTCAATGCATGCAAGAAAATAATTGAACCCCATATCTAAACCTAATAACATCAATGGCTAAAAAACCATACAAGTCTTGATTTTTGAGAAAATAAAATATTTATCACAAACAGGAAGCAATAAATTCCAAACCTATTAAACGTATTTAAAGGAAAATATCACTTAGAACATGAACAAGTTGTCAAGAAACCCCAAAAAAGAAAGTGTTTCACTAAATAATTGAGACCAAATATTCCTAACAATCATAATAAAAGGGTGAGATTGAAGCTGTAAATATTTATTATAACCAAAGAAAATAATTACAACAATTTTAAGAAGAAGACTATGCTGATAAATATAATATAAAAGAAAAAGAAGAGAGGTTCTACATGCTGAGTGGTGAATCCAATGATTGATATATTTATTTCTATGTTGAAATGTTCTGCCTAGCCCTGAGAATTTAGCCTCCTTGTTGGAGCTTGAGGTTATGCGATCACCAAACTATGAAAGAGATCAAACCCTATCTATCCATGCATGGGAAACAATATGCTAATGCTCTAGTTATATAGCTTAAGATTATAGGTTTGTTATGCATATGTATACTTTGTTTACACACATAAAGAGGTAGTATTATAAACCTACAATCATAGAATATATTAGTACTACACAATCACATAAAATATTAGTGATATAAAACAATGTCAATCATAACATATAAACATATATATATGTGACTACCAACAAAGAACAATAAAGAAAAGTAGAAATTATAGAGTATTACCAAAAAATGATCTATGTAACAAGAAATATAATACTAGCATGATGTAGCTACGTTGGGGGGCCCTCCCATCCAACTACTTCTCCTACAAAGAAAGTTTCACACTATGCATAGAGACATGAAATGAACATACTCATAAATGGCATCAATCAATTTTTGCGGGGGCTTTCACAAAGCTTGCTATCTTTCTACAGTGCTGCTACAGTGCCGCGCGCTCCACGCGCTATGCTGCTGTCACTCTCTGCTGACTTGGCCTTGCTGTGTCTCATCGTTTGTCTTCACTGATCGACCTCTGGTGAACTTAGTGCGAACCTACTCGTATCTTTCACGCTCTGCAACCTTACATACGACTTCCTCACCTTCCAATGGTCTGGCATCCCTTCGAAAATTTGGTGAACCCCTAATGAACTTCGAGTGAAGATTATGAAACAACTACTACACAACAACACAATTTAAAGCACACAGTACCCATAAGCGGAAAATGAAATAACACTCTTTTATTGAATTTTTAGATATCGATTACACTTGATTTACAGTCTGTTCATACCAGAGATGGACTATGTTCGCATTTACTAGACTGTTGCTACTCAATACTGAGATAGCTTACTGGAGGCTACCTGGCGATTACACAGACTCTGTCTTTGAACATATACTCGAAACACACATATAGACAGACACACTAATGATCTGGCCACTTTAGGTTCCCACCAGTGCTCTCACATTGATGTGCAGGCTTCTCAAATCACCTAAAGACTTGAGTTCTTCTCGTGATGCAAGTAGATCAGACTGAATGTCCACAATTGTAGAGCAGGAGAAGCTCTCGACTCCCAAATCCAAAAGACACAATAACTCTAACTCTCGATGCCCCAAATGAGCCTGAACCCCTTCGTTTTATAGGAAGAAGAGGGGACAAACATCTGACCATCGAACCAACAAGTTGAGTATGAAAGATTCTATCAATCACGAAGATGTGGTTCAATATCCACCAAAAGTCAAAGAAGTGCTCCGAGCCTCGTGACTAAAAAATCTTTCCCCTATTACAAGATTACAATCAATCTTATGGAAAACATATTATCTAAAAAGTGGATGCCTTTTAACTAGTTAAGGCCCATGAGGAAACTGGTCATGAATAATTCTCATGACTAGACAACATAATTACATAGTGGAGCTTTCTGGATAAACCCATGGAAACCTTTTTATGTAGAAGGACTAGCTCTGTCGGATGATTTACCGAGAGCCATGATTCCTAGGAACCTACTTCTAGGATAAATGAGGCCGTCCCATGCCTTTGTATAGATTTACCGAACTATCATACGTTTATTCAGCACATACTGATGCTTTATTTTAGTCATGACTAGCCATTTGTCATGCCTAGCCATAAATTGTTGCAGTATATGGTGATCTAGATAATTCAACAGATCACTTACTGTGGTACAAGGAATATGAAAACAATGAACGAAATTTCTATGGTAGCATTTATCACATGTCATCTGAAAATAACTTTCATAGAAGATTGGATCTATAGCAGTGCAATTTACTCCAAAATCTCTCCACCAGTCACCTAACCATCCTGAAAATTGATTTCTTTGCATGGACCTAATTGATCCAAATTTTAGTTTTGTATAATGGATTTCTTTCTTTCCATCAACATTTAGGAGATACCACCATAATTCTTTGTAACCTGCAAAATTAAAAATAGTGTCAGGAAAAATAAGATTAGGGTTATTTTGTGGCCATAAGATAGGAGAATTTCTGGTGATTGTCCAATCTGTGTTTCTGGTTCTATTGATGACTAAATATCTGTGATAAATATTTCTTTGTCTTCCTCCTTCAGACCAGATCATTGCGATGTCATGGAAATTATTTTGCAATGCCTCTTCTGCTTGATGAGCTATAGCCATACTGATAGTATACACCATATCATGGATCCAGCAATTTCCTTTGGGAAATACTCTTCTTTCAGGCACTAGGTGTAAAATATCTGTATGTGGCTGTAGATCTGCATCTAAGACTTTTGTTTGTCTTAGCTGCCAGGTTGGCTTCCAGTTCTCCTTGTATTCTTCCCAGCTTTGGTCCTCTCTGATAGTTTTGAGAACTTCTTGTTCATTATCTAGGTCCCATTCAGTAACAATAACAAAAACATGTTCTTGTTCTTGTGACTGGGTTTGTATGTATTCTCGGCTGAGAAAATCAGGTAGATAGTTGTCTTCTCCTTTGATGTGTTCCACTTTGAAATCAAAATTTGCAAAAAGGGCTTGCCATCTGGCGAATTTGGCTTCTCCAGGCTTCTTGATATCTTTATTAAGCACCTTCTTAAGGGCAGACGCATCTGTCCTGAGAAGAAATGGTTTATTGACCAGATGGATCTCGAATTTGTTGATGCTATTCCATGCTGCTTTCACCTCTTTTTCTATAGTAGAATATCTTTTCTCAGTGGGGTTCCATGTTCGTGAAGTGAACTGGATCATCTGTTCTTCATTATCTTTTTTCTGTTTTAATATACCCCCCCATCCGATGTTGCTGGTATCGGATTCTACAATATTATAAGCTGCATCAGTAGATATATACAATATGGGAAGGTCTCTGACCTTGTCTTTAATCTTTTGAACTGCTCTAGTATGGAGTGGAGTCCAAGGTTCAGGATTTTTGCGTAGCCTCTGATTTAATAAGATTCTGTCCTTGGCGCAGTCTTGATAGAAATTACTTACGTAATTTAAACAACCAAGAAATCTTTGTAGTTGTGTCTTGTCTATAATGATGTCTAGAAATTTGTTAGAGAATTCCAGAGCATGTTTTTGCAAGGAGATTTGGCCATTGAATATAGTATGGCCAAGAAATTTAATGGAAGCCTAGACTTCGATTTTCTTTTTGCTTAATACAAGACCATTCCTTTTCATTGTATTTACAAAGGTTTGTATATGTTTAAAATGATCTTGCAATTTTTTTGAAAAGATGAGTATATCATCTATATACACAATCAACCAATCGAAGAAGGGTTTAAATATAGAGTCCATCACCTTATAGAACTTGGATGGTGCATGATTTAGGCTGAAAGGAATTACATTCCATTCATAATGTCCGGCTAGGACACTAAAAGCTGTTTTAAATTTATCCTTCTCTGATATAGAAACTTGCCAAAATCCTAATTTCAGATCAAACTTGGAAAATATTTTTGCTCCTACTATTCTACTTATCAGATCTCCTTTGTGGGGAATCAAATATGTATTATCTGCTAGTATTGAGTTCAAAGGCTTATAATTGATGACTAGCCTTGGGATGCCTCTGATTTGTTCTGCTCTTTTATTTACATAGAACCCATAACAATTCCACGGGCTCTCTGATTCTCTGATCAATTTCTTACTCAACAGATTCTTGATTTCTTTTTCGCAGAGATCACAATATTCCTTGTTCATCGGAATTGCCTTACTTTTACATGGCTTACCTATATATTCTATTTTATAGGGCAATTCAACACAATATTGCTTTCTGTGCCAAAAAGCATTTGGATCTTCTGCACAACATTCTTTCTCTATTTGTGCCTTTAATTTTGAAATCTTCTTTTGTATTGTTGGTAAGCTTAGCTATTGTGAGATATGAATGGTGGATTTCAGATCTTTTAGATCTGTTAGCTTTGATTCAGCTTTCTTTAGCTCTTCCATAGTTTGAACCATTGTCGAGACTCATGGAGCTGAGACATATGGTAATTTAATTTTTCTTGGGCCATTCGAGGAGGTAGGAAGAGTAATAAAATATCCACCCATATTCTTTTTTGTTCTAAATGAACCATGTGGTTCAACAGTAGCCAAAAATATGTTACCTAAAATACAATCAACAGGGATGTCAGCAACTGCAAATTTTAATTTTATGCAGTGATTATCAAAGCAGATAGATGCCTTGGGAATTTCATACTTCAGCGTTTTACTTCCCAAGCCAATAACTTTTCTTTCTGCTGTCATCCAATATTTAGCAGGGATCACTTTTGTATTTAAAATATTTACATCTGCTCCATAATCAATAAGAGCAGTCAATTTGAACATCTGTCCCTGTATGCAAATATTTATTTGTACATGATGTTTCCGGTATTTGATGGTGAGTATCCTCATTTCCTAAAATCCTGAAGTAGTATCTTTTCTTCCTTCATAAATCTGTACATTTGGCTTGTAAAATTCTTCTGTAGCATATTCTTCTATAGGATCTGCTTCATCAATGGATTTTCCTTTTTCTAATCTTACAATCTAGGATTTAAGAATAGAAATTTCAGACTTGAGATTGTGAATTTCATGACTTAGCCCCCAAGGTAAGCGCACAAACCTTATCCTGTTGTTGATGTCTTTGGAATGATTTTTCATTCTTTTCATAAGAGGCATCCATGAAGAGTGACTTATTTGAAGAACTTCTGCTGGAAGATTTCATTTGGTCCATGAAGGCTTCCATAAGGTGATTCTTCATTTCTCCTTCTTCCATAGCTCTTATTTGAGACAAGATTTTTATCTCATCTTCTTCTGTTTGTGCCATAAAATTTTTTCTTTGTATTTCTGTGGCTGTATATCTTCATCAGAAGATTCATTAGAAATTTCAGATTCAGAAGAGAAAATACATTTACAATTTTCAGAATCTGAACAATCACAAGCATTTGCATAAAAATTAATGCTTCAACTTCTTCTTTTGAAGTATATACAGAACTAGAACTTTCAACAGATGAGTCAAGCAACTGTTGCTACTGAACTTGGGGGTGTTCTTTGATCACCATATTGGGGCAATGGTCAGTTTTATGATTCCTAGACCCACACCTCATGCAAAGATACTGAGCCTCTGTTTTTGGAGTTTTTAATTTTTGAGTTTGAGGCTGAGATTTCTTGCCTCGATTTCTTTTTGATTATTCACCGACTGGACAGTTATTTGCAGTATGTCCATTTTTTCCACACAACCAACAAGTTAATTTATTCCATTTTTCTTGCTTGGAACTATGCAAGTGAATATCAGAAGGTTTATAATAATGTGTCTTAGGGACATATTTGTAATATCCCTTCCTTTTATGCTGTCGAAAAGATCGGCCTTTCGACTTAAAGTCTTTTCTGGTTGATAAATTATTTTCTTTCTTGGCTCGTTTCTTGATTTTTCTCCTTTTTACTAATGGATCATCAAGAGATAACCCATACTTGCTGCACAATGATTTGCTGTCGGGGAATCTGGACAACTTTTCTAGAGACTTATTAACTTTCGAGCTTGTGCAAAGACCAACCAGAGCTTTAGTAATAATTGAATATATTTGTCCCCATGTGTAAGACTCAAAAGGCATTTGAAAAAATTATTGCATTCTGAGATAGTCAACAAACTTGGAAGGAAGTGCTGCAAGATAAACTTGCTTCCATAACAAATTCTTTGAGTCTTTGACTTCATAGATTCTCTACATCCAATCTCGATGGAAGTCTTCATATTGGGATATTTTATTGCACTTGAGATTCATTAAAATAATCTCATGCTTATCGGCTATTTCAGCCTCAGAACCACACCAGTGTTCAACAATCATGGAGGTCAAGGCTCTAATCATGTTGTTTTGTACTGTCCCATATGAATTATGAATTATATTTCCTTGCTCATCTTTGAGAAGCTGTTCTTCCATCTGTTTAATTAAAGTAGGAGAAGATTCTGTTTCCCACCATTTTGATAGTGTGCCTGTGAAACACTGGATAATTGTTTTGCAGGCTTCTACCTCAGTTTTTCCTCTTAGACACATAAGTTTATATTTGGTAAACATCATGTCTACCATTTTTCTTATCTGGCCGACACTGAGGTTATCTATAGTCCATTCCCTATGAGAATATCTGCTGTACTGACTTTCCAAAGGCTCATATATAGGCATAACTTCTGGCTCTTTTTCCTCTTCCTTAAACATACTTGCTATAGAAATATGTTCACTTGGAGTTTCAACTTTTTCTGGTTCTTGGGATGCAATTTCTTTGGGAAATAAAAAAGGAAACCTGTCAACTGGCTTGACAGGATCCTGAATACGGACACTTGCTTTATGAAAAAAAGAAGAAGGAACTGGTTTTTCTGCTTTGGATATAGATAATTGATTCATCTTTTGTACCAGTTCATTTATCTATCCAGATGTAGAACCAATATGTTCTACCATTTTTTCTTCAACATTCTCTAGCTTTATTAGAGATTCTCTAACATATCCTCTAATTACTGAAGTAGAATTTTGAACATTATTCAAGGAATTATTTACAGAATTTAAAGAAACTTGGACAATATCAAATTGTTCTTTGACCTCTTTGGATTTGGCCATGTTCATTTCAAGACCTTTCACAGCTGTGTTTGTCCAATTCAGCTGTTTAGAAGTTTTATGTATTCTGCCATCAGTACCAAATGCACTGTCATCCTTTAATACTAATGGTATTGCTTTGGTAGAATTTTGTCCTTCTCCAAGCACTATGCCTTTGTATGGAGGAAAAGTTGTAGGTGTTTCAACTTTAAGGCCATCTAGTGCTATCCAAGAATGTTGAGATGAAGTGGATGCATTAGTCATTAAAATCATTTGTTGCTTTCTCTTTTCTAACCAAACATAGAATGAGATCCATGTGTTAGTACAGTCCATGTGGTTTTTCCATTCTTGAGACAATTTTATTTTCTCAGACATAGAATGACTGAAACCAAATTCTTCTGCTTTAGGATTTGTAAAAAGATCCCAATTCAACATGGCTTTCATCCATTTGGCAGGGACTCTATTTTTCAGACATCCATCCATTAAAGTGAAGAATTTGTGCATCTCCATGACTGCTGGCTTTTTGCAGTCATCCGGAACAGAACCAAATCAACAATCTGGTATAAGGCCATTAGCTTGCTCAAGATAACCAAGACCATATCTCGGTTTGGCTGGTCTCATTACTGAAAACATTTGGGTTAACCTCGAATATTCATTTTCCAAAATAGGAATCTCATGCATCATTAAAACATTCTCTAACTCATGAGGAAATGGAATTTCTAAGCACTTAGGATTAGGACATGGATTGATAGAAGTTGTAGGTGGGGCTTCACCAGTCCTAGGATGATGGTTCTCATGGATTACTAAATCTGCAAGCTGGCTTAAAATAACTGGATACTGACACTCTGGACATTTAACTTCTAGGGAAGAAAAATTTACCATCTGGGCTAATTCAAACAATGAAATATGTTTGCAAGTATTTACAAGAGAACTTGTGCAAGTAGTGTCAACAAGTTCAGGATTTCTGTATAATGGTGAACTCCTGCACATTTGATCTGTCCTCTTTCGGTCTATAGTATATCTACGGGGGAAAGATAAGATAGCAGATGAGGACTCTTCTCTGACATGAAATGAACATACTCATAAATGGCATCAATCAATGTTGCATTTCATTTCAATGTCTCCAAAATTAAATATCAAGCTAGAGTTGCAGACAAACCCAATGATTAGATCGACCATGATAGAATTACAAATTAAATTTTTATGAATTCATCTCTCCTCCCTTATGTGATGCAAAGAAGGTGAAATATATAATATTTACATAAGGAAATGAATGAGCAGATAGATCCATAGAATCCCTTGTATTGTACATGGAATACATCATCAGATCATATCCAAAACTATGAAGGAGAAATCCAAATTTATTCCCATCCCTTCTTGGGTTCATATCCAATCCATCGAACTGCAATCAACATTCCTCCATGAATTTTGAAAAATTGGTTCATGCGGACATAGTTACCTTATGTACATCCCCTAATTTTAGGTTTGGTTAACGAATATTTGATCGGCATCCAATGTGCTCCACAATGATCCATGTCCCAATCCAATGAACACTGAAGCATGTTGAGGATGTTGGGAGAAAAACCAATGTCACCATTTCTTTTCTAGATATGTGCAAACATCATGTTTATGTGGGATACCAAAACCCATGATCATTACAAGATCTACTTAAAACCTTCATTAACGACATTAAATATAAATTAATCCTTCTATTATGCGAAAAAAATGGAATAACTGAAAAATAACAACGAATGACCTTCTGAACCTTTCCTAGTCACTTTTTCCTTTTAATGATATAAGAAAGGGAAAATACTTAGTAAAAAATGGGTTTTTGTGAGGTTGAAGAGGGTGGAATGGTAGTAAAATCCATGTCAATTTTGAGCCCTGACATAATTACTTAACATGGTTGAAAATTGTCAAGAATCATTCATTAGCGTACTCCCTAGTTGTGCTTTAGGGGTGGTATTTGATTACGTTGCAGTTAAGAGTTCATAGGGATCTCATCACGACCTTACTTAGGTTGTTATTTTACCTTTTTCCCTACATCATTAGTAATAAAGTTAAGGGTGAAATAAGAACTATTACCTCAAAACGAGAACTCTAGCCCAAAAATGGCAAAAAAACATGAAAAAACAACCCCAAAATGAAAAGTGTATATTCTAAAACGATGTTTTTTTTAGGGTAAATTTTCAACATTTTATTAAAAACCAATTTTTTTTACAAAAAAGATTGAAAAAACACCCTTGAAACAAAAAGTGTTGATGCTGGAATAACAAAAAAAATTGGATTACAATTTTGAGAATTTCTAGCAATGTAATTAAAGATAAAATATTAGGATTTTGAAAAACCATAAAATTCCAACAATTTTCAGACATGATGTTAAAGATAAAATATCATGTCTTAATTTATTATAATTCCAACAATTTTCATCCATCTTGTTAAAGATAAAATATATTGACTCTAAACAACCCTAAAATTGTAATTGTTTTCAACCATAGCATTAAAGATTAAATATCATAAGTCAGAAAAACCCTAATATTTTGACAAATTTTCAACCATAGAATTGAAAACCATAAGTTTTTAACATATTTGAACCATGAAATTATTTACAAATTATATGACTACAACAATTTTTAAAAATGAACAAGTAGATGAAAGTTTCATTATTCCAAGAGTAATTTCTATTTTAAAGGCTAAAGGTATAACTCTTTTGAAATCTGAGCCTAAGACAACTTATCTTATTGCAAGAAAAACCTAAAAATAAACCATCAAAATGAAGTTCCCCCTTTCAATGAGGCACTCAATTTTTAACATTTTTAAAAGTATCTTCTACTGAATGATAACAATAAATAATATCATGGAAATATCACTGTATAATTTAAAATTTGAACATAAATTTCTAATATTTTTTTACTTTTAATAAAAATATGAACAAATGATAACAATAAATAATATCATGGCAATATCACTGTATAATTTAAAATTGAACATCAATTTCTTATATTTTTTTACTTTTAATCAAAATATGAACAAATGATAACAATAAATAATATCATGGCAGTATCACTGCCACAGGGGCTTCACTGGGGGAGCAATATCATACCACATGGGTTCATATTATGGGATATATATTGAGGAAAAAATGACATAATATATTGAGGGATATATAGGGGGTAAAGGGTCTTTATATTGGCAAATATAAAAAATGGAGCTTAAAGTTAATGAAAAAATATAAAGGGGTATAAAAAAAATGTTAATGAAAAAATGGATATTTATAATATCTAGTGAAAGTAGGGGTTTTTTGAATTGGGAAGTTGTATTGGGTCCATATTAGTAGGAGGTTATATAATGTTATTTTTAGAGGGATTTTCCAATATGTAGTCAAATTAAGGGTATTGTTTAATATGCCGCGAACGCACGTGATAGGTTAGAGTTTCACTGAGTGAATTCCCTGTGATCATTGCATAGCTGTAGGAATTTACAGGGTAAGTTCCTTAGATAGAACACCAAAGGACACTGCTAACAAATAGATCACAGATCAGTACACCAATATTCTTGACGTGGTTAAAACCTCAAAGAGGGAAATAGTCCACGCCCTGAGCCAATGCGGCCACTTTAGGAAATTTATTAATGTAAAAGAAAGAAAATTTACATAAGCTTCTCTCATGAACGATCACCTTACAAATGACCCTCCATTCTCTTTAAATAGATATCATGGAGCAATCGGGTGTTAAGCCATCGATCAAGTGTAGGTAATACCGAAGAGAGAATGAACCGTCAGATCACTTCATGTCTAGAACATATCATGACCGTCGGATTGTAAGTTACAAAAAGTACATACTAAAGAAACACACTTTACCTAACTATACACTAGACCAAGTTATACTTAACTATTTCCTATGTGTCGGAATATCCTAACATCCCCCTTAAGAACAACTTGGGATAGGATTGAAGGATTTACAAATATGACACAATAGGAGAAGGAAGGAGGCATTAAAGCCTATCCCCCCTTAGTGAAAAATTCTTGAACTCCAACCATAAATCGAAGTTTATTAAACTTCACCTCTATGAGAGCCTTTGTAAAGATGTCTGCAACTTGATCATTAGTTGAACAATATTGCACTTTAAGAACATGGTCATGAATGAGCTTTTTGATGAAGTGAATGTGTAGTTCAATGTGTTTTCTGCGCTGATGTTGGACTAGATATTTTCATAGTTTAATGGTACTTTGATTATCACACCAAAGTGTAGTCAGATGCTGCTGCTGAAAGCCAAACTTTGACAGGATCTGACGAAGCCATAGGGCTTCCTTACTAGCTTCTATAGTGCCACGATACTCTACTTCTGCTAAAGAAAGAGAAATGACACTTTGTTTGTTACAAGCCCATGTAATAGGTCCAGAACCAAGAGTGAAGACATAACCTACAGTAGACTTTTGATCATCAGGGTCACCAGCCCAATCGGAATCAGTGAAACCAACCAATAGTGGAGATGCTTCTGCACTGTAATGAATCCCAAGCTGAACTATACCTTGAAGATAATGAAGTACTCTTTTAGTTACTTTCCAATGACTTTCATGTGGGTTTTGCATAAAATGAGCAATAAGGCCAACAACGAAGGAAAGGTTAAGATGGGTATGGGTTAGATACAAAAGTTTTCCTACAAGGTGACGGTATAAGGTAGCATCAACTTCAGGGGAAGTACAAGTGACTGAAAGTTTGGCTCCAGAATGAAAGGGAGAAGGCTCTAGCTTATAGTGTTCCATGTGAAAGTGGCATAGAAGATCACAGGCATGCTTGGACTGGGAAAGGGAAATACCTTGCTTGGATTGCAAGACTTGAAGACCACGAAAATAATGCAAGTGTCCTAAGTCTGTCATTTCAAATTGATTTTTAAGGCTGGACTTCACATGGTTTATAAGGTTGGGATCACTACCAATAAGGATAAGATTATCAACATAAAGAACACGAATGATAAGAGACTTACCCACTTTCTTGGTGTAGACAGTATTGTCAGAATGACACCTAGAAAAGCGAGTATCTAAAAGAAAGCTATCTATTTTGGCATTCCAAGCCCGAGGGACTTTCTTGAGACCATAAAGGGATTTATAAGCTGAAATACAGGGTTGGAGTCTGTTTTTATAAAGCTAGGAGGTTGTTCCATATATATTTATTCATGCAAGTCCCTATGTAAGAATGCAGATTTAACATCCATCTGATGGAGTTCCCATTTGAAAGAGGCATCAAGGGAAATAACAAGGCAGATAATGTTCATTTTTGCAACAAGGAAGAAGGTTTCAGTATAGTCAATGCCTTAAACTTGTGAAAAACCCTTAGCAACAAGACGAGCTTTATGT
Organism: Pinus tabuliformis; assembly: GCA_031772625.1. NCBI lineage: Eukaryota > Viridiplantae > Streptophyta > Pinopsida > Pinales > Pinaceae > Pinus > Pinus tabuliformis. The sequence continues at coordinate 255,373,601 of CM062805.1, forward strand.
TTATCAACTTTTCCATCTGGTCCAAACTTGGTTCTGTAAACCCATTTGCATCTAAAAAGTTTTCATCCCTTTGGAAGAGGAACGAGATCCCATGTATCATTTGCCAATAATGAACGATATTCTTCATTCATAGCTATGTCTCAATATGGATGGCTTGAAGCTTCTGCAAAAGTGTCAGGATCATAATTCACTGAAGCTAACTGAGAACTTGTACGTTGTTGATCTGTAGGATCACCTGCAAGAGCACCTGCTACATCTCGAGTAGCACGAACCCATTTTGGAAGCTGAGGAGTTGAAGGAGGATCCAAAGAAGATGGGTGAGGATTATCATCCTCATTGTCATCATCTGAAGAAGAAATATTTTCAGAAGTAGAAGGGATAGAGAGAGGTGGCACATCCGCCAAACTAGGCTTGTAGGCTGATATATTTTCAACAAAATTTACATCTCTTCTAGTGATAAATTTTTGGATTTAGGTGGAAGAAGTCTATATCCTTTGACATCTTTAGAATATCCAACAAAATACATTTTTCACTCTTAGGTTCTAAGGCTTTATGTTTCTCATCGGGAATATGGGCCCATGCTTCACTTCCAAAAACATGAAAGTGACCTACATCTGGTTTAATTGAGCTCCATGCTTCTTCTGGAGTGATATTCTTTAAAACCTTACTAGGAGTTTGATTTACTATGTAATTTGCATAGTTAATTGCTTCTACCCAAAAATTAAGCCCTTTAGATTGAAGCATACAATTAGCCATTTCCTTTAAGGTGCGATTCCTCCTTTCAGCTACACAATTTTGTTGTGGAGTATATGGAAGAGTATGTTGCAATTGAATTCCATGCTCAAAGAAAAACTTAATGAATTTGTTGTTAACATATTCTCGCCATTATCAGATCTTATGTTAGGCCTAGTGATTACCCCATTACTATTGTAGTTATATCCCTTATTAATATTGTTGTGCCCCTATTGTCCCCATATTGTTATTACTGTGCCCCATAGAATCCCTCTATTGTTATTTTGTGCCTTTATATTATTATTGTTAGGTTGGCTAGGTTATATTCTGACTCCTTAGACTCCTATATATAGAAAGGAGGTTTTGTCATTTGAATCATCAAAGAATCATTCATTTGTGCAATGTAAAGAGGTTTCACCCTCGAAGAGGCTGAATTATAAGGCGTTGATCTATCTTTTCTATCTTTTTGTGAGCTGGTTTCATAACATTTGGTATGAGAGGTTTAGATTCTAGGGTTTTGCTACTCCAAATAGGTCATCGTGGCATTGTCGCTATAACTTTTTTTTCTGCGACGTTTCAAAAGCGAAAAAAAAAAATCCATTTGATACGAAATCATAGTGAACCTTGGGTCCAAATTTAAGAGCTTTTTGTGCTATATTAACGGAGATATGATCTAAGGAAGTTGGTCTTTTTGCAGACTCCTGAATTACATTCCAAATAGGTGACCTAGGGAAAATCGTCATAACTTTCTCTTTGAGCATCAGATTGAAGTTTCGTAAGAAGGTACAGAAAGAGGACGGACTGTAGTTTCTTGTATATATTTTCTAGAGCCAAAGGTCGAAACAGGGACATGTGGCATGTCGTACAAGTTCGCTCTACTGAACTAGTCTATAATCAGGTCACTGTGGGAGATTTGGCATAACTCTTCCTTGGAGAATCCAATTTGGATCAGACTGGTGGCATTGGAAAGACGACATAGAGGGCTACTGTAGGTTGAAATTTTAGAATTGGATGATCCAAAATTATGGAGACACATTAGAGGAAATATCGAGCTCCTACAAAGTGAAAAAAGGTGTGTAGATTTCTTTTAATTTTTGCTTAAGCTTGGTTTGAAAAATTATTTTGAAGGAATTCAAAGGGCATAGTAGAGCATTATTATCGGTCACTGATGCCCCAAGGAAAGAAAATGCAAACACCTAGTAAGCAACCTTAAAGCTCTAGCATGACACATAAAGAAGAGGAAGAAATGCTACATGATATATCAAAATTACAAGACCAAGTGCAACAAATGTCACTCTCACAAAAGCTAACAGAAGCTAAGATAAATGGTGTGGAATCTAAGATAAAGGGCGTGGAAGCTAAGAAGAATTGTGTGGAAGCTAATATGGATGATTTGAAGATAGATTTGAAGAGAGACATGGCAGATTTGAAGATAGACATGGCAGATTTGAAGACAGATTTGACAAATTTTCTACAAGAAATACTTACAAATGGTGAAAGGGTAGTAAAGGAAACTCATGATGCGAACAAAAGAAATGTTAATCATGATTTAATAGACTCTAATGTTGGATTGAAGATCCACCATATTCCAAAAATCGATATGAGGAAGTTTGATGGCAAGGATCCCGCAACATGGATATTACAGATGGAGCAATTTTTCGATCTCAATAATGTGCAAAACACACAAAAGGTATGTATTGAAACTTTATATTTGGAACCAAATAAGTTTGTATCATATCAATGGCTTTGCTCTCGTAAACAAATTATCACTTGGGCAATTTTTACGGAAGAATTGATAGCACATTATGAGGATACAAAAAGCAACACTATTTTTAGCCAATTGATAAGTATCAAACAAAAGGGTTCAATAATGGAGCACATTGAAGAGTTCCAAAAATTGAACATAAGGGTAAAAAATATTCTAGAGGAGCATAGGATTGATGTGTTCATAGGGACTTTAAAGGATAATATCCAACATGATGTTCTCCTTTGGGAACCTGATTCATTAGAGAAGGCATTCAAGTTAGCAAGAAAAATGGAAAGAAAAATTATGGCAACCAGGAAGCATACCACTCACATCTATAAAGATGGAAGTGTTGTTGCCTCTAGTCTTCCACAACCTACAAGGTTGACACCACAACAATTGGAAGAAAAAGAGCAAAAGGGATTTGTTACAGTTGTGATAGCAAATACACTAAAGGTCATAAGTGTGCTGAGAAGAAATTATTCTACATAGATTGTGAAGAGGAAGAAGAAAAGGACCAAGAAAGATCAAAAGAAAAGGATATACTCGAGGAACAAAGCCTAGATAAAGAAGAAATGAATCTGACCATATCTTGTAATGCATTGGCAGGAATTACCACTCCTCAAACCATTAAGATAGAAGGACAAATCAAGAAGAAAAAGGTAATAGTGTTGATTGATTCAGGAAGTACCCATAATTTTATTCATTGTAAGGTAGCAAAAGAATTGAAATGCTTCCTATATCCAGCACCAGAGTGTCAAGTGATGGTTGCAAATGGAGGAATAATAAATTGCTCTGGAAAGTGCCATAATATCAAGCTATCCATGGGAGAATATGTATTGACTAGCCCAATGCTTTCCATTCTAATGGGAGGTGCTGATGTTGTACTAGGAGTCCAATGGCTACAATTCTTGGGTACAATAGCTTTTAATTTTCAAGAACTTTTCATGAAATTTTCTGCGGAAGGAAAAGAATTTGAATTAAGGCGTATTGCAGGGAAACCGGGAAAGATAATCAACTCTAATGGTATGACAAAGCTTCTAAAAAAGGAACAAAGAGGTGTAATTGCACAATTTTGTTCGCTAGATGTTTCCACATTGAAATCATCTATTTCTCCAGATCTCCAAAAAGTCTTGGAAAATCATTCCAAGGTATTTGAGACTCCCAAAGGTATCCCACCTATTTGTGATCATGATCATACTATTCATCTGATTCCAGGAAGTGTTCCTCCAAACATCAAGCCATACAGATATCCCTATGCCCAAAAGAGTGAAATTGAACGTATGGTTCCAGAAATGCTAGAGGCTGGTATAACTCAACCTAGTCAAATTTCTTTCTCTGCTCCAACAGTATTGGTGCACAAGAAGGATGGATCATGGTGCATGTGTCTGGATTATAGGGAGTTCAACAAGATCACTATTAAAGATAAGTTTTCCATTCTTGTCATTTATGAATTACTGGATGAATTGCATGGATCAATTTACTTCACCAAGTTGGATCTTTGTTCAGGATATCATCAAATCAAAATGAAGGCTGAAGACATTCTGAAAACAACATTTAGAACTCATGAGGGTCAATATGAATTTTTGGTCATGCCTTTTGGCCTTACCAATGCACCTTCTACATTTCAAGGTTTGATGAATTCCATTTTCAAACCCTTCCTTAGAAAATTTGTGTTAGTATTTTTTGATGATATACTAATCTACAACAAGTCTTGGAAGGATCATGTTGAACATGTTGACAGGGTGCTACAACTATTGGAGGAGAAACAATTATATGCAAAAAGATCCAAATGTTTCTTTGGAGTACAAGAGGTGGAATATTTGGGTCATATTGTATCTCATGAAGGAGTTAAGGTAGACCCTAGCAAAATTAAAGCCATTAAGGAATTGAAAATCCCCACATCCATAAAGCATTTGCGAGGATTTCTCGAGTTGACAGGGTATTATCGCAAGTTTGTTAAAAATTATGGGAGAATAGCAGCACCTCTAACAACATTATTGAAGAAAGATGCATTTTCATGGACTCCAGATGCAACAAAGGCCTTTGAACATCTTAAAGAGGAAATGTGCCAAGCACCGGTCTTAGCTACACCGGACTTCACAAAAACCTTTATTGTGGAATGTGATGTTTCAGGAAATGGAATTGGTGCTGTTTTAATGCAAGATGAAAGACCCATTGCTTTTGAAAGTTGTCCAATCAAGGGAAAGTTTTTACACAAAGCCATTTATGAGAAGGAAATGTTGGCAATACTCCATGCACTAAAGAAATGGTGACCCTACCTAATGGGAAAACACTTCAAGGTAAAATCGGATCATGATAGCCTTAAATACTTTTTAGAACAAAGGTTATCCTCCGAAGAGCAACAAAGGTGGGTCACAAAGATGTTGAGTTATGACTTTGAAATCATCTACAAAAAAGGGAAGCAAAATGTGGTGGTATATGCACTCTCAAGAAAGGATTAGGATGTGGAAGCATTGTTGTGCACCATTTCTATTATCCAACCAGATTGGATAAAGGAAGCAAGGGAGGAATGGAAGAATGATGAAGAAGTGTGGGCACTTATTCAAAAGTTACAACAAGATTCTAGTACATCTGATTCATTTAGCTGGAAAAATGATTCGTTATGGTACAAAGATCGCTTATACCTCTGTAAAAATTCCCAACTCAAACAAAAGATTCTTATGGAATTGCACACTTCTCCCTTAGGAGGGCACTCAAGAATTTTAAAAACTTACCACAGGTTTAAGAAGGAATTCTTTTGGGATGGCCTTAAATCGGATATTCAAAATTATGTGGTAGAATGTTTGGTTTGCCAACAAAATAAAGTTGAAACAATTAATACCCCGGGTCTATTACAACCTTTATCCATTCCAAGCCAACGTTGGGAGGAGGTTTCAATGGATTTTATCACAGGTTTACCCAAGTTAGAGGGAAAGAGTGTCATCATGGTGGTAGTTGACAGACTTACCAAGTATGCTTGTGCATTATCACATCCATTTAAAGCCAGTATAGTTTCTACTGCATTTATGGAAACAATTCAAAATCTACATGGAAACCCAAAGATTATTGTAAGTGACAGAGATCCCATTTTCACTAGAAATTTTTGGATAGAATTATTTTCTTGTCTCGGTACTTAGTTAGCTCATAGCTCATATTATCATCCTCAATCTGATGGGAAAACTGAGATAGTAAACAAATATTTGGAAGGATATCTTCGTTGGTTTGTATCTGATAAACAAACACAATGGGTCAAACGGTTGCCTCTTGCTGAATGGTGGTATAACGCTTCCTTCCATACAGCAACAAAAATGACCCCATTTATGGCACTTTAAGGATATTAGATACCATCCATCACATCATATTTAAGAGAAAATTCTAAGGTTCAAGCAGTGGAACATCACATCGAGCATCAAAAACAAGTCCTGCAACTCTTAAAGGATAACCTCATGTTGGCGTAGAATAGAATGAAACAACAGTCAGATCAACATCGCAGTGAAAGAAGTTTTGATGTAGGTGATTGGGTATTCCTACGACTACAATGATATAAACAAATGTCCCTCAAGCAAGCTAAGAAGGATAGTAAATTATCACCAAAGTATTACGGTCTGTACAAGGTGTTGCAAAAGATTGGTACTATGGCATGAAAATTGGAGCTTCCTGTAGCTTCTCGAGTGCACCCAGTTTTCCATGTTTCATGTTTAAAGAAGGTTATAGGCCACAAGCTCCCAGTTCAAACAATATTGCTAAAACTTGATGACTAAGAAAAATTATATTGGAACCGGAAGTAGTCACTGAAACAAGAACTCAACAGCTACGAAATCGATCAATTTTGGAGTATCTCATCAAGTGGAAGAACTTATCCACTGAAAATTCCACATGGGAGGATGAGAATTTTATACAGAAGCATCCAGAACTACTCAAGCGTTGAGGACAACACTTTTTTGAAGGAGAGGGGTATGTTAGGTCCTTATAATAGTAGTGATTACCCCTTTATTATTGTAGTTATATCCCTTATTAATATTGTTGTGCCCCTATTGTCCCCATATTGTTATTACTGTGCCCCATAAAATCCCTCTATTGTTATTTTTGTGCATTTATATTATTATTGTTAGGTTGGCTGGGTTATATTGTGACTCCTTAGACTCCTATATATAGAAAGGAGGTTTTTTCATTTGAATCATCAAAGGATCATTCATTTGTGTAATTTAAAGGAGGTTGTCCCCTCGAAGAGGTTGAATTCTAAGGCGTTGATCTATCTTTTCTATCTTTTTGTGAGCTTTTTTCATAACATCTTAGCTTAAGAATTTGATGTCTAGAGTGTTTCTCAACAAAGGCCTTAAAGGCCAAGAACATGTTAAAGACTTCACTCTTGATTTTTAAGAAGCATACCCAAGTGCATCTGGAGAAATCATAAATGAAAGTTAAGAAATACTTGTAGCCAGAGAATGAAACAACTGGAAGTGGACCACATAAATCACTGTGCACAAGCTGTAAAGGGACTGAGGCGTGCCAAGAGGCATGTTTTTGAAAACTATCTTGATGATGATTTTAGAGTACACATCCAGAACAAATGCCATCTCTATAAGATACCATAGGAAGACCTGTCATCATATTTTCCTTAGATTTTGAAGGGAGTGATAGCTTAAGTGACCAAATCACTCATGCCAAAGTTTTCTCACTTCATCATTATGAGCAACAAATACCGAGGGAAGAGTTGATGACCCAAAGTTTTTAAACTTATATAACCTTGTAGAATCATTGTAGAGCCTCTACTTTACACTTGATTATCCACCATTACCTACAGTTTTCCCTCATTCATCTCTCACTTTTGCCTCATTTTCCTTGCAAACCAACCCAGATCATTACATTATATGACTTTAAGCATGATTAAGGAATTTTGATAATGTGTGACTATTTTGTTTAGATTTTGACATATTTACAGGCATTCCGCAGCCATCTGCTGATTCCGCAGCCATCTGATGATCCCGCAACCTTTTTGTTAATCTCAAGGTTCCACGTGTCATTTTGCCAAATGAGCCACATGGGCACTTAAGAATCAAGGTGCTCGAGGTTCCTGTGCTATTTGTTCAGCCATCCACGTCATCTGTACCTCCGGTCAACGGGGGTCAAGTTACGGTCAACAAAGGTAGCTTAACGGTGATGCGTAAGCTGTTGGGTCACGTCAGTTCAAACGGTGACTTGTCCGTGTTACGCGGGTTGTGGGGGACATAATCCAACTCTAGATTCAATGCCCATAATGACCAGAACCTCCAGCTCATCCACGCAGGCTTATGACGTGTTATTGAACCTTAATTACGCATGACAGTTAGTTTATTTTTCAGTTTTAGCTGTACGCATTAGGCCATCTTTCAGATGCCTATAAAAACTTGCGTCTGCGTACGCTTATGTTACTTTTTAGTTGCTGTGTTTTATGAACTCGTTATCATTTTAGTGCATTCCAAAACTCTGTTTTAATAGTGCTGTTATAGCACTCTTGACTGTAATTTTCTGCACATGGAGTAATAGAAGCAGTGCTGTTCTGAAGTTTTCAATACCTTGAGTCTTCTTTGGGTTATATGAATGGAGGGCCCCTGTTCATGTTAGCCTTGTATAGTATTTTATGTTCAGCATTTCCTTATTTCCATTCAGCATTTCCTTTTCTTGACACATGTACAACGTAATTTACTTTCATGTTATTTCATTTCCAGCCTTTATTTTAAGCTGATCAGCATTGTTCTTTTGCAGGTTTTTAACCCGGGATTGCTTGTGTGTTTGTGTATTTGCTTTATATCTAGTGGTAGTTTCAGTTGACAGATTCAAAGTTGCTGCCTTTACTTTATTTTCATAGCTGATTTTTAGTTTTATTTCTCAAATCTGTCTGCTAACATATGAATGGTCTCTTTATTATAAATTGTCTATCTTTTAGAGATCAGAATACTAATAACTTGCAGCTGGCTTTGGGTACTTTTTAGACTAATCTTTAACTACTTTCTAATCGTGCTTTACACAGTACTATGTGTTAGAGGCAGAGAGTTAGAAAGAGCAAAACATTATAACTAGTCTTTAAAGTAGATTTTTCTCATTTTTTATCATTTCTTAGACTTATCTTTAGCTACTTCCTAATTGTGTCTTACACAGTACTATGTGTTAGAGGCAGAGAGTTAGGAAGAGATAAACATTATCATTGGTCTTTTAAGTGATTTTCTTACCTTTTATTTGCAGCAGCATGAATGGTGTCTAATGCCATTAGAAAGTGGTTCTTTGCTTTCAGTTCATTTTAATTTATTTATTTCCTTCAAGCTTTTCCTTTTCAGCAAGTAGTTAGAAACCACTAATCACACACCTTCACTCATCTAGAATTCACCTTACACACACCATCACTCATCTGTTTATAAATACATCACTCCATCTTAGGAAGATAAATTAACCACAAACAACACCCCAAACGACAAAAAGCCCTAAGAGGTTGCTTAAGTACATATAGTACACCTTCACTTCATCAGCTTACGAGCCCCGGGTTGACAATTAATGACATCAATTTAGGAACACTAAATTGACTAAACATTTTGGCACCGTCGCCGGGGAAGTGAAATTAAGTAGCCATATTCTTAGAAAAAAAAAAACATAAAAATTTCAAGGAAAGAAGTTGATAACCTATCAAAGTATGCTCTCCTCTTGCACTGCAAGGTGATCTGGAGGATCAGAAAAGAGAAAGTTATTAACTCGGTAGTTTCTTGAGTATGCTCTCTTCTTGCACCTAGAGTGAACTGGAAGATCAGAAAAAGAACTATTAACTTGACTTGAAGAAAAAATAATAAAAAATGACATGCATAGAGCTAGAGATTCTAGAGGAAGGTTTTTAGCTAGAGCTCGAAGTTAAATTTTTACAAGTCCATCTGCTTCAAGGGATAGACAAGAGACACCCCGCTTATCTCCAACCGAAACTCCTAGTCCTAGAATTCCTGGAATCCAAGAGCCAAGAGTTGACTCTCCTGCACCTTCTATTGAGTTTGAACCAGGAAGAGACTCTTCTCTTTCTCCTACAGAAAGACCAATTGTAATTGAGGAATTGGAATCATCTGAAGAAGAAGGAGAAATCTCTTCTCATTCACCTTTTGTAGAGGAACCAGAAGATTTTGAAATCCCTAGGAGAATCATCATGGCAGAAGAAGAAGGAGGTGGTAGGGGTAGAGGTAGAGGTAGAGGAGGAGGAGGAAACAACAATAACAATTAATGACATCAATTTAGGAACACTAAATTGACTAAACAATCATCAGCAATGCCAACAGCTAAAATCTGTCTAGGATCTCTTAGGTCTTTAATTACAACATCATGAGGTGAAAATTCAACGGTTTTACCTTCACTTGAATGAATTATCTGATATATAGATAGAAGGTTGTAGGATAAGGTAGGAACACATAATACATCATTAACTTGAACATTGTCTAGATGAATAGTTCCAGTCCCTACAACACTAAGAGATCTATCATCACCAACATATATATTTTTGGTGTTACAATCATTTAAAGAAGAAAACATGGCTTTTTTTTGGCCATGGGATAAGAAGCTCCAGAATTAATGAGCCACTCATGAGAATGAGAAGACGAAGATACATTTAGTGCGTAACCAGGCCGAGATGCTTGACAACCACATGCAAAAAGTGCTATTCCTGAAGATGAAGTTGAAGTTGAAGAGTGCTCCAAATGGATGTTATGCTTCTTCTTTGCTGCTTCCAAGGCTTTCATCTTTTTAAAGAATTTGGATTCTAAGTGACCATCATGATTAAAAAAGTTGCAATGTCTATCAGTCTTCTTCCCCTTGTTTTTATTTTCCTTATCATTTTTGTTGAATTTATTTTTCATTTTGAAACTGAAATTGCTTAGGACCCTTGTTTGGTTTAGGACCATTCTTTTTAGGATGTTTCTTCTTAGGACCCTTCGAATTTAGTTGTTGCTGGGCAACTAAGGCTTTCTTAGAAGAATTTCCAATATTAAGAAGACCAAGGCGTAAGAATTTTTCTTGTTCTCTTATTAAAGAATCAAGAAAGACATCAAAAGAGGGGGACTTGTAGTCTTGTCCTCGAGAAATAAAGGCTTCTCTTGTAGAATGGAAGGTGGAAACAAATAGAGAGTAGGTTAGTGCCAACTTAGTATGAATGAAATAGATAAGGCTACCATCTTCTTTCTTAACCTTAACACCTTCCAAGAGAAGTCTAAGGGTCTTGAACTTGGACAAAAAATATTCAATGGAAGAAAAATTATTGGGGTCCAACATAAGCAACTCATTTTCGATTTGTTGAGCTCTAATTTCATATTTAATTCCAAAAAATTTATTGAGTTATTCCATTGCTTCATTAGGGGTATCAAGTTATATGATATGGAATCTAAGGTCTAAAGAAATAGACATCCCTATCAACCCACATGCTTGATCTTGCCTATTTTCCCATTTGGCTCTCTTATCTTCATCTTTAGGTTTAGCCTCTTAGCCTGAGGCTATTCTATAAAGACCATTTACTTCTAAGTAAATCCTCAATGTAGGAAAACCATTGGAAGTAGTTGTTGTTGTCAAGAATAAATTGGCATGGAATTTCCATTTTAAGAGAAAATGAAGCTATAGATGTTGAAACTAAATGTTCCAATGGAAAGATATTAAAAAATTAGGGCGATTAAAAAAAATCAGCTCTGTAAACGGGTTCCGGATGAAGAAGTTATGGCTTTTTGAAGAAAAGTTGTTGAAGATGCCGACGAAGTACGTGAATGTGCGAAAGTGATTCATAATGTTATATTTTTTAAAAAATCCCCTCTCCCTCTGCCCCCCTTCCAAACTTAATCTAATTAACTCTCTTTTAAAAAAAAAAAATTATGTGACCCATTTTCATAAATATGTGAAAGTCACTTTTACAATAGTACAAATTATAACTTAAATAAAAGATAAAAGAGACTTTAGAATTATAAGTGACTCACTTTTTATAATGGGTGAGAACACTTTTACATAAAGTAACTTTAAAACATAAGTTACATGTGTTTTTTGAAAAAGTAACTCAACAAAAAGAATGACTTGAATAGAAGACCTCTATTCTCATAAAGTAACTTTAGACCAAGTGAGCTAGTTTAAAAGGTTAGTAATTTTTGGAAAAAATGAAGGGGTTTTGTTTTGTTTTTTTCTGTTTTTTTTTTAGTCACTGGAGCTTTGGAGTGCGTGCTTACTTGAAAAAACCTTGTTTACCTACAAAACAAAAAACCACACAACCCAAAATGGACATGCAAAAAAAACCAAACCTTATGGCTTGAAGTTAGATTTGGCCGGAAACTAAATATTTTCCTCACTGTTTCTGATTTTCCAAATTCACACTAAGGCATGACGGAAGAGAGCATACACATGAGAAAAATCATTCCTTTCTGTTTTCGATTTGCCTAGATCGCACAGAGTCGTGAGGCAAAAAGCATACAGAGAAATGAAGGGTATGGATCTAGTGATAAAAAACAGAGAGATAAATAAGCTAAAATAAACAGAGAGATAAATGACTAAAACTACAAATAAAGATTGTATACCTCCAAATCTTAAAATTTACATAGCTAGGGATACCAGAAACCTTTTCGTGTGAAACAAAAGGGGTTCCTCACTGGTGTTAGCCTCCTGCTGCAACAGGTATTCATTTTTCATGATTGACATTTTTACATGCCAAATATGTCATACTTTGCTGGTTGCAATGTTCCATATTTCCAGAACAGACCAAACAAGATGCCATGAAAGTGTCATGGTCTGAATGCCACTGCTGTATTCCATTTTTGGTAAGATTTTCAGTTAAGGGAAGGCCAAACAGCTAAATCTTGGTCTCCCTAGATTTCAATTTCCTGTTGTAGAATATAGAGAATGTATCTGTCCAAACAGCTAAATCTTGGCAGATTTGTAGATAAGTAGAGAATCAAAGGGACCCAACTGTTTAATCTGGGCCCTGGCAGAAATAAGTGTAAATTTGGATAGGAAAAATTGTAAAGCTGGGTCTGCAAGTCTAAATGCACCCACCCATAAAAGAAGAAAAAATGTTAGAAAAGTAGGCTGGGTAGGTAGCTGTGTGGTTGCAGAATGATAATTTGTGATCAGTTTTGTGGTACAAAGTATTTTATCTTTTTAGATCACAATACAGGCAGTTTTTATGCAAAAGGGCTCAAAGGTGAACATCACTAACTCCCATTTCTTCTAAATTCCCCAAAGCCACTTACTAACTTCCCAAAGAGGTCAAGATCTGCTTGCCTCTTAGTCTCATCATACTCCATATCAGTTGCCTTGGTGAAGATCTGCTTCACTCAAGGATCTCAGTTCTCTACAAGTTCTTTTTCCCAAATTTAGCCTAAGGTCCCTGACCCTAGCGCTTGCTGGTCACCTTCATATTAACTACTAACAGTATTATATAAATCCCTATCAGTTTTCCCATTCCCCTATTAAAATCATGTATATAAAACTCCCTTATGTAAATACTCCCTCCCGGGCATTATAGCCATAATTCTACTGAGTCCGGGAAATCACAGTCCATCTGGGGCTGTCTTTAGCCCATCCGAGTCATTAAGGAGCTAGTTTGACATCTGGTCAGCTAGTAACCTCTCCCCTAGCCCAAAAACCCCTCAAAAACCTTAAAAAACCCATATTCCACCCTTGTCCCTAAGTCCGAATGTAAATATATTAACCCGCGCCTTTTTAACACATAAAAACCCCATTCCCTAAGTCTAAACCCGCCGCCGCAAATAATTAAAAAGGGAATATTCCTGCGCATATGTCGCCCCTTATCCCTCCGTCATATCGCACTCCCCGCCAACCATTGGATCACCCGCCCCACAGATCAACGGTGGGCGGGCCGTCCCATCCCCGACCTGCCCGACGTTTAGCGTCCGGGAGATGGGCGGTATTGCCGCCGTACCTCCCGCCACGCGTCAAGCGTTGGGCTGTGGCGGAGCCCTCTCCCCTAAAACCACCTTTATCCATAAGCGGTGCGCCCAAAACTGGAAACCGCCCCTGCTTACGTCACCCCCCTGCCTAGTCACTATGTCGAGTCACCTGCCTGTGTGGCCTCCTGCCACATCACTGCCACGTATCCCTGCCACCGTACCTGCCACGTCACCATCCGTACATGATGACGTCATGCTGACGTCATCCCGCCACGTCGTCCTGCTGACGTCACCCGCCGTACAATGTCACATCATGCTGACATCATCAGCACGTTTTTGGCGCGAAGGGCAAAAAATCGCACTTCGGAGCCCCGGAATCCGATTCTGAGGCAGTTTTTGATTTTTTTGGGCCTGAATGGGGAATCTTTTCATTCTGCGGCCCCCGATAAGCCCGAAAGGCGCCGAATGACCCATTTTTCTTCGCGAAGCTTGCCAGAAGGAGCAGAAAATAGTTTTGAAAGAAACAGAGGCCGAACAGTGGCCATTTAGTTGTGAATAAGACCCACAGTACCTCAGAACAACATCAATTTATTGCCAAAGGGTATCAGAGGAAGAAGGAGAGCCAAAGAGTATCAGCTGAAGATTTTTTAGGGGCCCGAAGCACTTAAACATTGATGAGCCCCCCAGAAAGTCAAATCAAGAGGAGTAAGCCCATCCTAGCTCTCAAATCACAGTCAGAGGCATTTAAAACCGCCGAACAGCAAGGGTGCAAATACCAATGCACAGTTATGACAGATGAAAAGTATAGAACCACCAGGACAGATATTAACTCATTTTGATACAGCTGCCCCAGCAAAGATCAAAGATATTTTCTGGCATTTATTTCTCGATAGGATTAGGTTAAAGTAATCAATTTTCTGTCTGACCTGTTAGGTTGGCTGATAATTTTGGATAAATCTTCCCTATATATACCACCCTCTGTTTTGTTTAAAGGGTCGGTTGGTTGATAGTTTTTTCAGGGAAGACTCGCACTGTATACCTGATATGTTTTCTGTAATCAAAGACTGTTGGAAAGCTTGGAGGAAAGACTGTCTGCTCTGTGTTTAATGGTTTGAAGAAGTGAATTTGGAATTCATGTGCTGCAACATGACTCAATAAGTTTTCCTATCTCTGTTTTTTCCATTGATATACCGTCTAAATAGCAGAAAGAAAGAATAGTCTAGAATTGGTTTAATTGCCCTCTATGCTCATTTTCTGCTGTTTCTTTATGTTTTCCTCTGGATCAGTCATGAATATGAATTCCCTTCGGCTCATATTTCCCCTAATCCATTCATCTTTGACAGTTGTCTAGGAATTATTAACTGCTCCTAGATAGAGCTCATTCACCTTCCCCCTTTAAGCATAGTGAGAGATTCTTTGTTGCCTCTCATTCCTTATCCCTCATTCCATCCTTTTAAGCTTTAAGTGTTGTTTCATGAGCAGCTACCTTGCTCCTTATTTCTCTTGTGACCAAGAAAACGCACCAGCAGTCCGACTCCTTGACTCCACGCCCAATGGTTTGAAGCTTACCAGATTATGTTTTACCTCTCTACCTGAAAACATCATCCTTCCCACCAAAAAACAAAACAAAACCCTTGGACTCGATAACTAGCCTGAAATCATTTTAAACAAAGCTAAATCATAAAGAGAGAGCCCTCTCTGATTGCAGGTTGACTAGAACCTGTAGTCCAAAGTTGGTCTGTGGTTACCTCGGCCGTATCCTTTTCCGGAGCTTAAGGACAACCTGAGTGATAACATAATGACGTCTCCACTGGGGATCTTCCTCAGATAGTTTCACAAAGAAAGTTGGAAAGCTCCACTGGGAAGAACCAAACCTTCACAACCATTTTTCAAGTCTAGTTCTGATCTTTGATGGTGGACAGAGATCAGGCACTCAAAGTTAATACATCCACCTGGTGACTCCACATCATCCTCATAATAAAGACTCCACCGGAGAGATGAACCCAAAAGAAATTTATGAGCAGATCAGGCTTTTGACCTGGATTATGATCCAAGAGGTCATGTTCTTTCTCTTCCATAAAATTTTGCTGTACATATTGTTTAAATTCAACTTTTATGATTTTCCTTTTGAAAATGCTGAAGAAAACCCTCCTTGCACATTAGAACAACAGCCTCTAAATGCTGCTGATGCTCACCTTATAGTCAAGGGGGACACTATTGTCAAATCAAATCATCCTATCCCTGTTCACACCGAACCCAATCATTTAGCCCCTGTACACAATCCCCTGCCTCGTAAGGTCCCTGATAGATATAAGCCACTCATTTTGCCTCCCGTGCTTAAACCTTTGCCCAAAAATCATCCCATGTATCTCCCAAGATTTGATGGAGAGAATGGAGTTACTGCCCAAAAGCATATCCAGGCTTTTGATGATTATTTAAACATTTTTGAAGTAGAAGATGAGGATGTTAGTGTTAGGTTGTTTTCCCTTTCTTTGCAAAGTGAAGTTAGGACTTGGTTTAAAGCAGCAAGCATCTCAAATCTCCAGCAGTTATTCAAACTCTTCCTTGATAGATGGATGATCAAAGTCAATTTCCTCATGCTCATAGACGAATATAATCAGTTAAAAAGGATTCCAAATGAATCTGTTCAACAATTTTCTGACCGATTCAATCAAGTTTATCATTCTATACCATTGAATATAAGACCTCCCCCTGATTTGGCCCTATTACATTATCCAGCAGCATTTGATCCAGAAATAGAATTCCATCTGAGAGAAAGAAGCCCCTCTACTATGCAACAGATGCAGAACATGGCAGTAGATGTAGAGGTTAATCTGAAAGTTAGGGAGGGGAAGTTGAAAGCAGAAAAAGGGGATGAACTTGATATCTTTGTAAAGAAAGCAGAGGAATTAAAGCAGATGTTCACAACAGAAGTTGAACGTTTAGAGCACCAGAACATATCTATTTTGCAAAAGGAAAGGAATGATATTCATGAACAAACCTGTCACAAAACAGATGACATATTCATACCGCCATACATGATGGAGCAGTCTGTTGATATAATGTATGAATATAATAGCTTCTCTTCTTTCAACTGTCTGCCCAAATATGATCAGTATGATGATGATTATGAGCCTAACGACCAAATCAGCCTTACAGAGGAGTCAGACATTATTTTGGCAGAAAGCGCAGTTCAGGTTCAGCTGCCTGAACACAATGATCAGAATGCCCATCTCAGCGATGAAGAAAAAGAAGAAAGCGCAGAATGTGTTGATCTCAGTGAAGGAACTTTACCATTTTGTTTCAGGTCTTTTCAGTTTATTAGGGAAAATTATCATGCTATCAATAATCAAGTGTCACCGTGTTCTGTTAATGATCATCTCGAGGAAAGTCCAGGCCCTGCTCCTAAAACATCAACACTAGATTTGCAGCCCCAAAGTGCCAGTGAATGTCAGATTGAGGAAGACTCAGAAGTGGCAGCATGTGACTAGATAATCCAACTGGATTCCCTGCCATTGGGTTTACAGCCATCTCAGATATTTGAAGAAGAAAAAGAACAGTCAGCACAAATCTGTCAGGTGCCATCTGAGCAGGCTATCAAAGAATTACAGGTTCCATCCCATGTTTTGCATAATTCATCTGACGGCAAGCTGTGTGATGAGGTAAATCACTGCTCTTCTCTGCTAGAAGGCTGCAAAGGACAATATCAAGATGTTGATGGTTCCCCAATTTCAAAGCATGATAGCTATCCCAAACTTTTGTACAGTTCTTCAAGTCAGTCCAACAATAATGTATATATACTCCAGGACCATTTTGTACAGTTTCTTGTTTCAGCAAAGAAGGTCAGCAACTTCCTGATCTTCTCAAAGACTAATAAAGCCATATTAGATTGCAAGATCTCCATTTCAGGTAACAGCAAGCACAAGTAGCAGGGGTCATTCATATTTATAATGCTTAAGTGGCTGCATTGGCTGTTTCATTTCACTTAACGACAAAGTAAGTACTGGTTAGAGTAGGTAGGTAGGATTAATAAGGCAGCCGGCCAAGAAAATTTTGCAGAATACAGCAGCAATTGAATACAAGGCAGTCTGACCTGCTGTTCTTGGCTTTTCACAAGGAAAAGCCATCCCCAAGTGGAGCCACTGTTAGCCTCCTGCTGCAGCAGGTATTCATTTTTCATGATTGACATTTTTACATGCCAAATATGTCATACTTTGCTGGCTGCAATGTTCCATATTTCCAGAACAGACCAAAGAAGATGCCATGAAAGTGTCATGGTCCGAATGCCACTGCTGTATTCCATTTTTGGTAAGATTTTCAGTTAAGGGAAGGCCAAACAGCTAAATCTTGGTCTCCCTAGATTTCAATTTCTTGTTGTAGAATATAGAGAATGTATCTGTCCAAACAGCTAAATCTTGGCAGATTTGTAGATAAGTAGAGAATCAAAGGGATCCAACTGTTTAATCTGGGCCCTGGCAGAAATAAGTGTAAATTTGGATAGGAAAAATTGTAAAGCTGGGTCTGTAAGTCTAAATGCACCCACCCATAAAAGAAGAAAAAATGTTAGAAAAGTAGGCTGGGTAGGTAGCTGTGTGGTTGCAGAATGATAATTTGTGATCAGTTTTGTGGTACAAAGTATTTTATCTTTTTAGATCACAGTACAGGCAGTTTTTATGCAAAAGGGCTCAAAGGTGAACATCACTAACTCCCCTTTCTTCTATTTTCCCCAAAGCCACTTACTAGCTTCCAAAAGAGGTCAAGATCTGCTTGCCTCTTAGTCTCATCATACTCCATATCAGTTGCCTTGGTGAAGATCTGCTTCACTCAGGGATCTGAGTTCTCTACAAGTTCTTTTTCCCAAATTTAGCCTAAGGTCCCTGACCCTAGCGCTTGCTGGTCACCTTCATATTAACTACTAATAGTATTATATAAATCCCTATCAGTTTTCCCATTCCCCTATTAAAATCATGTATATAAAACTCCCTTATGTAAATACTCCCTCCCGGGCATTATAGCCATAATTCTACTGAGTCCGGGAAATCATAGTCCATCTGGGGCTGTCTTTAGCCCATCCGAGTCATTAAGGAGCTAGTTTGACATCTGGTCAGCTAGTAGCCTCTCCCCTAGCCCAAAAACCCCTTGTTGGTAAGGTAAATCCCCTCTACGGACAGAGGCGATCCCACTAGCCTATCACAGAACTAGCCACAAACAAACCACGCTGCTACGCAAGTTCCTAGTTATGCATCAAGGGTGAATCAAGAAGACTAACCTGGAGTCCAACGCTATGATTGAAGCAGAGTTGATATCCTCGCTCCCTTGCTCCAACAGATCATAAACGAACACCTGCACATGCAAAGGAAGAGACCGATACCAACATAGAAACTACCAAGGCACAACTATATTTCAGTCAGAAAGGAAATAAATCAACATATCACCATGACAGATAATGAGATTGGAACTATAATAGCAGTTGCTCATCAATTAATAAACAGGAAAAGTTACAACCATTGTTCTGACGTCGACCCTTCTCCTGGCTGGGTGAGTAACTATATGTGTCTTGACATGCATCTCCTCTCCGGCAGCATAACCTCTCTAGCACTCATTAGCATTCCTCCAAGAACTCAACATCTAACACTCCATGACCAATAATCATCACTACTATAACTCAATCACCAAATCACTAGCATAACACTAACACCAACACTCTAGCTTGTCCAATGCATAATGACAAGCTTATATAGATGGAGAAGGGAGGAGGATGCAATGAACCTGGACACCTTTCGCGGATTAGCAAAAGCCATAAAGATGGATAAAGCTCGACAAAAGACTGATTTTCTATCCTCAGAAAAGCTCCATGTAATGAAGGAAACAACAGTCGGACGTGCATTAAGGCAAAAAGCACGACTAAATTTGGTTGGCGCGACTGTTGCTCTAAGACAGAGCGCCAATGGTCGCGCCCCCTTTTGAGGATCTCCATCATTGGCGCGGGTAAGATATTGTGGACTTGTGCCAATGGAAAAAGAGCACTTTTTAGGGATGATCTACAGAAGGTGTCTTCACGGAACATGGAGTACATACTCAGGGGAACATAATGCAAGTGTTTTTAGACTTTGTCACTTCTTATAACTCCTGGGATGGGTCCTCCAAGGTACGACAAGAGGAGTAACAGGGATGGTGACAAATTACTGTGTAACAGATGCCCCCTAAAGCATGAAGTCCGAGAGGTGGAGAGGGGTGAAATGCTTTACAAGAACACCCATATAAGAGCACACAAGAGCACATATAGTTACTGCCGCCGAGGAGCTGTATTAAGAGACATGACTGATAGTTCAATTACATGATGTACATGGTATGGTCGCAGCCATCCATAAGAGAGTACATAAATAATCTAGATCCATAGTATGGACGCAACCATCTGGTTAGGATCAATGAACTGACTCAGGTATGGTCACAGCCATCCAGTAAATGAGTCAAGTACCAAGAATCACCCCTGGATTACAACAGACACAATCCAGGGTCTTGCGCTCCATCTCGACCCGAACAAGAGTACAAGTTCAAGCATGTGAATTTATGAGCTGAAGTAGAACATGCATGAACATCGTCTGATTACCAGTCAATGGTGGGAACTGTTAACAGACGCGAGAGGTACCACCAATAATGACAATGGCCCTCAAGGTACTATAGGTACAATCTACGACGTGTGAATCAATGAGCTGAAGTCGAACACCCGTAGAATCATTCGATCGAAGGCCAATGATGAAAACCTCACGTCGAACACGAAGAACCTGCCATTGAGGCATGCAGGCTCCAAGGCACCGGAAGGGAGTCTCTAGGTCAACTTCCCGGATAATGAGCTGAAGTCGATAGGGAGTGACCTTGATCGAAGGTGGGCCATAATGTTTCCCACATCATCGACACGAGACAGAGAGATAATGTCGTGAATCAAGATTGTACGAACTATCAGAGGGAGGTTGTTTATTTGCAGAGGTCAACTTCTCTTGAACATATCGGCGGCACATTAACGGAATTGGCAGTATTTGACATCAAGGTATCAAAGGTCATGATGACGAGGCAATGAGTGAATGAGAGGTCAAATAGGGTACCCAAATCCATGGAAGCAAGTGAAAGATATGAGATGAAATATCCCCACCCTGGACACGAAAACAAAAAGTGCCATGTTCAAGAGCGACATACTGCCTTTACGGTAATAATTATGGTTCAAAATTTTCTTTTCCCCCCCCCGGCATTTCTGGCGAGTATCCCAGTTATTTTTAACAAGCTTGATGGGGATAGCATATGCTTGTATTGTGATAAAATCCGATGTCATTAAGTTTTAACGAGTCTGACAAAGGAAGAACTCGGCGTCTTTTCATGTTTAGAGAGTTTGAAAAGACAGCAGAAAAGGAAACTCCAGGGATGTCATTTTTCGTAAAGTTGTGTCTCTCGAGCCCGAAAAAGTATAAAATAATACCCGAAAGAACCGCCCGATCATTACGATCGAGGAGTACTTTTCATGATTAGTGACTTTGACTTGAAAAAGTAAAAAAGCGGTCAAAACCACGTCGTTTCGTAACCACTAACGAGTTTGAAATGACAAAAACTCGGTAATCTTTTTATGTTTTAACGGTCGACAAAAAGAACTTAAAACGACCGCCCCTTATCACCATTTAACGAGTCAAGAGGAGGGACTCGGCAATCTTTTCCTCTTTAAATGGTCAGAAAAGAGCTAAAAGCGGACCTTGAAGTAACCTTTTCTTGTATTTTACTGAGCTCGAAAAACCGAAAAAGGAGCTCGTTAAGTTGCTTGCTTGGCACTAATCCCTGTCAACATACAAAAAATAGCGTAAAATCCTACTTTGACATAAAAATATTTCACAAAAACATGACTTTAATGTGTTTTTAAGCCAAAAGAAGTTATAAATAGTGAAAAAATAAAAAATAAAATTACTTTTCACTTTTTACCTTGTAAGTTTATCGTTGGAGGGTTTTGGGTGCAAACTTCAACTGTTGATTGCGACCAATCCAGGAGACCATTCGAGCCGCCGTTTGAAACAGGTAAGAGGCCTCATCCTTAGCTTCATTTCTATTCCATCTTTTTAAATTTTTACCCACAGAATGACCCTCCGTAAGGGGGATTGTAAAAATTAGGGCTGCGCCCATTGGCGCGAGTTCCCCCCGCGGGTTCGCGCCAATGGGCTCTTTTCCTACAAGGGGTCGCGCCATTTTCGCGACTGTTTTGAAAACAGTCGCGCCAATTGCGCGAACCAATTTTCACATAATTTTGACCGTTGAACCTGCAATTTTCTTTGATTTTTGGTTTCACCATTGATCTTATGATGTCATTTTGGTGTTTTGGTTGCAGGAATTGGTCAAAATGGCTATAGAATGGAGAGAAAGGGAACATGAGGCCATAGATGCTTTGGCATTGGAAGATGACGCATGCATGAATGCTTTACGAGATTGTGGCCTGAAAAAATTCTTTCTTACCTCCTATCTACGTGCACAGCCCGAGTTACTAAGGTTTATTGTGGATGCCTGGGATATTGAGGATCAGGTATTCCGCCTGAAAGACCAGACATTGGAGTTGGATGTCTCTGATGTTTATTTTATTACTGGACTATCTCGGCGGGGCGCGCGGCCCATCTTGACCGGTAGTAGACCTTCTGGGGAAAAGATGGGGGAGGTAATGGCCAGAGTTTGTCCTGGGGCCCATTTTGGATCCAATAGTGCCAAGGTGGACATTGTCACTATCCCAGATTTGGTGCTACGAGTGGTACTATTCACTATCACTCAGACGGCTGGGGTACAGGCACCCCACGAGGCCAGCAAGAATCACTTGCTGCTGGCAACTGAGTGCCTACACCCTACATTATTTGATTGGGCCACAGCAGTAACAACAAATATAAAGAGGCAGCTTACCAAATGTAAGCGTGATGGCAATAAACAGTTCGGATATGGATCCATCATAGTATCATTTTTCCTGGAGCGGCTACCGATATTCTGGATCCCAGGAGGTATAGTGGCAGATCCAGTGCCACGGGAGCCGAGATTGGCTCGATGGGCACCACTTATGCCCAGAGGAGGTGGGGGCCAGCAGATGTCCTGGAGGCCCGAGTTCTTCATTTGGCTCCAACACCAGTTGATCGTCATGGAGGACTGGCCCTATGCGGGCACTGATTTTATTGGAGATCCAGACCTCCCGTTGCTTGAGGGAGAGGACTGGGACGAGGAGCTAGGTAAGGACCTTTTATGTTTTCAATATTTTAACATATTCAAGTTTTTATAATTCATGTCTGTTTCTTACAGCATCTATATATGTATGCAGACGTTGGTGCAGAACGACCAGCCGACTTGCCTCACAACGTACGGAGAGTACAACCTGGAGCGGACCCTCAGGAAGAGGGTGACGATGCTGACCTAGTACAGAACCTCGAGGCACTTACTCGAGGGATCCCAGATTATGGTAGACTGGCGGACGTGCCTAGAGCGTACCAGAAGCATACAGTGGGAGTATCTACTCGCGTCCATCGTCTGTTGAGACGTGTGGTGCGGGCGGTGACATGCTATCATGAGCATCACCGCGATTAGACGCTTAGGATTCATTTTTTGCACATTTTTGAGAGACATGTTGTCGACGGCTGTATGAGTTTTGGACATGTATTATTTTTTGGATTATGTAATGCGTGGGGCGCAAACATTTTGACACACACGTATATATATACATATGTTCATGGTTCATTATTGTGTTTTCATGTGCTTGCTTACATAATGCTTTAATTACAAATTATGCAGATGTCTATCTAATACATGATTGGCCAATGCATCAGATAATGTGTTTAATTGTCTCGGAACATGTTGATATGTAATAAAATCAAAATGCCTTTCTAACAACCTTACACGTAAATACAACCTTAGTATATGATGGTTTCTGATGGAATATTGCCCGTTGAGCTGGTGGAAAACAAGTTGAGAGTCCAGGTTTACTATCAACGCGTGAATACCGAAATTAATTGCTCTAGCAAGTAACTTGATTACAGCACAGTATTCAACAACATTGTTAGAAGTATGGCCTAAACACACACCCTGGCAATCTATTAGCTCATTATGAGGATTGTAGATTACCCATGCCGCAGAAGACAAACTGCGGGTACTGCGGTAGGCACCATCAGCGAAACCAACATAAGGTGCATCCGGCATCTGCACAAGAAGCGAAAAACACAATAAGTGGCAGCTATGTCTCGAAAACCGACACACAACACACCAAAGTACATGTATGTACATAATAAAATGTACCAGCATCACGCATAGTACTTTTTCAAGTAAAGCCCATTTCGGGGCTTCCCAAGAGGGTTTCCTTCATAATCAATCAGCTCGTAGGCCCCTTTCTGCAGGACTCTCTTGACAATATAAGGGCCTAGCCACATAGATTCGAGCTTTCCTGCGCCTAACTTGTCTTTCGCTTGATCATAGAGTAGGACCAAGTCTCCCTCAACGAAAGAACGTGGATGGACGGTCTGATCGAAGTGAGTCTTGACTCGCTTCTTTTGTGTTTCGATGGCCAAAGAGGCCAGGCGACGAGTCTCATCTAACCGTTCTAGGTAAAGAAGGCGTTCTTCTAACGGGGTAGTGTTGGGAAGCAGTTCGACGGCTAATTTCAATGAAGGGATCTCACATTCAATTGGAAGGGTAGCCTCTAGTCCATAAACTAGTTGAAATGGAGTGAAACCAGTGGCATCTTTCACGGAGGTTCGGTAAGCCCATAAGGCAGGGAATAACATCAAATGCCAGTTAGATTTATGCACACCAACGATACGTTGAAGCATTGTAACCAAGATTTTATTGACAGCTTCAACTTGACCATTGGACTGAGGGTAGTATGGAGTTGAACTATCATGTTGCAAGCCTAGCTGGGTTGTTAATTCCGACATCATATGATTACGGAAATGCTTTCCGTGATCAGTGACAATGGCTTGAGGGACACCGAATCGTGAAATAACATGATTGAATAAAAATTGCGCCGCAGTGTGACCATCTTCAGTTAATGTAGGCATCGCCTCGGCCCATTTAGTAAAGTAGTCGACGACAACGATGACAA
The DNA here is from genome assembly GCA_031772625.1 of Pinus tabuliformis. Lineage (NCBI taxonomy): Eukaryota > Viridiplantae > Streptophyta > Pinopsida > Pinales > Pinaceae > Pinus > Pinus tabuliformis. Next base: position 255,398,058 of record CM062805.1, read on the forward strand.
ACCCATGCCCCTCGGCCGAGCGAGGGTTACAGGTCATATAATCAATGCCCCATTTTGCAAAAGGGCCGACGGAAACCACAGGGTGCAACGGAGCAGAAGGTGCTCACATTTTCCGCTGGTATATCTGGCACTCATGACAAGACCGGACGGCAAGGATGCAATCCTTGAAAATAGAGGGCCAAAAATAGCCAGCACGAAGGATTTTTTGGGCTGTAGCATATCTGGACATATGTCCGCCACAAGCGCTAGAGTGGCAGTCATTTAGAACCCGTTCAGCTTCCTCTAGAGTAAGACAACGGCGGAGAACGGAGTCTGCACCAAGACGATATAATGTATCTCCAATGATACGGTAGGGTTGAGATTGATGACGAATCCTCCGCCGAGCATCTTTAGACACACCCAGACGGAAGGAGGACGTTTGCAGATATGTGATTATATCTCCGTACCATGGATCGAGGGTGCTAATGAGGAACAGGGTTTCATCTGGTATTTGGTCTTCTGCAGGCGAGGTTGAGGAAGACGATGGCAAAGAGCAAATTAACTCAGCGAACACAAGAGATTTCTTAGACTTGGCAGTGGTAAATTCCAAGTCAAACTCTTGGAGGATAACAATCCATTTTGAGTATTTGGCCCCCAGTAACTGGCGTGACAATATATACGTCATGGGGTTGCAGTCAGAAATGACAGTAGTAGTACGCAAAAGAATATAATGACGGAAACGTTGTACAACACAAACTGCGGCTAGTGCCAACTTTTCGATATAAGCATATCGAGTTTCCGTATCTAAAAGGTTGCGGCTGAGATAGTAAATAACATGTTCAGTGTTATCATCATCAGTTTGGACAAGAACCATGCCGATAGTGGTATCGGCGGCAGCTAGATACAAGGTGTAGTCGCGATAATAATCCGGAGGACGAAGCAATGGAGCAGAAACAAGTAAACTCTTGAAACGTTCAAAAGATTCCTGAGCTGTGGCATCCCAATGGAAAGGGATATCACGCTTCAGTAATCGCGTAAAACCTTTAGCTACTTCGGCATAGTTGGGAACAAAACGGCGTAAAAAATTGGCTTTCCCCTGCAAACTTTGTAACTGATGCAAAGAATTTGGGGGAGGGAGATTGACGATAGCTTCGACTTTAAGGGGATCCAAACGGATGCCTTCTTTGGAAACGATAAAACCGAGAAGTCTACCAGATTCAACGCAGAAGACACATTTGTGGGGATTTAGCCGGATGCGGTAGTACCGACAGCGAAGAAAGATTTCACGAAGGTGTGTAGGGTGGTCCTCACGTTTAGCTGAATGAGCAGGAAGATCATCCAGATAAGGTTGCACAATATGCCGAATGTCATGAAATGCATAAGACATTGCACGCTGGAAGGTAGCACCGGCATTTTTAAGACCGAAAGGGAGCTTCTTATAGGCAAAAGTCCCCCATGGGCAAATAAAGGCCGTTTTGTGTTGATCAACAGGAGCAATATTGATCTGGTTATAACCGGAGAAACCGTCCATAAAAGAATACATTTCACTGCCGGCACACTCGTCAATGATCTGATCAATGAATGGTGTGGGAAAATTATCTTTAGGACAGGCTTTGTTTATATCACGGTAATCGACACAAACCCGGATTGTACCTTTTTTTTTAGTTACAGGGACAATGTTAGATACCCAAACCGTAAGAGGAATAGGGTAAATAAAACCGGCGTTAAGAAGCTTTTCTACTTCGGCCTTAATCGCCGCAGCCTTCCTAGGAGGTACAGGGCGTAGACGTTGACGAACAGGCTTAGCATCTGGGTACGTGATTATTTCATGCATCACTATGCTAGAATCAATGCCAGGCATTTCTTCATAGGACCATGCGAAAACATCACGAAATTCGCGAAAGAGTTCGGAATAAAGTTGAATCTCCTCTGGAGTACAAGTGACTCCGATATGAAGATGCTCGACTATCCCAGGTTTAACAGAGATGTCGAGGGGTTGGGTTCGTGTAATGTTTGCCATATTTCCTTCAGAAAAAACCTGATCAATTTGAATAGGCGTTTGAAGGATTTGTGATGGTAGACAAGGAGCAAACCGTTCGAGGCATGTCAGGAAATGCTGCGAGGCAGGGAGAAATGAGGAACGATGGTGAGAACTATACCAGGGAGGTTCCTCTAGAGACATAGTCTCAATAATAGCTTCGTCGGAGAGGAATATTTCCCCTAGAGAATCCGAAGAAGCCTTATTTAGAAGTCCTAAGGATGGAGTAAGCGTAGAGGAGGGAGCCGAGGCAGCAATAATTTCAATATAATTAAACTCGGCGGGACTCAATGGCATCTGGTCGCCCCAGGAATCTACTTGGTCTGTAGGGGGTACGAGCCACGGATCAGAGCCAGTAGCGATCATATTGACAGAGGCGACATTTATAGGAGGGAGTGGAAAAACACCCATAAGATCAGGATCTTTGAAAAGTCCAGCTCCCATAGTCTTAGGTAATTTGGAAATATGGTCCACGAACGGGATGGTGCCTTCGGAAGAAGAAGCAAAAAAGGAGAGCTGGTCAACGGTAACGATCTTCCCTTGATGAGGAAAACGGATGATTCGGAAGAAAGATGAAGCAACAGCTTGCATGGCGTATATCCAGCTACGTCCGAGAAGGAGGTTGTAGGTTAGAGTAGCATCAACGACTTCAACTTCCATCTCGACCGTCTTCCCTTCCAAAGAGATTGGTAAACATTTGAGTATACCATAAGGACGGGACGCTCTTCCATCAAAAGCTTCCAAGGTGGTGGGAGATTGGCTCAACGTCGGAGATCCAATCGCTTTCCAACAGGCAGCGGACATGATGCAAGTTGAGGCACCTTCATCAATAACTGTACGATGAATCGTCTTAGAATCAATAATTACCTGTATGAGGAAGGCGATTTGGGGAGGTAGTCTTAGAGTGTGGCATTCTAAGTCAAAGGTTATTAAATCCGAATCGGCTGGGTCTATGCCCCCAATGGCAGATAGCATGGACTTCCTCTGCGAAGGGCAACTCTGGAGAACCTCTAAAGTGGACATAGCCGACGGAGTCTGTGCTAAGTCCTCAACGATGTTGTAGTGCTGTGCAGCACGAGCATTCGGATTATACGAGGATTTCCGGAGTACTCCTTTTGGAGGGGGTCGAAGAGGCGTTTCAGTGGTAGGTCTCTCAATGTGGAGCGAACCTGAACTGAACAGGGGAGCACTTGGGAGAACGTCAGGCTCCTTCCCGATAGATGACGAATAATCCTTCATTCGAGTATTGATATTAATGGGTATTGTACTAGCCATAAACACTTGAGAACCAAAGGAAGAGGGAGGCTGAGTAGGGTCAGCCACCATTTGAGTTTTTTGATTGTGTTGGGTGGGAAAGGGCTCCTTGAGCACCGCAGGAGTCCCAGAGGTGCCTTTTAATAAACGACTAACTTCGGACCGCCTCGGGCAATCCTTGGTAAAGTGATTTTCATCGCAAATAAGACAAGGATATTTGGGTTTGCGTTTAGCGTCGTCCTCAGGTTGAGGTTTCGGGGTTTCCTGCTTAGGTTGCTCCGTCTTATTTTTCGCTTTCGCTCTTTTCTTCTCTTTCGAAGCCTTGCTTGCCGTATTAGATTGGACGGCATTAACCTCAGAAGTAACATTCGAACCTGGCGATGCCTGGGAAGGTTGTCCATTCGAAGCAAATGTTTTTTGCTTCGCAGGGTTTGTCGAACTTTTCTTTGAGGATGAATTAACCGAACCAATGATACTGTCAACAGTGGGTGTTGGCAGGGCTTTAGATGGTCCTTGTCTTGGGACATCAGGCAGATAATCATATAATGTACCTGACTGAGAATAAACCAAGTCAAGGTACTGAGCCCGAGCAATAGCTTGCTCTTCGGTGACACACGCCCCCATGGCGATATCCCGAGCTATCGGAGGCACGAATGAAGTTGTAAACCAATCGGTAAGAAGCTGGTCGGGAATCCAAAATTTGATCATACGTCTACGCCGTCTCCATTCATGGATATGATCAGAGATATGCGTAGCCGTCGTTTGTCTTAAGGAAGTGAGGAGGTGAGTACCCATTTCGTATCGAATGGGTAACTGGAAGTGAGTGAGAAATGCCATAGCCAAGGAATTGAAATCTTGAAAAGACCCACGATGAAGTTCGATATACCACTTAGCAGCAGAGCCAGTGAGAGTCCTTTGAAAAAGGCGAAGCCGAATTGAATCGTCAAGCCATGAATTAGATGAACACCACAAATGATAGATCATAACATGGGCTTGCGGGTCTTCATTGGCTTTACCATCGAATTTTGGACAGTCACCAGGTATTTTAGTTGGAACTGGAGGCCAATAAGGATTATGAAGAATAGGGTCATTGGTTAATTTGGATACATCTGGTAATTCTAAAGTCGCTAAGAATGGTAATTGAGGATTGAAAGGCATCTGGGGCTGTTGGTAGGGTGGAGCACCAGGATTCCAACCAGGTGGTTGTTTCCCCCATAGAGTTTGTCCGGAAGGATTTACCCCTATAGTGGATTGGCCATAGGGATTTGTATAGTGCCCCCCAGCATAAGGATTACCAAATGATGCTGCAGGTGTGCCGTATTGCTGTTGATAAGGTTGCGAGGGATTTGCTTGCGGTTGCTGGTAGTTCTGGTACGGGGCAAACGAAAATTGCCCTTGAGGTTGTTGGTAGCCATAGAGTGGTGGGGCTCCGAATTGAGTTGAAGGACCGGGCTGGGTTGGATAAAAAGTTTGTGATTGAGACCCGGCCTGCATTTGAAGACCAGATGGGTATTGGGGTCCCATTTGGGGCCACAGACCGGATTGAGCAGCACCAATAGACTGTCCTATAGGGTGGGCTATCTGGCCAGAAGGAAAACCTTGTTGATGGTGAGGTTGGCCGATCTGTCCAGAAGGTTGTACCTGCTGATACTGAGGTTGGCCTACCTGCTGGAACTGTTGTTGCGCAGTTGAAGGTTGTCCTAGCAGACTAGATGGTTGAGGAGGCTGGGCAGTTGGTTGGCCCAACTGTGTTTGAGGCTGACCAATCTGCCCAGAGGGTTGTGAATACTGGACAGTAGGTTGACCGGGTGGTTGAGTACCTTGTCCAGACATTGGACTATACTGGACATTGGATTGGTTCGGGTTAACAGTTTGTTGACCACTTTGTCCAGCGGGATAGCCTTGCTGGATACCAGGTTGGACTTGTTGAAAAGACGACTGACCTGAGCTACCAGAAGGTTGCATATAAGAAGAGGAAAAAGGAGCGGCAGTAACGAAAGGGTTTCCATAAACGGATTGCCCTAGTTGGTCTTGAGGGGGTTGTATTGGAGATTGCGCGGATAAAACTTGACCACCATGGAAAGAGGTGGAGGTCCAATCAATTGACAATGGGACCGATACCTCAACAACCGGTTGAGATGACAAATATGGATCATATGGCTCCTGCATTGGGACATTTGTCATGGGGTCAAAAACTCCAAACAAAGAGGCTGAGGGACGACTATAAATAGAAGTCAAGGGGGCTGCACATACCGTTGGAGCGGTTGTGACGGAGGTAACAGATAGACTGCGACTTGGTGGAGTAAAAGGCTCCGTAGTAGGAAAAGTGTGTGATGACCAAATGGGACCTGTGAACGGAGTTCCAGAAGGCGTAGCATCTCTCAAAGCTTTATAGCCCAGTGGTAAATTTGTAGTAGTAGGCGTACTACTAACATGTATAGGGTCCGTTGAGGTGGGAATGTCACCGCTCACGAACTCATCGGTCGTTGTAGGAGACAAATCATCCATGTCGGATGAAACTGGTGGGACTGACCCACGAGGAGAAGGATGGTCCCAAAAAGGGATACCACCCTCAAAAGGTTCCCACGTAGGGTTCCAATGAAACTGGTAAGTCTCGTCACCCGGGGCACGAGAGCTAAGTGGTTGTATACTTAGAACCACAGGAAGACTCACCACCGGTGTTTTGGTAGAAGACGAAACTGGTAATTCTGCCAGGATGAAACTTGAGAAGTTTATCGAGATAACTCCTACTTCGGACTGACACAAATGAAAGCTAATTGGGTAAATGTTATCATGGCCAATATTTTTTAAGACACTGAACTTAACCTTTTCATTTTTTAAGAGTCGAGAAAAGGATAAAAGATGACTCTAGTCTCCTTCGAATATTTAATGAGCATGAAGTCACAAGACGCTCACAGGCACCTTTTCGTTTAGGGAGTCCGAAAAGGATCAAAAGTGACTGCTCTGGAATTCTAGGTAGAGGGTGTGCCAAACTTTTCGCAAAACCACAGAATACTTTTTAGGGTACGGGTGGTCGATCTTCGTGAATGCTGTGTTCACTGCATTGCGAATCGTAGGGCGGCTGACACGGCTTCCTATGGATAAAGGCTTTATTCCTATAGGGGTCTCCCAATATATACTCGACGGTACGTGGGAGCACAGTCTGTATTGGCAGCTACCGTTTCACCGTGGAGGAATCACCCAACCACTCGACGATAAACTACCAGGTTTAAAGACGCCGGAACACGTCTCTAACCTAGACCTCTAGAGTGTTTGCATTATGTTCCAATGCGTTGTTATGTTCATTGAGTTCATTTTAAAGTTTATCTTTGATTATGTTTCAGTTTTTTGGTCCTACCGTGTGTGATATCTCAAAAACTTCTTACATGCAAACTATATGCCAAAATTAAATCATTTGATTCGATGAATTCTATCTACAGGAGGGTTGAGATCTTTTTCACAAACGAAACGATCACTTCAACAAAGATCCTAATGCAGCTAATAACAAGAAACAAAATTTTGTCTTTTTCTTTTTAATAGCAACAAATAACAATAAATGCTAACTACTATGATGCAAAAGATTTTTTGTTTTTCTTTCCTTTAAGATGGCATGATGCATGTAAACAAATTCTAAGAGATATGCACAATCCAAGTTCAGTCAATAAGATAGAACCATTCCTAAAACACAAAATGAACCATGCAAGCAAGGAAAAACACAAAGACTAGTGAAATCCAAAGAAGCTAGAAGTGAAGTATTCAGAGTATAGAAGATCAAGCTTTAACAAATCACTGGATAAGTGTAGAACAATCAACAAGCTGACTGGATGATCAAGAGACCGAAACTTCCCACAGAAGGCTAGACATGCAAAGTCACTGGAAATAAGCACACAGCTGAGGGATACAGGCTAAGACCAGTCAAGAAGAGGTTCAACACAGTTCCAGAGGCTGAAAGAGATATATAAAGAGACTGAATGAGCTTTCCACCCACACACAGGCGAAATTTACAGAGCTGGCACGACTGTCAGCCTGCAACTTGCGCTACCACAGAATTGGCGCGAGTTGCTTTTGAGCAACGTGCGCCAACTGGCGCGACTGTCAGAGAAATAACCGCGCCAATTAAGCTTGCCAACTAAAAAGATAAAAGATACGACCTCAGGTCGGGTTGACAGTGCTCAGATGGGTCAAATAGTAAAGAATCAACTCAAAGCTGACTCAGGAAGCTCATGCACTCAAGCAAGCAGAAGAAAATTAACATGCAAGACAGAAATCAAAGAGTTACTCCCCAGCGGAGTCGCCAATTTGTTGGTAAGGTAAATCCCCTCTGCGGACAGAGGCAATCCCACTAGCCTATCACAGAACTAGCCACAAACAAACCACGCTGCTACGCAAGTTCCTAGTTATGCATCAAGGGTGAATCAAGAAGACTAACCTGGAGTCCAACGCTATGATTGAAGCAGAGTTGATATCCTCGCTCCCTTGCTCCAACAGATCATAAACGAACACCTGCACATGCAAAGGAAGAGACAGATACCAACATAGAAACTACCAAGGCACAACTATATTTCAGTCAGAAAGGAAATAAATCAACATATCACCATGACAGATAATGAGATTGGAACTATAATAGCAGTCGCTCATCAATTAATAAACAGGAAAAGTTACAACCATTGTTCTGACGTCGACCCTTCTCCTGGCTGGGTGAGTAACTATATGTGTCTTGACATGCATCTCCTCTCCGGCAGCATAACCTCTCTAGCACTCATTAGCATTCCTCCAAGAACTCAACATCTAACACTCCATGACCAATAATCATCACTACTATAACTCAATCACCAAATCACTAGCATAACACTAACACCAACACTCTAGCTTGTCCAATGCATAATGACAAGCTTATATAGATGGAGAAGGGAGGAGGATGCAATGAACCTGGACACCTTTTGCGGATTAGCAAAAGCCATAAAGATGGATAAAGCTCGACAAAAGACTGATTTTCTATCCTCAGAAAAGCTCCATGTAATGAAGGAAACAACAGTCGGACGTGCATTAAGGCAAAAAGCACGACTAAATTTGGTTGGCGCGACTGTTGCTCTAAGACAGAGCGCCAATGGTCGCGCCCCCTTTTGAGGATCTCCATCATTGGCGCGGGTAAGATATTGTGGACTTGCGCCAATGGAAAAAGAGCACTTTTTAGGGATGATCTGCAGAAGGTGTCTTCAGGGAACATGGAGTACATACTCAGGGGAACATAATGCAAGTGTTTTTAGACTTTGTCACTTCTTATAACTCCCGGGATGGGTCCTCCAAGGTACGACAAGAGGAGTAACAGGGATGGTGACAAATTATTGTGTAACACCCCTCAAAAACCTTAAAAAACCCATATTCCACCCTTGTCCCTAAGTTCGAATGTAAATATATTAACCCACGCCTTTTTTAAACACATAAAAACACCATTCCCTAAGTCTAAACCCGCCGCCGCAAATAATTAAAAAGGGAATATTCCTGTGCATATGCCGCCCCTTATCCCTCCGTCATATCGCACTCCCCGCCAACCATTGGATCACCCGCCCCACAGATCAACGGTGGGCGGGCCGTCCCATCCCCGACTTGCCCGACGTTTAACGTCCGGGAGATGGGTGGTATTGCCGCCGTACCTCCCGCCACGCGTCAAGCGTTGGGCTGTGGTAGAGCCCTCTCCCCCGAAACCACCTTTGTCCATAAGCGGTGCACCCAAAACCGGAAACCGCCCCTGCTTACGTCACCCCCCCTGCCCAGTCACTGTGTCGAGTCACCTACCTACGTGGCCTCCTGCCACGTCATTGCCACGTATCCTTGCCACCGTACCTGCCACGTCACCATCCGTACATGATGACGTCATGCTGATGTCATCCCGCCACGTCGTCCTGCTGACGTCACCCGCTGTACAATGTCACATCATGCTGACATCATCAGCACTTTTTTGGCACGAAGGGCAAAAAATCGCACTTCGGAGCCCCGGAATCTGATTCTGAGGCTCATTGCTAGATTTTTTGGGCCTGAATGGGGAATCTTTTCATTCTGCGGCCCCCGACAAGCCCGAAAGGCGCCAAATGACCCATTTTTCTTCGCGAAGCTTGCCGGAAGGAGCAGAAAACAATTTTGAAAGAAACAGAGGCCGAACAACGGCCATTTAGTTGTGAATAAGACCCACAACACCTCAGAACAACATCAATTTATTGCCAAAGGGTATCAGAGGAAGAAGGAGAGCCAAAGAGTATCAGCCGAAGATTTTTTAGGGGCCCGAAGCACTTAAACATTGATGAGCCCCCCAAAAAGTCAAATCAAGAGGAGTAAGCCCATCCTAGCTCTCAAATCACAGTCAGAGGCATTTAAAACCGTCGAACAGCAAGGGTGCAAAGACCAATGCACAGTTATGACAGATGAAAAGTACAGAGCCACCAGGACAGATATTAACTCATTTTGATACAGCTGCCCCCAGCAAAGCTCAAAGATATTTTCTGGCATTTATTTCTGGATAGGATTAGGTTAAAGTAATCAATTTTCTGTCTGACCTGTTAGGTCGGCTGTAATAGATAATTTTGGATAAATCTTCCCTATATATACCACCCTCTGTTTTGTTTAAAGGGTAGTTGGTTGATAGTTTTTTCAGGGAAGACTCGCACTGTATACCTGATATGTTTTCTGTAATCAAAGACTGCTGAAAAGCTTGGAGGAAAGACTGTCTGCTCTGTGTTTAATGGTTTGAAGAAGTGAATTTGGAATTCATGTGCTGCAACATGACTCAATAAGTTTTCCTATCTCTGTTTTTCCATTGATATACCGTCTAAATAGCAGAAAGAAAGAATAGTCTAGAATTGGTTTAATTGCCCTCTATGCTCATTTTCTGCTGTTTCTTTATTTTTTCCTCTGGATCAGTTATGAATATGAATTCCCTTCGGCTCATATTTCCCCTAATCCATTCATCTTTGACAGTTGTCTAGGAATTCTTAACTGCTCCTAGATAGAGCTTATTCACCTTCCCCCTTTAATCATAGTGAGAGATTCTTTGTTGCCTCTCATTCCTTATCCCTCATTCCATCCTTTTAAGCTTTAAGTGTTGTTTCATGAGCAGCTACCTTGCTCCTTATTTCTCTTGTGACCAAGAAAACGCACCAGCTGTCCGACTCCTTGACTCCACGCCCAATGGTTTGAAGCTTACCAGACTATGTTTTACCTCTCTACCTGAAAACATCATCCTTCCCACCAAAAAACAAAACAAAACCCTTGGACTCGATAACTAGCCTGAAATCATTTTAAACAAAGCTAAATCATAAAGAGAGAGCCCTCTCTGATTGCAGGTTGACTAGAACCTGCAGTCCAAAGTTGGTCTGTGGTTACCTCGGCCGTATCCTTTTCCGGAGCTTAAGTACAACCTGAGTGATAACAATTGGAACAAATGCTCCTGACATAATAGAGCAGTTGTCTCAGCCCAAAAGTGGTAAGAAATAATAAATCTAGGAAATGACAATTAGATGCAATTGTACCAACTTCAGATTTGGATCACCAATGGATGCGACCCTCAAATAGCTCTGATACCATGTAGGAATTTACAGGGTCAGTTCCTCAAATAGAACAACAAAGGACACTAATTAAAAATAGATCACATATCGGTACACCAGTATTCTTGACGTGGTTAAAATCCTCAAAGAGGGAAACAGTCCATGGCCTGAGCCAACGCAGCCACTTCAGACAATTTATTAATGTAAAAGAAAGAAAATTTACGTAAGCTTCTCTCATGAACGGTCACTTTACAAATAACCCTCCATGCTCTTTAAATAGAGATCATGGACCAATAGGGTGTGAAGCCACAGATCAAGTGTCAGTTATATCGAGGAGAGAATGAACCATCGAATCACTTCATGTCTAGAACATATCGTGACCGTTAGATTATAAGTTACAAAAATTACATACTAAAGAAACACACTTTACCTAACTATACATTAGACCAAGTTATACTTAACTATTTCCTATGTGTCGAAATATTCTAACATGTTTTTACTTTTAATCAAAATATCAACTTTGGTATATTGAATATAACATAAATTATTTTTGAATTCATTGTTGCATTGTGGATACTCTAAAGAGATGAATTCTTCATAATTAAAACATATAATCCAACAAAAATAGAAATGACTCATAAATTCATGTAAGATAATATGGAAGTCAAAATATTTATTTCAAGTTACCATGAAAACATCATTTACATGAAATGTCTTAGACATTGATTCAAAATCACTCATAGGTTTTGGCACACCATTACAATCTAAATCTTCAGATGAATCACTGGATACAGATGAAGATGATCCATATTCTTCTCTTTCATCAACTAGTGCCCCATCTGAGTCAACATGCATGCCCACCATTTCATGTTTCAAAAGTCTTCTAGATCTACAACTAGGTCCAATAGACTCCCATCTCAACACCATTTCTTTTGGTAGCAATTTTTTCAAAATCTCTACAGTCTTCAAGTGAAGAGTTCCTCTCTTTGTTAAATTGAAGTCATACACAAGTATGTCAACATCCTGAAATTTTAAGAGGTCTATGTGGTGATGATTTATATTTGTACCCTTTCTTTTTCTCTTTTTGCCAATTTGTTTGTCAACTACCATCTCTGGCTTGAACACACCTTTGAATGGGTGGGTATTTGTGGCATACCAGTGTACTTCAACAATTGTAATATCTTCATTTTCTTTAATGACCTTTATACCTAGGAAACCCCAGAATGGATAACCAAGTGGATCTCCATATGCTAACATTACTATCATGCAACCATCGTTAACATCCTGCATAGAACCCCCATAAAGGTTTCTCTTTCCTCTACCTGTGGAGAATTAATAATACCTTGAGATTGTTCTTGTTCAATAATGTGTCTTTCCTCATGTTCATTTTGCATATTTTGTGGCCAAATAAATGGAGTCTTCAAAAGTGTATCTTCATTTATTGATATTGAAATCCTATCACTTCGATTATTGAAGAAACAATCACACCAAATTGAATCAACAACATCAAAGTACTCATATGTATCTCTAATACATATTTTGATTTCTTCCAAGAATTCAGAATAATTGATATCTCTCTTATGCCTTCCTGCATTATGGAGTTCAACAACTGATTTTCATAACAATCTATTTGATGCAAATATTGGATGCTATGGAAAAATGTTAAACCTGATGACAACCCCCATTCTGCAACAGTTGAATACTTCTTGCCCCATATAAGTGTTTTTTCATCAATTTTTTTGATAAGAAATTGATGCTGGAAGCTAATGTCATTAAGTTGTTTAATGTATTCCTCCTCACCATGTGATCCTAGAATAAGCCTTCGCATGTCAATATTTTCTTCCAACACATGAAAAAAAGACTTTGGAATATATGATTTCTTAAAACATTCAATTAATGATCGCAGGCTCCCAAAACCTTTCCTTCTTAGTGTTACTGAAAAATGACTGAACATCTGATCAATATGGTCATGAGTACACTCAACAAGAAGGAAACCAAGCTTTACCTTTTTAAAAACTCCCAATTCAATGAGCATGTTCAAGTACCCAAAAAGAACTTGATTTATGTTTTCACAGCTTGTGTTGTCTAATTACAAATACAAAACTTTAGGAAGAATACCAGACCAATGAGAAACCACATCATGGATTATAGTTATGGTCAGATTTGCATCATTATGAATATTTGGAGCTATGAAGTAAACCCTTGGCAACATATTCCCATTAAAGACCATGCAACCAACCAAGTGAAATTGAATAAAATTTTCCTCCTGTAATTTTTTTGGTGTGCAAACAAAATGTGGCAGAAGTGTTTTCTTTTGGTCCATACCATCAATTATCAAACCCAAATATTTATTTGGATTATCATAACACTTCTTTCAATGTTTATACAATTTTTTCCTTTCACTTGTTTGCTGATTGTGATGCTCTTGAAGTGCTTTGACAATGAAATCTGCACATAAAATAAAAGAAACCTATTAATAAATATATTTTCATAGTTGATACCTATCCAATTTTTAAAAATAATGTTATGAATGCATGCCTCTTTCTGCCCCTTGACATTTATCCATTTTTGCTTTAAGAGAAACACATGTATTGCAAACCCCCATCCTTGTATTCTTAGGAATACGAACATTATTGAATTCGTTCTTCCATATCCTTGTAAAATATGAATATGTAATAAAATTACCAACTCCTTCAGCACCTTCTACATATTCTTTGTATAACCTATAGATTTCTCACCTCGAGAAATTATCAGTAATGTGTATTATGTCTTTATTTGGCATACACTCTCCATGCTTTGAAAAGAAGTCTTTCAGCCATGACATTGCAGTATTTGTTAATGGGCCAAACTCTCATTTATAACGTACTTCTGAATAATATGGGGATCCTTTTCCAGTATTTCATAGATTATTGACAAATGAAAATTACCAATTCAATGCAACATTTTAGAAGCTTTTCTGCAAAGCAATACATTCCCAATATGATAATCAGAACCTGCTAGTGTAGATTGCATGCATCCCACTAAATATGAATTTTGCATGCTTTTATTCATTAAAAAATATCTTTTCCTTTTCTCCATAGAAAACTTTAAATCCATATGTTTCAAGCAATCCTTTTGACAACATTCACTTGAAATTAGATCACCAATAGAACTTTTTCTTGTGAGATATGTTGTCCTATGCCTTGTATAACTGGAATATTTTGGATTTATATGAAAAGATCTACTCCTACTCCTGGATACAATATTTTGTTAAAAATTCTTCATCATTTCATTATCCTCTATAGAAGCATTTTTCATCACCATTAGGAGGAATATTATCCTCACTATGATCATTCTAAACATAGTTAGGGAATTCATCATCACCATTGCTTGGAAAATATTCATTAACATCCTCACTTGAATAAGATTCTTCACTGTCATCATCTGCACTTTTCAAATCCTGACTCAGAAAAAAATATTCACCATCTTCATCCATGCTTTTGAAATCTTCCCTCAGAGGATTCAATTATTCATCATCCCCTTCACAATTGGTGCTCTCATAATCCTTAAGAGTAGGACTAATTGGAGAATACGACTCTCTATTTTTAGTCAAATTATCATTTGCAGGAAATTCTTCATCCTCCGCTTCATCAGTGGTGCTCTCATAATCCTTAGGATTAGGAATAAGTGGAAACAATGAATATTAATTTAATGGAAATTCTTCATCCTCCCCTTCGTGAGTGATGCTCTCATAATCCATAGGATTATGACTTAGTGGAAGCTTTGAATCTGTATGCACTGGAAATTTTTCATCCCCCCCCTCCCCTTCCTCACTAGTGCTCTCATGATCGTAGGATTAGGACTAAGTGGAAGCTTTGAATCTCTATTTATTAGAAATTATTCATCCCCCCCTTCATCACTAGTGCTCTTATAATCCTTAGGATTAAGACAAAGTGGAAAATTTGACTATGAAAATTCTTCATCCCCCCCTTCATCAGTGGTGCTCTCATAATCCTTAGGATTAAGACAAAGTGGAAAATTTGACTCTGGAAATTCTTCATCCCCCCCTTCATCAGTGGTGCTCTCATAATCCTTAGGATTAAGATGAAGTGGAAAATTTGACTCTGGAAATTCTTCATCCCCCCTTCATCAGTGGTGTTCTCATAATCCTTAGGATTAAGACGAAGTGGAAAATTTGACTCTAGAAATTCTTCATCCCCCCCTTCATCAGTGGTGCTCTCATAATCCTTAGGATTAGGACTAAGTGGAAATTTTGACTCTGGAAATTCTTCATCATGCCCTTCATCATTGGTGCTCTCATAATCCTTAGGATTAGGATTAAGTGGAATAATTGACTCTCGATTTACAAAAATTTCTTTTTGCTGCCCTTCATCAATGCTTCTCTCATCATCCTTAGGATTAGGACCAAGTGGAAAATTTGACTCTCTATTCATAGTGAATGAATTCCTGTTATGTTCATCAATATGAATAGAGTTGTTGCGTGACGAAGATGTTGTTGTAGAAAGAAAAACTTCACTATCAGAAGAATCCATGACTTTCAAATAGAAGATGTTGAATGATACAAATGCACTCTCTCCCAATGACAATATATAGCTTAAATATTGAAAATTTCCCTCTAAAATTCCCCCCCCCCCCCAAAAAAAAAAAAATTCGCTAAACTTTTCCCTCCAATGTTTCCCCCCAAAATTATCGCTAAAAATTTTCCCACCAAAAATTTTGTTTGAAATATTTCCCTCCAAAATTTTCGTCTAAAATGTATTTCAAAACATTTTATTAAACTTTTTTGATCCAAAATATCCACAAAAATATTCCTTTAATACATTCCTTCGAAAACTAAAATATTTTTTTTATCTTTAAATAGTTTAACATTTTTTTTTCTATATAATACTACCTAAGTACCCACGGGGGATTTGAACCGGTGACTTATCGCAAGGAGTGCCTTAACAGTGCACCCATTCACCGTCAATCCAAAGCCCCATAGGCTTAAATTATTTAACAATGATTCTGTAACTAATTAATTTCTATAATTTATATTTTACTTTTTAGTCAACATTGAATAAATGTTTATGTAAACCTATAATATTAACTACATATTATTTTCCTTAATTTTAATTTTAATCCCACATTTGAGAAAAGCTAAAGCAATTCCACAATCTTCGCTACATAATAACATTCATTGTTTCTATTCATCACATCACATCAAGTCTTATGGGTTTTGTTAAAACGTTTAGAGTGATTTTGCGAGGTGCAATGCATCGATAACACATTTCCTTCTATTTTGACATTTCAAAGATGAATTTGGGGAAAATCCGTTCTTGTATGATTTCGCATTTGCAAGGTTAATTTTTCTTCTATTTTGACATTTCAAAGATGAATTTGGAGAAAATCCGTTCTTGTATGATTTTCATGCTCCAAACCTATTTTTTTTTTTTTCTTTTGCAATATCATATTTTACGAGAAAAACCACATTAAAAAAACCTTATTTCTTTAATATTTTTATAGTGAAGAAGATGAGAAAAAATTCAAATTTGTAGGATTTTTAGGTGAAAATTTATTATTTTTATTTTTTTATACAGTTGCTGGGCTCCTCTACAAAACAAGAAAACAAACAAAAACCATTCTCATAAAAAAATAGTAATATTTAATTTATTATATTTTCTTAAACATGCAAAAACAATGTTAAAAAGAAGAATTTTTTCATTTTTATTTTTATTTTGTATAATGTATAACATTTTATTTTTTAATTTGTTTTGATAAGTTGTTTTATTTTTTAAAATTTATGTATATTATTTTAAAATTAAAATTATTATTATTATTTTATATTTTGTTTAAAAAATTGTTTTAAAAAATGTTTTTATTTTTTATTTTATACAATTATCAATATTTTATTTGTTTATTAAACAAAATAACTTCATTGGCTTTTTTTTAATATATATATTTTTTAATTCAGGTGTTGGAGGCCAGCGAGTAGGCTAGGCCAACCTGCTAGCCTCCGGCCCTTGACTGGGCTAAGGGGTCGACGTATCAATTCGACCCCTCGGCTTAGCTGGAGCCAAAGGCTGATGGGAGGGGCTTCCATGCCAAGGTAGCCCCACGCGCAGGCCTCCAACCCCCGGCTGGATCGAGGGGTCTATTCTCAGAATGGCTTCTGGCCTCTCTCTAGTTTTATTTTATTTTATTCATCAATAGACAAAAGGCTGAAGAGCATTGTAGTCACATTCTCCCTAGCTTCCATACTGCATCCATTTCTGACAACATTGATGATTGGCTGTAATGCACCAGATTCCATTATTTTAGCTTTGTTTCCCTCATAAATAGATAAATTTAGGAGTGCAGTTACAACATTTTCTTGAGCTTTGGGATCCTGTGAAGATAGCAGCGACACAAGCAAAGGTATGGCTCCTCCTCTACAATGCCAACCCTAGTCCATGCTACTTTTAGCAAGTAGTCTAAGTTCATAAGAAACTTTCTTTTTCACTTCAAAAGGTCTTGTAGCAAGAGTTTCTACAAGGAATGTTGCAATCATCTTTGCAGCTTCTAAAGTTACCATCGTACTAGTGATGCTTCCTAATGGAGCTTGTTTCTTGTTCTTTTCTGGTATTTCAAAGGGAATATTATGCAGATCACAATATTGAATGATAAGGCTTCGAAGAGCATGATTTGGAATCATATTTTTGTGCAAAAGCTCCTACCCATTGTTTAGACAAGTCACACATCCTTCCTCAAACCACCTGGTAATGGATGATAGATCATATGTTTACCCAGTAGAAACAATGACTGGTTCTCTCATCAAATCATGTGAGATAAGACATCTGAAATCCTCTGGAATAACAGGGGCATCCTCTGACTCTGTTCTAGACACTCGGTCTTCACTTGATGTTTGCAATTGTGCATCAAATTCCATATCTGTGACCCCAAATAGGACACACTTGCAATAGCGCATGAAGCCAACCAAGCTATTAATAATTGAAACATTTTGATATGCACCTAGCTTGTTTTGATTTCTCATCTCTTCCTCCAACAACTCTATCTCTCTTCGACAATCCCTTGCATTTTTCAGATGGAAATCGTCAAAAATCTTTCTGAGTTTAGATTCATTTGGGGTCACCTCCTTCTCGAACTCATCGAGAACAGAGAGCACATCTCTGTGGAGCTGTTCTTGAGATGTATCAATGAAAACCTTAGCTCTTCTAGCTTCACTGTGAACCAAATCAATTTGCTCCTTAACCTCATCTGAAACATCCAACAATCTCAAGGGAAGCACATCCAATGCAGTAGCCATGTCCAGCGTTAGAACATAAAATTTATTTGATATTTCTTCGGTCTGCATGATCAGCCATACACAACTTACATTGCTGCTACAGTCCTCCAGCAAATATTTTGTCTTCTGCAAAGTAACATAGAGTTCTCTGAAGCATAACATTGCAGAGGGAGGTAATGGAACCCCCACATCTCTGACTTCTTCAAAAATCATAGACAAAACCTTAACTTTTCGCGTAATGCAGATTGCATTTCTTCTCTGGCATCTTCTAGGCTTCTCAAAACATATTACTTGTTCAGCAAGAGGAAGTAGAGCTTGTAATAAAGATACAGCAGAAATGTCTACTGCAGGTACAAATACAGGACCTCTTGAAGCCCGTCTTTTGCCAAGCAGCCAATTATTAGCTATTAAAGCCATCTATTTCTCACCAAAAAACACAATTTCTGAATGTTTAAAATTTTAAGCCCAATACATATATCAATTTACCCTGAAAACCTATAACTTTCCTATATCCATAAATATCCTGGGCTGATGCTATTTAACCCTCAGCTATACAATTTTCCCTCAATTACCAAAATCACCAAACATTATCTTGATATTCTGCTATTTTCTACAATTTTACCCCGAAATGCAACAATTGTTGCAATTTAATTTATAATTGCTTTAATTTTTTTCGAATTGCAGCTATCTAACCTGAAATTCTACAGGTTAGTCTGTATTTGCTCAATTTAGCCTGAACTAATGATGTTTAACCTAAAATTGCAACAATGTTACCTAGAATTACAACTTAAGCTGAAACTATGCAGTTTAACTCCTTTTGCGACAATTTGACCTGGAATCGGGCAATTTAAACTGAAATCACTATAGTTTGATCTTTAATTACACTATTTAACACCCTAACTCTACAGTTTACCTTCAAATCTAACTCACTGATAGCTTGCAGCAACTATCTTGTCAATCTTTGGATCTCGTCTGAGTCCCTCCAAGATCTTGTCCACCGTAATTACAGATATATGTACAAAAGATGACTACAAAATTTACAGAGTCAGCCTTTTAAGCTTTTCTTCTTTCAGCCTTAGGATTTCTAGAAATTTTTTCCACTTTCAATCTAACATTTTCAATTCATGACAAATGACATGCACAAATATTTTCCAAACAAAAAATTCATATATCCTGTAGAAATTTCACCTATAGATCAAATTGATATATGCAATTTCCTAAAGCATAATACTTGATCTACTTCTACAAAACATTAAGCGGAATCAAAATCGATTTCATGAGCAACATCAAGCATAAACACATATAACTCTTCAAGAGAAATAATCACACATAACACAAGATGTATCACTGGGGAAAGCACCATCATAAAACCCCCAACATTGTATTATCAATCAAGTGGAAATCCTCTTCTGGTTACAAAAATATCAGCTCAAGAGCTATCTTGTACTCTCTGCAATCAAAAGATGAAGATCATAGACTCACTAGGCCTCAATATATTGGCCACCAGTCCTCCAATCCCCTATTTCCTTGCACAATTTTGATTGGGGTCCAATTACAAAACATATGTGAATTGGCCCCAGATCATACCTGTTGTCAACCTCAAGTCCAACTACGCAATCCTTGAGGACACTAGTTCCTCCTGCATGCAAGGAATATTCCATGGGAAGATCCAAGCATCTGATAGTACACTGTCCCTCATCTGATCTCAACTGGGTCTCTTTTTGAACTGCCATGCATCAGTTATCCATGAGAAAATACTCAGTTATCTAAAATAATAGTTGTCACATGCATGCAAGCATTAACAAACTATATTTTATTATTTTAACAACTTGTTAAAATAATCTAACTGGACTTGACTAGTTAGCACTAAGTCAACTGATTCTCTCATTATAGAACTCATACTTAATTCCTCAATCAGTAGAGAGAATAAAGGATAAATTCCTGAATTAGTGGGACAACTAATTGCATGTTCTCACAAAGACTTCAAGTTTAATTTTTACAACTAATTAACTCATGGATATTAATCAGTTAATATTTTAAACTGCTGTTAAGACCAAATTCGATTTTACTTCCTATAGATAGACCAGGGACTACTATAAATAGGAAGGGACCCAGAAATGCTATTTTTAGCAGTTTCACCTCTCACCCAAGGTGGCCAATGATCTCATTGGCCAAACTGCTATTTTTAGACATGCTATTTTTAGGAGTGTGATGTAAGAAACTGTTCCCTCTATGGGTAGAGGCAACCCCTCTAGCCCTAGAGTGGGTCTAGTCACAAACAAGGACAAATCAATAATAGCTTTCCTTAAACAGTCATAGTTGGAGGCCTACCTCAACCGATGGTCGATGGAGTTCCGTTGCGCCACTCCAGCTTCCGCTTCCTTCTCCTAATGAGTAATCAACCTAAAACAATGCAAAGGAAATACAACAAAGCACGCAACCGGAAAAACAATGATCTATTTACTCACAAAGTCAAGAAGTCATGAGCTATATCAAGTACATTACATACAAGACATAGGAAAACATCATTGATTGCATTAATAATGAAATAAGAGTAAGCTTACAACCAAAGTCTTGACATCACAAGCCCTCTCAGAGGGATCTAGCCAGCATGTTCCTCAAGCATTCACTCTTTGAAGATGGATCCCCCAACATACAAATCTCTCTCACTCACAAGTTTTACACAAGATTAAGGGCACTTCACAACCTTCCTAAAGCTATGAACAATCCCACACTTGTCACACTCACACCAGCTATTTAGCAAACTCACAAACACTAACAGCACTGCTCCACTAGCCAACTATCAACAACCATTCCAAAAAACTAACAGTGCATAGCAATGGTGAGAGTTTAAATAGGAGAAGGAGTCTCCATGAAAGGTGGAAGAGTGAGCTTATCTCCAAAGAAGGTAGCACAAATGACGGAACAGCCATGCTAGAGAAAGGAGGGCGACACAAACTATGCCAACAACCAGGTCTGGAGTCATCTGGAAGGCTGACCCTTGGAACAAATTCGCCCAATCTGGATCATCGCGGGTCCATAACTGATCTTCTGCGCTGACATCGCTATTGAATAATGCAGCTAGTCAGGTCATCGCTGAAGATTACAAGCGACCTCGTGCTGGCACATAAAATCAGACCATCATGAGAATCAGGTGTACTTCCGTGATGGCAGTGATTTTGGACTGTTTAGGAGTGCCCTTCAGCATTTTTATTTAGCCAACAAATGCGATGAGGTAGAAACCTTTGGAAAAGTGGGTCATTTGGCAACATCAAAGAGCATTTGTCTAATATGAGCATATATGACTTGGACACATGACACAATAGGAAGACTGGGATGAAGACAGTGACAAATTACTATGTAACAGATGCCCCCTAAAGCATGAAGCTCGAGAGAGAGGGAGGGGTGAAATGCTTTACGAAATTGACTGAGCTGGAACACCATCTGGAAGAACCTGCACGCAAGTACAACTGATATCCCTTATAATGAAGTACATATTGTCTAGGTATGGGCGCAACCATCCAAAAGACATACGAAATAGGTCTGTGGTATGGATGCAGCCATCCAGCTAATGAGACCATGATGATAATAAAGGTATGGTCACAGCCATCCATCAATGAGTCATGTAATCATAAACCAATCCACGCAGCCCGGACATATGTAATATGAGTTCGGGGTCTTGAACCCATATAGGCATAGTACAAATTCTAGCGTGCGAATAGATGTGCTGAGATCGAGCATGATAGAAAATCGCTTGACTACCGGTCAATGATGGAAACCATTAACAAGCGCGAGAGAAACCACCAATAATGCCAATGGCTCTCAAGGTACTGTCTAGCACAATCCACGAAGTGTGAAGAAGGAGCTGAATTCGAACACTCGTGGAATCACCCAATTGATGAACAATGATGAAAGTCGACCGTCAGGTGCGAAGAACTTGCCATTGATGCATGAAAGCTCTAAGGTACCAAAGGGGATCTCTAGATCAATCTCCTAGATAATGAGCTAATGTCGACAGGAGACGACCCGTCGCAGGAGGGCCATAATGTTTCCGCCATCAGTGACACGAGATAAGGAACAAGTGGCAGATGGCAAAACAGAGTATCAGAGGAGAAGACGAGGGTGTAAATTGCAGAAGGATTATACTCTTGAACATGTGGGCGACACGACTCTGGAGGGTGGCAGCATTTAGGCACCAAGGGATTAGAGGCTCGATGGAGACGGCATGAATCGAATGGAATGAGGCCAAATGACAACCCAAACCTGTGGAAGGCCAAATGACGACGTATGGATGTCCAACCCGACAAAAAGAAAAAGTGTTGATGTTCAAGAGTAACTAGCTGCCATAGACAATCAATGATAAACTTGTTGTTGAGTCCAACCTAGTAATAGTTTAACGAGCCCTAGGAAGGAGAAGCTCGAGTCTCGTCATGGTGACGAGTCCAATGTCGTTAGGGTTTAACAAGTCCGACATAGGTAAAACTCAGAGTCTTTTTTGTGTTTAGAGAGTTTGAAAAAGACACAGAAAAGAAAACTCCAGGGGGGTCCTTTTTCGTAAGATTTGTGTCTCTCGAGCCCGAAAAAGTATAAAATGATACTCAAAAGAACCACCCGACCATTATGATCGAGGAGTACTTTTTGTAACTAGTGACTTCGACCCGAAAAAGTAGAAAAAATGGTCGGAATCATGTCGTTTCGTAACCGATAACGAGCTTGAAACGATAAAGGGCCAACAATATTTTCGTGTTTACACGGTCGGAAAAGAGCTTAAAGGCGACCGCCTTTTGTTCCATTTAACGAGTTAAAAGGGAAAACTCAGCAATCTTTTCGTCTTTAAAAGGTTGGAAAAGAGCTGAAAGCAGACCTCCATTTTTATTTTCTTTAACAAGTCAAAAAGGGAAAAATACTCCCAATCTTTTCATCTTTTACGAGTCAGAAAAGAGCTTAAAGGAGACTCATCCTAGAGGAACGAGTGGTCTAAAGGGTAGCAATTGGTTCCGGCAATGGTGGAACTGCTCAAAACATGTAATGGTCAAGAGGCTGGCTAATAAAACCACTCATCGCTGCATTTCCTCAGGAAAGGATAAACAATCAAGTGAAAGCATATGATCAGCCAAAGAGATGGTGGTGATGGAATGAAACAGCCAAGGCTCAGCTAGCAAAATTTAGCAGATAAACGGTAATAACGAGATGTAAATCGGGTATGGGTTCATTTTTACACAAGCTTGAACCATGGAGAACTCTGCTTGGGTTCGGTTTCATGTTTACACAAGCTTGAAATGAAAAACTATGGTTGTTATAAGTTCGCATGCCCCCAACATAATGAATGCAAATCGAGGTACATGCCCCCCCCAAGCTTCATTAAATTCAACACGGCCTTCCATTTATTAGACTTCTTCTTCTTCTTCTTCTTCTTCTTAGCCTCCTGGTTACTAGATGTGAAACTTTCACCAGGCGAAGGAGGAGAGGAGGAGGAAGAAATAGGGGAAGAAGCGTAGGCACAACCTTAGAATCAACATGTCGTGGTTCAGATGAAGAAGATGGTGGAATAGGAATCATGACACTCAGGACCACCGAGGTTGAAAACAACCATATGGGCAAACCGATGGTTAACCCAGGCAAGGACAGAGTTGCCATATATGGAGCACCGACATTTCCAAAAGGAGGAAATGAACCAAGGTTCCCATCTAGGGGAAGACCTTGGGCGGTAGACTCGGGGACTGTTGCCATCGGGAATGAGCCTAAGAAACACTCTTATCACAACTAAGAACTTGAACTATTACCAGGAATATTTCGTGGGCAGTAAATTTTATGATGCAGGAACAAAACTTGACCTTTTCATGTTTCAAGAGTCGAGAAAAGGACGAAAAGGTGACTCTATCTCTTTCGAGGTTTAATGAGCCTGAAAGGACAAGTGCTTAGATGGAACTTTTCTTTTAGGGAGTCCGAAAAGGAATGAAAGTGATTACTCTGGAGAACTAAGCAAAAGGTTTACCAGACAAATCCGTAAAACTGCATATACACCTTGGCAGTCATATGAAAACCAAGGACTTTCCGTATGGCAGTCAATCTTCCCGAATGTTGTGTTCAGTGCATTACGGTTTGTAAGGCAGTAGACACGACTTCCTATGGATAAAGGATGATAAGCTAGTGGGGTCTCTTAGCATATACTCGACGGTACATGGGAGCACAATTCCGTGCTAGACCACTATTTAGTCACAGAAGGAGGAATCACCCAACCTTGAGTGGAACCAAAAGTGACTAGGTTTAATGACGCTGAAGCATGTCTCTAGCCTAGACCTCTAAATGTGTGCGTTATGTTCCAATGCATTGTTAGATTTATTCAGTTCATTTTAGAGTTGATCTTGGATTATGTTTCAGTTTTCAGGCCTTACCGTATGTATATAACAAAACCTAGGATGCAACTAGAATGAATTAAATGTCCTTTTTTTTTCGATGAACACCTACCTATGGGAGGGTAGAGAGATCATTCCAAAACCAAGAAAACTAAGACAACAAAGCAGTCACTCAATGCAAACAGACATCAATTCCTAAAGTGCACGGATACTACTAATGAGAGATTTAATCATTCGCTTTTCAATATGCAACTTGAAATGAAAATTCACTTTCACTTTCGTAGACTAAATGAATGCAATCCTTTTGATTTTGATGTCTCTTAAATCTAAAAGAAACAAATAAGAAATAAACAAATGTGGAAAAATGGTTGATCCAAACAATTGTAATCTATGTCCGGGTAGTGAAGAGAAATCGAATCAATGCCGAGATTGGTCCAATAACAATCACTAAACAATCAACCAAAAGTAAGCAAAGGGGAAGGCTCAATCAAACCAACAGCAAGCTGCAAATGAATCTTTGAGCAACCAAGCAACCAAGCGAAACTGATCCAAAAGACTTGAAACAATGAAACTAGGTCACAAAGAAAAAAAACAAGATTCATTCAACAAAGCTCACGAGAGAGTGCCTCAACCTATAAACAGTGAAAAACAAGTTATCAAACAAGTGAGAATA
The DNA here is from genome assembly GCA_031772625.1 of Pinus tabuliformis. Taxonomy (NCBI): domain Eukaryota; kingdom Viridiplantae; phylum Streptophyta; class Pinopsida; order Pinales; family Pinaceae; genus Pinus; species Pinus tabuliformis. The sequence continues at coordinate 255,423,157 of CM062805.1, forward strand.
GTAAGGGACTAGCAAGATTGATGGATTCAGGAGGCAGAATTGAAAAAATCAATTCTACAGCAATCAGCACGGGTGATACACAAGCAACAAGCGCTGATAAAGAACACACCGCAACAACAGAGCGATGTCAGCGCGGAAGTACACGACTTTCCCGCGATGGTCCGATTTCCAGAACCATCGCGACTGTTAAGCGTAATTACGCGATGAACAGGATACTACAAAAGGGTTGACACGATGACAACGTGACTGTTAAATTTAAAGCCGCGATGATGTTCAAAACAGTAACAGGCGAACCAAAAACTCCCAAATCAAAGACAATCAATCCTTTAATTAGAAAGGGCGTTTCCCAGATCAGGCCAGAAAACTCAGAAGACTGGTAACTAATCCCCAAAACTTCAAAAGAGAGCAAAACACAAATCAAGACAAGAGTAAACAAGAAAAGAACAAAGGCCAAAGTTCCTCCCCAGCGGAGTCGCCAATTTGTGATGCAGGAAAGTGTTCCCTCTGCAGACAGAGGCAACCCCTTTAGCCCTAGAGTGGATCTAGTCACAAACAAGGACAAATCAATAATAGCTTTCCTTAAATAGTCATAGTTGGAGGCCTACCTCAACCGGTGGTCGATGGAGTTCCATTGTGCCGCTCCAGCTTCTGCTTCCTTCTCCTAATGAGTAATCAACCTGAAACAATGCAAAGGAAATACAACAAAGCATGTAACCGGAACAACAATGATCTATTTAGTCACAAAGTCAAGAAGTCATGAGCTATCAAGTACATTACATACAAGACATAAGAAAACATCATTGATTGCATTAATGATGAAATAAGAGTAAGCTTACAACCAAAGTCTTGATGTCACAAGCCTTCTCAGAGGGATCCAACCAGCATGTTCCTCAAGCATTCACTCTTTGAAGATGGATCTCCCAACATACAAATCTCTCTCACTCACAAGTTTTACACAAGATTAAGGGCACTTCACAACCTTCCTGAAGCTATGAACAATCCCACACTTGTCACACTCACACCAGCTATTTAGCAAACTCACAAACACTAATAGCACTTCTCCACTAGCCAACTATCAGTAACCATTCCAAAAAACTAACAGTGCATAGCAATGGTGAGAGTTTAAATAGGAGAAGGAGTCTCCATGAAAGGTGGAAGAGTGAGATTATCTCCAAAGAAGGTAGCACAAATGACAGAACAACCATGCTAGAGAAAGGAGGGTGACACAAACTATGCCAACAACCAAGTCTGGAGTCATCTGGAAGGCCGGTTGTGGAACAAATTCGCCCAATTTGGATCATCGCGGGTCCATAACTGATCTTCTGCGCTGACGTCGCTATTGAATAACACAGCTAGTCAGGTCATCGCTGAATATTACAAGCGACCTCGCACTGGCACATAAAATCAGACCATCATGGGAATCAGGTGTACTTCTGCGATGGCAACGCTTCTAGACTGTTTAGGAGCGCCCTTTAGCGCGTTTATTTAGCCAACAGACGCGGTGAGGTAGAAACCTTTGGAAAAGTGGGTCATTTGGCAACATCAAAGAGCATTTATCTAATATGAGCATGTATGACTTGGACACATGACACAGTAGGAAGACTGGGATGAAGACAGTGACAAATTACTATGTAACAAGGAGTTCTATTTTTAACACATTCTAAATTTAGCATTTCTTGTTACACACTTTTCAACACTCCCTCTCAATAAGAAGGGATTATCAACAACCCTGATCCTGTCTCTGTGGAACTCAAACTTGCCTTTTGACAATGCCTTTGTCAAAATATCTGCATACTGTTCCTCGGTTGAAATGTACTGCAACATCATGATCCTCTTGACCACACAATCCCGTAGATGATGATAGCGAATATCTATATGCTTGGACCTGTCATGAAACACTGGATTCTCAGAGAGTTTAATGCAACTTTGATTATCACAATATATCACTGTAGGATCCATCATCTGACCAAACAGTCCCACTAGAATCTTCCACATCCAGATGGCCTCACATGTAGCCTGACTAGCTGCCATGTACTCTACCTTCGCTATGCTAAGTGCAACTAATCTCTGTTTCTGGCTATACCAAGAAGCTGCAGTTGACCCATGGTTGAAGATTCCTCCAGAGGTGCTCTTCCTGTCCGATGTACTACCTACCCAATCTGCATCCGTGAAGCCTTGGAGATTCACTCCCTCTATTTGCCTATACCATAATCCATACTATGTAGTGCCTCTGAGATATCTCAGCACATGCTTTGCCGCCTTCCAAAACAACTTGGTTTGCTGAACCATAGCTTCACTCAGCTGGCTCACTGCAAAGCACAAATCTGATCGTGTGTTCACCAAATACATGAGTGAACCCACAAGCTACCTATAAATAGTAGCAGCTACTACCTCACCTGAAGTAGCATCCTCCTTCCTCCAGTTACTTTCTAGAGGAATCTCCATGGGCTTGCACATCTCCATGTGGAAGCGCTCGAGTATCTCATTGGAATACTTTCCTTGAGACACAAATACTTCCCCATCTATGTACCACACCTCCATGCCTAGAAAGTAGTGCATGAGGCCCATGTCCTTCATCTCAAACTCTCTTGCAAGATCCTCCTTGCAAGACTTGATCAACTGATCATCACCTGTCAAAATTAGATCATTGACATAAAGTACAATAATCAATAGCTTACCATCTACAATGATGTGGTAGAGGTTTGCATCCACTTCACTCTTGGTGAAGCCCAACCTGGTGAAATAGTTGTCGATCCTGGTATACCAAGCATGGGGTGCTTGCTTCAGCCCATACAATGCTCGCTTGAGCTGACACACATGTGACTCACGATCGAAGGTCTCAAATCCCTCTGGCTGCTCTATGTATACCTCTTCCTCAATCTCCCCATTGAGGAATGTTGTCTTCACATCCATCTGATGGATTTGCCAACCCATATGTGCTGATAGTGCTAGAATCGATCTAATCGATGAGTACCTTGCAACAGGAGCAAAGGTCTCATCATAGTTAATCCCCTCAACCTGTGAGAAACCACGAGCAACAAACCTTGCCTTGTGTTTCTCAATACTACCATCAACTGCCTACTTTACCTTGTAAAGCCATCGAGAAGTAACCACTGACTTATCCCTTGGTCTAGGAACAACATCCCATACATTGTTCCGCATGATAGAATCATACTCCTCTACCATCACATCCACCCAAATTGGCTGTTGGATTGCCTCCTCAAAAGAAGAAGGCTCGGTCGCTACACACTCCCCAACCAGGACCATGTAGCCAGTGTATCTATCGGGAGATCTACTCTGTCTGCACTGAGAGGATGGATGCCCCACATTCTCTCTCGTATCCTGCATCAATCTATCATCTTCAGGTGAGCGTTTCTGCCCATCTCTAGAAGACTCTCCAATAGTGGTGATCTCCACTACTGGAATCTCTGCATGCGGCTAATCCGCATTGTCAGGAGGCTCCTCCTCCTTAGGAACTAATAGTTCCTCATCATCACCATGCAACTTGAGCTCCCTCTCAAGAGATACTCGCATGGCTCGCTACTCATCGAACTTCAGATCCCTATGCACTACGACCCTCTGACTAGTAGGCAAAAACACATGATAGTTGTGAGGTGTATCCATGTACCCCACAAGTATTCCCAACTCATCTATTGGGTCTAGCTTCTTCCAAGCATCTTTGGTCACATGACAGAAGACTGGTGATCCAAAGATGCGAAAGTGACTCACATTTGGTCTCTTCCCCAGAAAGGCCTCCATAGGTGTCTTCATCCCCAAAATATGATAAGGACTTATGTTCTGAAGATATACTGTTGTATTGCATTCCTCAGACCACAGATGAAGTGGTAGGCCTTGGTCATGCAACATTGATCGAGCTATGCTCACAATAGATCTATTCTTCCTTTCGGCCACCCCATTCTGTTGTGGGTTATGAGGAGCCGTGAGTTCCCGTTTAATTCCTTCTGAAGCACAGAAGTCCTTAAACTGCTGGGAAATATACTCTCTAGCGTTATCACTTCACAAGGCCTTTACTTTCATCCCTGATTCTTTCTTTGCAAAATATTTGAACTCACAAAACTTCAAGAAGGTTTGATCCTTCTTTTGCATGAAGTAGATCCAACATCTACGTGAAAAATGATCAACAAAAATAACATAATACCTTTGCTTTCCAATGGAGTCTATAGAGAAGGGCCCGCATACATTTGAATGAACTCGCTCCAGAACTACTCCTACTCTACCATCCCAATCATGAAAGGAAGATTTTGCATACTTACCCAAAGTGCAACCTTTGCATGTGCTCACTTCCTCTAGCTTGCACTTGGGTAATCCAGTAGAAATTTTCTGCATGATCTTCAAGGCCCCATGATGCAAGTGGCCCAGTCTCCTATGCCATAACTCGCCAATATCTTGGCCATGCATCACCTCTGCTTTGGAACTCAAAGAAGCACAATCTTCTACCTATAACTTATAGAGATTCTTAACTCGAATCCCTATCTATTTGGTCTGTCCAGTGCCTATATGCCTTAGGAAAACCTTTCAAAAACTAAAGACTACATCATCACCTTTATCCTCAAGCATAGCAATAGACACAAGATTCTTTTTCAGCCCTGGTACATACATAACATTAGAAAGAGAGAGGGGAGAACCATGCGCCCTCTGAAACGCAACCGTACCTTCACCTGAGACATGGTACTTTCTGTCATTGCCCTCGATCTGTATTTAGAGATCCTTCTCCAACAAAGTGCTGAAAATAGTCTTGTCACCTGACATGTGGAAAGAAGCTCCAATGTCCAAGTACCAAACACATCCCATGCTGGATGAAACCATGCATGCAATAAGTGAGAAATCCATCTCAAATTTTGAAGCTAGAGCATCACCATAAAATTCCTTGGAGGAACCTTTCTTGGACTTCTTCCTATTTGGGAAACTAGTAGCATAGTGACCCAAATCATGACAATGAAAGCATCTCACCTTCGACTTGTCAAACTTATTCCCTCCTTTAGAAGACTTGGATTGGGATGCCTTCCCTTTCCATTTCTTAGCTTTAGATGCTAAAGCCAATTTCTCTTCATCATCATGCGTTGATGAAGAAGCTCCATCTCTAGTGTTCCATCTGATATCCTCCTGCATCAAATCCGACCATAGTCGTTCCCAATCTGGTAGTTTGTCCCTTCCATTCACTGAGTCCTAGTGGCTATGCTAGCTCTTAGGAAGGACAAGGAGTGCTAGACTCACCATATCATCATCAGTGGTAGTGACCCCTACGCTTGCAAGCTCATCTCTGTAGTTGGTGAGCTTGTTCAAGAATGTAGTGATCATGTCGCCCTTTTCACACTTGATCTTTTGAAGCTTGTCCTTCAGTGCCATCTTCCTCTAATCATTGCTATTCTAATATAAATCTTTCAATTTTTTCCACATTGCAAACGAAGTTTCCTTCCCATGGAGGCTCGAGACTATGTGATCTCGAAGTCCCTCTAAGATGATTCTCCTAGCTCTAGCCACATTCTTCTTCCAGTCTGCAACCTGAGTAGCATCAGTAGGCTTAGGGACATCTTGATCAATGAATTCCTTAATGCCATTATCTTCCAATACTGCCTCCATGCGATCCTTCCAAGCTATGTAGTTTGAGCTTCCATCAAGGGCATACTCAAACCTTAACCCAGTGAAGGCCATCTGGATGAAGTCTGAACTGTGATGAGAACTACATACCTATATACCGAATAATAAACTTCTACTTTCTTTCTCTTGCTTGTATATCATTCCTTGATTAACTGTGCTCCGATACCATGTAGAAATTTCACCTGTAGATCAAACTAATATATGCAATTTCCTAAAACATAATACTTGATCTACTTCTACAAAATATTAAGCGGAAGCAAAATCGATTTCATGAGCAACATCAAGCATAAACACATATAACTGATTAAGAGAAATAATCACACATAGCACAAGATGTATCACTGGGGAAAGCACCATCATAAAACCCCCAACATTGTATTATCAATCAAGTGGAAATCCTCTTCTGGTTACAAAAATATCAGCTCAAGAGCTATCTTGTACTCTCTGCAATCAAAAGACGAACATCATAGACTCACTAGGCCTCAATATATCAGCCACCAGTCCTCCAATCCCCTATTTCCTTACACAATTTTGATTGGGGTCCAATTACAAAACATATGTGAATTGGCCCCAGATCATACCTGCTGCCAACCTCAGGTCCAACTATGCAATCCTTGAGGAAACTAGTTCCTCTTGCATGCAAGGAATATTCCATGGGAAGATCCAAGCATCTGATAGTACACTGTCCCTCATCTGATCTCAAATGGGTCTCTGTCTCAACTGCCATGCATCAGTTATCCATGAGAAAATACTTAGTTATCTAAAATAATAGTTGTCACATGCATGCAAGCATTAACAAACTATATTTTATTATTTTAACAACTTGTTAAAATAATCTATATGGACTTGACTAGTTAGCACTAAGTCAACTGATTCTCTCATTATAGAACTTATACTTAATTCCTCAATCAGTGGAGAGAATAAAGGATAAATTCCTGAATTAGTGGGACAACTAATTGCATGTTCTCACAAAGACTTCAAGTTTAATTTTTACAACTAATTAGCTCATGGAGATTAATCGGTTAATATTTTAAACTATTGTTAAGACCAAATTCGATTTTGCTTCCTATAGATAGACCAGGGACTACTATAAATAGGAAGTGACCCAGAAATGCTATTTTTAGAACTTTCTATTTTTAGCAGTTTCACCTCTCACCCAAGGTGGCCAATGATCTCACTGGCCAAACTGCTATTTTTAGACATGCTATTTTTAGGAGTTCTATTTTTAGCACATTCTAAATTTAGCATTTCTTGTTACACACTTTTAAACATATCCGATTTTTCTGATTGATATTCCATCCAAAATCTCATAGCAAACCAAAACAAAAAGGCACATAAAATAATTTTACCACGCAAAAGCTGTCGCGTTGACTCACTAACAAAGGATCCTTGATCGATCTAATCGGTTTCTCCTTTAATTGGTTGATTTCAAGATTTGAAGAAAATATCCTTATCCTTGAAGCATATCTATATCAAAAAATCGATGTATAGGATTTGTTAACATATTTACGTCATTCTATGTAACCTCTCCACCATGATATGTCATCAAGACATTGATTTCTGATGCAGGGCCATCCAGCTGAGGGTATCATGGTTGGGGTATTTGGTCTCAGCTAAGATAGACAGGTTCACAGTAACCTTTTAGTTTTCATTTCCATTTATTAGTTAAACAACATTTAGGGACTTTCATTTTTATTTTATTAGTCAAATAGCATTTAGGAACATTATGATTAGTTGGAGGCTGTTCCATCCAACTTTTTCTTTTATTTTATTTAATTAGTTGTCTTTTGTAAAACTACAACAGGATAAAAAAAGGAACATTTATCATAGCCATGCAACTATATACGTAACTACCAGCAATTGTGAGAAACTATTTCAAAATAGCTTAAAAGAAAATACACCAAAATTGTAACGTGTTCGATTTCATGAGATATAGAATAGAAGACAAAAAGAATTTTTCTGTTAAAAAACTCTAAATCCATTTGCAGCTAACTATTATCTCTTTCCATTAATTATTGTGCGTACTGACAAATCATAAGAGTACACTTCTTGTTCTAGCATTTCTTTCCTAACAGTCATCCAGGCAAACAGAGTGTCTCAAGGACAGTTCAAGTAGCAATCAAAGACATCATAATAATAGAGAGCCGAATTCACAGTTCTAGCCAACAACGAGTTTCAGACATACGAAGAGCAGACAATCAATATGGAGAAACCCTCAAAAGATTAATAGTCTCAGCATTAAAATAATCGCATTACATACACAGGTAACCCACAAGCATATAAAGTTTTTTTTTCCTTTTCCAAGTAATAGTCTTTACATGAAAATAAGTTACAGAATATTAGACTAGCAACTGTGGAGATGGGGCAAGCCCATACATAAGACAACGTACAACAAACCCAGGGTGTGAAAACCTAGAACGACTCCATCACTGTTGCAAACATAAATTATACAGAAGGGTTGAAGCCTGAAGGAAACCCAATAGAAAATGAGGAATAGAGGAGCTGAGGCTCTCAAAAACCTAACCAAACTAACAGACAACAAGAATGCTGGAGCCGTGAAACAAAAAACGAGAACATAGGACAATATCGAGGAGCGACCCTACTGATTTCACCAGGCAACAACAGGCACGGAAACAAGCATCTAGAGCCACAACCCACCTGCAGAAAAAACCAAGAGAGAGGCATTAGTGGTTTGACTATCCAACTGAACAGAAGAAGCATGAAGTAGAGAGGGTGAGGGTTTGAAGGCTTACCAGAGGAGTGGACGGCGCCGAAGAGAAGAACCGATAACCAGGTCACAACCACAAGAGGGAATCCCTGCTCACAAGGAGTGCCTGCCCTTAGTAAGGAAGAAAAATTGCGAGGAGGAGCTAAAGCATGGACCAGAGGGCTTACCTTGCCCAGTGATGAGCAGAGCTGAGGACCCAGTCCCTTGTGACCGCAACCTGTAAACCATAAAAATATAACAACCAGTTAACCAGAGAAATGACCATGCGAGCAACCAAACATTCAAACAGCAAATGCACACAGAGAAAGTCGAGACAATAGTAATAGGAACAACGCCCACGAGAGGGTAAGCTACAACAGCTGAAGAACGAAAGAAACTCTCCACAGTAGTCAATGGAACAACCAGCACAGTGCCCAGGTGAGGCCAAACAGTTAGCAGACAAGGAGTTGTTGACAGAGTTACCAAACCTCTAGGTAGAAGGGCCCATGGCTGAGCACAGACCAGGCACCATTGCCATAACCCTCACAAGCACAGAGTAACAGTTGAAAAACCCTCACAGCAAATAGCAGAGAACCACAGTGTCGAAATGCCATAGTGAACGAGGGTTTGGGGTGTAAGCAAAGTGCGGGAGAGCAGAGTTCGAGGCAGGGACAAGTGTCCCCTCACACCAACCACAATACACACATTTTAATTACGTAATCAACCCATATGACTATTTACATTATTTCTTTTTATTAATCATAAATTAATTATTGATTGACTGTAAGGGTTGAGAGGGCTGGTCCCATCATATTGTGGTATCAGAGCAGGATTGAGTTTTTTCATAAGAAATGGAAGTTGGAAGACGAGGTCGTGGGAGAGGTATTCAGAGAGTAGCAGAGGAAGGATTAAGGGAAGAGATTAGGATCCTGAATGCCCGCTTGGTGGCAGTAGAAGCAAGAAGGAGAAGGGATCCAAAAGTAGGAGATGACAGTGAAGAAGAAGTTGTAGTTACGATAGATGGATCGGATGAGGAAGGACCTGAAATCAAATTATTGAGGTCAGTCTTGTTGGCTAGCAGTAAGCGAAAGCTTGAGATTCTGAATTATGATGGCAGTTTGTCCACAGACGTGTCGTTGGACTGGATTAGCGAGTTGGAAAAATATTTTGAATGTGAGGAGGTCAATGAATATAGGAGAGTTAAATTCACTGCTAAAAAGCTAAAAGGTCACATGGTCTTATGGTGGGACAGTGTCCAAGCAGAGAGAAGAAGGATGAATAAATTACCAATTATAAAGTGGCCTAGAATGGTCACCAAGATGAAGGGCAAGTTTTTGCCCAAAGATTACCAGATTTCTCTGCATCAACAGGTATAGAATTTGAAGTAAAGAGGAATGACGGTGAAATAATATACTGAAGAATTCTACTAGGTGAATTTGAGAGCTGGTTATACTGAAGACACTCCGGAAAAGACAGCAAGGTTTGTGAATGGCCTAAGGCTGGAGATATTGGATGAGATAAGTATTCTTTCTTCGAAGAACATAGAGGAAGCATACTAGAGTGCCTTAAAGGCAGAAGAGAAGATCACAAGAAAGCAGAATTCCAGGAGAGGACGAGGAACTGGTAGAGGGAAAGGACAATCCTTTGGCAGAGGAAGAGCTGCCAACAACAGTGAAGAGGGAAGTAGTTCAAAGACCTCAGGGACAATAGAAAAAGAAGGTAGCACTAGAGGAGGAAGGCCATATCAGAGAGGAAGGGGAAATGGCAGAGGCAGAGGAGCTACCTACCAGTGCTACAAGTGCCACAAGTGGGGGCACAGATCCTTTGAGTGTCCTGAAGGGGAACAGGCTGGCCAAAGAGGAGCGTATGTTGCACAGCTAGAGGAAGCAGAGGCACCACCCCAGGAGGTAGAGAATGTGCCAGAGATAGGGGAGGCCTTAATTTTGAATAAGGTGCTGCTGAACCAGCAAAGGAGATAGTTGACCAAACCTAAAGAAAGGCATTATTCTGGACAGTCTATAAGTCACACAGAAAATGCTGCAAGCTGATTATCGACAGTGGGATCACAGATAATCTAGTTTCCACAGAGATGGTGGAGAAGTTGGCTTTGAAACAGTTGAAGCACCCCACTCCCAGAGGGTGTCGTGGTTGCAGAAAGGCCATCAATTGTTGGTTGATGAACAGTGTGAAGTTGAGTTCCATATTGGCAAATACAGGGACAAGGTTATTTGTGATATTATGCCTATGGACATGTGTCACATACTGCTAGGAAGACCATGGCAATATGACAGAAAGGTGGTTCATGATGGAAAGACAAACTGTTACAAGTTTATCAAGGATGGGATTAAACACACGCTTGTACCCATCAAGGAGGAAGAAACAGCAGAAACTAGTGGAGCCAAAGCATTTTTGGTGGGAGGAAAGGAATTTTTGAAATAGATCGAAGACAACGAGATAAAATATGTTGTTGTAAGGAGGCCAAGAGCAGTGTTGTTACACACTGAAATTGCAGATTTTCCTAAAGAAATTCAGGACATGTTGCAGGAGTTCAGCGACATTGTGGTGGATGATTTGCTGGATAAGTTGCCTCCTAAGAGAAGTATCAGTCATCACAAATAAATTTTGTTTAAAAAATTGCCCTTCAATAACACAATGATGTTATTTTTTTTATATATTTATCATAACAACAAAATGACTCTAACATATAAATGACTTATTGAATCCTGATAAAACTCAGGATAAATCTCCATAACCTAGAAATCAAATTGTTTGTATGTGTTTGTTAGTACAACGACAATATTAGTATTACTCTCATCCATGTGTTTATATTTTCATGCACATTTTTTTCAATGGTTGTTTACCTAGAATTTGACCCAAAAAAATTAATAGACCTCCCAACCATATTTTATTTACAAACCAACTCTAGCCATCACTATTGGGAAATATCAATCCATCAAAATAAGATCCTCATCATCTCCATGGAATGTAAGGTATTTTTGGAAAATAAAGAGAGAAAGGTTCATGTGAAGTAGTGGCCCCTACAGATGATAGTCAAGACCCGAGGAAGGGAGATTTAAAACTTGGTTAAAAGAGAGGGGAGGTGACCTAAGATTTGGTTAAGAATGATATAACTATCCAATGGAAAGGCCCTTCAAGGAGAAGATCGTTTTCTTCAACTAGGTTTCCATAATAAATATGCTACCTTTTAATACAACCTAGTATAACTTATTTCACCACTTGAACTTGACGACTCCACATTAAGCTATGTCTGAATCATAGGAAAGTAATTTTAATGATTCAATAGGTTTTTTCCTTAACACAACCCAATGTATTTAGAGGAGCTGCTACACAATTTTTCTACACCTGCATATGCATAAAATATTATTAAACAAATGAATTAAAATAAACACATAAACATAATTATTTATTAAAATAAAACCCAAAAGTAACAATGCATATATCTTTTACCTACTGCACATAATGTGGAATGTACAAAAACCATCACTATAGGGTTTAATCGGTGAAATTATCACCTCCCCTCTCATATGATACCAAATGTAAACAATAAAATAACTTAAAAAACACCAATATCAAAGTAAAACAAAAAACCTAAATTCCACAAAAACATACAAGCAAGAACAAGAACAAAGAAATAAGCATCAACAAAAGAAAGAAGCATAACAAGAAAAGGAAAGACAAATCAATAATGTACAATGGAATTGAACTCAACTCAACAACCGACGACCCTCTATGCCTTTCTCTATAATAATGTTCCTTTCTACTCTATTATGTTTAAATGGAGAAGGGATTAGCAGTATACAAAATGGAAGAAGATAATAAAATGTGAATTTTCAAGAATAGATTTAAACATTACAGATAATGAACAAAGGTAATCAATATATATATCTATGATGAACAAAGGCTATTTACATAAATTAAATCTGGTAGCCTCTTCTCAACAAATCCCATCCCATGACCCCCATCACTTGAGGGACTGAGCCACTACATCCTCCTGCTCCCACTACCACCACACTTATTCTCTAATGTTTATTGAGAAATGCATGTCGCTGCCTATTGTAGATAAGAAGGTCAGTGATGGTTCCTTTGGCTTCTCTCCAAATGATTGGTCCTCTCTCTACGCTTGTCCCTTGAACATATTCAGAGTTTGTTGATCCCATTTCACATTTGGTGGTACCCATGAGGGTTAGAAGATTAAAGGGTCAAATTACCCAAAACCTTTTTGATGTGAAGGGTTCAAATTTCCCTTGCACTATGCACGCACCTTCTATTAGTTGAGGTGTCGAGGAATCCTGTACAATGTCTATTCACCTGGTCTTGTAGAGTATTGATGGCCTATTGCACTTCATGGTTGGGACCACCAGGTTTAGCTCTACAACAAAAACTGGAGAACTACCATCTCGCCCTCAATCTCCTAGAGGAAATGAACCAACATCACCATGCTCCCACCCCCACATAGTAAGTGATGCAGGAGCATTCAACCCAACAATATCATTGTATTTTAGTAGACATAAGGGGTCCTGTGTTTAAGGAAGTTGGTTTCCTAAATATTGAATTAATGTAAATATCTAGGCCTTTGAGTGATTTTAATGAGAATAGGAATTAATTAGATATTGTGAGACATATTTGTAAATGTTCTCAAATGTAGGAGAACATGAGAGGATTAGGATTAGTTAGGAATTAGTTTGAAGAAACTGTTGAACAACTGAAAAGGAACTGAGGAACAGTTCCTCAATTGTAAAGAAACTGCTAATGATGTATTGAAAAGAAAAAAAGAGAAAGATTGAAGGGAGTTAGCCAGTGAGCCAGCTAGCCAACCAACTAGCCAGGGAGAGTGTGATTGTAAGCTTACGGGCGGAGGATGAGGAAGAGGCCACTGATATCGAAGATCAAGCTTGTGAGAGACAGAGAGTCTCAAATGTAATCATTTGTTTATACTTATTATACAGAGGTTTATTATATAACTGTGTAATGGTGTGAAACGAGTATTTATGAATGCATTACATGTGAATTCGTAGGTTCTGTAACAGGGTTGCAAGCAGAATTCTAAAGGATATGCAGAGGCACAGAATGATTCAGAGGAATCATAAATGGGTCATTGAATCTAGTTGAAGATTAGAGTGAAGCTCTGGGGAGAAATAATGAAGGGAGATTTCACAGAAGAGTAAAGCTCAGAGGAAGTTGAGCAATGGAACCCTTTGAAGAAAATTGATGAAAAAAAACCGGAATCATGGAGAAGCGCTGAAGAAAACAATGTGAATTATAAGTAAAAGGAAAGAGTGGAGAAGTGAAGAGTGATGCACAGAAACCGTTATATTTGGGAGATCAACGGTTGGGATCGAATCAGAGCTAGAAAGTCGCATTGAAATCATCCAATGGGAGGAATGAACTTTGGCCAAAAGGAAGAGGGATACACGATTTGTTAGCTGGACTCGAAACGTTATCAAATGTGACCGATAATCTGATTGGGTCTGTAAGGCATGTCAGATCGGCGGTTTCAAGTGGAAGAGGTTGGACAATGGATATGTTGATACGCTGATAGTGATAAAGCCGATCGGCGATTGGAGATCAGAGTGATCGCTTGTTGGAGTTCGGGTGAGTAGCGCAACGAAAGGTTAACATAGAAAGGTAGACCCGATGACATATATGAATGCGAATGTATAATATTTGAGATCCGCTATATGTGTTCGGAGTAGGTTTCCTGTGTATTTGATGTATTTTCGTTAAAGTGTTGTGCCGAGTCTTTTAAGGCTAAAACATATATTATCGTTCCGATAGTCGCATATCGAAGGGGAAGGGGTGATGATATATATATATATATATATATATATATATATATATATATATATATATATATATATATATATATATCTATATATCTATATATCTATATATATATATATATATATATATATATATATATATATATCTATATATATATATATATATATATATATATATATATGAGTCGATACTCGATTATGATCAAGATAAACCTCGGTATATGTGCATAGACCGTACCAAGGTGGAAAAGGTAGGTTTATGAATGTTTTGTGTTATTTCCTTTGTAAAAGGGCTATAAAGGAAAATAGCACCAATGAGAAGGTTTATACATTAAAATGTATTTAACCAAAATTAAGTGAAGGAAAGGTTATATATGTGTGGTTAAGGGGTAATGAAGGTTATGAGGGGTTTTAAAGTCCCAACAGGAAGGACTTATTGTAAGGCTTCAATAAAGTCTTATGTGAAGGTTTATAAGGGTGGATAGAGTCCTGATAGAAGGTCTAAGCGGGGTGATTGAGTTACGAAATAAAGGAACTGATGAGTAGGGACTTAACCATTGATGGTTGAAGTTTTGACTCAATGGAGAGTTAAAATACCCAGGACAATTGTGGTTATGCATTTTACATGCATACTGTGGGTGTAAGCTGGGGTAACCCTAGCATCATTTGGTATCAGAGCAAGTTAAAGCTCTTAGAAAAACCTTAGAACAAAGTTATGTTTTAAGATTTTTATGCATGCAAGAGGAGATTAGATTTTAATCTGATAAATAGCATGCACACAGGGATTAAAGTGCAGCAGAACTTGCAGATGGAAGGAAACAGAGAACAATCCATTCAAAGTGCAGGAGAATGGTGGAACAAGATCATGTAGAGATCTTGAAGGTGAGATGACATGTTTTGTTTTAAATTGATTTGAATATTGGAGAATGTGTGGTTTTTATATTGAAACATAGGTAACAACATAAGAAGATGAGAAGGTTGCAGCAATCTAGACCGAGGAGTTCCCAATTGGTTCAAGAGGAAAGAACCAGAGAAATTCTAACATATTGAGCTCAAAGGAGAGAGGCTTAGTGAGGCATATGTAGCAAGAAGAAGACTTGTTACTACAGAGGTAGTGTTGCAACTCCCAAAGGCAATTCCATAAAATATGTGGGTATATTTGCTAAAAGATGAAGGAAGTTGGTAAGACTTTCTGAGTGAAAGAAGAGGCGGCCAGAACCTAGTATTTCAATTGTGATTGAAATACAAAAGGACAGTTGTGTTCTTAAAAGGTGCAGATGAGTTGAAGCTTAGAAGGAGCAGAGAGAAGTGCTCAAAGGATTTTCCAGAGGTAGAGAACCATGTACTTTCCAAAAGAGCAAGTACAGAGGAAAGCTTGGTGAGGTAAGTTGCAACAAGGAGGGCTTGTTGTTGCAGAGGCTTTAGTGCAGTTCATAGTGAGTGTGAGGAACTCACAAGAGATAGAGAAGAAGATGACTACTGATACTGATAGCAGAGGTTCTGAGGAAGACCATAGTAGAAGAAAGATGAAGTAAGAGGTTGCCAAGGAAAATGGCAAGAGGATGAGTCAAGAGGAGATTAACAAGGAAATTGCAGAGATAAAGAACAACTCAATGTATTAAGGATGATACTTGAGGAAAACCAAAGACAAGGTTGGGCCTTGAGGAAAAAGGTAGTGAAGTGCTCTAAGCTACATAGAAGACTATAACATAAGCAAGTAAAGTGGCAGGTGGAAGAACTTAGAGAGGCTGAGTTGGAAAAGGAAGAACCTATTTGTGAACCAGAATAGGGTGAAGTTCTAGGTGAAGATGAAGACTTGAAGACTAAAACTTCAAGTGAGACCAAAAATTCATATGATTTTAAATCTGATAATTCGTGTATGGTTGCAGGTGGAACACATGAAGAAGGAAAATTTTCTGATATTGTCATAAAGAAGGAAGAAGATAGGCAGAATCTAAATTCTATTCTAAAAGAAGAAGTAGAGAAGGATATCAAGCAATCAAGTAAAGGACTTGATGAGATTGAGGAGAAGACCATCAAAGTGTTTTTAAGTCATGTAGAGGACTTGGAACAATAGGAGGATTTAATGATTGAATCATCAAATGAGATCATGAAATCTCATGGGTTTAAAATTGACAAATTGTGTGTGAATGCAGGTATTGCAGAAGACAAACCATCCTATGGAATTGTCTTGAATGAAGCTGAAAGTTGCCAAGCAAAGTATGATGATGACTGTCTTTCGAATGAAGAAATAGTGTCACCAATAAGTTATGCTTGTGACAAAGAAGAAGATAGTGAGGATTGTATAGAACTTTTGGGATAAATTCCAAGCGAGATGGAAAATTTGTGACATGAGTCAAGTCTTTTGGAAGAAAGGCTAGAAGACCAAAAGATAAGAGTTTAGATTGTAGAATCAACACTGAATGAGAATGAATAAGTTCACTACAATGAACAAAAATAGGAAGACATCATTGGAGTAGATGATGTGGAAGAGAGACTAGCTGACAGTCTCATGAATTCTGCTGAGAATTCAAAATAGCATATTGATGTGCTGATAGAGGAGGAGAAAACAGAGCAGCATAATGATGTGTTTCCAAAGGAAGAAGAGGCACTAAGACCTTATGTTTTCTATTTTAATATTATTTTATGAGTGTAGGTATAGTTGCAGATGCTGGAAGAAATTTGGCACAGATGAGCAGCCGAACAAAAGTGGAAGAAGAGGATTCTGTGGAAGAATTCAATCCATGGAACAGAGATGTTCAATTGCTGGAGAGAATGCTGGAAAGTTAGGGTTCAATGCAGACAAAGATAATCTTGACAAAGGGTAAGGATGTAAGGGCGGCAGTAAGGATCCATCAACTACATGGTGGAAGTAACCAACATCAATTTTAAGAGTTGGTGGACAGTAGCAACAACCTGAAACAAAGAGAAAGAAGAAAAAGTAAGTGGTAGAGTATGGACCAGCCCAAAGATGTGCTGGAAAAAGAAATTGAAGAATTGTGGTAGTTGATGATGAAACAAGCCATAGGGAGAAAGTTGATGACAACAAGAAGGATGATCAGTCAGAGTATGAGCCTGATTGACAAGGAGAGTAAGATGGAACAGAAGACAACAGTCATACAGCAGCAACGAAGGAGCCAATCATTTGGGCAGTTGCAAACTAAAGTTTGGGACCCTGGAGGTTTTTTCTAACAACATATGAAGACACATGATCAGGAGATCATGATTATTTTCTACTTTGGGAGTCTGATGCAGGAGCATTCAGCCCAACAATATCATTGTATTTTAGTAGACATAGGGGGTCTTGTGTTTTAAGGAAGTTGGTTTCCTAAGTATTGAATTAATGTAAATATTTAGGCCTTTGAGTGATTTTAATGAGAATAGGAATTAATTAGATATTGTGAGACATATTTGTAAATGTTCTCGAATGTAGGAGAACATGAGAGGATTAGGATTAGTTAGGAATTAGTTTGAAGAAACTGTTGAACAACTAAAAAGTAACTGAGGAACAGTTCCTCAACTGTAAAGAAACTGATAATGATGTATTGAAAAGAAAAAAAGAGAAAGGTTGAAGGGAGTTAGCCAGTGAGCCAGCTAGCCAGCTAGGGTGAGTGTGATTGTAAGCCTACGGGCAGAGGATGAGGAAGAGGCCACTGATATCGAAGATCAGGCCTGTGAGAGACAGGGAGTCTCAATTGTAATCATTTGTTTATACTTATTATAGAGAGGTTTATTCTCTAACTGTGTAATGGTGTGAAACAAGTATTTATGAATGCATTACATGTGAATTCGTAGGTTCTGTAATAGGGTTGCAGACGAAATTCTAAAGGATACGCAGAGGCACATAACGATTCAAAGGAATCATAAATGGGTCATTGAATCCATTTGAAGATCAAAGTGAAGCTCTGGGGAGAAATAGCGAAGGGAAATTTCACAGAAGAATAAAGCTCAGAGGAAGTTGAGCAGTGGAACCCTTTGAAGAAACTTGAATGAAGAAAACC
This sequence comes from Pinus tabuliformis, assembly GCA_031772625.1. NCBI lineage: Eukaryota > Viridiplantae > Streptophyta > Pinopsida > Pinales > Pinaceae > Pinus > Pinus tabuliformis. The sequence goes on from CM062805.1 coordinate 255,441,285, forward strand.
TGAACCATGGAGAAACGCTGAAGAAAACAACGTGAATTCTAAGTAAAAGGAATGAGCGGAGAAGTGAAGAGTGATGCACAGGAACCGTTAGATCTGGGAGATCAATGGCTGGGATCGAATCAGAGCTAGAAAGTCACATCGCAATCATCCAAAGGGAGGAATGAAATTTGGACAAAAGAAAGAGTGATATGCAATTTGTTAGCCAGACCCGAAACCTTATCAAACATGACTGATAATCTTATCAGGTCCATAAGGCATATCGGATCGATGGTTTCAAGTGGAAGAGGTCGGACAATGGATATGTTGATACGTCGATAGAGATAAAGTCGATCGGCGATCAAAGATCAGAGTGATCGCTTGTCAGATTTCGGAGGAGTAGCACAACGGAAGGTTAACATAGAAAGGCAGACCCGATGACATATATGAATGCAAATGTATAATATTTGAGATTCGCTATATGTGTTCGAAGCGGGTTTCCTGTATATTTCATGTATTTGCGCTAAAGTGTTGTGCTGAGTCTTTTAAGGCTAAAATATATATTATTGTTCCGATAGTCACATGTCGGAGGGGAAAGGGTGATGATATCTATATATATATATATATATATATATATATATATATATATATATATATATATATATACATATATATATATACATATATATATATATACATATATAGATATACATATATATATATATACATATATAGATATATACATATATAGAGATATATATATATATACATATATATATATATATATATATATACATATATATATATACATACATATATATATATACATACATATATATATATACATACATATATATATATACATATATATATACATATATATATATACATATATATATATACATATATATATACATATACATATATATATATACATATATATATACATATACATATATATATATACATATAGATATATATATACATATATATATATATATATATATCTATATATACATATATATATATATATATATATATATATATATATATATATATATATATATATATATATATATATAGATATATCTATATATATATATATATATATATATATATATATATATATATATGGTATGCCCGCAGAGGAGCCAATACTCGATTGCGATAAAGATAAACCTCGGTACATGTGCAGAGGCCGTACCAAGGTGGAAAAGGTAGGTTTATGAATGTTTTGTGTTATTTCCTTTGTAAAAGGGTTATAAACGAAAATAGCACCGATGAGAAGGTTTATACGTTAAAACATATAAACCAAGGTTAAGTGAAGGAAAGGTTATATATGTGTGATTAAGGGGTAACGAAGGTTATGAGGGGTTTTCAAGTCCCGATAGGAAGGACATAATGTAAGGCTTCAATAAAGTCTTATGTAAAGGTTTATAAGGGTGGATAGAGTCCCGATAGAAGGTTTAAGTAGGGTGATTGAGTTCCGATGTAAAGGAACTGATGAATAGGGCCTTAACCATTGATGGTTGAAGTTTTGACTCAATGGAGAGTTAAAATACCTTGGACAATTGTGGTTATGCATTTTACATGCATACTGTGGGTGTAAGCTGGGGTAACCCTGGCATCAGTAAGTGTGGTGTTCCACAACATAAGGTTTACAAAAATTTCCATAGGCTTACAGTTCACCTCTTGGAAAGCATCTTCATTGACATTTTGTACCTTCGCATTTGGAAACTCTGGGATCTTCACTTTTGGTAGCTATGGTGTGCATGGGTTTGCATTCTCCTTCTAGTTTAAGACCCATCTCTGAGATTTATGTATTGTTGAAGATATAATTTTAAGTAAGATTGTAATTTTTTGTTGTTTAAATATGTATTTGAATACATAAATTATTTTAGTATTTTAAAGAAAATTTGAAGCACTTGAACTCTATAGATTAAATAAGTTAAACTTAAGATTTTTAAAATTTTATGTCAAATTTTAAACAAATTGATTAGAAAAAATATTTGTTTAATCTATTAGCTAGATTCTCAATATGAAATTTCTTGAATTTTTTTACAAGGCGAACATTAATTACTTCATTATGTAACACTAAATATTGTGCAAGAGTAGGTATGCCCCATCAAATAATTATTATTAATTATATAATGATATTAAGCATTTTGTTATATAACATTGAATTTTACGTGAGGGTGGGTATGCCAGTTAAATTAATGGGTTGAGAGGCACTCTCCAACTCAATATGGAAGAGATGTTGTAATGTTATGTTGTGTTGTGTAAATTAACATAATAAAACAATAAAAATAAAAACAACACTACATTAGAATAAAAATAACTTCAAATTAAAATAATAAAAATAAATTTTACGAAAGATTTTAATTTGAGAGTTTGTAGATTTTTGTGGTGAGAAGTTTTTAGATTTTTTATTCGGATTGTCCACAGTCTCTAATTTTCAGTCTACATTTCGAGTCTATAACAAGTCTCATCATCAAGACCAATATGAAAATAAGAGAGAGGGAATAAATAAGGGAGGGAAGTGAGAAAACAGGGGGGGAGGATAGCCGACCAACAAATCCATAGAATGAAGAAAATCCTAGGCAAGATAAAACTACATATAATAGCATGAATGCAAAATCTAAAACTAATATTTTTATTTCTATTTTATTATTAATTTTTATTTTTTATAATTCTTAATATGTTATTTTTATAAATTATTGTTTATAATGAATATAATGATAATTAATATTATTATAGTTATTTTTATTAAGAATAAATATTAAAAGATAAAGTTAATAATAATAATATTTTTATCAATAGTATTATTAGCAAAGTTATTAGTAATAATTTTCATATTACTAATAAAATTCTTTATAATACTACTAATAAAGTTTATTATTATTAATTTTATAGTTTAATATTAATTATAATTAATAAAATAATAGCTATAATAATTATTAGTTTAGGAATAATTTTAGATAAATGGAAACAAAGGGGGCACATGAAAAGGAAATAATATGAGAGGGAGCTAAAAGGAAGGAGCTTATAGGTGATATCAAAAGAGTCTTAATAAACAAGAGGCAAGAAGTCATGATAGGGGTGGAAGGATCAAAAAATGGAGAGGGATCAAACTGTGAGGGGTAAGGGAAGGGATTAATGGAGAAAAAGGGGGGAAGAAAAAGGGTCTCATGGAAGGAGGGAGGGAGGACAAGGATCATGCTTGGCAGTGCGGGAGAGTAAGGGAATCCAATTTCTACTTACCTCCAAACCCCCATCTCTATTGAGATTGTGAGGATGCTTAATGATTTCAAGGGCCTCATAAATTTTGCATTTATACTTATGGTTTTCATTAGCGATGAATTTAGTGTCTTCCAAGCAGATATGGTGAAAAGTATTAGTTGAGTGTTTGGACAATGCTGAAGATTGAGATATTTCATTTTTTATATCAACGTAATGCTCTTTAAGTGTAATCCCAAAGGTACTTCTTGTTTCTTCAATATAACAATATCCGCAAGAGCATATGAATTTATAAACACCCTTATGTTGGAGTTGATCAAGGGTACCTTTAATAAATCTCATCTTTTGTATAATAGTCGTTAAGGGCTTGAATGAGGTTCCACTATCTTTCTTTTTTAGAATCGTAGCCAGCTTTTTTGTGACCTCCTGAATGTATGGTAGATAAGCCCTTCTACTAGTAACTTTAGAATTTTCTTCAAGATGTCTATCCATGTTTCTGGATCTAGCTCTTCTGACGCTCTTGATGATGTCCATGTTTTTATATCCAATGCGAGAAAAAACCTTTCTTAAATATTAAATTGCTTCTTCAGCGTGAGAGGAGTTTGATATTATGAAAGCTCTTGCGAAAAGGGTCTTGAGAAACCCCATCTTTTGCACCAGGTGATGGTGTGAGTCTACATGAAAGTAGTTTTTGGCATGCACTTTCTTTCTGAACATCTTGTATCCTAGGGAACCATCTTCATTTCTTATGAGGATAATGTCCAAGAACGGGATACTTTTATTTTCCTCAACCTCCATTGTGAACTTGATATCTTTAGATATACTATTGAGGTGGTCTATAAAGTTACTTAACTCCTTGTCTCCATGGGGCCAATTGACATTAGTGTCATCAACGAATCTGAACCAGAATTTGGGTTTCAACGAGAAAGTGTCAAGAGATTTCTTTTCAAATTTCTCCATAAAGAGGTTGGCTACTATAGGGGACAACAGGGATCCCATAGCTACCCCATATGGCTTTTCAAATAATTCACCTTAGAAGGAGAAGAAAGTGGAATGAAGACATATTTCAGAAATCTTTGCAGTTTGGGGATCCGTGACCTCTTTTACAACCTGAACAACTTCCTCCAAAGGGATTTTAGTGAAGAGCTGGACAACATCAAAAATTACAATTTTATCCCCAGGATCCAGTTTTTCTTTTTTGATGAATTCCACATACTAGTTGGAGTCTTTAATGAATGAGTTTGTATTACCAACCAGAGGGCCAATGTGCTAGCAACATATTTTTCCAAGGCATATGTGGGTGCCCCAATAGTGTTAACAATGGGTCTGATAGGGGCACTAACCTTATGAATCTTGGGAGATCCATAAATTCATAGGGTGTTTTCACTATCAGGTGACAGGTGCTTATTCATACTATCATCCAAGTCTTCATACTATGGAGACTATGGACAATTAGAATAAAAAATCTCAAGATTGTAATTTCTTGTTGTTTAAAATATGTATTTGAATGCATAAGTGAATTTAGCATCTTGAAAAAAAATTGGAGCACTTCAACTCTATAGATTAAACATGTTAAGCTTAAAAATTTTAAAAATCCCCCAGAAAATGGTTGTTTCATCTATTAGTTAAAGTATTATTAATATGAAATTTCCTGATTTTTTTTACAGGGCCAACATTAAGTACTTCGTTATCTAGCACTGAATATTGTGTGAGAGTAGTATGCACCATTAAATTATTATTATTATTCATCTAATGGTATTAAGTAGTTTGTTATGCTTTATTTTTATGTTAGGCTCTAATTAGTTAGGCGAGCAAGCTTCAGTGAATCGGCCCATTTTTTTTTCAAAAAAAGAAAAAAAAATATTAAGAGCATAGTGTAATTAATAGATGGAATGATTTATTTTGTTGATGATACAATTTTGAGTAAAAATGTAATTTCTTGTTGTTTAAAACCTGTATTTAAAAAAATTGGAGCACTTGAACTCTATAAATTAAAAAAGCTAGACTTAATATTTTTAAAAATTTCTACCAAATTTTACTAGACAAATTAAGTAAAAAAATCTCCAAAAAGTGATTATTTCATATATTAGTTAGAGTACTCTCAATATGAAATTTCATGAATTTGAATTTGTTTACAAGGCCAACATTAAGTACTTTGTTATGCAACATTGAATATTGTGTGAGAATGGGTATGCACCATCATATTATTATTATTAATCATCAAATGGTATTAAGCATTTTGTTATGTAACTTTGAATCTAACCTAAGAGTGGGTATGCATCATTAAATTATTGTGTTTGAGGTTCTCTCTAGCTTAATATAGAGCCTTATAATGTTATGTTGTGTAAACTAAAATAATAAAAATACAAACAATCCTACATTAAGGTTTAAAAATACAATCCGACCCCGATTTAATATATATATATATATATATATATATATATATATATATATATATATATATATATATATATATATATATATATATATATATATAGATATAGATATATATATATACCATTTTTTCTAAATAATTACAAAGTTATATTAAATATTTTTTAAAACAATTATAAAACTTATAATTTGAAATTATATATACTTTTTTTTAATTATATATACATTTTTAAAAATATATTTTGTTTTAAATTTAAAAACAATTTAATTATTTTTTTATATTTATATAATTATACGTTTTTTTTTAATTATAAATTTAAAAATTATATATAATTTTAAAAAATATATAAAAAAAAATGTTTTCGAATTTAAAAATATTATAATGATACATATATATATATATATATATATATATATATATATATATATATATATATATATATATATAGTTATTTTTTTAATTTAAATTTATAAAGTAAAGAAATAAAAAAATAAATAAAATTATATTTCTTTTTCAAATTTTAAGTTGTATAGTTTTAATTTGGATTTTTTTTTTTTTACCGGGAAGATGGCATCAAAGAAGATCTCAGTGAATGTGTCTAGACCAAGAGGAACAATTTCATTAGCTAAAGTTACAGTTGGACGCACTATGGATACTGTTGAACACAACCGAACTGAGAAACACAATAAAAGTCAAACAGGTACAATCAAGCTTATTTCAGAATGTAAGAATGCACGAGAAGTAAATAAAATCAATTTCTCATGGCATCGTAAAGACAATGAAACCGATGATGGTATACACATCTATTTTCTTTGTGGTATGATTAACTTTGGTGAAGCATATGAGGTGATGGGTAGAGTACGAGACATATGTTTGGTGCCAAACACAAACACTATTTATGTTCTTGCAAGATTGGCCAATACACGTGAAAAGGTTAGATATCGTCTCTCAAAGCTCCGGTATGACACATATGAATAATCTACACAGTTGTGTGAAGAAATTGCAAGCAACACTGCAAATAACATTGTAAGTATGCTGCCCACAGGGCTTTGGATTGATGGTGATTGGGTGCGCTGTTAAGGCACTCCTTGCGATAGGTCACCGGTTCAAATCCCCCGTGGGTACTTAGGTTAGTCTTAACTGAGAAAAAAAAAACATTGTAAGTATGCTTATTTATATTTATGTGTTATGCATTATTGTACAGATCATTATTTCTTTTATAAATTATTGATCATTGACATATTATATTTCATTTCACACGATTTTGTTGGGATTCTTTCAACCATGTTGGAGGATATTTATTATATGGAGCCAAATATTATGACTATGATCAACAGTTTCCACATAGAGACAAAAGAAGAAAGGAGAAAGAAGCACAAAACAATAAATCATGACGCTACAATAGTACATACAAAGGATAAACAAACAATCATTAAGGCCGTTCAATCTGGTAAAGGTACACATGTTTCTTTTGAAGATGTGGAAGCTAAAGATGAAAAATATGTTACCATTAGTGAGGAGGAGGTTAGAGTTGTTGTTGCAAAGGAGAAAAGAAATAAGACACCAAAAAGAAAAATGACCATGGATATCTCTCTTCCAGCTGATGATGAAGAGCTTTTTTATCAAGAAGAAGATACATTAGCCACTAAGAAGAAGAAATCAAATGCTGGTCAATCTGTAAAAATCATGGGCAATAATGAAGAACAAAGTGAAAGCTCCAGAGGAAGCAGAGAAATCATAAAACCAGGTGCTGAGTTAGAGGATGGAATTATTAAAATAAAACAAAATTCCATTCGAGATCACTTGAGGAAGAAAAAATTTAATTAATTGTGGCCAAACATTTCATCTTAATGTTAGCTAATTTTATAGGCCAAATGAAGGACAATCTCAATATCAAATTAGAAATGCACATCACCTGTTGGCATTATGATTCAAGTGTTGTCCTTGATGGCAACTCACTCAGAGGTTGGTACAGATGCTCAGAAGTTGGTACAGGTGATGGCAACTTACTCAAAAGACAGATCCTAGTACAGCTTGCCAAGGAAGTTCATACACGCAGGTTTGTTAAGCCCAAGTCGCGTGTACACGCAGGTTGGCTTCAGAAAAAGCGCGTGTATGTGGAAAAGTACCTTTGGTCCATGGCGGTTAGTCCTTGGAAGTTGTGCCTATGGTTTCGGACCATTGTGTCTCGACGGGCGTGTCGATCCCTAGTTTTGAAGTTGATGGTATTGTGTTTCTATGGTTTTGGCTCTTGGTATTGAACAAGGCCTAAGGCTATATAAGGAGAAGATCACTAGGCAAAGAGCAAGTGTGTGGGTGTCTGACGCAGTGAGAGGATCTGGTATTGCTGGTTATCTGTTCGGGACGCTTGACAAGGGTCGGATCTGACAGCAAAGGCAGAAGTAATCATTTCTAGATCTGCACGCGGTTTGCCTTCGGAGAAAGCGCGTATACACGCGGTTTTGGTACAGTGAAGTAGCGTATGCATGATAAGGGTTGATATTTCAGGTTGTTGCTGATTCTGGTGGTTGTTGCAGAGTTCTAGATTCTGGTTTGGGTTCTGTGTTCTTGATGACAGGGTTTCAGTGATTCGGTATTGGGTTGTTTAATGAATTATGATGCAAGTATAAGTTGATGATTGTATTGCGGTAATGTTTGCTTTGTACTCTTGGATCCAGTCTGAAAATTGATGAAACGTGGTCCCTGAAGGTTGTAGGGTCAGCACCTACGTACTAGTAAATGGATCAGCTAGTACAAGAGCTGAGGGGGTTGTAGCTCCCTTCCAGAAGTAGTTGGAAAACGAAAGAGAGGGTTGTAGCCCTCTGCAGGTTGTAGCCTGCACACTGGTAAAGGACTGCACCAGTATATTGTAAAAGAAGTTTCTCATTAAAGAAGAAAGAGACGAATTGCAGCAGGTGGTTTTCACCCACATTGGGTTTCCACCTTATATCATGGTGTTCATGTGTGTGGCTCTTGTGTGATGTTCTGTTCTGTTATACTGCACCTGTTTACTGTTAAATTGATTAATAATGTTCTGATGCATTTACTGAAGATAAGATTAACTGAATCATAAGATATCTGCATATACGCTAGTTTCTTTAGACACAGTCGCGTGTACACGCGGATTCACTTAACTGAAGTTGCGTATATGTTTCTGAGTATGAAATTGAAAAGGTTTTATTGATCTGATAATACTGATTCACCCCCCCCCTCTCAGTATTATTTCCAACAATTGGTATCGGAGCAGGTCCTTTAGAGGAAGCTTGATCGCTTGAAGGAAAAGATCCATCAAAATGGCTAATCCAGAAAGAGAGGCACACATCAGGCCACCAGTCTTTGACGGGAACAATTTTACTCACTGGAAGATAAGAACCACTGCATATCTACAGTCTCTTGGAGCAGAAGTTTGGGGACTCGTAGAAGGAGGATACAAATTCCCATCAGCAACTCCTACAGATCCAGCAGAGAAAAAGAAATATGAGCTCAATGCCAAAGTAGTTAATGTCCTATTGAGTACTTTGACTCAATCAGAATTTATGAAGATCATGCATCTCAAATCAGCTAAGGAAATATGGGACAAAATCGTTACAAGCTACGAAGGAGATGATCAGGTAAAAATAGCGAAGCTTCAAACTCTCAGAATCCGGTATGAAACTCTTAAGATGCGAAGTAATGAAAGCGTAGCTAATTATTTCCTGCGTATGGATGAGATTGTGAATTGTATGAGGGATCTGGGTGAAGAATTTGAGGAAGTTGTCTTAGTTCAAAAGGTTTTGAGATCTCTATCTACTAAATTTGATTCTAAAGTATCTGCCATAGAAGAAAAGGAGAATGTGCGGAAAATTACCATGTCACAGCTTCACGGGATCTTAACTGCTTTTGAAATGCGACAAGAGGTACCACCAGAGGCCGCATTCGAAGTGTCAGAGGAAGAAGATGAGGTAAATTTTGTCAAGAATCTTGAACGGGGAACTGGACGGTTCAAAGATAAGCTACCTTTCAAATGTTTTCTATGTGGTAGAGTTGGTCACTATGCTGCTAGATGTCCTCATAACAAAGAAAGGATATATGAAGAAGATGGTAGAAGCTATTATTCCCATATTAAAAGTTCATTAAATGATAGTGAAGATATTAGAAGTCTCATGGCGCACAAGAAGAAGAATGCTTCATCCAATAATAGCGAGGATATTAAAAGTCTCATGGCACATGAAGAGATGAATGCAGAAACTGAAGAAGCTGCCAAGTTAAAAGAACTATTGGAAACAGAAACCAGGGTAAGGGAGAGATCGCAGGATATAGCAAAAGATCAGAGCACAACTATTCAGAGACTTGAATCAAAGATCCTCTCTCTAAAAGAAGATCTTGAAGATCAAGAACATGAAGTGATCAAACTAAAGCGACAAGTGGAAGAAGGGAGAAAAGTTGAAGAAGACCTAAGGAAGCAGTATCTGAAAAAGGAAGAACAACATCAGGTTGAGGTAAATATCTTGAAAGGTAAACTAGAAGAAAAGGATAAGCTCTTACGATTTCAAGATAGTTCTAAAGTCTTGGATGATATTCTTAATAGTCAAAGATCTCCTGCTATCAAGACTGGTCTTGGTTTTCATGAATATGGTGAAGGTGAATCTAGTTCACAAGGTGAGGCAAGAAACTCTAATGAGAAATCTGAAATGCTCAAGGAACAACCAAGGAAAGAAATTCCTCAAGGAAGATCCTTTACTCCTAACTATGGACATGATAGACGATTATTTCCTCCGCTGAATAATGTTGAATGTTATGTATGTCATAATCTTGGACATGTTGCAGCCAGATGCAGAAGTAGAATGGTTCAAGAAAGATCATCGCATTCTAGGCATTTCAGAGGGTATTGCTTTGCCTGCAATGCATATGGACACAAAGCAATTGATTGTGATAGAAGGAACATGAAAAATATAAGGTGTTATACATGCAACAACTATGGGCATAAAGCAAGGGAATGCAGGAGCAGATTTCAAAATTCAAGACAAGGGGACCATACATCATCACAGTTGCAGGAATTGAAGAAGACAGAGACAGAAAGGTGTGGGATAACTCAGTCAACTGACATAACAGACACAGGGGAATCTGAAAGTGATGAAATTCAGTATTCCATCCTGCATACGCTGATATAATGAAGACAAGTCGCGTATATACGCGAGTTACAGGCTGCAAAGTCGCGTATATGGAGAAGGGGCAGCAGAACAGACCCAGGTTCAGTCATGGTTGGCTCAGGCTCAGGGGGAGCAGAACAGACTCAGGAAATGGTTCAGACATGGTTGGCTCACACTCAGGGGGAGAATATTCTTCAAATAATGCATTGTTGGCATTATGGTTAGAAGTTGTTGATAAAGTCTATGAAGCTAAATGATACATCTTACTATGGTATTGCAGGCTGATGCTTATGGTACAGATCATGATGCTGTTGGTGGCTTTCATAAGTCTTGGTCTAGATATTTCGTCTCTATGTCATGTATCTCTTGTGATATCTCTTTTTATGGTGTCAAGGTCATGTAACGGCCTATGTTGGTGAATGATGAATGTATGTTGAGTCTTTTGGTGATAGGAAGGTCTTCTATGATGTATAAGTCCTTGTTCTTCTTGAAGAACATCTTTTGCAGATCTTGCCTACAGTCAAGGGGAGCATGAACAGCACAATTCAGCAAGAGCAGGATGGATAGATTGGTACACTTTGGCATACACAAAGGGGGAGCACAGTTGGAGATTTCAGCAAGTACTCAGGGGGAGTATGGACAGCAGAAGGTATACCAAAGAAGAGAATATCTTGGTCCGCCCTTTGCCCTTGATGTCAAAGGGGGAGAGTGACTTGGTGTGGTGGTTGCCATCAAGTCCAAAGGGGGAGATTGTTGGCATTATGATTCAAGTGTTGTCCTTGATGGCAACTCACTCAGAGGTTGGTACAGATGCTCAGAAGTTGGTACAGGTGATGGCAACTTACTCAGAAGACAGATCCTAGTACAGCTTGCCAAGGAAGTTCATACACGCAGGTTTGTTAAGCCCAAGTCGCGTGTACACGCAGGTTGGCTTCAGAAAAAGTGCGTGTATGTGGAAAAGTACCTTTGGTCCATGGCGGTTAGTCCTTGGAAGTTGTGCCTATGGTTTCGGACCATTGTGTCTCGACGGGCGTGTCGATCCCTAGTTTTGAAGTTGATGGTATTGTGTTTCTATGGTTTTGGCTCTTGGTATTGAACAAGGCCTAAGGCTATATAAGGAGAAGATCACTAGGCAAAGAGCAAGTGTGTGGGTGTCTGACGCAGTGAGAGGATCTGGTATTGCTGGTTATCTGTTCGGGACGCTTGACAAGGGTCGGATCTGACAGCAAAGGCAGAAGTAATCATTTCTAGATCTGCACGCGGTTTGCCTTCGGAGAAAGCGCGTATACACGCGGTTTTGGTACAGTGAAGTAGCGTATGCATGATAAGGGTTGATATTTCAGGTTGTTGCTGATTCTGGTGGTTGTTGCAGAGTTCTAGATTCTGGTTTGGGTTCTGTGTTCTTGATGACAGGGTTTCAGTGATTCGGTATTGGGTTTTTTAATGAATTATGATGCAAGTATAAGTTGATGATTGTATTGCGGTAATGTTTGCTTTGTACTCTTGGATCCAGTCTGAAAATTGATGAAACGTGGTCCCTGAAGGTTGTAGGGTCAGCACCTACGTACTAGTAAATGGATCAGCTAGTACAAGAGCTGAGGGGGTTGTAGCTCCCTTCCAGAAGTAGTTGGAAAACGAAAGAGAGGGTTGTAGCCCTCTGCAGGTTGTAGCCTGCATACTGGTAAAGGACTGCACCAGTATATTGTAAAAGAAGTTTCTCATTAAAGAAGAAAGAGACGAATTGCAGCAGGTGGTTTTCACCCACATTGGGTTTCCACCTTATATCATGGTGTTCATGTGTGTGGCTCTTGTGTGATGTTCTGTTCTGTTATACTGCACCTGTTTACTGTTAAATTGCTTAATAATGTTCTGATGCATTTACTGAAGATAAGATTAACTGAATCATAAGATATCTGCATATACGCTAGTTTCTTTAGACACAGTCGCGTGTACACGCGGATTCACTTAACTGAAGTCGCGTATATGTTTCTGAGTATGAAATTGAAAAGGTTTTATTGATCTGATAATACTGATTCACCCCCCCCTCTCAGTATTATTTCCAACATCACCTACATGTGCATAATCTGAAAACATTGTTCAGGCTCAATCCATATGCACATGTGGTGGATTATGTGGTTCTTGTTGATTGAGATGAAGTTCCCAACAAACATACATTTACGATGTCTTGAATATAAATATTATGTAATTGGAGGGAACCATTCAGGAGAGGCAAAAAGACAATTGATTTAGGAATATCCCAATAACTCTCTTTTTGAAACACTGAGATGCATCTTTTACACTGGTTTAATAGATCCATAAGAAAAGCTATTTGCATGTAATCATAATGCAGATAATGAGTATAGAATGTCTATGACTTTCATCCAAAGGGTCAGATTTATTCATAATGAATTTGTAGAAAAATGTGGTGGGGATAAGACAAAATTCAGTCTAAGCTTTTGAAAGGAATGTTTAATGCAAACAGGTTATCAAATTGAGGATAAAATGAATTCAAAATGTGGTAAAGTAAATTCACATTTATTCAGAGGCATGGATAACATTTTTCAGTTGGCATTTAGAACTAGGTAAAAATGGGAATTGATTGATGATATTTTCAAGCAGTGGGAGAATATTTCCATAAAAAATAAGAAGGTTAGAAAGTGTAAACCCATAATATGTACCAACAGTAAGACAAGTTCTGAAATGAAGCAACTTCCATATGATATGACTATCACAGCATTGAGAACAATGCAAGTAGTGAAGGATGACAATGTAACAACCCTAGTGAAAATTCCATGTAAAAATATATAAATACCATGGATGATGTGACACGTATTCCAAGCTGAATAGTGGGTGAAAACATCTTAATGGGTGTTGATTCTATTTATTATGGCTAAGGAAATTGGCAAAGGCAATGGCTAAGGTTTTTGAAAGGCATGAGGCATTAATTGGCATTTTATTTATGAAAATAATGGAAATTAGGAGAAAATGAAAGTGAAAGGTCACAGGTTGCATGTGAGGAGGAAATTGAAGGAAAATAATGGAAAATGAATAAAATAGAGGCCTCATGAATAAAAAGGCTTCTGAGGATCAGTTGGCAAGCTTCTTTTATTCAATATGAAGCTTTTGTGAATTTAGTTTTGGAGCTCTTTTATTATTCTGTCTCTCTCTCATACTCTTGGTTACTTAGATTTTCTTGGAGAACTCTTGGAGGGCGTGGCATACTTGGATTCTTGGAGCAAGAAGGCAAAGGAAGAGTAGGAAATCTCAAGAAGGCATCAGCATCAGCAGCTACATCGAATTTTCTTGCAGGCACCGAGTTGCATGTATGATTTCTTCACTAGTTTTGGCATGCATGGCACATGCATGTGGTTTCTTGGTTATGATCTGTCATTTGTATAGAGGATGGTTGGGATTGATAGTGCATTACCTAGCCTTGCCATTTCCAGGATAGTCATGGTGATTGTGGGTTTACTTTCATTTCTTTTTTTTGGTTGGTTCTCATGTTTGCATAGCATGGGTTGAGTTACTAGTCCTGGAAGCCCTAGTTGAACAAACACTCTGGAAGCCCTGTAACAGCTTGGGTTGAGTTACTAGTCTTGGAAGCCCTGGTTGGACAAACTCTAGAAGCCCTTGGTGGGTTGAGTTACTAGTCCTAGAAGCCTTGGTTGGACAAACGCTCTGGAAGCCTTATATAAGTTGTGGGTTGAGTTACTAGTTTTGGAAGCCTTGATTGGAAAAATGCTTTAGAAGCGCTGGAAGGCTTGGATGGAGACCAATCTGATGATGGTTTTGGTGATGTCCAACCATGAGGTGGAATCACTATTTGATGGGTTGAGGTGGATGGACTTTGGAAGCTCTAGATGAGTTTTGATTGATGTGTTCTATGAGATCCCACATTCATGCTTGGAATATGGCACAAGGGTGAATGGATGAAGAGAGATTTAACTCAACCATTCTACGGTCAGGTGGAACGTGGTAGTCCCATCTTTAGTTGGTTCATTGCATTCATTAATGATAAATCCATTCCCTTGATTTTCATGTGTAAGGTACTAATCTATTTATGGATCTGATGGCTAATATGTTTATTGTATTTTTGTTCCTATTATGATGGTTATATGCACATTTCATGAAAACAACTATGTATGGCTCTCTGCATGTTTTAATTGTATATGAATGGATAATGTATTGATGAGTTAATGGAGGATAATGCAGAAAATGGCATTAGGGAACAATGGTTCATAACGATTCTCAGATAAGTATGAGATCCCTACACTTAATTCTGTTATTTACACCTGTAGGTTACATGTTGATGATATGTTTGACGAAATTCTTGTCATGGTTAGTAGGGTTCTAGTGATGTTCTTGTTCATATTATTGCTTTTGCATCATTGTTTCCTTACATCCTTACTAATTCTAAGTGATCATTCCATTCTGGGCAGTGTCCTGGGCTCTAGGCGAAAAAGGTGTCTCAAATCCTGGAATGATAGCATTAATGCTGAGACTAACTTGCCTGGGAAGTGTATGGGAAGCACTATAAAGCACCTGGGAAATGTCTGGGGAGCATTAGTCCTAAAACTAACTCACCTGGGCAGTGTCTAGGGAGTGTTACCCTGCCCTCAAGTCTCTCAAATAGCAATGGGACCTAGGGATAGGTAGTCTGAGTGGCTAACTTTTCTCCTGAAGGTTATTTGGATGAAGTTGGATGACTGTATGTGATGTTCCATCGATTCCATTTTCTTAAGGTCACAAAGGAAGTTGAATCTTATCATAGTGGCCTCTCGTCGCATGTTTACCCGGTTGGCCAATTGCTTGGGTAGATGTGGGAGGAGGGTGTTACAGATAAACTAATCAAATCAATACTATGCCATGTGAAGTCAGGTGAATTATCAATGGACGAAATGTGCGTAGAATATAAAAATTAAGTTTGTTAAATTACTTTTACTTTTTCTTGGACTATAATTTTCTTTTAAATATAGCATATTATTTTTGGTAGTATTTTTTATACATATCACTATATTAACAATTTTTACTTTATTTATTCACTCAGAATATTTATATAAAAATACAAGAACACATGGTTAAAATGTTGAATGAAGAGAGTTGGGATGATGTTGTGTGCAACTACCCAAAATCAAGTTCTACAACAACACTTAAAGCTTTTTATGTTGCATTCAGTAAGGTATGTTAATTTATAATGTTCATTTTATTCATATGTAAACTATTTTTATTTTATTACTTATACATATATATTTTTTATTTCATTAAAGATGTCGAAGAAGGATGCAGATGGAGTATCAAGTACTTTCAAAAGCTTTATTGAAAAAATTAAGATGGAAAGGTTGAGAAAACAACATCTTAGGAATGTATAACTTGATCCTACTCTTACTCCATTCATTTGCAATGGGCTCGACACTATCCAATATCAAATAATACCAGGTGGTTGTGAAGACATTGCAAAACTCATACCTAAAAGGGATTTTTCCCTTGTTATTGCAGATATTCCTCATGGTTTCAATTTCCCAGACATTGGATATGATAGTGATCCTTATACTTATCAAGCTTTTAGTAAAGTGGCTATGAGCTTTCAATAAGTCACAACATTACCACTTTGGAGATTTGTGACATTTCATTCAGATACATAGTTTTCAATGTTATTAACAAGCTTCAAGGGAAAAACAAACTCAAGGATGCAAATTACATGGTAAGACATTAAATTTTATATGTTTGATTAATGTTAAATTTTTTTATTTATGTACAAGTTAATTAAACTTTTAGTATGCCACGTTATAGGAAAAAGTCAAATCTTGTTTCTTCCGAAGATCAGGCTATTATAAATGATTCTGAGTTCATCCACATTGAATGTTGGACAAAAGATAATATCAATAAGCCTATTATTCTTAATCGAGTAGATGGAAAGAGTCATAGTCAATTAATGGATCACGATGTTGTCGTAAGAAAACTAACATATGAGGATAAAGATGCAAAAAGAGAGATAGTTAACATTTATAAAAAACCACAAGCATTGAATAACTATCTTATAGTTTTATGTTCAAATGAAGGAGATTGGGTTTTGGATTTGTTCTTAGATTCAGGTAAGTTTTATTATATAAAATTCAATTTTAATATTTTATTTTTAGTTTTCATTTGTTTATACTAATTTACTTAATTATTTACTTTGTGATTGATGATTAGGTAGAACGCTAGCATGCTGCCTACAAAAAAAAGAAGAAATTGCGTTGCCATTGAAAATGGCTCACTACAATGCAATTTTATTCAACAAAGAATTAATTCTCTTCAATTTCTTCCAAATGAAAAGAAAGAAGTTGATTTGAGGAAAGGGGATTTTAATGAATCACGTGTGGAATAAAAGGAAAAGGAACCTCAACCACCATTATATGGAATGATTGGAAAAGGACACTTTGGAAGATTTGCCAACAAAGATCCATTAGAAGAGGAAAATGACCGAATTGAAGTAGGAAATATTGTGGAACAAGACATTAATGAACGACTAGAAGATGTTAAACATGGATTAGTTGATATTATTGATTAAGTTTAAGTTATGCTTACAAATAAAGCTCAATTTTGAGAGTTATTCATTAGTTTTACTTGTAATGTTTAAACATTGAGATTTTATGAGAAGAATGAGCATTTCATTATTGTTTTTATATGTTATGTTTTTATTATTTAATTTTATTTTTATTTTTTATGTGAATCATTATTTTTTGCAAAAAAAGAGTGATTACTATTAATTTTTGACATAAAATTCATAAAATGCTATTTTTTTAAAGTTTTTTTGTTATGATTTTCCCATAAAAATTGTTTATTTAACATGTCATTTTTAACAAAAAGTCTCAAAATGTGTATTTTTTCATTGTATTTATATTGAAAATGTGTATTTTTTGTCATATGTTTAAAAATATTGGGTTTTTAGTGACAATTATTTGATGTGCATTGAAATATTAATTAACAATGCATAAACATATAGAAAATCCTAACTTTAAAATAATCACGCTTTATAATTTCTTTAACTATTCGAAAAAATGAATATTTTATTACAAAAAAAATCGAAAAGAAAAATTAAAAAAACACAAATACATAAACACACTTAAAAATAAATATCTTAGGGAAGAAGAAGACATTAGAAAATGTAAAGTGCCAAAAAAAAAAATCATTCATAAGAAAATTGCAAGTGCCAAAAATATGCTCAAGAAAAAAAAATGTTATTCTGAATAACCACTTTTCAAAATCGGGTGCTTTTTTTGCTACCTTAAAAAATGGGTACTAGGTAATTTTCTCTTTTGATAGGTAATTCTGTTTAGTGACGCATATATGGTTCTGAAACCTCTATCTAGCTCATACTGAAGCATGCGCAACATTGTCCTTGGTGTGGTTGTACCACTGATGTACCTATGCATGTTCTCTGCGATGAGTTGCAAGTCATCACTGTTGGCTTCACACATCAACTATTCAATGTAATTATCGACATCCAACATGACTTGGTTCTTCCTCATTGCCTGGGTGAGGGTTCTGATGGAAGGGATCTTGTGTGTTCACTCTATGACACCCAGACTCCTGAACAACTATCCATAGGAAGCCTCAATGTTATAAGTGATAATCGGAGGGAGCTGCTCATAATTCCAAATCTGCATTTGAATCTATGCTTTATCAAGCTTAGCCTGTGGCTTCATCTTCTTGTGCAGGTAAAGCGGGGCTCCCTTGTACCTCATTTTCCATTCTTGCATGTGCGAAATAGAAGTGTGAATGTCTTTGAGAGTTTGGGCTATTTGCGCACACTATCATTGAAAGACATATAAATATACAATCACTTTCTGCATCGTGACACATCTTCTTTACACTGTCTGGACGATGGCCTCCAAATTTGATATCTACGACACTATTTATTTTTCATCTCTATCATGGAAGATCCTATGGACTACTCTGCTCTCTGCCTAACCTCTTGCAAGTACTTTGCCATTCGATCATTCTCTTCTATCAAGAACTTGATTGTCGAACTCATGGCTTCTACATAAGCCTTAGAAGCCTCAGCCATGTAACTGGATGTCTTCTAACATTTCTTACAATTACCCTTTCCTCTGTGTTCGAAGGTGATGTATGATCATCCAGGAGATACTTTGTTCGTGTATGTACAATCCTCTATTGTGTCTCGTCAAATGCCAGATTGTACACATCCATCTCTGGATCATCATCAAGGAGAACAAATTCTCCTTGCTTTCTCAGGATTGGTTATAGTTATGGTGGTGGCGGAGACTATGGTACGACCTCAAATTCCCTTAGCATGCGATCCATGTCTTGGTCCTCTATATCCTATTCCGTCTCCATGTCTATTACCTCAACCAACTACTCAACGAGTTGGGAAAGTTCCCGAACCTGCACCTTCTCACCCTGTTCATCATCTACTAGCTGCTCTGCTATGTCAACCTATATTTGTATAGTTTTCTATATCAATGCGCCTTGTTTGTCTTCCTCTTCCTATTTCTATCTTTCTTCATTATCTCTCCTCCTAAGTTCTTGTTTTTCTTTCGGCTTCTTCTTCGTCTCCTGCAATCTCCTTTCCATCTCTTCCAATCTTTGCTTCTCCCTCTTTCTTTACACTACTCTCCTATCGCGTTGTCACCTTTTTGCTTCTATCTCCAAAGCTACTCTCTTAACAAGTAGATCTTCTTTGCACTTGTAGCTTTTCTTAGCCTTTGCGGTCTCAACTATATTCCTCTTCCCTTTGTCTTGTGCCATTTTGCTGCTCACTGCTGTTGTTGTGGTTGATTCTTATGGTGGTACTGCTTGTAGTGTCACTTTCCATTCTACAGCCATGCTGAGTGGTTCATTGAGCCTAGAGGAGTTATAGAAATACATCCTCTTCCTCTTGCAAATGACATGCCCCATGGACCCATGGGAAGTAAACCTTCACACAGTGGTTCTTCCATATGCAGTGCGGATAATATGGATTGAAAACCTTGGTGCTAAACCCAATCTTCTTCAAGTCCTTGGTGTCAAATTTGTATCTTTCAAGGTATAGATCTCGTACAACCAAATCCACAAAGGAAGATTAGGCCATGGTGCCTTCTTCCTCCTCTGCAGTGCTGTTGACAACCCTGTGGAGATGTGGTATGAAACCTCTTGCATGATCAACTTGTCTATTGGAAAACCATGGTAGCTCATGTGGAGGTTTCTCTACGCTAAACATCCTGATGAAGGTGCCATTGGGTGAGGCATACCAATCTGAAATGTTGAGAAATGCCTACATGACTTCCTGGGACATGTAAGGTGGGTCCTGTTCAAATATAATCCTATACAGCGGGGTGATGAAGTGGTCAGACAACCTCATCATGACTCTTGAGTAGGTACATTCAGAGAGAAACTTGCAATAAACATTCACAACTTCCTTTGATGGTGTCCATGTCCAACCCATACCAGGGAAATATTTTTGGGCATAGATTGCATCAAGCAGGTATGCAGACATAAAAAATCTTGCTTATCCATCCTTAGGTGGATTCTGGGAATTTTTACACGTGCACTTTCAGCTGAAGAGCCAACATGTCCAACAAGTTGAAAGGCCTTCCTTCATTTTCCAACTGTTCTAACATAACAACCCAACGTTGCAGGAAGGTCTATGTGCTCTCTTGGTCATACAAGCGACTTGCAAAGATGACCAAGAGTTGTTAAGCCTTCATGAGTGACTTCGTCTTGTACACCCGATTGGGTGTCATCCTGAACTTCGATGAATCTTTTACCTAACACTTTAAGATATCTTTTGAGTTCACATTGTTGTTGGGAGTGAAGAAAAATGCATCCATCCAGTTCACTGATTGTGACAAGTGATATATTTGATGGTAGTTTTTCAATCTGAAGTTGGAAAGATGTGTCCCACTAGTGCTTCTAAGTGTCATCATCTTAGGATCAGTATGTGAAACAACCTAGTAAATGATATCCATGCATGGGAAGGCAAGGTACCTGCATGCAACCTTGTACAATCTTGACTCATGAATGTTGACATAGACTTGACGATCTTCCAAATCTTCCTTGAAAGTGATTGTGAATATGTCCTTTATTTATTACCATGTGATCTTCATGTCCTTCTCTATGAACAACTGTGTCTGCATAGACGGGCAAGTTTATTTCCACCTGTTCAACCATGTCTCCAGTACTACTCTCTATAGTGTCCTATGATCTAGATCTCTTGGAAACCATGATGCTTGTATTGCTGAGAGACTACTCAACAACTGATGTACCTGGAGACAGAGTGGACACTCATGACAAGCAAAT
Organism: Pinus tabuliformis; assembly: GCA_031772625.1. Lineage (NCBI taxonomy): Eukaryota > Viridiplantae > Streptophyta > Pinopsida > Pinales > Pinaceae > Pinus > Pinus tabuliformis. The sequence continues at coordinate 255,462,303 of CM062805.1, forward strand.
GTCAGTTTAAAAATACAATGCACTTCACAGGTCCTTCATGTAACAAACTGGCTGACTGTTGGGTAAGATTGCATAGTAGTGACTCTGGGAGGCCGAGGACTATCAACTGGAACTTTGCATTGCACATTCTCAGCTTCTAGTGAGACTTGCTGCTGACTGGAACTGTGCAGAGTGTAATCTAGTTGGGCTGATTGTGGACTGAAACTACAAAATGTGCAGTTTAGTCTGGCTTTACCACTGGCTGGGATTGCGCATTATGCAACCCCTATGGGAAAGACTGGGCACTGACTCCCACAAAAATGTAGATTACAGCTGGAGGCCAATGACAGGCAGTCTCTACACAATTCCTAGGGCCAAGGCAAAGCCTCGAGTTTAGGAATGTGTAGAGCATGCCAGTGAAAGCCAGATCTGAGCCAAGGCGATCCAAATCTGCCCAAGGGCGACTTGAAAATGAGTAAATTCAAAAGAAAAAGAAAAAAATGGTGTATACGGGAGTGAATGATCATGCATGCAAGCAAAACCAAATTGCAGAAATGAGTCAAATGGATGAACAAAAAGACTAGTGGAGAAGGTCTCCACAATGACAACCGTTAGTGCAAAAAATAGTGTTATGCATGTGACACTTAAGAAAGACAATGAAAAACTTGAAACAAAACTTCTGCAAGCTAAACAAAAATAAATGTCGATGGTCATTCAATAAAACATGCAAAACAACACTCACACAAGCCAAGGAAATACAAGCATCATAAAAGAACCAAAATACTTGAAAAGCAAAACTTACCCGGAAAAGTCGTGTCGACTATGCCAAAGGTTCCTAGATTCCTTTGGAATTCCCGAGCTCCAAGATAGAGTGTGTAGAATGAGCTCTGGGGCGTTGTTTAAATAGATTTGGGAGATTTAGGATTTATGACGCGCATGTGACAAATATAGGAAAAAGTGACACTTGGCGGGAAGTTTCTAAAATCAACTTGCATGTAACTCCCAGCGCTAAAAATATATCCCTATATTTTAAGGTTGCCTTTTGTTTTTTTCTTTTTTATTTTTCAGGAAGGATTTCCATGCATGCATGGGAAGATTGCGCAATTCTAGAAGGAACCGGGAAACTTGCTGGCACATGTGTTGGACAACATGAGGAATACTTCTGACAATTCCTATGCTGAGTGGCTATGGCTACCTCTCATGCTCTATGAAATTTCCCGGCTGAAGATAAGATGCCAGCTGGGTCTATGCAATTTCTGAGCCGAAGCCTAATGTGGGGATGTTCTATGCAACTTCTCTTAGCAAGGTTGTCTTCCAGACTACACTACGCATTTCTGGAGAGCAGGTCTGATCTACATGATTCCTAAGAGCAAGGCTAGTTGCCCTCTAGGATTGCATAGTTTTCCAAGAAAACGCAAGAACCGGATGTGAATCAAGTCACGAGGTCAGCTTGTGGTTGGTCAGCAAAAACAAGTTAGCGAACACAAGTTGCAAAGTGAAAGATAACTTCAAATAAAAACACAAGTACTTGAGCAATGCAAGACATGCTATTAATATTTGAGGAGGGAGGCTCCAAAATAGAGAAAAGGAAAAATTTTGGAGGGTTGTTGTAGCCACTACAACATTTGGAAATACATTGGTAGAACTCCAGCTCTCTGTATGGACCTTGTTTCATGTAAAGAGAGTCTAACCCCTTCGGAAGTATTGTTTGATTCTTTTATCGTCATGGATTTTACATTAGCTTGTGTTAAAGATAAGTCCCTTCCATTCTCTTGATCGGTAAACACACATACAAAGCTAAGTCAACTGAGTTATTTCGATTAGGGAAGAGGGGTATATTGATGCACAAGTAATTGTTGTCAGATTTCTAGTTTCATCTCTAGTGTTGCTCCATTGCTAGTAGGCTGGGACAGTACCCCAACAGAGTAACATTGGAACACAAGCATCGCTCTGCTGCTAGTGAGCCTGTTCAGTACCCTGGCAGAGTTACTTGCATCACCTCTCTACGCAGGAAGCCTTTCTCTTCTTTCACCTTTATTTTATTTTCATTTTTAGAGAACTATGCATAGGCACTTATTTATTTTCATGAGGCGAAAGAGGGATCCCGACTTATTGATAGCAGAAAAGGTTGTCCCTTCAGAGAAGTATGTTATATATACCTCTGACATACTTGTTAAGGTTCTCACCCTAACCTTACTCTACTTGACTAAGTTGACAAGGGTTAATCGAATATAGAAAAACTGATTAGAGTAGGTGGTACTAGTTAAAAGTGAAAGCGTTGTGTTTCCACCAAGACTCACTCTGAAAAAAATGTATTTTCCATCACGGTATCATTGACTGAAGGTAACAAGCTCTTCATAAAGAGAGAGGACAATAGATAAACAATTTTTGATAGTTGTACAATTCCTCTTGTACTTCACCCTGCTTGTCTCAAGAGCCAACATAGTTTCGTGTGAAGCTAAACCTATGGGTGCATAACAAGCAATGAAACAAACAAGAAAAGGATAGAAGTAAACGAAATGAAAAATAAGTAAGAAAAGCAAAACATGCAAGCAAAGAAAACATGAAGAAAACACTACTCCTACTCCTATGCTAAATAGTGCATGGGCCTGCTCACGTGAAGTGATATTTCCAATGCAGCCATTGGTGCATTGGTTGGCCCATGTTGGTTAAGGCATAGTTGACAAGAAACATAATCATGTAAACCAGCAAATAAAAAATATAAAACAATGAAGACCAACACGTTCAAAGTTTAAATGTGTCCACATAAAATAAAATAGTAAATGCGTAAGTCAAACACTTTGCGGACATACCATGGTGTTGCAACACACTATGCATGGATGATGAGCATGTACACTCTTTTTATCGTGACAAAGGAGAAAAAATGAAAAAGAAAACAAATTTTCTTAGCGAGAGTGCTTGTCGTGTATGATTCCTCCAATGCATGAGTGATGGGATCATGTGATTGTGGTGAAGGATGTGGAATCTATGGATGATATTGATCTTCAATGAAAATAGGAGACTGATGAGGAGCATGGGGTGTTTCAACAGATTTCTAATCAGAAGAAGAACAAACCTCATGACAGCGAGGACCTGACATAACCATCAGTGCAGGCTAAAGTTCCTCGAAAACTTGAGGAGTTTCCGCTTCATCATCAGGATCATCAAAGGCCAGTGGCTTAGAAAGATCAACAACGATTGAATCAACATTGTGATCGAATGAAGGAGTGAAGAGATCATGACAACTACGATCAGAAAATTTGATATGTTCATCGACATCCTCATGATACGATGAATCATACAGTGGGGTTGATTAGAAGCAAGAATGTTCACCCTATGAGTTTCTAGAAACAAAGATGATAGATTGGGAGGATTTGGAAAGAAATATATTTCCTCTCTGCAATGTAATGACATACTAACATCCTGTGTGTCCTGTGAATGATCGAAAGTAGAAACATCCAGGAATGAATTTTCACAAGAAAAATGAGAAATGGCAGAATCACTAAAGATGTCAGGAAATATCAGATGAGGTGCGGACAAAAGGAGGTCATCCTTCACCGCATGTTCTTCTTTATATTCCCACACATACTCAACACATGTTGGCTGCTCAACACCAACTCCATCAACAACTTGATCCTCGTGAGTGACAAATGCAGAGTTTGGAACGAGGGAACACAACACAGTACAATCTGGAGATCAACAGAACGAGAGGATGGAGGTTGAGAGAACAAGGTCATGTGACAACCATCAAGCTTGGAAACAAAATCTACACGGATATCCAGAGTAGGTGGGGTTGGAGGATGTGACAATTCAACAGATGTGCGCACACCTTCTCCCACCTCGTCGTGCGGAGCTAGAGCTATTTGTTGAGAAGCAGATGGAGGGTCACTTGTGACATCAACCTTATCCATCTTAGGTTCGGTAGCTCTAACACTAAGGTATGTTGGGAGGGATTCAAATTATTCTAACACATGTGGATTTGTAGATATGTGAAGAAGATACTGAAATCTTTCATTGAGAAATTTCCAATCAATTTCATCTTCTGGAATTTGAAAAGTGAGATTTTTGAAACATTTCCAAAATTGTAAAAGAGATTCATCAAGTTCTCTTTGTAATGCTAGAATTTTATTATTGAGTTCTTTACAGTCATAATGATAGAAAGAATGGGCCAAATCTCCGATCATCTAATCGTAAGAGTGGATGGAAGTTGTGGGCAATGTGACACACCATTGCAGTGTGTTCCCTCAAAAGGTGAATGAGAACAACGAGAAGGAAATGTGATCATCATGGATTTCATTCCTTTCACAGAAACCCATGAAGGAAACATCGTGACTAAGGAAATATGCTCTTGATTCACCATCATATGTGTAATGTGACAAGTCACCAAGGAGATCCTACGACACTTCAAAATCACATCCATGAGATAGACATGTTAGAAGATTATCTGTAATGTAAGTCATGAAAGATGTGCAAAGATTCAAAAAAGACTTTGAGGACTCAACTTGTCATATGGCCCTCCTTCTAGTGCCATAAATGTTAACGGTGTTGGATCTGCCAACATGTCAGGGGATTTCCCTAGTAAGAATTTCGAACTAGAGCTCAAACCATTTGGAGTAGGAGTCCAGTAGTGGTTAGTAAAGCAATGCATTGACCACAATAATGCACAAAGGTAAGTGTGGTATCTTTGTGGGAATAGAGTGTGTGGCCTTTCAAAAAGTCAAGTGAGATGCATGGGGGTTCAAACACATGAAGGAGAAAAGGAAGTGTGTCCCTTAGAAGCTTGTAATAGTATGCAGCCTGAAAGGAACACACGATCGGAATGACATCACGAGCTAGAAGCAAAGTAGTCCACAATCCAGGGTGATGGGTTAAACCAACAACACGATTACAACTAGATTCATACAATTTCATACAAAATAGTTCATACACAAATTCATAAATTAAATAACATACATTGCTAAAGCAACCAGAATAGTCCAACTACAGTAACAACTTATGCATGAAAGTGTGTTGGCTCTGTTATATTATATAAAGTGAAAGTTCCATCCATACATACACCATTGAAAACCACTAGCCCCAATAGTGGAACATTACATTCAACACCTCTTGCTCCTCCAAAGAGATGTACTCACTCTGTATTGTGGAGAAGCCAAGGCTCATCACAATACTCTCCAAGCCTTCTCTAAGCAATGCCTAGCCAAAATCTTGGCTCCTAAAAGCTTGTACTATGAGTTATGAGGTTTTATATATAGCGAAGGGTGGGGTGACCCTTGACATTGCCATTTGACTCTTCGACTACCCTCATGACTCTTCACATTACAACAATGAATGTTCACATTCGGCTAATGACACTTGGAATTTCACTTACAACATATTTACAATAATACAATTTCCACATATACCCATATGGGACAAAAATAGGCTTGAGTCAGCCTAACAAGACAAAGAACATAACTCGAGGTCTTGGTGAAAGACCAACTCGGTAACCTCCTCATGGTGATCTTTGGTGATAAACTGGTAGAAATCTTGGTATTTCTCTATTGTGTCCCCATACCGTTTGATGGCATCTTTGTCAAAGTGGACCCTTGCCTCCATGGCTTCCAGGTATACGGTTCTAAAACCTTTGTCTAGCTCAACATGAAGCATGTACAACATTGTCTTGAGTGTGGCTGAACCACTGATGTACCTTTGCACGTTCTCTATGCTAAGCTGCAAGTCATCACTGGTGGCTTCATGCATCAACTACTCTGTGTACTTATTGACATCCAACATGAATTGGCTCTTCCTCATGGAATGGGTGAGGGTTCTGATGGAAGGGACCTTGTGCATTCGCACTATGACATCCAAAATCCTAAACAACCATGCCTACGAAGCCTCAATGCTAGTGATGAGCGGAGGGAGATGCTCATAATTCTGGATCTACATCTGAATCCTTGGTTTCTCAAGCTCAACCCGTGGCTTCATCTTCTTATGTAGGTAAAGTGGGGCTCCCTTGTGTTAGGTTCCTATACCAATAGGTTTCATTTTTCATGATTGACAGTGGAAGTGCCAAATATGTTCATCTTTGATGCTGCAAAGGTTCCATATTTTCTATGTAGATAGACAGAATTAAAAATGTGAAGAGGGTATGCCCTAAAAGAATTATCAAAGGGCAAAAAGAGTAAATTGGTCATAAAGAAAAATAAAAATGAACCCCAAAGAATGACCAGGAAAGTGGCCACTCAAAATGCCACTACTATCTTATTTGCAAGTCCACAATGTGCAAGTATTGTTGTTTGTCACTGGATGGGTGGTCTAGCAGTTCAATCTGGATCATTCCATGTTTAAATTGCTTGTTATAGAATAGAAAAAGAGTATATGTCCAAACAGCTTATGCTTGGCAGATGAGTAGCCAGATAGAGAAAGTAAAGGAGCCCAACTGCTTAATCTGGGCCCTTATAAGAGATAAGTGTAGATTTAGATAGGAGGGCAGTCAAAAGGAAAAGAGGATAATTAGAGTTTGCAAGTCTAAGTGCACCCATTCAAAAGGAAGAAAAAATGTTAGGTGTATTAGGCTGGGTAGGTAGTTTGAGGTTGCAGAAGCAGGGTTTTGATCTCTTTTTGTATGGTTAAACAAAACTCATCTCATCCATGACAGAAGTGTCAAAGTAGTTGTTTGGTGGTAGAACTTTGGAAGCATGTCTAATTTCCCTTCACTCCCCCTAAAAATGTCTCTTACTAACACCCCTTGAGGACCTTGGGATCTACCCAACAAGTCCTGCTTTCAGTTCATTGTTGTAAAATATCAAGTCAAATTTTGACTTCCTTCAATAAAAAGAAGCCACATTTCTTGTGTAAAATCTCTTCTCCAAATTCCATTCACTTCCTATGTCTAAGTTTCAGTTCATAAACTTATCCTCTCCCCTATATTTTCACTTCGCAAAATCATATTAACTTCTAAATTCTATTGTATAGCTCCCTAACTACTTTCCCATCCCTATTGCTACAAAAAACTATATAAAATTCCAAAAAAAAGTTTACATATCCTACCCTATAACATTATAGCTATGTAAATACAGTTTTGGGAAATAACAGACCATCTGGAACTATTATGAACCCATCCACGTCCTACCCTGGGATTAATCTAACCCTTGGTTAGGTTAATAGCCTATACCTACTCCTCTACCCATCAAAACCTTATAGTTCTGCCCCTCCGCAGTCATTTTCCTAAGGTTTAATGTTTAATAGTTTTGATAAACATTAAATTAATTGTTATCCACACAGAAAAACCCATAACCCATGTTAACCAAAGTTTTGGCCCCCCCTGGCGCGTTATTATTTTAAATATATCGGGCGGGTCCTGTCCACCCCCTATCATTTCACCTGTGCCATCCTCCATTCGATCTGACACACAATAGATCAACGGTGGGCGGTCGTTCTTGCTCCCCGATCTGCCGGAGGTTAACGTCCGGGGGATGGGTGGTTTCCCTGCCGTACCCCCGCCACGTGTCATCCTCCTTGCGTGTTCAGAGGCCCCTCCCCCAATACTACCTATGCTAAAAAGTGGTGCGGGAGGAAACCAGATACCGCTCCCCCGCCACTGCTCCGTGTCACTTCCACTTCATCCGCCTACATCCCCACCCTGCCACCGTGTCCTATGCCACGTTGTTGCCTAAGTCAGCTACCACATCACCCGGCCGTACCGATACCCACCGATGACGTCATGCTGACGTCATCGCAAAAAAGTGCCAAAAGCGCCAAATTTTCATAAAAACATGCATTTCGACCGTTTCAAGTCATTTTCATTAGTCGTGTTGGAGAGGTGCTTGTGCCGTTTTTCGTTCGTTTGCATCCAGAATTTAAGTTCGACCAATTGCGTCGTTGTTGTCTCCAAATTCGCCGCCATTGTTCACCATCACACCAGTCGAGTTGCCCTCGACGCCATTATAACCAGGTACTTGCCCAATTTCGCCTGTTTGCCCCTGTTCTTGCCATTTTTCTCCATTTTACATGCTTAAAACCTGCCAATTCCTAAATTCAAATCACTCATACACCTAAATATTGCCCAAATTCACTCATTACTCTCCCCCGTTAGAAGAAAACCCTGCCAACCCCCGTCCATTCACAATTTCACCGTGGAAAACCATTTTTAAGCTCGGGTTCCCAACAAAATTCCACAACAGCTCGGCATTATCCTTTTCTGCTACATCTCACTGAAGAACTACAGTAAATTGAGCTGTGATAATTCTCATCTCTTTTGCAAGTTGCCCTTACAGTCTGTTAATCCAGAAAGTTTATCAAAAAGAGCAAGCCCCTTCCAAACTTTGCAAATTGTCCTCTTTGTCATAACCACAAACATTGGAGCTTATTGCTCGGCTGAACTCATTCTGCAACCCCTTTACAAATCATCAGAAGCAGTTATCCTCAGTCTGTTACTGCTCTAAACCTCACTCCAAATATAATATAAAAAAAAAAGCTTTATGATGGCCACTCCAACAGCTCTAAACATCACTCCTATCAATCCACCAAACAAAGAGCTTGAAGCCATGCCCCTAGCTGATAAAGATTACCTCATTCAAGATTTGGTTGGGGACAGGAATCACTTGCAAACCTTCTGCCAGTTGAGAAACAGTTTTTTGAGCAACTGTGACATGTATGGCATATGGGAGTCTAATTTACCTTTTTACCTCCTTCCTTCTGTTAATATTTTTCCTGAGATTATCCGTCTGTTTGCTGAGAACTATGAGCCAACTCAGAGAGCTGTCAAGTCCCCATCTTGGAGCATACTTTTTCATATTACTCCTGACTCTATCAACCAGATGTTAAACTTCAAACAGACTCAGCTATTGTATCCTTTCTCTATGAACTACTTGTTGGATGAAGGCTCCAAGCTCTCCAGCTCTAATATTGCAATAATTGCCAAGACATTCATGAGGGTAGACCGCCAACCTACTGAGCCACCTCCGTTCATATATGTCAATTTCAATGAGGTGGGAAAACTGCTTGTAGATATGATTTCCTCTGTGCTAGGTTTTAGAACAAGTGAGCACATTGATGAAACAGTGCTGGTTCTGCTGTCTGCATACAGCCCAGGACAGCCCCCTGCTGTCAAGTATAACTATGCCAAGTTCATAGCCAATAAAATGCATGACCAACTAGTGAAGCTGGATAGGGAGGGAATCTTTAAATATTCGTCATATATCTATCATTTATTCATGTATTACCAGTCTGAATGCTTCCCATGCCCCATCAAGAAGTTGGATTCTAAGGGTGAAAGAAGGTCTGTCATCTTTTGGTCATCAGTTTTTCATGAGGTTCAAAACTCCCCATTTTCCTACTGTGAGTTCATTGACCAATTTGTATACCCAGTCTCTTGTCTCCTAATGAGAACTCCTCCTCCTAGATTATCATATGACATGCAGAAGATCTTGCAGCTATCCAGGAATTACAAAATAGGTGATTGGTATCTCTACCAAAATCACACTGTCATTAGAATCTATGGTTGTGAGCTCTGTCCTTACAGGCTCCCAAGATATGTACCAATGAGAATTTTTTCCTTAGAGTATTACAGCCAACTCATCAATTCAGACCTCACTCATTTTCATAGTGCCAAGAAGAAGGCTCACCTGAAATTTAGAGACCATCTAGGCCCCTTTATTATGAACAAGAAAGAGGGTTGGCAAGATGCTTACCAAATATTGGGGCAGAAGCTCAAGCTGAAAAGGAGTTTCTGGTGGGTTCCTTATGACCCAGATGGCTTTATCAGTGCCAGAAGAGTTAAATATAGGCTGACAGCATATGAGCATTATAGAGTCCCACAAATTGAACAATATGCCAACCAAGATGAGTGGCTGGCAAGGACACTAGCTGAGGAGTTTACTCAAGAAGAGATTATGGAGCGAAATGTCAAAGATCTAGAATAAATTCTTGACTTGGATTCTTTTGACCAGGTAACTTTCAAACTACCACAGCAAGTCAGAGAAGGTCCATCTATAGCTGCAGCTTCACAAGCTTCCCAACAATGGTCTACACCAGCAACAGGTACAACAAAAGGTAAGGAGCCAATGGAGGCAGAGCAAGAAATGGTTACAGAACAACCTACCACCTCAAAGGAGCAAACTCAAGAACAAGCTCCTCCACAGCGAACAGAGGCACTACAAGTGCCAATATTGCAGATTCCTGCTAATGAAGAAAGAGGTAAGAAGCGAGACTGAGAGGACTCCACACCTGCTAGTGGGTCTACACAGTAACCTGAAGCCAAGAGGCAAAGCGTTGATCCTCCAGTTGAGGAGGAAATTAGTGAAGACATCCTAGAAAGTCCAAGGAGAGAAAGGGAAGCAAGCCAACACACACCTACTAGCTCTTTCCAGCAAGAGCAAGAGAGGCAGCATGGCATGGAGGTATCCTCCTCAACACAACGGAGCAAGCGGCCACCTAGTATCAAAACTGCTTTCATGGAAATCAAGGCTCAAAATGAGCTGTTAAGAGTATAGTTGTATGATCAGTTTCTTAAAGCAACACCTACCAAACAATAGAGGTTGATGGCAACATATGACTTCAAAGAGGAAAAAATGATTCTTAGCCACTTCAAGCCCAAGATACAACAGCCACAGTCAGCTGCAGATTATGTCAAGACAAATTTAGAGGTCCTTGCTAAGGACATTCACCCGATGGATCAAATAGAGCTGCACAAGCAAACGGGTGAGATGGTCTATGCCACTCTAGCAGATAAGGCCATGCTGGCCCATGAATTGAAGGAGTCTTTGAAGAACACAAATAATCAGCTAGACTTGGAAAGAATCTCCTCCTCAGCGAAAGACAACAGAATAAAAACATTGGAGGAGATTATTGTGGACCTAGGACATGATCCCAAGGATCCTAAGGGTGTCAGAGCCCTTATGAAGAAAAAAGAAGATGATATTGCTACCCTTAGAAAACAATTGGGGTTGTCTTCTACTATGCACCCGCAAACTGCAGAGCTGGTGCAAGAAAAAGATGCTGAGGATACAATGGATCTACTGATGAGAATGAACGAAAGAATAATTCAGATGGAGAAAGAATTGGAAAGAGCAGTTCAAGGCAAGCAAGGAGAGTCGACCTCCGAGCCACCTCAAACAGTTCCAACTGATGTCCCTGTTTCTCTTACATAAGCAGCAGTGATCCCTCCTATCATCCCAGCATCTACAACAGCTTCATCCACCACAGATGCTATAGCAGCAGCAACAACAACAGCACCTGAATCTAGCATGAGCATGGATGAAATGATGAAAGCTGTCAAGGAGCTAGAACTTCAGGCAACAGAGATAAAAGAGGCCAAGGAAAAGCTGGCCAAACTAGAAGTGAGCTACGATAAGTCCAAGGTGACAGTAGCTGAAAAAACAAGGGAAATTAAGGCCTTGAACGACAAAATAAAGGCCTTGGAGAAGGAGCTGAATTTGGAAAAAACTCTAGCTGAAATAAAAAAGATTTTGTGGGCCAAAATTGGCCAATCAATCACTAGGCAATGGAAATCAATCCAAACCATGCATGAATAGATAGAATTAATAGGCCTAGATCAATTTGAGAATCAAAGGGCCAGAGCAGCATTGGGAAACATGCCTGAGAAGGCTACTAAAATGATTCATTTCCTAAACACTCACACCAAAGAAGAGTTGGCAGCATTAGACATCAGCAACTGGACAGATACTGTTCTGACAGCAAAAATGGTGCTGACTCTAAGAAATTTTGTGCAAAGTCTAGAAAGAAAGTGTCAAGAAATTCAAGCAGAAGTAGATGACTTCAAGCTAAAGCTTGCGGCCTTACAAAATAGAGGATTACCCAGCTTGTTAACCAGCACCGGGAGACTGTTGACCTGGGAGCAGTATGCCACTAGGATGAATAATTTTATTACAAATCAGATTACAGCATCTTCAAGTTCCTCAGAAGAAGCAGGCCCTCCCTCTGGACAATCTCTATATGATAAATTAGAAAACTTGTTTTACATTGAGCATGAAATCAATCATCTTTTTGAGGTCACGCCAAATTTTTACAGATATATCGAGGCACATGAGACATTAATAAAGATACAAAGACATCAGCTGCCTAGAGAAGATTGGTGGCAAGCAATGCTGGAAATTTTGCCCAAGTAATATCGGTCTTTTTCCTCTTCGTTCAGCTTCAAATTTTGGTCAGCTACAGGTCAACTACAGGTCAGTAGAATTGAGTACGCAAGCACCAGACAAAGCATAAAGACAACAGGTGGAGCAGGTCAACCAATGACTCATCAAAGTGTTGGGACAACAAGCCCGAAAAAATGAAAATTTGAAAGCGCAACCCCAGCCGACTCAGTTGGTCCCAAAAGTCAAAATTCTCTGACAGAATGGACAGCTAATACACTAATATTTACTGCAGCATTTACTTTCTTCATTTACTTCCTTGGAAGAGTTGGTGATGTAATTTATTACATGAAGACTCATCATCTAGATATTTTGTATCTTATTTTTGTATATATACTTCCCAATATAATGTATTTGGGGTTGGTTGGTGATTCTCTCTCGAAGAGCTACGCTGTAAATTTTCAGACTTTATAATACAAAGAGCTGGTGGAGTTGATGATTTCTGCATTGTCTGGATGTGAAAGTATTGAATTGCGTTCTGCTACAGAATTCCTGTGTTGTTTAATGGAACAATAAGTTTTCCTAAACCATGTTTTGTCTTGTCTGTGTTTGCAAAATTCACATATATGTTTCATGATCTTAGCAATAGAGAAGAAGAATAGCTCAGGACTTGCTTGAATGCACCCTCTGCTCAATCTCTGTTTCTAACTGTGTTTTCTTTAGAATTGGTCATAAATATGAATTCTTAATTGCTCATGTTTGCACTGATTCTTTCATTATGAATGCTGTTTAGGAATTCTTAATTCCTCCTAGATAATATTCTTACACATTCCCTTTATCAGCATAGTGAAAGATCCTTGACTGCCTTTCATTTCCTGATTTCATGCCATCGATTACCAGATTTAAAGATTTGTTTCATGGATGCCTTTCTGGCTCTGTAGTACTACCACTTCCCCAACAAGCACTTTCAGTAGTACACAATCATTGACTCCATTGCCCAATGGTCTAAGCTGTTCTGAAAACTGCATACAAGTTCTGTTTGAAATCATCATCCAACCAAATTTAAAACAAAACCCTGTACATCATAACTAGCCTAAAATTACTCCAAAACAAAGCTAAAACATAAAGAGAGAGCCCTCTCCGGGGTTAGGTAGGCTAGAACCTGTAGCTAAAAGATTGGTTAGTGGTTACCTCGGCCGTATTCCCTTAGGAGCCAGGGAACAACCTGAGTGATAACATCATTGGCGACCATACTGGGGAATGAACGGATTTTTCCAATTGCTGTCTATTCCTTAAAACTACAGATGAAGCCTGAATGTCAGCCAGAAAGCCTTTGAAACTATTCTTGCTTTGCATTTACAGGATTAAATAAAAGCTGCTTCAGTCAATCTTCATTCTAGTTTTAAGTTGTAAACAACTGTTCCAAAATTTGACCATTTTCCTTCTAATCTGAAATATTCCCAGAAAAATACCAAAAACAAATTTGGAAGCTGGCTCCAAAGAAGAAAACTCGTTATACCAGGTCAAATCCTGACCCAGATCCTCTAGCTATTTTTGACAATCCTAATTTAATCCCTAAGATCCTTAGGAAACAAGAGGAACAAGAAGATCTTGCTGATTCTAGCCCTGAAGCAGTTCAACAAAGTTATATTCCAACCCCTGCTAAACCTTCAGTCCGTCCTCACATTGCTCCTTCTTCTCCTTCTTCCTCATCCACCTCTCAAAGCACTTTCTCTGCACCTCCATCCACTACACATATTTCTGCTACTATCCTTGCTGTCCCAGCTGTTCCATTCCTTCCTGTTGTCCCATTTATCCCTGTCAATATGGCAAATAGATATGCCCCTTTACAGTTACCTGGAAATCCTGGGGCTATGCCTCAGGATTATCAAAGTAAGATCACTTATTTTGATGGTACAGGTACATATACTGCCCTACAGCATACAAAGAAAATGCAAGACTACTTTGAGAATTATGAAATTGACGATGATGATGTAAGAATGAAAATTTTTGTCCAAAGTTTAACAGGTGAAGTAAGAACTTGGTTTAGAGCACTTGCTGCAAATTCAATAGCCAATCTGGACGCTCTTTACCAAACATTTCTCAACAAATGGGAAAAGAAAAAAGATCCACTGCATATTTATCTGAGTATGACGCTATAAAAAGAGGCCCACAAGAAACTGTCCTAGACTATTGTGCAAGATTCAACAATGTCTACAATGCCATTCCTCAAAACCTTAGACCTCCACTTGATTTAGCTTTGATCAAATTCCCCGATGGATTTGATTCCGACATGGCATATCAACTGAGGGAAAGAGCCCCTCCAACCTTAGCAGACATGCAGAATATAGCTGTTAGTGTAGAGGCAAATCTCATTGCTAAACGAAATCGGGCAAGAGCTGAAAGAAGAACAACTTTCAAAGAAGAACCTTTAGCTTTTGAACAAAAATTGGATGCAATCATCAAAGGTATGGACATACTTGGGGATAGGGTGGAAACCATCGAAAGAAAGTCATCATGGGAAGGTCAACCAAATACTGCAAGAAACCCAAACTTTAGAAAGAATCAAAATCCAAATGTTGGGAGGCCTGGCCCTGATCAGAACATCAGACCTCCATTTCAAGAAAACTATGCCGAAGCCTCAACATCTAGTGAACCAACATAGGACCCTCATATCAACTTGATGGGTTTAGACAGTGAACAACAAGTCTTTCTAACACAAGAAGATCAAGAGGCCCATAATTTAAATCAATTTCAAACCAAATCCGGAGAGTCATTTGATTTTAGAGAAGGCTATGATGCAGCAGCTTATGAGGTTCACAAACAGTATAAATTAAGAAGTAGAACTATAGATGTGCCTCAACCTACCAAGGTCAAGGATACCAAACAGCCAAAAAAGGTAAAAGACAAAGCTTCTCTCACAGAACCCTCTGATAAAACAGACCTAAATCCAAAGGAAGTTATTGTGGAAGATATATCAGATGTACAGCCCTCTAAAAATCAGCCATACACTCCCTTTCCTCCAAAAGAAAATACAACCGGCCCCCCTGAAAATAATTTAAAAACAGATTTGATTCAAAACAAAATTCAGCATGAGGAGCAAGTCATTGAAAATCCAGCTGAAAAGGAAAAGTTTGCTGTCCACAACACAAAAGTGCAGATGGAGAAACCCTTCAGTCTAGAAGCAGAAATTGGTAAGATGAAAATAGCAATTCATCTCTCTGAGTTGACCAAACACGAAGTGTATAGACAGAAAATCAATAGGTCACTCCAAATACCAGACAATAGGGACGCTGTAAATGTTCTAGATGATCAACCTGAATTACTTTTTGGTCCTGAGGTTAATGGAAAAACAGCGAATGGAGGAGTTCCACCTTTTTATGTCAGTTTAAACATTCATGACAAGGTGTTACACAATGCAATGTTTGATTCCGGAGCCTCACATAACCTAATGCCTAAATCTGTGATGGAAAAACTAGACCTAGATATCACAAGACCATACAAGGATTTGTTCTCATTTGATTCCAGCCAAGTCAGGTGTCTAGTCCTAATTAAATATTTGTGTGTTTCCCTGGTCCAATACCCAACCAAAAAAATTCTGATGGATGTGGTGGTAGCTGACATTCCACCCAAATACGGTATGCTTTTATCAAGATCATGGGGGGCCAAACTCCAAGGATCCTTGCAATTGGACATGTCCTATGCCACTATTTCAGTCTTTGGACAGCCAAAGAGATTGTATCGTGAAACACTAATGAAATATGTGGTGAGTAGTCAAGAAAAGCCCCAAACCTTTCCCATCTACTCTATACATTCTGATATGGACTCATTCATTTTATATAATGCGGACATGTGTCCCAAAACTGATGCTAAACTCCTGATAACAACACAACCAGAGGGTATAGATGAACAATCTGCTGCCCAAGATCAAAAAACTGTTGATATGATTGATGCAACAAATGAAAATGACATAACAAATGACTTACAAGAACCCAATCTACCCATGGTGCAACTTTCTAAAACTCTTAAAGCTAATCATCATAACCAAGAAATCTTATGGTATTTGGAGTTTGATGGATCAGTAAACAAATTGGGAGCAGGGGCAGGGGTCTGGATCCACAATAGGCAAAATGAGCATGCTGAGGGTCATGCATATAGGTTAAATTTCCGATGCACCAACAATATGGCTGAGTATGAAGCCCTTTTACTAGGTCTCAAACTGATCAAGAGTCTAGGGGCAACCAAGGTTTCAATTCTAGGGGATTCAGATCTAATCATACAACAGATGAAGGGAAATTTTGTCACAAATGATCATAGGTTGAGAGTTTACAGAGGAGCAGCCATTAAAATACTTGACACCTTCTCAGAATCTCAACTCACCAAAATCTCAAGAGAGCATAATTTACATGCACATAGCTTGGCAACTTTTGCCAGCACATGCAAGCTACCATTTGAGCCTAACCACCATTTCACAGCTGAAATCAAACATAGGCCTGCTGTCCCAGATAATGTCAAAAATTGGCAAGTCTTTGAAAGTGACACACAGATAAATAACTTCCTGACTTTGAAGGAAGAATTTTCCAGCATGAACATTGACACAAACACTATGGATGATCAACAACAGATAGACAGAATTGAACAACATATATCAGCTGAAACAACAAATCTGATTTTGCACCCAACCACTTTTGATGTCAACAATTTACAAGAGCTGAAGCAAACAGATTTTGATGAAATAGCTGAGGCAGAAGCTGAAGTAATTGAATTAAAAGACAATTTTCTGCCCACAGGCTTGACTCCTTTGGAGGATTTATTCGATTCAAATGACATCTCAAGGAAGCCAAAAATGCAACCACTAAATGCTGAAATTGAGGACTGCAACATTGGAACCACAGAATATCCCAAAATGGTAAAACTCTCCAAAGCCTTGCCTGCTGATCAGAAATTGAAATACATTGACTTGTTTAAGGAATTCCAAGATGTGTTTGCCTGGAGTTATGAGGACCTCAAATCTTATGATACCTTAGTCATCCAACATACTATACCTTTAAAAGAGAATCAAAAGCCTTTTAAACAGAAGCTCAGAAGGGTGAATCCTATCCTTCTCCCTCTGATTGAAAAAGAAGTTAAACGAATGTATGAAGCTGGAATCATTGCACCTATCAGGTTCTCTGAATGGGTTTCAAATTTGGTACCTACTAGAAAGAAAACGGGAGAAATAAGACTGTGTGTTGATTTGAGAAATTTGAACAAAGTCTCTCTCAAAGACCATTACCCTTTACCAAAAATGGATCATATCCTACAAAGGGTAGTGGGGTCTTCAAGAATTTCATTGTTAGATGGATTTTCAGGTTTCAATCAGATCCTAGTGCACCCGGACGATCAAGACAAAACTGCCTTTACAACGCCTTGGGGAACCTTTAAATATGTCAAAATGCCTTTTGGACTCAAAAATGCAAGGGCCACTTTTCAAAGAGCAATGGACATAGCCTTTGCCAAAGAAATCCATGATTTCCTAGTAATCTACCGTGATGATCTCACTGCCTTTTCAAAATCAGACCAAGAACACTTAGAACATTTAAGGCAAGTGTTTCTAATTTGCAGAAAATATGGCATATCCTTGAATCCAAAGAAATCACTATTTGGCCTAGAGGAAGGCAAGCTCCTAGGTCATATCATTTCAAAAGATGGCATTAGGATCGACCCGGACAAAATTCAAGCTATCCTTCAAGTGCCTCATCCAAGAAACATCAAAGAACTACAAGCTTTTTTAGGAAAGATCAATTTCCTAAGAAGGTTCATTCCCAATTTGGCTGAGCTAATTAGACTGTTAAACAATATGCTGAAGAAAGATTCTAAAGTCAAATGGACTATGGAAGCCAAACAAGCCTTTGAGGACATCAAAACAGCCCTAACAAAAACACCAGTCCTCACCAGCCCTAAATTTGATAGAGATTTCATCATTTTTCCTTTGCTTCTGAACATACAATTGTTGCTGTCTTATTACAAAAGAATGACCAAGGATGTGAGAAGCCCATTGCCTTTTTCAGCAAAGCTCTTAGAGATGCTCCCTTAAAATATTAGATCATGGAAAAACAAGCTTATGCCCTTGTAAAAGCCATCAAGGATTTCAGAGTTTACATTCTATACTCACATGTCATAGCCTATGTTCCAAATGCAGTGGTCAAGGACATTTTAACTCAAGAAGGAATTAAAGGCAAAATGGGCAAATGGATTGCCAATATCTTGGAATAGGACATTGAAAACAAGCCTACAAAATTGATAAAAGGACAAGGACTAGCCAAACTAATGACTGAAACCAATTTCCAAGCCCTTGATATCAATGAACTGGACAATGAAGAGGAGATGGCAACTCCACAGATCAATCAAGCCTTTGAAGAGAGATTCCATACAGGCTGGTAGAGTATTTAATTAATGGAAAGACCTGTGAGCGATTTTGAACCGACGTTTCGGACTAGCAAGGTGAGTCCATCATCAGGGTAATGAGATCTGCATTTTGAGAAGAGAGAGTCAAGAGAATGAGAACCTATTAATAGAAGGATGGATAGCTTAACCTAGGTTTGGAGAGGTCGGCTTGATTTTCATCAATTTATTAATAACTGGAATAAATAAATTTTAATTATTATTATTATTTTTTTTTTATTATTTTTTTTTAAAATAAATTTAAGACTATATTAAAAGTAAATTTTTTATTTAACTAGATTAATTAGACCTAAATTAAAAATAAAATTAATTTAAATTAAATTATAAATAAAAACAATTTAATTGGTTAATTAATTAAATAAAAAGTTTTAAAATTTATTAATTAAACTCAATCTAAATATTAATTAATTTATTAATTAATAAAGTTTAAATTTATTAATTAAACTAAACTTAAAATTAAATAAATTTAAAATTAATTTAATTAATTAATTAATCATTTAAATTTAGGTTAAATTAATTTTATTTTTAATTTAGGTCAAATTAATCTAGTTAAGAAATTTTACCTTTAATACAGTTTTAAAAATGTTTTTAATTAAAGTATATAATTTAAAACATAATTAAAATTTATTTAATCCTTTTACAGTAAACCAATTTTACTTTTAAATGAGGCCAAATTACTTTTAGTGAATTTAAAAAAAAAAAAAAAAAAATGAAGAGAAGTTTTAAATTTATTAATTAAGCTCAATTTAAAAATAATTAATTAATTAATTGATTAATCAGTATAGTTTTAAATTTATTAATTAAACTAGATTTGAAAATTAATTTAATTAATTAATTAATTAACCAATTAAATTGTTTTTATTTATAATTTAATTTAAATTAATTTTATTTTTAATTTAGGTCTAATTAATCTAGTTAAATAAAAAATTTACTTTTAATATAGTCTTAAATTTATTTAAAAAAAAATAATAATAATAAAAAAATATATATATATAATTAAAATTTATTTATTCCAGTTATTAATAAATTGATGAAAATAAAGCCGACCTCTCCAAACCTAGGTTAAGCTATCCATCCTTCTATTAATAGGTTCTCATTCTCTTGACTCTCTCTTCTCAAAATGCAGATCTCATTACCCTGATGATGGACTCACCTTGCTAGTCCGAAACGTCGGTTCAAAATCGCTCACAGGTCTTTCCATTAATTAAACAATCAAGCCTTTTTATAATCCCCTTGGTATGCTGATATATGTTTTGTATTGTTAAACCTGCAAGCTCCTCCAGGGTTGTCCAGAACAAAAAAGAGATTCTTAAAAATGAAAGCATCAAAGTTTTGTATCATAGACCATGCTTTAGTTTGGAAAAATCATGAAGTTATTTTGCTTAATTACTTGACATTGGGTGAAATTGACAATGTGCTCAAGGAATTTCATGCAGGTGATTGTGGAGGACACTTATATTGGAAATCAACAGCTGATAAAATCCTAAGGGCTGGATTTTATTAGCCCTCCCTGTTTGCTGATGTAAAAAAATTTGTAATGCCTAGCCATAAGTGCCAAATCTTTGAAGGCAAAAGAAAGCTGCTACCCTTACCCCTCAAACCCATTTCAACTGAAAAACCATTTCAACAGTGGGGTTTAGACTTCATTGGTGAAATCCACCCTTCATCTTCTAGCCAACATAGGTGGATTTTGACTGCCACAGACTAATTTACCAAATGGATAGAGGCCATTCCTTGTAGGCAAGCCAATGACTCTATTATCATGCAATTCTTAGAAACCAACATCTTGTCAAGGTTTGGATGTCCATAAAAGATCATCATAGACAATGCTGCTGCTTTGAAATCCAAAAGAATGATTAACTTCTGCCACAAATACCACATTACCTTGGGCCACTCCACAGCCTATTACCCTCAAGGCAATGGCCTAGCTGAGTCCTCCAACAAAAGCCTCATCAACATCATCAAAAAGGTCTTGGAGGAGAACACAAAGAATTGGCATAAGAAGCTGGTAAATGCATTGTGGGCAGATAGATTGACCACTAAAAGATCCATTGGTACAAGTCCATATGAAATAGTTTATGGAATGGAGGCAAGGTTCCCTTCATCTTTGGGAATCCCTGTAATCAAGTTGCTGCAAGAAATACAAGCAAAGCCTAATGATATTCAAAGAAGGATCAATCAAACTATTCACTTGCAGCAAACAAGAGAGGAAGTATATCAGAGAACCCAGGTTCTACAAGATAAACTCAAAAAGATCTTTGATAAAAGAACAAAAGCTGAGGATTTCTACATAGGAAACAAAGTACTGAGGTGGGATTCTAGAAGAGAGGATAAAGGGAAACATGGCAAGTTTGATTTCCTATGGAAGGGACCGTATGTTATTTATGTTGTACAAGGTAATAACACCTATTTTCTGAAGAGTTTGGATGGCACAAATACTGAAGAAGGTCCAGTCAATGGGCGAATGCTCAAACACTATTTTGATTCCCTTTGATCAGCATAACATGACCGTATATTGTATATAAATATTTGTATTTATAGTAGTGTTATTTACAGCAGTTTGATGAGGAACCAGGAGCAGCAAATTTAGAGGAAAATCAGGGAACTGCACCATTTTTGATGTACATTCTGAGTCTATCATAAGAAATCAAGAAAATCACTTGGGAAGTATGAAGATGATGATAAATATTCAGAGAAACCAGCAAAGCTAGAGCTGTAATTTTGCACAGAGTAGCTCATAAGGACTGTATACAAGTTACAAGGATTCAGATCAATGGTCTCCAAGACAAGGAAGTTTTAGACTGCAGCAAGAATGGAAAAATAAGGTAGTCTGACCTGCTGTTGTTGGCTTTTCATCTACAAAAGCCATCCCGAAGTGGAGCCACTGTTAGGTTCTTATACCAATAGGTTTCATTTTTCATGATTGACAGTGGAAGTGCCAAATATGTTCATCTTTGATGCTGCAAAGGTTCCATATTTTCTATGCAGATAGAAATAATTAAAAATGTGAAGAGGGTATGCCCTAAAAGAATGATCAAAGGGCAAAAAGAGTGAATTGGTCATAAAGAAAAATAAAAATGAACCCCAAAGAATGACCAGGAAAGTGGCCACTCAAAATGCCACTACTATCTTATTTGCAAGTCCACAATGTGCAAGCATTGTTGTTTGTCACTGGATGGGTGGTCCAACAGTTCAATCTGGATCATTCCATGTTTAAATTGCTTGTTATAGAATAGAAAAAGAGTATCTGTCCAAACAGCTTAATCTTGGCAGATGAGTAGCTAGATAGAGAAAGTAAAGGAGCCCAACTGCTTAATCTGGGCCCTTGGAAGAGATAAGGGTAGATTTAGATAGGAGGGCAGTCAAAAGAAAAGAGGATAATCAGGGTTTGCAAGTCTAAGTGCACCCATTCAAAAGGAAGAAAAAATGTTAGGTGTATTAGGCTGGGTAGGTAGTTTGAGGTTGCAGAAGCAGGGTTTTGATCTCTTTTTGTATGGTTAAACAAAACTTGTCTCATCAATGACAGAAGTGTCAAAGCAGTTGTTTGGTGGCAGAACTTTGGAAGCATGTCTAATTTCCCTTCACTCCCCCTAAAAAAGTCTCTTACTAACACCCCTTGAGGACCTTGGGATCTGCCCAACAAGTCCTGCTTTCAGTTCATTCTTGTAAAATATCAAGTCAAGTTTTGACTTCCTTCAATAAAAAGAAGCCACATTTCTTGTGTAAAATCTCTTCTCCACATTCCATTCACTTCCTATGTCTAATTTTCAGTTCGTAAACTTAGCCTCTCCCCTATACTTTCACTTCGCAAAATCATATTAAATTCTAAATTCTATTGTATAGCTCCCTAACTACTTTCCCATCCTTATTGCTACAAAAAACTATATAAAATTCCAAAAAAAGGTTTACATATCCTACCCTACAGCATTATAGCTATGTAAATACAGTTTTGGGAAATAACAGTCCATCTGGGACTATTATGAACCCATCCGCGTCCTAACCCTGGGATTAATCTAACCCCTGGTTAGGTACATAACCTATACCTACTCCTCTACCCATCAAAACCTTATAGTTCTGCCCCTCCGCAGTCATTTTCCTAAGGTTTAATGTTTAATAGTTTTGATAAACATCAAATTAATTGTTATCCACATAGAAACACCCATAACCCACGTTAACCAAAGTTTTGGCCCACCCTGGCGCGTTATTATTTTAAATATATCGGGCGGGTCCCGTCCCTAACCCCCTATCATTTCACCTGTGCCGTCCGCCATCTGATCTGACACACAATAGATCAACAGTGGGCGGTCATTCTTGCTCCCTGATCTGCCGGAGGTTAACGTCCGGGGGATGGGCGGTTTCCCTGCCGTACCCTCGCCACGTGTCGTCCTCCTGGCGTGTTCGGAGGCCCCTCCCCCAATACCGCCTATGCTGAAAAGTGGTGCGGGAGGAAACCAGATACCGCTCCCCCACCGCTGCTCCGTGTCACTGCCACTTCATCCGCCTGCGTCCCCACCCTGCCACCGTGTCCTGTGCCACGTCGTCACCCGAGTCAGCTGCCACATTACCCAGTCATACTGATACCCACTGATGATGTCATGCTGACTTCATCGCAAAAAAGCGCCAAAAGCGCCAAATTTTCATAAAAACACGCATTTTGACCGTTTCAAGTCATTTTCACTGGTCATGTTGGAGAGCTGCTTGTGCCGTTTTTCGTCCATTTGCGTCCAAAATTTAAATTCAACCAATTGCGCCGTTGTTGTCTCCAAATTCACCACCATTGTTCACCATCGCACCAGTCCAGTTGCCCTTGGCACCATTATAACCAGGTACTTGCCTAATTTCGCCTGTTTGCCCTTGTTCTTGCCATTTTTCTCCGTTTTACATGCTTAGAACCTGCCAATTCCTAAATTCAAATCACTCATACGCCTAAATATTGCCCAAATTCACTCATTACTCTCCCCCGTTAGAAGAAAACCCTGCCAACCACTTCCATTCACAATTTCACCGTGGAAAACCATTTTTAAGCTCGGGTTCCCGACAAAATTCCACAACAGCTCGACATTATCCTTTTATGCTACATTTCACTGAAGAACTATAGTAAATTGAGCTGTGATAATTCTCATCTCTTTTGCAAGTTGACCTTATAGTCTGTTAATCCAGAAAGTTTATCAAAAAGAGCAAGCCCCTTCCAAACTCTGCAAATTGTCCTCTCTGTCATAACCACAAACATTGGAGCTTATTGCTCGGCTGAACTCATTCTGCAACCCCTTTACAAATCATCAGAAGCAGTTATCCTCAGTCTGTTACTGCGCTAAACCTCACTCCAAATATAATATCAAAAAAAAAGTTTTATGATGGCCACTCCAACAGCTCTAAACATCACTCCTATCAATCCACCAAACAAAGAGCTTGAAGCCATGCCCCTAGCTGATAAAGATTACCTCATTCAAGATTTGGTTGGGGACAGGAATCACTTGCAAACCTTCTGCCAGTTAAGAAACAGTTTTTTGAGCAACTATGACATGTATGGCATATGGGAGTCTAATTTACCTTTTTACCTCCTTCCTTATGTTAATATTTTTCCTGATATTATCCGTCTGTGTGCTGAGAACTATGAGCCAACTCAGAGAGCTGTCAAGTCCCCATCTGGGAGCATAATTTTTCATATTACTCCTGACTCTATCAACCAGATGTTAAACTTCAAACAGACTCAGCTATTGTTTCCTTTCTCTATGAACTACTTGCTGGATGAAGGCTCCAAGCTCCCCAGCTCTGAGATTGCAAGAATTGCCAAGACATTCATGAGGGCAGACCGCCAACCTACGGAGCCACCTCCATTCCTATATGTCAATTTCAAAGAGGTGGGCAAACTTCTTGTAGATATGATTTCCTCTGTGCTAGATTTTAGAACAAGTGAGCACATTGATGAAATAGAGCTGGTTCTGCTGTCTGCATACAGCCTAGGACAACCCCCAGCTATCAACTATAACTATGCCAAGTTCATAGCCAATAAAATGCATGACCAACTAGTGAAGCTGGATAGGGAGGGAATCTTTAAATATTCGTCATATATCTATCATTTATTCATGTATTACCAGTCTGAATGCTTCCCATGCCCCATCAAGAAGTTGGATTCTAAGGGTGAAAGAAGGTCTGTCATCTTTTGGTCATCAGTTTTTCATGAGGTTCAAAACTCCCCATTTTCCTACTGTGAGTTCATTGACCAATTTGTATACCCAGTCTCTTGTCTCCTAATGAGAACTCCTCCTCCTAGATTATCATATGAAATGCAGAAGATCTTGTAGCTGTCCAGGAATTACAAAATAGGTGATTGGTATCTCTACCAAAATCACATTGTCATTAGAATTTATGGCTGTGAGCTCTGTCCTTACAGGCTCCCAAGATATGTACCAATGAGACTTTTTGCCTTAGACTATTACAAGCAACTCATCAATTCAGACCTCACTCATTTTCATAGTGCCAAGAAGAAGGCTCACCTGAAATTTAGAGACCATCTAGGCCCCTTTATTATGAACAAGAAAGAGGGTTGGCAAGATGCTGACCAAATATTGGGGCAGAAGCTCAAGCTGAAAAGGAGTTTCTGGTGGGTTCCTTATGACCCGGATGGCTTTATCAGTGCCAGAAGAGTTAAATATAGGTTGACAGCATATGAGCATTGTAGAGTCCCACAAATTGAACAATATGCCAACTAAGATGAGTGGCTGGCATGGACACTAATTGAGGAGTTTACTCAAGAAGAAATTATGGAGCAAAATGTCAAATATCTAGAAAAAACTCTTGACTTGGATTCTTTTGACCAGGTAACTTTCAAACTGCCACAGCAAGTCAGAGAAGGTCCATCTACAGCTGCAGCTTCACAAGCTTCCCAACAACGGTCTACACCAGCAACAGGTACAACAAAAGGTAAGGAGCCAATGGATGCAGAGCAAGAAATGGTTACAGAACAACCTACCACCTCAAAGGAGCAAACTCAAGAACAAGCTCCTCCACAGCAAACAGAGGCACTACAAGTGCCAATATTGCAAACTCCTGCTAATGAAGAAAGAGGTAAGAAGCGAGACCGAGAGGACTCCACACCTGCTAGTGGGTCTACACAGCAACCTGAAGCCAAGAGGCAAAGAGTTGATCCTCCAGTTGAGGAGGAAATTAGTGAAGACATCCTAGAAAGTCCAAGGAGAGAAAGGGAAGCAAGCCAACACACACCTACTAGCTCTTTCCAGCAAGAGCAAGAGAGGCAGCATGGCATGGAGGTATCCTCCTCAACACAATAGAGCAAGCGGCCACCTAGTATCAAAACTGCTTTCATGGAAATCAAGGCTCAAAATGAGTTGTTAAGAGTACAGTTGTATGATCAGTTTCTTAAGGCAACACCTGCCAAACAGCAAAGGTTGATGGCAACATATGACTTCAAAGAGGAAAAAATGATTCTCAGCCACTTCAAGCCCAAGATACAGCAGCCACAGTCAGCTGCAGATTATGTCAAGACAAATTTAGAGGTCCTTGCTAAGGACATTCACCCGATGGATCAAATAGAGCTGCACAAGCAAACGAGTGAGATGGTCTATGCCACTCTAGCAGATAAGGCCATGCTGGCCCATGAATTGAAGGAGTCTTTGAAGAACACAAATACTCAGCTAGACTTGGAAAGAATGTCCTCCTCAGCCAAAGACAACAGAATAAAAACATTGGAGGAGATTATTGTGGACCTGGGACATGATCCCAAGGATCCTAAGGGTGTCAGAGCCCTTATGAAGAAAAAAGAAGATGATATTGCTGCCCTTAGGAAACAATTGGGGTTGTCTTCTACTATGCACCCGCAAACTGCAGAGCTGGTGCAAGAAAAAGATGCTGAGGATACAATTGATGTACTGATGAGAATGAACGAAAGAATAATTCGGATGGAGAAAGAATTGGAAAGAGTAGTTCAAGGCAAGCAGGGAGAGTCGACCTCCCAGCCACCTCAAATAGTTCCAACTGATGTCCCTGTTTCTCTTACACAAGCAACAATGATCCCTCCTATCATCCCAGCATCTAGAACAACTTCATCCACCACAGATGCTACATCAGCAGCAACAACAACAACACCTGAATCTAGCATGAGCATGGATGAAATGATGAAAGCTGTTAAGGAGCTAGAACTTCAGGCAACAAAGATAAAAGAGGCCAAGGAAAAGCTGGCCAAACTAGAAGTGACCTACGATAAGTCCAAGGTGACAGTAGCTGAAAAAACAAGGGAAATTAAGGCCTTGAAAAACAAAATAAAGGCCTTGGAGAAGGAGCTGAATTTGGAAAAAACTCTAGCTGAAATAAAAAAGATTTTGTGGGCCAAAATTGGCCAATCAATCACTAGGCAATGGAAATCAATCCAAACCATGCATGAACAGATAGAATTAATAGGCCTAGCTCAATTTGAGAATCAAAGTTCTAGAGCAGCATTGGGAAACATGCCTGAGAAGGCTACTAAAATGATTCATTTCCTTAACACTCACACCAAAGAAGAGTTGGCAGCATTAGACATCAGCAACTGGACAGATACTATTCTGGCAGCAAAAAAGGTGCTGACTCTAAGAAATTTTGTGCAAAGTCTAGAAAGAAAGTGTTAGGAAATGCAAGCAGAAGTAGATGACTTCAAGCTAAAGCTTGCAGCATTACAAAACAGAGGATTACCCAGCTTGTTAACCAGCGTCGGGAGACTGCTGACCCGGGAGCAGTATGCCACTAGGATGAATAATTTTATTACAAATCAGATTACAGCATCTTCAAGTTCCTCAGAAGAAGCAGGCCCTCCCTCTGGACAATCTCTATATGATAAATTAGAAAACCTGTTTTACATTGAGCATGAAATCAATCATCTTTTTTAGGTCACACCCACTTTTTACAGATATACCGAGGCAGATGAGACATTAATAAAGATACAAAGACATCGGCTACCTAGAGAAGATTGGTGGCAAGCAATGCTGGAAATTTTGCCCAAGTAATCTCGATGTTTTTCCTCTTCGTTCAGCTTCAAATTTTGGTCAGCTACAGGTCAGCAGAACTGAGTATGCAAGCATCGGACAAAGCATAAAGACAATAGGTGGAGCAGGTCAAACCAATGACTCATCAAAGTGCTAGGACAGCAAGCCCGAAAAAATGCAAATTTGAAAGCGCAGCCCCAGCCGACTCAGTTGGTCCCAAAAGTCAAAATTCTCTGACAGAATGGACAACTAATACACTAATATTTACTGCAGCATTTACTTTCTTCATTTACTTCCTTGGAAGAGTTGGTGATGTAATTTATTACATGAAGACTCATCATCTAGATATTTTGTATCTTATTTTTGTATATATACCTCCCCATAGAATGTATTTGGGGTTGGTTGGTGATTCTCTCTCGAAGAGCTGCGCTGTAAATTTTCAGACTTTATAATACAAAGAGCTGGTGGAGTTCATGATTTCTGCACTGTCTGGATGTGAAAGTATTGAACTGCGTTCTGCTATAGAATTCATGTGTTGTTTAATGGAACAATAAGTTTTCCTAAACCATGTTTTGTCTTTTCTGTGTTTGCAAAATTCACATATATGTTTCATGATCTTAGCAATAGAGAAGAAGAATAGCTCAGGACTTGTTTGAATGCACCCTCTGCTCAATCTCTGTTTCTAACTGTGTTTTCTTCAGAATTGGTCATAAATATGAATTCTTAATTGCTCATGTTTGCACTGATTCTTTCATTATGAATGTTGTTTAGGAATTCTTAATTGCTCCTATATAATATTCTTACACTTTCCCTCTATCAGTATAGTGAAAGATCCTTGACTGCCTTTTATTTCCTGATTTCATGCCATCAATTACCAGATTTGAAGATTTGTTTCATGGATGCTTGTCTGGCTCTGTAGTACTACCACTTCCCAACAAGCACTTTCAGTAGTACACAATCATTGACTCCATTGCCCAATGGTCTAAGCTGTTCTGAAAACTGCATACCAGTTTTGTTTGAAATCATCATCCAACCAAATTTAAAACAAAACCCTGTACATCATAACTAGCCTAAAATTACTCCAAAACAAAGCTAAAACATAAAGAGAGAGCCCTCTCTGGTTGCAGGTAGGCTAGAACCTATAGCTAAAAGATTGGTTAGTGGTTACCTCGGCCGTATTCCCTTAGGAGCCAGGGAACAACCTGAGTGATAACACCTTGTACCTCATTGTCCATTCTTGCATGTGCGCAATAGCATTGTGAATGTATTTGAGAGTTTGAACTGTTTGCACACACTGCAATTGAAATCCATATAAATGGACAACTGCTTTGTGCATGGTGACAAATATTCTATACACTGTCCACATGGTGGCCTCCAAAGTTGATATCTCTACCACTATATATTTCTTCATCTCTGTCATGGTGGATCCTATGGAGTGCTCTGCTCTCTGCATGGCCTCTTATAAGTCCTTTTCCATTCGATCATTCTCGGCTATCAAGAACTTGACTGTCAAACTCGTGGATCCTGAATAATCCTTAGAAGCCTCAGCCATGGCAACTAGATGTCTTCTAACATCTGGTACAATTTCTCTTTCCTCTATGTGCATAGGTGATGTATGTTCATCCAAGAGCTGATTTCTTTGCGCCTATACAATCTCTGTTGTGTCTCATCAAATGCCACATTGTACACATCTGTCTTCGGATCATCATCAAGGGGAACAACTTCTCCTTGCTCACTCGAGACTAGCTGTAGTTCTAGAGGTGGCAAAGACTATGATACGACATCATATTCCCTTGGCATGAGATTGATGTCTTGGTCCTCTAGTTCATGTTCCATGTCCATGTTTGTTACCTCAACCAACTTGTCAACTTACTCAGAAAGTTCCTAAACCTGCACCTACTCACCCTGTTCATCATCTGCTAGCTGCTTTGCTATCTCAACCTGTATATACATAATTTTCTCTATCAATCTGCCTTGTCCTTCTTCCTATTCCTCTTTCTGCCTTTCTTCTTTCTCTCTCCTCATGAGTTCTTGTTCTGCTTTCAGCTTCTTCTCTATCTCCTGCAATCTCCTTTTCGTCTCTTCCAATATTTGCTTCTACCTCTTTCTTTGCGCTACTCTCCTGTTGCGTTGTCACCTCTTTGCTTCTATCTTCAAAGATACTCTCTCAAAAAGTGAATCTTCTTTGAACTTGTAACTTTGCTTAGCCTTTGCGCTCTCCAAAATATTCCGATTTCCTTTGTCTTGCACCCGTATTTTGCTCACTATAATGTCGTGATTGCTTCCTGTGGTGCTACTGCCTGCAGTGTTTCTTTCCATTCTACAGCCATGCTGATCGATTCATTGAACCCAGACGAGTTATAGCAATACCTCCTCTTCCTCTATCCAATGAAATTCCCCATGGAACCATGGGAAGTACACCTTCACACAGTGGTTCTTGCATATGTAGTGCAGATCATGCGGATTGAAAATCTTGGTGTCGAACCCAAACTTATTCAAGTCCTTAGACTGCACATCTGCATATTTCAATATACGGATCTCGTACAACCCAATCCGCAAAGTAAGAGTATTCTAGGGTGCATTCTTCCTCCTGTGTAGTGCTTTTGACAACCCTGTGGAGATGTGGTATGCAACCTCTTGCATGAACAACTTGTCCATGGAAAACATCGGTAGCTAATGCGAAGGCTTCTCCATGCCAAACATCCTGATAAAGGTGCCACGGGGTGAGGCATACAATTCTGCAATGTTGAGCAAGGCCTACATCGCTTCCCGGGATATGCAAGGTAGGTCATATTCAAATATCATCCTGTATAGTGGGGTGATTAAGTGGTGAGACAACCTTGTCATGACTCCTAGGTAGTTGCACTTAGAGATCAACTTGTAATAAACATTCACAACCTCCTCTGATGGTGTCCATGTCCAACCCATGCTAGGGAAATGTTGTTGGGCACAGATTGCATCAAGAAGGTATGAGGAAATATAAAATATTGCTTGTCCATCCTTAGGTGGATTCTAGGCATTTGACACCTGCACTTTGAGCTTAAGAGCCAACATGTCCAAACAGTTGAAAGGCCTTCCTTCATTTTCTAACTGATCTAACATAACAAACCAACTCTGCGGGAAGGTATTTGTGCTCTCTTGGCCATACAAGTAACATGCAAAGATGACCAGGAGTTGGTAAGCCTTCCTGAGTGACTTCGTCTTGTAGACCTTGTTAGGTTTCATCTTGAACAGCGATGGTTCTTTTACCCAATGCTTCAAGATATCTCTTGAGTTCTCATTGTTGTTGGGAGTGAATAATAGTGCATCCATTTAGTTAACCAGCTGTGGAAAGTGATATAGAAGATGGTAGTTTTTTGACCTAAAGATGGCAATATGTGTCCCACTCATGCTACTCAGTGTCATCATCTTAGGATCAGTATGTGAGACAACCTAGTGAATGATACCGCACATGGGATGGCGGGGTACATGTATGCAACCCTGTACAAGGCTGAGTCATGAATGTTGACATAGACTTGACAATCTTCTAGATCTTCCTTGATAGTTCCTATGAATATTTCCTTTATCTCTTGCCATGTGATCTTCATGTCCTTCTCTATGAACAAATGTGTGTCTGCATAAATGGGAAAGTTTGTTGGCACCTATTCAACCACATCTCCAGTGCTGCTCTCTATAGTGTCCTTTGATCCATCTATCTTGGAAACCATGATGCCTATATTTCTAAGATACTTCTTAGCAAATGATGTACCTAGAGACAAAACAAACACTCACGAGAAGCAAATGTCAGTTTAAAAACACAATGCACTTCACGGATCGATCATGCAACAAACAGGTGACTGTTAGGAAAGATTGCATAGTAGTGACTCTTGGAGGCTAGGGACTATTAGCTATAATTGTGCATTGTGTAGTCCCAGCTGCCAGTGAGACCTATTGTTGACTGGAACTATGTAGAGTGTAGTCTAGCTGGGTTGACTGTGGACTAGAATTGCTCAATGCGTAGTTCATTCTAGCTTGACTGCTGGCTGGGACTGCGCATTGCATAATACCAGTGGGAACGAATGGGCGCTAAATTCTAGAACAATGCAGATAATAGTTGGAAGCCAGTGACAGGTAGTCTTTGTGAAATTATTGGGGCCAAGGAAAAGTCTCGAGTTCAGGAATGCGTAGAGCATAACAGTGAAAGCAAGATCTGACGTGTGGCAACCTAGACTTGCCCAAGGACGACTTGAGAGTAGATTAGAAAGCAAAAGAAAAGGATGGTGTAGACAAGAGTGAATTATCATGCGTACAATCAAAATCAAAGTAGGAATCGGTCAAATGGAGGAACAACAAAGCTGGTGGAGAGGGTTGCCACAACGATGGTCGTTCGTGAAAAAACAATGTTATGCATGCGACACTTAGGAAAGACAGTGCAAAAATTGAAACAACACTTCTACAAGTTAAAACAAACTAAAACACCAGTGGTCATTCGATAAAACATTCAAAATAACACTCACACAAGCCAAGGAAATAAAAGTGACAAAAAAGGAGCATAATACTTGAAAATCAAAACTTACTCGGAAAAGTTGTGCCGACTGTGCTGAAGGTTCCTAGATGCCTTGGGAATGCCAGGGCTTCAAGATCTAGTGTGTAGAATGAGTTATGGGGAGTTGTTTAAATATATTTGGAAGATTTAGGGTTTATGACGTGTATGCCACAAATCTAGGAAAAAGTGACACTTGGCGAAAATTTTCTAAAATCAACTTGCACATAACTCCCAGTGCTAAAAATAGATCCTTGTTTTTTAGGGATGCCTTTTGCTTTTTTTCTTTTTTCTTTTTGATTTTTCAGGTTAGACTGCCATGCATGCATGGGAATATTACGTAGTTCTGGAGGGAACCTGGAAACTCTGGGCACATGCATTAAGCATCAACATTAGGAATACTTCTACGCAATTCTTGGGTTAAGTGTCAATGGCTTCCTCTCATGCTCTATGCAATTTCCTAGATGAAGACAAGCTGCCAGCTGGGTCTACACAATTTCTGAGCTAAAGCCCAGTATGGGGATGTTTTGCGCAATTTCTGTGAGCAAGGTTATTTTCCAGACTACTCTACACATTTCTGGAGAGGTTGATTGCAAGGATGCTCTGCGCAATTCCTGAGAGAAAGGTTGGTTTCCCTACAAGATTGCGCAATTTCCCAAGACAACGTAAGAACTAGATGTGAACCAAGTCACGGGGTCATCTTGTGGTTGGTCAGCAGAACACATTAGCGAACATAAGCTACAAAGTGAAAGATAAATTCAAATAAAAGCACAAGTACCTGAGCAGTGCAAGACATGCTACTAAGATTTGAGGAGGGATGCTCCAAAATAAAATGAAGGAAAAATTTTGGAGGGTGGTTGTAGCCACCACAATAGGGTGACAACTTGGATGACACATGGTAATGATTGGGAACTATGTGGGCTATGAAATGGATATTTCTTTCCATTATTATGTATTTACTTATCCCTGAGGTCGAATACAATTTTCATCTCTTATTTCTAGACATAATCTACTTAACCACCTTATCCACTCACATACCTACCTTAACTTTTGACTTTCAATCTTATTCTTGGAGTTTGAATGGGCAGTAATTGTATGTGATTATTTTCTAACTGATTTTTAAATCCACTTTAGTTAACCTTCCCATTAGATATTTATCTAATTTATGGCCTCCCATAAATTTTTGACTTAGTAGTTATTCCAAGAATGTTAACTAATTAATGAGTGCATGCACAAGGGAGCCCAAAACTAGTTTGAAATGGTTTTCTTTCCTAGAGATGTTATTTATTGTATTCACGTACAACAATAATATCATATCAAATTTTCGTGAGTAATTCTAATTGTTTCTTTGGTTACTTATTCAATTTTCATAGCAATTTTATTCTCTTTTGTCTCTTGTTTTGTAATAATTAGTCTAATATTTTTCACACTTATATCCTACACTTATACTTAAAATCCAACAATTCTAATGTAGCATTCATTAGGAAATAATCTCATAAAAGTAATCTTGTGGTGCTTTTTAGCCCTATAAATAGTTAATGAGTCTCAAAATAGTTAGGAAATACTTTTAACCTTAGAAGTAATAGTTAAGGTTTTAATTCCTATTTTAAACCCAAAACTATGGTTTAATCCCTAATGGCCATTCAATTTAATGTAGCAATCCTCAAAAGAGTGTTCATATCTAACTTTCATATGATGGATTGTATTGATGGGGCATGTGTAGGAGTTGAAACTAGGCTAGAGGATTAATGGGGTGGATTGGATTTATTAGGTTAACCATAGCCTAAAAGTAAGATGTGGTGGTAATTACAAAATTCCATACACTAAGAATGTTTCTTAAAGCCTAGTTTGAGGTTTAATCTCAAGGTCAAAATATAAAATCATAGATCATAGTGTTTTTCTTTAGGGTCATTGGGAAATGGGTAGGGTTCTAATCGGTCACATAGCCATATGTATGGAATTTTTGTCATAGAAGTGAAATATGGTAGTTATTTTGAAAATTACAATAGCATGGATGGCTATTGAGGCCCATGACATTATCAAAGATCAATAGCTACAATCTAAGGCTATAAAATAAGTCTTAAGTTCTTGATCCATGCAAGGTGCCTCAAACTACCATCCAAACTCTAAAACACTTGCCTTTAATATACAAGTGAAATATGTTCTATATGTTTAGGATAAAAATATATGTCTCTAGTGATAATGCATTATGCATGGATCTATGTATGAAATACCTAAAAATTAACTAATTTATAATAAAAAATAACAAATAACAAAGTTTAAAAATAAAATAGTTTATGGAATAGGAAATAAGAAATTTAAGGGGTATATATAATTAGACATTATTTATATTACATTATTTAATATATCAAAATTTATAATTATATATATTTCTTTATAAATTTACTAAAAAAATAACAACTTTTCTTTAAAATAATAATTTCAATCTCAAAATATAGGTTTCGAAAAAAAAATATATCAAAGTAGTAATGTAATTTATTTAAAAAGTTCTTAATTTTTTTTTTAATTTATATTATTTTATTATTTTTTAAGGTGATTCATTATTATTTGTTTTAAGATATTAACAAATTTCATGGAACTATTTTTGATATAGGTACTATTTTTTATTGCATATATATAATTTTTTATGATGTTATAAATTAGTGTAAAATAACTATATTTACATTCTCGATTTTATTTTCAACCATATATGGATTGATAATTTTCAGTCTAAAGATGATATCATTTTTATTTATTAACATGTAACATTCCTCGGTAACCTCACATGAAAATGTACATAGTTAGAACTTTTTTACACAATTTACCCATAAGTAGCTATGCAAATTACTATTATAGATTCATCATTAACCATTAGACAAAATCTTCATCATTACATAAAATAACTTTAGTAAGGGAATAATAAGTTACATAACCATTAACAACCACTGTTGTATCATATTAACATAAAATTTCTGATGTAACCTTGCATCAATTCCATGATTATTTTAGATCTATTAGTTAATCGTATTATTGACAATATAAATGTCACATCATTCAAGGAATCAACATCATGAAAATTACACAACATGCAATCACATCATTAGACAACGATATGCCCTAGAAACCTAGTAAGGTGAATACCAACAAATGTTTAATTTTATTATTAAACGCTCGTGACGGTGTTCACCCCTTATGCAATGGTTATAAGGGAGTCCATCCCTTGACCATTGTTATAAAATATTACAAAGAATATCATCTCAAAAACAACATAGCTTGTTATAAGCCTATTACAATCATCATGACATCATTTACCCACAAACCCTTGAGCATTGTGTCTTTAGCGTCTGGTTCTTACCATCATTGGATTATACTACATTCGACATTCCTTCAATCTACATATAACACTAACTTATTTCCCGCAATAATGGTAACTTAATCTATCTTTTTATGTTGTAGTATTTTCCTACAACTATTATTGCCAACAACCTTTGATATCATTATTAAATCAATTATTAATCAAACCAATTCATAAATATGTACTAGTGGTGCTTCACCATCTATTCATGTACATTCATGAAATGCAAACAAAATATTGTGGCATGCTTCCTTTAACACTGCATATGAATTAGTTATAAGTGTATAACCATCAATGCATTTCTATAAACAAATACCATATTAACTAATATTCCCCTCACATAAGCCCACATTCTTGCAAGAAAAATCACTACAATTGTCTAGACATTCCTTTAAAAGAAACTAACACATTAGTTATGATCTTCATGCATGCGAATTACATAAACTTTATCAAAAGAACTAGCCCTTCAACCATTACTTTTGTTGCATGCAAATATGTAGAGAAAGCTATCATAACGAATGTTGTTCCTATGCATGAAAATTCATATATCTTCTAAGAGAATTCTTAACACAACAGAGCATGGAACACATGTTTCCTTTTCGAGGAAATTTAGTATAATAGGGCATGCAAAAACATGTTTTCTTTTCCATAAAAATAATACAATAAACCCTACAAATACATGTCTTCTTTTCCAAATATTGTAGCTACATTATATATATATATATATATATATATCTATATATATATATATCTATATATATATATATATATATATATATATATATATTATATATATATATATATATATATATATATATATATATATATATATATATATATATATATATATATATTCTAAGGAAACCAACACATTACTATGGTTTTTGTGCATGTAATTCATCTTCTTTCACAAAGAATCTTTTCCAATATAGGCTAACACAACATGCTATTATTTCTCACATACAAATGTATATTCTTTCCAAACGAAAGCTAATACAAATCTTGCATGCATATACATGATCTTATTCCAAAAGAAACTAACATAATAGTTATGATAGCATAAAAGTAATCACATATAGTTTTTCTAAAGAAATATAACTCAATAGTTCTTCTATACATGTAAATAACATATCTCTATAACACAATGACTATTATTTGTGTATGCAAGAGCTTATCATAATAACCCTTCTTTAATGTATGCAACACATATTCCTCCTCTAGAATTCTACCATCATTAACTATTATTTTCAAGTAAACAAATACATACTTCTTTTTCAAAAAGAAGTTAATATAACATCATTTCTCTATCTTTCTACATGCAAGTTTCTCATGCTTCCCTTTCAATAAATTACCATAGCTAACCATCTTTTATGCATAAAACCTAAACAAAAATAACAAGGTTAACTTAACCTTTTATGCACCTAAATCAAGAAATTAACACAATTCATCTAGCCAGGCAATCTTTTCAAGAGATTATTCTTTTCAAGAATATTTACATAATAACTTTCTCTATCTACACGCAAAAACATATTTTCTATATCACAATGACTACCCTTTTGTACATGCAACATGTCTTTTTTTCTAACACAATGACCCTTACTTCAATGCACATAATATTTTCAAGAAACAAGTATGCATTCTTGTTCTTGTATGAATGAGATTCATATGGATGTTTTAAGAAAACAATCTTTATTTTTCATCACTTCATGCACAAACTCCTATGCATGTCTTTCTGCACTCAAATCCTTGCAGTCTTTAAATAAAGAACATATGTAATATATGCATACAAATTCATCAAAACCCTTCCAAGAAAATTAATCTAATTAACTTTTCTCTTTCAAGAATCTAATAATGTATGCCAAGACATTTCACTTCGAAATCTAATACAATGATGCATGCAATTAATATTTATTTTTTCAAGAATTAACATAGAAATTTATTTCAAGAATTCCAATATAATGGATATTATTATTGTGCACATATTCCTATTAAGATTCTATAGGAATCATGCTAACATCTCCAAGGAAATTAATAATCTAATATTAATAATCTAGTTTTCTCTTATAATTTCAACAAACTTTTCTTTATTGAAATAACTTATTTTCTTTCTCTTTTCATAATAAATGTTTACATACATTCTTTTCATGGAAAATATCATGATTTTAATCTTTTTGTGTGCAGGTTTCAATGTTTTTTCTTTCCAAGCTAACACCATCCCTAACTTATTCTTTACCATGCAATTTTCTTTCAAGAAAGTAATATATTTTCTTTATCTTTTACCATGGAAAGTTCACATGCATTATTTATGAAAAGTAGTATGACTTCTTAAATATTTTTGTTTGCAGGATTCACATGCATTCTCTTTTCAAGAGTAACAACATCCATGTAATATATATATTTTAATAAAACAACATGGTTTCTTTGTTTTTAATATGTAAAGTTCTCATGCATGTTTTTAGAAAATTATTGCATAGAAACCATGCAGAACCTTCCAATGAAATAATTAAATCCTTGCAACATTCAAAATTCTAGAGAAATATTTCCAATTAATAAAATAACTTATCATTATTTGCAGAAAACACATGCAATTTCTTTCCAAAGAAGTCAAGGTTACTTATATTTTCTGTTCAATAACCATGAAGTACCATGTTCAAGAATACCTTTCATTGGAGCCACAACATTCCTCACCAAAGTTGTGATGATCAATTCCTTGAGACTTCACATGATGAAAACTCCAGTTGATTAAGATGAAACTTGTTTTTCCATTTTACGAATGAATTTAAAGAACTTGTAAAACTTTTTTTTCGCAATGAGTTATCATTTTCTTTATTTAATTCAAATTAGTTGCCAACTAAATTATAACAGTTCTTTTTTTCAACCATTTTGTTAAACATGGTAAAAATAATCTTTTACATTGTGAATGTCAACATAAATGCAATTTATAGGGATATTACATACTCCCCCTTGAAGTAAACACTGTCCTCGATGTTTATCATTAACTTTTACTCATGATATAATGATCTAAACAACCAAAAGTGAAACCTTTCCCTTTAAAATGAATTTTATTTCTATGCAATATCAATAAGACAAAAAAAAAAACAATAATGTTTTTCAATAGTCATAAGCATTTACAACTACAAAAATATGCAAGTGATACTTTCCATCACATATCCATTATTCAAATTCATAAAATACAAAACAAAATCTCTATATCAACTTACCATTACTTACCAATTACTCTTGAAAGTCATGGTCACTGTTAGGTCCCTATAATACTAGTGATTACTCCATTACTATTGTAGTTGTATCCCTTATTAATATTGTTGAGCCCCTATTGTTCCCATATTTTTATTACTGTGCCCCATAGAATCCCTCTATTGTTATTTTTGTGGCTTTATATTATTATTGTTAGGTCGGCTGGGTTATATTGTGACTCCATAGACTCCTATATATAGAAAGGAGGTTTTGTCATTTGAATCATCGAAGAATTGTTCATTTGTGTAATGTAAAGGAGGTTGCCCCCTCGAAGAGGCTAAATTCTAAGGCATTGATCTCTCTTTTCTATCTTTTTTTGAGCTGGTTTCATAACATTTGGTATAAGAGCTTTGGATTCCAGGGTTTCGCTGCTCCAAATAGGTGATTGTGGAATTTTCGCTATAACTCTTTTTCTGCGACATTTCGGAAGCGAAAAAAAAAACCCATTTGAGAAGAAATTGCACTGAACCTCGGGTCTGAATTTCAGAGCTTTTTGCACTATATTTGCGGAGATATGATCTGAGGAAGTTGGTCTTTTTGCAGACTCCTGAATTACATTCCAAACAGGTGACCTAGGGAAAATCGTCATAACTTTCTCTCTGAGCATCGGATTGAAATTTTGTAAGACGGTACAGAAAGAGGACGGACTGTAGTTTCTTGTAAATATTTTTCAGCACCATAGGTTGAAACAATGACACATGGCACTTCATACAAGTTCGCTCTTCAGGAAAGGTCTATAATCAGGTCATCTTGGGAGATTGTCCATAACTCTTTCTTGGAGAATCCAATTTGGATAAGACTGGTGGCATTGGAAAGAGGACACAAAGGGATAGTACAAGTCGCAATTTCAGAACTGGATGATTTGAAATTATAGAGATACATTAGATTCAATATCAAGCTCCTACAAAGTGAAAAATGGTGTGTAGTTTTTTTTAAATTTTTTCTTAAGCTTGGTTTGAAAAATTAGTTTGAAGAAATTCAAAGGGCATAGTAAAGCATTATTATCGGTAATTGATGCCTCGAGGAAAGAAAATGCAAACACCTAGTAAGCAACCTGAAAGCTCTAGCATGACTCATGAAGAAGAGGAAGAAATGCAACATGATATATCAAAATTACGAGACCAAGTGCAACAAGTGTCACTTGCACAAAAAGCAACAGAATCTAAGATGAAAGATGTAGAAGATAAGATGGATGGTTTAAAGAAAGGTGTAGAAGCTAAGATGGATGGCATGGAAGCTAAGATGAATGGCATGGACGCTAAAATGGATGGAATGGATGATAATATGGAAGAATTGAAGATAAATATGAATAAGTTGCTACAAGAAATGGTCACTAATGGTGAAAGGGTAGTAAAGGAAACTCATGATGAGAACAAAAAAAATGTTAATCATGATTCCATAGACTCTAATGTTGGATCAAAGACCCACCATATTCCAAAAATCGATATGAGGAAGTTTGATGGCAAGGATCCCGCAACATGGATATTACAGATGGAGCAATTTTTCAATCTCAATAATGTGCAAAACATACAAAAGGTACGCATTGCAACTTTATATTTGGAACCAAATCAGTTTGTATGGTATCAATGGCTTTGCTCTTGTAAACAAATTATCACTTGGGAAATTTTTACAGAAGAATTGACAACACATTATGAGGATACAAAAAGCAACACTTTTTTTAGCCAATTGATAAGTCTCAAACAAAAGGGTTCAATAATGGAGCATATTGAGGAGTTCCAAAAATTGAACATAAGGGTAAAAAATATTCCAGAGGAGCATAGGATTGATGTGTTCATATGGACTTTAAAGGATAATATCCAACATGATGTTTGCCTTTGGGAACCTGATTCGTTAGAGAAGGCATTCAAGTTAGCAAGAAAAATGGAAAGCAAAATTATGGCAACTAGGAAGCATACCAGTCACAACTATAAAGATGGAAGTGTTGTTACCCCTAGCCTTCCACAACCTATAAGGTTGACACCACAAAAATTGGAAGAAAAAAGAGCAAAAGGGCTTTGTTACAGTTGTGATAGCAAATACACTAAAGGACATAAGTGTGCTAAGAAGAAATTATTCTACATAGATTGTGAAGAGGAAGAAGAAAAGAAGAAAGAAAGGTCAAAGGAAGAGTATATACTCCAGGAACAAACCCTAGATAAAGAAGAAATGAATCCGACCATATCTTATAATGCATTGGCTGGAATTACCACTCCTCAAACCATCAAGATAGAAGGACACATCAATAAGAAAAAGGTAATAGTGTTGATTGATTCAGGAAGTACCCACAATTTTATTCATTGTAAGGTAGCAAAAGAATTGAATTGCTTCCTATATCCAGCACCAGAGTGTCAATTGATGATTGCAAATGGAGGAACGATAAATTTCTCTAGAAAGTGCCATAATATCAAGCTATGCATGGGAGAATATGTATTGACTAGCCCAATGCTTTCCATTCCAATGGGAGGTGTTGATGTTGTACTAGGAGTCAAATGGATACAATCCTTGGGTACAATAGCTTTTAATTTTCAAGAGCTTTTCATGAAATTTTCTGCCGAAGGAAAGGAAGTTGAATTAAGGGGTATTGCAGGGAAACCGGGAAAGATAATCAGCTCTAACGGTATGAAAAAGCTTCTAAAAAAGGAACAAAGAGGTGTAATTGCTCAATTATGTTTGCTAGATGTTTCCACATCGGAATCATCTATTTCTCCAGATCTCCAAAAAGTCTTGGACAATCATTCCAAGGTATTCAAGACTCCCAAAGGTCTCCCACCTATTCATGATCATGATCATGCTATTCATCTGATTCCAGGAAGTGTTCCTCCAAACATCAGGCCGTACAGATATCCCTATGCCCAAAAGAGTGAAATTGAACGTATGGTTGCAGAAATGCTAGAGGCTAGTATTGCACAAGAAGGATGGATCATGGCGCATGTGTCCAGATTATAGGGAGCTCAACAAGCTCACTATTAAAGATAAGTTTCCCATTCCTGTCATTTGATAAATTACTGGATGAATTGCATGGATCAATTTACTTCACCAAGTTGGATCTTCATTCAGGACATCATCAAATCAGAATGAAGACTGAAGACATTCCGAAAACAACATTTAGAACTCATGAGGGTCATTATGAATTTTTGGTCATGCCTTTTGGCCTTACCAATGCACCTTCTACATTTCAAGGTTTGATGAATTCCATTTCCAAACCCTTCCTTAGGAAATTTGTGTTAGTATTTTTTGATGATATACTAATATACAGCAAGTTTTGGAAGGACCATGTTGAACATGTTGACAAGGTGCTACAACTATTGGAGGAGAAATAATTATATGTAAGAAGATCCAAATGTTTCTTTGGAGTACAAGAGGTGGAATATCTGGGTCATATTGTATCTCATGAAGGAGTTAAGGTAGACCCTAGCAAAATTAAAGCCATTAAGGAATGGAAAATCCCCACATCCATAAAGCATCTGTGAGGATTTCTCAGGTTGACAGTGTATTATCACATGTTTGTTAAGAATTATGGGAGAATAGCAGCACCTCTAACAACATTATTGAAGAAAGATGCATTTTCATGGAATCCAGAAGCAACAAAGGCCTTCGAACATCTTAAAGAGGCAATGTGCCAAGCACCGGTCTTAGCTACACCAGACTTTACATAAACCTTTATTGTGGAATGTGATGCTTCAGGAAATGGAATTGGTGCTATTTTAATGCAAGATAAAAGACCCATTGCTTTTGAAAGTCGTCCAATCAAGGGAAAGTTTTTACACAAAGCTATTTATGAGAAGGAAATGTTGGCAATACTACATGCACTTAATAAATGGTGACCCTACCTAATGGGAAGACACTTCAAGGTTAAAACGGATCATGATAGCCTTAAATATTTTTTAGAACAAAGATTATCCTCTGAAGAGCAACAAAAGTGGGTCACAAAGATGTTGGGTTATGACTTTGAAATCATCTACAAAAAAGGGAAGCAAAATGTGGTGGTAGATGCACTCTCAAGAAAGGATGAGGATGTGGAAGCATTGTTGTGCGCCATTTCTATTATCCAACCAGATTGGATACACGAAGCAAGGGAGGAATGAAAGAATGATGAAGACGTATGGGCACTTATTCAAAAGTTACAACAAGATTCCAGTACATCTGATACATTTAGTTGGTAAAATGATTCGTTATGGTACAAATATCGCTTATACCTCTGTAAGAATTTGCAACTCAAACAATTTTTTTTTATGGAATTGCACACTTCTCCCTTAGGAGGGCACTCAGGATTTTTAAAAACTTACCACAGGGTTAAGAAGGAATTTTTTTGGGATGGCCTTAAATCGGATATTCAAAAGTTTGTGGCAGAATGTTTGGTTTTCCAACAAAATAAGGTTGAAACAATTAATACCCCAGGTCTATTACAACCTTTATCCATTCCAAGCCAACGTTGGGAGGAGGTTTCAATGGATTTTATCACAAGTTTACGAAAGTCTGAGGGAAAGAGTGTCATCGTGGTGGTAGTTGACAAACTTACCAAGTATGCACACTTTTGTGTATTGTCACATCCATTTAAAGCCAGTACAGTTTCTACTACATTTATGGAAACAATTCAAAAGCTACATGGAAACCCAAAGATTACTGTAAGTGACAGAGATCCCATTTTCACTGGAAATTTTTGGACAGAATTATTTTCTTGTCTTGGTATTCAGTTAGCTCATAGCTCATCTTATCTTCCTCAATCTAATGGGTAAACTGAGATAGTAAACAAATGTTTGGAAGGGTATCTTCGTTGCTTTGTATCTGATAAACAAACACAATGGGTCAAATAGTTGCCTCTGGCTCAATGGTGGTATAACACTTCCTTCCATATAGCAACAAAAATGACCCCATTTATGGCACTTTATGGATATCAGCCACCATCCATCACATCATATTTAAGAGAAAATTCTAAGGTTCAAGCAGTGGAACATCACATCGAACATCAACAACAATTCCTCCAACTCTTAAACGATAACCTCGTGTTGGCACAGAATAGAATGAAACAACAGGCAGATCAACATCGCAGTGAAAGAAGTTTTGATGTAGGTGATTGGGTATTCCTATGGCTACAACCATATAAACAAATGTCCCTAAACCAAGCTAGGAAGGATAATAAATTATCACCAAAGAATTATGGTTCGTACAAGGTGTTACAAAAGATTGGTACTATGGCATACAAATTGGAGCTTCCTCCAGCGTCTTGAGTGCACCCAGTTTTCCATGTTTCATGTTTAAAGAAGGTTATAGGCGACAAGCTCCCAGTTCAAACAATATTGCCAAAACTTGACGAGGAAGGAAAAATGATATTGGAACCGGAAGCAGTCATAGAAACAAGAACTTGACAGCTACGAAATCGATCAATTTCCGAGTATCTCATCAAGTGGAAGAACTTATCGACTGAAGATTCCATATGGGAGGATGAGAATTCTATACAGAAGCATTTAGAACTACTCAAGCGTTGAGGACAACACTTTTTTGAAGCAGAGGGGCATGTTAGGTCCCTATAATACTAGTGATTACCCCATTACTATTGTAGTTGTATCCCTTATTAATATTGTTGAGCCCCTATTGTTCCCATATTTTTATTATTGTGCCCCATAGAATCCCTCTATTGTTAATTTTGTGGCTTTATATTATTATT
This sequence comes from Pinus tabuliformis, assembly GCA_031772625.1. NCBI lineage: Eukaryota > Viridiplantae > Streptophyta > Pinopsida > Pinales > Pinaceae > Pinus > Pinus tabuliformis. The sequence continues at coordinate 255,506,575 of CM062805.1, forward strand.
GTTAGGTCGGTTGGGTTATATTGTGACTCCATAGACTCCTATATATAGAAAGGAGGTTTTTTCATTTGAATCATCGAAGAATTGTTCATTTGTGTAATGTAAAGGAGGTTTCCCCCTCGAAGAGGCTAAATTCTAAGGCATTGATCTCTCTTTTATATCTTTTTGTGAGCTGGTTTCATAACAGTCACTTTTATGAAAGTCTGCTAAGAATTTTTTTACAGCCCATCCACACTCCATGGCAAGCACCTTGTAATATATCACTAACAAATAAAAAATAATCATATTAGTCACAACATTTTCAATCAAATGAAATACTTTTAACTATCAGTCAATTATGTAATGCGAGGTGATATTTTTGAATCACATTACTTCTATAAGTACTTAGAGAGCACCAACACTCTAATCATCGAAATGATAAATCACTGCTCCAAGTGCACATTATTTTAGCTCCTGTTAAAGACATCCACACAATACTTCTAAAAGTACTCAGAGAGCACCTAGCTATCTAATAATCGAAATGATCAATAAATGCACCAAGTGCATATTGTCCTAGCCCCTGCTAAGACATTCAAAAGATTAGTAATACAATAAAGGAACTCCACTGCCAATAATTCCTTACTGAGCACTAGGCTCATTTCCTGTCAAGATGTACATAACATGTTTACACAATTATATATAAAATTCATTTTTAACACAACACATAACTGATTAGTTAATTGGTTGTGTTATGAGAACCACAATGGCAAACAAATGCTCCTCCCAACCCATGGGAACTAGTTTCCATAACCAGATTGAGTGATTTTCACATCTAGGCAGTTCTCTGATAGAGACCATACTAGGTCCATTCTAGAATTCCACTGGCCAACCAGCTCAAGAATTCCAATGACCACAAATGGTCTTGGAAATGTCCTGCTTATTCCTCTAATTGTGTCCCATCTATGAGGAATTTTGGGCCTCCTCCAACAGGCTTCAAATCAACAGAGTTTCCTCAAGAATCTTCCCCTATTCACCATCTTCACCAACTCTTTTCCCTTTCTAAGATCATTGGTCTCTTGGGAGAGGAAATGCGGGTAGGCAAGTTCCATCAACGCCTTTGGGTAGGCAACCTCCATCAACCCAATGCATCTTGGCCTTTCACAACTGTCCACAATCGTTTGGCATGTAAAATTCTCTTTTAGAATTATTTCCCACAATTATTTACATAATGAACCATATGCACATTATCATTAACAATTTTTTTTTATGCACACCATGAATTTATACTTAACCCTCAGCATGGGTCCATAATATCTAGTTTGATAGGAAACATAACTGAGATACATGTGATATGAATTATGATTTTTCCAAATAAACAAATCATACATATCATAGCATTATACTTTCTCATTTATGGTTGTAATTTGCATCGCAACATTTTACTCTCATATTTTTTCTTGTTTCCATTAAGCTACCACTACTTAATCCCATCAACAACATTAGTCATAAATAAGTATTCAATTTCACAGTCATTTTAGTTTCATGTGTACAATACTGCCATGCATAAAATTATATGCACATATTCATTAATGTGTAAATGGAAAAAATAGTTAGGATAACAATCGAACATTTCCAATTCCTACAGTGCAATTGTTACCAACAGACTAGTACATGAAGTAACTACCATAATCACTTTTCTACAACTTGCAATAAGCTTAAATCAAATCCAATTTATCCATATAGGGTTTTAATACTTAGTCCTACAACACTAACTAATCAACCATGACAAAACTCAATCAACAACTAGTTATTACAGTCAAGTCTTATTGCTTGACTCATGGTTTATTTTTAACGTCAAGAGGAGTTCTTTAAATGTCCTTTTAAAACACTCTAACCTCCTCCTCAAGGAAATTCCCATATTTTTGATTGATTCATTTATTCTTTATCAATAGTGCATTGTAACTTTAATCATGTTCATTAAATGTACCATTAATATTTTCATATTTTCAAACATAGGTAATTGATTCTCACTTTCACTAGTGAGTACTCAGTTTTGTTCATAGGTGCAATAAATATTTTATTGTCTTTTATCCCTAATATGATTCAAATGTAATGAACATAGTTTTGCATCAAAATTTAATACTTATTACTCTTCAATGCAGTTATAAACATGCATCATGCATCTCAAGTCAAAAGTACTCTACTACATATATCAATATGTAGATTGTTAGACTCATACTTGAGTTGATCCCCACTAATAGAATACATGTTTATTTTCTTTTTGACAATTCCCAAAGGAGTCAATGCTACAACCTGCAACTTTGATACCACTTGTAACATTTCCCGTTAACCTCACCTAAAAATGTATGGAGTTAGATTTTTTTCACAATTAACCCACAAGTATCTATCCAAATTACTATTCCATATTCCTCATTAACCAGTGGATAGAATCTTTATCATTAAATAGAGTAACTTTAGTAAGGGAATAGTAAATTACATAACCATTAACAACCATTGTTGCAACATATTAAAATAAAGTTTCTGATGTAACCTTGCATCAATTCCATGATTATTTTAACTCTATTAATTAATCATATTCTTGAAAATATAAACGTCACATCATGCAAGGAATCAACGTCATAAAAATGGCACAACATGCAACCACATCATTAGACACTATTATACCCTAGAAACCCCATAGGGTGAAAACAAGAAAACATTTAATTATATTTTTAAACACTCGTGGGAGTGTTAACCCCTCACTCAATGGTTATAAGGGAGACCATTCCTTGACAATTGTTATAAAATATTACAAAGAATATCATCTCAAAAATAACATAACTTGTTATAAGATATTACAATCATCATGACATCATTTACCCACAAACCCTTGAGAATTGTGTCTTTAGGGTATGGTTCTTGTCATCAATGGATTATCCTACCACTGACATTCCTTCAATCTACATAGACCGCTAACTTATTTCCCTCCATCATGGTAACTTAATTCATCATTAGATGTCGCAACCTTTTCCTGCAACTGTTATTTCCAACAACCTTAGATATCATGATTAAATCAATTATTAATCAAACCAATTCATAAATATATACTAGTGGTGTTGCACCATCTATTCATGTACATTCATTAAATGCAAACAAAATATCGTGACATGCTTCCTTTAACACTGCATATGAATTAGTTATAATTGTATAACCATCAATGCATTTCTATAAACAAATACCACAATCCCTTCACATAAATGCACATTCTTGCAAGACAAATCACTACAATTTTCCAAACATTCATTTAAAAGAAACTAACACACTAGTTATGATCTTCATGCATCCAAATTACATAAGCTTTATCAAAAGAACTAGCCCTTCAACCATTACTTTTGGTGCATGCAAATATGTAAAGAAACCTAACACCACAAATGTTGTTCCTATGCATGAAAATTCATATACTTTCAAAAAAAATCTTAGCATAATAGAGCATGCAACACATATTTATTTTTCAAGGAAATATAGTATAATAGGGCATGCAAAAACATCTTTTCCTTTCCATAAAACATCTTTTCCTTTCCATATATATATATATATATATATATATTCCAAGGAAAGCAACACATTACTATGGTTTTTGTGCATTTAATTCATCTTCTTTCACAAAGAATCTTTTCCAATGTAGGCTAACACAACATGCTATCATTTCCAACATACAAATGTATATTCTTTCCAAATGAAAGCTAATAAAAATATTGCATGCATATACATGATCTTATTCCAAAAGAAACTAACATAAAAGTTATCACATATAGTTTTTCTAAAGAAATATAGCCCAATAGCTCTTCTATACATGTAAATAAAATATCTCTATAACACAATGACTATTCTTTGTGTATGCAAGAACTTATCATAATAACCCTTCTTTAATGTACACAACACATATTCCCCCTCTAGAATATACCATCATTAGCTATTATTTTCAAGTAAACAAATGCATACTTCTTTTTCAAAAAGAAATTAATATAATGCAATTTTCTCTATCTTTCTACATGCAAATTTATCATGCTTCCCTTTCAGTAAATTACCATAGCTAACCATCTTTTATGCATAAAACCCAAGAAACAATAACAAGGTTAGCTTAACCTTTTAGGCACCTAAATCAAGAAATTAACGCAATTCATCTAGCTAGGCAATATTTTCAAGAACATTTACATAATAAATTTCTTTATCTACATGCAAAAACATATTTTCTATATCACAATGAATACCCTTTGCACATGCAACATGTCTTTTGTTTTTGTAACACAATGACCCTTACTTCAATGCACATAACCTTTTCAAGAAACAACCATGTGTTCATATGCGTTCTTGTTCCTGTATGAACGAGATTCATATGGATGTTTTAAGAAAACAATCTTTATTTTTCATCAATTCATGCACACAAATCCTATGCTTGTCTTTCTACACTCAAACCCTTGTAGTCTATAAATAAAGAACATATGTAATATATCCATTCAGATTCATCAAAGCCTTGCAATCTTTAAATAAAGAACATATGTAATATATGCATTCAAATTCATCAAAACCCTTCCAAGAAAATTAATCTAATTAACTTTTCTCTTTTTTCAAGAATGTGATAATGTATGCCAAGACATTTAATCTAATACAATGGTGCATGCAATTAATATTTCTTTTTTCAAGAATTAACATATAAATTTATTTAGAGAATTCCAATATAATGGATATTATTACTGTGCACATATACCTATTAAGAGTCTATATGAATCATGCTAACATCTCCAAGGAAATTAATAATCTAATTTTCTCTCATAATTTCGTGACAATATTTTCTTTAATGAAATAACTATTTTCTTTCTCTTTTCATAAGAAATGTTTACATACATTCTTTTCATGAAAAATATCATGATTTATTTAATCTTTTTGTGTGCAAGTTTCACATGTGTTTTCTTTCCAAGAAAACAACATCCCTAACTTATCTTTTACCATGCAATTTTCTTTAAAGAAAGTAATATAGTTTATTTATATTTTACCATGGAAAGTTCACATGCATTCTTTATGAAAAGTAGTATGACTTCTTAAATCTTTTTATTTTGAGGATTCACATGCATTCTCTTTTCAAGAGTAACAACATCCCTGCAATATTTTTTTTTAATAAAACAACATGGTTGCTTTGTTTTTAATATGTAAAGTTCTCATGCATGTTTTTAGAAAATTGTTGCATAGAAACCACACAGAACCTTCCAATGAAATCAATAACTCATTTACACAAAAATCCCTACAACTTTCAAGAGTCTAGAGCAATATTTCCATTTGATAAAATAACCTATCATTATTTGCACAAAACACATGCAATTTCTTTCCAAGAAGTCAAGGTTACTTATCTTTTTTGTGCAGTAACCATGGAGTCCCATGTGCATACCTCATGTTTTGGAATACCTTTCATTGGAGCCACAACATTCCTCACCAAAGTTATGATGGTGGAATACCTTTAGTTGGAGCCACAACATTTCTCACCAAAGTTGTGATGATCAATTCCTCTAGACTTCACATGATGAAATTCCACTTGATGAATATGAATGTCAAACTCAAGTTGATGAATATGAAAGTCATTTTTCCAGTTTACTAATGAATTTAAAAAACCTCTAAAAATTTCTTTTTCTCAATAAATTATCATTTTCTTTATTTGATTCAAATTAGTTACCAACTAAATCATAACCGTCGTTTTCAACCATCCATTTCAATAAACATAACAAATATAATCTTTTCCATTATAAATGTCGACATCAATACAATTTATAAAAATATTTCATAACAGGTTAATGAAAATACATTGTTCATTTTATTTCGAGTTGTATCAATATATAATATGTAATTCTCCTCCGCAGCTCTCATGTTGAAAATAACATTAAAAACATTTGGATACTACTTTTTATTACATATATATAATTTGTTATAACGTTATAAATTAGTGAAAAAGAACTATATTTATATTCTCGATTTTATGTTCAACCATATACGCATGGATAATTTTGAATCTAAAAAAATAACATTTAGATTTATTGACAAGTTAATGAAAATAAAAAGTCCAACTGTTCAATTTATTTTGAGCATGTATCGAAAATTTATTTCGGGCATGTATCAATATATAATTTGTAATTGTGCTTGGCAACTCTTGAAGTTGAAAATAACATTAAAAAAATAACTTTTTTTTTATTCACAAGTTAATGAAAATAAAATGTCCAAACCGTTAAATTTAATTTGACCATGTATCAATATATAATTTGTAATTGTCCTTGGCAACTCTTGAAGTTGAAAATAACCAGAAAAATATTTGCTTAGTATTTTTATTATTATTATTTAAAAAAACTAAATTAAATTAAATTAACAATATTTATATTAAAATGTAAAATTTCATAATTCGAAATAAATTTATACGATTTTTTAGTATAAAATATTTATATTATTAATTTTATCATTTTTATTATTAAACATATATTAATGAACATTAAAAAAATAACTTTTTTTTATTTATGTACAAGTTAATGAAAATAAAATGTCCAACTGTTCAATTTATTTCGACCGTGTATCAATATATAATTTGTAATTGTCCTTGGCAACTCTTGAAGTTGAAAATAACCTGAAAAGAATTTGCTTAGTTTTATTATTATTATTTAAAAAAACTAAATTAAATTAACTTAACAATATTTATATTAAAATCTAAAATTTCATAATTCAAAATCATTTGTTCATATACAAGACAAAATTTCTACGATTTCTTCGTATAAAATATTTATATTATTGATTTTGTTTAGATAATCTTCGGCAAAATCACATAACCAATGTTTTGTCGACACTTTTCGAACCAACCAGTGTGGTTCATCATCAGGACAAGTTGAAGAACCAATCCGGCTTAGCGTGATAAATAGAGTGTGGAGAGACTCCAACAGCTATAATGCTAACGGCTAATTTTGACCTAATGATCTTGGTCAAACCACTAAATTAGTTAATTAATATTTCTCGAAAAAGCTAAAATAGGTAAATAAAGGAATTCATTTGTTAATTTAAAATAAATAGGTATATTATTATTATTATCCCAAATATTAAGAGAATACATATTTTAATTATAATGGTCATTATATCTCATAATATATATTAATTAATCTATATTTAATTATTATTTTTAGAATTTAGTTATACTACGTAATTATTTAATGGTCTTTGGTAAGTTAGATCTTCACTATTTTGTTCTTATAATATATCATATTTATTATTTAAATATAATGGTCCATTAAAATAATAAGTTATATAAAATAATATATGTTTATTAAATAATCTATATCTTCTTAATAATTAATAAATCCAAACAAATTGTTAAACCATTATTATTCCTAGAATTTAGTTATATCAGGTAAATACCATAATTTAGGGTTGTTAAAACCAAGTGTGTTAATAATAGTATAACTAATATTATGGGTATATCATAATTAATCCTTTAAACCTAATGGTCAAATAATCAATATAAGATCAATATTTATTTATTCCAATAAAATCTTAAAGGTAACTAAGACCTTAGGTAAATATATTATTACTTACAAGATAAATACCATAATTTAGGGTTGATATGTTTATTACTATACTAATATTGTTGGTATATCATAATATATCCTTTAAACCTAATGGTCAAATTTCTAATAATAATCAATATTTATTCAATATTTATTTATTCCAAAAATATTAAAGTTAACTATGTCAATATTATTTACGGGATTTTTAGACAATAGTTAAATGGAAACTCAATTCTAAGGTTAATATAGAGATAATTATAAATGTATAAATAATGAAATTATGGCAAAAAATCAAATCTAATTATAATATGCCCAATAGTATCATAAACAGGTAAGGTTAATACAATAATTAGCCCGAAACTAATTCATAACTTAATAAAGACCAAATACTCCATAATAATAGGACAAATCTGCCAAAAAATAAAGGAGGGGGAAGACAGAAACCCTAAGACCTAACAAAAAGGGAATGAGGAGGCTAGGAAGACAAGGCTAGGACCCAACAACTGCTAATCTTCCAGCCATCATCCCTATTAAGGTTGTTCGACCTTTTCTCAATCTCCAGGGCCTCTCTAAATTTGCGATGGTGAAACTGCGCAATTTTGGCAATGACTTGAGCCTCCTCTATACATACATGGTGCATAGTCTTTCCCGCATGCTCAGCCAGGGCCGAGGACTTGGTCCTCCCATGTCTTAAGTCAGCCGAATGCTCGCTAATCCGTTGATTGATAGTATTGGTGAGACTGGTCGCTCTATCAATCAGCGGATTAGCGAGCATTCGGCTGACTTAAGACATGGGAGGACCAAGTCCTCGGCCCTGGCTGAGCATGCGGGAAAGACTATGCATCATGTATGTATAGAGGAGGCTCAAGTCATTGCCAAAATTGCGCAGTTTCACCATCGCAAATTTAGAGAGGCCCTGGAGATTGAGAAAAGGCCGAACAACCTTAATAGGGATGATGGCTGGAAGATTAGCAGTTGCTGGGTCCCAACCTTGTCTTCCTAGCCTCCTCATTCCCTTTTTGTTAGGTCTTAGGGTTTCTGTCTTCCCCCTCCTTTATTTTTTAGTAGATTTGTCCTATTATTATGGAGTATTTGGTCTTTATTAAGTTATGAATTAGTTTCGGGCTAATTATTGTATTAACCTTACCTGTTTATGATACTATTGGGCATATTATAATTAGATTTGATTTTTTGCCATAATTTCATTATTTATACATTTATAATTATTTCTATATTAACCTTAGAATTGAGTTTCCCTTTAACTAATGTCTAAAAAACCCGTTTTAAACCTTATAAATAATAATGACATAGTTAACTTTAATATTTTTGGAATAAATAAATATTGAATAAATATTGATTATTATTAGAAATTTGACCATTAGGTTTAAAGGATAAATTATGATATACCAATAATATTAGTTATAGTAATAAACATATCAACCCTAAATTATGGTATTTATCTTGTAAGTAATAATATATTTACCTAAGGTCTTAGTTACCTTTAATATTTTATTGGAATAAATAAATATTGATCTAATATTGATTATTTGACCATTAGGTTTAAAGGATTAATTATGATATACCAATAATATTAGTTATACTATTATTAATAGACTTGGTTTTAACAACCCTAAATTATGGTATTTACCTGATATAACTAAATTCTAGGAATAATAATGGTTTAACAATTTGTTTGGATTTATTAATTATTAAGAAGATATAGATTATTTAATAAACATATATTATTTTATATAACTTATTATTTTAATGGACCATTATATTTAAATAATAAATATGATATATTATAAGAACAAAATAGTGAAGATCTAACTTACCAAAGACCATTAAATAATTACCTAGTATAACTAAATTCTAAAAGTAATAATTAAATATAGATTAATTAATATATATTATGAGATATAATGACCATTATAATTAAAATATGTATTCTCTTAATATTTAGGATAATAATAATAATAATATACCTATTTATTTTAAATTAACAAATGAATTCCTTTATTTACCTATTTTAGCTTTTTCAAGAAATATTAATTAACTAATTTAGTGGTTTGACCAAGATCATTAGGTCAAAATTAGCCGTTAGCATTATAGCTGTTGGAGTCTCTGCACACTCTATTTATCAGGCTAAGCCGGATTGGTTATTCAACTTGTCCTGATGATGAACCACACTGGTTGGTTCGAAACGCGTCGACAAAAGATTGGTTATGTGATTTTGCCGAAGATTATCTAAACAATATTATGGATCATAGAAGTCTAAATTCCTTAATTATTGATTTTATCATTTTTATTATTAGACATATATTAATGAACATTAAAAAAAATAACTTTTTTATTTATTGACAAGTTAATGAAAATAAAATTTATTTCGACCATGTATCAATATATAATTTGTAATTGTCCTTGGCAACTCTTGAAGTTGAAAATAACATAAAAAACATTTGCTTGGTTTTATTATTATTATTATTTAAAAAAACTAAATTAAATTAAATTAACAATATTTATATTAAAATGTAAAATTTCATAATTCAAAATCATTTGTTCATATAAGAGACAAAATTTCTACAATTTCTCCCTATAAAATATTTATATTATTAGTTTCATCATTTTTATTATTAAACATATATTAATGAATATTTTTCAATCCATCCTACAATCTAATATAATATCATTGAAAAAGTACAATATCATTTCTATTTTTTTTAGATGATTGAAGATAAACTCAATAAATTTAATAATGAAAACATTATTAATTAATAAAGCTTATATAAACTTTAAGATTTAATTGTATTAATTTTACAGTTTTGTATAAGACATTTGAAATTTCCTTGATTGAGGGTCTAGGAAAAGTGTCCACGCACAGCCCTTATGCAAAGGGATGACATAGTTTCACTGATACATTCATAATTTTTATTTTTACTTTTAAAAATTATAGTATTTTTTATTTATGTAATTTTAAATTATATATATATATATATATTTTAAAAATTTTGAATTTGTTAAAAAATTAATATTTTGAAAACAATAATAATAAAATATTTTAAAATGACGAAAGTGGAGGTTAACTCTCGAGGCACAGTGATGGATTGGTTTTTGTCTTCTTGCTGCAATAGTTATGGTGACGCCAAGCAGATGGGTTTCAATGTTGGTGCCCTAGAGAGGCTCTTCATCGATCGTTGGCTACGGAGCCTTATAGAGGCGGGGGTTTTGATAATGTGGAGGCTGCGAAAGTATGGGTTTCACCCAAGCCTCTACGCTGGAATAATAAAGGCACAGTGGGTCAGGTGCTTTGCGATATGGGTGTTTTTATGCTACTTTGTCGACATATTGGGGATGAAATTTGTGTATTCCTGTGGGGTGCTCGACGATTCAATTGGTGCCATATCCATTTAACAAACCGTTGTATCAGTTGATTGTGGTGTATATGGTTGCTGCTTCTGGAGGACTGCAAAAGGAACGACAACTTCTTTCTCAAATGTAGTGAAAGGGAAACCTTCCCCTTTAGCATTAAAGATCCAAAATACCCTAGGTCCATACATTGTTGGAAAAATATAGCATTTTCCATATTTTTAAGTCAACCTTCCACACATAAACTCCCTTTTGTCTTTCTTATAATCAAACACGATAATATGTAGGTTTAGTGGACTTGTCCAAAATCAGAAGCATTACATCAATGAGTCTTCTCTTTTTGGACTTTTAATTGTGACCTTTACTTATGCTCGAAAGCTTTTTTTATAGTTCAATTTATACACAAAATGATTATGATTTTGTTTTAAAGAAAAGGCTTCAGTTTTGGGTCAATGGTCTCAAAATTGTTGGTTTGGTGAGACTCTCAAATCTTTCTCTTCACTTTTGACACCATAAGACTCTAGAGGGGATTAGAAACACCATGTGCATTTTTAAAAAGAAAGACATTGAAAGAACATATCTTCATCTTTGCTAGGATTTGTATGGAGATTGATCTTAGCAAAGGTCTCTCAAATCCTATTAATTTAAAACACAAATATATTTAGTGGTCCCAAGTCTTAGACTATGAGGACGAGACATTCAATTGTAGGAAATGTTTCCAAAAAAAAGATCTACAAAACACATTTCCACGGATATAAAAGAACACAAAAAAATAAAAAGGCACATAAGCCAAGATGATTGCAGTTCAAAGATCCACATTTATCTGAAGAAGAATAAGAACAAACTATGGAAAATGCAGCCAAAGAAGAAAGTGGTTTCCATGATAAAAATGACACTACCCTAAAACAATGTTTGATAGATGAAATAGCAATCCAGGAATCAGAATCAGGTAACAATGAATCACTCGGTGCAAAAGTGCCCACATATTGAAAAGCTCAGATTCATACAAAGAACACCATCTAGAGTCAAATGTGGGAGTTTTGACTTTAGTTCCGGTGGGCCCCAATTCCTGGGTTTGCTAGAAGTACAAAAAAACAAAAGGGAAGATAAGTGTTTCTTTTACTCGATCCTTACCCATAGTGTATTTTATATTTTCTTTTTTCTTTTTTTTATAGTTTCATAATTAATGTACATATGGTTAAATTACTTTTTTGTTAATTTTATGTCACACAAAGATTTGGGTTGATGAATGCACACATCATGTGTGTATATACAAAATGTATATTCTTTCCATATAAATGAAAATATGAGTATTTTTTCTAAAGAAACAAAAATAAAATATTTTAAAAATAATAATAAAATTATATAATTTTTAAAATTATATTTTGAAATAAAAATAATTATTTTAAATACAATTGTTTATAAATTTTTCATAAATTTATAAATACAAATATATAATTATAAAAATGGTTAATATATTACATAACATCAAAATAAAAACAAAAATAATATATATAATTATAAAAATGGTTAATATATTACAAAATTAAATATATATATATATATATATATATATATATATATATAGATATATATATATATATATATATATAAATTTTTTCCTAAATATATAAATCTTCACTTTTTAATTTTAAAAATATATTAAAGATCAAATTTTCATAACCATATTTTAATTAAAAATATAGTTCACATTTTTAGGTTAAATCATGATTAATTATTAATTTGTAGTTTTATGATATTTATTTCATAGTTTTTATAATTAACTATATTTATTTATCTATCCAAAATGAATTTAAAACAAATTTTCTTATTTTTTATAATTTATATTAATATCCCCAATTGGGGTGAGAGACAATAACTAGGCATTGATGGGATATGTGCCATGGCCAGACGATTAATGAGAAAGGACAATGAGCGGTTGATTGACTGCCCTCGTGCACTCGCGTTCAGGTGAAAGGTGTCAAAACACATGATAGACATTAATTGTTAGTGGAGAGATTGAAGAGACATCTCATCGCCAAGGTCTTATGAAACTAGCCTAGCTTGGTATTGTTTCAGGTTTGCTTGTAATCTCCAGGCCACCTTAGACGATATCTCCACAGGTTCTCCATCCAGGTGTAGGCAACCTCACCCTCTTCCCAGTGAATGACGACTACAGGTATGTTAACTCTGTGTGTTTCATTCATGCCCTTATCCCTATGATTCAACAGTGTATGATTCTTCGCTCAAGACATGTCTTTTAGATGATGTATTGGGTTAGAAAGGAAACCTTTCGCAAAATTTGGGAGGAAAGAATAGTTTAATTTGATGGGCTGTCTGAATATAATGGAATTATCTCTCTATATGTTATGGAATTTTTCTATCTAAGATGTGCATGTATTTTGGATCTGAATATTAGAATTTGGTCTACACTTCTTGCATGGGTGATCTTGTCCATTATTTAGTATCTTTGATGTACCTGCTACCTCATATGAAAAGGGGACTCCTCAGAAATGAAACTCCCAATTTGACACTGGGTCTTGCTCTAATAAGCCTTGGGGAACCATGGGTTGTTGTGAAAGGCCTATTTTAGCAAACCCAATTCATTATTGTGGTGAAATATATGGTTTATAGCCCTCATTCTCACAATCATGTTGTATTCTACTCTTGCAATTCTACATGTTTGAATTACCAGTGTTTGCGCCAAGACCCTAGGCTAGGCTGTCTCCCCAAGCTAGTAGTCTTGGATTCTGATTTCAGATTATTCAATTACCTTTATGGTTGGTAGAGCTACAAAATGGCGCATCCTTCCTCTGGAAGAGACAACTCGATAAGGGGAGGCCGCGAGAGGAATCGGGGTAATGATCAGAGGAGAGGAGGAAGCCAAACCCAACCATGTTCAACTAGGGGATGGGGTTGTAGATCCACCTTAGGCCTAATTTGAGAACTTTCTCAGGCCTACCAGTCGATACTCAACCTCAAATTCGCCAATTAATTTCTGGATGGGAAGCAGATTTAAATAAATAGGAAAATAGAGCGAATATGGATATGGAGGAATGGAGGGATTTAGTGTCAAAACTTGGACATTCCAAAGACTGCTCTTCTAAATATAAACAAATTGTTTATCTTTAGTGACTCATGAATAATATTATGGCTACAGCCTTGACGAATCCCTTTGTTGGACCTTCCAAGACTGAAACATAATTGGAGGAATTTCATCTCATTCAATTCTAGATTTCCATGCCTCCCTCACACTGAATTTCCATGTTCTAGTGCAAAATACCCAACATCCGTGGACTCATCCGATGAGTAGTAGCATGACTTGCTTAGTTTGGATTTTTACTTTTTGCTACGTATAGATGAATGTTTTGTCTCAGTTATCTTGTCACAAGGAGAATTAAGGACAATTAGACCTATATAGCTATACTATACAGTCTCAAAATGACTTATAATGTGGTAAGGTGACCAACAAACCTTGTTTCTCAATGGACAGGTTAAGACCACCTAATTATATAGATATGAATGTAAAACTTACTTGTTTTTGTTGAAAATGAATGAAAAATATCTACAAACTTATTAAAAATAATAATTTATATTAATATAATTCTATTATTTTAAATATAATTATTACAAATTAATATAAAATTAGTCAACATTTTACTTTATAATTTCTAATTTTAGTTATATAAAATAATATATAATTTATTTATATAAATATTTTGTTATTTTTAAAAATATTATATATAAAACATTAAAATATTATTCTGCGAAATTATTATAAACACCTTTAAGTCAACGCACTAAAATAAATTTCGCTTTCAAATCAATTGTAATTTGTAGATATATATATTTCAAATTGTATCTTTGAAAAGGCATACTCAAGTCCATAGTTCCTTTGCTTCACTGTCTTATGTGAGAGAGTGTAAAAATTTCCTCTCTATAATTTAATTTGCTTTACTGTCTTATGTGATAGAATGAATTTGTTAAAGGTAGGTAAAAGTACAGAAAGGAATTATATAAAAAAAATATTTATAAGATATAATATTACTTGGTCTGTGTGAGGTTTAATTTTTGTGAAGTTTGAAGTTTAAATTTTTTGGGGTTGAGGATAAAGACTATTTTCAGATAAATTTAATTATTTTGAAATATTGATAATAACATTTTATTAGTAAACACACAATTTTAATTATTTATATAAATTTTAGCTATTTATTAGATGTTGTAAATTTTTTCCAAAAATTTATGCAATTTTACACACAATATCATTAATGATAGCATTCCACTTATTGACAATCTTAATTATTTATAAAAACTCTTGCTAAATTTATTAAAAATACATAAAAATTGTTTAAAATTTTAAATATAATCTACAAACTTAATTATTTATGCAATTTTAAATATAATCTACAAACTTAATTATTTAATATCATTAATGGTAACATTTCACTAATAAAAAATCTTAATTATTTATACAAACTCTCTTAATTATTTATACAAACTCTTCCTAAATGTGTTAGAAGTTGTAAAAATTGTTTAAAAATTTATGCAATTTTAAATATAATATTAAATTAAAAAATAAAATTAGAAAAATAATTCTATTGTTAAACTTTAATACATTTTCTAAAACAGTTTGAGAATTTATTTTATCTTAAAAGTTATATTAAAAATAATAATTTGTAAAATTAATATATTATGTGTTTTTTTTTCAAAATTATATATATATATATATATATATATATATATATTTATATATATATTAATCTTAACTATTATTTTTAAATAATCGTTTGTAAAATTAATATATTATGTTTTTTTTTCATATATATATATAAAATATTGCCATTTTTTTTGGTTTTTGCTTTAAAGGCTTTTTTATGCTCTTAAACATAAAAATGTAGTTAGCTTTAAAGATTCATAAATGTTTTTTGTTTTTATTTTTATTTTTATGGTGGTATTTCAAATTTTTATTATATTTATAACAAAAATTTTAATTTAAGTTTAATTATTGAATTTGTTTTTTTATTATTTTTTGGTTTTGTAATTTTATTTTTTATCATTTTTATAACAAAAATTATCAATTTAACTATTAAATCTATTTTTGATTTTGATATTTAATAATAAAATATTAATTTAACTATTAAATATATTTTTATTTTAATATTTAATAATTTTTTAAGATATTAATTAATTTAGACAATTATATCAAAATAAATTTATATTAAACCAAATTAAATATTTTCCTATACCGTTGTAACATCCCTTCTAATTGTTCATAAAATAACAATTGTTCATAAAATAACCGTAAATTTAAATTTATTTATATATATAGAAACAACATTAGGATGACCTTTAATTCTATTTATAGAGATAACATCTCGATGGTTTTTCCTCGAACAATTTGATAATTTGATTATCTTGCAATAGGGAACATGGTATGCTATTCAATGTATATATCTTCTTCCACTTTCATTTGATACCGAAGTTGGGTTGGACAATGTATATAACTTAAGCTAATTATGTCTTCTTTTAAAGTTGCAAGCCTGTGGCATTATTAAGTTATTGGCTTAGTATAAATCCCTTCTCACGCCAAGGATAAGGAATAATGGCAATTACGTTTTCTTTATAATGCGTTAATGCATTATGTCCATGTCTTAAATATTTTCCAACACTTAATATATATATGTAACACTTAACACTTAATTACGCTGTAAGGCGTTCCCTTCTGAAATGAACTCCCCCAAGTGTCTTTCTGTCTTAATCGTAGCCGTTAGATCTTTTGTTAGACGATTGAACAAAAATCAACCGTCTGATTAACCGTCTAATTTAATAAAAAATATTTTAAAATATTAAAAACGTTAAAAAAACGTTTCACCTTTCAGTTGACATCTGTGGGCTCACGGCACCTTTCAGTTGACATCTGTGGGCTCACGGCTGAGAGCATGCGAAAAGTTCTGGACTGCATATTCTTGCAAGAATTACTCAAGTTGTAAGAATTACTCAAGTTGCAACTTCCTGAGAGCATGCGAAAAGTTCTGGACTGCATATTCTTGCAAGAATTACTCGTGCTTCATTCAGAGAAAATACCAGAAGGGCTTCGATGACTGCAAAGACTGCTTCGAGGGTTTTAAGACCCCTTTTCTCTGGTTGGTTTTGGTGGTGAAACTAGCCAATCCCTCTCTCCCTTTACTCTACTTGGCATAATTTCTGAGGTATCATCCATCTGTATTGACAAACAAGGATTTCTGAAGGAGTTTTCTGTGGCAGTAAAAATTATTGAAGCGATAAACTTGATAGCAGAGCATCCTGAGGCAGCAGCCACCTTAGAGAAGCATTTTCCTGTGGCAGTAAATGCCCTAAATGAACAGCAAGACCTACCTGAAGTAGCAAGGCATAATTCTGTGACAGCAAGGCTTGTTTGGTGCATTGCTTGTGGCAACGAATGCCCTAACTGGATAGCAAGGGCCTCTGAGGCCACTTTTCTGAAACAGCGTTGAACATCTGAGGTTTCCCTGGGCAGCAAGGTTTGAAGGTGACATCCTGTAGCTGCAGGCCACTTCTGGAGTTCTCTGTATGGCAGCGGCCCCTCTTTAAGATCATTTCTAGAGGCAGCAAAGGCATATATGGCTAAACTTGGTCTGTTCCAGGCCAAATTCTGTGGCAGCAGGATTCTGTGACACTATCCGGGCAGCAAAGGGCAATTCTGGGACAGTGTATCTGTGGCAGCAAGGTTTTCGGGCATTTCTGGGCAGTGGATCACTTCTGTGCCCTTATATGAGGCCAATCGTGGTAGTCAAATGCCTTATTTGGACAGCGAAGCCTATTAGGGATTCTCTAGATGGCAGCAAAGTTCTGTTCAGCCAAATTTGTGAAGTGCAATTTGAACAGTAAAAGGGATTGTGTGTCCTGAGGCAACAAGGAACTGATAAAACTTGTAAGTTGGTCGTAGGTGTGTGGAATCAGAATAATATACAGTATTGCGAATAGGATTAACCGATATTGTTTTCCAGTTGCACTAAAATAAAGATTGCTACTATTTGTGAATTGACGAGTACTGTACAGCAAGGTTTGGTAGAGTAACAGTACTTGGAGTAGGATTGAGAACTGTAACTTGCTACATACTGTTGGTATCATTGGTAAATCAGCTGCTTGTTTAGATTGTGGCATTCAATAATCATCTCTGTTTGAAATTAGTAAAAACACTGTGATACTGGTGCAAATTGTCATCTGCTCTTCCAACCCTAAGGGTAAACTCCCCTAAGGGACATTACAGGTTTGCTATTGATGACGGATACCCTAGCGAAGATTTGGATGCATTGAAGAATCCTAACTTGTCATAAGCTTAAAGGATTCTCTTGTACCTGCTTTGATAAGTTGTTTGCATGTACTTGTAACTTCATTCTTGTGCCTATATGAAGTGTACTTTGCTGTCCAAGATTTGTGTACTTGCGGCTCTGATTTTCAGCTTATGTTCTCATGGCAATTGAGTAGTTTCTAGTGTGAGTTATGTATGCTGATTTAACATAACAGAGCTTTTGATGAGAGATTTGACGAGTAAATAGAAGTTAAGAGGGCAGATTTGTGGCTATAACAAATCTGTTGTTTATAAGTTATTTCCAGATCTGTTATATGTTGATGATTGTACCTTAGGGTTAAAAATATAATTCCCTTCAAGTACAATTGCTTGGTGTTTATTTTCTTGGGCTGCCTTGCGTATTTGGTTTGACAAAAGTGAAATGTATGCAGCTGCAATTTATGTTTCAGATTGAGCCATAAGGTTGACAAGTTCAAAGATCTAGAAAACCTCAAGTAAATAAGGTGAAATTTCTAAAATTGTCTTAAACACAGATTTTCGAAATTTCCAGAGAATGGCTGCTATATAATGTTAACTTTCTAGAATCTAAATTTATTTTTTCTAAAGAAGCAATTGCATGCTTTTCGTACTAGTGATATTCATTCTCTAGTAGATTTCTGTATTGAAATTTTCCCATTCAAAACTATTCCATATCACCACATATCCAAATTCGTATATGGTAATTATGACTTATTTGTGATTATTCATGATTCTTCGATTTTTTTCTCAATATTTTCTAGAGTCTTCTATAGAGGTTCTCACGTCTCTACCCTATGTCCCTTGAAACTTGAGGACCTCTCTTGCTATCTCAAAAACTTGTCCACCAGTTCCCAACTTCGCTGAAACATAATGAAACACCCTGGATACCGGTCTTAAGTGTTCTATAGAGCACCAGTATGTTAAGCCTGGTCCCACTGGGAGTGGTGAACGCGGGAACTGATTATCAATGTGGCTCAAACCTGCACCCTGTGCATTTGTGATCCCCATTCAGCAATTTAAACCACTTGCAATAAGTTCAGTCAAGATAATCAAAAAATTGAAACTAAGAAGAGATACACTGCAGGAAGCCATCCAAATTAAAGTTCCAAAGCTGGGATGTGGAATCCCCGGAACTGAAAAACGGGGATTCAACCAGTGGCTTTGGGGTAAAGAATGATAAGTCGGGACTTAAAAATTTTGACACACATTATGCCTGAACTAAAGAAAATTTGCAATCAAACAACACGGAGAAACAGAGGGGGTGGGAAGATTATTAACTGCTTTGTTGACATAGTGGTTGAATCCTCTTAAAGAAGGTGCTGAAGCAGAGGGGAGCCCATTCTCAATTATCGCTTCAGTTTCGTCAGATGATTCATCTGTTCCCATGCTGTCGCTGCTACCTTTTCTGCTATGTGTCCTGTTCATCATGGAGATTGAGAATAACACTGAGAGTGGACTACGCCTTTTTCGCCTGCGCAAATCACATACAATTCGAGGACTGCTAGAAAGGTTGCAATATTGAGGAAGATGAGATTGGTTTCTACTGCAGTTTCCAACGCTATCAAAGCAAATTGGTATGATTGATTTTGCACTTGCTGTGATAGCTACCATGTTCGCAAATGGCCTCGGCAAAAGAATAGATTATTTGTGTTTCAAAAGTCGTTAATGTCTTCCAGGGGAGATTGTATCCGATTGACTATGGGCTAGTTACGCCGTAAGGCGTTTCCCTCTGAAATGAACTCCCTCAAGTGCCTTTCTGTCTTAAACGTAGCCATTAGATCTTTTGTTAGACGATTGAACAAAAATCAACCGTCTGATTAGCCGTCTGATTTAATAAAAAATGTTTTAAAATATTAAAAACCTTAAAAAAACGTTTCACCTTTCACTTGACATCTGTGGGCTCACGATTGAGCTTCAGGAAGAAGTTGCAACTTCCTGAGAGCATGCGAAAAGCCCCCCTGATTACAGTGTCGTCTGGACTGCATATTCTTGCAAGAATTACTCGTGCCTCATTCAGAGAAAATACCAGAAGGGCTTCGATGACTGCAAAGACTGCTTCGATCTTCAAGGCCGGGAGAAAACCAGGTGGGTAAATGGCGGTGGCTCAGTGTATGGTTCATGTATCAAACAGAGCTGAAATATAAAACAGATCTGCAATTTGAATTTTTGGATTTTCTACCGTGCCATGGTTTTCATTGATTTTTGAAAAAATGTGGATGGTTCGTCTGTAGTGGTCAAGGGCTGAAATTCAATGGCCATGTTTAGTAGGTTTTGACTGAAATGGCGAAACTGCAAATTATCTGGAATTCATCGAGATTGAATTACAAATGGAATAACAAGCAGATAGGTATACAGTAAAATCACGTTATTTTTATGGCTGTGAAATGTAGAATTTGTGTACTGTGTCCAAACTCTTTGTTAAGTGAGGGTTCTGAGAAGAACCTGCAGAAACATGTGAGAGATCTGAAATTGATACACTTTTGATTTTGTTTATCAGGAAACTTTTCAAAGATGCTCAGAAGGTAAAGTTTAGCTTGGTGGCTTTTACAGTACTTCTATTTGAGAAATTTTTAATGTTCAATTATGGGAATATATATGATGCCCTTGCCTGTTTTTAAGATATTTGCCACTTTCAGTGTATGGTTCATGTATCTGGGTTTGATTTAGGGCTCCAAGATTTTCATATTCATATTAATATATAAAACAGATCTGCAATTTGAATTTCTGGATTTTCTACCGTGCCATGGTTTTGATTGATTTTTGAAAAAATGTGGATGGTTCGTCTGTAATGGTCAAGGGCTGAAATTCAATGGCCATGTTTAGTAGGTGCCGTGCTCTGCAAATTCTCCCAGACTCAGTTGGGAATCTGACGGGCCTTCGAAGTCTTGTCCTGGGCGAGTGCCGCGCTCTACGGACGCTGCCAGACTCGGTTGGGAAGCTGACGGTTCTCCAAAGTCTTGACTTGGAAGGGTGTCGTGCTCTGCAAATGCTCCCAGACTCAGTTGGGGATCTAAAGGGCTTCCAAATTCTTCAGCTGCGCCGGTGTTCCAATTTACAGGTGCTGCCCAAAGTTGAGCACTTGAGATCGTTGGTGAAGCTTGATGTGTCTGGATGTCCCAAACTACAATGTAGTGTGGGAGTATTCGAGCAGCTGCGCCAACGACTGGGAGAAGGTTTCAGTGAAGAAAACTTGGGAGAAAGCTTCAGTGAAGAAAGCGAGTAGTAAATATAACAACATTTAATAATCACAATCGTGGTCCAGTGGCCACAGTGTTCACTGCTCGCTGAATACAACCTTCACAGATTTGTAATCTTAACCAAAATGAACAAGGCGGATAGCTGCGAGGCAGTTAGTCCCTGTTTCTTTAGATAATTAAAATATCTTGCTTAATGCGACAAGATTTATGTGTAATGTAATTTTACTGAACAAATAAGTTCATATTTCTGATTTCTGATTTGTCAAAATTTGAAATCACATGGAAAATTTTAGGGTGACGCGTTTCGAACCTTTATCAAGGTTTATCACCATCATATAATAAATCTTTATCAAGGTTTATCACCATCATATAATAAATCTCCACCATGTCCTATAATGAATCTCGATAGAGATTCGAAACTTATCGACCCTAAAATTTCTATATGATTTTTCCAGAAAATCTTGGCTTAAGTTCATACTTCTCCATTGATCCGTTCTCATTTTTGTTCTAAACATATTATTTGATATTTTTGGTCTAAACATATTATTTGATGAATACAGTGATGGCTTTGCTTCTTTGACGAATGCAGTGATGGATGTGCTTCTGCCTCTCAGAGAACCGTCCATACATGCAGCAGTCACATATCCGTTGTAGTCTAGCTAGATAGGATATATTTTTTTTCAATATGTAACCTTGCGTGAGATCTTCTGGGTTTTAACTATTTGTATAGTCTTCTCGATCTCCCATCAAATTTGTAGGGACTACCCTTGCTTACAATCCAACACCATTATGAATCAGTTTGTAATACATATACGAAGAAATTAATTATTATCACGATTCAGTAAAGGATATACTTTTAACTCTTTGCAAATTGACAAACTGACAGGTTTTCAATGTACTTCACATTTGCCTACCATAGACAAGCTGTTAATTTACAAAAAGCACGTGCACCGTCAAATTAAGCTGAACAAATTACATAAGACCATGTTGCTTCATACAAGGTTGTCTCTAATTTTATTTTTCAGTATGGAAAAAGCGATACATTCATCAAAAAGAAATTTTACAAACACGTGATATGAGATCAACATATAGATGTAATAAAATACATCAAATATCATCTTTCTGTTCCAGTCAAAACTATTCTGGCAAATCCAGAAGTATAGACTATCATAACCAGTATTGTGCAGGCATAATGAAGACAAGTGAATCAGCAAACCAAGCATAGGAAAAGTAATATGTACAAATCAAAAACACAAAATGGGTTGATAGAATGTCCAGCATGTTGTATCCCGACAAAGTTCATCTTGTTCATATGAGAATTCCTGCAAAGAAATAGTTCTATTCAGAGAAAGTCATCACCCCGGCGTCTAGAATTTGTCCTTCCATCTTAATCTCAATGTGCAGTACGTCCGCTTCAGCATGAAGTCCTTTTTTCGAGAGTCTGCCTGTAAAATGGTTATGCTCTCTTTCTATGTGTTCAATAGATGAACCCAGATAATAAGTCCAGAGTTGTTGTACTTGGAAGAGCCAGCCTTGAAGAGTGTAAAATGGTTATGCTCTCTTCCTATGTATGCAATAGATGAACCCGGATAATAAGTCCAGAGTTGTTGTACTTGGAAGAGCCAGCC
Organism: Pinus tabuliformis; assembly: GCA_031772625.1. NCBI lineage: Eukaryota > Viridiplantae > Streptophyta > Pinopsida > Pinales > Pinaceae > Pinus > Pinus tabuliformis. Next base: position 255,529,661 of record CM062805.1, read on the forward strand.
TTGAAGAGTGGTTTGATAGATATGTGCCCGTCCAAGTCCTCATATATGTGTAATATTGGGATGTTCAAAAATTTTGTGAACCAAAGTAAACCTTAGAGTGACATTACTTCAGCTTAAGTGTTCGTGCCACGGCCAGCACCCCAATGTATCTAGAATTCCTGATCCAGCTAGAAGGCAATCCAGAAACCACATCCGCAAATATGTCTTTGCGATGCTCCATCAAAATAGGCAGCCGGGAAAACCACTGTAGGGGTGGATTTGCAAGAAGAAACCTTCGGCCCGGTATGCAGATATGAACCAGTAGTGTGGGCCGGGCCAGTTTGATGTTTTCCAAAACTCGCAGTTCAGAAATCTGGTGGTTGTTGAAGATGATTTTATTTCTCCATTTCCAGACCTCCCAGAAAAAATATAATGGTAATAACAATATAATGGTATATTGCGCCATGCAGATTGCTCTTGCTCTTTGCTCCGCCAGATAAGACATTCTGACAAGGTTGTGAAATGTATCAACAATAAGAGCTCAACAGTCCCAACATCCTAGGTCATATTATATTGGAAGAATCAATTGTTTGAAGTTAAGTTAGACAGATTCTTATGCAGTTATCCTACTTCAACCCACATTTACGTTTCTCTTTTGTCAATGTGATTGTTCAGAAATCCTCACCATCAACATATACAAACGTAATTTAACGATCCTATTTCAACCAAGAACCTAAGAACCTGACGGTTACACTCATGCAGTTTGTATGGAATTTTTTGGCGCTTGTGCTCTGGAAACATGTATGCTGTTGTTGATTACAAGACCATGACATTGTTTGTTGGTAAGTTTGAAACAACACAAATATTATAAGCCCAGACTGAAAGAACTTGTTCCAAAGTAAACATAAACATATACCTGAATGTAAAAGCCTTCTGTGATCATGAAGGCAAGCAAAACAATAGATGCTACTAATCCAATCCGTCTGATGTCAGGAACTACAACACCTATCAACACTCCAATTCCCTTCATGTGTGTCAAAACAATGTGAATGCATTAATCATATGTAGGTATAGGTAGGCAAGATGACGAGGACCTAGAGTTACAACTTACATTAACTGTGATGATTACTAAATATAGCCCAAGCAAGGTGAGCAAAAATGCAAATGCAGTACTTCAAAAATTGGCCATAAAATTCCCAATGACCTAATCAAGATGCCAAAATCAGGGTCCTCACAGTTTCCTCTGCTCATCGTGCTCGCCAAGACATAGGATCAGCCATGCACATCCTTCTTCCAATGTGTTCTTCATGAGGCACGTTGAGAGATACCATACCTCTGATTTTATGTTCATACAGGTTGCTACAGGGGTCTGCTCCAGAGTGCCTCTCACTTCTTCTATCTTCCAGACTTCCAAGGGTAGTGTCACCCTTATCTAATGGTGCCAACACAAAGGAGTTGCATACTTTTCTTGGATGAACTTCCTTTGCTTCAGCTGCTAGACAAAAATAGGATCACATGGAGGGCTGCCACTAAACCTTCTCAACAAAATCACATCAACTGCTAGATAATGGCATTATCGACGGCTTTTACTTTTCTTCAAAAATCATTTTCAGATTGATGTCTAAAGGGACCATCCCTTCTCATAACTACATCCTCTATTTTTATTGGCTTCAGGGCACCTCTTATGAAGGTTTCAAAGACATGAATATATATTCCTTATTGATTTGCAAGTTGGCTTGAATGGAACATGCTTTTAACACTTATATATATATATGTGCTTGTAACAGTGATAAGGACTTGGCCTCTTCTTCAATACACAAAATAGGGTTCCTTGATTTTACTAATATAGATGACATAGGATGCCCACTGATTGTCTTTTCAAGGCTTGCAAATATATGCATACAAAATCTCGACTTCCTTAAATTATGAAGGGCCTTAGAACTGTCCTTTAAAAGATTCTCCGCTTCCTTACAAATATGTGGAATGAGAAGTCCACCACCTTTCTTCTCTTATAGACCGGAGATCAAGAAATCACAGCCCCAATGACCTATACTGGTCGGCCAAATTCACAGAGCATGATAGTATATAGCAGTGCTTTATGTGACATAGGCTTCTTGGCCTTATTACAAGCACAAGGAACAAGTAGGCATCTTCTTAGATAAAACAATCGACATTAACAAAACTTTTTCTCTTCAATAACTTAGAGAACAAAGAGGCATGAATAGGTCGGATTCACTGTCTGAATTGAAAAGCGAGAGAGAATATAAGACAGAGTTCACCGAGCCATAACATTTCTGCCTCCATACCACAAGATTGAGAACAGAGTAATCCTTTCTCCAAGGTTGGCTTCATGAAATGACCTTTGGCATATTCTTGTGTTCTTGCACTTTTATTGGCCTCTTAGGAGAATAAAGTTCTCTTCAAAAGACTTATTCAAAAGCATACCTATGCCCAGAATGTAAAAGAGAGATAGCTCCATTGCATAGCAGACCTTTATTGTTTCTTGTGCTTAGAACAATAGGAACACTTGGCTCCTTCTTAATGGTTCAGAGAACTAGGCCAACAACTCGATTCTTCATTGCTCCATAGGGCTCTCTTTAATTCATTGATCAAATCCAAATAAATATATGTATCCCTAGAGTCACTTATTTGATCCTCAACAAATTTTCTTGTTGGACATCTTTATTTACAAGACTTGAATTTATGTGAGCACAGGTGACTGGATGGAAGGACTGCTAGCTTTAGAATACTGATGCAGAGGTGCCAAAGGGATCAGATCTTCAAACATACTGTTGACTGCTTTATCCAATGAGAAGATTGGACTTAGATCAACAAATTCTTAAAACAAAACTCTTCATTGACTTCCTATCATGACACGTGGTTTAGCTGTTGAAGGAGGACTTTCCTATTGTAAGAACAATGAAATATTACCTCCGCAAATAGCATATAAAAAGTACCTAAAAAAATTAAATTACTGCATTAAATGGGTAATATGCATTAAATTACCCAATCTAGAGTAATAATCCATCAAAGTCGCAGTCAAACAGTTGGGCAAAGTGCCTGGTCAATGCTGCTCTGTGTACTGGAAAAGTCAACCGCAGAAAATCACAGGAAATTCATCCTCCAAAAATTTGCACGTATGGGAGAGAGATAGTTTCTCAAAGAAAGTCGAATCCATCATGAGAGGAAAGAGAGAATCATGTGTGATGATGCCAAAATGGAGTGAACTCATCTTATATTTATACAATTCAATGTGTGTCAAAGGTCATGTCTTTTGGGCTTCATGAGCCTACATGACTGTGGGGCTGACCTTGACCAAAACCAACATTGTGGGCTTGACTTCAAATATACATTTTTGCCTGTCAGAATCCATCGTGCTTTAGGTCAAAATTGGTCCTCTCGAGAAGAGGAATCCAATGCCATCATCATCTCATACAAAGGAGCCGTCCATAGTGGAATTTGACCTTAGTTGACCATTTTTAACAATTGCCTATACAAAACATCTAGTTAAAAGACTAATTTTACTCTCAATAAACATTGGACAAAAACTTCTCTTGATCCATTTTGAATCTGGTAGTATCAAACAAAATTTTCATTCCATAGATGAAACAACTTTTGTATTGCACAAGAGTTCAGCTTTTTTGTGGAGAGGTATGTTCATGACACCTCACTTACAAACTGGTTTGTTGTAAAGTTCATCTTAACAATGATTGATTCACTCAAACGAAATAAAGTGGGCAATAGATCCACATACACATCCTACACACATGGACACATACATAAATATTGTGGGAAGGACAGGAAGATGTGCTGACCTGACTTGAAAAAGAAATTGTTTCAAACCAATGTTGTTAGACTTGGACTCATCTAAGACTCGGCTGGGCTGTGACTCAGGAAGACTCAGCAGAATCTTTTAGGCTTGGCAAAGAGAAAAAAAAATACTCAGAATATGTGTTAGCAATTTTCAGAGGAGTCTGGCAAGTGGGGATTATGACCGAAGAGTGTCTACAAGTTACTCTTTTCAGCGGCGACTCAGTGGACTTGGCAAGATTCAGGAGTCCGAAAAGAGTCTGACAACATTGTTTTGAACAAGCATCAGTCACAGTCGAAAAGAAAATGAACAGAGAAAAATCAGCACTCTTAATAGAAATGATACACGTGTAGAGTTCTATTTAAGAGTTCAAGGCTAGACTCCAGTATAAAAGCAAATTCTGTTTGCTGCTGGAAACTGTAAAGTAGACAAGCAACAAGCTAAGTATTTTATTTCGCTGAACCTGAAATGCTTTGAAAATTCTCAAACGTTAAAATCAATCAAATTCTTGCCATTTATCTTGGACCTAATTTCATACATAAGCATGCTAGGAAACCACACTCCTCTATAAAAATATACAAGTTGTAAGACGATTATATAAACAATCATAGATTGAAACAATTTCGAGCAAATGAAATGTTATTTCAATATATTGGCCCTGTTCAAGTTTTGAATGATTTAGAAATTAGCAGATATGTTAGATAGTGGAGGCAGGAAATTTGCACTTCTTTTCTGTCAAACCTGGTAGCTAATAAAAGATGAGAAACAGCTTAATCACACACCTGTTGGTAAAGGCCTAATACTAAGAAGGCAGGTAGAAGTGGATGATTAAGATTGTTTATAGGTTTAGCCAACAGTTTTATTGGTAACATGCTTAGTTTGAACTTTTGGTGATATTGTTTCATCACATAGGCTGACTACGGTTTGGTGAATTGTTACTAGAAATATACTTAAATCAAGATAAAATATAGGTGGTAATACCTAGTTGAATGGAGAGTCCCAGTATATTGGCCCTTTTGAGGATTATTACTAAGTACATTTTTTTTGTTTTTGTTGGTTGGTTGTTGTTGTAATTGGTAAATTGTATAGGTGATTTTCATTCACATGCTTATTGGAATAGCTGGCTCTTGAATAGGGCAATCATGCAGTTGAGTATGTCAGAGGGGTTTGTAGAACGCATTATCTAATGAACTCTTATGTAGAGGCAAAAAGTCTCACTCATAGCCTACTCAGGGCTTCAGATGGGAATTTCTTTTATAGACTGATCAACTTACTAGAACTACTACTGCACTTTCTTCATCAACAGAAGCCACTTGAAAATGCTTGAAAATAAACTCTCTATAAGGGCCATTGCCAATAAAAATATTTGTAGTGGAGGGGGTTTCTACATGTTGACCAACCATGTAAATTGGATCTTATAAATTATAATTCTTGTTTTCTAGCCTTCTATTTATGTAGATATCAATTGTGTAGTTGATGGCATACTTTTTATAAATAAATTTCCATAGCTATTACAGTTCAATTAAGAGCCAATCTCTTGCAGAGTTCAGAGTTGAATTCATCTGTAACTGCCTTTGATTTAGGGAGTGATCTAGAAAAAACTTCAATGCCTAACAAGACTATGATAATCACAACCATAAATGCAGCTTTGGCAGAAGAAAACAGTGTACTACATTTGTACATGTAGCGCCTTCGAATAGTTATTGAATCATGTTCTCCTCGTTGCAGTGGACCAGGGGTCATTTAATCGTTGCCAACGTATTCATCACATTGTTATATTTTGCTGAAAGAAATATCTGATTTCAATGAATCTGCCTCTGCATACCAAGACTGGCGTGAATTGTAAAATTCAATGAATCTGCCTCTGCGTGCCACTAGAAGTTGTTGGATGAAAATATCTGTTTTAAAGGCAAGAAATGGAATGGTTTTTTTGTTATTTGGATTACCAAAAGAAATGGCTTAGTTAAGATAGCTTATAAATGGAGGCATAAGTTCTGAGGCTCTCATGGTGTCATTTCAATATATTGGCCCTGTTCAAGTTTTGAATGATTCAGAAATTAGCAGATCTGTTAGATAGTGGAGGTAGGAAATTTGCACTTCTTTTCTGTCAAACGTGGTAGCTGATAAAAGATGAGAAACAACTTAATCACACACATTTTGGTAAAAGCCTAATACTAACAAGGCTGGTAGAAGTGGATGATTAAGATTGTTTATAGGTTTAGCCAACAGTTTTATTGGTAACATGCGTAGTTTGAACTTTTGGTGATATTGTTTCATCACATAGGCTGACTACAGTTTGGTGAATTGTTACTGGAAATATACTTAAATCAAAATAAAATATAGGTGGTAATACCTAGTTGAATGGAGAGTCCTAGTATATTGGCCCTTTTGAGGATTATTACTTGACCAGTTTGTTGCCTTAGTCTGCTGAGTACATTTTTTTTTTGTTGGTTGGTTGTTGTTGTAATTGGTAAATTGTATAGGTGATTTTCATTGCTTATTGGAATAACTGGCTTCTTGAATAGGGCAGTCATGCAGTTGAGTATGTGAGAGGGGTTTGTAGAACACATTATCTAATGAACTCTTATGTAGAGGCAAAAAGTCTCACTCATAGCCTACTCAGGGCTTCAGATGGGAATTTCTTGTATAGAATGATCAACTTACTAGAACTACTGCTGCACTTTCTTCATCCACAGAAGCCACTTGAAAATGCTTGAAAATAAACTCTCTGTAACGGCCATTGTCAACAAAAATATTTGCAGTGGAGGCCCTCAGCCCAACAACCATTTTAGCTAGCCTTGGAAGGCAAATAGTTGAGTTCAAACATGATGAAAATTTAATTCCCTGTATACAAAAGCATGTATTAGGTGTTGATAATGGCTAGAAATATGAACTGAAGATGTATATACCTCCTTCTGTACAAAAATGAACAGAAGAGGCAAAGGTATAGGGTTCACCTCGAATTTTCTTGCAAGTTCAATCCACTGTAGGATGTGAAAGGAAGTGTCATAGTGCTAAGAGCGAAAAAGAGGGGAAGGAAGAAACTAATAATTTCAGAAATTTTAGCTTTCTATCCGTACCTTGATTTGTTCTAATAAAATTAATATTAAATGTTTGACGGCATCCAGGGAGCTATCTGGTAATGATAATAATAATATTATTAGTATTATAATAGTAACAACAACAATGGAAAGGTGGGGAAGGAAGAAACTAATAATTTCATAAATTTGGACCTTTTATCCTAGCTTTATTTGTTCTTTAGATCCAACTAATATTTTGTAGATCCAACTTATGGTGAACTAGCAGCTTGAAAGCCAATTGCAAGTCATTCAACCAACAACGATCTATAAGCATGCCATAGTATTATGTCTCTGCATATTCACAATAGTGATTCCACTGTCATATTATTATTCCCCACTTGGACAGAGCGATGACACAAGGGGTTTCTACATGTTGATCAACCATGTAAATTGTATCTTATAAATTAAAATTCTTGTTTTCTAGCCTTCTATTTCTGTAGATATCAATTGTGTAGTTGATGGCATACCTTTTATAAATTCTTCCACAACCTATTATTATTTACAAAATATTCATTTTCAGAATACACATAACTAACTATTGCAATTGTAACTCATTATCATCCACCCTTGCTTTCAACAATGTCCATTCACATGTCCCTATTCTTCCCCACTCTATGCTATTCTTCCCCACTCTATACATGTCTCTATTCTTCCCCACTTTATGTTGTTCTTCCCCACTCTATGCCTTACGGCGTTTCCTTTGCAACATAAGGTGCAAATGCTAGTATATATATGTAATGCATTATGTCCATGTCTTAAATATTTTCCAAAATTTAATATATATCTATATATATATATATATAACACTTAATATATATATATATGTGGGGGGTTAACCATATTTCAGCTTGTCAAAGCATGAATATATTATAGCATTCGACTTTGGACACCAAGACCCTGCACAATATATCTATTTACACATGTATACTTGGTGTTTAATATCTGCGTCGAGACTTATTTACTAAAGGTTTACAAGGAAGATTCTATGTCTTAACGCCCTCGTGGCACTACATTACACTTGGATATTTGTAGGGAAAATTGTCCATGTGAAAAGAGTTTATGTGGAAAGGGGTCCACACGCTCTCACGGAACCCTAGATAGGTATAGAGCTTCGACGATAATGATTTACTTCTTTTTGATGGATGATGGGGATGGTATTTCCACCGTTAGGATAACTACCTACCCTCTGTCTCCTGTTGAATTGAACTCATTTGGGTTTTGCAAGGGTTGAGAGCTGAACTCTACAACACAAGGGTGTTTGGGAAAATAACAAGGATTTTTCTTTGCATGCGAAAGATTTGCAAAGAAATGATGGCATGATAGGACGATGGTTATTTTTTGGGCCGAGACAAAATTTACATACCAGGTCAAGAATCTGACCTTTTCATTTTTTTTACTTGGTTCTCTTTGTAACATATATAATTATTATGTATTTGTTTCAGTTATCATAGAATATCTCTGTTAACTTTCATTTGGATGGGGGGTATTTAGTAGGTTAACCACGACTTCCTCTAGAGGTTCTGTCGCAACGTATCCTTTCAATAGGGATTCATCAATAGCATGATTTCCTCACAGCTTCCTCAATGATAAATTTTCTTAGAACAATTATTTTAGAACTCAAAACTTGTTGACCCGCATTTTAGACCATATGTCAATAAGTGTATTTGGTCTAGACAGAAGTTTTTCACACAACCTAAGTCATTTAAATAATCGCTCCCAATGGGTTTTGAGGCTCCATTAGCTTGTGACTCTCCTTGCCACTAAAAAATGGAAATCGTAATTATGGGATTTTAAAGTTATATATACATAAACTAAGAGACAAAATTTTATATTATGTACCTAAATTACATGTTAACCTAACTAGTTTAGATGGTACAATAATGGACATAGCAGTTATGCTACTAATGTACAGTATTTAATAAAGTATAATAAACAATATAACACACAAATTACACAATAGATAATTTACACATGTGCAAAAGAAAAAATAACGAGAAACTTATGTAACTGGAAAATAACTTAAAAGAATGTTTTATATTCTATTCATATAATGCAAAATATTTTGTATATAAACTAATTTAGATTATGAATAAAATTATAGTTTAAATGCAATTTTTTTTTGTAAAAGAGATAATATTACAATCATATAATTCTCTCATCTTTTAAACAAATGCACAGAAGCTTGGATTTGTCTTTGCAAAATATTTTGTATATAAACTAATTTAGATTATAAATAAAATTATAGTTTAATTTTTTTTTGTAAAAGACATAATATTACAATCATATAATTCTCTCATCTTTTAAACAAATGCACAGAAGCTTGGATTTATCTTTACTATGTCACATTAAGAATCAATGCATATATAAATGTATATGAGTATCTAATACTATCCTGCTGAGGAAAATTAAATGACCATAATAATTCCTTTCGAAAAATGAATCTTCCAACACTTAAAAGCTCAAAATCATTCAATAAGTAAGAAATAAAAGACTATAAAACACAAAATTATTATAGTCAAAGTATTAATCTCATTTGCATACAAACCACATGGATAACTTGAATTTCCAAAAGAAGTTCTAAGAATTTAGATCTAAGTAATGCAAATATCGATATTACCTTTTAAGGCAACAATATTAAAATATTAATATGATCAAATGTATTTAAAACAAAAACAATACTGTTAGGAAAGATGTAAACGAATTGTTATTGATTTCCAAATCACAATAAGAAAATAAAAATATTAAACTTTTATAACTTCCCAAAACACAATTGAAAATTTCAGAAAAATGTTGATAAGAAACTATGGATTTTATAAAACATATGTGATTAAGTCTTGATCAATGAAAACCATTTGAACAAAATCAAGAGTTACAATAACCCAAAATAAAAATATTAAACTTTTATTACTTCCCAAAACACAATTGAAAATTTCAGAAAAATATTGATAAGAAACTATGGATTATATAACATATGTGATTAAGTCTTGATCAATGAAAACCGTTTGAACAAAATCAAGAGTTACAACAACCCAAAATAATATGGTTCCACCATTACTAGAGTTAAATGACCATCTTTTTCATCCCCTTTCACAAGACTTGAGGCTCTATATACATGTCAATGAGTCCTCAATGTATGAAACTAAATCTCAGAGTTAAAAATAGTTTCCCAAGTACAATAATTTAACTATCATGACCACTTGGGGCCGTATCATAATTTTTTTAAAAGAAAATGACATAATAACTTACACGATATGCAAATACGATTCGAAACAACCAAGCCATATCAACAACAAACAACGCCATCAAAATCAATGCCAACTTCTAGAAGACGAGGGATACCTACTATAAATCAAAGAAACAAAAATTAATAATTGGCATTATTATTAATATAAGGTGGCTACAAAATCTAAGATTTTGTAGCTACCTTTAAAACTAATAAACTAAATAAAATATATAAGCATACCTTGATAATCTTCTGACCTAAAAATAGACAACTCACACTATCTTATTTAACAGAGTTTTGACTTTGAGAATATGATGTGATAACAACTTTAACATTGGCATATTTAATGATTATCTAGGTGTATGAAGACTATGGTTTCTCTTCTAATCCAAAAGCCTTCTTATCATTTTGATTGCCCCTAAGTCAGTTTAACATCTTGAGATGGTTATTTTACTGTTGGAGCTAGTGGATCCTATGCTCAAGGCAAGGAAATATAACTGAGTATCTTTGTTAACAGTTCATTCTTTGTACACATATATTCGAATTAGGCTTGTATTTGTCATGGTCATCAAAATTACTACCATCGACCTTATCATAAATATTATCATTGAAAAATTTAGAGTTAGGATCATAATGGGGCCTGTTCTTTTTCAACTTAGGTTCCTCGAGAGTAGACATCGACATAAGTATCTATGATGGGGACATGTTTACCTCTAGTTCGTTAGGTGAGAGATATTTTTTGATCTTCCTATTTACTTTTAAGTTGAGATTGAAGGTCCGAACTTGGCTAATTCTTTTCTTTTTTATGTCTAGGTCAGAAATGGTGAGTGTAGTCCAACAGATCTCATATGTCCAGAAACAATTTTTTTTTTTTATAAATATATGTACCCATATATATATAGCTGCCAACACATAGATATGTTCTTTATATGGTTGACAGTCTGGCAATCTTTTTTATAAATATATATACACACACACACACATATATATACTTACACACACACACACACACACACACACACACACATATATATATATATAGTTTGCCAACACATAAATATGTTCTTTATATGGTTGACGGACCTGTATTTCATATCCTTTACGTACACTCACATAATGTCTCATATTTAAAGCATGCAAAGAAACAAGTCCTGTAGCTGTACATACCACCCATTCATTTGGAAAAAACGGTGATGGTTTCCACGTAGAGTTTTCTATGACTCGGCCCTGCTGGTAGATGGCACGATTTCCACTCGATGATTCATGTAATCCTATAAGTGTATAGAATTTAACAGTGTTGTAGTCTTGTTGTTTGATTCCCGTTGATTTTGGGTGACTCGTTAACATTAATTGTGCATTAATCTATCTATCCCACCCCGGGTACGAGGTGTGGGTAGTCTACAGCTGCCACCTCAAGATCCCTCAGGCATCGACAGCTATGAAACTAGGATGGTGATCGTACGGTTGCAATGGATACCTACCGACTTACTCTACCCTTGGCGCCGGATTGCAGTCCCATTCTTTCGTGGAAAGACATGGAACTTGCTCCGCCTCCTGTCTCGGTTGCAGCTTGGCAGTCTCTGTTCTAGGGTTTGGTTGCAGAGAAAATGTGCGCGAGGCTTCGGAACCTAACCCTACTACCAGGTTTTATCACCCAGGTAATACCATGACAATTTCCTTTCCTGCATAGTCTAATTTCATCGATTATGAAATCGTTTATTTAGTAGATAGATCTTTTCTTCTACAGGTTAGGTACTTACATCTTTTTAATCATAATGCTTGATTTAATGCAGCTATCTTCATTCCTTCTATCCGGGTTTGCAGATGACATTGAACGGAGCAGTGAGCCGAAAAGCATCCTGGATTTCCACCGGTATGATGAATTTCCACTTACTATTGGTTATATATGTTGGAGCTGGACCCTGGTCTATAGACTGTTGCGTCTGAGTTTTGTTTCTATAGCTTGCATGAGCTCATTGTTGGGTGACCCTATTTTGGGTCCCAACATGGCTAGCCCCGTGAAGGGCTTTTGTATTCCTAACTTAATGTTTATGAGACTTTCGTCCCTCGTGGTTTGTTTCTCTGAGCCGCTATGGCTGTACATGTAGTTTTACTTGTAAATCTTATATCGGGTCTTGTTTGGTGTTAACTTATGACTCTGGGCAACTTCTCCATTTTCATGGCCCCAACTTTATTAAGTAATATGTAATGTCCGTCTAGTTTATTTTTTTGCTAATTTAGAATTGAACACGATAGTTTTCATTGGAACCTGAATATGTAATATGGCTCTTCTTGTTAATAGTTTCTCACTCAGATTTTGGTTATATTTAGTTGTTCAATGTTGTCTCAGCTCATTGAATCCGTGGCTCTGTTCTCAGCAGTATATGATTATTCAATTTCTAATTTACGTTATCAACTTGAAAGAATCTATTTCTCTATTTAGCTGTGTCGTTGTTCAGTTTTCAGTTTATTCCAAACTGGATGGATTAACTGGTGTTTAGCTGCTTGAGGGTTTAGCTCTGCATGAGGGTTTTGGGGTTTACTTTTGTGTTTGAGTTGTATAAAGTCCTACCCCTCCTAACAGCTATAGCCTACTTGTGTCAGTGCGGCCAAGACCTGAGACCTCTGTCTCAAGAGTCCAACATCAACCTAGTTTAGGAATTTCTCGGTAAGGGTGCATGTAAAAATACCCACGGAACTGGGACCTCACTCGTTCCTGATATTTGGGGTTTTCTCTTCCGATTGGTGGATTTTTTTGTTACTAGAAGTCTGGATTGTTATACATGATTTTTCTTTTTTCAAAAAAAACAACAGATGATTTAATCCCATCCATGTTCATGGAAAAGGGTTTTATAGCAATCAAGGAACCCTTTTACCTCTGTCAATTAGTGAACTGAATCTTGCACAAACCAATTTTACTATTTATGACTTATAAAAGAAGTGTTAACAGTTCATTTCCCACTACATCCTTTGCTATACAGTCCACCTATATTAAAGAATAGTTCGACTAGGGTTTTCGACTATGACTGTTCAATAACATCAATAGAATTTGCCACCTTCATGGAGGGTTTCTGATATTACTGCTACTGTTCCTTTTTTTAGACAAATAATAAACAACAGGGAGAATACATTCCATTTTTTGTCTTTTCCTTCAGTTAACGCAAAACACTGTGACACCAGCAAGTTCTTGGGTTTACTTACAGTGGTTTTTAATTTTATACAGTACATTTACCCTATCTAATACTCTTGCAGGATTGCTTACGAGTGTTCACCCACTTACCTGCACTGCTGTAACTTACAAGTGCTCCAGAAGCTGGCCCTTCATTGTTTCTCCTGCTTCCAATCTACCACCCAACCTTGAGATTCGTCCTTCAGGACCAAAATCTCTCCCCTAGCTCCCTTTCCAGACCACTGCCCTCAGCAAGTTGCTGGCACCTTCGTGCTTGGCTATCTGGTCATCACCAGACTTAGATTTTTTTTTGTCTCTCTCTTCCACCAACTGTCCCTACAGCGCATTGCTCCCTAACTCTCTTTTCCTCCAGAAATACCTTCCAGTTAGGAAACAATTAGGGTTTTTGGGAAGACAACAACTGCCTTCTTGAGAGGTTGCCAGCTCATAAAGGAACATTTTTTTTTAAACAGAAAATATTATTAAATCCAAATAGATAATAATAATTAATTCAGTTCATCATTTACCACAGTAAAGTCAAATATTTACATTTATCCTGGGGCATTACATCTTCCCCCCCTGAAATTAGACATCGTCCCGATGTCTTCCGGCCATGAACAGCTCTGGATAAGCCTTTTTCATCAGCTCTTCATCTTCCCAGGTAGCCTCATCAGGCCCAAAGTGTTGCCACTACACTTTAACTTGGGTAATAGCTCACTTCCGTAGCATTACTTCTCTCCGATCGAGGATGTTCAGTGGTTCGACCAAGATTTCTCCTTCCGGTTCGACCTGCAACATGCAACATCCTAAGTTAGTTTTCTTTTAAAAGGAAACATTTGGACTGATTAATCGGAGACAACTTCTCACCTGTATATCCTGCCATTTGATTATATGTTTGGGATCATAAACGTATTTTTTTAACAAGGAAACATGGAAAACGTTGTGGACCCATATGTGACTTGGCAGAGCGAGCTGGTAAGCTACCGACCCAATTCTTGCTAAGACCTGAAAGGGTCCACAAAATCGGGGTGCCAACTTAGCACACCCGCTCCACTGTAACGTGCTCCTTTTTGCTCGAATCCTCACATATACATGATCACTGACTTGATATTCCTTAAACTTTCTTTTCCGGTCCGCAAAACTCTTTTGCCTATCCTGAGCTGCCTTTAAATTGACTCACACTTCCTTAACCGTTTCCTCCATTTCCTTAAGCATTTCAGGTCCCAACATCAGTCTGTCTTCCGGCCCACCCCAGCTTGAGGGTGTGTGACACTTCCGCCCATACAATACTTCAAATGGGCTCATCTGCAATGATGTATGATAGCCATTATTATATGCGAACTCGACCAGGTGCAGATAATCTTCCCACTTGGTCGGTTGCTACATTACGTATGCCCATAACATGTCTTCCACCACCCAGTTCACCCGTTCTGTTTGTTCGTTAGTCTGAGGGTGATAAGTTGTACTGAAATTCAACTAAGTTCCTAATTCTCCAAACAGTGTTCTCCAAAAGGCCCAAGTAAATTTTACGTCAAGGTATGAAATTATTGTTTTAGGAAACCCATGCAGCTTAAATCTATTCTGCATAAAGATATGGGCAATTTGCACAGCTCTATAGGTTGATTGCACAGGTATAAAATGTGTTGATTTACTTAATTTGTCCACCACCACCAGGATGGAATCGTTATTTTTCTTTGTTTTGGGAAAACCTGTTATGAAGTCCATGGAGATGGTCTCCCACTTCCATTCCAGAATGGGTAATGGTTGTAGTAATCCCGCAGGATGTTGATGCTCTGCCTTAATTTGTTGGCACTCCAAACAATGTGCCAGGTATTCAACCACATCTCGCTTCATACCTGGCCAATAATACTCCTTTCGAAGTGAGGTGATCATTTTCTGATATCCTGGGTGACCAGCATAATGACTTTTATGAAATTCATCCAACAACAAGTTTTTAATGTTGTTTTGATTGGGCACATACAACCTTTTCTTGTAACACAGCATTCCAGTAACATCTACTGAATAACCTTGCTGATTTTCTTGGCTGGTCAACTGTTGTACTTGCTATTTTATTTGTTGATATACAATATCCTGTTCTGCTACTTTTTTAATCATTTCTTCGAAGGGGATTTTCCATTCGCTACAGGAAATTTCATATAGACATTGTAATTTCCGACTTAGAGCATCCGCCACCCGATTCTCCTTCCCTTTCAAATGCTTGATCTCGAAATCAAAACCGCCTAGAAAATCCACCCACCATGCTTGCCTGGAATTTAGGGTGGGCTGGCTGAAATAATTGGTTAGACTATGGTGGTCTGTCAATAGTAAAAATTTTCTACCCATAAGGTAATGTCGCCACATTTTCAAGGCGTGAATAACAGCTGCCAATTCTAGATCATAAGCAGAATATTTCTGCTCATGTTCTTTCAGTTTCCTAGACTCGTAGGCAATTACCTTCCCTTCTTGCATCAACACGCCTTCTACACCCTCTTTGCTCGCGTCAGTGCACACCACATATTCCTTGTTGGGATCAGCTATGCTCAGAATGGGTGCAGTGGTGAGAAGATGTTTAAGCTGCTCAAAACTTTTTTGACATTCTAGGGTCCATCTAAAAGCTCTTCCTTTTTTGTGTAAAGAAGTGATAGGGTACGCTACTCTAGAGAATCCTTCTACAAATCGTCTATAATATCCGGCTAATCCCATGAAGGATTAGATGTCTTCCACATCCCTTGGTACAAGCCAATCTATTATGGTCTTTATTTTTTCGGGATCCACCGCGATCCCTTATTTCGTGATTATATGCCCCAAATATTGTATTTCCTCCTTAAAGAAATCACACTTGCTGAACTTAGCATATAATTGGTGTTCTTGGAGGGTTTGCAACACCAGCCTAAGGTGCTCCTCGTGTTCTTCCATAGTGCGAGAATATATCAGTATGTCATCAATGAAGATCAACACAAATCTATCCAAATATTGATGAAATATGTTATTCATTAAACACATAAAGGTCGTAGGGGCATTAGTTAACCCAAAGGGTAGTACCACAAACTCGTAATGTCCATACCTTGTTCTAAAAGTAGTCTTAGCTATGTCTTCCTCCTTAATCCTAATTTGGTGATAACCTGATTGCAAATCGATCTTGGAAAATACTATTGCTCCCTTTACTTGATCAAAAAGTTCATCGATCCGGGGTAAAGGATACTTATTTTTTATGGTTAATTTATTCAACTGACGATAATCTATACACATGCAAAGAGTCCCATCCTTTTTCTTCACAAACAGTACCGGAGCTCCCCAGGGAGACACACTGGGGTGAATGTAGTTTTTGTCCAGCAGTTCCTGTAACTGCATTTTCAATTCTGTCAACTCGGGTGTACTCATTCTGTAAGGTGCTCGGCATACCAAGGTTGCCCCTGGTACCAATTCAATAGTAAATTCTATATTTCTTTTAGGGGGTAGTTCAGGAATCTCCTCCGGAAACACATCAGCAAATTCTTGTATCACAGGGATGTTGTTCAATGCGGCTGTTTTATCTTTCGAGTTAGCATAGCCTACTTGGATGGCTTAAATCTGACACCCCTTCCTAATGCATTTGGCTAATTGAGAGGCAGTTATTGCCCAAATCTGCATAGGTCGCTTAATCCCTTGTATTTCTTGCCTTACTCCAAGTTAAACCCTGTAATAGATAGTCTTTGTCTTACAGTTGACGAGGGACCAATTTTTTTCTAACCAATCCATACCAATTAGAACATCATATGAGCCAAGGGGAAGCACATTTAAATCCGCTAGCACTAGCTATCCTACAATATTTAAAGGGAAGTCATTGATATTTGCAAGCACTTGTCTCTTGGTCCCTGTAGCCAGTTGTACTAGCCAAAGGTTTTTGAATTTAACAGGTTGCAATTTACAACGCTCTACAACCTTAGGACTAATATAACTTAATGTGGCTCCAGTATCAATTAAAACAGTTACAGTAAGGTCTGAAATTTTACCTTCGAATTCCACCATGGTCGGCTGGTACTCTGCCTGACAATCTTCCAGGGTAGCATTAATCCTTGGCAGACTACATCCTACGTCACCGACTGTCGATGCTTCATGGATCTGGGAAATTTGTTTGGTTCCCTTCCATTGTGGGCAGTTTTTGACATAATGAGGTCCATCGCAGCCCCAACACTACATGGGAGGCCTTTCTCTCCCTTCGCTGTCTAATTTTCGAGGTGGTTCATTGATCCTTGACTCAGTAGTTGGTTTTGACCCGAGGGAGCTTTTCTATAAATTTCCACTGTTCTGCCCTTTGACAGGGCCCTTGCTACCTCCACTACGATTCCCTTTATTATTCCCAACCAATTTTTTGTTTCTCTTATCAGTCCATCTTTTACCTGGAGCCTTTCCCTTCTGTTTACTTTGCTGGTAACAAATTCTGGCTTTGCATATTACTTCGTCCATTATTTTTGGATTGTCAAACTCAATCCTTTTCCTCATATTCAAGGGTAAATTGCTGACAAACCTCTGTACTTTGGCATTTCCCTCCCTAATATAAGGTACATAACAAAGTAATGATGTAAAATGAGTAATAAATTCATCCATGGTCTATTGTCCCAAACGCAAGTCATGGAATTCCCTCGCCTTTTTGTCATAGAAACATTTTGTCAGGTACCTCTCCTTGAAATATTTTTGAAATTTGTCCTAGGTAATACTCTGCTCACTTACTCCTCTCACAATCTTAACTTCCTCCCATGACAGAGTGGCCTTCCCTTGTAATTGGAAAATGGCTAACCGTGCCTTGAGGTTGTGATCGTATTCATATAGCTGGAAATATTTGTTCATATTAATCAACCATGCCTCAGTTGCTTCCTCTTGTTCTCCATCAAAGTGTGGCGGTTTGATCTTACGAAATTCCCCTTGCAACTCTATCCATTGCCTTTTTTATGTCTGCTGCTCGGAAGCATTATCAGATCGTTCTTCCCGTTCTTCATCCCTTCCTTCTGAATCCTCTGCTTCTGTGTGGTGATTCTGTTCTTTCGACACCCTTTGCTTCTCAGCACTGGGATTCAGCGGTTGTTGATTCTATTTGTCTGATAGGTTCTTTAAAATCCTTTCCTACTCCATGGTCAACCTTGTGTTATCCTCCCATAATCGAGCCATTTCATTCTTCAGTTCCTGAACTGTCTCTAATATTGCAAGGTTCGGACTACGAGTCTCCTCTCCAAGTACTGTACCCATAATTCTGGGTTATTTCCAGGGCCTATTGCAGGTCCCTAGCCTGCTACAAACCTATGGGGATCATTGCCCGACCTTCGCATATTGGCTGTCTTCTGTTTTCCCCTGCTCTTAGCCTAAGAATAGAACCAAAAGAAGGGATAACACATTAACTGCTTCCTTTAAGTATAAGAAGAATTGCAATTGCAAAATATGTAATTGATTTTGACCTTCTCTGTTTTTTTTTTTTTTTCTAATCCCCTAGTGTTTACCCCAGAGGCCATAGTTTCGAAACTGGGCTCTGATACCACTCGTCATATGTCTAGAAACAATAAATTTTTTTTATAAATATATGTACCCATATATATATAGTTGCCAACACATAGATATGTTCTTTATATGGTTGACGGTCTTGTAATCTTTTTTATAAATACACACACACACACACACACACACACACACACACACACAGAGATATATATATATATATATATATATATATATATATATATATATATATATATATATATATATATATATATATATATATATATATATATAGTTTCCCAACACATAAATATGTTCTTTATATGGTTGACGGATCTGTATTTCATATCCTTTACGTACACTCACATAATGGCTCATATTTAAAGCCTGCAAAGAAACAAGTCCTGTAGCTGTACATACCACCCATTCGTTTGGACAAACTATGATGGTTTCCACGCAGTGTTTTCTATGACTCGACCCTGTTGGTAGATGGCACGAATTCCACCCGATGATTCATGTAATCCTACAGGTGTATAGAATTTAACGGTGCTGTAGTCTTGTTGTTTGATTCACGTTGATTTGGGGTGACTGGTTAACATTAATTGTGCATTAATCTATCTGTCCCACCCCGGGTATGAGGCGTGGGCAGTCTACAGTTGCCACCTCGGGATCCCTCAGGCATCGATGGCTACGAGACTAGGATGGTGATCCTACTGTTGCAATGTATACCTACTGACTTACTCTACCCTTGGCGCCGGATTGCAGTCCCATTCTTTCGTGGAAAGACCTAGAACTTGCTCCACCTCCTGCCTCGGTTGCGGCTTGGCAGTCTCTGTTTTAGGGTTTGGTTGCAAAGAAAATGTGTACGAGGCTTCGGAACCTAACCCTACTATCAGGTTTTATCATCCGTGTAATAGCATGACAGTTTCCTTTCCTGCACAGTGTAATTTCGTCGATTATGCAGTCATTTATTTAGCAGATAGATCTTTTCTTCTACAAGTTAGGTACTTACATCTTTTTAACCATAATGCTTGCTTGAATGCAGGTATCTTCATTCCTTCTATCCAGGTTTGCAGATGACATTGGATGGAGCAGTGAGCTGAAAAGCATCCTGGATTTCCACAAGTATGATGAATTTCCACTTACTATTGATTATATATGTTGGAGCTGGACCCTGGTCTACAGGCCGTTGCGCCTGAGTTGTTTCTATAGCTCGCATGAGCTCGCTATTGGGTGACCCTGTTTCGGGTCCCAGCATGGCCAACCCCATGAAGGGCTTTTATATTCCTAACTTAATGTTTATGAGACTTTCATCCCTCATGGTTGGTTTCTCTGAGCCGCTCTGGCTGTACATGTAGTTTTACTTGTAAATCTTATATCGGGTCTTGTCTGGTGTTAACTTTTGACTCTGGGCGACTTCTCCATTTTCATGGCCCCAACTTTATTAAGTAATATGTAATGTCCGTCCAGTTTATTTTTCTACTAATTCGGAACTGAATAAGGTAGTTTTCGTTGGAACCTGAATATGTAATACAACTCTTCTTGTTAATAGTTTCTCACTCAGATTTTGGTTATATTTAGTTGTTCAATGTTGTCTCAGCTCATTGAATTCGTGGCTCTATTCTTAGCAGTATATGATTATTCAATTTCCAATTTACGTTATCAACTTGAAAGAATCTATTTCGTTATTTAGCTGTGTCATTGTTCAGTTTTCAGTTTATTCCAAACCGGATGGATTTACTGTTGTTTAGCCACTTGAGGGTTTAGCTCTGCATGAGGGTTTTGGGATTTACTTCTGTGTTCAAGTTGTATAAAGTCCTACCCCTCCTAACAGCTATAGGTTACCTGCATCAGTGAGGCCAAGACTTGAGACCTCTGTTTCAAGATTTCAGCATCAACCCAGTTCAGGCATTTCCCGGTAAGGATGCATGTAAAAATATCCACGGAATTGGGACCTCACCGGTTCCTGATATTTGGGGTTTTCTCTTCTGATTGGTGGATTTTTTTTGTTACTAGAAGTCTGGATTGTTATACATGATTTTTATTTTTTCAAAAAAAACAACAAATGATTTAATCCCATCCTTGTTCATGGCAAATGGTTTTATAGCGATCAAGGAACCCTCTTACCTCTGTTAATTAGTGCACTGAATCTTGCACAAACCAATTTTTCTATTTATGACTTATCAGAGAAGCGTTAACAGTTTGTTTCCCACTACATCCTTTGCTATACCGTCCACCTATATTAAGGAATAGTCCAACTAGGGTTTTTGACTATGACTGTTCAATAATGTCAATAGAATTTTCCACCTTCATGGAGGGTTTCTAATATTACTACTACTCTTCTTCTTTTCGACAAATAATAAACAACATGGAGAATACATTCCATTTGTTGTCTTTTCCTTTAGTTAATGCAAAACACTGTGACACCAGCAAGTTCTTGGGTTTACTTACATTGGTTTTTAATTTTATACAGTACATTTACCCTATCTAATAATCTTGCAGGATTGCTTATGAGTGTTCACCCACTTATCTGCACTACTATAACTTACAAGTGCTCCAGAAGCTGGGCCTTCACTATTTCTCCTGCTTCCAATCTACCACCCAACCTTGAGATTCATCCTTCGGGACCAGAATCTCCCCCCTAGCTCCCTTGCCGGACCACTGCCCTCAGCAAGTTGCTAGCACCTTCGTGCTTGGCTATCTGGTCATCACTAGACTTAACTTTTTTTTGTCTCTCTCTTCCACCGCCTATCCCTACAGCGCAGTGGTCCCTAACTCTCTTTTCCTCTGGAAAAAACTTCCAGTTAGGAAATAGTTAGTGTTTTTGGGAAGACAACAACTGCCTTCCTCAGAGGTTGCTAGCTCATAAA
The DNA here is from genome assembly GCA_031772625.1 of Pinus tabuliformis. Lineage (NCBI taxonomy): Eukaryota > Viridiplantae > Streptophyta > Pinopsida > Pinales > Pinaceae > Pinus > Pinus tabuliformis. Next base: position 255,551,259 of record CM062805.1, read on the forward strand.
GGAACATTTTTTTTACACAGAAAATATTATTAAATCCAAACAGATAATAATAATTAATTTAGTTCATCATTTACCATAGTAAAGTCAAATATTTACATTTATCCTGGGGCATTACAACAGACTAGGTTCAAAATCATCTTTGAACTCAAGTTATAGCTAAACATGTTGAAACCCTACTTTCTTTTCCATGCTACAAATTACATGAGAAAATGTAGAACTAGGGGTTTTACCCATTGTTTCCTCACATACATCCTATTCATTTGAATGGTAGAAGTTATTAATGCCTCAATTATCACAGTTGTGAGATACAGGGAGTTCTCAAGAATTATGAAAAACCCTAGGACAAATTACTTCTCTATCACTAGCACGAGGGTTTTCAAAATCATTTTGATGAAGGAATGGATCCTAGGAATCCACAGACTTAGCCAAAATATGTTTAACAACTATCCATATTACCCTGTGGTGGAATAGGGAGTGATGATGATTTTTCTGGTCCCTTTGATAAAACTTACACATTTTCGAAAGGATTTATTGAGATAGAATGGAAGGTTCAACTTAAAACTCAGAATTACCATCAAAATACATATGTGATATAGAAACACAAGGCCATAGTGACCCTCATAGGTAAAGAAACACATAATGAAGTAAGATACATCCTTCAATTTATTTTTAAGAAAGTCGACATGCGTACCTTTTACACTATAGGTAGCTCCCTTTGAGACCATAAATTCTTGGTCGGGAATGTCATGCACTGTGCATTTTTTGGACCAATTTTCACCCTCCCTGGAAATTTGAGTTACCTTTGCAATGAAGCTTTCATTAACCAACATTTTTATGTCACCAACTTTGGATTTACGACAATTGTAAGTGGAGGAAAAACAATTAATTACAACCTCATTATGTCCTTGGAAAGCGTGAATAAAATTCCACCATCCCACTTTCTATTACAGAGTGAGGTACTTATCATAAGACTAAATAAGTTTTCCTCCGAGAATCTATGTCCTTATCATAGGGGTCATTATAGGATAGTCGAGATGACTTAGAGGTGGTTTCATGCATAAGGACAATCATACAAGCCAGGTATGGTTTCAGGGAATAAACCCTGATCTCAATCAAAGAAATGCACATATGAAAACTCTATAATCAGATGCAAAGCGCGTGCAAATGGAACCATAAGCTCAAGATAACCCTTTGGCAGAAAGGAATAATAGTACTGGACTGAAATGATAACAATTCATATCAATAATAAATGACAAAGCTTGAGATCTTTTGATCACATGAAAAATGTCCAGGTGTTAAAACATATGCATGCCAATTCATACGAGCTATTACATATCATCATATAAACCTATCACTATTTCGACACCATATGCTACCACATGGATATAGAAGACCTATTTTTGTCCCAAGTGTTATCTGTAAGGATTATAAGCTATCCATTATAGAAGTGTATAAATATTTACCCATTACAAATTTAATTATGAAAAGAATGACTTTACATAGTGTTAGGTTATAGGACCTTTGACTATAATAACAACCACCAAAACATAAATATCGAGGTTAATAACACTATGTGATTTTAAATAGTTTAATGTTGAACCCTTATGATATAATATGGAGTATGAAATGCATTGTAACATATTGTAATAAATTCCAAAAGAGAAGCCTAAACCATTCATATTCCAAAACCATATAACATATAGAAACACCATGTCATAGGTATAAGTTCAATCCATAACTAGGGCAAAGGAATTGTGTAAGACTAATATTCAAAACACTAGGTTGATATATGGACTATACCAAATAGGTCTACAATGCTATCAAGTTTTCTCATAAAAAAAAAGGAATGTGATGTTTATAACTCCATGGCGATGACGTTGCATAATTTTATTTAGGCGGAAAAAGACATACATGAATCCATAGATGTTAAGACTTAGAATATTCTTCAAGTTCCTTTGAGATATCCATCGGAATCATAGAGGAAATGAAAAGTGGATTATGTCAAAGTATAGAACAAAATAACATAATCTTCGCACATAAATAAAACTCTCATCTTGTAAAAATGAGTCATCATTCCAAATCACTAAGACAAAGTTCACACACACACACACACACTGTATCGAATGTGTCCTTTCGACTGTAATAGGGAAAACAAGATGAAGTTTATGCCTATTTATCCCTAGGTTAAGATATATGTCCCCCTCCAATTATTTCATGTTATTCTTATAAATATTTTTCTGGAATCTTCAAGACCCATTAAGGATTTTTTTCTACTATTTGTAGGTTAGTACCAGAGGATAACTAAGGTTCTACTCAGAAGCTTATTTCAAGGTTATTGAAACACAAGACCTTGTGTTTCAACTTCAACCCCTATAGGTACTCACGTTTTATTATCCATTACAAATTATTTGAGGCTGCCATTCGCTTTTAGTTTGGTCCACCGACTGCTTAAACCCTATTGGCAATTTGAGTATACAAGAGAGGCCATAACTAGCCAAAGGTTTCAAATATATATATATATATATATATATATATATATATATATATATATATATATATATATATATATATATATATATATATTTGAAACCCATATATGCCTTAAGAGCTTTTCATTAGAATTTGTGGCTATAAGTCACAAATCCCATGAATAAAACTCTATGATATCTATTTTTTAATCAAGGGTTTGACCTAGTGTTAGCTTTAAATTTAGTTACTTTATGCTTGGGTTACAACTGAAACTCATATGGAAAAACATGTAATTTTTCTATTATTTTTTTTTCCAAGAAAAGTAATTGTATTTTTATTCTCGTGTATATTATTGTGCATACTAATGTAAACACAATCATGACTTCTACAACCTATCAAATTATTTCTTTTTTATATCCTTACATTCTTGGTAAAAATACACTATGACCTAGTTAATTCTTATGAACATGTAAATACATGTGCATATGCTATAGGGTTATTTTTAATTTTAAAGCATTAGTTAGCCCAGAAGCCTAGTGGACTCTTGTCATGCGGGTCCACTTAAGGTCTTTTCTTACCCCATTATGTATTGTCATAGACTATGTATCTCTTTTCTAATCAATGAGGTCCTCATCACCTCCCTTGGTTTGAGATGTACTAACTGGGGCAATTATTGTTAATTGGTTTCTTTATTATTTCATAGCATTTACACTCTCCTCTATTCTGTAAAAGGACTTAGTTTTATGTTCAAATATGGATATTAATGTTTACTACAGATACTTATATTCTTCTTATTTTCTTTACTAAATGGTAACTACTACTTGTTCCCTCTTTCCTGTTCTTTCTTTCACATTCACTTATATAGTGAATATCAAAGTTAATTTTTATTTAAGATTTTTCTTTCCCAACTTCTCAAATAGAGAGAATTTTTACTATGTACCTATTTCCAGCCATTTTCATGCAATAGAAAACAATAACAAATACACATACACATTCATACATGTTCATTCACAAATTGTTAATAGGGTTATCCAATATTTTTCCATAAAATGTCCTAAATCACTTAAAATAATAACATATTCTATTCCTTTATTTCATAACCCTGAACAACCATAAATAACTTAATTAATAAAAACATATTTAGAGATTCATATACTTATATAGAAGTTTTCTGGAAACATATTAAAGGCTTCCACATCCACCCAACCGTGAACTATGTTCCTTATTAGTTCCCTCCTAGCTCTATGTCTCCCTACGAGGAACACAAGTTAGGATATCTTGTCTTATTTCACGTCCTTAACCCTTTAACAGTGTCCTACTAGTTTCAAGTTTCATCTCCAATCTTTATCTCCCCCTAGACTTTCTTTTAAAACTAACTATGTTTATCTCCCACAATCCTCTTTACATAACTTCCACCCATGACATTTACCTCCAGTCATAAAATGTTTGGTATTCTGCTTTAGCCAATAGTTGATTTGAATGGAAAAAAGGAGGGTTTTCTTCTTTTATTTCTACATACTCTAATCTCACACGATAGCCTTCAATATATTTTTAAGAACAATAATAAGACACAAAATAATTTTCGTTTTATTAATTAAAATAAATATTTACATTGTCACATCACATTACTTGTCCCACTTTGACTTTTAAACCACATGTCCAATGTACAAACGATAAAAGACACAAATTTTTTAGAGGTATCACAACCACATTGTTGAAATTAATATTAGTAAAAATAAACTCAATAGGATATTATTAAAGCCAAATAGTTTTTATAAGTTTAAACTACAAATGATGAAGAAATTGCATTTTAATGTAACCTTGTTAACCATAAATATATGTTCAACATCTTGTTCATATATACTCCTTTTTATAGAAAGGAACAAAGAACATAACGGTACAAAAAAAATATAAAACTAATTTGGAACATGCAAAAATCAAAACTATCTAACTCGAAACCCTACAATTTCAAAAAAAACATTGTTTGTCAAAGAAACAAAAATTGAGGACATTGAATCCACTGTAAAAAAGGCCGCATGGCTAACATTCCCTGCGGCTCATTTTAACTATTAAACTTTGAAAGTATGAACTAATTGTTGAATTTGAATAATGGCTACATTCTAGAAAAAAAATTAAAGATTTTCAGTTAAAAAAGAAAAGGTCTCCATTTCCATAATGTAAATTTATCCAACACTTGTAACTATATTTGAGATTCTTCACATCAACATGTTTTGAAATCAAAGTGCACAATCATGAATATGCATCAAATATTAATCATCACTCAAAAATTGAAAATTCATGTAAGTAGACGACATTGCATATCAAATATTGATTGTTACACAAACAAAAAATGTAAATACATAAACACAACAACATAAAATAAACACCAAGTATTGCCAAATGAAACACACATTTCAAAGCATACATTAACATGTCATATGGGTATTCTAATTGCGAGGTCATTCTTGGGAGAATGATGAAGATCAGATCTAGCAAACATGGTTTAGTAGTTAGTGGGTGCATCCGATCAAGTTTAATGGACTAGTTCTACAGAAAATATTAATTACCATAAATGAATACCATGACACTCGTCAATAAGATTTGTTGTAATACCATGGGCCAATATTGTGCCACATACCAAAAAAAAACTATAACTCATTTTATAGTGAAAATATCTTATAAACTATGTCAATAGGTTTTGTTCACCTGCTTTAGACTTGCATGACACCTCTCGTGCTCTCTAATTTGTGATATGTTGATGATCCAGACCCTAACAAATGATGTTTCTCATTCATTTAGACAAAATAGCTCTGAATATCAATCACATTTATAAATTCAAAAGATTTGATATACATGATTAATTTAGTTGCATTGGAACCTAATGCAATTTCCTTTCAAAAATTCATTGATTTATTATAAGAAAATATTAATCATAAAATAACAAGAGTCACATGGTGGCATGTCAGTGCTTATTTGTATACATGATTCGTGTGCATGTAGTTGTTAGTTCATTTAGTTATGACGTTATGTGTGAAGGATTAGATGAAATTATAGCTCAAGTTCATATATACAAGGAAAGTTTAGACCTAAGTAATTTCTAAAAACAAAAACAAAAATAAAGCCAAGTATTTTGAAACTAAAACCAAACTATTCCATTTTAGTTTCTAATTTCAAAGTATTGAATCTTAATTTATAAGTGTAATTTTATAAATTGTTGTTAATTGAAGAAAAACATGATATTTTGATAATATCAATTTTTTTTTTAACTCATTCTATTTTTGTTGGTATTTATTTACATGGAATGTTAAAACAATCTTTTTTTCAAGAATTACTTTTAGCTATCTTTTTGCAAAATGACATTTTCTTCACTTTGCATAAGATTAGTGAACAAGAATAGACAATAGAAAGGGTATTTACTAGTTATTAGTTCTTAGAAGTTTTATTGTCTATTTCATAGTGTCACGAAAGGTTCTAGTATGAGTTTCCTTGTAAAAATAATGTACATATGTTGTAATATTTGAAATAGAAAAACAAAAAGGTGAATAAGTGAGAGGACATGGATTGTAGAGCTAGGAATTGAGAATTCCTAGTAGGGGTGATACAATTTATTGTCCAAAGAAGAAGCATGAACTTGATGATATGCATTAAAGTATTAGTGCTCCATGAAGTAAAGGAGATGGTTGGTGAAATTAAATGGCCTTGGGGAAATATGCAGACCCATGCTTGTTTAGAATAATACAAGGATCAAAATGGAACAAAATTTATTGATTGATTCAAGAGCAAGGATGCAGTAGTAAGGGACGAACAAGAAAGTTTCTCCAAAAGAAAAACAAGCATTTGGAAGAGCTAACATGGATAGAGGGTCAGATTCAGTTTTGCTGTAGAAAAAATATAAATATTGTATGATTACAATTTTCAATTAATGGGTTATGCTACATTGTCATTGTGATAGATATGGATAAATAACAACTTAAATATGTGTTGTTTTGAATATATCTATGATGCAACTATGAACCAGTATTTTCCTAATTTGTATATTGATTGTGGTTATGATTATGCATGGGCATATGTGTCCTATTCTTTCAAGAAAAAGTAAATAAGTTAATATAGTAAACAATAGTAATTACAGAGCGTTTGAAGTTCAGACTAAAGAAGAATCTCATAACAATTTTTCCTAAATCAATAAATGAAGATAAGGACCTAAATGATCTATTCAAATTGAAAAAAGAGATCAATTAAAACAATTGGGCTCTGAGGCTCTTTGTATTAATGTACAAATATATACCTGAGACACATTGTTTGACAAAGATGATCAATGTGTAGATTAATATATATGTTTATAAATCACTATCGCGAAAGATCAAACAAATGTACTTGGGCCGATTATGTCTTGTTGTAGTGTTTCTACTGGCTTTAGCCTTTATTGTGCACGAGCCTCCATTCCCTCCATAGAGAGCTTGGCAATGAGGATCACAAGCCCTTGCCAATAGCCAAATGCCCCGGTTACCCATTAGCAATGTCGAGGAACTACTAATAGAGTTTGTGAGCATTCTAGAATAGTTGGTGCATGACAGCTGAGGTGGAAGCCCGATGTAAGGTGGCTCCAAGTTTATGTCAGAACTGTAGGAGCGCCTGTGCCACAATGCAAGGAATTCACTACCCGAAGGAAAAGAAGTGTCGCAAGATAGTAATTCCTTTGTGTAGCTATCACCCAAGCTCAGAATGGGTTACACCACAAAACGTATTAGTATGACTTTGACATAGTGGCGAGGTGATCATTTAGATCTACAGGAGGAATGAATTCTTGAGAGAAACACACAATTAAGAGGATTAATTGGAGGTAGTTCAAGGAACAAGATACCTAGTGAGGACAGTGCAAAAATGTCAAATAAAGACTATGCTTGGTGCAAAGCCAAAGGGCCATGACACAACCATTTTTGAAAAACAAGAAAGGATGTTCAATGTTCAGCAAAGGGGAAAAATGTTGAATTTATAGAAAGAATCGAATAAGGCTTATCCTGTTCTAGTTAGGACCGTGGGTGGGAAAAATTGTGATTTGGCCAACACGATTCTCCTATTGTACGATTGCACATTACACATGGATTATCTATAGGGTTCAAGAAACAAGGTGGGTAACAGAGAGTTGGTAGGAAAATTTAATAGTTGCATAACAACATAAGAAAAATAGTGCTGAAATCTATTTAGTTCAAGGTTAGGATGTTGAGCTGTATTTGTTTGTAGTCACTTTGAGTTGGCAGTCATGGTCGGGTGGTTGGGTAGTCGGGAGGTTAATTTTTTTTCAAAATCTTTCTATGTCAGACAGTTGGGATGTTAGACAGTCAGTTTTTTTTTGTGACAATTATTCTATCATGAGCCCAACTATACCATGGTCTGACAATTTCATTAGGTCAAGTAGTTTAATAGTCAGAAAATGTTGAGGTCGGGAACTCCTGTATTTTGATACTTGGGCAATGATGAGGTCCATAGGTCGGGTAGTTTGACAATCGAGCAATGCTAAAGATGGGAGATCGAGGGATTATTTATAAAAATTATAGTCACTTGTTCTTCTAAGTCGGGTGGTTGGAAGGCTGGGTCGCTTGATAGTCAGATGGTATCATTGGGTCGATAGTTTCATAGTCAGGCATTGCTCAAGCCAGGAGGTATAGTAGTTTGACAGTGGATAATGTTGAAGTCAGAGGTCAGGCCAATTATTTATAAAATATTCATAGTCACTCCATGTTATTGGGTAAAAGCATGTTAATGTGTCTCATTATATGGCAAAAGCAAAAAAGTACTCAAATGAAAAAAGATAAAAAAAAATAATATAAAAATATCAATTAAATGAGTTGAGTTTCATACTTGTTAATAATAAAAAATAAATGCTAAATTTGTAACAAAGCTAACTCACAATAAATTTTGGTAAAAGCTATAGTGAACCTATTTATTGGGTTTAGAAAATATAAATAATGTTATAAAAAGTAAATACTAAATTTGCAAATAAGTCAACTGATAGTAAATATTGGTAAAAGCTATGGTTAATCACTCACAAAATATAAATAAATTTATGTAAAGTTAAATGAAATGCTAAAACTCTTTAAAATATATATATATAAATAGAAGTAGAATTTCTAAACAAATAATTTTCTATATTATATTTTGAATAATATAAAATACGTTATTATAATCATAATTAAAAATTTTATTATAAAAAATATAAAATATATTTTAAAAATTTTCAAAAAATAATTTTAACATTTTGTTATATGTTATTTTCAAATTTCTATTAAAAAAAATTGATTTTATAAACTTGAAAGGGTAGTTTCTTGGGTCGCGGTTTTATATATACGAAAATATGATCATTTTTACTAGTATTTTAATAATAACTAAAAAATATGCTTATTTTTTATTTTTAAATTTGTTTAGCAATCTTTAGAATGTTTACAACACATCTCTTAAATAAATTGGAATTAAAAAACATAAATCAATAGAGAAATGGGGGGTCGCGGTTTTGTCACTACTTAAAAATTTATGTAAAATATTAATGATACCTTTTAAAGAAAATGAATAAATTAGATAAAAATTATATATTAAATTTTAGAAAAAATATGACATGAAATTGAATTTAAATTGACATGTTTTGTCTTCTTTTACCACCACCTAGTTTTGACGATTTTGTAATTTTAAGAGTAAACATTCCAACTCCATTTATTTTTATAAAACTTCTTTGCCACAAAAAGGGAAAAAGGGAAAAAGTGGTCAGAAGGTCAGGTAGTCTAAAGGTCTATTTATTTTTTTACAAAATGTTTCTGGATCTGACTTTCGACTTAACTTAAAAAAATTGATTAAGGCTTTTGTTTTATGAATTTTATGATGAATAAAATAAAAAATTGCAGAACAAACAAATGAAGGAGACTAGACTTTCAGTAACTAGCTCTGAAAGCACTAAAAGTATAAGATTATTATTGGGATTGTCATGGGTTTTTTTTTTGTGAGCCAAACATACAGCTGGGAGGGTGGACAGTCGGGAGTTTTCATTTTATTTGATGATTTGTTTATTCTATTGTTACCTGGAGTAGACCATAATCGGATGAACTCATTAGGACGAGTAGTTTCACAATCTAACAATGTGGAGGTTAGTTGGTCAACCCAGTTATTTATAAAGGAAATCATGGCTAGTTTGAGTTCCTAGTCATGTGGTCGAAAGGTCATGTAGTTAGGAGCTTGTATTTTTTTTACAATTTTTTTTTGATTCCGACATGTGACTTAAGTCTTTAGAAAAAAATAATTATTCAAGGCTTTTGTTTTTATTGAATTTGTGACACACAAAGGGAAAAAAAACTTGATTTAAACATGAGAAAAATAATGAAAATTATTTCGTGAATATTTAGATTATAAGTTTCATACCAAATAGTTATGAAACAAAAAAATATAGAAGATTGGATTTTCCTTTGTCCAACAGGCTGTGAAAAGAGTTTACTATGTGCACACTCACAATTATTTTCTTGACTCTCAACTTAGTTATTGATATCATATGTCTATATCCTATACGACACTCCAAATTTTTCGTAGAATTTCAGTAACTCATTCTCAAAGCCTATATTTCCAATCGGTTTGTGTTTACATTTATATCTAGTTACAATTGTATTAAGAGAAAAACTCTTGAGACAGTTGAATACAAGAACATAGTGTAGCAAGGAAACACATATGCTCAATATCTTTTAAATTCCTATCATGCAACAACATATTTCAACTCTTATATGAAAAAATGGATTGCTCCATTACAACTGCATTTAAACAAATTTGGAAAAAAATCGTATGTCTTGTTGAGACAACAAAATTGAAGCTATTCACAAACTTGGAAACACATTTCTAAGTATACAACAAATGTCAAGTGGACAAGAAATGCACACTGTTTTGTGTTTGTCTTTGTATTGAGCTTCTAGAAGAACAATGTTCATGAACACTGGTTGAGCTGGAGAAATAACATATGTTCTGAAATGACCTATTTTGTTAGAACAACAATATGATAAATCTGAGTTCTCTTGTTTTAGTTGTATTCGGAGCTAAATAATTGATACAAATGAATACAAGAACATAGTAATTAGCAGAGAAGTTTATGACAATATGTGCAAGTATTTGGCGAACTATTTGTGTATAACAACTCTTCTGCTGGGACTCTTGGCACACTCATTGTGCAACCGAGGTTCAACATGGAATCCACTATCACATTGTGCTTCATCTTATAGGCATACTAGTTTTCATGGACATAATGACACACATACATAACAAGAAACAATAGTGCAATGAAAACTAGTGGAATGTATCTTGTTGAGGAAACCTGTACAACAATGCTCAAAAGAATAGTAAGTTTAATGTGCCATATGTAGTGATAAACATTTTAATAAGAAATAGATGATTATGCTATATTATAAGCATTATGAATGTGAACAGGGATCAAGGCACAATTATGACTGCAACAATTGATATGCTTTCATCCAATTTACATAAGGAATTGTTAACAGGTGGCAAAAATTCTCTTGGAAAAAGTCATTGTGTGCTCGAAAAAAGTTCCAAATATTTTTTTATTTTATTTTTATTTTTTTATTTATTCATTTGGTATGGATGCATATCACTTGTAACAAAGTTCCTACTCTCTATCTAAAGCTAAAATTGAACTAATATCTATAGTTCAATCCAACCATTAATAGCGATGAATATAATATTTTGCAAGATAATCAAAATTTTGTATGTGGAAAATTTAGGCCATTTATGTTACATAGCACAATAGATATTTTAGATTTAATTACTAAAGCAACTAACCCATGCAAACGTGCATACCAATTCTCACCTGAACACTTTGACATATTATCAATTGAGCAAACATTACTTGAACAAGGTTTGTAAATCTATGGAAAAAATATCAATGACTGTGATGGCTGCATGTTTGAGTCTATTTGTACACTTGCACCATATTTCGATATGTATAATATGAAAATAAAAAAATTGTACAAGTTTTTTATAATTGTTTCATTTGCAATGATAATACTACTACCAATTACTTAAAACAACACCTAGATACTAGAAACATTGAACAAGAGCAATATATGAATGATTCACAAGCTTATACTATAAACTCATTACTTCCATATGCATATCAACATATAGAGGAAAAAGGTTTTGCAATACAATGAATTTGTGAACTATTTGATGTTAAGATATATATCTACAATACAAAAACAAAAGATGTTTTCTTGAAATTCTATTCATTAAACACTTGATCCAAAGTCTTGTACACTATGCAGGTACCAATATCAACTACAAATGCTCATTTAACCAATGATTTAATAAATCTAAATACCAACAATTAAAGGGTTTAAATGAGCATAACACCACACATAATATCATGAAATTTAAATTCCTAATTGGAATTGAATTCACAAGATTGAATAGATAAGTTTTTCCTAAGCATTTAAATAAAAACTCCAAAATATTTTTGGATTTTGATACTATCGAGCCAATATTTTTAGTATTTTCTAGAATATCTATATATGCATAATTTAAATTAAATTAATAAAAAATTCTATGTCATAGAGGAGAGAAAGTTTTCCTACATTTGAGTATTGTATTGCAATGATCAACTAGGAATAAGTAAATCTACAATTTTTTAATTTCTCATTGTAGAAAGATATAAATTGAAATATTTTCATAAGAAACCTTAAACAGAATTATCAAATATTTATTCAAAATCAAATAACACAAGTCATAGAGTAAAATTAGATGCATTTATTATGTAATTGAAATCATGCACTAATATAAATGCCAAAATTCATTACACATGAGCACTGAAAATGGTATTGAAAAAAACCAACATTTGAAAATTGATTAAAAACATATAAGTTTACAACCTTCACTAATCGCAGACCCTTTGCACCAATGCATAAAGGTCTATAAATAATAAAATATAATAAAATAAAATAGGTCTTGGAACATGAAAATGGACAATTTTTTTGAAAGTAAACACTGAATTCTAAAATGATGTATGTTCAATTGAAATATGGCAGGCAAGCATACCTCTTCTCTTCATCTTTAGAGTCTTCGTAATTGATACTATGTAGCAAGTCAAGTGAATGTACTTCAATATGGGCTACCCATTTTGAATAAAACTCGTATAGTGCAGATAAATAAATGGGAGGAAACTAATTGATGTTGATTTGGAAATTGGAAATTAATCCTTCTGCCTCTTTCTTCTTCTTCTCATATTTGACCTCAAACTTGGCAATAAGCTTGATTTGCTCATAAGGAAGTTGCATAATTTTTTGAAAACTTTGATGTGTCCAAACCGTTATGTTTTTTATTTCTACATGGTCCTTGGAAACAAGACCTTCTACGGGTTGTTTTAATTTACCTGGAACTACTTCCTTTAATGATTTGCTACCTGATAGGTCAAATTATTCTATAAAGTTTGTTCATTTTTCCCAAATTGATAAACATTGATCATATGTAGTTTGTATGCACGCTCTGATATTTTTTTCTCTTTATCCATTTGCAACTTAGTGAAGCAAGCATCAATATTTTGTCTCTCTTATAAACTCTTGGAATTTTAGTAGATTGAAATTTGTTTTCCCAGTCAAGTACATACAAGAAATTACTTTTAATTGATTTGTTTTCCTCTCCCAATGAATCAATTATTTCACTTAAATGTTTAATTTCTTAATAAACCATTGAGATTTTATCCATCTTTTATAGAAGTTTGATGGATTCTTCCTTAAAATCATGCAAATTTTTAAAGATTGATCTTTGAAAATGTTTAGACTCTGTGTTTCATGTTGATTCTCATTCACTTGATATTTGAGAGATTCAATTTCTTGTTACAAAGCTATGACAATATTGACATAATTATTTTTTGCTTCTTTCTTCTAGGTATGGGTTTGATCTTCATCTAATTTTCTTAATTCTTGAAGCTCTTTTCCATGTTTTACATTCACTTGTTCCAATTATTTTTGAAAACCTTTCTACATGCATTTTCTTTTTGCAGTAAATCCCTGAATTAAATTAGCAAAATTCCACTGCTAGTCCTCTTCACTGAACATTTCATTTTTCTTCAATGTTTCCACCAAAACATTATTTTTTTTGTAAATTGTCATCATATGAAGTTCCAAGTGCATTAAAATGATGTTGATTGTAATTGAAGAAAACTCCTAAAGCTTGGGAAGGTTCTTGACCTTTTTCTTTTACATCTCCCTGAGCCTACTAGCTGAATTCAGATAGAGTTTCCAGAATATCATGTTTTCTTTTCTTCATTCGTCGGACAACTAATTTTGTTTGAGTATTAAAATAACAATTTATCAAAAATGGAATAGTATCTGCAATTGGATCTAATAAAAAACTGATTTAAATAAGAACGATTCCCGAGGAATCTTAGTATAAATTGGTGTTGTTGATGCCTAAGGAGATATAATAGATATAGTATCCAATCTATTATATGATTCCATTTTTTGCTCATTTTCCTTGGCATTGGTTTTAGTAGATACCTGTTTTTCTTTCTCCTTAGGTACTTCCATTTTTTTTACTTCTGCATTTTCTGATTTTTATTGCTTTGTTTTCTTAGGAGAATTAATGATAATAATATCATGTTCAGTTGTCTCTTCTCTTTTTGGAGTCTTTTATATTCCTATAGCTTCCTGTTCCTCTTTCATATTTTGTATTGATGTGGATTCAAATTCTTTTCCTATTGCAACAAAACCTTTTAATTTTTCAACTTCTACTACATTTCCCTTCAGAGAAACAATAAAAGGCTTTGAAGTAAGTTCATTGAAATTAAATTGCAAAAATTCAGTAGACCTTAACTCTTTGAATGAAATTTTTAGGTGTAGAGCCTTTTGATTTAGAAAAAATTCGTACAATTCCTCTCTAAATTCTTGCAATTGTCCTCTTGATTCACTATGTAGGAGCTTTCCTCTTTGGGAAACTTTCTGAAAATCATCAATGCATATAAAAAACACATCGAAAGGTGGTTCCTGATTAATAATTTTTTTAATATAACTGACTGTTATATAATTATTTCCAATGAAACCTTGAGGATCATAGTCATAATGGGGCAAAGTAAATAACCAATTTTTCTCAAGCTCTTCAACTTATTTGATTTTGTGCCCTTTGTCTTGGATATTAATGTCACCAAACTTTATTAGGAAATTAGGCTAGAGTTTCTTTTACAACTTACTCAACTTTTTGGCTTTTCCATACAAAACAACTTGATTAGCCACTTCTCTCAAATCAAGTATTTTCAAAATATATCAGGGCAGAATATGGGGACGAACTTTGATGCTAGAAAATTTGATGTAGGAGAATAATTATTGAACAAAACAGTGACCTATTTATTCTAGGTCTTCTTTTAGATTATCACTTATTAGGGGAGGTATTGCTCCAAATATTAATTGATGCAAAGGTATCAAAACATAGTGGCAAATATCATAAAAATGGTATTTAAAATTAGACTCCCATAGAATAGGAGCATAATTTTGACACAGTAGTTACTGGTTAGATGGGTAATTCTATTTCATGAGGGGAATGGGACCGAGGAAATAACAACATCTAACAAATAGGCAAACATACAAAATATATAACTGAACCTGGGGGGACGAAACTAACAATTTCATTGAATATTTGATATTCTGTGACAACATGTTAGCCCAGTTTAGGCATTTACCCTCATCCAAAATGCTATGGATTATTGGGATCCATTTAATTTTATAATTCTCAGGATCTTGTTCCTGATATAATTTTCTTAGAATTTTAATAATAAATCTAACAGGATTCTTAAAAATAGCTATTGGATAGTCCTTTTTTCCTTTGAGCTTGAAACCTTCTGCTTCTTCTCTCAACCATTCTTCAATTACTATATCATAATTCTCTTGACATTTCTTCAAGACAGTACTTCGAAACTTATGAAGGAACTCAAAATTAAGTGGGATTTGTAGGGGACTGAACTTATATATGGACAACAACACGTCATATTTCCGGGAGGCTATCACAATTTCTTGATGGTAATATATTGTTCGGGTTTTAATATCAACACGAGAGAGAATCCGTGAAATTGTGTCATAATAGGGAAAAACTATGGCCCTAGTTGTTATTTTATGTAACTTTATTGCTCTGATTGCTTCAAACTGTTTGTTCTTTGTTTCAGTAGATCTTGGTCTTTTTAACCATTCTCTTTGCTCAAAGAATTCAAATATCTCATGCTAGCTCATCGTACCTACTTTTTGCATCTTGTAGGTTGAAACCAACATGACTAATGTGCTGAAGTTCACTTGTTGTGTTGTTCCAACATACATGCTCTTAATATTTTCTTTAATCTTCTCTATTTGTTCCTTTGCTGCTACAAATTTTCCCTTTTTTCCCGTTATATAACCTATAAACAGTAATAGAGGATATATGAATTTTGCTTATTTAAAATACGAAATTGAATTCAAGAATTTGTAAAAGAAATAACGTTATGATTACATAGATTTTTTTGAAATTGGTATTATGTTTCCTTAATTCAGTGATTCTTGCAATAGGACTTAAGAAATGTGAATGCAACCAGAACACCCTAAAATATTAAATTGTTAGTTGGATATTTTGTGTTTTTTGGCATTTTAAGAGCCGTAAACATTAATAAAGCATATATGAGTTTTGATTATTCAAAATTTGGAATTGAATCCAACAATTTGTAAAAAGAAATAGCATTATAATTACACATAATTTTTTGAAGTTGGAATTGTGTTGCCTCAATTCATTACTTCTTTGATGTAGAGTTAAGAGAACAACGTACAGGCAAAAGACCTTCAAATATTAAATTTTCCTCTAGAGAGTTTCATTTTTTTGGCATTTTATGACCTTTAAATGTTAATACAACATACTTTTGCTAATTTAAAAGTTGAAATTGCACACACAAATCTCTAAAAAAAATGAGGCTATTCTTACAGAGAGTTTTTTGAAACTAGTACTCGGTTTACTTAATTCAAAAAAAATTCAATCAATATTTTAGAAAAGAGCATGCAAGAACAATAGCCTAAAATCTTAAAATCCTATTTAGAAAAACACAAAAATCAGAAACAAACATGTACATTAATTCCATGTAAACAAGCCAACTGTTTTTGTTTTGGGAATCAAGAAAGCATTAAAAAAATTACTATTGATTTAACAAATAATCAATTGAATGTGAATCGGGAAATTTTGAAAATATTTATTAAAAAGTGCACTGCATACAAATCAACAAAAATAGTATTTTATTCACATGATTAGATGGATTGGAAGTCGAGCGGTCGGTCAGTCAGACATTTTATTATTTTATGATTAATTTGTTATATCTCGATTCGAACTATACTATATTCAACTTTTCTCTTTATTACATCAATCATACAATCGAGAGGTTGGATAGTCGGACATTATTTTTGTTTTGTGATTCACCTATTGTATCTCGACCTTGACTATAACATATTCACGTTGTTTCATTAGGTTGTATAGCTTGAAGGTCAGGTAGTGTTGGGGTCTGCAGGTCGCTTAGATCATTTAAAATAAAATTCCTAGTAATTGCAACTTTCTAGTCACATGGTCAGAAGGTCGGGTAGTCTAGAGGTTAATTTTTTTACAAAATGTTTCTAAGTCAATTATATGACTTAAGTTTTCAAGAGAAAAATGAACAATTTTTTTTTTTTTTTAGTTTGTGATGCACGAAAGAGAAAAGGCTTCTTGTAAACCTGATAACATGAATGCAAATTATTGCTTGAATTTTTAAATTATATGTTGCATATCAAAAAATTACAGAACATGTACCATGGAACAAGTGAGTATCACTTTCTGATTTCGAATCACAAAGAACATTAGCAGTAACACACATGATTTTTATTCCTCTTATGTTCAATTAATTTATGCTCATGTCTTAACTACAATTAAGAATGAAAAATGACATGTGCAATTCTACCTTTAGCTCTTGTGTGTTATTTACTTAATATTAGTAAATGTCTAAATAAATTGTTGGATTCTAGGTATTTGAAAGTAGTGATCAAGGCTAGATTCGGTAATTTCTAAATGATTGTTTACATGTGTCATAGTTAAAGTTACTAATATATACTGTGTTTGATAACCATGAAGAAAATTGTTTAGGTAACTGAAAGAATTTTATATACTTGCTATACATAGGAGTATTTCTCCAACTAAAATACAAGATTATTTAATTTTTTTTTCAAAATCAATCAAAGATATTTTTGCAAAAAATGCTTTGAAGACACTTGTATCATGTGTAGTGATATTACAGTGAAAGCAATGAATAAGAACCATATCAAAATATCAGGGACTAATGAGTAACAAACTTTTTGGATTCTGAATGTCTAAACAAAGGAGAGTATATCTAAGATCACCAAATATATCACAACTATCCTATTTTTCACTTGTTTCCTCTTCGGTGGCACATATTTCCAATTATCTTTCACAATGCATAGTTGCAAAATCAATAAGAATAAATCCATGAAGATTGACTAGGTACATGAAAGGAAATAACACTAATAACATTTGTCTTTATTTCAATCAGAATCCTGGAAAAGGAGTAGGAAAATGGAATATTTCTCAGTGATTGGAAAATATACGTTGTGTCCTTCGTTAACAAAAATTTATTAATTATCACTTTGATTAGGGTTGAATAGAGATATTTTGTATGTCCAAGGATCCTTGGATTGACTTAACGTTTTGAGAAAACACGAAAAGACAAATGAGATACAAAATCTCTTAATTAACTGCATAATAAATTTTCAATTATATATAACTTCATCACAACATTATATAGATTAGAAAACAAGAAAAAAATAGCTAATTACAAAATGAACACTACATGAAAAATAGTTATGTAAATAGGAAAATAAGGACAGTTTGATCTATGAAAGAATAAAATGAAAACACAACTATCTCAATTCTCTTGTCCTTCCTTCTTTTAACATAAAGCATTAAATTATGCATATATAGAAATGAACACATTGATACACATGAAACTATTTTGTTTCCTTCTTTTTATTTTCTTTTTTTCCATAATAGAACACAATTCCATAATTTACATCAAATGAGAATCCAAGCCAATATTTTAATAGTGGATATCAAAACATTGACATATATATATATATATATATATATATATATATATATATATATATATATATATATATATATATATATATATATATATATATATATATATATATATAACATGGCATACTAACTAGTATGGGGTTACATTATACTAATGTGGAAATAAGTTCTAATGTTCTTATTAACAAAAAGTGAGACCATAGTCTCATAGAAATTTTGATATTACTAAAATATCATATTGCATAGTGTGCATTTTTCTCTTTGTTTTCATCTACAGAAGGAAAACTTAGAGGACAAAGATAAATAAGAACTAGTAATAAAAAAGAAACAAAAGAAAAAGAAAAGATAAAAGAAACAAAAGAAAAAAAAGACAAAAGGAAGTATTCTCAATAGAGATATTTCAGCACATATTCAAAAAACACTGGACTAAATGTTTTGTGTTTTTTAATTTAGCAATCTGCAATAAAAGAAAAAGTATATATTAGTATTTTTGTAAGTACATGTGAATTATGAATTGGAGCCATACAAAAAATAAAAAACGAAAAGAGAAACAATAAGTTTACTTTCAAAATGTATGAACTTGATGTATGAAAGAAGATTTTTGTTTGTTGATCACAACTCTTTTATCTTAGCAATAACTAGGCAATGTTCTTTTAGCTATGGCATCTGCGACATACAATCAATTTTGCAATTATTTGTTTTCAACGTGTATTCAGCATTGTGCTCAAAGTTAAATGGTGTGCCATATTTACAAATTGTGCATTTATCTATGGTTGGATGAACAAGTTTGAATTTATTGAAAATTACTTGAAAAGGAGGAGAGAATTTCTTTTTACTTTCAACACTCCCTGGATCTATGTTTTTTTTTTCCCAAAGGAAAATTGAGTTGTTAGATCCAATATAGATTATCAAAATCCAAGATTTTGTACATGAAACTAAAACCACGGTTACTTGAACAAAAAATCTATTGGGAAATATATTTGTGTTCTTGACATTACAAAAGACACTAAATGCATTCTTGCAAATTCATCATTCAATGGATCAAGAAAATTTGTTGATCCAGAGCATAACTTTTAACTCCCTTTCACATCATTTGTGACAATGTTTTTAAAAAAACATAGTGGAGCCGTATTTGATGCCAACTCATACTGTATTTTGAAAAAAATCTCATTATCATTCAATAGAAGTTGCAGTTAATCAACCAACATATTTTTGGTTAAGCAGTCTATGCAAAAAATAATAAGGTAATTGTTACCTTAATAACAATGCAAAACAAAGATACAATAACATAGTTTCAAAGAAACTATTAGCTTTTTTTTTTCAAAATGAAAGTATAGTTATTTAGCAACAGAATTACAATTTCATTGTCCTCTGCAACTTCACCATCTTTTATATTGAGTTCTAGTTGCTTGTTATTTTGGTCGCAACCTATTACTATTTCTCTTATTGAACCAATTTCATATGCATCGCTTGAGACAATAAGACTATGTATTGTTGTATCTGGAGCCAGTTTGCATTTTTTGCAAAACTGTGTAACTGATTCAACCGTGGTTTTACCTTGTAACATTATGCAACATTTTGTGTCTCCTCATTCATAAATACCCTTTCTTCTTATATAAAAATATGTAATTCGAACACTATTTCCAATAGTAAAAGTGTTTTCAAAACACTTTATAAGATTATTGCCCATGTTCACTGTGATAGTCAGTTGGCCACGCCTATCAACCAAATCAGCATGAAGTAGCCGCGCCTTTGAAGGAGAGTTAGTACTTTTAGTTTGTGCTGGCCCATAAGTAGGCAATATATTGCTTTCAAAAGTTTTTTCATATGCTCCTGAGCATATTTCAATGATTGACGAGGATGTTGGTTCCATTGTTTTTGCTTTGCTTATATGCAAAATAAAAATAAAAACAACATGCTTCAAAAAATACTGACATTGATTTAATGCAGACATGTCATTTGACTATACAAACATTCAACACAGCACAAACCTAACCTTTTTGGATTCTCATTTTCCACCATTTTTTCTTCAATTATTTGTTTGCTAGAGTTAGATATTTCCATGATATTGTTCCAAATGATTGGACCAAACATTGCTAGAAAACAAAATGAAAGTCATCAAATAAGAGACAAGTGTATAAGGAAAATTTAAAACAATGTATACTCTACAATGATAAATTATATATACATGAATTCTGCTTTTATGATACTATTATCCATTATTGGTGGTTATGTAATAAACATGCATAAGTTACATTAAATAAAATGTTTTATAGATTTCATTGACAAATATACATATAGTTCACTTCTAGAAATGTGTTATTAATAATTACGATGGGCACCTTTTTTTTTTTATTATCAAAAGCAGTTGCACAAGAAATAATGAAATATAATAATGTTTGTTCAATAATTCAAGATCATCATCAGTATGTGAACATGTCCTGATTTTATTTAAGATGGATACAAATTATTTATTGTCTTATCACATTAACTATTTTAGTTCATAAGTTTTCACATTTTCTCTCCAAAAATTATAAAGACCACAAGCTCCTTTCAGATGCAGTTGTTCAAATATCCAACAATCACATACAGGATGTGCATGACATAGGTCACAGCATAATATTATGTCAAGGTTCCCAAATGGGGAAGCTGGAGTATGCATATTTTCACGGAGCCACTTGTCAATTCTATAAAGCAATCGAAAGCCAATTAATGAAGCCTCATCTATCAACATAAATTTAGGTTGTTTGTATTTTTTTTCTCAATACATTGAGTGTGCTAGAAGCCAATGACACCATTTGACATGATGAAAGTGGAAAATGTAAATTTGAATGGAATGTAACACCATGTGAAATATATGCAACTTTGCTAGTAAATGCAAGTATTAGACCTTTTTTTTCAATGGGTCACTTTGTAAGTCTTTGTTATAAATTCATATGAGTGCATGGTAAAGCACTTGTGAAGTGAATATTTTTCCTGTACTTGCACCTCTAGTGATAAAAAAATAGAAACACTTACCAGGATTATTATTTTTCCATAGAACTATTTGTTTTATTATTGATTGTTGTTCTTGATTTAATCATCTCATAATTTCATGGTATGCCAATGTGTCCAAAATAAAGGGATGCTTAATGAATTCATTGTTTTTTGTATACTTAGTTTGAGTGTTTTTGAATTACATTTTCTCTTGTAAATATTGTCGAATGTCATATTTTTCATTAGAACATGCCATATTATCAGTTTCTAATGGCAAGTGAAGCATAAATATCTCGTCACTTTGGGATGTAATTGTAGTGGAAGTAGTTTCAATATCACGCCATGGTAAGACTAAACGAAAAATTATTTTTCTATGACATCGATAATGTGTTTATGCGAAAATTATGCTTTAACCCATGCTTCTTCATTATTATTTAATGTGTATTCAGATTCCCTGTATGGGATGTAAAGTATCATTTTTCTCTATAATGGTTTTTTGGGTCCATATGTTCATTGTATTGAATGAATCTTATGACACATGGATGCTTTATTTTTCTTTGACGTTATTTTCGTGATTGAATAAGAGGAAACATATTCTTCCAACAACACTTTCTTAAGGGCAACGAGACATGCAACGTATCTGTCAACAATTTTCATGCAAATAATATCTTCAGAATTATTGGGTTCTTGTTCTAACAAAATAGGACCTTTTAGAACATATGTTTGTTTATCAACTTGGAGCACTGTTAAAGAAAATTGTCTTTCTAGAAGTTGAATACAAAGGAAATTATGGAGAAATGTGGACTGCTTGCCAACTTGACATTTGTTGCATATTTATCAATGTGTTTCCAAGCTTACGAATAGTTTCAATCTTATTGTCTTTGCAGGATATGAAATTTTCTCAAATTTTTTTTAATGCAGTTGTGATGGAGAAATCCATTTTTGTCATATAAGAGTTGCAAAATGTTGCTGCAGTATAGGCATCTAAAATAAATTAAGCATCTCTTTTTGTTTGCCACAATGAAGGGAGATTTTTTTTATGCAAATGTATTTATCCACACATCTCAAGGATTTTATTTGAGCAGTTAATTGGTCGAGTAATAAAAAAGCATAAGAACACAATGTATTCTTGTTTTGTAATTCCAAGGTCGGCTAAACACATGGAGAATTTTATGTTCTTTGAATAGGATTTGTCCTAAAGAAGAAATGAAAGTTTCATCTACATTATCTGCATATGTTATGCAACCAACTCACAAAATAGAAGAAAATATAGATCAACACCTTCAAAATCAACCCCTTCGAGGGGAAACCTCCTTTACATTACACAAACGAACAATTCATGGATGATTCAAATGACACAACCTCCTTTCTATATATAGGAGTCTAAGGGGTCACAATATAATCATAGCCAAATTAACAATAATAATGTAAGGGCACCACAATAACAATAGTGGGCTTCTATGGGGAACAATGATAACAATAAGGGGGCTACACTAATATTATAGGGAGCTATCATGCCCCTATCCTTCAAAAAAAGCATTGTCCTCAATGGTTGAATAGTTTCTTTTGTATAAAATTATCCTCCTCCCATGTGGAATCTTCCACGGGTAAGTTTCTCCACTTGATGAGATACTCTGAGATTGATCGATTTCATAGCTATCGAGTTCTTGTTTCCGTGACTGCTTTAGGTTCCAATATAATTTTTCCTTCCTCATCAAGTTCTGGAAATATTGTTTGAACTGGGAGCTTGTCACCTATAACCTTCTTTAAGAATCAAAAATGGAAAACTGGGTGCACTCCGGAAGATGTAGGAAGCTCCAATTTGTATGCCATAGTATCAATTTTTTGCAACACCTTGTAAGGACCATAATAATTTAGTGATAATTTATTATCCTTTTTAGCTTTCTTAAGGGACATTTTTTGTATGGTTGTAGCCTTAAAAATACCCAGTCACCTGTTGAGGTAAATTAATTACCTATCATTTAATTGTCAACCCGGGGGTTTCGTAAAACTTGCAAAGCATGTGTGCACTATATATGCTAGAAATTAACTTCCAATTTAGATCAACCTAACTACGAAATCTTAATCTATCACACTTGCAGGAATTGAAATCTTGATCTACCACACTTGCATAAATTGAAATCTTGATCTATCACACTTGCAGGAATTGAAATCTTAATCTACTGCACTTGCAGGAATTGAAGTGTTAATTTACCACACTTGCACGAATTGAAATCTTAATCTACCACACTTTCAGAAATGAAATTGCATGAAATAAAATCCAGTCTAAGAGATCATGTGTGCATTATCAAATCAGGATCCTATGAAATGAATAATAAAAACCACATGATATGAAATGAAAGCAAAAACAATCACTCTTAATTTCTAGATATGAAAGAAAATAAAAACAATCACTCTTAACCTCTCACATAAGAAAAGATATGAAAGAAATAAATCTTAATCTATGAAAGCAATAAATCTAAATATATGAAAACAATAAATCTTAATCTATGAAAAATAATAAATCTCACACATTATAGGTGGCCAATCCAAAAGCATGAGTGATGGAAAGTTGAGAAGCTCCAAATGAAAGCATAACCAAATCAAAGTGAATATCACTCATGAGCATGGTGCCAAATACAAATTCTATATTCAAAACAAGAGCATTTCCCCAACTTTTCACACCTAAAATGATAGGAGAAAACTTCCCCTATTTATACAAAAATATGAGAAGCTATCTCATTAATGAGAGTCCATTAATCTCTCCCTATATCTATAGAGTTACAATCAAAATAGGAAATGATAAGATGCATGTCTTCTTAGAGTTTCAATACAAATAGGAAATAATAAGACACATATCCTCATGATCCCATGATCTTCTCCACTCAAATTGGAATTTGGTTTTGGGAAGCCACATAAGAGTCTTTTAGAAGTTTCCTTTTGACCTACACATGTCAACAATTTCATCCCACTTGTTAGGTATAAGCATATGCACATTATTTTCTAATTTTTAACCATAAATTCACTTAAAAATGTTAAGAATTAATAAAGTTTGGAAAAACATAAACGTGACCCAATAATGATAATGGTAAGGTAAATGTAATGAAATAGAGGTGGAGTGAAGGTGACAATATGAAAATATAAATGAAAATGTAATGGAAGTGAATGACAATTTCAAGGCCCAACATACCCCCCAATTGAAGCTATTGCATGTCCTCATGCAATCTATTACATTAATTCTTTTTTTATCCTTGAGCTTTGGCTTAACTTTGCATGATATCATTTGATAACTTCATACTTCTACAAAATCTTTTAGTTAAATTGCAACATGGTTGGTTCTTGTGTCACAACCATATTTTGTTGTTGCATTCATTTTTGGTCTTTGAACTTTTCATAATGATAATTTGATTATTGTTGCAAAGTATATATTTATTGGATTGCATCATAGTTGGTTCTTGTGTTCCAACCATGATTGTGTTTGTATCTAATTATCTTTTTAGTACTTTTGACAAGCCTTTGTATGCTCATAACAATAATGTAATAGTTAATATCTTTTGAAAGTATGTGGGCTTTTGAATGTTATATGAATATGGAAAAATATGAATATGAATGTATCCCCCCAACTGATGATATTGGTAATTTTATGGGATGAGGAAGAGAAATGCTTTTTCCAAAAATTATCATTCTCGCTTTTCAAGGAATTTTATGGTAAAACATTAGAAAATGACATACCTTAACTTACTTTTTAGAAATGGATGAGCTACATGTGTGGTGGCTGCAAAATTATGATCATAATCTTCTTCAAGTGGCTGGATAAGTCATGGAGAAAAGAGTCAAGATGACTTTTAATTTGCTTTTATTAAAAATTTCCGAGTCTACTACGAAATAGTGTTAATTCTACTACTGCCATCTCATTCCACAACTTTTATTTGATTTTGCAGTTTTCATCTGATTCTGTAGCTATAGTCTGATTCCATAGTTGCCATCTGGTTCTATAGCTACATATCTTCTACATTTGCTCCAAAATGCTGAAAATGATAGTCTTCATGTCTTCAAAACTCATTGGCACAATTCCTGCTATGTGAATAAATGTTCTAATGTTGAACATAGTAGGAAATGGTTGACTTAGTGGCTATTAATGGATGCCACTAGTCAACATGAGAACCATCACCATTGATGACAATAAGAGTCAAGATGCCAAACACATTTTACTAAGTACGAATACTTTTGTTGTTGTCGAGTACCTAGAAGATCCGATGAACAAGGGAAATTGATGTATTCCCATTGTTCATCGGCATGAGGACTTGCCATTAAGGCATGCAAGCCTCAAGGTGTTTTTGCAAGGATTTTAGACTCAAAGGGCTATGGACTCAATAATTTGCATTGAAGTAGGGTTTATTTGCGAAAATAAAAAGGATAGGAAAGGAAAAATGAAAATGGAAGACAACAATGGAAAATAATAATGACAATGGGAAATAAGCATGTAAATGAGCTTCTTAATTTTATTTGTGGGTCAGGTGGAAAGTGTATGTGAATAAAGGAAAATGAACCACTGACTCTAGCTGGGAAAACTGACTGTGGCTTGCTTTGAATTGCTTGGTTGGATTTATAATTCAAAAGGGAGGAAAGGTAATTGTTTTGATGGATATGTTCATGGACTTGTTCTTATGTTTCTCATGGAATCAGTCCTTTGAAGATCAATTGTGCGCGCAATTAGTTTTCTTCAATGATCATTCGATCATCCCAAATCTGCAAAAAAACTTGACATAAAGAACATAAGTGTGTTCAAAATGAAATGATCAGTTCCTTTCTGATTCTTACACAAAATTTCAAATGAAATAAACTAAGGAAAATAATAAAGTGTTATATTTAGTCCAATTCATGATATCGATAACAATCCATTTTTGAGAAATAACCATGAAAATTAAATTAACTCCCTATTTTCAGATGACTTCATGCACTGTGCTCAATAAAATGATTGGCATCACAAAGATTTGTTGTGCTCTGCAAGTTAAAACTTCATAGAAAAATACACAACAACAATATTAATGCCAAATGTTCATAAATCATCTAAATAATTTTCGAATTGTTTTGCAACCCATTATTGAATCATCATTTGTGCTGCAAAAATAACATGCTGTCAAAAATATTTGAAATAGAAAAAATGTGAAAAATTACTTGTATAAAAAAAAAATATTTCAATCAAATTTTGCAAGTATTTTTTGCTTTATAAATTTCTTCAATAAATTGATTGCATATGTATTAAACATCACAATTTTTTTATTATATTTTTTTATTTTTTTTCAAAAATAAAATGATTTCTTTCATTCAATTTTTGAAAATTATTTTTGTTCATTTCATTACTTCAGAAATAGGGACCTTTCTCATTCTAGCAACTCGTGTTCCTAGCCTTTGCCATTGGTTTCACTAACAATTAAATCTTTGTTTCCTCAGCTATAGGTGGGTCAACATTAAATTGGACTCTTTGTGCCATGAGGATCAAATAGAATTTGATTTGAATTCTTCCACCTGATGCGTGGCGTATTAAAACACAATTTTTTGTGCATTTAATAAAAATCGTTTTTTCCTCACACAATCACCCAACATGGTCCCAAAGAACCGTGATTTTCTCTCGAACAGTTAGGAACCCAAGGAAATGGTTTCTTATTTTTTAAATTCATCCTGTTCTGGAAAAAACCCATATCCCATTTTTTTGATATTTGCCCTAGTTTGCTCAAAAAATTCGTTTTAAAATCAGGTGTCAAAAGAGTTACGCTTTCTAACAATTACGTTTTCTTCAAAAATCAATTTCGGGTTTCTCCTAAATGGTTGAAAAATCCTTAAAATCGCTCAAGGATTACCTAATTTCCCCCGTTCTCGAGAAAACCCATGTCTCAATATTGTCTAATTTGCCTCGGTTTGCTCAAAAATTTTAAAATCGTTTGTTTATGCTGTTGCATTTTCTAGAAATGTTCTCGTGATTTTTGATTTGTAGGTTTTGAAGGTTGGGCTTGTGGCTTCGTGGATATCTTCTAGCAAAGGAAAAGGGAAGATATAACTATGTCAATCATCCTATAGATAATTCTAGGGGTTTCGAAATATGGAATGAGATAAAAGATAGGACAACACTTTGAAGAAATCTAACTGCATCATTTTTGTAATCCCGCAGAAAACTATTGCATTACAGAGGTAAGGATGTTTTCATATGGATTTGCAAGTCTTGCAGTAGCTAAATAATTTTTATGATATACTAACAAAACAATTTCTTTTTCTAATCTTCTAGGTCACACAAAGTGCAGAAGGAGAGCATACTTGAGAGATTTATTTTGTTAGCATAGTCAAGATTTTATCAATCAATTCCTCCATAATTTTTGCGAAATAAAATGAAAAGGCTTGATCTCATACCTTAAATTATCGTTCATGATATTCACTTATGCTCCTTGTTCTCAACCATTTATTTTATTGCAAATTTTTCCTACCAAGGGTTAGTAGATGGGTGGTTCTTACTGCATCATAAAACATCGAATTTATCCTAAAAACTATAAAAAATTATTTTTATTTTTCCTATCTATCTAAAAACTATATATATATATATATATATATATATATCTATATATATATATATATATATATATATATATATATATATATATATATATATATATATATATTCATGCTTCCAATGAAGCTATTTATGGATTATAATTTTTGAAATTCTCATATCCAAACTTGTAAAATGTACCTGATTGTTTGTAAGGATATGCAAAATCGACTTGACATTTCGATTTGCCGCAAGGATCTCTTAAAGAATTGATGGATATTGTGACGTAACCTCTTTTTGATACCATTCCTCAATGTAGTATTTGGGCTGCATTCTAGACCCTTTGTCCATAAATGGTTAGTAAAAACAAAAACAAACAAAATACACTCTAAACTGAAAGCAAGCTCCTATGCACACTTACCCGGCAATGACGCCAAAATGTTGAGGAAATCCTAATCTATCACACTTGTAGGAATTGAAATCTTAATCTACCACACTTGCAGGAATTGAAGTGTTAATCTACCACACTTTCATGAATTGACATCTTAATCTACCACACTTTCAGAAATGAAATTGCATGAAATGAAATCTACTCTAAGGGATCATGTGTGCATTATCAAATTAGGATCCTATGAAATGAATAATATAAAAAAAATGATATGAAATGGAATAAAAAACAATCACTCTTAATTTCTAGATATGAAAGCAAATAAAAGCAATCACTTTTAACCTCTCACATAAGAAAAGATATGAAAGAAATAAATCTTAATATATGAAAGCAATAAATCTTAATCTATGAAAAACAATAAATCTCACACATTATATGTGGCCAATCCAAAAGCATGAGAGATTGAAAGCTGAGAAGCTCCAAATGCAAGCATAACCAAATCAAAGTGAACATCACTCATGAGCATGGTGCCAAATCAAAATTCTATATTCAAAGAAAGAGCATTTCCCCAACTTTTCACATCTAAAATGATAGGAGAAAACTTTCCCTATTTATACAAAAAGATGAAAAGCTATCTCATTAATCAGAGTCCATAAATCTCTCCCTATATCTATAGAGTTACAATCAAAATAGGAAATGATAAGACACATATCTTCATAGAGTTTCAATACAAATAGGAAATGATAAGACACATGTCCTCATGCTCCCATGATCTTCTCCACTCAAATTGGAATTTGGTTTTGGGAAGCCACATAACGTCTTTTAGAAGCTTCTTTCTAACCTACACATGTCAACAATCTCATCCCACTTGTTAGGTATAAGCATATGCACATTATTTTCTAATTTTTAACCATAAATTCACTTAAAAATGATAAGAATTAATAAAGTTTGGAAAAACATAAATGCGACCCATTAATGATAATGGTAAAGTAAATTTAATGAAGTGGAGGTAAATGTAATGAAATAGAGGTGGAGTTAAGGTGACAATATGGAAATATAAATGAAAATGTAATGGAAGTGAATGACAATTTCAAGGCACAACATCACCTACATAAAAAATTCTTTCACTGAGATGTTGATCCGCATGTTGTTTCATTCTATTCTACGCCAAAGTGAGGTTATCCTTCAAGATTTGGAGAACTTGTTGTTGATGCTCTATGTGATCTTCCACTGCTTGAACATTAGAATTTTCTCTTAAAGATGACGTGATGGATGGTGGATGATATCCGTAAAGTTCCATAAATGGGGTCATTTTTGTTGTAGTATGGAAGGGAGTGTTATACCACCATTCAGCTAGAGGTAACCATTTGACCCATTGTGTTTGTTTATTAGATACAAAGCAACGAATATATCCTTCCAAACATTTGTTTACTATCTCGGTTTGCCC
This sequence comes from Pinus tabuliformis, assembly GCA_031772625.1. NCBI lineage: Eukaryota > Viridiplantae > Streptophyta > Pinopsida > Pinales > Pinaceae > Pinus > Pinus tabuliformis. The sequence continues at coordinate 255,581,199 of CM062805.1, forward strand.
ATATGATTGAGGATGATAGGATGAGCTATGAGCTAATTGAGTACCTAGACAAGAAAATAATTTTGTCCGAAAAATTCTAGTGAAAGTAGAATCTCTATCGCTTACAATAATCTTTGGGTTTTCATTTAGATTTTGAATTGTTTCCATAAATACAGTAGCAAATGCACTGGCTTTAAGTGCATGAGATAATCCACAAAAGTGTGCATACTTGGTAAGTCTATCAATTACCACCATGATGACACTCCTTCCTTCAGACTTGGGTAAACCTGTGATAAAATCCATTGAAACCTCCTCCCAACATTGACTTTGAATGGATAAAGGTTGTAACAGACCCGAGGTCTTAATTGTCTCAACTTTATTTTGTTGGCAAACCAAACATTCTGCCACAAACTCTTGAATATCATATTTAAGGCCATCCCAAAAATTTCCTTCTTAATCTTGTGGTAAGTTTTTAAAAATCCTGAGTGCCCCCCTAAGGGAGAGGTGTGCAACACCAGAAGAATATTTTGTTTGAGTTGGGAATTCTTACAAAGCTATAAGTCATCTTTGTACCATAATGCATCATTTTTCCAGCTAAATGTATCATATGTACTAGGATCTTGTTGCAAATTTTGAATGAGTGACCACACTTCTTCATCATTCTTCCATTCATCCCTCGCTTTAGTTATCCAATATTGTTGGATAATAGAAATGGCACAAAGAAATGCTTCCACATCCTCATCCTATCTTGAGAGTGCATATGCAACAACATTTTTCTTCCATTTTTTGTAGATGATTTCAAACTCATAACCCAACATATGTGTGGCCCATTTTTGTTGTTCCTTTGAAGATAATCTTTGTTCCAAAAAGTATTTAAGACTATCATGATCTATTTTTACCTTGAAGTTCCTTCCCATAAGGTATGGTCGCCATTTCGTAAGTGCATGTAGTATTTCCAACATTTCATTATCATAAATAGCTTTATGTAAATACTTTCCTTTGATTGGACGACTTTAAAAAAAAATGTGTCTTCCTTCTTGCGTTAAAATAAAACCAATTCCATTTCCTGAGGCATCACTTTCCATAATAAAGGTTTTTGTGAAGTTTGGCATAGCTAAGACCGGAGCTTGGCACATTGCCTCTTTAAGATGCTCAAAGGCCTTAGTTTCTCCTGGAGTCCAAGAAAATGCATATTTCTTCAGTAATGTTGTTAGAGGTGCTGCTATTCTCCCATAATTCTTAACGAACTTGTGAAAATACCCTGTCAACACGATAAATCCTCGTAGATGCTTTATGGATGTGGGGATTTTCCATTCCTTAATGGCTTTAATTTTGTCAGGGTTTGCCTTAACACCCTCATGAGATACAATATAACCCAGATATTCCACCTCTTGTACTCCAAAGAAACATTGTAGGTTTTTGCATAGAATTGTTTCTCGTCTAATAGCTTGAGCACCCTATCAATATGGTCAACATGATCCTTCAAATATGTGTTGTAGATTAGTATATCGTCAAAAAATACTAACACGGATTTTCTAAGGAAGGGTTTGAAAATGGAATTCATTAAACCTTGAAATGTAGAATGTTCATTGGTAAGGCCAAAATGCATGACTAAAAATTCATAATGACCTTCATGAGTTCTAAATGATGTTTTCAGAACATCTTCAGTCTTCATTATTATTTGATTATATATTGAACAAAGATCCAACTTGGTGAAGTAAATTGATCCATGTAATTCATCCAATAATTCATCAATGACAGGAAATTTATCTTTAATAGTGAGCTTGTTGAGCTCCCTATAATCCGGACACATGCTCCATGATCCATCCTTCTTGTGTACGAATACTACTGGAGAAGAGAAAGAACTTTGACTAGGTTGAATTATACTCGCCTCTAGCATTTCTGTAACCATATGCTCAATTTCACTCTTTTGGGTATAGGGATATTTGTAAGGCCTGATGTTTGGAGGAATATTTCCTGGAATTAAATGAATAGCATGATCATGATCAAAAATAGGTTGGAGGCCTTTGGGAGTCACAAATATCTTGGAATGATTTTTCCAAGACTTTTTGGAGGCCTGGAGAAATATATGATTTCGATGTTGGAACCTATAGAGAACATAATTGTGTAATAACGCCTCATTGTTCTTTCTTTAGAAGTTTTGTCATACTATTAGAGTTGATTATCTTTCCTGGTTTCCCTACAATACCACTTAATTCAACTTCCTTTCCTTCCAAAAAAAAATTCAAGAAAAGTTCTTGAAAATTAAAAGTTATCGTACCCAAAGATTGTAACCATTGGACTCCTATTTCAACATTAGCACCACCATTTGGAATGGAAAGCATTGGACTATTCAATAGATATTCTCCTATGGATAGCTTGATATAATGGCACTTTCCAAAGAAATTTATGGTTCCTCCATTTGGAACCATCACTTGACACTCTGGTGCTGGCTATAGGAAGAAATATAATCCCTTTGCTATCTTACAATGAATAAAATTATGGGTACTACCTGAATCAATCAACACTATTACATTTTTCTTCTTGATATGTCCTTCTATATTGAGAGTTTGAGTGGTAATTCCTGCGAATGCATTACAAGATATGGTCAAATTCGTTTATTATTTCTATGGGGTTGATTCCTGATGTATATCCTCCTCTTTTGATGTTTCTTGTTCCTTTTCTTCCTCCTCTTCACAATCTATGTAGAATAATTTCTTCTCGGCACTCTTATGACCTTTAGTGTATTTTCTATTACAATTGTAACAAAGCCCTTTTTCTCTTTTTTCCTCCAATTGTTATGGTGTAAACCTTGTAGGTTGTGGAAGATTAGGACCAGTAATACTTCCATATTTATAGTTGTGATTGGTAGACTTCCTTTTTTCCATAATTTTGCTTTCAACTTTTCTTGCCACCCTGAATTCCTTCTCCAAGGAATTAGGTTCCCAGAAGTGAACCTCATGTTGGATGTTATCTTTTAAATTCCCTATGAAGACATCAATCCTATGCTACTGTGGAATGTCAATTACCCTAATGTTCAGTTTTTGGAAGTCTTCAATGTGCTCCACCATTGAACCCTTTTGTTTGAGATTTATTAATTGGCTAAAGAAGGTGTTGCTCTTTGTATCTTCATAATGTGCCATCATTTCTTCCCTAAACATTGACCAAGTGACAAGTGGTTTAAGAGAACAAAGCCATCTATACCATACAAATTGTTTGGGTTCTAAATATAAAGATGCAATACGTACCTTTTGTGAGGTTCGCACATCCTATAGATCAAAATATTGCTCCATTTGTAGTATCCAAGTTATGAGATCCTTGCCATCAAACTTCCTCATCTCTATCTTTGGAATGTGGTGGTTCTTAAACCCCACATGGGAGTCTATAAAATCATGATTGATATTTATTATGTCATCATCATGATTTTCATGGATTACCTTGTCACTAATGGGACGCCTTTCTTCTAGCAACTTTTCCAAACCTTCTTTCAATTATTCTATCATGACATTCATCATTGCTTCCATGTCTGATTTTAAACCATCATTCAAAACTACCATGTCCCTTTCTAAAACATCTATCTTAACATTCATCATAACTTCCAATTCATTTTTTTTTTTACTTTTTCTGAGAGAGAAATTTGTTTCATTTGCTCTTGCAATTTTGATATATCAAGTTGCATTTCTCCCTGTTCTTCATGTGTCATAGCGGATCTATCTAGTTTCATACTAGGCGTTTCCATTTTCTTTCTTCAAGGCATCAATTAATAATAATTATACTTCACTATGCCATTTTGAATCACTTCAAACTAATTTTTCAAACCAAACTTATGCAAATTTTTCAAAAATACTACACACCTTTTTTTTGCTTCATAGGAGCTCGATATTGAATCTACTGTATATCTACAATTTCAAATCTCCAAGGTCTGCAATTTCGTCCTATGGTAGCCCTCGCAAACCTCTTTCCATCCCCATAGGTATGATCAACATTGGAGTCTTCAAGAAAGAGTTAGGAAAAATCTCCTATACTGACCTGATTATAGACTTCTTCAGTAGAGAATACTCATGCGAATTCCCACATATCATTGTTTCTACATTCAGACATGAAAATACTACAAAGAAAACTATAGTCCGTCCTCTTTCTATAACTTCTTACGAAATTTCAATTTGATACTCAGAAAGAAAGTTATGACGATTTTCCAAAGATCACCAGTTTGGGATGTAATTTGGGATCCTGCAAAAACCCTAACTTCCTTGGATCATATCTCCACAAATATAGCGAGAAAATATCTGAAATTCAGACATGAGGTTTAGCGATATTTTGGCTCAAATCGATTTTTTGAAAGAAAGTTATAGCACAAATTCCACAATGACCTGTTTGGAGCAGCGAAACCCTAGAATCCAAATCTTTGATACCAAATGTTATGCAACTGACTCAAAAAATAGAAGAAAAGATAGATCAACGCCATCAAAATTAGCCTTCTTGAGGGGGAAACCTCCTCTACATTACACAAATGAAAAATTCTTGGATGATTCAAATGACACAACCTTTTTTCTATATCGGAGTCTAAGGGGTCACAATATGATGAAAAGGAGTCTTGGATATTGCCAAAATCCCCTTTCATATATAAATCTCGAACCTGGGCCTGTGGGTTATGGGCCCACGATCTGAACTAAAAATTTCACTACGCAGCAATAAGATCGTTTTAAGAGGTTCAAACCATATATTCCACAACAAATCAATATGAGGTCTGCGCAACACCATTTGTTTCACGACGAATTAATATCGATACCCTTGCACACAAACTTCCATTATGGCAATCGATTCACACAAAACTCAGACTTAGTTAAAAGCTGAATGCCGCAAAATTAACATTCTTCCACACAATTTCAACAGCACTCCTCTGCGCTATGAATCAACCATCGACTGGATTAAACCCCTGCACCGTTTCAAGGTCCATCTGTAATTATAATGATAACAAAATCGACTTAAAATTATTTCAGTCAAACCCGTCAATGCACAGCTTCAATTTAAGAACTAACATACGGGTATACATAATAAAAGAAACTTATAACCACAAACCACATGATTTATATTATTTTTGAATTAAGATTACAATACGTTTCTATGAGCTAGGTTGCCTTGGTAGCACTGGATATACCTGCGTCTGGCTACCCCTACAAATGCACGAAGACTAGTTTATAAGAATGGAGGAAAATAGATTGGATCATTCCAGATCCGCTATTCCTTCATAATATCCCTAAACTCACTCAACCGAGTCACAACAAACGCTATTAATAATATGAAGGTAACGAAAATATGGTTTTTGTAGCCACGTCAACTTCTGGAAGGCATGAAAAATAAATTTGATTTCCACGGGTTGATGCTCTTGCATCACAATATTATTAGAGCCGACATAACAATAATAATGTAAGGGAACCACTATAACAATAGTGGGCTTCTATGGGGCACAACAATAAGAATAAGGGTGCTGCACTAATAACAATGAGGGAACACACTAGTATTATAGGGACCTATCAGCATATCATTATTTTCATTGCACAAAGGATGCAGGATACAAGTTTCATCAATTGGTGGGATAGGGAAACGAAATCTACAACTAGATTTTTTATGTTTTTTGGAAGATTTTATGTGGTGATGAGTCTAAAATTGAATCATTTGATTCGATGAAATTGTTGAATCACAAGTCAAATACTGATCAATGAAACCTATGAAATGAACATAAGGGGATTGTTGATATATTGGCGCATTTTGAATCCAAATCAATCCATGGTCATGTTTTTTTCCTCTACCGTGGAATTCTGTAATAAAAAAATCATCTTGCACTTGACCAAATAATTCATTGTTTTTATTATCAAGGAATGTAGTGACGAAATTCTATGCCTATAATATCGACTACATATTCCTACTTGATGCTTGATCAATGTGTGAATGCATTCATCATCGAAGTTATTTGCCTCATTTGTTATGGAGTTAGTACATTGTATATTTAATGCATTTATCAATGGTTGCCAAAGATGTTCAACACTAGTGAATGCCAAAAACAAAGTCGGTAGACCAAGTTGTCATATCATTGCAAATATATATTTTGTTAAATGGTCAAAATAGTCAAGCAATGTGTGAATTATTCTTAAACATTGATATGAAATTGGTGACTTTAATAATTTCTGAAGATTGCTTATATTTTTAACGTCTTTAGCAACTAGTTTTTGTTCTTTTGGCTCTCCTTTGAGAATAAAAACTCGAAGCTGAGTTAGAAACCTGGTTTATCAAAATATGAATTTCTTTAAAAAATATGTTTGCAATATGTGTTGAAAATTCACTAGACTTGTGCAATATGTCCCACTATGCAATATTTTGATACAAAAATAAATTTATAACATTAGTAGGGCGACTTGATCCAAAGAAAAATGTTAGAAAGTTTAGTTCTTCAAAGAATTTGTCTCGAAAAAATTGTAGGGGATGAAACCCTTCAAAAAGTTCAATCTATATTATTCTTGTATTAGTTTCTTTCTCGAGATCATTATCTGCATTTGGTAATTCTAGTTCCTTCATTTTTGGACTATCATTATGACAATCTTGTCGATCAAAATGTGTTTTCCATTCATAGTTGATTATTATTTGTTCGCTCTTGTATAGAGATGTGTTGTAAAAATCATGTAATGTACACAACACTTTCTTGGGTCAAATATTTCTAGACAAATAGGCATTCTTGTATTCCAATTTTCTTTTTAGCATAATTCCCACTGTCATACTATCATCAATATCTCTAGGCAATGCTCTCTGAATTCTATCTAAACTAGAAGGAACATTTATGATTGTGCCTTTTAATCCAATTTGTGATATTTTGAAGCCAAGTTGTCTTATTTGTAAAAAATCCATATTTGGTACCACTAACCTCTCTTCTAAATATGCTAATTGTGCAACGAACAACAATTTTTAATTTCGTCGAATATAAAGAGGTGATGAAAATGTAGAGACTTTTCATTGAGAATTGCATTGTTACAAGATTTGCATATTTTCTCATTGAGTTTAATGGTTTTGATCTTTGAAGTAGGCATTAGATAGAAAATAATAGATAATATGTCTTTGTTAATAGATTGCATGTCCTATCCAAAGGACAATCTATCACAAATGGAATATGCATATGTAGGTGTGTCTAGGAGTGATTGAAAATATGCCTCAATTTATTTATTTTACTTTACATGCTGCTTTTGTGCTTCTTGTATTATAGCACCTTCTGCTCATATTGCATATTTCAATTGATATAATTGAGTGTAACTCTTACCATATGCATTGGAAACATAAGTAGAGACTTCTTTTTTATTTTGTGTCTCCATTAAAAAAGGATTATTGTCCTCATTTGATGATGTGGAATCCTTTGATACTACAACATATATTCTTTTTTTGATATTATGTTGTCAGTTGACATTGGACAAATGCTTTAATTGAGTAGAACATCTAGTAAACCTAGATTATTTGCTAACAATATATCTACAAGGCACACTTGAGGTAACATTATAGTTATCTCTTTCTGAGATTTGTTGAATCATTTGTCGTGAATTTTCAATGTCACAAATATTCTCAATATTCTGAATTTCCATAATTGCATGTAAATGTGCATGTGTTGTAGATATTGGTACATGCATAAGGTACATGACTTTGGAGCAAGTTTTTGATGAATATAATCTCAAGGAAATATATATTTTTTTCTTTTTTTTTTCCAGATATATATGTTAACATCAAGGAGTTCACATGTCCATTTTATTGCAAAATATTTTCCGTTTATATGTCCATATGCATATGGCAGTGATGAAATTATAATATAAGCTTTCCAACCATTGATACATTTTTCTTGTTAAATGATTTTAGCACTCAGGTGTTGTTGCAGGCAATTGATAGCTCTATCATCATTGCAAATGAAACAATTGTAAAAAGTTTGTGCAAATGTTTTTTTGATATTAGACATATCATACCATGGTGCAAGTGTGCAAATAGACTCAAACAAAGGTTCCTAACAGTCATTGAAATTTTGTCGATAGATCATGAAACATTATTCAAATAATATTTTCTGAGTTCACAACATGTCAAATTTTCCATGTGAGAATTGCTATGGATGAATTCATGGGCAAATAATTCTATTTATGGAAGCTACACTATCTACTCCATTATGTAGCAACAATGGTTCAAAATTTCCACATGAAGAATTTTGATTATGTAGCAAAATATTATATTGATATCCATGAATGTCTGAATTGAACTATAGATATGCTTAGCCATTTGTAAATAGCAAAACATTGAATGGAACTGACAACCACTTGGAGAACTATTTGATACAAAATGCATCCCCTCATAAATTAATTTTGGTTTGAGAACAAATAGAAGAAGGTGTAGACAATCCTTTCAAGTACATTTCAAGATCATTAACATGATGAAGATCCTAAAGGTATTTAGGAGTCAATTATGTATGCAATGAATGCAAAGCAACATCATGTCCATGAGATAGGCAATGTCGAAAGTGGTTTACAATTCCATGTCGTATTTCAATTGAACTATAGAGAAAGTGAAGAAGAACAAAAAATGAGTCAAATAAATAGTTGCCAAGATAATAGAAGAAATTCTCTAATCTAGGTAGATTGAATCTAGATAACTTGTGATCAATTTCTCACAATTTTTATCCTTTCAACACAAAACTAATTTTCATTTCCATAAAGTATATTGAGACAAACTCACAGATTGTCCAAATGTGATAATGATTTATAGTGTTAAGAGCATGGATTGCACCGAATGGAAAATCAAGATATATGATACTCAGAAATATTTAGACCTCATATATTATCTAGTCTATATTGTTTTTTTGATTATGTTCTCTCCCTGTTTTTTTGTTTCACAATACTCCAAAAATGAGTACCTACCACTGTGACAAAAGAGTAGATGAAATTTCCATAAGGAACCTTGAATATTGCATTTTTTTGCAATTGAAACATAATTTAAAACTAAATACATCTATGCAATTTAAAATAATAGAAACCAAAGCATTATTATCATTTTAACAAATTTCAAAACACAATATTTAATTTCCAAAATTCCGTAAAAAATATTTGACAATTACTTTAAATTCATTTCAAAATGTATAAATCAAATAGAATCCAATTATTAGCTTCAAAAACAAAATACAATATACCTTTCTATAATAAAGAACTATAATTTAAGATAACAAGCATAAAACTACTTAAAATAATTACATATTCATAAGCCTATTGAAATAATAAACATATTCAAATTCTTATTACTATAAAACTATCAATTGCACCATGTTTAAGTTACTAACCTATTGCTGCATTATAAAGAAATTATGCTATGAAATAAAATGTAAAGTATTTAGCTTCCTAACATAATGCAATATTTATTTTTTAAGACTTGGTGCAGATGGATATAGCTCCAATTGTTTGAGCATAACTATATGGCACATGAAAATCATAGTTTTTTGACATATCCACATCATAACAGCTACACAAATCCCCATAGCTATGTGTCCATATGCAAGAACAAAACCGAGGCATTGTTGGTAGACAAAAACCCAATGCATGGAGTTAATGGAAAAACTGAAAACTAGAAAAACTAATAATTGACATTTCTATGTAGCAAGAAGCACCAAAGGAAAATTGTAAGCATTGTGATAAATAAAACATACCACAGATTGTTGTTTTTTCAACAAATACCTATGCAACTTTTTTTTGCAATAAAAAATCTCTTTTTTTATACTTTTAATTTTAGAATACTTTTATCTTAATTGTCTCTCTATGATTTATGAGACAATAAAATTAATTACATCAGTTCTATATGCTTAGTTTTCATGCATATCCTATACATGGTTCACATGTATTTGTGATCAGATACTGATCATTAAGATATTGACATACCTAGAAAGAGACTACACGAGGATCACCAACAATGTATGGAAGGAAAAAGAGTATTAAAAGAACCGTAGCCATGAATTAACAACGCATGCAATGCTACCATATCTATATATATATATATATATATATATATATATATATATATATATATATATATATATATATATATATATATATATATATATATATATATATATATATATATATATATATATATATATATATATATATATATATATATATATATATATATATAGATTGCAACTAACAATGACCAAAAATGGGTAATGTGATTCTGTATCATATTGTTTACTAGCAATTGAAAGCATTACCTATTATTTCATAAGCAATAAAAAACATTATAGTGATACATGACTAAAGAAATCACAAATAAAAAATAATTGCACTATAACTACATTAAATTGCAAATCAAGGTGGGAAGGCCAACTTTGTACCATATTGTTTGTTAGACATTGAAAGCATTATCTACTATGCCATAAATAATAAATAACATTCTAGCCACACATTAATAGAGTAACTGCAAATAAAAACCATCACTCAATATTAATCATAGTTTTATAACTACATTAATTGCACATGTACTTTAGTACATGTGTCAATGTGAGCAAAAGATCTTGGACCAAAATTGTCTAGAAATGAAATAATTTAAGTTTTCATAGCCATTCATCTTGGAATACAGATTCCAAGTGGACATACACAACAAAAATTATTATGGTATTTAGGGGTGCATTTAATATCCCCTAATTTTAGCATTACAATCTATGAAATTTCTTTCTCACTTGAGACATAGTGAATCAACAAATTGGACATCTAAATCACACAAAATTCATTGTTGCATGTTGGCCTTTGACAATGATTCACTGTTCTCTATATTTCCAAAGAGGCCAAACATTTGCACCAATTAAACCTACCACTAATCCACCTATCGCAAAAATTGCATTCAAACCACTCATTGTTTTCCTTCTTATCTAATTTATTTGCATAATGTAATTTTTGATTATCAAACTCCTCTTTTATAAGTTGTTGCAACAACTTTTACAATTCCACAACTACACATTCCATAACTGAAAATCATTCACAATTGCATAGCACTGTTCTATAATAGATTCCATCCAAACTAGCAGGCATCACCTCAATCCAGTATATCATCCAGTCAAATAATGATTTTACAATGTAAATAATACTACGCTTTAAAGGCATGTTAGTATAAACTAAAATAAATAATACCAAGAAAAAGTGTTCTAAAAACTAATTTCATTGGTCAAAGATGTTCATCTGTAAGTAGATTAGACATTATACTTCAAATCACAACACATGTCAATTGGCCAAAAAAGAAAAATCTAAGTATCTAAAACTATTTGAAAACACTTATAATTGTCTTTAAGTGTTTATACAAACAAATACTATTAAATACCACAATTGCAAATAACAAAGAGTATAAAGTTATTTAATGCTTTCTAGTTCCCATTTGTCTTTATATTTCTTTCCACTTGTTTTGAAAAGAAAAAAAAACCACATAGTTTCTACATAAAACATTAATATTATTCTATAATTCGAAAGTTATTTAAAAGTTTAACTTGCAATCTAGCTATAAATAATGTGTAATTTAATCCCAAATTAATGCACAACAATAAAGTTCATTTAGAATTTCTAAAAAATCTATCAAGTTTTGGATCTTGCTGTGTCTAGATAAAAAATTTCAGCACTTTAAAACTTAGAGGAAATTCAAAATTGCACAAATGTCAAGAGCATCCTAATCATTACAATCCCATACCTATAAAATAAAAAGCACATGGAGAGTCAAATATTTCTCAGCTAATATGGAAATTACTTTATCGAATCCTAAAGTTATATATTTCAAAGGGTCCATCATAAACATTATGAAGGAATTAAACCAATGCATGATTTATTTTCATAAACTACCTAGATAGAATAATTTATATTAGCAATTTGTATCCATGACTCTATATTTTTTTCTCAAATCAAGATATATATATATATATATATATATAGATATAACGAATAACATTTTTTCATTGAATATCAAACAACGCATCATGATTCACAAAAACCACTAATGAAAATAATAACAAGTTTCCAACTATACATCACTAAATAATAATAATATATGAGTAAAAATTATATATATATATATATATATATATATATATATATATATATATATATATATATATATATTTTCAAACTACTATAATATAATACAAGACAATATATTTATTAACTATATTATTATTGCAATTTTCATGATTATTTACATTTCCTTATATCCAATATAAATGACACAACTTCACAATGATGTCGGACAATATTAGTTGAATAAGAAATTTTAACATCCATGAAATTTAAAATAAGCAAATATGAAACAAATTAATATAATAGCTTAATACTCTATTTGTTTATAAGTAAAAACAATAAAATTTGATAATAAAGTAGTTTTGCATTATGTAAACAATTAATAGAATACAACATTACTGAAATTTCAATATATGGGGTTATTTTATATATATATATATATATATATATATATATATATATATATATATATATATATATACAATAATTATCATAACTTTAATTAAATTTAAATTTAATTAATTACTTAATATTCCAAATACTTAATTTACAAAACATATGAATAAAATAAAATTTAAATTCACATTCACATGACTTTAAACAAAGTCTCTTTTACTTTTATAAAGGTTAGTCAAAATAATCAAAACACTCACTGAAACTTTAATTCATTTTGTAACCATCCACAATTTTAAGTAAAACCAATAAAACTTAACAATTTAGTCACTTGCCACAATTAAAAATAATTAGGATGCAAAAAAAAAGAAGCATGCTCAACATAGTAGAAAATATATTCATATAAAATGTACAATAAACCAAAAGTTAAATATACTACAAAATTGTATTTTAAATATAAATTTATATATATATATATATATATATATATATAAACTTAATATGTTAGAGTCCATTGTCTAAAATATTAATTTGAATAAATAATTTTCAAATTTGAAACACAACTGATTTAGGATGCTTCCATGCAGTATTATAGATGGAGCCGATTTGGTTGGGGACTTCTAATAGTGAGGAGTGTCCAAAGAGACCATTCAAATGGAAAATTGGAGTTCTGACCTCATAGTCGGACATGTATTTTGACTTACTTTCAGTAGGAACTACAAAAAAGATATGTACATATAGTTGGCCATGTTTACAAGGAGGCCATTTGGTCACGGAATGTCATAGCACCGTCTAAAAGACAACACCGACCTTCGATCTCATAACCAGACCAACCACCGACTTTTATCTAGCAGGGCCCACAAAAGAAACATATATGTATAATTGGTTTAATTATAATTTTTTTTTCATATTACATATTATTTGATAAAATTAATTCAAAATAATTTTTTTTTTTATCAATAAAAAATAAATTGAATAAATTATACTTATAAGATAAAATGTTTAAAATATGGGAACCCATTATCCAATTCTTTAAATAAAAATGAAGTATTGAAGCTGAAGTTGAATAGGTCGGGGAGTGTTAGTAGTCACGAGTGTCTAGAGAGACCATTCAAACCACAATGTCGACCACCGATCTCATAGCCAGATAGCTAGTGCTGACCTCCGACTTGCTTTCAGTAGGAGCTACAAAAGAAATGTGTGTGTGTAGTTTTGTGTAACCTCATAGTCAGTCCGACCTCTGACTTGCTTCTACAAAGGTCCACAAAACAAACATACATGTTTATAATTTATTATTTTATTTTTTCACATAACATATTATTCAATAAATGTAATTTAAAATACTTTATTATTTTATCAATAAAGAAATAAATTCAACAAATTATTTTTATAAGACATTTAATATTTAATTTATACCATATCAACTCATGATAAACTTCGCCTTAGGGCTCATTTTAGTCGTTTATAAAAAATAATAATAATAACAGTAGTGAACCTAGATTTTGAACCGAATTGGCCAGGGAGTGTCAGTTGTTGGGACTATCTAGAGAGACCATTCAAATGACAATGTCGACCTTCGATCTCATAGTGGGGGTCGACCTTCGAATTTCTTTCGATAGGGGCCACAAAAGAAATATATGATATAGTTACACATGTTTACAATGACCACCTCTCACCTGATAGTCAGCCTGACCTTCAACTTACTTCTACGAAGACCCATAAAACAAACATAGTTGTATATAACTTACTATTTTGTTTTTTCACATAGTAACATATTATTTAATAAATGTAATTTAAAATACCTTATTCTTTTATCAACAAACAAATAAATTCAAAAAATTATTTTTATAAGACATTTAAGATTTAATTTATAACATGTCAACTTATGATAAACTTTATCATAGACCTCATTTAAGTCATTTTTAAGAAATAATAATAATAATAGTAATGAACCTAGATTATGAGTTGAATTGGCCGAGGAGTGTCAATAGTCAAGAGTGTCTAGAGAGTCCATTCAAATGATAATGCCGACCTCCAATCTCATAGTGGGGGTCAACCTTCGACTAGCTTTCAGTAGGGATGGCAAAATAAATATATGAGTATAATGACACATGTTTACAACGACCACCGCCAACCTCATAACGAGCCCGACCTCCGAATTGCTTGTACAAATAAATAAATGTAATTTAAAATACCTTATTCCTTTATCAACAAATAAATAAATTCAAAATTTTATTTTTATAAGACATTTATTTAAAGCAATTTTACAGAAATATTATTATTCTTTCTATCTAATAGTTTAAGATAAAAAATCCCAAAACTACATACAAAAAAAAGGATTAAAATACTTAAAAGATACGAACCCATCATCCCTTGTCTAAAGAATAAACCAATTTAAATATGGTTCTAAAATTACAAAAGCTCAAAAGAACTAGCTTAAACGTCAGTTGCAACTTCAAGACCGCTTGAACCTCAACCTTTTTCAAGATGGCTCAGAGCTCAGCGTTTTCCTTATGATTCTTCTCCAAAGAGACGTTGACTGCCAAATCACGAAGTCAGTCCCGAACTCAACTACATGCTTCCTCTAACTCCAAAGAAATGGAAATAATTGAAATGGAGATATATGCCCCTATTCTAAATTTGATTTTTTTAAAACGTGCTCTCACAATCATGGCTCAAAGATGTTCCTCTATGCATATAATTTAGGATGAACATACATTACAACATCCCACCCTTGGAAACTAAGAAAACTGGTAACATTGGTCTCCAAAGTTCTCCAATACCATTGAAACTTGAATTTTGTCGTCGATTCTTTTATGTTTTTGTTTTTCTAGTTGGAAACTATCTAAGATTGTAATCTCTTGTCACTTAAACTATAAATTTTATTCCAATAAATTTATGTTTTGAAAAACAAAATAATACAAGCTATGTGCCCTATGATAATCTACTATTTGTAAAATGCATATAAAAACTCGCATACACAAGTTTACTAAAACGGAAAGATGTGTCAACTTCTGACATCGCAATTCGTCGTGCTTAACTGAGGTCAAACTTATATTCTTCCAAAAATAGAAGTTTATGCCAATAGAACTTTGACCCCTCGACTATATAAAGCAGCACGATGTGCAGTCGGAGCTACCACCTTGCTCATGAGCCTTCAGAAAATGAAAAAATCCCTATACTCCTAACTTCACACATTTCAGAGTAAATTCTGAGAAATATTCAGTATAACCGCTATAGAAAATCATGGATTAGGGGATGGAAGGCAATTTAAAACTAGAACATATGGCATCGGGGTTGACACCTTTCCCACATGACTTCCGCAAATGTAAATATGGGCCAACCTCCTACATAGCTTTGGTTAGTCAATACTAGTTTATTCCTACAACATTGCATCCAAACCATCAACACTTGAGTCGACAATGTAATTAACACTTTTGACCAGTTTGCTGACAAAGAAAACTCAAAACTTATGAGGTTTCCACCGCTAAAATCCAACAATCCGCTTACCTAAACAACTCTTATGCTCTAAATTACAAAGTCTCGCCTGCAAATTCTGTGAAACAACGAACCATTAGAACTACAAATTATGCACCATGACCATTAAGCAAGAAAATAATATTCATACTTCAAATCGTCGTCGTGGAGGTTGTCAAACCTACGTATTGCCATATAGCCTAACAAATTCATCATTCCGGACAAAAACGTTATTGATGGCACCCACTAAAGTAAAAAAAAAAAAAAAAAAACAAACAAACAAAAACTCACTTGGTAACATTGAAAACCTGACAATGAGAAGTAATGTCGCACAAAAAACATAGGCATGAAAATAGGAAATCTATCTTAAATGATCTCCACAACACCAAGAAAAAAAATAATACAGCCACTTTGAACAACAAAAACAACGAAATCCGCTTGTCGATGATCCATCAACCATAATAATAAATTCTTAACCAACACTCTTAAAATGAAATTAACACCACTAAAGCTCAAAGTAGCCCAAGTTAACTCCCACTTGTAAGAAGGATCACCCTTTCTTGTACCCACACTGTTAAATCGGATCTACCGTCCATCGTAGGATGACGTCGACCCTTGAAATCTTGAGCTGGGGATGCGGTGACGCAGAGACATCATGCAAGAATTTCAACCAAAAGCCTAATGTTAACTATCGAAACTTGAAAATTTTCACTAATAAGAACAAACTAATAGCTTGAAACTGATCATAAATGTCACTACCTAAACAATGACATAACAATTTACATTAATAAAATATTAATATCAAATCATAATTATTATTAATAAAAATATCAATCACATTTTATTTATAAATTTGATATACATGAATAAGTTTGGTTGATTGTGCATGAGCCTAATGCAAGTTTCAAGAAATCCATAAAAATGCTAAATTAGCTAATTTTGTTAAGAAGTTATTATATATATATATATTTCAAAAACTAATTTCTTTTAATATAAAAATAGAATAGAGAAAAAACAAGAGCATCGAATAAAAGGCCTAAAAATTGTACCCCTTCCTGTAGATAATTCCAACAAAATTTTGGGGATTGTTCACATTTTGATAATATTCATAGTTATGTTTAAGGTGCCTCAGGGGTTATGGCCTTTGGCCGGTTTTGTATCATTTAAAAACCTAAAAAAAAAACGTAAATGCTATGAAGTTTCAATATGTTGGATTCTGCTGGTTAAAATAAGGCCTTTTGGTCATCTCTGAATCGCCAAGAACCTTTCAAAATAGTCCCAAAAACCACAATATCGAAAAAATTATTGAGATTTATTTTGATTTTATTTCATTGATTTCTAGTAGAGAAAGTCGGTAAATATGCATTCTGAGTGGGCCAGTTACTAAAACGAGGCCAATTAGGGTCTTTGTTTTTAAAAAATTTGATGACCAACACCATTTTACAATACGCTTAAAGTCATATCGTAAATGGGCTTCAGTGGCGTCCGAGACAATACCATTTACTGTTTTACGTTTGGCTTTCATTAAAATCATCTGATCTAGCCGTAGAAATCTCAGTATTGTTATGACTCCCTAGTAATGTATGACTGTGCACCACGACGGTAAACCACAACAACATTACAAAATAAGATTGAACTATCAGCACTTTAATCATCATTGCAGAATAAGAACAAAATGAAACCAACCAACCAAATTTTAAAGAAAAAAAAAAATCCTGTAATAATATAAACCTTAGGTATTGGTGGCTTAATTTTTGGTCAACTCTGACTTCATAGCAAGGTCAACCCATTACCAAATGTGTTATACCATGTGGAAACAAAATTAATATATTGGAAAAAAAATAAAAAAATCCGTGAAATAATATAAACCTTAGGTATTGGTGGCTTAATTTTTGGTCAACTCTGACTTAATAGCAGGGTCAACACATTACCAAATGTTTTTTAACCTGATGCCATTGGGATAATAACACTCTACGATTCTAAAAAACATTGTTTGGTAAAAAAAAACAAAAAATGTGGACACAAAATGATTTTTTTGTAAATAATAGTTATGAAAAAATAAACAAATTTAAAAACTATAGATTTAGGAATAGTTACCTAATTTTGAATACTTATATTCATTTTTTTTAAATTTTAATGAGGTTATTCTTAATTTGCAGTTGGTTATATATATATATATATATATATATATATTTGTTGACTCGCGGAATGGTAAGGGCGGTGGTATTGTACTCGCGTTACACGGGTCAAATCTGGGTCGAATCCCACCAGCTGTCACTATAACCTCTAAGAGGAACCGCCCAACGGGCGAAAACAACCCTCAGTTAAGACAAGACTTGAACTCGTGACCTGCAAAGCGGCACAAACGACTTAGCAGATCGTCCGCTGGCCATGAGACCAAACCTCTACGGGTATTTAATTATTATATTATTATTATAAAGATAATGTGTGATTTAATCTGTATTTAATGTGGAATTGGAAAATATTTCTTTTAAATTAAAAATAAATATTTTTGAATAAAAAAATGTGTACAATATTGGAAACTTGAAGAGAGTGAGATAGTGATTAAATACACAACACAAAATACATTAGGTCCTTATTCAAAACACACACACACATATCACTTCGATAGATCTAGATCTTAAAAAGGTGGATCTGTGACTTATGCATGACACAACTACAATTCATACACATAGGAAACAACTTCTATATTGACACCTCGAGGCTCATGATCACAACCTATAAATCACATGACACACATGACATACGTGGAAGCATTACTTACAATAACCTCCCTTAATGCTTACATGTAACAAAATATTAAAAAAACACATTACAATAATAAATGAATCTATCACATTTTTTTGATATCGTCATCACTAGAACTCATATTCAGGTTGAAATCTCATGGTTTTTGCTCTTTTCTTCACCACACTTTCAAGCTTTCTACTTGATCCATTTAAGACATGACTACTTCATTGATGAGATTTCAGAAATGATGCTTCTCAACCTCCCTAAGGACAATCTCGATACTGAACCATCTTATGGAACTGCCACCCTCTGTTGAGTCCATAGCCCTCCACACTATTCATCAACTATCTATGACGACATTCACTACTATATAATATGTTATTTAGGTACTACATTGCCTATATATGGGGGGTTTAGGTTTTAGATTGCCTACTAGTTCACGATATAACCCGTATATATTCTGTTATATTAGGCATCGAGCTCGTCGAATCAAGGTGGGTGGTCGAAGAGCCAGGTATGGTAGGCCAAGAACATGATGGTAAGGGATGGGAAGGAGAGCCCACTATTGCTGGTCCTGAAGTGGCTGCTGGGACTGGTCGATCCCACTATACACCACAGGGAGGGAGGGAAGGAGGAGGATGGATGCCTTGCACGTAGCCACTGTTATTACGTATATAATCTGAGAACACGTACGCACTATTATTAGAGGAAAATATGGCAATTAGAAGAGGATGCCCAAGCAGGCTCAACCAAAGGAGAGGAATATGGATCATGAGAACAGAAGGAAGGATGGCAAGCATTTGTTTCTTACTCATGTGTCCTCCGGAGGCCGAGCCATGAGGAGAGGAGATTATGTCGTTTTTTTTTTAACCAAATGCTGAATCGGAATATGTTGACTCACTTTATTACAACAAATTTGGTAATTTCAAATCTTTAAGTACTTGTACATACCAATGGGATTCTTGTATTTGTGAGAGTGTTGAGAATTGTTATATATGCATGAGAGTTTGTGTGTGTGAACAGTGGAATCTTTTATAGTTTCATAGTTTCGTTATTCTAAAACTAAAAGGTAGTTTAAACCTCAATAATCTTTACATGAATACCAATAATTTTTATGATAATCTTTAAATCTATTTTTTGTTTGAATTTTTTTTAGTAAATTAGAGTTTTATATTAATAAAAAAATAGATATGCATTGTTTTTCCATATTTTTCTATAAGGATCTGGACACTTTTTTAGGAGATTATTGAAAACAGAACTCGATAACCCATACAAGAGCCATACTCAACTATATGCCATGACGAGCACTTAACCAATTATTGAGCAACAAAACCAATACAAAGACTACTAAGGAAAATAACATCACAAATACCATAGCCAATATATAAGTGACCACCACATTACTCTCATAATGATCCCTCACACAAACATAGACTAAGTCTGTCAAAAAGACAAAGACCCCGTAGATTGGGTTGATTACAAACAAAGGAACTAATAGAATGGGCAATTGACCAACTTAAACTCTAATAATTATCTGAAAAGGAAAATGTAGCCAAAACCCTCACAGTTGACCTTGGACGATCTATCAAATCTCCATTGTTAGGCTCACAAGCAATATGACCCTCTACTTGCACCAGGAAGGAATCAATCCTATCCAAACAAAATCTTTGATTTCTAAGCATCATTTTTATTTCTTCCAAGGCAATGAGGACTTTTTACTGCTCAACCTACTTATCTTTTAGGACCATACCCAACAATGTTTTCATTTCCCAGTGCAAAGCTATCAAATTTAGCTATTTTTTCTTCTCGCCCTTGGTGTGACCCAAGGTTAGGAAACCATGTAGACATATCCTTAAGGATTTTAGAATCGAAATGATATTTTCGTTCAAGCCCTTTTGAATCTCCAATTTACAAATTTATTTCCTCATCTTTGGTGGAACAACATTGAAGTAGGTGGCAACTGAATCATGAGCACATAGTCTCACCGCTCTCTTCCCTTGTAGAGTGTTGCCACCTTCCCCCCTCTCAATGGCATAACTGAGACATAGGGGGCACACTTGGAGCACCCACTATCGATTCCTCAACCTACAAAGAAGAAAGAAAAGAAACTGGATGCACCCACTCTAGGGCCAAGACTCAAACCGATTACATCATCATCGTAGCTCAAAATACAAGCCTTAGACTCAACCGGGGTAGTTGTGTAGACAATAGAGGTCGTAGCACCCTCGACGGATGACCCACTCCCAAACACATGAAACAATAGAACAAACTCAGATAAAATACAAAATCCTAGAAGCTTGAGACACACCAACAATCATGACAACCAATCCCCAAGAACCTAACCAACGAGTTAATGAAATTCACATATGGAACCCTAAATTTCTCATCAAGACCATAAACTCATACTCAAATATTAGCATAACAAAGAGACTCTAGTGCCGACTATGCGTGCAGACTATTAAGGACCCATGACCCCTTTCAAGAGACTGAGACTGGAGTTCAAAATACGAACACATTAACCCTAACAACTCATCCCTTAACAATAAGCCCTTGAAATGTAAAAAAACAAGACAATAAAGGAAATTGACTTGAAATTTCATGCTACAATAAGAAATTGACGTCCTCACCAACCTTGAGTGAATCCAGGTGCCAAAGGATGATACATAGACCCGTTCTCTAGGAAAAATATATTGCATCCTCCAATTCCCCCATAAACCAACAAATTCACGTCCTAAAACTTCAATTACACACTCCCACTAGGACCCAAAGCACTCCACTATCGCAACTAGAACATATAACATGCAATGGGAGGTCAAAGATCAACCCTCGCCTCCACTCAAACCGCTACAAACATATTCTTGATCCATCATGAGACATGTAATAAATAACAATTGCCATCTTAGTTTTGCATGCAGATGCATGCGAGGGTAGGTCACGCCCCACCTAGCTTAAATGCACATCATGTCTAGGCGTGGTAAACAAAACCTCCAAAATCCCAATATTGTCCACTTTAACACCCCTCACGGGAATTTTGATTTAAATTTAAATTCGAAATATTTTTATTATTTGTTTTTATAAATTTTAATTTGAAATTGATTTAATCTCATACAATTTAATTAGAGATAAAAATAATTTCTAAATTCAATAATTTGGTTTTTTTTAATGTGGGATTTATTTAAAATTGTGTTTAATAGGTTAAAATTAAAGATAGTTTTGTTATTAAATCCGCTCAAATTTATGTTAAAAGTTTAAATTTAATTTAATTTCTAAATTCATAATTTAAATTTAAAAAAGTTTTTAATACAAAGTTTATTTGGAATTGTGTTAAAGGTTTGATTCCTAAATTCAAATAATTTAGATATAAAATAGTTTTTAAGATGAAGTTTATTTGGAATTGTGTTAAAGGTTTGATTCCTAAATTCAAATAATTTAGATATAAAATAGTTTTTAAGATGGATTTTATTAAAATTTGTTTTAAATAAATTAAGATTGAAAATAATTTTTTTTTTTTAAATTTGAGTTGAAATTAAATTAAAAATTATTTTATTCATAAATTTTAATTTTCAAATTTCAATTAATTTTAAAATTATTTTTTTTTAAATATCAAAATCCAAAAAAATCATAAAACTAACTAAGAATAAAGTGATCTCTACAAAATTATAAGGCTGCCTTCTAAAAGCAAACTAGTCATTTTAAATAATATGGTTTTCTTTTATTACTGATAATAAACCTAACACATATCCCTAACTAACTATATCCCTTACTAACTAAGAATAAAGTGACCTACCCTCTACAAAATTATAAGGCTACCTTCTAAAAACAAACAAATCATTTTCAATAATATGGTTTTCTTTTATTAATGATAATAAACCTAACACATATCCCTAACAATTATTTATAATTTTTTAAGTTAATTTTTTTTTTTCTATTTATCTTATTCTAAATTTATAATAAGTTATAAATGGTTGAAATTTTTAACATTTAGGCTAGACCCAGATGTGACACTACATGCAAGAGAAATTTTTAAATAAGTTAATTTTTGTTTTGATTCAATTGGAGTTGTTTTTAATGTTATTTTTTAGACTTTATTATTTGTGTTATTTAAATTAGTTTTTTGATTGCATATATAGATTTAGCACTTTGAAAATTCCCTGGGGTACTTTCAAAATGCAGAGATTGCTCATCAAACTTGTGATTTGCTAAACACTACTAAAAATGAAATGACCCCGATCATCCAAGAAACTCCTTGCGAGAAAGGAACGGACAGTTCTTGTCGTTTGTATTTGTATGACGAGAGGACATGTCGTAATGAGATTCAAATTCAAGGTTGATCACTGGTCCGCGTACACATACTTTAACTTTACCTCTGCTCCATGGGCTCCGTTTAAAAAAGTTGCCCATTTTTATCTTAAAATAATTGATGTTAAGAGTATTTGAATTTTTTCCTTAAAATGTATTTGAATTTTGATTTTATGATGAAAATAAATTTAATATTATAAAAATTTATAAGAGAAATTTAACAATTATACCTTACATTTCTAAAAAATATTATCTGAATTGACCATAGTCTCACCAAAAAAATGCTAGCATTCTCTGTACCACTTCATTTTTAAACTACGCAGTTTAGAAAAACCAATACATATTCGTTAAAAGTACAAATTAAATCTGACTGCTGAGCCATGCCTGTAGCATTTTGTGTGCTTCTTAGTTTTCACAGAACTGACCGGTAAAGTTTAGGAATGAAATTTAATAGATAAATTATTCTTTCAATATGCACAAAATTTGATAAGGATTATCAACATTTTAAATTTTTTTGGCCAAGTAGTATAGGCATAGGACATTCTTTAAAGAGATATTAGTGAGTAATCGTTATGTAATAATTTGACTGTAGTTTTTTAAATTAAAATTTCAATGTAAAGAAGATATTGTTAAATTAATAATGGTGGTTTTGAATACTTAGTATTAGTAGTTTGTGATATTAAAACTGTGGTATTATATGAATTTTTTTTTTTTAAATATTTAATAATTCTTTATTACATTATGAGTTAAGCACAATTGAGAGACACAGAGTCTTGGGCACTTGAATGCTTGAGAAATAAAAAATATTAAATATTTTTAAAATTATAAAAGAATAGATTTATAGTTAATTAAATTTTTCCATATTGTATGCAATATTTTTTAATTATTTAAAATGATTATAAAAGAATAGATTTATTGTTAATTAGTTTTTTCCATTTTGTATGTAATATTTTTTAATTATTTAAAATAAAGATCACGACCTATAATGCAAACAACATATTTATTAGAGAATAAAAAGTTTACATAAAAAATTAAAAATATATACAATTTTTTAATTAGGATAATTGAATTCAAGAAGATTTTTTTCTTTTAAAGAAAAGAACCACCATAGAGTTTGGACACTTATGAAGGATCTCGGATCCTTCTTTTTCCTTGTGAGGAAAAGGGTGGAGAACACTCTCAGTTGAAAAGGTATTTGGATTCTAAACCAATGGAACCTTTGGAGAACCTAGAAAGGGTTAAGTTCTGGGTTGGACCTGGGTGGTCTTGAGGTGCAGAACTATCTAAGCTAGAGGGGGAGACTGAAAGTAATAGCGTTGGGTGGAGATACCTTCCTAGAGAACAATTTTCTTTAATAGAGTCTCATGATAGATAAGTATAGTTTTTATGTATCTTTTCAATTTAATTCTAGGAACTGATATTAAACTAGTGTGCTTAAAGAATTAAATTATTATTAACCATTTGCCTGTGGAAAAAGCTTATGAAAGAATAGATTGTTCTAAGTTCTCATTGTTTGATATTGTGATGAATGGTAAATCTATGTAAAAGTTTTGGAAAAGAAATTTCATAGAATTGTGTTGTATTAAGATAAAGATTATAGGAACGAAAGATAGCTTCACACAGGAAATACTGCATTGACTAAACATTGTTTGAACTGTATAAAAACCTACTAGAAATTGAAGATTTGTCTGTCAGAACACAATAAAGAAGAACTGAGTAAATAAGACTTTAGTGTTAGAGAAATTAACCCAGAAAAAAGGGTTTGACCTTGTAAAGGGGAGGCCTCAGTTGATAAAGACACGAAAACAATTTATTTTATTTGATACCTAATTTTCAAAGTGAAAATTTAGAGACCCGATAGGGATATTGGGTGTGGTAACCAGAAAGATAAAACATGTAATCTGGAAAGAAAATCATAACTAGAAATCACAAACAAACATCTTTTCTTAAAAATTACTATAGCAGCTTTTAATACAATGCACGACTCATTCTGGGTTGAAGGGAAATAGTGGCCATCAAAATCATATAGTTATAAACACTTCCAATCATAACATAAATGAAAGAAAAGATTGTTCAAAAATGCAATATAAAATTCCTTTGTTTTTCCTCTCCCTTTGAACAACAAATACATTCATTCTTTAACCATAGCAAAAGTCTAATTTAGGGTTTAAAATAGGTTAATGCCTTAGTATCCAAAGAAAATATACATGTTGAATTTATATCTAAAAGAAAACCCCATGAGTACAACTAAACCATTAGATTCGATCCAAGCAAAGTGTTGAGAGCACTATCAAGAAAATCTATCACTAACATTAATGGGACGGAAATGTAATTTCTGCCAGGAAAACGAGTAATAGAGGGACCAATAACACAGAGGCCAGATAAGCCCAAGGAGAGAAGCACCCTAGGGTTTGTATTAAGTAAAACCCATATAATAACATCTGAAGTCGGAATCTAATGTGGAAAAAGAGAAGAACGGTTTTGTGAGACATGGTTGCAGATGCCTCTTCTAAAATTGATAACCGACAACAAAAATTAAGAATCCTAACCTGTTACAACAAAAATAATTTGTCAGGAAAGGAGTTTTAGTCCAAACTTATGTAATTAACAACTGGAGGGTAGAGTTCTACTGGAAAGAATGTCTTTAAACCATTACACCCCAGCTTTAAGTATGTATAGAGAAATTCCTCCATAGATTTAGCATGCAAATCATATAATAGATTATCAAGAGAGGAAAATCCCCAACAAAGGCTTGTAGACGAGATTTTGGTAACATACCAATAGGAAATATCAATTGAAATATCATACTGAGATTTGGCTCCGGAAAAAGGAATAGCAGACCCAATGAAATGATGAAGATGAAGGGAGATTCATGACGACGAAAGTTAATTGTGTGTAGCCATAGCAAAGATGAGGGATACATGAATTCCAATGGTGAGAAACTATCTGAATGGCACACTGTTGGGTAGCGTTCAGTTGTAGAGCTATGAAACCCTAGCCACCAGAACCCAAATGTCGAAACAAACTCGAACCCTAAGAGGAATTGGTTACACAAACATAGTTGCAATGATCCTAGCTATTAGATGACCTCGTTAGGAGGGAACGCTAGATTTGACTCCAGGTGTCTCCTTGGTTAAGGCGTCCAAGAAGGTGGAGCAGTGCCATTAAGTTGATATTAATATATGGCTAATAAGACTTAGTCGCCATGGTATAATCTGCAACTAATTATCACATTAAAATACCATTGCAATAGTTACCAAGTTTGTTTTAAAGTTAATATGTGTCATGGAACATAATTCCTATTCGTTTTAAAGTTAATATATATCACGGAACATACACTTAAGTATACGACACTGGCCATGTTATTTCTTAACTCATGAATCATGTTAACATTCATATAATCAAAAGGTGGTTATGCATATGTTTTTGTTACCTAGCATGTGATTTTTTTTTTTTTTTTTGTGAGTTATCTCAATAGTAAATGTGAGTGTGACAAGTGGTATCAAAGCCTAGGTTCAACACTGTGCCTGAAAAAGGAAACTAAAATACTGAATATGTGGATGTACACAGAGAGAGAGAGAGAGAGGGAGAGAGAGAGAGAGAGAGTGAAAGAACAATGTGAAGAGGACCAGGACCACCAATAGAACCCGAAGCGTCTTATATGGGAAATAATCTTGAAATGTGGGTTCAGTTGGGTTAGGAGTTGTGGCAAGCTAATGCGGCTTTACTAGAAATAGTTCAACAGTTACCTGATGAGATGACTAACCTAATAGCTGACAATGAGAAAATGAGGCAAGATAAAGAAAGAACTTTGAAGAGCTTGGCAGATCGACAAAAGTAGCGGGAGCCCAACCCAAGTACCGTCAATGGAAATAGGACTAGAGATTTTTGTGAGAGGGAGGATCATGAGAAATCGGTAGGAGGTTGAAACAATGATGAAGGAAAGTCTGATAATGTTTCTTTTGATAGAGGAACAAAGAGATAGAAAGTGGAACTTCAAGGAAAATTCAAGAAAATCAAACATCCACTATTTGATGGAGAATCTGAAGAAGCAACAGAGGCTTGGTTAATAAATATGAACAAATATTTTCAGATCTATGAATATGATAAAAATTTAAAAGCACGATTAGAAATATATCAGTTGCAAGGCAAGGCCACCCTCTGGTGGGAGGAAACCAAGACTGTTTGGAAAATTGAAGAACAGGAAGTCACCTGGGATGATTTTCAAAAACATTTCAAAGACAAGTATTTGTATAAGAGATTTTATGATGAAAAGGAAAAAGAGCTTCATGATGTGAGACTGAGTCCATTGACTATGGAGGAGTTCATGACTAAATTTACTTCATTATTGTGATACATCCCATACCTACGGGAGGAGAAGGAAAAAGTTTAATGCTTTGTTAGCACTTTACCTGCCTTTATGAAAGAGAAGCTCGAGTTTGATAATCCAAAAACAATGGATGAATTTATGCGGAAGGCTTAGATCTGTTACCAACAAATGAAACAGAGAGGGGACACGAGTAAGAGTGGATTGGCCAAAAAAGGAGCAAATAATTTTATGAATAGAGGAAATGCGAAAATTGTGTTTCGGAAAATCATGTACCAAAGTCAACCTAGTAAATTTCTAGGAAGGAACTTGTTGAAAAACGGGGTATGGAGTGAAAGTAGACAGACATGATTAGTAAGAAAATTGAAAGTTAGCCAACAATAGAAACCCACTTTGCAAAGTTGGGGTTGTGGAGAGCCTCACTATTACAAGAACTATCCCCACCATGAATGAGGAGAACAAGTCGCCAACCCAGAAGAAGCTTCCACCGTTGGTGACATTGCAAGAAGTATGCCCATAATCAATGTAGTCTTGGATGATAATCGAGTTGAATATCAACCAACTATGATAGAATGTGAAGGTAAATTTGTTAAACAATCTATCTCTATTTTGATTGACCCAAGTGCAAGTTTGAGCTATTTTAGCCCAAAACTTGTAGAGTTATGTCATTTACCCGTGATTAAATTTTGAAACCCTTGGCTGGTACAATTGGCTACTGGTGCCAAAAGAAGGGTGACTGCCAAAACTGAAAATTGTACTGTTGAAATTTCGGGACAACAAATTCATATTGACTTAAACCTGCTACCCTTAGGCTCCTATGACATGTTGATTGGGATGGATTGGTTAGAGAAGCACTGGTCCTTGGTAAATTGTAAAGATAAAACTGTTAGTTTCCTCACTGAAGAAGGTTCTAGGTAGGAAATTCAAGGCATTAAGAAAGCTATGAAACTATGACCTATTACAGCTAGCCAGCTAGGAAAGTGTATTCAGAAGGGCTTCCAGATTTATGTTGTGTAGGTGGGTTATACAAATTCTAAGGATAAGACAACCTCCTTGGAGAATTTTCCAGTTATTCAAGAGTTTATTGATGTTTTTCCAGAGGAGATACCGGGGTTGCCACCAAAGCAGGATATTGACTTCAAAATAGAATTACTCCCCGGAGAAACTTTTGCATCAAGAACTCCTTATGTATGAGCATACCCAAATTGACCAAAGTTAAACTACAACTCTAGGAACTCCTTGAAAAGGGTTACATTCGCCCAAAGTATGTCACCCTGAGGAGACCCTGTATTGTTTGTAAGAAAAAAATATGGCACCCTATGGTTATGTACAGACTATAGACATCTCAACAAGGTGACCATTAAAAATAAATATCCTTTACCAAGGATAGATGACCTGTTTGATCAGGTAAGGGGAGCCAGTGTATTTTTAAAAATCTATTTGCGATCGGGATACCACCAAATACGAATTAAGGATGAAGATATTTGTAAGACAACCTTTTGAACCTGCTATGGCCACTATGAGTTCATGGTGCTATCCTTTGGGCTCACCAATGCCCCTGCAACATTCATGAGTTTGATGAATGGTATATTTCAACCTTATTTAGACAAATTTGTGTTGATTTTTATTGATGATATCTTAATTTATTCTAAGAATTTAGAAGAGCACAAGAAACACTTAAAAATCATGCTACAAATATTACGAGATAATCAACTATATGTTAAATATAGCAAGTGTGATTTTTATAAAGACCAGATTTAGTATTTGGGGCACATAATATCTTCAAAAGGCATAGTAGTAGACCCTGAGAAAATTAAAACCATCATGGAATGGTCTGTCCCTAAAAACGTTGCGGATATACAGTCCTTCATGGGATTAGCTGGGTACTATCGTCGATTTATAGAAGAGTTTTCAAAAATTGTCTACCCTATAACTTCCTTGCAAAAGAAAGGAAAAATGTTTAAGTGGACTCCTGAATGTCATCAATCATTTAAAACATTTGTTGACTACAACATTGGTCTTAAAGGTGGCAGACCCTAAGAAGGAATTTGTAGTTTGTACGGATGTTTAAAAGGAAGGTGTTGGGGGGTTATTTATGCAAGAAGGTAGAGTTATAACATATGAGTCTCGTAAATTGAAAGATCACAAGAAACAATACTCTGCGTATGACTTGGAGTTGACTGTGGTAGTCCATGCCTTGAAGATGTGGCGCCATTATTTACTAGGAAAGAAATTTATGCTAATGACTGATCACAACAGCTTAACAAGTTTCTTTAATCAATGAACCTAAATGTGTGACAAGAAAGATGTACAAATTTCCTAAGTGAGTTTGATTTCGACATCAAACATCTCAAGAGAAAAGAGAATCGAGTTTTTGATGCTCTTAGCAGAAAATTTCATTGTGTTTACGAAATGCATTATAGTAAAGTGAATTCAAAATTCCCTGAAATGATTAAGGAAGCATCCCGTAAAGATCCCGAGTATGAATTCTTAAGGAAGCAAGCTAATAATGCATGAAACCATAAGGAAGAATCCAATTATGGCTTAAACTGTGAAGATATACTAACTTTTAAGGGGCGAATATATGTGCCCAATCAAACCTCCTTAAAATAGTTTATGTTAGATGAATTCCATCGGAGTTCGTACGCTGCCCACCCAGGATATCAAAAATTATTTTCTACATTAAAGAGAGATTAATTTTTGCCAGGAATGAGAAAAGATATAATTGATAATTTAGCTAAGTTTCTGGAATGCCAACAAGTCAAAGTGGAACACCAACACCTTACTGGATTGCTCCACCCACTACCCATCCCTGAGTGGAAATGGGATACCATCACTTTGGATTTTGTTACAGGTTTGCCTAGATCTAAGAAGCAAAATGATTCTATTATGGTGGTAGTGGAAAAATTAAGAAAAAATTCTGATTTTATATGAGGTAAATCCACTGATAAAGACCCGGATGCGGGTGTCATTACGTGCAACTAAGCCAGGCGCTCGCTTCAACACTTGTGACGAGGCCGAGAGGACAGATAGGTACGCACAAGCGATGGATGAAGGTTGTAAATCAATGATCCTGGCAGGTGATGGCAAGTTAGTTCAGAACAGGAGGGACGGCGCATTCAAGCCAAGCGAGGCAGCTCTGGACTCGATGCGCTCAAGGATGATGGATCCTCGCCCTCTGCCTACGGTGATTACTGCGAATTCGCTATATAATGGGAATGCCCAGACATTTCATGAACAGAGCAAGCCATTCGATGCTGGAAATTGGCAAGGGGATACTCTGGCGTGCCGAATCAGGGTGGTCGAACAACGCTTCAAAGCCCTTGCGTTAGGAGACATGCCGCGTAGCAGAGGGGTGCCTCGACGAGGCGGAAGATCAGGAATTTGGATTGCTAATGAAGTTGAAGAGCCGAATCCAATTGCTCCTATGGCTGCTCTGCCTCCCTCGTCCTCCAGTTCTGAGCAGGAGTTTCTGGTTTTGCAGGATACATACCAGACATTCCGCCTTAGAATTCCCAGCAGACTCATTTGGTCAGATGTGATTGTCAATTTCTCGGTCTATCTCTTGGAGGAGGCACCTGGAGATCCCTCCTCGTCCTCCCCTGCTTCTGCAAGCATCCAGGGCAGCGACATACTCCTGGGGGACATGAATGGCATGGTATATCGTACTCCCTGTCCCCAGGATGCCATGACGTAGAATGTCCAGCCTCAGCAAGTCCTGGCTCAGGAGGGCTCGGCTCAAGCCGCGTCAGTGCAAGAAATTTTGCCGCCTTTCAATTGTGCTTTGGGCAAGGAAGAGGGCCATGACTCCATTAAGCCTGGCTCGGAAGGGCAGCTTCAGAATGGCGATGAGCTTGTCATCTGGCTCGACTCGCCCAGTCCGGAGAAGGGGAAGCCACCAGCGTCACCCAGCCATCCAGCTTAAGCCTCCACGGGTGCTCTTCTTAAGTCTTTTGAAAAGTTGTCAATGTCTTTGTTGGTGTCTATTTCTGTTTTTTTCAGTCCTAGTTCTCAGCCTTACCATGGCTGCATGTCTCTGGTCAATACAGTAAGCCTGTTAAATGTTAGAGTCAATGAAGTAAACAGTGTCTGTCTTTTTGTCTGTCCATGTTCAAAATGTCTGCTGTCCAAGGAAAATCCAAATGGACAAGGTTTTGTAAATCTGTTTCAGCGGATCGATAGTCAGTTCCAGTCACTACTGTTAGAGGACTGGCCTCGGCCTCCTCGGATGATGTAAACCATGTAAATATTTTTCTTTCCTTAATATAGAAGTAGACTTTACCTAGAAAAAAAAAAAACCACCGATAAAGCTATTGAAATTACTGACATATTTATGAGGGAAATATTCAGGTTGCATGGCATACCAAAGTGGTGATCTCTGATAGAGACGTAAAATTTACATCAGGATTTTGGAAAGATCTCTTTGCTGGACTAGGTACTTAGGTTCAATTCAACATTACCCACCACCCTCAAATTGATGGGTAGATAGAGCGAGTAAATAAAAAATGGAGGATATGCAAAGGATGTTTGTGATGCAACAAGAAACCAAATGGGAGGAGAACCTCCATTTGGTTGAGTTTGCATATAATAACATCTATCATGAATCATTATGGATGAGCCCATTTGAAGTACTTTATGGAAGGAAATTCAAAATTTCCATTAACTGGAACAACCCTGAAGATAAACTAGTGTTAGGACCTGAAATGCTAGCCGATATGGAGTAGGCAGTAAAGAAAGTTCGTCAAAATCTAAAAGCTTCTCAGGGCAGGTAAAAAATTTAAGTAGATAAGAAAATAACATATAGAGAGTTCTAGGTTGGAGATCATGTGTACTTGCGTGTTAAACCTAGAAAAAGAACATTGCATTGGGGAGGGTGCGCCAAGTTGCCCCCCGTTATTGTGGGATTTTTCAGATTCTAGAAAGAATCAGACCAGTAGCATATAAATTTGCTTTACCTGGTCATATTCGGATTCATAATGTATTTCATGTTTCCTTACTGAAAAAGTTCATGTATGATATTAGGCATGTAATTGACTAGTATAACGTGCAAGTAATAATAATAATAATAATAATAATAATAAACCACAATTCATTTTTTTTTATATTCTTTTATTTGTTTGGTTGTTATAAGTATTTCTACAACTAATATGAGCTAATGACATGCTTTGCGTATGTATAGGTCAAACCGGATAAAGAAATTTTGGTAGAGACTCTGCAAATTCTAGAGCATAGAGAAACCATGTTACGGAGGAGAGCCATCACCGAGGTTAAAGTGCAATGGAAGCACTTTATCCCAGAGGAGGCCACCTAGGAAGATGAGGAGTTTATGTGCAAAGCTTATCCTGACTTATTCCACCAGACTGAAGAAAACACCAGGGATGATGTTTTGCGTAGGGGGGGAGATGTAACACCCCTAGGAACATTTACTAAAGTTACTGTTGTTACTTTTGATGTTTCTTTTTTTTACTGTGTGTTAAATTTCATGACTCGTGACTTAAAGATACTTGGAAAATTGTGATAAAAAATATATATACAATTTCTTAATGAGGATAATTGAATTCAAGATGATTTTCTTTCTTTTAAAGAAAAGAACCACTAGATAGTTTGGATAGTTATGAAGGATCCCTCTTTTTCCCTTTGAGGAAAAGGGAGGAGAACACTATCACAGAAAAAAGTATTCTGGAGCTGGCTTCTAAACTAGTGGAACCTTTGGAGAACCCGGAAATGGTTAAGTTCTGGACCAGACCTGGGTGGTCTTGAGGTACATAACTATCAAATTTGAGAGAGACTTTGGTTTAAGAGGCTTAAAACATCAGTCAGACTCAGGGACACGATGTCTGAGTGGCTGGCATGTCTCATGGGGGTGTAATTGCTGATGTGGATGGGTTTGTTTGATATTTTCTGTCGGTTCCATTTCCTTAAGGTCACTAAGGAATTTGAATCCCTTATAGTAGCCTCTCTCGTCACATGTTTACCCCAGCTAACCGGTTGCTTGGATGGACTTGAGAGGAGGGGGTGTTACAAAATTGACGCGCCGATTGAAAGTCATAATAAATTTCCCAAAACTTGTTGTTTTCAGCCTCTTCCCATAAGAAAACTTGTATATATCATGCCACGTGTCCAATTCTTGAAACTAAAATTCGTGAAAATTTCACAGTCTGAAAATTTCCAAACAAGAAGATATAGCAAAAATACCAAGTTGGCCTATTTAAAATTTATTTCATGACTGTTCACAAACCCTAATTTCCATAGGGTATAACTCCGAAACTACAGTGAGCAAAATTGCAAAAATGGAACTAGCAATTCTCTAATATTTCTCCTCAATATGGTCCAAGTTTCAATTTATGAATCCTTACAAAAAAAAAATATAGTGCAAATGCCAAAATATCCTATTTGAGACTGAATTTTGGAGCATACACAAACCCTAAATTCCTTGTAGCATATCTCCAAAAATATAGTGAATCAAGATATGTAACTTGGACCGGATTTAAACCATGATTTCACCTCAACATGGTCCAAGTTTTGCGATATGAATCCTCATAGGAAAAAAAATTATAGCGAAAATTCAAAAATGAGTTGTTTGAGACAAAATTTAGGAGCATTCAAAAACCCTAACTTCCTTGGACCATATCTCCAAAAATATAACAAACCAAAATCTGAAACTTCAACTAGAAATTTCTTGGGGTGTCTTCTCAATCTTCTTTAGGTTTCATCGTTTGAAACCTCCCAGAAAATAGTTATAGAGAAAAGTCCACGGAGACCTGTTTAAAATAGCAAAACTATAGGATGAAAAACTCTCATTTTACAATAAATATAATGAAAAAGACAATATGTGATGAACCTAAGACTACGTCTCCTTAGTATAGATATAGGAGAGAAATGATACAATTATAATAAAATGAGACAATGAGGAGTTCTAGCCTACATAACACTATAACAATAGAGATATAATCCCTCAATATTTAGGGCTTAATAAGGGGTTTTTGGGTTAACATAGGGCTTAGATAGGGCCTAACCTTGTAACAGCTTATACAACAACCTCCATTATGCTATGAGTTCTTCATAAAGGAATAAATACTCTTCCAAAAATTTCTTTGTTTTCTGTAAATTTTCTACTTATGTTATAACTTTTACAACTTTTTCTTAATTTTATTTATTTTGTTTAATGACTTTTCCATAAATATTATTTCTTATTTGATTCTTGACTCATTTTGTAGAATATCAGAAATTTTGGAAAGAAAATTACTTTTGCATAATTCCAAACCTAATTTTTGGCCCATTTGACTAATAAGATGGATATTCAATGAACAATCATTTGAATATGGATAAATATTATTAAAAAAAATCCAACCAAGAATGATACCGGATGCTATATTTGATTTCTTTGAACCCAGATCCGAAAGTTAACAAATACAAGCTATTTATAAACTCCTAAATACCCAGATACTTGAATGCCTTCATTCTATCAATTATATCCAAGTCTAGATACTTTATAAATGCTTTTTGGTTTTTTTAGGTGTATATCAAATTAGTGTTATCTAAATTTAGATCAATTATATCCAAGTCTAGATACTTTATAAATGCTTTTTGGTTTTTTTAGGTGTATATCAAATTAGTGTTATCTAAATTTAGATGGAATACTTAACTTTATCTCAACTTTCCTGAATGCTCAAAAGTTGGATGCATATGTTTCAATTTTATTTTCTAGTCTTTATAATTTTATTTTGACACTTGGCATTTTATGATTAATTTTTCAAGTTTCAACTCTTGACTAATGATGACATGACATTGTTGATGTGTTATACTATGTGGCATTTGTACTAATGTGCCAACGGACCTAGATTTCTTATTTTTCATTAGAAAAATCATATTCGTATATGGGATGATTTATGAGGAACACATAACTGAAGTCCCAAATACTCCAAATTTCATTTCTTTCAATTTAAATCATGGAGTTAATGAATGTAAGTTATATGAACTCTCAAATACTCAAATCATCTTCATGTTCAAACATATCTAGTATCAAGAAAGCAGTTTAAATACCCAAATCATCTTCATGTTCAAACATATCTAGCATCAAGAAAGATATTTAAAGTTTAAAGTTTGACATCATGAGCACCTCGATATATAGATACCTAAATTACCTTGATTTTCAAACATATATGATATCTAAGAAGTTTTATAATGCATGCCATCATAACATTTTGGAAATCCAGATCTTGGATTATTTTTTCATGAGGATTCATATCCACATCCAAGGTCACATAATGGATATCATAACATTTTGGAAATCCAGATCTTGGACTATTTTTTCATGAGGATTCATATCCAAATCCAAGGTCACATAATGGATATGTGATTTAACAAACTTGTATACTCAGATAACTAGAGTTCTAAACATGTTTTATATAACCAAATGCTAATGATGACAGGATAACGGAAATTTTGGATTATTTTTTCATGAGGATTCATATCCAAATCCTCATGTTGACAGGGGGTCAAAGTCACACAGTTACATATAATTTTAGATCTAGGTGTCTAAACATGTTTTATATATCCAAATGTCAATGATGACAGGATAACGGAAATGTTGGATTATTTTTTCATGAGGATTCATATCCAAATTACATATAATTTAAAATCATATATCAGGCCAAAATAAGAACATGTATGCTCTCAAGTACACTATATGCCAAATTTGCACACAAAATACATTGGGTCAAAAGATTATTTTAAACCACTTGTTATATTTCCACTTGATCAATGTGGTTTAAAACATTTTAATTGCACCAAGAAAAAATGATACACAATATGTTAAACAAATAGAGAATTATTCCTGCAACTTAATGAATTTGAATCCTAGAATGTAGATATTAAATTGACCAAAATTAGTTATTTTCAAAGGAAAATAGTTGAACACTAATGCTTTTTAATCATAAATAATTGATTTTAATTGATTTTGAGCTAGTGTGTTATGGATTTTGTTTTATTTTGCAGTTTATAGAGAATAGAATAATCCTGAATATCAGGGGTATAAGTAGAGGATAAATAAACAAGATTTTTCTTGTATGCCAATAAAAGATAGGACACGCTCAACATTTTGAAGCAAATACAAGAGAATATATTTTAATACAAGTATAAAGAATTTGTATCAATATAATTAGTCGAGAAAATAATTAGAAGACTTTCACAATAATTCTTTGTTGAATTATTGAGGTTGTTGTAACAGAATATATAAGAATTATGAAAAAAAAGATAGATTATTAGATCAATATAAATATCAACTCTTTCACTAGGAAAGGGGTTGGAAAAATTTGTAATCAAGATTGTATATTTTTATCAATTTTACTGATAAAATTGAAGACCTATGTCTTTGGGTTGGACAAGGAGTGATTTTACATAAGATTTTCAATTCTGAATTTTTTTGAGTTATGTTCAGGTCTTGTTTCTTTTCATGACAAGTTATTTTCCATGATCTACTTGAATTACTTAACTGATGTTATATTATATGTAAGTATGTATACTTTGAGATGTGAATAATTCTTCATTTTTAAACAATACATATGCATATGGCTTAATAATTATTAAGACTATGAGTTCTTTACATATCCTAATAATTTATCATTCTCTCTCATATTTCATTTATCTCATTTTCTCCCCATTGGAATAGATAGATAGATAAGTAAATAAATAAATATAATTAGCTTAGAATTAAGTATATAGTCTTATAGACTAGATTAAAATTATTTTCAATATTAAGGACTTTTGTTCTTAATATCCTTTAGCATAAAATATGCCCACATACTGGTAGATATTGCCATACCAAACAAGTATAGGCCTAATTGGGGCCTTGATCGGGTGATACTCCCCCTATTGGTAACTGAATATTTTGTACTAACAACAAGACATGCTACACTTTGTAATTAGGATCTATTCTATGATGCCTTCAACCTCTTAGTGAGGGATGGTAAAACAAGTTCCATCCATGAAATAAGAACTCTATTTGACTTTAGTGGACCATTCTCTTCCTAAAGGCACATTGTAAGCTTTAGGTGTGTTTGCTACAATTACATGGATCAACATGCTTACTTCAACTACTTGATTAAATCTAATTGAAAAGTTTGGATGTAGCCAATAGTGTTACCATAATTGAATCTATAGCCAATAGGTCCTTAAAAGGACAAGTACATTCAAGGCCTAATCTCCTCAAAACATAAAGAGGCATGCTATTGTGCCTTGCCTTGTGTCTAGTATTATAGTTATGGATCAAAAAATCAGAAATCCTCAATAAAAATTAAAAGACAGGAATTTCAAGGTCCAATTATATGGCATCATATGCCTCATTTAATAGAGAGGTGGCCTCTTTGGATGTAGGATCTCTTGATTATAATCAGAAGCAAGGAAGATCTTGTCTCAAATTGAACAGTGTGAAGGGCATATTTTGATGTTACATGCGTTGGAAAATTCACTAAATATTGAACTACATTGTAAGGCCTTGATATTGGGAAGTACGGAGGAGATCGTCCATTACATGAGCTTACCTTATTTGGAATCTAGAGAGATTTGTTCCTTGATGGAGAAGGAGATTTTTCATCCATGGAAAAATTGTTTTGTTTGGTTTTCTTTAATAGTAGTTTTGGTCCCATACCCTCTTCATATTGTTTCTCTTGAGGTTTGACTCCTAGTTTATACAAAAAAATAATCCAAATGGGAAGAGTCTTCTCCATAAGGCACAAATTCTTGCATATTAGTGTGATTGTTTTGAGAAGTGGAGGAAAGATTATTATTTTCCTGAGGTAGAGGGGTCCTCCCAATCTTGGATATATCCAAATGACAAGAATATGAGTATCAATACTTGGAGTCATGAAAATATTGACAAAAATGGAAACAATCGACTTCAACAGTGATATCTCTAAGAGGAAGCCTTGCCCTCATAGGTGTGGAAAACCACAAGTAATTAACTTTATGATTTAAGGAAATAATATGATGGTTCATATTCATCACTACTTTCAATGTTTTGAAATTCTCTATATCGTTATTCTTTGAGGTTTCAGAATGTAAGAAAACATGAGGGGATCCCTCACTTTGAAGCATTCCATTCCTAGGCTTGTTATTAAAATCGGGTTGTTTCACAAATGAGGAAGCCACAATGGGTTCCACTATGTTAAAATGCACTTGTATTAGCCCCATCTAGAGGAAATGTATTTTTACAATAGGCATAATGTGTTTTAATTGTTTCCTTGTTGTGTGTGATATGTTACTTGTCGATTTTTTTGGTCTTTGGCTTCTTGTATTGTTAGGTGTCAATGTTTCCTTAACATTAAAATGTGTTCACCTTGTCCAACATATTAAAGCCTAAAATATTCTTTTAAGTCCCGAAAAATGGTTTTAATCGTCATTGATCATGTGTAGGGTCCTAAACCATGACACATGCCTTATAAAGGGAAATTTTGGACCATAAATATAATAAAGACTCTGTTACAAGGATTTTAACACCATGGATGTGTCCCAACACCATCTCCCCTTATTGTTATTAGTGCAACCCCCTTATTGTATTGTTATGCCCATGTATTCCCCATATTGTTATTATTGTGCCCTATAGAAGCCCACTATTGTTATTGTTCTGCCCTTACATTATTATTGTTATGTTGACTCTCATTATTTTGTGACCTCTTAGACTCTTATATATAGAAAGGAGGTCTTGTCATTTGTATCATCCAAGATTGTTTTTTTGTGTGATGTAAAGGAGGTTGTCCCCTCAAAGAGGCCTTTTTAGGAAGTCGTTGATCTATTTATTCTTCTATTTTGTGAGTTGGTTGCATAACATTTGGTATCAAAACTTTGGATTATAGTGTTTTGCTTCTTAAAATAGGTCATTGTCGAAGTTTCGTTATAAATTTTTTCTACAAAGTTTCAGAAGCTCAAATTAAAACCCATTTGAGACGAAGCCTTGATGAACCTCGTGTCCAAATTTCAGATCTTGTGTCACTATATTTCAGAGATATGAGCTGAGGAAGTTAGGGCTTTCGTAGGCTCTAGAATTCGATCTCAAATAGGTGACCTTAGGAAAATCGTCATAACTTTCTCTCTGAGCATCAGATTAAAATTTTGTAAAAAGTGACAGAAATAGCACGGACTGTAGTTTGTAGTTTGTTGGTGTTGCAAAAATATTGGTACTATGGCATACAAATTGGAGCTTCCTGCATCTTCCCAAGTGCACCTAGTTTTCCATGTTTCATGCTTAAATAAGGTTATAGGTGACAAGCTCCCAGTTCAAACAATATTGTGAGAACTTGAGGAGGAAGGAAAAATCATATTAGAATCTAAAGCAGTCATGGAAATAAGAACCCAACAGCTATGAAATCGATCAATTTTAGAGTATCTCATCAAGTGGAAGAGCTTAACCACTGAAGATTCTGCATGGGAGTATGGGAATTTTATACAGAAGCATCCAGAACTACTCAAGCATTGAGGAAAACACCTTTTTGAAAGAGAGGGGCATGTTAGGTCCCTATAGTACTAGTGTAGCCCTATATTGTTATTGCTGCAACCCCCTTACTGTATTGTTGTGCCCATGTAGTCCCCATATATTTATTATTGTGCCCTATAGAAGTCCACTATTGTCATTTTTGTGCCCTTACATTATTATTGTTATATCGGCTCTAATTATTTTGTGACCCCTTAAACTCCTATATATAGAAAGGGGGTCTTGTCATTTGTATCATCCAAGAATTGTTCATTTGTGTGATATAAAGGAGGTTTCCCCCTCAAAGAGGCTTATTTTCGAAGTAGTTGATCTATTTCTTCTTCTAGTTTGTGAGCTCGATGCATAACAATTGGTATCAAAGCTTTGGATTCTAGGGTTTTGCTTCTTCAAACAATTCATCGTGGAATTTTCGTTATAACTTTGTTTCTACAAAATTTCAGAAGTTGGTTTAAAACGCACTTGAGATGAAACCTTGATGAGCCTCGTGTTTGAATTTAAGATCTTGTCTCACTATATTTTCGGAGATATGAGTTGAGGAAGTTAGGGCTTTTGCAGGCTCCTGAATTCAATCTCAAATAGGTGACCTTGGAAAAATTGTCATAGCTTTCTCTCTGAGCATCAGATTCAAATTTTGTAAAAAGTGACAGAAATAGGACGGACTGTAGTTTGTATTTTGTTGGTGTTGCAAAATATTGGTACTATGGCATACAAATTGGAGCTTCATGCATCTTCGCGAGTGCACCTAGTTTTCCATGTTTCATGCTTAAAGAAGGTTATAGGTGACAAGCTCCCATTTCAAACAATATTGTTGGAATTTGATGAGGAATGAAAAATCATATTAGAACCTGAAGCATTCATGGAAATAAGAACCCGACAGCTATGAAATCGATCAATTCTAGAGTATATCATCAAGTGGAAGAGCTTAACCACTGAAGATTCTACATGGGAGGATGAAGATTTTATACAGAAGCATCCATAACTACTCAAGCATTGAGGACAACACTTTTTTGAAAGAGAGGGGCATGTTAGGTCCCTATACTACTAGTGTAGCCGCTTATTGTTATTAGTGCAACCCCCTTATTGTATTTTTTTGCCCATGTAATCCTCATATTGTTATTATTGTGCCCTATAGAAGTCCACTATTGTTATTGTTATGCCCTTGCATTATTATTGTTATCTCGGCTCTAATTATTTTGTGACCCCTTAGACTCCTATATATAGAAAGCAGGTCTTGTCATTTGTATCATCCAAGAACTATTCATTTGTGTGATGTAAAGGAGGTTGCCCCCCTCAAATAGGCTTATTTTGGAAGTCCTTGATCTATATATTCTTCAATTTTCTGAGCTAGTTGCATAACATAACCAAATCCTTGGAGCGGGCTCATCGAATAGGCATATGGCCCTCAACCATCACATAGGCACTATAGAGAGAATCCTTGACCTAGGAGTATAATATGTGAAACATTACAATATTATATGCACTATTAATGGGTCTTAGTCTTGGACTTGGTTCAAGGGAGAATATTATTACTTTAGGTCATAAAAGATGACTTAGGGATTATGGACCATGCATAAGGGTCTTAAATCATCACATGGCCCTATAAAGGGGATATGTGGTCATTAAGTGTAATATATGTGCCACAAAAAAGGATTTTCACACCACAGATGGATCTCAGGACCATGGCCATTTTCCAAACATGAACATGAACTTCCTTGGGCTTGGCATACACTTGTTTTTTGTCTAATGGAATGCATAGGCTCCATAAATCATGTTGTAGGCCTTGTAAATGGAATATCAAATATTTGCTTCATGAGTGTAATATATGTGTCCTTAAATGGTTTTGAGCACTAGGAATAGGTCTCGGGGGCATGACCATGGTTTTAGGATGAAAGAAAACATATTACGGCCTAAAATATGCTTTTACAAGCCATGCACCATGCATTGAGTAAATAACTATCATAGAACCTCTATAGGTCAATCCTTGGATAACAAATATAATGTTGATATTGTTACAAGATGTTTCACACCACTATCATGGCATTTCTTGTCAGTTAGGAAAGAAAACCTAAATCATAGACTCTAAAATATTCTACTCCACACTCGTTAATGGACCATGCATATTGCCCCATATTACCTCACTTGTCCTATAAATGGAACCTTTGGCCTACATGTGGGATATATGTGCCATCAAAGGGTTTTTTTTGTATAACAGATGGGTTGCAAGGCCTTAAACATGCTTTGAGGACTAAAATAGAGTCTTACTTACCAAATGATGCCTATAAGGCTCATGGGCTAAGAATGTGACTTTAAAACATGATTGTGCATCATTGCAAGGTTTTGCACACTAAAGATGGATCTATTATTCTTGGTAATCATCTTGCGAGCACAAACAATCGTTGTAAATATAAACCAATTTTTTTTATTCTTAAAAAAAAATCAAATTATATATCAATATCAAATTTTTATAACAACAAAAATATGTCTCTATTATAATCATAACATGTCTCATGTTTTCATGCTTTTAATAACCATCATAGATTATTGAATAATATATTTTATTAATAATGATGTATCTTCCATTCATCATAATAAACCTACTCCGTTGATCCATAAAATATATATTTATATCATGCATATGCCTCATTATTCACTAATTATAACTTAACTTTGCATTGGAATTCATATAATATATTTACA
Organism: Pinus tabuliformis; assembly: GCA_031772625.1. Taxonomy (NCBI): domain Eukaryota; kingdom Viridiplantae; phylum Streptophyta; class Pinopsida; order Pinales; family Pinaceae; genus Pinus; species Pinus tabuliformis. The sequence goes on from CM062805.1 coordinate 255,623,662, forward strand.
ACATTTATGAAGGTGGTCTTTTTCTAAATCATGTAGTTCAACCTCCATAACAAAAGTTGAACTTTATTGTAAAGTATACAAATTCAAGTTCTCATGGATGTTTTACTTTCAAGGTTTTATAGCTCAGCTTCAATCACAAAATCTTATTGTAAACTACTACAGATTCAAGTATTCATAGTGAGACTCCACTTTAAATTTTCAATGGCAAAACTATGGGGAATCAAGGTCTTAGCCAAACATAAAAGACTTCCAGACTAAACGATTTGATTCGGTATCCAATGTGTTCTAGCAAAGTACATGGGCTAAGGACCATCTGGCATGGAATCCATGCGCTGAGTGATCTCCGCAGGTGCACTAACAAGTGCACCTACATTCTCCATGGCGTACTCCATCTGGTCTGCTACTCCATCGCCTGTACTCTTAAACCATCTGCTACTTAATGTGCATTCGCATCTCTTCCTTACCTTCTGCTTTCCATACAAGTCCCTCAGACTCACGCGGACAAGACTTAATTTCCATTCCTCGCTTATGTATGTTTCTGCTTCTTTATAACGTATTTCCACAACCTGGAAGCCGTCAGGAGGGTCTAATACAAGTACCTGGTCCGGGGTTCGATTCCTCCACGCTTTTTTTATCCATTCTACAACCGTTTCCGGTAGGGTTTCTATCTCTGTCCCCTGCGTCATGGCTTCCAGCCTGAAATCAGCCATCGCCTGCCCTTCACGACAGAACGTAACAATCCCGTGCTTCTTGACCTGGCTTTGAACTCTCGTAATCACAACCCTGTCCTCGCCGTTACCGCTTTCAAGGCGAACAGAGACATAAAGCTGCAGAAACTGTCTAGGTTGTAGAGACGCGACATGGACGGTGATCTTCCTACGGCTTAACACTTTGAGGTATCCCAGGGGTTCGAGGTGAAGCCTCAGTTCTTTAATCGCCGCCTCCGAGCACGCCGGGTATAATCGGTGTTCCAAGAACCCTCGCCTGCAAAGATCCTGCAAGCGTTCCACCGACATGAAACCCCCGTGCTGTAATTCGCTCGAATTGGAGCAGTAGAAAACCTGCTTCCCGAACCGAACACTTAACTTGACGGACCTCATCGTTTCTTTCTGTCGGCAGAGCAGGGTTTCCAGGCACGGCAGGAACTTTTCTTTGTATGCCGAAAAACCCCAATGTGAGCAGAAATTTACTTCCGAAATGGAGATTTTATTGGAGAACTCGGCCGAAAGGCTATCAATACCAGATCCACACATCGAATCCTGGCACGGTACAGCTGCTCCAGATTTGAGACAGAACAACGATATGTCCATCTCATCGGGATCTTTTTCAGGGAAGAACTTCTCGAAGCAAGTCGCGTTGATCGCGAGCAACGGGTCCTCCAATGATTTGCAGAAACAGAAGACATAGAAGTCAGGGAAGCTGCTGCTGGTCTTGCACAGTGAAAATCTTACGAGCTTTTCAATGGACAATGCAACAGTCTGTATAGCTTCTTCTGAAGTGGCGCATATTTTGGCTATCCCATTAGGATATACTCTTACAGCCGTGATGCCGGGGATTTGATGAAAATTCTTGACGTTGGTGCCGCGCCTGCCTATAACAAGTGCAATGGCATTGTCAGGAATTCGGATTTGTTTCTCGAAAAAGTTGCTGCTGGTCTTGCACAGTGAAAATCTTACGAGCTTTTCAATGGACAATGCAACAGTCTGTATAGCTTCTTCTGAAGTGGCGCGTATTTTGGCTATCCCATTAGGATATACTCTTACAGACGTGATGCCGGGGATTTGATGAAAATTCTTGACGTTGATGCCGCGCCTGCCTATAACAAGTCCAATGGCTTTGTCAGGAATTCGGATTTGTTTCTCGAAAGGGCATGGGGCTGAGGATGAGGCCATGCTCTCAATTTTCCTGGACATGACTAATGGCTATTCTACTGGTTTTCAGGGTAACCAACTGTCTTTCTGCAAACTGATAAAATGCTGCTATGGAAACACTTTGGACTACCAGCTGATCAGACCAAATTCATTGCTATATTTGAATTTTATTTTTTCACCCTATAACAAAAAAAATCTTATTCTTGATTTTAGATTATTATTCGAATTATAACTTTTTAATGTTGTAAATAATATATTTTTATATTAAAAAATATCATTTAAATGACACGACATTATACCATAAAAATCAGATCACTAAATCATAAAGTAAAAGGCAAAAGTTATTTCATTAACCTCCAAAAAGCACCCTAAAAATTCCAAAGTAACGTGTGGGTCCCTATCTTTAAATATGGAAGTGTCTCTTCTCCTTTAAAAATCAATTCTACTTTTACTTTTAATATCATACTATTTTTTATTTTTTATTATAAATTTATTAAGTTTATAAACGGATTTTGTTTGTTATTTCTATTATTTTTTAATTTAGCTAAATTATGGTTATTAGTATTGAATTTTGATTTAATAATTCATCTGACTGATAATACAACATCTTTTTCATATTAAATTGATATTTAAATATTTAAGCTCATTTATAGACATTACAATATCTCCTCATATTATTATTCAGAACATCTCTCAATACAATTAATAATATTTTAATTACTTTATATTTTATTTTAATATAAGTTGTTTTTTTCTATTCTTTTGCTAAAAACCACCTCAGTAATATTAGTCTTTTTAACTTTATCTTTTAAGCATAAAAAAATGGTAATCTTATTTTCTTAAAATCTAATAAATCATATTCATTATAATAAACATTACTCATCATTATAATATTAATATAAAAAATATTATTTTTATAAATATAAATATTTAATACTAATTAATATATAAAAAATATTAATTTTTTAAATATAATTTAATACTAATTAATATATATATATATATATATATATATATATATATATATATATATATATGCTTACTTTTTAACCATATAAAAGATTATGGTTAACGTCAAATGCATACCTCATATCATTGGTGTGACGTTTCCAATTGAAACAAAGAGAAAGTTTGAGATGCCTGCTTTCCAAAAAAATAAAGAATGGAAAGAGAGATATTTTGATATATGTTGATGTAATAATAATAATAATAATATTCATTTTTAAGGTCATAGCCAAGCCAGACACCAAATTGGTGTATGAGACCCCCTTGTTTGTGGGACAAGGGACCCACCTCCACACAACGATTTGACTGCTAAGTCTACGAAGGCATACATACTCTACCCCCCTCTGGTTTTGAACCCGTGACCTCTCAGGAGGAAACACATGCTCTTAACCATTAGGCCCACTCAAGCTGTCATTACCCATGGAACCTTGCTTTCCATCAATTGAAAGAAATAAAACAAATTGATACGAGAAAACATGTTTAATCAAAAAATTATGAATTTATCCTTTTGATGATGCTGGTTCAATAAAGGGTAATATTCTTCAATTAAATTCATAAATACTTTTAACTTTTTGCTGGAAACATATAAAAATATTTCATCTTCTTTATTCTTTATCATATTAAAATAAATACATTTATTTATTAAAATTCTTTAATATTTAGCATTTATCTTTAACTTATTTCCCTTTTTTGAAAATAATAAAACTAAATTCATTTTATGATTTTGTATTTTTTTTTTTAATATTAATTTTTTTTTAAATTGTTTGGTTAAATTTTAAAATTTTTATATCAAAATATCTATATATATTCAAAAATAATATAACATTTAAAAATAATTAAATTATTACCCGGATGCGGGTGACAACTCGATATCTGCTTAAGTTAAGAGGGCCATTAAGGCACTTGGCCTCCCACTCGTCCGGCGTTCACGCAGACAGATTTCATGGCAGGTGAAATATATCAGTCAGGGGTTGGAATGAGGTTCACCTGGTACGCCATTAATGAGCGCTGGGTACGAGCATCCAGACGCAGGCCTTTAAACCTAGACAGGATGAGGACAACTAGCTCTACTGCTGATAAGCTTCACCCCCTCCCTCTGCACCCTCTGCCTCCTCGCCTCGCCGAGTTTGATTGGGAGAGCGCCCACACTCCTCTCTCTGCTGGTTGCCTTTGCTCGCCTCCCCTCTCCCTGCAAGTCCGCCTTTTCCACTGTCCGAGTCGCTGGTTAACTCTGAAGATGCCTCGTCACAGAGGAATTTCTCGCAGAGGAGGCTCCTCTGCATCCAGAGGCAGAGCTTCTCATTCCACGCCCCAGAACGTCAGTCCTATTACCTCTGCTTCTCCGTCCTCACCTCCTTCCAGCCTAGCTCGCCATCTACCGAATAATTCATTTCAATCGTCCAGGTTCACTTTTCACAGCAGGCTTAATAGGCCAGTCTTAACCGCCAGCATCACCATCATCCTCGCAGAAGAGGAGGATCACCCCAGCGACCCGGCCATTTCCTCCTCCTCGCAGACTCAGGAAGATAGTACCCCCCAGGGAGGGATGGAGGGGGCGATGTTCACTGTGGATAACATGCAGGAAGACTCCCCGGTCCCTGAGGCCTCCATGCAGCAAGAAGATTCAAATCAGCTCGACGTTCTGGAATGCAAACCTGTTCATCAAGACTATGGCGTTCTACATTTAGGTACCCCCACAGAAGGCGGAACTGATGGAATTGAAAATGACGAGCTCGTAACCTGGATAGCCTCATCCAGCAGACCGGCAAAGAATGATACCGACTCTCCGACACAGGATGTAAGGCAGCCTCCTCCTCGAAGAATGGTTCCTTTGTCTCCAAGTTTTAAGTTTCCTGTTTCTCTGGTCCTCTGTCTAAGTCTTTTTGTAACTCTGTTTTCAAGTCTGATCTCAAGTTTTTGCTCAGTATTAAGACTAGTCATCTTTTGTCAATTCTGCAGTAGTCAATTCTGCAGTGCTTTCTATGTATTGGGCTAGTTCTGGTTTGTTTTGTAGCCAAGTTGCAAGGTCAATCTGTTCACTAGCAGCGACTCTCAGGCTTTAAGTAGCAGAGGTTATAGTCCAAGCATAATTATTCTCCAGTGGGTTACTGTCTAACCTTCAAGTTTGGTAGCATTTTCCAGTTTCTGTGGCAGAGGGCCGGTCTATGCCCCCTCTGAGGTCTTGACCTCATTGTAAATAATCTTTTTTTTCTTCTTAATAAATTTAGCATTTACCCAGCAAATGGGGTAGCAAGCTAAGTGGGCTTGATTGTGGAGAAAAACTCCACAGTTAAGCGCGCTTGAGCCAGAGGAGTTCTGGGATGGGTGACCTCCTGGGAAGTCCTGGTTACCGGGTGCAAGCCCCGGAAGTGATGATTGATGCTATGTGATTCGTTCTCCACATTTCACTAGTTTCAATCCCACTTCTTCACCCCTATGAGCATCACCCGATGCAATGAGTGCTAAGTGAACTATTCAAAAATCATGAGAAATTAGTCAGTTACGACTACCTCTCATGGAAATGGTCATACGTTTGAATGACTTACTTAACGCAGTTGAATCCCAAAAATGATATCTAATATAATGCACTGCGTAATCCCCCATACTTAAATTCAAAAAGAGTCAAGGGATCTCTACTTGAATGGTTCATGAGGCACAATACTTGCTAAGGTTTTGCAAATGGGGTAGCAAGCTAAGTGGGCTTGATTGTGGGGAAAAACTCCACAGTTAAGCGCGCTTGAGCCAGAGGAGTTCTGGGATGGGTGACCTCCTGGGAAGTCCTGGTTACCGGGTGCAAGCCCCGGAAGTGATGATTGATGCTATGTGATTTGTTCTCCACATTTCACTAGTTTCAATCCCACTTCTTCACCCCTGTGAGCATCACCTGATGCAATGAGTGCTAAGTGAACTATTCAAAAATCATGAGAAATTAGTCAGTTACGACTACCTCTCATGGAAATGGTCATACGTTTGAATGACTTACTTAACGCAGTTGAATCCCAAAAATGATATCTAATATAATGCACTGCGTAATCCCCCATACTTAAATTCAAAAAGAGTCAAGGGATCTCTACTTGAATGGTTCATGAGGCACAATACTTGCTAAGGTTTTGCAAATGGGGTAGCAAGCTAAGTGGGCTTGATTGTGGGGAAAAACTCCACAGTTAAGCGCGCTTGAGCCAGAGGAGTTCTGGGATGGGTGACCTCCTGGGAAGTCCTGGTTACCAGGTGAAAGCCCCGGAAGTGATGATTGATGCTATGTGATGCGTTCTCCACATTTCACTAGTTTCAATCCCACTTCTTCACCCCTATGAGCATCACCCGATGCAATGAGTGCTAAGTGAACTATTCAAAAATCATGAGAAATTAGTCAGTTACGACTACCTCTCATGGAAATGGTCATACGTTTGAATGACTTACTTAACGCAGTTGAATCCCAAAAATGATATCTAATATAATGCACTGCGTAATCCCCCATACTTAAATACAAAAAGAGTCAAGGGATCTCTACTTGAATGGTTCATGAGGCACAATACTTGCTAAGGTTTTGCAAATGGGGTAGCAAGCTAAGTGGGCTTGATTGTGGGGAAAAACTCCACAGTTAAGCGCGCTTGAGCCAGAGGAGTTCTGGGATGGGTGACCTCCTGGGAAGTCCTGGTTACCGAGTGCAAGCCCCGGAAGTGATGATTGATGCTATGTGATTCGTTCTCCACATTTCACTAGTTTCAATCCCACTTCTTCACCCCTGTGAGCATCACCCGATGCAATGAGTGCTAAGTGAACTATTCAAAAATCATGAGAAATTAGTCAGTTACGACTACCTCTCATGGAAATGGTCATACGTTTGAATGACTTACTTAACGCAGTTGAATCCCAAAAATGATATCTAATATAATGCACTGCGTAATCCCCCATACTTAAATTCAAAAAGAGTCAAGGGATCTCTACTTGAATGGTTCATGAGGCAAAATACTTGCTAAGGTTTTGCAAATGGGGTAGCAAGCTAAGTGGGCTTGATTGTGGGGAAAAACTCCACAGTTAAGCGCGCTTGAGCCAGAGGAGTTCTGGGATGGGTGACCTCCTGGGAAGTCCTGGTTACCGGGTGCAAGCCCCGGAAGTGATGATTGATGCTATGTGATTTGTTCTCCACATTTCACTAGTTTCAATCCCACTTCTTCACCCCTGTGAGCATCACCCGATGCAATGAGTGCTAAGTGAACTATTCAAAAATCATGAGAAATTAGTCAGTTACGACTACCTCTCATGGAAATGGTCATACGTTTGAATGACTTACTTAACGCAGTTGAATCCCAAAAATGATATCTAATATAATGCACTGCGTAATCCCCCATACTTAAAAAATAACTAAATAAATAAATAAAATAAAATATTATTAAATTATTTATTTTTTAGTTCATAAATACGTTTAATTTATTACATGAAACACATAAAACAAATTTCATCCTCGTAATTATATATGTCGCATTTAACAAAAATACACATCTTTCAAATTGCTAAAACACCTTGATAAATATATTTCATCTTTAATTCACTTCTTTCCTAAACACCTTGATGCTAAAATTAATATTAACATTCTATTAATTTTAATTTCACCCCTTTAAAATTTTCATGTAAGAGTAAAGACCTGTTTTGTTCAAAAGTCCCGATGATAAAATTGGATATAAGAGTGAGACTTATTTTGTTCAAAATTTCTTGGACGGTAAAATCCAACATTAAATTTCTATTGAAGTTTTTCTTTTAAATTTTTTATATAAATGTAGATAAAGATTAGTTTGAGATGTATTTTAATATTTTGAATGATATTATTAGTCTTTGTTTTATTAGGGATTATAGCATTTGTTTTGTAGTCAAAATGTGTTGGCTCTACATTATTTTGTCATGTTTTTTCAATTTTAACCAAAGTTTAAGTAAAATGCGTAATATTTCTCTTTTACATAGATTCAAAAATATTTTTTTTTTATTTTCTACAAATCTTATTTCTAGTTTTCGATTGGTTGGGGGAGCTTACAATTCATTTAAAAAAAAAGAACTATGTTTTTGAGTGGTCATTCTGTTGGTGAGTTCTTTCCCATTGACATTGACAATGTTATGTTACTTCTCTTACCAACCATGTCAGAATCAACGCAGTTGCAGGTTCTTTGCATAGGTTGTTTGCACAGGCTAGGGTTGGGGAGGGCAGGAGGTTGAAAAAATATCCCATTAATATTATTATGTTTCCTTGTGCGGAGCTTTAGTGTGTAGAGGACGGGTATGTGTTGGAAAGTGGAAGTGCAGAAGGAAATTGTTCTGCAAGGACGAAATTAATTTGAAACTCTTTTACAAATTTAGCTGTGCGAGAGAGCAGTTGCATAGAGTTATGAATCTGTATATTATTATGTTTCACTGTGCGAAAATTTTACTATGTGGAGGATGGGGTGTGTGCATGATTATGAGGTTGTAGAGGGAAATCTTTCCTGCAGGGACGAAATTAATTTCAAACCATTTCGGATTTAATTTTTTTACAGATTTAGTTGTGTGTGAAAGCAGTTGCATAAAGCTATGAATCTGTGCGTAATAAAGGATGTGTGGAGGATGGGGTATCTGCGGGAAAACGAAGGTGCAGAGGGAAGTTTGTTTTGTGGACATGTAACTAATTTATCTATGAACTTAAACTTTAATTTATAATTCAATAATATTTCACATTTTCCTATTACAAGTGTACAAATTTTCTTAATATACAAATTGATTAAGGTAGATTTGTTTTGGTTTGCATTTTGTATGAGAGAATTCTTTATTCTGCTTTTGTGCTCCGCTCAATGAAAACATCCACTATCTGAAGAATGTGTAAAGGATGAGGTATGTGCAGGAGAATGGGGGTGCAGACGAAACTTCATTCAGTCAACATGTAATAATGTAACTATGAACAATTCTCAAATTAATATTATTATGTTTCATTGTGTGGAGTTTTCTTGTGTAAATTTTTCCTTATACAGAGCTTTTACTTTGCTAAGGATGGGGTATGTACGAGATTATGAGGGTGCAAAGGGAATTTTATTTTGCAATGACGAAATTAAATTTCAACTATTTTCCATTTAAAGCTTTTACAAATTTAGTTTTGTGGGAGAGTGGTTGCACAAAACTATGGATCTGTGTGGAATGAAACATATGGAGAGGACGGAGTACGTGTGGGACAACATGCATGCAGAGAGAACTTTATTTTTTTGATGCATAATTAATTTAAATGTGAACATAAACTTTAATTCGTAATGTAATAATGTTTCACATTTTCCTATTACATATATAAAAATTTGCTTAGGTTAAAACATTAATTATTGAACATGCATGGCAAACAACTTTCAATTTGCAACATTTAGGGCAAAGAACTACATGAAATTAATTTTAAACTCGTTTACATTTAAAAATTTACATATTTAGTTGCACGTGAGAGAAATTGGATAGAGCTATGAATATATGCAAAATGAAGGATGTGCGGAGGATGGAGTATGTGCGAGAGAATGAGAGGGGGTGAGGTTCCTTCGGTTAGTAATGTGACACCGATAGAAAGACATGTATTTCTAGTCTGTTTATCATTTACTATTTCATTTTAAGTTGTTTTCCATTTAAAGCTTGTACAAATTTAGCTCTGCAGGAGAACAATTGCATAGAACTGTGAATTTGTGTGTAATGAAAAATGTACAAAGGATGGGGTATATTCATAAAATACATAAAACCATCTAAATATATTTTAACTATTTTGCGTAGGAAGGAAATTAATTTTAGACTCTTTTCCATTTAAAACTTTTACAGATTTAGCTGTGTGGGAGAGCAGTTTAATTTAACTAGGAATAAAATATTTAGTTTGTAATGTAATAGACACAATTAGAGAGAGTAGTTTTTAAACTAGAAATAATGAATATTTCACATTTTCCTTGATAGTGACTATAACATTTTCCTTAGTGTCAATGTTCATTCAATTTGTATTATTTGAGTGTGATAGAAACTTTCATCTACAACATTGTGTCTTTTTGGATAAATTTCACGTCGGTGAATTTCTTGGCTAAATCAACACAACGAAAAATCATTAGTGTAACAAGTTTTGAAGTATTCACTATCTACATAATCAAATTTGTGAATCTTTTTAGCAAGAAAGCATTATGTGCTATTTACAAAATTGGCCTTACTGATGAGTGCCTTGTTGCAGGTGACTATAAAAAAAGGAAGAAATAACGAAGAGACTTAAAGCTCCAGCCATTCCCAACTAAAACCCCTTGCTCTTTGTCATGTTTTCTCTATATTATCGCTTTTCTCTTTCACAATAACCACTAACATGTTCATATTGTCAAAATTTGATAGAAGTTGTTAACATAATTCATCTTGAAGTACACTGAAATTGATGACATTCTGAGATTCAAAATAAAAAACAGTAATTAGAACTCTCACAGTTATTATTAAGCCAAATTGTAGTGAAATTGTGTAAGTTCTGGAATCATTGACCAGAGTGGTGGGGAATTTCTTCAGTTAATTCTTTAACACTGAGAGAAATACAGGAGTTGCTAGTGCATTTTTCTTTCAATATTTCATTTTAAGCTCCTTTTCATTGAAACGTTTTATAGATTTAATCGTTTGGGACAACAATTTCACAGAGCTATGAATCTATGAGGAATGAAGGATGTGTGGAGGACAATGTATGTGCAGGAGAACGGGGTGCAGAGGGAAATTTATTCTGCAAACATGAAATTAATTCAACTAGGAACAAAAACTTTAATTCATAACGTAACATACAATCCTTATAAGGATGGTTAGTTTCAGAATAGAAAAGAGAAACTTCTTGGTATTCGAGGTTTCTGAATAGTATGTGCATTGTGATTCCACATTTTTAGATCAAATACTTATTAATATTTCCTTTTAAATAAGAAACATTAATTTACACCAACAACTTTACTAGAAACTATTAATCACTAATACGAAAAAAAAAAAAATTGATCTTTTTTAAAACTTTTCATTAAGAAGAAAGTTTTAATTTCATGAAACCTACATTCATTGAATCAACACCATGGGATATATAAAACGAAAACATGCCAAAGGGTTTTTTCCTTAAAATCAAAGTTTATATAAAATTAAAAAAAAATAAAAAAATTTCAGCCTGCAATAGTCCCCCAACACAAAATTGTAGCTTGTTCCTAGCCACTCAGTCCTTCTGATACCACCATGTGTTTGGGAACATTTGAGTATTTCTTTAATCTAAGAGATACTTTTTCATAGAATTAACAACAAACAAATGGAATCTTGAATCATTGACCAAAGTCTTTATTTTCCTTGTCCAACAATATTTCTGATGCTTTCGCAACACACCATATGCCCATATTCTCAACATAGAACATTATAATCGAATGGATTTTTACTGTTATAGTTGCCATTGCAGGGACTTCTCCAGATCATCGGGCCCTCTCATTATTGCAGGGATCTCCCATAATCCCTATCAGGTTAACTTAACTCGTACAGTTGTGACTTGTCATGTAAACCATCTTCATAAGTAGAAAGGGCCCTCTCTTTTCTAGGCCACCACCGATAGACGAATTCCCCTATTTCCCTTCTACCATCTTTGGCTCTCCTAACACTATCTCTTCTTCCATTATCACATCATACTATATCGAAAAAACAATATAATCTCTTCCTCGATGCACACTCTTCATTGTTTCCATTCATTTAACTTCTATTTGTATTAATAGTGTAGCTTTATCTCTCCATCATGCCATTCTTGCGCTACTCTTCATGTTGCGATCACGGTCTGTTCTACTCTGTTGAACTCTCATAGACTCTCGAATTTCCTCTCTTAGTTATTTTTCTATATTCCCTTCCTTGGTTGGTGTTTAAAACTCTCATTGGCTCGCAACACTTGCTCTTTCACATAGACGATGATTACATTGGCTTCATCATTACTAGTCGCAGATCCAAATCGCTACACTTATGTGTCGAATATGTGTGAAATCTTTCTCAATTCAGTTCGAAAGGATCACATACATGTCAATCCTCTCAAATTGATACGATGATTTCAAACTCATAACCCAACATCTGTGTGGCCCATTTTTGTTGTTCCTTTGAAGATAATCTTTGTTCCAAAATGTATTTAAGACTATCATGATCTATTTTTACCTTGAAGTTCCTTCCCATAAGGTAAGGTCGCCATTTCTTAAGTGCATGTAGTATTTCCAAGATGTAAATACTTTCCTTTGATTGGACAACTTTAAAAAGCAATGGGTCTTCCTTCTTGCATTAAAATAAAACCAATTCCATTTCCTGAGGCATCACATTCCACAATAAATGTTTTTGTGAAGTTTGGCATAGCTAAGACCAGAGTTTGGCACATTTCCTCTTTAAGATGCTCAAAGGCCTTAGTTTTTCCTGGAGTCCAAGAAAATGCACATTTCTTCAGTGATGTTGTTAGAGGTGCTGCTATTCTCCCTTAATTCTTAAAAAACTTGTGAAAATACCCTGTCAACTCGATAAATCCTCGTAGATGCTTTATGGAAGTGGAGATTTTCCATTCCTTAATGGCTTTAATTTTGTTAGGGTCTACCTTAACATCCTCATGAGATACAATATAACCCAGATATTCCACCTCTTGTACTCCAAAGAAACATTTGGAGGTTTTTGCATAGAATTGTTTTTCGTCTAATAGCTTGAGCACCCTGTCAATATGGTCAACATGATCCTTCGAAGACGTGTTGTAGATTAGTATATCATCAAAAAATACTAACACGGATTTTCTAAGGAAGGCTTTGAAAATGGAATTCATTAAACCTTGAAATGTAGAATGTGCATTGGTATGGCCAAAATGCATGACCAAAAATTCATAATGACCTTCATGAGTTCTAAATGATGTTTTCAGAATATCTTCAGTCTTCATTATTATTTTATCATATCCTGAACAAAGATCCAACTTGGTGAAGTAAATTGCTCCATGTAATTCATCCAATAATTCATCAATGACAGGAATGGGAAATTTATCTTTAATAGTGAGCTTGTTGAGCTCCCTATAATCTAGACACATGCTCCATGATCCATCCTTCTTGTGCACCAATACTACTGGATAAGAGAAAGAACTTTGACTAGGTTGAATTATACTCGCCTCTAGCATTTCTACAACCATATGCTCAATTTCACTCTTTTGGGCATAGGGATATTTGTAAGGCCTGATGTTTGGAGGAATACTTCAAGGAATCAAATGAATAGCATGATCATGATAAAAAATAGGTTGGAGGCCTTTGGGAATCACAAATATCTTGGAATGATTTTTCCAAGACTTTTTGGAGGTCTGGAGAAATATATCATTTCGATGTTTGAACATATAGAGAACATAATTTTGTAATAACGCCTCATTGTTCTTTCTTTAGAAGTTTTTTCATGATATTAGAGTTGATTATCTTTCCTGGTTTCTCTTTGATACCCCTTAATTCAACTTCCTTTCCTTCCAAAAAAAAATTCAAGAAAAGTTCTTGAAAATTAAAAGTTATCGTATCCAAAGATTGTAACCATTGGACTCCTATTTCAACATCAACACCACCCTTTGGAATGCAAAGCATTGGATTATTCAATAGATATTCTCCCATGGATAGCTTGATATAATGGCACTTTCGAGAAAAATTTATGGTTCCTCCATTTGCAACCATCACTTGACACTCTGGTGCTGGATATAGGAAGAAATCTAATTCCTTTGCTATCTTACAATGAATAAAATTATGGGTACTACCTGAATCAATCAACACTATTACATTTTTCTTCTTGATATGTCCTTCTATATTGAGAGTTTGAGTGGTAATTCTTGCGAATGCATTACAAGATATGGTAAGACTCTTTTATTATTTCTCTGGGGTTGGTTCCTGATGTATATCCTCCTCTTTTTATGTTTCTTGTTCCTTTTCTTACTCCTCTTCACAATCTATGTAGAATAATTTCTTCTCAGCACACTTATGACCTTTAGTGTATTTTCTATTACAACTGTAACAAAGCCCTTTTTCTCTTTTTTCCTCCAATTGTTATGGTGTCAACCTTGTAGGTTGTGGAAGATTAGGACCAGTAATACTTCCATATTTATAGTAGACTTCCTTGTTTCCATAATTTTGCTTTCAATGTTTCTTGCCACCCTGAATTCCTTCTCCAAGGAATCAGGTTCCCAAAGGCGAACATCATGTTGGATGTTATATTTTAAAGTCCCTATGAAGACATCAATCCTATGCTGCTGTGGAATATCAATTACCCTAATGTTCAATTTTTGGAAGTCTTCAATGTGCTCCACCATTGAACCCTTTTGTTTGAGATTTATTAATTGGCTAAAGAAGGTGTTGCTCTTTGTATCTTCATAATGTGCTATCATTTCTTCCCTAAACATTGACCAGGTAACAAGTGGTTTAAGAGAACAAAGCCATCTATACCATAAAAATTGATTGGGTTCTAAATATAAAGATGCAATACGTACCTTTTGTGAGGTTTGCACATCCTATAGATCAAAATATTGCTCGATTTGTAGTATCCAAGTTACCGGATCCTTGCCATAAAACTTCTTCATCTTTATCTTTGGAATGTGGTGGTTCTTAAACCCCACATGGGAGTCTAAAATCGTGATTGATATTTATTATGTCATCATCATGATTTTCATGGATTGCCTTGTCACCAGTGGGACACCTTTCCTCTAGAAACTCTGCCAAACCTTCTTTCAATCCTTCTATCTTGACATTCATCATTGCTTCCATGTCTGATTTTAAATCATCATTCAAAACTACCATGTCCCTTTTTATAACATCTATCTTAACATTCATCATAGCTTCCAATTCATTTTTTTTTACTTTTTGCGAGAGAGAAATTTGTTGCATTTGATCTTGCAATTTTGATATATCAACTTGAATTTCTTCCTCTTCTTCATGTGTCATAGAAGATCTTTCTGGTTTCTTACTAGGTGTTTCCATTTTCTTTCTTCGAGGCATCAATTAATGGTAATTATGCTTCATTATGCCCTTTTGAATCACTTCAAACTAATTTTTCAAACCAAACTTATGCAAATCTTTAAAAGTACTACACGCCTTTTTTTTTCTTCATAGGAGCTTGATATTGAATCTACTGTATATCTACAATTTCAGATCTCCAAGGTCTACAATTTCGTCCTATGGTAGCCCTCGCAAACCTCTTTCCATCCCCATAGGTATGATCAACATTGGAGTCTTCAAGAAAGAGTTAGGAAAAATCTCCCACACTGACCCGATTATAAACTTCTTCAGTAGAGAATACTCGTATGAATTCCCACATATCATTGTTTCCACATTCAGACATGAAAATACTACACGGAAAACTATAGTTCGTCCTCTTTCTATAACTTCTTATGAAATTTCAATTTGATACTCATAAAGAAAGCTATGACGATTTTCCAAATATCACCAGTTTGGGATGTAATTTGGGATCCTGCAAAAACCCTAACTTCGTTGGATCATATCTCCATAAATATAGCGAGAAAAGATCTGAAATTTAGACATGAGGTTCAATGATATTTTGGCTCAAATCGGTTTTTCGTAGAAAAAAAGTTATAGCGCAAATTCCACGATGACCTGTTTGGAGCAACGAAACCCTAGAATCCAAATCTTTGATACCAATTGTTATGCAACTAACTCACAAAATAGAAGTAAAGATAGAACAACACCATCAAAATTAGCCTCTTCGAGGGGGAAACCTCCTTTACATTACACAAATGAAAATTTCTTGGATGATTCAAATGACACAACCTTTTTTCTATATAGGAGTCTAAGGGGTCACAATATAATCAGAGCCGACATAACAATAATAATGTAAGGGCACCACAATAACAATAGTGGGCTTCTATGGGGCACAACAATAAGAATAAGGGTGCTACACTAATAACAATGAGGGAACACACTAGTATTAGAGGGACCTATCGACATATCATTATTTTCATTGCACAAAGGATGTAGGATACAAGTTTCATCAATTGGTGGGATAGGGAAACCAAATCTACAACTAGAATTTTTATGTTTTTTGCAAGATTTTGTGTGTTGATGAGTCTGAAATTGAATCATTTGATTTGATGAAATTGTTGAATCACAAGTCAAATACTGATCAATGAAACCTATGAAATGAACGTAAGGGGATTGTTGATATATTGGTGCATTTTGAATCCAAATCAATCCATGGTCATGCCTTGTTCCTCTACCTTGGAATTCTGCAATAAAAAAATCATCTTGCACTTGACCAAATAATTCATTGTTTTTCTTATCAAGGAATGTAGTGACGAGATTCTATGCCAATAATATCGACTACATATTCCCACTTGATGTTTGATCAATGTGTGAATGCATTCATCATCGAAGTTATTTGCCTCATTTGTTATGGAGTCAGTACTTTGTATATTTAATGCATTTATCAATGGTTGCCAAAGATGTTCAACACTAGTGAATGCCACAAACAAAGTAGGTAAACCAAGCTGTCTTATCAATGCAAATATATATTTTGTTAAATGGTCAAAATAGTTAAGCAATGTGTGAATTATTCTTAAACATTGATACGAAATTGGTGACTTAAATAATTTCTGAAGATTGCTTATATTTTTAACCTCTTTAGCAACTAGTTTTTGTTCTTTTAGCTCTCCTTTGAGAATAAAAATCGGAGCTGAGTTAGAAACCTGGTTTATCAAAATATGAATTTCTTTAAAAAATATGTTTGTGATATGTGTTGAAAATTAACCAGACTTGTGCAATAGTTCCCACTATGCAATATTTTGATATGAAAATAAATTTATAACATTAGTAGGGCAACTTGATCCAAAGAAAAATGTTAGAAAGTTCAGTTCTTCAAAGAATTTGTCTCGAAAAAATTTGTAGGGGATGAAACCCTTCAAAAAGTGCAATCCGTATTATTCTTGTATCAGTTTCTTTCTCGAGATCATTATCTGCATTTGGTGATTCTAGTTCCTTCATTTTTGGACTATCATTATGATGATCTTGTTGATCAAAATGTGTTTTCCATTCATAGTTGATTATTATTTGTTCGCTCTTGTATAGAGATGTGTTGCACAAGTCATGTAATGTACACATCACTTTCTTGGGTCAAATATTTCTAGACAAATAGGCATTCTTGTATTCCAGTTTTCTTTTTAGCATAATTCCCACTGTCATATTGTCATCAATATCTCTAGGCAATTCTCTCTGAATTCTATCTAGACTAGAAGGAACATTTATGATTGTGCCTTTTAATCCAATTTGTGATATTTTGAAGCCAAGTTGTCTTATTTGTACAAAATCCATATTTGGTGCCACTAACCTCTCTTCTAAATATGCCAATTGTGCAACGAAAAACAATTTTTCATTTCGTTGAATATAAAGAGGTGATGAAAATGTAGGGACTTTTTCATTGAGAATTGCATTGTTACAAGATTTGCATATTTTCTCATTGAGTTTAATGGTTTTGATCTCTGAAGTAGGCATTAGATAGAAAATAATAGATAATATGTCTTTGTTAATAGATTGCATGTCCTTTCCAAAGGACAATCTATCGCAAATGGAACATGCATATGTAGGGATGTCTAGGAGTGATTGCAAATATGCCTCAATTTCCTTATTTGAATTTACATGTTGCTTTTGTGCTTCTTGTATTATAGCACCTTCGGCTCATATTGCATATTTCAATTGATGTAGGTGAGTGTAACTCTTACTATATGTTATCACTCAGGCTTTCCCAAAAGTTTTAAGAAAGGGAAAGGAGGCCGAGGTAACCACAGACCAATCTTTTAGATACAGAATCTAGCCAATCTGTATCTAGAGAGGGCTCTCTCTTTATGATTTAGCTTTGTTTTTAAAGGTGTTAGGCTAGTTATGAAGTTCAAGGGTTTTGTTTGAGTTTGGGTGGTGAGATTCAATAGAACAGAGAGGTAAAACAGAGTAGTTCAGTCCATTGGGCTAATGGAGTCAAAGAAGATGGCTTTCTGGATTTGGTTTCTTAATAGAGGATGGCTTCACAGAGCAAGGTAGTCAAACAGGGAACAAATAAAGACTTGAAACAAATGGAATGGGCTCAAATTGGTTGAAGGGCAGTTAAGAATCCTTCAACCTATTTAAAGAGAGAAGTTGGATGATTACTGACAAGGAGCATTTAAGTATTCTTTAACAAATAATCAACATGAAAGAATTAGGAAACAGGAGAAATTAAAATTTCATTGCTTATCCTAATTCTAAAGAAAACACAGAGAATAATAATGACTGAAAACATAGTGCAATCAAGCATATTATGAAATTAATCTTTTCTTTATCATTCAGATTATGAAACACAAATGATATAATAAACAAGAAAACTTTAAAACACAAGATATAGTGGACTTATTGATCCAGTATTTGATTCAAGAAATCTGTGACAAGTCCTTTGCTTCAATTCTTCATCTAATAGGCCATGCAACAGTTGATTCCAACAGCTCTTTATTCCAAAAATCAATATTACAACAAAGTCTAGGAATCCACCCTCAATACTCCAATGGAAGGGGTATTTATGCTCAAAATTTTAAAACAAATATCTTAGTGAGGTAATATCTAGGATGAATAATTAATAGTTTACAAGTACATAGAAGCAGCTAGTCTCGAAAATAGAAAAAAATAACTGATGTTGTGCTGGTCCGGTTTTTGTTGAATGCGCTGGAGGTAGGCCTTAGGATTCGGCTTGCAACTGTCTTCTTCAGTAACTCTACACTGGCTTCCTGTCTTAAATGATACTCTTTAATGCTGATCTAATACTCTTTAAATGTTCATCTGATACTCTTTAATTTGTTTTAAACCCTCTTCACCTTTATTTACCTTACTGGGGTTAATTGCCAAAATTTCTCCTTTTACCTACAGTAACACCGCAGTAGGATGAATACCTGTTGTTGGGACATGGAAGGTTGTTTTGCGCCTTCTAATTCATAAAATTTAGATCTTTCTATGGAGATTGCATTAATTGGTGCACAAATTTCTGGTCCCTAAGATAGCTGAAAAGGTACCTGTAATTGAGGAGGAAAACTGTATACTGTGGGTTGAATGGCTGGCTCGGATTTCATCGTTGTAGCTTTTCTGGTCAGGTAGCGACTGAAACTGGGGCATATGTTTTTTTGCACTAGAGCGCGATATGTAGAAAAATATAGCAAAAATGAAAATTTACCATTTTATTTGACAAAATGTAGTTTTGGCGGGATTTTTTCATTTAATCGGGAGGATGACGTAAGAAATATGGATGATGACTGGTGGGTGACGTCAGCAAAGGACATATGATGTCAGCAGATGATGTCAGCGGCGGGGTGGTAAGCGGTTTTGCCCGCACCGCTTTTGGGGCTGAGCGGTTTCGGGGTGGGAGGGAGCGACCACCCCAGATGGGCGACGTGTGGCAGTGGTACGACACAAAACCACTAGGTCCCCGTGAGTTAACGTTTGGTGGGAAGGGTGGTCACGAAATGATTGTCGATCGTTGCATGGTGGAGCAGGGATCAGACGATGGATGATCGTTGGAGATGGCGGGACGTTATGCTGCGGGGCCAAAACAAGTAAATAATGTTTTATAAATGTATCAGGGCTGTTTTGCTAATTAACGCAAATGGTTAATTAATTTCATATAATGCGATGGGGGACGATTATTAATAAATTTCAAATAAATTTATCAATCCCTTTTTATACAGTGACTATGGTCGTATTTGACCGGGGTGGGAATATTAATATTTTTGGGGTTTTTTATTATATTTACATAATATGGGATAGGGTAATGTTTGTATGGGAATTATTTAATAATAGTTAGAGTTAATATGAATTGAATTGATAAAAAGAACTAATTTAAAAAAAATTGACTTTTGTAGTTAAACTTAGGCTTAGGATGAAAAAAGAGGTTTTGAGGTGATATAATGTATTTTCCTAAGTGAAATAGGGTTTTACTTAAGCAAACTTTATGAAATGGACTGAATGGTTTATGAGGGATATTAAGAACAGATTCTTAATATTTTAGGTGGGAAATTAGTAAATGGTTAGGGAAAAATATGAAGGGGAGTTAGTTATGTAACCTTTCCTCGCTTGAGCTGCATCCAGTATAATGTCCGTCTGGCACTTGCGGTAGAGATAAAGATTAACACATTTTTAGAGATGTAATCTATCACAAGTATCATTCTGCAACACCAATCTTCCTACCCTACCTACTTGGGCCTAGCATTTTTTCCTTCTTTACTTGGGTGCACTTAGACTGGCAAACTCTTTTCAACTTTTCTTTCCTTTGCATGGAAAGCCTACCTAAGTCTACATTTATTACATCCGAGGGTTCAGATTAAACAGTCGAGCTCCTTTTTATTTACTCTACCTATCTACTTATCTGCTAAGATTAAACAGTTTGGTCAGATTTTTATTCTCTATCTCTAAAACAAGAAATTCAAATATGAACTAGCCAAGATT
Source organism: Pinus tabuliformis (assembly GCA_031772625.1). Classification (NCBI taxonomy): domain Eukaryota; kingdom Viridiplantae; phylum Streptophyta; class Pinopsida; order Pinales; family Pinaceae; genus Pinus; species Pinus tabuliformis. Next base: position 255,643,991 of record CM062805.1, read on the forward strand.
AAGCTGTTTGGCCATTCATCAATTATGGCATAAATTAACAAGCTGCACATAATTCTTATTACAGAAAATGAAAAGGTAGTGGCATTTTGGACTTGCACACATTCTTGGTCTATTCTTATTTGGGGTTCATTTCTTTCACTTTTTTGACCATTTTATTATTTTTACCCTTTGATTTTTCTTTTAGGGTATACCCTCTTTACATTTTTTACATTTTTTGATTTTTTGATAATATGGAAAACCTTTGCAACAAGGAAAGGAATGAACATATTACAGAGCTCATCAAGTCAATCATGAAATATGACACCTATTGGTATAGAAGCATAACAGTGGCTCCACTTGGGGATGGCTTTCCTTGGTGGAAAGTCAAGAACAGCAGGTCAGATGGACTTCTAAATAACTTAGATTTTGCTCTGAAATTTCCTTCTGCTGGTTGCTTTATTGTATGTATGACAACACACTTGTGAAGCTTAGGGCTTTCTCTTTGGGCTTCAACTGCAGCAAGTTACTATCCAATCCAAACTGTGACAATGTTAAGGACATAGTATGTACATGTTAGAGTCAGAATACATTAAAAAACTGGATCAAAGTAATGTTTTAGCATTCGACCATTCACTGGTCCTTCTTCTATTTCTGTGCCATCTAGGCTATTTAGAAAGTAAGTATTGTTCCCTTGCAATGCTTGGATGATAAATGGCCCTTTCCATAGGAAGTCAAACTTCCTATGTTTTCCTTTGTCTTCTCTACTAGAATCCCACCTTAGAACTTTGTCTCCAAGGTATAAGTCTTTTGCTTTGGTCCTTTTATCAAATATTTTCTTGAGTTTTTCTTGTAATACTTGGAATCTTTGGTGCACTTCTTCTCTGGTCTGCTGCAAATGGATGCTTGGATTTATTCTCCTTTGAATGTCATTAGGTTCCACCTGAGCTTCTTGTAGTAATTTCATTACAGGAACTCCTAAAGATGAAGGAAACACAACCTCCATGCCGTAGACTAACTCATAAGGGCTAGTTCCAATAGATCTCTTTATAGTAAGTCTATCTGCCCATAGTGCATTTGTAAGTTTCTTGTGCCAGTTTTTCTTGTTCTCTTCCAACAATTTCTTAATAATAATAATTAGGCTTTTATTGGAAGATTCAGCTAGACCATTACCTTGAGGGTAATAGGCTGTGGAATGGCCTAAAGTGATATGGTATTTGTTACAGAAATTTTTCATTTTCTTGGACTTGAAGGCAGCAGCATTATTGGTTATGATCTTTTCAGGACAACCAAATCTAGACAATATGTTGGTTTCTAAGAATCCTATAATCACTGTATCATTGGCTTGTCTAGAAGGAATGGCTTCTATCCATTTGGTGAAATAGTCTATGGCAATGAGGATCCATTTATATTGGCCAGAAGAGGAAGGATGGATTTCTCAAATGAAGTCCAAACCCCATTGTTGAAAGGGCTTTTCAGTCGAAATTGGTCTCAAGGGTAAGGGTAATAGTTTCCTTTTGCCTTAAAAAATTTGGCATTTGTGGCAAGCAGTGACAAAATTCTTTACATCAGCGAATAAGGTTGGCCAATAAAATCCAACCCTTAGGATTTTGTCTACAGTTGATTTCCAATAAAAGTGTCCACTGCAGTCCCTTGCATGAAATTCTTTGAGAACTTTGTCATTTTTTATTAAACAATTCAATAGAATACCTTCATGATTTTTCCAAAAAAGAGGATTATCTAAAATACAAAATTTTGAAGCTTTCATTTTTAAAAACCTTTTCTTTGTTCTGGATAACCCTGGAGGAGCCTGCAGGTTTGATAATACGTGAGTTATATCAACATACCAAGGTGATTCGAAGAATGCCTGGCTGATTTGTGGAGTCGCCATCTCCTGTTCATTATCCAGTTCATTAATATCCAAGGCTTGAAAGTTTGTTTTAGTCATGAGTTTAGCCAATCCCTATCCTTTTATAAGCTTTGTAGGTTTTATTTCAATATCATACTCCAATATATTAGCTATATATTTACCTCGTTTGCCTTAAATTCCATCTTGAGTCAGGATGTTTTTGACAACAGCATTTGGTACATTAGCTACTACATGGGAGTACAATATATAGACTCTGAAGTCTTTAATAGCTTTCACAAGTGAAAAAGCTTGTTTTTCCATGATTTTGTAATTTAGAGGTGCATCTCTAAGTGATTTACTGAAAAAGGCTATGGGTTTTTCACATCCTTGATCATCTTTTTGTATTAAAACAACTGTTATAGTGTGTTCTGATGTAAATGAAAAAATTATGAAGTCTCTATCGAACTTTGGACTTGTAAGGACTGGTGTTCTGGTCAAAGGCATTTTAATTTCTTCAAATGCTTATTTGGCTTCTACTATCCATTTAACCTTCGAATCCTTTTTTAACATATTGTTCAACAATCTAATTAATTCAGCCAAATTAGATATGAATCTTCTCAAAACGTTAATCTTTCCTAGGAAAGCTTGAAGTTCTTTGACAATTCTGGGGTCGGGTATTCACAGAATAACTTCTATTCTAGTAGGATCAATTCTAATGCCATCTTTGGAGATGATATGGCCTAACAGTTTTCCTTCTTCTAGACCAAACAAAGATTTTTTAGGATTTAATGAAATACCATACTTTCTGCATTTTAAAAACACTTGTCTCAAATGATCTAAATGTTGCTGATCTGATCTAGAAAACACAATGAGGTCATCTAGATATCTAACCAGAAAATCGTGAATTTCTTTTGCAAAAGCTATGTCCATTGCTCGTTGAAAGGTTGCCCCTACATTCTTAAGTCTGAATGGCATTTTAACATAATTGAATGTACCCCATGGTGTTGTAAATGAAATTTTTTCTTGGTCATCAGGATGAACTAGAATCTGATTATAACCTGAAAACCCATCCAAAAGAGAAATCCTAGAAGCACCTACTACTCTTTGTAAAATATGATCCATCTTAGGTAAGGGGTAATTGTCTTTCAAAGAAATCTTGTAGACATTTCTGAAGTCAACACATAATCTGATTTCTCCTGTTTTCTTCCTGGTAGGCACTAAATTAGACACCCACTCTGAAAATCTGATTAGAGCAATTATCCATGCATCATGCATTCATTTGATTTCTTTTTAAATTAAAGGAAGCAGTACAGGGTTGATTCTTCTGAGCTTTCGTTTGAATGGTTTTTGATTTTCCTTGAGGGGTATTGTACGTTGACTTACAGAGGTGTCATAAGATTTCAGGTCTTCATAGCTCCAGGTGAAAACATCCTCGAATTCTTTGATTAGTTCAACATATTTAAGTTTTTGATCAGGGGGCAAAGATTTAGATAATTTTACCATTTTTGGATTTTCTTCAGTTCCTATATTGTAGTCTTCAATGTCTGCTCTTAGAGGCTCCATCTTGGATTTCTTTGGAATATCGTTGAAATCAAAGAGATCTTCCAAAGGAGTTAATCCTTTGGGCAAATGATTGTCTTTCAAATTGATAACTTCAGATTCTCCTTCACTAATCTCATCAATGTCTATTTATTTAAGATCTTGTATTTCCTTTTTGGTAAATTTCGTTGGATGAAGCATTTGAGTTGCATTTTCTACTGAAATGTCTATTTCTATTTGATTTGTTGGATCAAACTCACTAACTGTATCTACATCTATGTTAGTGCTAGAAAACTCTTCTTCTAGGGTTAAAAAATTGTTGATTTGATTATCACTATCAAACACTTGCCAGTTCTTTACATTATCATGTACGGCTGGCTTGTGTCTAATTTCAGCTGTGAATTGATGATTTGGTTCAAATGGTAATTTACAGGTGCTGGCAAACATTTCCAAGCTATGAGCTTGCAAGTTATGTTTTCTCAGGATCTTGGCAAGCTAAGTTTCTAGAAATGTATTGAGGATCTCTATAGCTGTTCCTCTATACTCTCTTAATCTGGGATCATTTGTTAAGAACTTCCCTTTTATCTATTGAATGATTAAATTAGAATCTTCTAGGACTGACACTCTAGCTGCTCCCAATTTCTTGACCAGTTTAAGACCTAGCAATAGAGCTTCATATTCAGCCATATTATTAGTGCATCTAAAGTTTAATCTGTAGGCATGGCCTTCAGCATGATTGTTTTCAAAATTGTACACCCAGACTCCTGCTCCCGCTCCTAATTTGTTCATAGAACCATCAAATTCTAGGCACCAAATGATTTCATGTTCATAATTAGTATCTGGAGTTTCAGGGATCTGTTTAATAGGGAGATTTGGTTTTTTAGTTTTTTTTTGGTTTATTTTATGTTTCATGATTTTCAGAAATTTCTTGGATTTAGACACTAGACCTTTCATTTGCAATTTTTTATGTTTCATCTGCTAGAAATTTTATTTCATGTGGGGGATCAATTCTAGCATTGTAGATGATAAAATAATCCATATCTAAATGTACTAAGTAGATAGGGAAGTTTTGAGGTTTCTCTTGACTAATTACTACATACTTCATTAACGTTTCTCTGTATAGTCTCTTGGGTTGACCAAACACTGAAATAGTAGCGTAATACATGTCTAACTATAGAGATCCTTGAAGCTTTGCACCCCAAGTTCTAGAAAATAACATGCCATACTTTGGTGGAATATTAGCTACTACTATGTCCATTAAGATGATTTTGGCAGGATATTGGACTAGTGACACACGTAAGCCTTTGATTAAACCCAAACATTTGACTTGACTTGAATCAAAAGAGAAAAGGTCTTTATATGGCCTGGTGATGTCAAGGTCTAATCTCTCCATTACATATTTAGGCATTAAGTTATGGGAAGCACTAGAATCAAACATGGCATTATGAAGTATTTTATCATGTATGTTTAAACTTACATAGAAAGGAGGAACTTCTCCCTCTATTGTTTTTCCATTTACTCTAGGGCCAAATATCAATTCAGGCTGGTCATCAAAAACATTTTCTAAATCTTCACTCACAAAAATTTTGAGTGATCTGCTGATTTGACTTCTGTAGACATCATGTTTAGCTAATTTTGATAATGGAATAGCTATCTTTATTTTGCCTACTTTTGTCTCAAGATTGAAAGGTTTTTCGGTCTGAGTTCTTGTATTTCGGACAACTGGATTTTCTTCGTTTCTCTCCTCTTCAGGAGTGGGATTATGGGCTGAAGTTGCTTCCAAATCAAGTTCTAGAGGCTCTCCTACCTTTCCTTTAGAAGGAATAGAAGTGGAAGGTTGTCTGTTAGGTGGTTGATTATCTGATACATCTTCAACAATTGGGTTATTAGGGTTAGGATCTGTTTTAGAAAGAATATATACAAGGGGGTACTGATCTTACTTTTGTTATGTTACTTGGTACCTTTTTGTTTATTGGTTTCAGGGACATCTATTCTTCTACTCCTCAGATTGTATTGTTTGTGAACTTCATAAATGGTTGTATCATATCCCTTCCTAAAGTCAAATGATTCACCTGACTGAGTTTGGAATTGTTTAACGATGTGAGCTTCTTTATCCTCTTGGGTCAAGAAAACTTGTTGTTTATTATTGAGTCCCATCAGATTAATTTGAGTGTCTTCTGTTTGTTCATCAGAAGTTGAGGCTTTAGCATAATTTTCTTGAAATGGGGGCCTAATATTTTGGTTAGGCCTTGTCTTTCTAGTGTTAGGATTTTGGTTCTTCTTGAAATTTGGATTTCTCCCAATATTGCTTGGTTGACCATCGCAAGGGGATTTTCTCTAGATTGTTTCTACTCTATCTCGAAGTCTATCCATTCCTTTAATAATCGCATCTAATTTCTATTCAAAGGTGGAAGGTTCTTCTTTGAAAGGTGTCCTCCTTTCAACTTTGGCTCTAGATCATTTAGATATCCAGTTGGCCTCAACACTGACAACTATACTTTACATCTCTTCTAAGTTTCGAGGAGCTCTTTCCCTGAGTTGGTATGCAATATCAGAATCAAAAGCATCAGGGAATTTGATCAAGGCCAAATTTGGAGGAGGTCTGAGATTTTGAGAAATAGCATTGTAGACATTATTGAATCTGGTACAATAATCTTGGACAGTTTCTTGTGTGCCTCTTCTTAGGTTTTCATATTTTGATAAAATGTAGAGAGGATCTTTCTTCTTTTCCCATCTCTTCAAGAAGGTCTGATAAAGAGCTTGTGGGTCATTGATACTGTTTGCAGGGAGGGCTCTAAACCAGGTTCTAATATCTCCAGTTAAACTTTGAACAAATACTTTCATTTTAACATCATCAACATCAACCTCATATCTTTCAAAATAGTCGGTCATTTTATTGGTATGCTGTTGAGCTGTGTAAGTGCCAGTACCTTCAAAAGAAGGGATTTTACTTTGATAGTCTTGGGGCATAGCCCTTGGATTGGCAGGTAAGTGCAGGGGAGTATATCGGTTTTCCATGGTTGCAGAAATAGACGTGACAACTGGAGGAGTAGGGACAAGAATGGGAATGTGTGTTGTAAATGGAGGAGTGGAAAGGGTAGTTTGTGGTACTGATGGTGAACTTGGAGAAGTTGTAGTAATCATAGAAAGGTTTGGTGTTCTTTCAGAGGTAAGCTCAGATTGAATGAAGTTCTGCAAATGTCTGTCAAGGTGTGAAGTAACAACTTCAATCTGCAAATTTTCAATGAATATTGGATTTTGAATTGTGTGGGTTAACCTAGAAAAGGTCTCAAATAAAGAGTTTTCAAAATACTTATCAAAAGGTTTGCCCTTAGGGTAGATCCACCTCACAGGATAGGATCTTGATCTGTATAGAGGCCGAGAACTAGCATAATTTTCTTGGCTCTCTTGCCTTCTGAGAATCCTAGGAATCAAATTAGGATTTTCAAACACAGGTGGTGGATTAGGATTAGGATTTGATTTGGTGTAATGAATCTTTTCTGAAGCCAGTTTTCTAAGTGTGTTTTTGGTTTTTTCTTGAAATAGATTTGACAATACAACTTTAACAGTCTCTTCTAGGAGGTTTTAGATGTGGGAGTTTTGAACTTTCCTAAAGACTTTTTTGAAAAGAGGAACCGATCAAATATTTGAAACCAACTGTCCAATCTATAAGCTAGACCAGAGATAGACTGAAGTAGCATTCATTTACTTCTACAATTGGAAAGCAAAAACATTTCAAAGGCTACCTTGCTGACTTCAAGCTCCTTTTGTAGCTTATAAAATAAACAATAGTAACAAACAATTATTCAGGTCCCCAGTGGAGTCTCCATTGATGTTATCACTTAGATTTTCCCAAAAGTTGTAAGAAAGGGAAAGGAGGCCGAGGTAACCACAGACCAATCTTTTAGATACAAAATCTAGCCAATATGTATCCAAACAGGGCTCTCTCTTTATGATTTAGCTTTGTTTTTAAAGGTGTTAGGCTAGTTATGAAGTTCAAGGGTTTTGTTTGAGTTTGGGTGGTGAGATTCAATAGAAGAGAGAGGTAAAACAGAGTAGTTCAGTCCATTGGGCTAATGGAGTCAAAGAAGATGGCTTTCTAGATTTGGTTTCTTAACAGAGGATGGATTCACAGAGCAAGGCAGTCAAACAAGGAACAAATAAAGACTTGAAACAGATGGAATGGGCTCAAATTGGGTGAAGAGAAGTTAAGTATTCTTTAACAAATAATCGGCATGAAAGAATTAGGAAACAAGAGCAATTAAGATTTCACTGCTTATCCTAATTCTGAAGAAAACACAGAGAATAATAATGACTGAAAACAGAGTGCAATCAAGCATATTATGAAATTAATCTTTTCTTTATCATTCAGATTATGAAACACAAATGATATAATAAACAAGAAAACTTTAAAACATAAGATATAGTGGACTTATTGATCGAGTGGTTGATTCAAGAAATCTGTGGCAAGTCCTCTACTTCAATTCTTCATCTAGTAGGCCATGCAACAGTTGATTCCAACATCTCTTTATTCCAAAAATCAATATTACAGTAAAGTCTAGGAATCCACCCTCAATACTCCAATGGAGGGGGTATTTATGCTCAAAATTGTAAAAAAAATATCTCAGTGAGATAATATCTAGGATGACTAATTAATAGTTTACAAGTACATAGAAACAACTAGTCTTGAAAATAGAAAAAGATAACTGATGTTGTGCTGGTTCGGTTTTTGTTGAATGTGCTGGAGGCAGGCCTTAGGATTTGGCTTGCAGCTGTCTTCTTCAGTAACTCTGCGCTGGCTGCCTGTCTTAAATGATACTCTTTAATGTTGATCTGATACTCTTTAAATGCTGATCTAATACTCTTTAATTTGTTTTGAACTCTGTTCACCTTTATTTACCTTATTGGGGTTAATTACACAAATTTCTCCTTTTACCTACGGTAACCACGCAGTAGGATGAATACCTATTGTTAGGACACGGGAGGTTGTTCTGCCCCTTCTAATTCATAACATTCAGATCTTTCTATGGAGATTGCGTTAATTGGTGCACAAATTTCTGGTCCTTGAGATAGTTGAAAAGGTACCTGTAATTGAGGAGGAATACTGTATACTGCGGGTTGAATGGCCAGCTCGAAGTTCATCGTTGTAGCTTTTCTGTTCAGGTAGCGGCTGAAACTGGCGTAGATAGTTTTTTGCACAAGAGCGCGATATGTAGAAAAATATAGCAAAAACGACAATTTACCCTTTTATTTGAAAAAATGTAGTTTTGGCAGGATTTTTTCATTTAATCGGGAGGATGACGTGGCGGGTGATGTCAACAAAGGACAGATGACATCAGAAGATGACGTCAGTGGGGGGTGGTAAGCGGTTTTGCCCGCATCGCTTTTGGGGCTGAGCGGTTTCGGGCCGGGAGAGAGCCAACACCCCAGACGGGTGATGTGTGGCAGCGATACGACAGAAAACCGCCGCATCCCCACGAGTTAACATTCGATGCGAAGGGTGGTCATGAAATGATCGTCGACCGTTGGATGGTGGAGCAGGGATCAGACGGTGGATGATCATTGGAGATGGCGGGACGTTATGCTGCGAGGCTAAAACAAATAAACAATTTTTTATAAATGTATCGGGGTTGTTTTGCTAATTAACACAAATGGTTAATTAATTTCATATAATGCGATGAGGGACTATTATTAATAAATTTCAAATAAATTTATCAATCCCTTTTTATACAGCGACCATGGTCGTATTCGACCGGGGCGGAAATATTAATATTTTTGGGGTTTTTTTATTATATTTACATAATACGAGATAGGTTAATGTTTGTATGGGAATTATTTAATAATAGTTAGATTTAATATGAATTGAATTGATAATAAGCGCTAAGTTAAAAACAATTGACTTTTGTAGTTAAACTTAGGCTTAGGATGAAAAAGTAGGTTTTGAGGTGATATAATGTATTTTCTTAAGTAAATAGGGTTTTACTTAGGAAAACTTTATGAAATGGACTGAATGGTTTATGAGGGATATTAAAAACAAATTTTTAATATTTTAGGGGGGAAATTAGTAAATGATTAGGGAAAAATATGAAGGGGAGTTAGTTATGTAACCTTGCCTCGATTGAGCTGCATCCAGTATAATTTCTACGTGGCACTTGCGATAGAGATAAAGATTAACACATTTTTAGAGATATAATCTATCACAAGTATCATTCTGCAACACCAATCTGCCTACCCTACCTACTTAGGCCTAGCATTTTTTCCTTCTTTACTTGGGTGCACTTAGACTAGCAAACCCTTTTCAACTTTTCTTTCCCTTGCATGGCAAGCCTACCTAAGTCTGCATTTATTACATCCAAGGGCTCATGTTGAGCTCCTTTTTATTTACTCTACCTATCTACTTATCTGCCAAGATTAAACAGTTTGGTCAGATTATTATTCTCTATCTCTAAAATAGGAAATTCAAATATGAACTAGCCAAGATTAAGTTGTTTGGCCATTCATCAATTGTGGCATAAACTAACAAGTTGCACATAATGCTTATTACAGAAAATGAAAACGTAGTGGCATTTTGGACTTGCACACTTTCCTGGTCTATTCTAATTTGGGGTTCATTTATTTCACCTTTTTAACCATTTTATTCTTTTTACCCTTTGATTTTTCTTTTCGGGTATACCCTCTTTACATTTTTTACATTTTTTGATTTTTTTGATAATATGGAAAACCTTTGCAGCAAGGAAAGGAATGAACATATTACAGATCTCATCAAGTCAATCATGAAATATGACACCTATTGGTATAGGATCATAACACTATAGGCATTGGAAACACAAGTAGAGACTTCTTTTTTATTTTGTCTCTCCATTAAAAAAGGATTATTGTCCTCATTTGATGATGTGGAATCCTTTAATACTACAACAAATTTTCTTTTTTTGATATTATGTTGTCAGTTTACAAATGCTTTAATTGAGTAGAACATCTAGTAAACCTAGATTCTTTGCTAACAATATATCTACAAGGCACACTTGAGGTAACATTATAGTTATCACTTTGGATCATTTGTGGTGAATTTTCAATGTCACTAATATTCTCAATATTCTGAATTTCCATAATTGCATGTAAAGGTGCATGTGTTGTATATATTGGTACATGCATAAGGTACATGACTTTGGAGCAAGTTTTTGATGAATATAATCTCAAGGAAATATCTTTTTTTTTCTTCTGTTTTCCAGATATATATGTTAACATCAAGGAGTTCACATGTCCATTTTATTGCAAAATATTTTCCCTTTATATGTCCATATGCATATGGCATCGATGAATTTATAATATAAGCTTTCCAACCATTGATACATTTTTCTTGTTAAATGATTTTAGCACTCAGGTGTTGTTGCAAGAAATTGATAGCTCTATCATCATTGCAAATGAAACAATTGTAAAAAGTTTGTGCAAATGTTTTTCTGATATTAGAGATATCATACCATGGTGCAAGTGTGAAAATAAACTCAAACAAAGGTTCTTGACATCCATTGAAATTTTGTCGATAGATCATGAAACATTATTCAAATAATATTTTCTCAGTTCACAATATGTCAAATTTTCCATGTGAGAATTGTTATGGATGAATGCATGGGCCAATAATTCTATTTATGGAAGCTACAATATCTACTCTACTATGTAGCAACAATGGTTCAAAATTTCCACATGAAGAATTTTGATTATGTAGCAAAATATTATATTGATATCCATGAATATCTGAATTGAACTGTAGATATGCTTAGCCATTTGTAAATAGCCAAACATTGAATGTAATTGACAACCACTTGGAGAACCATTTGATACAAAATGCATCCCCTCATAGGTTAATTTTGGTTTGAGAACAAATAGAAGAAGGTGTAGACAATCCTTTCAAGTACATTTCAAGATCATTAACATGATGAAGATCCTAAAGGTATTTAGGAGTCAATTATGTATGCAATGAATGCAAAGCAACATCATGTCCATGAGATAGGCAATGTCGAAAGTCATTTACAATTCCATGTTGTATTTCAACTAAACTATAGGGAAAGTGAAGAAGAACAAAAAATGAGTCAAATAAATAGTTGCCAAGATAATAGAAGAAATTCTCTAGTCTAGGTAGATTGAATCTAGATAACTTGTGATCAATTTCTTGCAATTTTTATCCTTTCAACGCAAAACTATTTTTCATTGCTATAAAGTATATTGAGACAAACTCAGAAATTGTCCAAATGTGATAATGATTTAGAGTGTTAAGAGCATGGACTGCATTGAATGGAAAATCAAGATATATGATACTTATAAATATTTAGACCTCATATATTATCTAATCTATATTGTTTTTCTGATTATGTTCTCTACCTATTTTTTTGTTTCACAATACTCCAAAAATGAGTACCTACCAATGTGACAAAAGAGTTGATGAAATTTCCATAAGGAACCTTGAATATTGCATTTTTTTGCATTTGAAACATAATTTAAAACTAAATACATTTATGCAATTTAAAATAATAGAAACCAAATCATTTTTATCATTTTAACAAATTTCAAAACACAATATTTGATTTCCAAAATTTCGTAAAAAATATTTGACAATTACCTTAAATTCATTTCAAAATGTATAAATCAAATAGAATCCAATTATTAGCCCCAAAAGCAAAATACAATATACCTTTCTATAATAAATAACTATAATTTAAGATAACAAGCGTAAAACTACTTAAAATCATTACATATTCATAAGCCTATTGAAATAATAAACATATTCAAATGCTTATTACTATAAAATTATCAATTGCACCATGTTTAAGTTACTAACCTATTGCTACAATATAAATAAATTATGCTATGAAATAAAATGTAAAGCATTTAGCTTCCTAACATAATGCAATATTTATTTTTTAAGACTTGGTGCAGATGGATATAGCTCCAATTTTTTGAGCATAACTATGTCCAACACATGAACATCATAGTTTTTTGACATATCCACATCATAACAGCTACACAAATCCCCATAGCTATGTTTCCATATGCAAGAAAAAAACCGAGGCATTGTTGGTAGACCAAAAACCAATGCATGGAGCTAATGGAAAAATTGAAAACTATAAAAACTAATAATTGACATTTTATGTAGCAAGAAGCACCAAAGGAAAATTGTAAGCATTGTGATAAATAAAACACACCGCATATTGTTGTTTTTTCAACAAATAGCTATGACACTTTTTTTTTTTCCAATAAAAATCTATTTTTTTGTTATACATATGATTTTAGAATTCTTTTATCTTAATTGTCTCTCTATGATTTATGAGACATTAAAATTAATTACATCAGTTCTATATGCTTAGTTTTCATGCATAGCGTATACATGGTTCACATGTATTTGTGATCAGATACATACTGATCATTAAGATATTGACATAGCTAGAAAGAGACTACACGAGAATCACCAACAATGTATGGAAGGAAAAAGAGTATTAAAAGAACCGTAGCCATGAATTAACAATGCATACAATGCTACCAAAGATATATATATATATATATATATATATATATATATATATATATATATATATATATATATATATATATATATATATATATTGATATATTGCAGCTAAGAATGACAAAAAATGGGTAACGTGATTCTGTATCATATTGTTTACTAGCAATTGAAAGCATTACCTATTATTTCATAAGCAATAAACAACATTATAGTGACACATGACTAAAGAAAGCACAAATAGAAAATCATTGCACTATAACTACATTAAATTGCAAATCAAGGTGGGAAGGCTAACTTTGTACCATATTGATTATTAGACACTGAAAGCATTATCTACTATGCCATAAATAATAAATAACATTTTAGCCACACATGAATAGTGTAATTGCAAATAAAAACCATCACTCAATATTAATCATAGTTTTATAACTACATTAATTGCACATGTACTTTAGTAAATGTGTCAATGTGAGCAAAAGATCTTGCACCAAAAGTGTCTAGAAATGAAATAATTTAAGTTTTCATAGCCACTCATCTTGGAATATAGATTCCAAGTGGACATACACAACAAAAATGATTATGATATTTAGGGGTGCATTTAATATCCTCTGATTTTAGCATTACAATCTATGAAAATTCTTTCTCACTTGAGACATAGTGAATCAACAAATTGGACATCTAAATGACACAAAAATAATTGTTGCATGTTGGCCTTTGACAATGATTCAATGTTCTCTAGATTTACAAAGAGGCCAAACATTTGCACCAATTAAACTTGCCACTAATCCACCTATCACGGAAATTGCATTCAAACCACTCATTGTTTTTACTCTTATCTAATTTATTTGCATAATGTAATTTTTTATTATCAAACTCCTCTTTTATAAGTTTTTTTTTCCAAGGAAAAAAACGGTAACCTTTTATTAAAAAATTTAATGAAAAGTTACACTAGCAGATGCAATGAAGCATTCTGTAAGAAGCCACCTGGGCTCGAGTACTTTCGCACCCAACACATACGTGTACAAAGAAAAAGAACTGAGAAGAGAAGAGAAAAGAAAAAGAAATAGAAATTTCAAGTTTTTCTCCCCTTCTTCTTTTCGACCTTACGCCACTCTCCTTGAGTGGGCTCGGTCGAGGCAATGACTAACTGGTTTCCAGCATTCTGAGAGCCTGTTTCTTTGTCTGAGTCTGATGTGTCTGAGTGATGATACCATTTTGTACCTCCCATGCTTTGGTCCACGCTTGTCATCTGAACCTGTGAAGCCTTGTTGTCTGATGTGTTTTCCTTCTGGTTCTCTGTTTCATCTTCCTCTATAGTGGTATCATCCTCTTCTGCTTCTGTTTCTTCTTCTTCTTTTCTCCGTGGGGCTTTCATTTCTGCTGCTCTCTTCTTTACGACGTCATCTATGTTCTGCCATCCTTTTGGCTTCCTTTGGTGCGGCTTGCTCTTGTTTTGACTTTTGCATGCATTAAACAGATGACCTGTTTGTTGACATCCCCTGCATCTGAACGCTGTATTCTCATAATCCAGAGTTTGTTTCCACTGTGAGTTGTTGAAATTTAGAATGATGCTATCAGGTAGTCCTTGGCTAAGATCTACCTCGACACATATCCTGGCAAAGGTAAAGATTCCTTTTATGTGTCTCTCTGAATCAATCTTTAACATTCTTCCAAGGGCATTCCCTATAGCTAATAAGGCCTTGTAGTGCCAAAAATGTATCGGAAGGTTATGCAGCCTTACCCATACTGGCATCCTTGATACCACCATGGTATTAGCATCAAAACCCGGGAACCATGGGGTAATAAACAGTCCCGCATTGCCCCAGAACCATGGCCCTTCATTAAGGATTTTTTCCTTTTCTTCTTCTGCGTGAAAAGTTACTATGAAAAAACCCTTAGAACATAGTTTTATTTGACAATTTTTGGTCCAGACCGTGTAGATCCATTGGTACAAGGCATCGGTTCTCGGCCAGAAGCCATTAAATCTACAAATAACAACGTTTTTCTGTAGATCTGAGAAAATGTATTCTACCTCTGGTAAATCCAGCGAGATGGATGGGCTTTCTGGCGCTTGATCCACAATGTACTGCCCTGGGGGTGTATTATCAGTTGTAGCTTCTTTCATCTTTGGGGCTTCTTTCCCTTTGGCTGCATCGCGGTAGGTACCTGTAGGTTTTGAGGTAGCTCCCTTAGATCCGCCTCGCAGTCGGTGATTGAGGGTAATAGTTGAATCCTTTGCCACCCTGTAATGCTGGAGTGTGAGTTGGTCCTGCAAACAGTACCCAGAAAAAATTAGGGTTTGTAGTGCAGCTGGAATCCCTATTTTTTCCTAGATCTCTTTTTTTAGCTCCAAAACATTCATCCGATCCCAGATTTTCACACAAATGTGTCTGCCTTTTGTTGATCTGATAAAAATTTGCTTCAGATCCGTTGTGTCTGCTTTGTATTCTGTATCTGGCCAATTTTTGTTTTGCTTCTGTCTGGATCTGGCCGGATCTGGTAGATCCGCTCCTATTCTGTAGTATTCAACCCACTCTGGTGATCCGTACCCCCGATCAAGGTTCCTGATGAGGCTATTTCTCGTTTCCAGGTCATAGCCTTCAAAACCTCCGTTGGAGAGCTGCTTCGATATGGTAACAACCCCGATCTGTATTGAAGAAAACAAAGAAAACACAAGATCCATACTCTCACCCCATACCTTATCCTCGACCATGCCTTGAAGAAACAACCCTAGATCAGTGGATCGGATCCACGGCAGATCAAAAAAGGGTCTGGGGTCCGTCATACACCTCAGTTGTCGAAGATCGAAGGCGGATCTGCCATTCTTGAGCAGTGCGTTTGTGAAGGAGGGCGTATCAAGCCAGACCTACGGCCAGAGATCGAAAAGACGCTCCAGTTTCCTGTGGATCTATTCATGAGGGATCTTGCCTTCAACGGATCCCGTCCTGTGCCAGGGGGGAGTGTTCGATCCACGGTCGAGCAAGTTCATGGGGCCTGCGGCTTCGCATAATGGATCTGCAGACAACCGAAACCATTGAATCGCCGCCATCGCCTCCCAAAAACCCCGAACTCCTCTTTTATAAGTTGTTGCAACAACTTTTACAATTCCACAACTACACATTCCATAACTCAAAATCATTCACAATTGCATAGCACTGTTCTATAATAGATTCCATCCAAACTAGCAGACATCACCTCAATCCAGTATATCATCCAGTAAAATAATGATTTTACAATGTAAATAATACTACGCTTTAAAGGCATGTTAGTATCAACTACAACAAATAATACCAAGAAAAAGTGTTCTAAAACTAATTTCATTAGTCAAAGATGTTCATTTGTAAGTATATTAGACATTATACTTCAAATCACAATAAATGTCAATTGGCCAAAAAAGGAAAATCTAAGTATCTAAAACTATTTGAAAACACTTATAATTGTCTTTAAGTGTTTAGACAATCAAATCCTATTAAATACCACAATTGCAAATAACAAAGACTGTAAAGTTCTTTAATGCTTTCTAGTTCCCATTTGCCTTTTTATTTCTTTCCACTTGTTTTGAAAAAAAAAACACATAGTTTCTACATAAAATATTAATATTATTCTATAATTCAAAATTTCTTTAAAATTTTAACTTGCAATCCAACTATAAATAACGTGTAATTTAATCCCAAATTAATGCACAACAATAAAGTTCATTTAAAATTTGTTAAAAATCTATCAAGTTTTGGATCTTGCTGTGTCTAGATAAAAATATTCAGCACTTTAAAACTTAGAGGAAATTCAAAATTGCACAAATATCAAGAGCATCCTAATCATTACAATCCCATACCTATAAAATAAAAAGCACATGCCCCGGATGCGGGTGGTTGTTAGAAACATAGGGCTCATGGCTTGTCTGCAGGGCATCTGGCCGCCCGGACAAGCCACGTATCTCAGGAGGACAAGCCATAAACGTTCAGGCATGCAACATTTAAGGTATGCAGTTAAGGTTTACTGCAGCGACGTCTCTTCGGCATTCATTGCCTGCATTGAGAAAGGTAACATGGCGCTTTATAGCCGGATGGTTTCAGACATTCCCCCGCATTTTTCGATTGCTCCTGTTCTGATCTTGAAGGAAGTGGCGGAGGCTCATTGTTTCAGCTCTCTGCCAGGCTCTGAGAGCGACTGTGAGGGTCCAAAGGCCGTCGACTTGGGAAATTGGAGAGTTTACGGGCAGTTTGGGTGTGATCCAGGGAGATTGGAGGTGTTGCGAACCCGCCTTCTGCATTCTGGTTGGGGGATTGGGTATCCAGTTCAGAGGGATAATCCAATTCAGAGGGAGATTGGAGGAGTTGCGAACCTACCTTACACTCGCCAACCGCCCATTTCCAATATGCAGCCGGAACGTCAGAGGGGAACCAGTCGACGGGGTAGCTTCAGTGGAAGAGCCCTTTCGCCCTCTTCCTCAATTGAGGAATCTTCTGAACGCAGAAGACCGAGGGGAAGGCCTCCGGGCAGAGGAAGAATGGCGGAACCTCCAGCAAGAATGGAATGTGGACATACTGAACACCCTATGGTAAGATATCGTCTTCCATGCAATTTATCCAATTCCACTTTCTTCATTACAGTTTCAGTGGAGCACTGTAGTAATCCGTGGGAAGAAGAGGAAGCCCCTCGAGTCAACCCTCCGCGTATTCCTGGGATTGTTCCCACAGTGGAAATGGAATTTCCTGCCATTGACATGCTGAGGCCTGTTCTTGATCCTGGAGCCGGCCCGAGTGAGCCAGTGCAACGCAATACTGGTAAGGCAATACTCCAGCCTCCCTGCTACAAGAAGGAGGATGAACCGCAGACTACGGAAGAAGATTAGCTTGCCCGGCTTGCGCTCCAGGTTCCTCTGCACGAATTTTTCTCTCTGTCAGCTCCCTTCGCGATCTTATATGTGTCTGCTACTATGTATCTCTGTCCATCTCTGTTATGGTGTCGGTTATCTGTTATCTCTGTCATGGGGTCGATGTTCTCTATGTGTTTCTGTTGTTTCAATCTCCTTCTGCTTCAGTCCGTGTGTCGGCCACAGGAGTATCACTCTGGGTTCCATTTTTGTAATTCTGGTATGCATTCTCTCGAGCTTACTGTTCGTCCCAGGACATGTTCTACAGGGCCTCGACCCTGTTGTAATACCACTGATGTAATTTTGCTCTTGCTGTAATATAATAGTTCAGTCTTATTTAGAAAAAAAAAAATAAAAAGCACATGGAGAGTCAAATATTTCTCAGCTAAGATGGAAATTACTTTATTGAATCCTAAAGTTATATATTTCAAAGGGTCCATCATAAACATTATGAAGGAATTAAACCAATGCATGATTTATTTTCATAAACTACCTAGATAGAATAATTTATATTAGCAATTTGTATCCATGACTCTATATTGTTTTTTGCTCAAATCAATATCTATATATATATATATATATATATATATATATATATATATATATGTATGTATGTATATTCAAACTACTATAATATAATACAAGACAATGTATTTATTAACTATATTATTATTGCAATTTTCATGATTATTTACATTTCCTTATATTCAATATAAATGACACAACGTCACAATGATGTCCAAAAATATTAGTTGAATAAGCAATTTTAACATCCATGGAATTTAAAATAAGCAAATATAAAACAAATTAATATAATAACTTAATACTCTATTTATTTATAAATAAAAACAATAAAATTGGATAATAAAGCAGTTTAGCATTATGTAAACAATTAAAAGAATACAACATAAATGAAATTTCAATATATGGGTTTTTTTATATGAAATACACACACACGCACACACACACAATAATTATCATAACTTTAATTAAATTTAAATTTAATTAATTACTTAATATTCCAAATACTTAATTTACAAAACATATTAAAAAAACAAAATTTAAATTGAAATAAAATTTAAATTCACATTCACATTACTTTGAACAAAGTCTCTTTTACTTTTATAAAGATTAGTCAAAATAATCAAAACACTCACTGAAACTTTAATTCATTTTGCAACCGTTCACAATTTTAAGTAAAACCAATAAAACTTAACAATTTAGTCACTTGCAACAATTAAAAATAATTAGGATGCAAAAAAAAAACATGCTCGACAAACACAGTAGAAAAGATATTCATATAAAATGTACTATAAACCAAAAGTTAAATATACTACAAAATTGTATTATATATATATATATATATATATATATATATATATATATATATATATATATATATATAAACTTAATATTTTAGAGTCCATTGTCTAAAATATTAATTTGAATAAATAATTTTCAAATTTGAAACACAACTGATTTAGGATGCTTCCATGCAGTATTGTAGATGGAGCCGATTTGGTTGGGGACTTCTAATAGTGAGGAGTGTCCAAAGAGACCATTCAAATGGAAAATCTGACTTCCGACCTCATAGTCGGACACATATTTTGACTTAGTTTTAGTAGGGACCACAAAAAAAATATGTACATATAGTTGGCCGTGTTTACAAGGAGGCCAATTGGTCGCGGAATGTCATAGCACCGTCTAAAAGACAACACCGACCTTCGATCTCATAACCAGCCCAACCACCAACTTTCTTCTGGCAGGGCCCACAAAAGAAACATATATGTATAATTGGCTTAATTATATATATATATTTTTTCATATTACATATTATTTGATCAAATTAATTCAAAATAATTTATTTTTTATCAATAAAAAAATAAATTGAATAAATTATACTTATAAGATAAAATGTTTAAAAGATGGGAACCCATTATCCAATTCTTTAAATAAAAATGAAGTATTGAAGCTGAAGTTGAAGAGGTCGAGGAGTGTTAGTAGTCAGCAGTGTCTAGAGAGACCATTCAAACTACAATGTCGACCACCGATCTCATAGCCAGATAGCCAGGGATGACCTTCGACTTGCTTTCAGTAGGAGCTACAAAAGAAATATGTTTGTGTAGTTTTGCGTAACCTCATAGTCAGTCCGACCTCCGTCTTACTTCTACAAAGGTCCACAAAACAAAGATACCTGTTTATAATTTATTATTTTATTTTTTCACATAACATATTATTCAATAAATGTAATTTAAAATACTTTATTATTTTATCAATAAAGAAATAAATTCAAAAAATTATTTTTATAATACATTTAATATTTAATTTATACCATATCAACTCATGATAAACTTCACCTTAGGCCTAATTTTAGTCGTTTATAAAAAATAATAATAATAACAGTAGTGAACCTAGATTCTGAACCGAATTGGTGAGGGAGTGTCAGTTGTTGGGACTATCTAGAGAGACCATTCAAATGACAATGTCGACCTTCGATCTCATAGTGGGGGTCGACCTTCAAATTTCTTTCGGTAGGGGCCACAAAAGAAATATATGATATAGTTACACATGTTTACAATGACCACCTCTGACCTGATAGTCAGCCTGACCTCCAACTTACTTCTATGAAGACCCATAAAACAAATATAGTTGTATATAACTTACTATTTTGTTTTTTCACATCGTAACATATTATTTAATAAATGTAATTTAAAATACCTTATTCTTTTATCAACAAACAAATAAATTCAAAAAATTATTTTTATAAGACATTTATGACTTAATTTATAACATATCAACTTATGATAAACTTTATCATAGACCTCATTTAAGTCATTTATAAGAAATAATAATAATAATAGTAATGAACCTAGATTCTGAGTCGAATTGGCCGAGGAGTGTCAATAGTAAGGAGTGTCTAGAGAGTCCATTCAAATGATAATGTTGACCTCCAATCTCATAGTGGGGGTCGACCTTCGACTTGTTTTCAGTAGGGATGGCAAAATAAATATATGCGTATAATTACACGTGTTTACAACGACCACCTCCAACCTCATAACGAGCTCGACCTCTGAATTGCTTGTACAAATAAATAAATGTAATTTAAAATACCTTATTCTTTTATCAACAAATAAATAAATTTGAAATTTTATTTTTATAAGACATTTATTTAAAGCAGTTTTACAGAATTATTATTATTCTTTCTATCTAATAGATTAAGATAACAAATCCAAAAACTACGTACAAAAAAAAAGGATTAAAATACTTAAAAGATACAAACCCATCATCCCTTGTCTAAAGAATAAACCAATCTAAATATGGTTAAAAAATTACAAAAGTTGAAAACAATTAACTTAAATGCTAATTGCAAGTTCAAGACCACTCGATCCTCAACCTTTGTTAAGACGGCTCAGAGCTCAGCCTTTTCCTTATGATTCTTATCTGAAGAGATATTGACTACCCGATCACGAAGTCAGTCCCAAACTCAACTACATGCTTCCTTTGACTCTAAAGAAATGGAAAGAATTGAAATGGAGATACATGCCCCTATTCTAAATTTGATTTTTTTAAAACATGCTCTCACAATCATGGCTCAAAGATGTTCCTCTATGCATATAATTTAGAATGAACATACATTACAACATCCCACCCTTGGAAACTAAGAATACTGGTAACATTGGTCTCCAAAGTTCTCCAATACCGTTGAAACTTGAATTTTGTCAATTTTTTTATGCTTTTGTTTTTCTAGTTGGAAACTATCTAAGATTGTAATCTCTTGTCACTTAAACTATAAATTTTATTCCAATAAACTTATGTTTTTGAAAAACAAAATAATAAAAGCTATGTGCCCTATGATAATCTACTAAATGTAAAATGCATATAAAAACTTGCATACACAAGTTTACTAAAACGGAAAGATGTGTCAACTTCTAATATCGCAATGCGTTGTGCTTGACTGAGGTCAGACTTATATTCTTCCAAAACTAGATGTTTATGCCAATAGAACTTCGACCCCTCGACTATATAAAGCAACACGATGTGCAGTCGGAGCTACCACCTTGCTCATGAGCCTTCGGAAAATGCAAAGATCCCTATACTCCTAACTTCACACGTTTCAGAGTAAATTCCGAGAAATATTCACTGTAACCACTGCATAAAATCATGGATTAGGGGATGGAAGATAATTTAAAACTAGAAAATATGGCATCGGGGTCGACACCTTTCCCACATGACTTCCACAAATGTAAATATGGGCCAACCTCCTACATAGCTTTGGTTAGTCAATATTGGTTTATTCCTACAACATTGCATCCAAACCATCAACACTTGAGCCGACAATGTATTTAACACTTTTGACCCATTCAAATAGAGTTTGCTGACAAAGAGAACTCAAAATCTTACGAGGTTTCCACCGCTAGAATCCAACAATCTGCTTACCCAAACAACTCTTATGCTCTAAATTACAAAGTCTCGCCTGCAAATTCTGCAAAACAACGAACCATTAGAACTAAAAACTATGCACCATGACCATTAAACAAAAAAATAATATTCATACATTTACTTTTCAAATCGTTGTCGTGGAGGTTGGCAAACCTACGTCTTACCACATAGCCTAACAAATTCATCATTCTGGACAAAAAGGCTGAAGTAAAAAAAAAACTCACTTGGTAACAATGAAAACCTGACAATGAGAATTAATGTCGCACAAAAAACATAGGCACAAAAATAGGAAATCTAGCTTAAATGAGCTCCACATCAACAAGAAAAAAATAATACAGCCACTTTGAACAACAAAAACAACTAAATTCGCTTGTCGATGATCCATCAACCATAATAATAAATTCTTAACCAACACTCTTAAAATGAAATTAACACCACTAAAGCTCAAAGTAGCCCAAGTTAATTCCGAGTTGTAAGAAGGATTACCCTTTCCTATACCTACATTGTTAAATCAGATCTACCGCCCATGGCAGGATGATGTCAACCCTCGAAATCTTGAGCCGGAAATGCAATGACAAGAGACTTCACGCAAGAATTTCAACCAAAAGCCTAATGTTAACCATGGAAACTTGAAAATTTTCACTACTAAGAACAAACTAATAGCTTGAAACCGATCATAAATGTCACTACCTAAACAATGACATAACAATTTACATTAATAAAATATTAATATGAAATCATAATTATTATTAATAAAAATATCAATCACATTTTATTTATAAATTTGATATACATGAATAAGTTTGGTTGATTGTGCATGAGCCTAATGCAAGTTTAAAGAAATCCATATAAATGCTCAATTAGCTAATTTTGTTCGAAGAAGTTCTTATAATAAATATATATAAGTTTTTTTCAAGAACAAAATAAGTTCTTATAATATATATAAGTTTATATATATATATATATATATATATATAATTTTTTTTCAAAAACAAAATAATTTTTTATAATATAAATAATTTTTTTTTTTTTTTTTTTTTGGAAATTATAAGTCGTACGAATAAAATAGAGAAAAAACAAGAGCGTTGAATAAAAGGCCTAAAAATTGTACCCATTCCTGTGGATAATTCCAACAAAATTTTGGGGATTGTTCACATTTTGATAATATTCATAGTTATGTTTAAGGTGCCTGAGGGGTTATGGCCTTTGGCCGGTTTTGTATCATTTAAAAACCTCGAAAAAAAAAACCTAAATGCTATGAAGTTTCAATAGGTTGGATTCTTCTGGTTAAAATAAAGCCTTTTGGTCATCTCTGAATCGCCAAGAACCTTTCCAAAATAGTCCTAAAAACCACAATATCGAAAAAATTATTGAGATTTATTTTGATTTTATTTCACTGATTTCCAGCCGAGAAAGTCGGAAAATATGCATTCTGAGTGGGCGAGTTGATGACCGACACCATTTTACAATAGCAGTTGTCTATAATGAGATTTTTTGGAAGTTTTTCCGGTGGGTTTTTCTGGTCAAAATCCGGCAACAATTTATTGGAATCACAAGTTTGATAGCTAGTTTCTGCACAATCAAAGCGTCCCAGGGGTTTCTCAAGGTGCTGAATCCAAATATACAGTTAAAAAACCATTTTAACTGCAACAAATCAAGATCTAACTTCAATTTCTTCCGCCGGATTCCGTCACCAGAATCTCCAAAAAATCACATTATAGACAATTCCTTAAAATCATATCGTAAATTGGCTTTAGTGGCGTCTGAGACAATACCATTTACTGTATTACGTTTGGCTTTCATTACATCATCTCATCTAGCAGTACAAATCTCAGTATTGTTATGACTCCCTAGTAATGTATGACTGTACACCACGACGGTAAACCACAACATTACAAAATAAGATTGAACTGTCAGCAAGAGATGAACTAACGATGGCGGTACTTCAATCATCATTGCAGAATAAAAACAAAATGAAACTAACCAACGAAATTTTAAATAAACAAAATTAATATATTGAAAGGAAAAAAAATCCTGAGATAATATAAACCTTAGGTGTTGGTGGCTTAATTTCTGGCTTAACAGAGGGTCAACCCATTACCAAATGCGTTATACCATGTGGAAATAACAGAGGGTCAACCCATTACCAAATGCGTTATACCATGTGGAAACAAAAAATATTTTCCTGAGATAATATAAACCTTAGGTGTTGGGGGCTTAATGTTTGGTCAACTTGACTTAATAGCAGGGTCAACGCATTACCAAATGTGTTATACCCTGCTGCCATAGGGATAATAATACTTTACGATTTTAAAAAACATTGTTTTGTAAAAAAACAAAAATAGTGGACACAAAATGAATTTTCTATTATGAAAAGATAAATAAATTTAAAAACTATAAATTCGAGGAATAGTGAGCCCAATTTTGAATATTTATATTTATTTTATCCTTTAAATTTTAATCAGGTTATTCTTAATTTGTATATAATTATTATATTATTATTATAACGATAATGTGTAATTTAATCTATGGAATTGGAAAATGCTTCTTTTAAATTTAAAATAAATTTTTTTAAATACATTTTTTTTTACAATATTGGAAACTTGAAAAGAGTGAGAAAGTGATTAAATACACAACACAAAACACATTATGTTTTTATTTATCTTATATATATATATATATATATATATATATATCACCTCGATAGATTTAGATTTTAAAAAGGTCGATCTATGAATTAGACATGACACAACTACAATTCATATACATAGGAAACAACTTCTAGATTGACACCTTGCGACTCATGATCACAACCTGTAAATCACATGACACAAATGACATACATGGAAGCATTACTTGCAACATCCTCCCTTAATGCTTACATGTAACAAATATTAAAAACACACATTACAATAATAAATGAATCTCTTTCACATTTTTCTGATATGGTCATCACTAGAACTCATATTCACGCTAAAATCTCATGGTTTTTGCTATTTTCTTCACCACACTTTCAAGCTTCCCACTTGATCCATTTAAGACATGACCACTTCCGACCATAGTTGATGTACTTTTCAAAATTGACGCTTCTCGACCTCTCGAAAGACAATCTCAATATTGAACCACTCTATAGAACTCCCTAAAAGACAATCTCAATACTGAACCATCCTATGGAATTGCCACCATGTGTTAAATCCACAACCACTATTCATCAATTATCTATAATGACATTCTGAGTACAGAAACAAGTGACGAAAACGTATGGATGGTATCCCTTCCTTTTCATAATGGCAGAAGATACAAGACTTTCAATGTCAGAAGCAACACCGTGCACGACCTTCTGAGAGTGACTGCGTATTTCAACTTTTCCAGAAGATATTCTCACGGAAGAGATCCCCAGAGTGTTTTGGAAGCTTTGAATAGTTTTGCCACTCTTCCCTATAAAAAACGCAGTAGCTACACTAGGAACTTGCAATTCCCTTTGAAAATTGGATGAGGTCTTGCGCATTGTCTTTTTCCTACATTCCATAGCTTTCATATGTTCAGAAGTGCACATCGAAAATGATTTAGTTGGAGCTTCCAAACCATTAAATATTATATTACAATTCTATCAAAATAAAACATAAAATTAAAAGTTAAAAGTTAAAGAATAAATTAATAAATATACAAAATAAATAAAAATATTGATTTTCCTTTATATTAATTTGTTTTATTAGATATTGATATTTCTTTATATTTATTTTAAAAAATAGATATTCTAAATAAATATTCATTTATCTTTATATGGGTAAGAAATTATTAAAAATTTAAAAATAGTACTTATAAGATTAAAAAATCTATTTTTACGAATTATTAAATAAGTAGTGTGATTTTCCTGTCCATTGAGTTTGAATTATTATTTTTTTTTTTCTAATTCTCTCCAATGTTGCAAAACCTATGATAATTTGCTTGCCACCTGTAACAAAGCAACTATCACGGAGTGTTATTCGTAAATGTGAGCATTCCCCGAGGGATAAATTTTCACCTCCCTAAATTTTGAGAAGATAAATTATTAATCAATCAGATACATTTTTAAGTATTATTCCAAACTAAAAGCGATTTAAATCAAAATAATATTTATATGAATGCTAATATTTTTTGTCATGGCCTTTAAAGCTACTTACAATAAAGTTATATCTTTTATTTTTATTTTTTAAATTTAAATTCAATTATTCTAAAACCAAAAAGTAATTTAAACCTAAATAATCTTCATATGAATACCAATAATTTTTATGATCTCCTTAACAAAATAAAAAAATTTGAATTACTTTTTTGGTAAATTAAAGTTTTGTATTAATAAAAAAATAGATATACATTGTTTTTCCATATTGCTCTATAAGGATGTGGACACTTTTTTAGGACATTATTGAAAACAGAACTCAATAACCCATACAAGAGCCATACTCAACTATATGCTATGCCCACCACTTAACCAATCACTGAGCAACAAAACTAGTACAAAGACAACTAAGGCAAATAACATCACAAATACCATAGCCAATATATAAGCAACCACCACATTACTCTCATAATGATCTCTCACACAAACATAGACTAAGTTCGTAAAAGAAAAAAGGACCTCGTTGATTGGGTTGATTACAAACAATGGAACCAATAGACTGGGCAATCGACCAACTTAAACTCTAATAATTTTCTGAAAAGGAAATTGTAGCGAGAACACTCACAGTTGACCTTGGAGGATCTATCAGATCTCCATTTTTAAGCTCACAAGCGATATGACCCTCCACTTACACCAGGCGAGAATCGATCCTATCCAAACAAAATCTTTGATTTCTAAGCATCATTTTTATTTTTTCCAAGGCGATGAATACTTTGTACTGCTCCACCTACTTATCTTTTAGGATCATACCCAACAATGTTCTCATTTCCCAGTGCAAAGCTATCAAATTTAGCTATTTCTTCTTCTCGCCCTTGGTGTGACCCGAGGTCAGCAAACCATGTAGACATATCCTTAAGGATTTTAGAATCAAAATGAGATTTTCATTCAACCCCTATTGAATCTCCAATTTACAAATTTATTTCCTCATCTTTGGTGGAACAACATTGAAGTAGGTGGCAACTGAATCATGAGCAAATAGTCTCACCCCTCTCTTCCCTTGCGGAGTGTTGCCACCTTCCCCCCCTCTCGATGGCATAGCTGAGACATAGGGGGCACACCTGGAGCACCCACTGTCGATTCCTCAACCTAAAAAGAAGAAAGAAAAGAAACTGGATGCACCCACTCCAGCGCCAAGACTCAAACCAATTACATCATCCTCGTAGCTCAAAATACAAGCCTCAGACTCAACCGGGGTAGTTGTGTAGACAATAGAGGTCGTAGCGCCCTCAACGGATGACCCACTCCCCAACACATGAAAAAATAGAACAAACTTAGACAAAATACAAAATCCTAGAAGCTTGAGACACACCAACAATCATGACAACCAATCCCCAAGAACGTTACGAATGAGTTAATGAAATTCACACAATGGAACCCCAAATTTTTCATCAAGACCATAAACTCATACTCAAATATTAACATAACCAAGAAACCCTAGTGCCGACTACGCATGCAGACTATTAAGGACCCATGACCCCTTTCAAGAGACTGAAAATGGAGTTCAAAATACGAACACACTAACCCTAACAACTCAAGCCTTAACAATAAACTCTTGAAATGTAAAAAAAGCAGACAATAAAGGAAATTGACTTGAAATTTCACACTACAATAAAAAATTGACATCCTCACCAACCTTGAGTGAACCCTGGTGCCAAATGATGGATGCACAGACCCATTTTCCAGGAAAACTCAATTGCATCCTCCAATTCCCCCACAAACTAGCAAATTCATGTCCAACAACTTCAATTACACACTCCCACTAGGACCCAAAGCACTCTAATATCACAACTAGAACATAAACATATAACATGCAATGGGAGGTTGAAGACCAGCCCTCGCCTCCACTCAAATCGCCACAAACATATTCTTGATCCATCATGAGACATGTAATAAATAACAATTGCCATCGTAGTTTTGCATGTAGATGCATGCGAGGGCAAGTCATGCCCCACCTAGCTTAAATGTACATCATGTCTACGGGGTGGCAAACACAACCTCCAAAATCCCCATCTTGTCCACTTCAACACCCCCTCACGGGAATTTTGATTTAATTTAAATTTGAATTTTTTTTATTTTTATTTTTTATAAATTTAATTTTAAATTGATTTAATCTCATACAATTTAATTAGAGATAAAAATATTTTCTAAATTCAATAAT
Source organism: Pinus tabuliformis (assembly GCA_031772625.1). Lineage (NCBI taxonomy): Eukaryota > Viridiplantae > Streptophyta > Pinopsida > Pinales > Pinaceae > Pinus > Pinus tabuliformis. The sequence continues at coordinate 255,672,502 of CM062805.1, forward strand.
TTAGATTTTTTCAAGGTGGGGTTTATTTAAAATTGTGTTTAATAGGTTAATATTAAAGATAGTTAATTATGTTAAAATTTTAAATTTAATTTAATTTCTAAATTCATAATTTAAATTTAAAAAATGTTTTTAATACGAAGCTTATTTGAAATTGTGTTAAAAGTTTGATTTTTAAATTCAAATAATTTAGATATAAAATAGTTTTTAAGATGAATTTATTTAAATTGGTTTTAAATAAATTAAAATTGAAAATAATTTTATTTTTAAATTTTAATTAAAATTAAATTAAATATTAAAATTTATTCTATTCATAAATTTTAATCTCAAATTTAAATTAATTTTAAAATTATTCATTCATTTTTTTTTTAATATCAGAATCTAAAAAAAATCATAAAACTAACTAAGAATAAAGTGATCTACCCTCTAGAAAAATATAAGCCTGCCTTCTAAAAACAAACAAATCATTTTAAATAATATGGTTTTCTTTTATCACTAATAATAAACCTAACACATATCCCTAACATTTATTTATAATTATTTAAGTTTAAATTGTTTATTTCTATTTGTCCTATTCTAAATTTACAATAAGTATTAAATGGTAGAAATTTTTAACATTTAGGCCAGAACCAGATGTGACACTTCATGGGACAGAAATTTTTAAGTAAGTTATTTTTTGTTTTGATTCAATTGGAGTTGTTTTTAGTGTTATTTTTTGAACTTTATTATTTGTGTTATTTAAATTGGTTTTTTGATTTCATATATAGATTTAACACTTTGAAAAACCTTTAGGGTACTTTTAAAATGTAGAAATTACTCATCAAATTTGTAATTTCAATAAATTCATGCGAATTTTGGAAAAATTAAACAAAAACCCTTAAAAAACTTTTAAATATCGTACTATAAACCATTCAAATTCAATTCAATTAATTAACCTAGAATCGTGACTTGCTGGACACGACTAAGAATGAAATGACCCCGGGCCATAGAAGAAACTCCTTGCGAGAAAGGAATGGACAGTTCTTGTCGTTTGTATGTGTGTCACGAGAGGACATGTCGTAATGAGATTCGGATTCAAGGTTGATCACTGGTCCGCGTACACATACTTTAACTTTACCTCTGCTCCATGGGCTCCGTTTAAAAAAGTTTCCCGGCTGATTGGAATCTGGCATTTTTTTTCTTAAAATAATTGATGGTAAGAGTATTTGAATTTTGTCTTTATGATGAAAATAAATTTAATATTATAAAAATTTATAAGAGAAATTTAACCATTATACCTTACATTTCTAAAAAAATATTATCTGAATTGACCATAGTCTCACCAAAAAAAAATCTAGTATTCTCTATACCACTTTACTTATTTTTAAACTACGCAGTTTAAAAAAACCAATACATAATCGTTAAAAGTACAAATTAAGTGACTGCTGGGCCATGCCCGTAGAATTTTGTGTGCTTCTTAGTTTTCACAGAACTGACCGGTAAAGTTTAGGAATGAAATTTAATAGATAAATTATTCATTCAATATGAATAGAATTTGATAAGAATTATCAACATTTTAATTTTTTTTTGGCCAAGTAGTATAGGCATAGGACAATCTTTAAAGAGATATCAGAGAGTAATCGTTATGTAATAATTTGAGTGTAGTTTTTTAAATTAAAATTTCAATGTAGAGAAGATATTGTTGAGTTAATAATGGTGGTTTTGAATACTTAGTATTAGTAGTTTGTGATATTAAAACTGTGGTATTATATGAAATTAAATTTTTTAAAAGATTTAATAATTCTTTATTACATTATGAGTTAAGTACAATTGAGAGACACAAAGTCTTGGGCACTTGAATGCTTGAGAAATAAAAAATATTAAATATTTTTTAAATTATAAAAGAATAGATTTATTGTTAATTAACTTTTTCCATATTGTATGTAATATTTTTTAATTATTTAAAATAAAGATCCTGATATATAATGCAAGTAATATATTTATTAAAGAATAAAAAATTTAAATAATTTTTTTCTAACTGAAATCTAAATATATAAAATATTTTTAAAAATGACTTGTCTTTGGTGAGATTTTTTGGAAGTTTTTTTGGTGAATTTAAGAATGAATTTCTCTATATCTTATTTTAGTGAGTGAAATACTAATAAAAGTTTATGTGGTACTTACACATTAAATATAACACCTTTAGGAGCAATTACTAAAGTTATTGCAGTTACTTTTGATGCTTATTTTTTTTTTACTTTGTGTTAAATTTCATGACTCGTGACTTAAAGAGACTTGGAAAATTGTGATAAAAAAAATATATACAATTTTTTAATGAGGATAATTGAATTCAAAAATATTTTCTTTTTTTTAAAGAAAAGAACCACCAGAGAGTTTGGACACTTAGAGAGTTTGGACACTTATGAAGGATGCCTCTTTTTCCTTATGAGGAAAAGGGTGGAGAACACTCTCAGAGAAAAAGGCATTCAGGAGCTGGATTCTAAATTAATGGAACCTTTGGAGAACCTCGAAAGGGTTAAGTTCTGTGGTCTTGAGGTGCAGAACTATCTAAGCTAAAGGGGGAGACAGAATATAATAGTCAGTCTTAGGGTTGGGTGGAGAGACCTTCCTACGGAACAATTTTCTTAAACAGAGTCTCATGATAGATAACTATAATTTTTATATATCTTTTCAATTTAACTCTAGGAATTGTTATTAAATTAGTGTGGTTAAAGAATTAAATTATTATTAACTGTTTTCCTTTGGAAAAAGCTTATGAAAGAATAGATTTTTCTAAGTTCTTGTTGTTGATATTGTGATGAACAGAGAATTTATGTAAAAGCTTTGGAAAAGAAATTTCACAGAACTGTGTTGTATTAAGAAAAGATTATAGGAACGAAAGATAGCTTCACACAGGAAATGTTTCATTGCCTAAACATTGTTTGAATTGTATAAAAACCTATTAGGAATTGAAGGTTTGTCTGTCAGAACACAATAAAGAAGCACTGAGTAATTATGACTTTAGTGTTAGAGAAATTAACCTAGAAAAAGTGTTTGACCATGAAAGGGGAGGCCTCAATTGATAAAAACAGGAAAACAATTTATTTCATTTGATCCCTGATTTTCAAAGTGAAAATTTAGAGACCCAATTTATTTCATTTGATACCTAATTTTCAAAGTGAAAATTTAGAGACCCGATAGGGATACCGGGTGTGGTAACTGAAAAGATAAAACATGTAATCTGGAAAAAAATTCATAACTAGAAATCATAAACAAACATTTTTTCTTAACAATTACTATAGCAGCTTTTAATAAAATGCACAACTCATTCTAGGTTGAAGGGGAATAGTGGCCATCAAAATCATGCATTTATAAACACTTCCAATCAGAACAGAAATGAAGGAAAAGATTGTACAAAAACCCAATATAAAATTCCTTTGTTTTCCTCTGCCTTTGAACATGCAATACATTCATTCTTTAACCATAACAAAAATCTAATTCAGGGTTTGAAATAGGTTAATGCCTTAATATCCAAAGAAAATATACATGTTGAATGTCTATCTAAAAGAAAACCCCATGAGGAGTACAACCAAACCATTAGACTTGGTCCCAGCAAAGTGTTGAGAGCACTATCAAGAAAATCTATCAATAACATTAATGGGACAGGAATGTAATTTTTGCTAGGGCAATCACTAATAGAGGGACCAATAACACAAAGGCTAGATAAGCCCAAGGACAGAAGCACCCTAGGGTTTGTATTAAGTAAAACCCATATAATAACATCTGAAGTCGAAATAAAATGTGGAAAAAGAGAAGAACGGTTTTGTGAGACATGGTTGCGGATGCCTCTTCTAAAAATTGATAACCGACAAAAAAAATTAAGAATCCTAACCTATTACAACAAAAATAATTTGTCAGGAAAGGGGTTTTAGTCCAAACTTATGTAATTAGCAATGGGAGGGTAGAGTTCTACTGGAAAGAATGTCTTTAAACCATTACACCCCAAGTCTAAGTATGTATAGAGAAATTCCTCCATAGAGTTAACATGCAAATCATATAATAGATTATCAAGAGAGAAAAATCCCCAAGAAAGGCTTGTAGACAAGATTCTAGTAACATATCGCTAGGAAATTTCAACTGAAATATCATACTGAGATTTGGCTCCGGAAAAAGGAATAGAAGACCCGATGAAACAATGAAGATGAAAGGAGATTCACAACGACGGAAGTTAATTGTGTGTAGCCAGAGCAAAGATGAAGGATACATGAATTCCAGTGGCGAGAAACTATCTGAATGGCACATTTTTGGGTAGCATTCAGTTGTAGAGTCGTGAAACCCTAGCCACCAGAACCTAAATGTTGAAACAAACTCGAACCCCAAGAGGAATTGGTTACACAAGCAAAATTGCAATGATCCTAGCCATTGGATGACCTTGTAGGGAGGGAACGTTAGATGTGACTCCAGGTGTCTCCTCGGTTAAGGCATCCAAGAAGGTGGAGCAGTGCCATTAAGTTGATATTAATATATGGTTAATAAGACTGAGTCTCCATGATACAATCTGCAACTAATTTTCACATTAAAATACCATTGCAATAGTTACCATGCTTGTTTTAAAGTTAATATGTGTCATGGAACATAATTCCTATTCGTTTTAAAGTTAATATATATCACAGAACATACACTTAAGTATACGACACTGGCCATGTTATTTCTTAACTCATGAATCATGTTAACATTCATATAATCAAAATGTGGTTATGCATATGTTTTCATTACCTAGCATGTGCAAAAAGTGTTTTTTTTTGTGAGTTATTTCAGGAGTAAACGTGAGTGTGATAAGTGGTATCAAAGCCTAGGTTCAACACTGTGGCTGAAAAGGGAAACTAAAATATTGAATATGTGGATGTACACAGAGAGAGAGAGAGAGGGAAAGAACAATGTGAAGAGGACCAGGACCACTAACAGAACCCTAAGCATATTATATGGGAACTAATCCTGAAATGTGGGTGCAGTTGGGAGAGGAGTTGTGGCAAGCTAATGCAGCTTTACTAGAAATAGTTCAACAGTTACCTGATGAGATGACTAACCTAAGAGCTGACAATGAGAAAATGAGGCAAGATAAAGAAAGAAATTTGAAGAGCTTAGCAGATCGACAAAAGCAAAGGGAGCCCAACCCAGGTACCGTTAATGAAAAGACGACTGGAGATTTTTGTCAGAGGGAGGATCATGAGAAATCGGCAGGAGGTCGAAATGATAATGAAGGAAAGTCTGATAATGTTTCTTTTGATAGAGGAGCAAAGAGATAGAAAGTGGAACTTCAAGGAAAATTCAAGAAAATCAAACATCCACTATTTGATGGAGAATCTGAAGAAGCAACAGAGGCCTGGTTAATAAATATGAACAAATGTTTTCAAATCTACGAATATGATAAAAATTTAAAAGCATGATTAGAAATATATCAGCTGCAAGGCAAGGCCACCCTCAAGTGGGAGGAAACCAAGACTGTTCAGAAAATTTAAGAACAGGAAGTCACCTGGGATGACTTTTAGAAACATTTCAAAGACAAGTATTTGTCTAAGAGATTTTATGACGAAAAGGAAAAAGAGTTTCATGATGTGAGACTGAGTCCGTTGACTATGGAGGATTTCATGACTAAATTTACTTCATTACTGCAATACATTCCATACCTACGGGAGGAGAAGGCGAAAGTTTAATGCTCTGTTAGCAGTTTACCTTCCTTCATGAAAGAGAAGCTCGACTTTGATAATCCAAAAACAGTGGATGGATTTCTGCGGAAGGCTTAGATCTGTTACCAACAAATGAAATAGAGAGGGGAAAGGAGTAAGAGTGGATTGACCAAAAAGGGAGCAAATAACTTTATGAATAGAATAAATGTGAAAACTGTGGTTAGGAAAAGCATGTACCGTAGACAACCTAGTAAATTTCTAGGAAGGAACCTGTTGAAAAACGCGGTATAGAGTGAAAGCAGACAGACATGATTAGTAAGAAAATCGAAAGTCAGCCAACAACATAAACCCCATTTGCAATGTTGGGGTTGTGGAGAGCCTCACTATTACAAGAACTATCCCCACCATGAATGAGGAGAACAAGTCACCAACCCATAAGAAGTTTCTACCGTTGGTGACATGGCAAGAAGTATGCCCATAATCATTGTAGTCTTGGATGATAATTGAGTTGAATATCAGCCAATGATGATAGAATGTGATGGTAACGTTGTTAAACAATCTATCTCTATTTTGATTGACCCAAGTGCAAGTTTGAGCTATGTTAGCCCAAAACCTGTAGAGTTATGTCATTTACCCATGATTAAATTTCAAAACCCTTTGCTGGTACAATTGGCTACTAGTGCCAAAAGAAGGGTGACTGCCAAAACCGAAAATTGTACTATTTAAAATTCGGGACAACAAATTCCTATTGACTTAAACCTGCTACCCTTTGGCTCCTATGTCATGTTGACTGGGATGGATTGGTTAGAGAAGCACTGGTCCTTGGTAAATTGTAAAGATAAAACTGTTAGTTTTCTCACTGAAGAAAGTTCTATGTAGGAAATTCAAGGCATTAAGAAAGCTATGAAACGACGACATATTATAGCTAGCTAGCTAGGAAAGTGCATTCAGAAGGGCTGCTAGATTTACGCTGTGTAGGTGGGTTATACAAATTCTAAGGATAAGACAAATTCCTTGGAGAATTTGCAGTTATTCAAGAGTTTATTGATGTTTTTCTAGAGGAGATACCGGGGTTTCCACCAAAGCAGGATATTGACTTTAAAATAGAATTACTCCCCGGAGGGACTTTTGTATCAAGAACTCCTTATCATATGAGTATACCCAAATTGACCAAAGTTTAACTATAGCTCTAGGAACTCCTTGAAAAGGGTACATTCGCCCAAGTATGTCACCCTAGGGAGCCCCTGTACTGTTTGTAAGAAAATAATATGGCACCCTAAGGTTATATATAGACTATAAACATCTCAACAAGGTGACCATTAAAAACAAATATCCTTTACCAAGGATAGATGGCCTGTTTGATCAGGTAAGGGGAGCCAGTGTATTTTCAAAAATCGATTTGTGATTGGGATACCACCAAATACGGATTAAGGATGGAGATATTTGTAAGACAACCTTTCGAACCTGCTATGGCCATTATGAATTTGTGGTGCTGTCCTTTGGGCTCACCAATGTCCCTGCAACATTCATGAGTTTGATAAATGGTATATTTCAACCTTATTTAGACAAATTTGTGCTGATTTTTATTGATGAATTTATTCTAATAATTTAGAATAGCACAATAAACACTTGAAAATTGTGCTACAAATATTACGAGATAATCAGCTATATGTTAAATATAGCAAGTGTGATTTTTATAAAGACTAGATTTAGTATTTGGGGCACAAAATATCTTCAAAAGGCATAGTAGTAGACCCTGAGAAAATTAAAACCATCATGGAATGGTTTGTCCCTAAAAACGTTGCGGATATACAATCTTTCATGGGATTAGCTGGGTACTATCGTCGATTTATAAAAGAGTTTTCAAAATTTGTCTACCCTATAAGTTCCTTGCAAAAGAAAGGAAAAATGTTTAAGTGGACTCCTGAATGTTAGCAAAGCTTCAATCATTTAAAACATTTGTTGACTACAACACTGGTCTTAAAAGTGGCAGACCCTGAGAAGGAATTTGTAGTTTGTACGGATGCTTGCAAGGAAGGTGTTGGGGGTGTATTTGTGCAAGAAGGTAGAGTTATAATATACGAGTCCCGTAAATTGAAAGATCACAAGAAACAATACTTTGCGTATGACTTGGAGTTGACTGTGGTAGTCCATGCCTTGAAGATGTGGCGCCATTATTTACTAGGAAAGAAATTTATGCTAATGACTCATCACAACAGCTTAACAAGTTTATTTAATCAACAAACTTAAATGCATGACAAGAAAGATGTACAACTTTCCTGAGTGAGTTTGACTTCGACATCAAACATTTCAAGGGAAAAGATAATCGAGTTGCTAATGCTCTTAGTAGAAAATTTCATTGTGTTTACGAAATGAATTATAGTAAAGTGAATTCAAAATTCCCTGAAATGATTAAGGAAGCGTCCCGTAAAGATCCCGAGTATGAATTCTTAAGGAAGAAAACTAATAATGCGCGAAACTATAAGGAAGAATCTGATTATGGCTTAAACTGTGAAGATATACTAACTTTTAAGAGGTGAATATATGTGCCCAATCAAACCTCCTTAAAACAGTTTATGTTAGATGAATTCGAGTGGAGTTCATACGCTGCCCACTCGGGATATCAAAAATTATTTTCTACATTAAAGAGAGATTAATTTTGGCCAGGAATGAGAAAAGATATAAGTGATAATTTAGCTAAGTGTCTGGAATGCCAACAAGTCAAAGTGGGACACCAGCACCTTGCTGGATTGCTCCACCCACTACCCATCCCTGAGTAGAAAAGGGATACCATCAATTTGGATTTTGTTACAGGTTTGCCTAGATCTAAGAAGCAAAATATGGTGGTAGTGGAAAAATTAAGAAAAACTTATGATTTTATACGAGGTAAATCCACCGATAAAGCTATTGAAATTACTGACATATTTATGAGGGAAATATTCAGGTTGCATGGCATACCCAAAGTGGTGATCTCTGATAGAGACGTAAAATTTACATCAGGATTTTGGAAAGCTCTCTTTAATAGACTAGGTACTCATGTTCAATTCAACATTGCCCACCACCCTCAAATTGATGGGTAGATAGAGCGAGTGAATAAAAAACTGGAGGATATGCAAAGGATGTTTGTGATGCAACAACCAACCAAATGGGAGGAGAACCTCGATTTGGTTGAGTTCTCATATAATAACATCTATCATGAATCAATGGGGATGAGCCCATTTGAAGTACTTTATGGAAGGAAATGCAAAATTCACATTAACTGGAACAACCCTGAAGATAAACTAGTGTTAGGACCTGAAATGTTAGCCAATATGGAGTAGGCAGTAAATAATGTTCGTCAAAATCTAAAAGCTTCTCAGGACAAGTAAAATATGTATGTACATAAGAAAAGAACATACAGAGAGTTCTAGGTTGGAGATCATGTGTACTTGCATGTTAAACCTAGAAAAAGAGCATTGCATTGGGGAGGGTGGGCCAAGTTGCCCCCCCACTATTGTGGGATTTTTCAAATTCTGGAAAGAATCAAGCTAGTAGCATATAAATTGGCTTTACCTGGTCATATTTGGATTCATAATGTATTTCATGTTTCCTTACTGAAAAAGTACATGTATGATACTAGGCATGTAATTGACTAGCATGATGTGCAGGTAATAATAATAATAATAGTAATAGTAAAATACCACAGTTGATTTTTATATTCTTTTATTCGTTTGGTTCTTATAAGTATTTCTACAACTAACACGAGCTAATGACAGGCTTTGTGTATGTATAGGTCAAACCGGACAAAGAAATTTTAGTAGACACTCTGCACATTCTAGAGCATAGAGAAACCATGCTACAGAGGAGAGCCATCACCCAGGTTAAAGTGCAATGGAAGCACTTTATCCCAGAGGAGGCCACCTGGGAAGATGAGGAGTTTATGTGCAGAGCTTATCCTGACTTATTCCAGCAGACCGAAGAAAACACCAGGGACGATGATTTGCACGGGGGGTGGGGATGTAACACCCCTACGAACATTTACTAAAGTTATTGTTGTTACTTTTGATGTTTCCTTTTTTACTGTGTGTTAAATTTCATGACTCGTAACTTAAAGATACACGGAAAATTGTGATAAAAAATATATATATATAATTTCTTAATGAGGATAATTGAGTTCAAGAGATTTGCTTTCTTTTAAAGAAAAGAACCACTAGATAGTTTGGATAGTTATGAAGGATCCCTCTATTTCCCTCCGAGGAAAAGGGAGGAGAACATTGTTAGAGAAAAAGGTATTCTGGAGCTGGAAAGGGTTAAGTTCTGGACTAGGCCTGGGTGGTCTTGAGATACATAACTATATAATTTGAGAGAGACTTTGGTTTAAGAGGCTTAAAACATCAATGAGACTCAGGGACAGGATGTCTAAGTGGCTAACATGTCTCATGGGGGTGTAATTGCTTATGTGGATGAGTTTGTTTGATATTGTCTGTCGGTTCCATTTCCTTAAGGTCACCAAGGAAGTTGAATCCCTTATAGTAGCCTCTCTCGTCACGTGTTTAACTCGGCTGACCGGTTGCTTGGGTGGACTTGGGAGGAGGGGGTGTTACAAAATTGATGCGTCGACTGAAAGTCATAATAACTTTCCCAAAACTTGTTGTTTTAAGCCTCTTCCCACAAGAAAACTTGTATATATCGTGCCACATGTCCAATACTTGAAACTAAAATTCGTGAAAATTTCACAGTCTACAAATTTCCAAACAAGAATATATAGCAAAAATACTAAGTTTGCCTATTTAAAATTTATTTCATGACTATTCACAAACCCTAATTTCCATAGGGTATAACTCCGAAATTACAGTGAACAAAATTCTAAAAATGGAACTAGCGATTCCCCGATATTTCTCCTGAATATGGTCCAAGTTTCAATTTATGAATCCTTACAAAAAAAAATATAGTACAAATGCCAAAATATCCTATTTGAGATTGAATTTTGGAGCATATACAAACCCTAACTTCCTTGTATTACATCTCCAAAAATATAGCAAACCAAGATATGTAACTTGGAACAGATTTAAACCGTGATTTTGCCTCAACATGGTCCACGTTTTGCAGTATGAATCCCCATAGGAAAAAAATTATAGCGAAAATTCCAAAATGAGTTGTTTGAGACAAAATTTAGGAGCATTCAAAAACCCTGACTTCCTTGGACCATATCTCCAAAAATATAACAAACCAAGATCTGAAAATTCAACTAGAAATTTCATGGGGTGTCTTATCAATCTTCTTTAGGTTTCACCTTTTGAAACCTCCCAAAAAATAGTTATAGAGAAAATTCCACGGAGCCCTGTTGAAAGTAGCAAAACTATAGGATCAAAAACTCTTCTTTTACAATAAATATAATGAAAAAGACAATATGTGATGAACCTAAGACTATGTCTCCTTAGTATAGATATAGGAGATAAATGATACAATTATAATAAAATGAGACCATGAGGAGTTCTAGCCTACATAACACTATAACAATAGAAATATAATCCCTCAATATCTAGGGCTTAATAAGGGGTTTTTGGGTTAACATGGGGCTTATATAGGGCCTATCCTTATAATAGCTTATACAACAACCCCCATTATGCTATGAGTTCCTCATAAAGGAATGAATACTCTTCCAAAAATTTCTTTGTTTTCTATAAATTTTCTACTTATTTTATAACTTGTACAACTTTTTCTTAATTTGATTTATTTTGTTTAATGATTTTTCCATAAATATTATTTCTTATTTGATTCTTGATTCATTGTGTAGAATATCAAAAATTTTGGAAAGAAAATTACTTTTGCATAATTCCAAACCTATGTTTTGGCCCATTTCACTAATAAGATGGATATTCAATTAACAATCATTTGAATATGGATAAATATTAAAAAAAAAAATATCTAGACAAGAACGATACCGGATGCTATATTTGATTTCTTTGAGTCCAGATCCGAGAGTTAGCAAATACAAGTTATTTATAAACTCCTAAATACCCAGATGCTTGAATGCCTTCATTCTATCAATTATATCCAAGTCTAGATACTTTATAAACTCTTTTTGGTTTTTCTCAGGGGATATCAAATTAGTGTTATCTAAATCTAGATGGAATACTTAACCTTATCTCAAGTTCCCTGAATGCTCAAATGTTGGATGCCTATGTTTCAATTTTATTTTCTAATCTTTATAATTTTATTTTGACACTTGGCATTTTATGATTAATTTTTCAAGTTTCAACTCTAGACTAACATGACATTGTTGATGTGTTATTCCATGTGGCATTTGTACTAATGTGCCAACGGACCTAGATTTCTTATTTTTCATTAGAAGAATCATATCTGTATATGGGATGATTTATGAGGAACACATAACTAAAGTCCCAAATACCCATGTGCCAGATTTCATTTCTTTGAATTTAAATCATGGAGTTAATGAATGTAAGTCATATATGAACTCTCAAATATCCAAATCATCTTCATGTTCAAAGTTCAAATATCCAAATTATCTTCATGTTCAAACATATCTAGTATCAAGAAAGCAGTTCAAATACCCAAATCATCTTCATGTTCAAACATATCTAGCATCAAGAAAGCTATTTAAAGTCTAACAACATGAGCACCTTGATATATAGATACCTAAATTACCTTCCATTTCAAACATATATGATATCTAAGAAGTTTTATAACGCATGCCATCATAACATTTTGGAAATCCAGATCTTGGATTATTTTTTCGTGAGGATTCATATCCAAATCCAAGGTCGCATAATGGATATCATATCAGTTTGGAAATCCAGATCTTGGATTATTATTTTTTTCATGAGGATCCATATCCAAATGGATATGTCATTTAACAATCTTGTATACTCAGATGCCTAGAGGTCTAAACATGTTTTATATGTCCAAACACAAATCTTAGACCTCTAAACATGTTTTATATATCCATTTAACAATCTTGTATACTCAGCCTAGAGGTCTAAACATGTTTTGTACATGTTTATATATCCATTTAACAATCTTGTATACTCAGCCTAGAGGTCTAAACATGTTTTATATATCCAAATACAAGAGGTCTAAACATGTTTTGTACATGTTTATATATCCATTTAACAATCTTGTATACTCAGCCTAGAGATCTAAACATGTTTTATATATCCAAATACAAATCTTAGACCTCTAAACATGTTTTATATATCCATTTAACAATCTTGTATACTCAGCCTAGAGGTCTAAACATGTTTTATATATCCAAATACAAATCTCTAAACATGTTTTATATATCCAAATACAAATCTTAGATTATTTTTTACAAATCTCTAAACATGTTTTATATATCCAAATATTTATATATCCAAATACAAATCTTAGATTATTTTTCATGAGGATTCATATCCAAATCCTCATGTTGACCTCCTATTATTTTTCATGAGGATTCATATCCAAATCCTCATGTTTACCTCCTAAACATGTTTTATATATCCAAATACAAATCTTAGATTATTTTTCATGAGGATTTGGATATGAATCCTCATGTTGACAAGGAGGTCAAAGTCACATGGTTGCATGTAATTTTAGATCATATATTAGGCCAAATGAAGAACATGTATGCTCTCAACTACAATATATGCCAAATTTGCACACAAAATACATTGGGTCAAAATCTTATTTTAAATCACTTGTTATATTTCCACCTGATCAATGTGGTATACAACATTTTAATTGCACCAAGAAAAAATTATACGCAATATGTTAAACAAATAGAGAATTATTCCTGCAACTTAATGAGTTTGAATCCTATCATGTAGATATTAAATTGAGTAAAATTAGTTATTTTCAAAGGAAAATAGTTGAACACTAATGCTTTTTAATCATAAATAATTGATTTTGCGCCAGCGTGTTATGGATTTTTTTTATTTTTATTTTTTTTTTTATTTTGCAATTTATAGAGAATAGAATAATCCTGAATATTAGGAGTATAAGTAGAGGATAAATAAACACGATTTTTCTTCTATACCAATAAACGATAGGACACGCTCAACATTCTGAAGCAAATAGAAGAGAATATATTTTAATACAAATACAAAAAATTTGTATCAATATAATTAGTCGAGAAAATAATTAGAAGACTTTCACAATAATTCTTTGTTGAATTATTGACGTTGTTGTAACAAAATATATAAGAATTATAAAAAAAATAGATTATTAGATTAATATAAATATCAACTCTTTTTATAGGAGAGGGGTAGGAAAAATTTGTAATCAAGATTGTATATTTTTATCAATTTTACTGATAAAACTGAAAACCTATGTCTACTAATCAATTTGGCTTGCATAGGAGTGATTTTATATAAGATTTTCAATTCTGAAATTTTTGAGTTATGTTCAGGTCTTGTTTTTTTCACGACAAGTTCTTTTCCATGATCTACTTGAATTATTCAAGTGATCTTATATTATATGTGAGTATGTATATTTTGAGATGTGAATAATTCTTCATTTTTAAACAATACGTATGCATCTGGCTTTATAATTATTAAGACTATGAGTTATTTACATAACGTAATAATTTATCATTCTCTCTCATATTTCATTTATCTCGTTTTTCTCCCCACCGGAATAGATAGATAAGTAAATAAATAAATATAATTAGCTTAGAATTAACTATATAGTCTTATAGACTAGATTAAAATTATTTTCAATATTAAGAAATTTTGTTCTTAATATCCTTTAGCAGAAAGTATGCCCACATATTGGTAGATATTGCCATACCAAACAAGTATAGGCCTAATTGGGGCCTTGATCGGGTGATACTCCCCCTATTGTTAAGTGAATATTTTGTGCTAAAAACAAGACATGCTACACTTTGTAATTAGGATCTCTTCTATGATGCCTTCAACCTCTTAGTGAGGGATGATAAAACAAGTTCCATCCATGAAATAAGAACTCTATTTGACTTTAGTGGACCATTCTCTTCCTAAAGGCACATTGTAAGCTTTAGGTGTGTTTGCTACAATTACATGGATCAACATGATTACTTTAACTACTTGATTAAATGTAAGTGAAAAGTTTGGATGTAGCCAATAGTGTTACCATAATTGAATCTAAACCAATAGGTCCTTGAAAGGACAAGTACATTTAAGGCCTAATCTCCTCAAAACATAAAGGGGCATGCTATTGTGCCTTGCCTTGTGTCTAGTCTTATAGTTATGGATCCCAAAATCAGAAATTGTCACTAAAAATTAAAAGACAAGAACTTCAAGGTCCAATTATATGGCATTATATGCCTCATTTAATAGAGAGGTGGCCTCTTTTCATGTAGGGGCTCTTGATTCTAATCACAAGCAAGGAAGATCTTGTCTCAAATTGAACAGTGCTAAGGGCATATGATGATGTTACATATGTTGGAAAATTCACTAAATATTGAACTACATTGTAAGGCCTTGATATTGGGAAGTACGGAGGAGATCGTCCATTACATGAGCTTACCTTATTTGGAATCTAGAGAGATTTGTTCCTTGATGGAGAAGGAGATTTTCCATCCATGGAAAAATTGTTTTGTTTGGTTTTCTTTAATAGTAGTTTTGGTCCCATACCCTCTTCATATTTTTTCTCTTGAGGTTTGACTCCTAGTTTCTACAAAAAAATAATCCAAATGGGAAGAGTCTTCTCCATAAGGCACAACTTCTTGCATATTAGTGTGATTGTTTTGATAAGTGGAGGAAAATTTATTATTTTCCTGAGGTAGAGGAGTCCTCGCTATCTTGGATATATCCAAATGACAAGAATATGAGTAACAATACTTGGAGTCATGAAAATATTGACAAAAATGGAAACAATCGACTTCAACAGTGATATGTCTAAGAGGAGGCCTTGCCCTCATAGGTGTGGAAAACCACAAGTAATTAACTTTATGATTTAAGGAAACAATATGATGGTTCATATTCATCACTAATTTCAATGTTTTTGAAATTATATATATCATCATTCTTTGAGGTTTCAGAATGTGAGAAAACATTAGGGGATCCCTCACTTTGAAGCATTCCATTCATAGGCTTGTTATTAATATTGGGTTTTTACACAAATGAGGAAGCCACAATGGGTTCCACTATGTTAAAATGCACTTGTATTAGCCCCATCTAGAGGAAATGTATTTGTACAATAGGCATAATGTGTTTTAATTGTTTCCCTGTTGTGTGTGATATGTTACTTGTTGATTTTTTTAGTATTTGGCTTCTTGTATTGTTAGGTGTCAATGTTTCCTTAACATTAAGATGTCTTCACCTTGTCCAACATCTTAAAGCCTAAAATATTCTTTTAAGTCCCGAAAAATGGTTTTAACCATCACTGACCATGCGTAGGGTCCTAAACCATGACACATGCCTTGTAAAGGGAAATTTTGGACCATAAATATAATAAAGACTCTGTTACAAGGATTTTGACATCATGGATGTGTCCCAACACCATCTCCCCTTACTGTTATTAGTGCAACACCATTATTGTATTGTTATGCCCATGTAGTCCCCATATCGTTATTATTGTGCCCTATAGAAGCCCACTATTGTTATTGTATTGTTCTGCCCTTACATTATTATTGTTATGTCGACTCTCATTATTTTGTGACCCCTTAGACTCTTATACATAGAAAGGAGGTCTTGTCATTTGTATCATCCAAGATTGTTTATTTGTGTGATGTAAAGGAGGTTGTCCCCTCAAAGAGTCTTATTTAGGAAGTCGTTGATCTCTTTCTTCTTCTATTTTGTGAGCTGGTTGCATAACATTTGGTATCAGAGCTTTGGGTTCTAGGGTTTTGCTTCTTCAAATAGGTCATCATCGAATTTCCATTATAACTTTTTTTCTACAAAGTTTTAGAAGTTGAAATTAAAACCCATTTGAGAGGAATCCTTGATGAACCTCGTGTCCAAATTTCAGATCTTGTCTCGGCATATTTCAGAGATATGAGCTAAGGAAGTTAGGGTTTTTGTAGGCTCCAGAATTTGATCTAAAATAGTTGACCTTGGGAAAATCATCATAACTTTCTCTATGAGCATGAGATTCAAATTTTGTAAAAAGTGATAGAAATAGGACGGACTGTAGTTTGTAGTTTGTTGGTGTTGCAGAAAGATTGGTACTATGGCATACAAATTTGAGCTTCCTGCATCTTCCCGAGTGCACCTAGTTTTCCACATTTCATTCTTAAAGAAGTTTATAGGTGACAAGCTCTCAGTTCAAACAATATTGTTGGAACTTGAGGAGGAAGGAAAAATCCTATTAGAACCTAAAGAAATCATGGAAATAATAACTCGACATCAATGAAATCGATCAATTTCAGAGTATCTCATCAAGTGTAAGAGCTTAACCGCTGAAGATTCTGCATGAGAGTATGAGAATTTTATATGGAAGCATCCAGAACTACTCAAGCATTGAGGACAACACCTTTTTGAAAGAGAGGGGCATGTTAGGTCCCTATACTACTAGTGTAGGCCCATGTTGTTATTGGTGCAACCCCCTTATTGTATCGTTGTGCACATGTAGTCCCCATATATTTATTATTGTGCCCTATATAAGTTCACTATTGTCATTGTTGTGCCCTTACATTATTATTGTTATGTCGGCTCTAATTATTTTGTGACCCCTTAGACTCCTATATATAGAAAGGAGGTCTTGTCATTTGTATCATCCAAGAATTGTTCATTCGTGTGATGTAAAGGAGGTTTCCCCCTCAAAGTGGCTTATTTTGGAAGTTGTTGATCTATTTCTTCTTCTATTTTGTGAGTTGGTTGCATAACATTTGGTATCAAAGCTTTGGATTCTAGGGTTTTTCTTCTTCAAATAGGTCATCGTGGAATTTTTGTTATAAATTTGTTTCTACAAAGTTTCAGAAGATAATTTAAAACACACTTGAGACGAAACCTTGATGAGCCTCATGTCCAAATTTCAGATCTTTTCTCACTATATTTTCGGAGATATGAGCTGAGGAAGTTAGGGATTTTGCAGGCTCCTGAATTCAATCTCAAACAGGTGACCTTGGAAAAATCGTCATAGCTTTCTCTCTGAGCATCAGATTCAATTTTTGTAAAAAGTGACAGAGATAGGATGGGTTGCAGTTTGTATTTTGTTGGTGTTGCAAAAGATTGGTACTATGGCATACAAATTGGAGTTTCCTGCATCTTCCCGAGTGCACCTAGTTTTCCATGTTTCATGCTTAAAGAAGGTTATAGGTGACAAGCTCCCAGTTCAAACAATATTGTTGGAACTTGATGAGGAATGAAATTTTTTTTTAGAACCTGAAGCATTCATGGAAATAAGAACCCGACAACTACGAAATCGATCAATTCCAAAGTATATCATCAAGTGGAAGAGCTTAACCGCTGAAGATTCTACACGGGAGGATGAGAATTTTATACAGAAGCATCAAGAACTACTCAAGCATTGAGGACAACACATTTTTGAAAGAAAGTGGCATGTTAGGTCCCTATACTACTAGTGTAGCCCCTTATTGTTATTAGTGCAACGACCTTATTGTATTTTTGTGCCCATGTAGTCCCCATATTGTTATTATTGTGCCCTATAGAAGTCCACTATTGCTATTGTGGCGCCCTTACATTATTATTGCTATGTCGGCACTGATTATTTTATGAGCCCTTCCTATATATAGAAAGGAGGTCTTGTCATTTGTATAATCCAAGAATTGTTCATTTGTTTGATGTAAAGGAGGTTGCCCCCTTGAAGAGGCTTATTTTTGAAGTCGTTGATCTATTTCTTCTTCTGGTTGAATATCATAACCAAATCCATGGAGCCTAATGGATGCTTTTATGGCTCTTGGGATAGGCATATGGCCCTCAACCATCACATAGGCACTATAAAGAGAATCCTTGACTTAGGAATATAATATGTGAAACATTACAATATTATATGCACTATTAATGAGTCTTAGGGTCTTGGACTTGGTTCAAGAGAGAATATTATTACTTTAGGTCATAAAAGATGACTTAGGGACTATGGACCATGCACAAGGGTCTTAAAGCATCATATTGCCCTATAAAGGGGATATGTGGTAATTAAGTGTAGTATATGTGCCACAAAAGAAGATTTTCACACCACAGATGGATCTTAGGACCATGGCCATCGTCCAAACATGAAAATGAACTTCCTTGGGCTTGACATACACTTTTTTTTGTCTAATGGAATCCATAGGCTCCATAAATCATGTTGTAGGCCTTCTAAATGAAATATCAAATATTTGTTTCATGAGTGTAATATATGTTTCCTTAAATGGTTTTGAGCACTAGGAATAGGTCTCGAGGGCATGATCACGGTTTTTGGATGATAGTAAACACATTATGGCCTAAAATATGCTTTTAAAACCCATGCACCATGAATTGAGTAACTAGCTATCATAGAACCTCTATCAGTCAATCTTTGGATAAAAAATATAATGTTAACATTGTTACAAGATGTTTCACACCACTATCTCTATCAGTCAATCTTTGGATAAAAAATATAATGTTAACATTGTTACAAGATGTTTCACACCACTATCATGGTATTTATTGTCGTTTAGGAAAAGAAACCTAAATCACAGGCTCTAAAATATTCTACTCCACACTGGTTAATGGACCATGCATATTGCCCCATATTACCTCACTTGTCTTATAAATAGAACTTGTCTTATCCTACATGTGTCATCGAAGGGTTATTTTTGTATAAAGGATGGGTTGCAAGGTCTTAAACATGCTTTAAGGATTAAAATAGAGTCTTACTTACCAAATGATGCCTCTAAGGCTCATGGGCTAGGAAGGGGCTCTAAACCATGATTGTTCATTGTTGCAAGGTTTTGCACACTAAAGATGAGTCTATTGTTCTTGGTAATCATCTTGGGAGCACAAACAATGGTTGTAAATGTAAATGATACTTCTTTCTATTCCTTAAAAAAAAAGAAATCAAATTATATATAAATGTCGAAATTTTATAACAAAAAAAATCTCTATTATAATCATAACCCCTCTCGTACTTTCATGCTTTTAATAACCATCTTGGATTATTGAATAATTTATTGTTATTAATAATGATGTATCTTCGATTCATCATAATATACCTACTCCATTGATCCATAAAATATATATTTATATCATGTATATGCCTCACTATTCACTAATTATAACTTAACTTTGCATTGGAATTCATATAATATATTTACAACATTTATGAAGGCGGTCTTCTTCTGAATCACATAATTCAAGCTCAATAACAAAACTTGAAAGTATAGAGATTCAAGTTCTCAGGGATGTTTTACTTTCAAGGTTTTATAGCTCGGCTTCAATCACTAAATCTTATCGTAAACTATTACAAAATCAAGTTTTCAGAGTGAGACTCCACTTTAAATTTTCAATGGCAAACTATGGGGAATCAAGGTCTTAGCCAAACTTAAAAGACTTCCAGACTTAACGATTTGATTCGGTATCCAATGTGTGCTAGCAAAGCACAGGTGCTAAGGACCATCTGGCATGGAATCCATGCCCTGAGTGAGCTCCGTAGCTGCACTAACAAGTGCACCTACATTCTCCATGGCGTACTCCATCTGGTTTGCTACTCCATCGCCTGTACTCTTAAACCATCTGCTACTTAATGTGCATTCCCATCTCTTCCTTAACTTCTCCTTTCGATACAAGTCCCTCAGACTCACGCGGACAAGACGTAATTTCCATTCCTCGCTTATGTATGTTTCTGCTTCTTTATAACATATATCCATAACCTGGAAGCCGTTAGGAGGGTCTAATACAAGTACCTGGTCGGGGGTTCGATTCCTCCACGCTTTCTTTAGCCATTCTACAACCGTTTCCAGTAGGGTTACTATCTCTGTCCCCTACGTCATGGCTTCCAGCCTGAAATCAGCCGTCGCCTGCCCTTCACGACAGAACGTAACAATCCTGTGCTTCTTGACCTGTCTTTGAACTCTCGTAATCACAACCCTTTCCTTCCGTTACCACTTTCAAGGCGAACAGAGACATAAAGCTGCAGAAACTGCCTAGGTTGCAGAGACGCAACATGGACGGTGATCTTCCTATGGCTTAACACTTTGAGGTATCCCAGGGTTTCGAGGTGAAGCCTAAGTTCTTTAATCGCTGCCTCCGAGCACGCCGGGTATAATCGGTGTTCCAAGAACCCTCGCCTGCAAAGATCCTGCAAGCGTTCCACCGACATGAAACCCCCGTGCTGTAAATCGTTCGAACTGGAGCCGTAGAAAACCTGCTTCCCGAACCGAACACTTAACTTGACGGACCTCATCGTTTCTGTTGGGTATTTTTGATGGGAAAAATACCAAAAACCAAACATTCAAACACAGAGAGGCAATGCTCTGTTTTACCTCCACAGGATCCTCTTGTGCACAGAGAAGCTTAAAAAAAATTTCACTGAGGAACAGAGTATTTCACCACCATAAAAGATTTCTATTCATTAAAACAAAAAAAAATTACTCTGTCTCCATATGAGAATTTACACTGCTGGAAAAATTCCCATTAACATTTACTGCTGTAAAACCTCCATTCACATTTACTGGTGTAAAACTCTTTTTACACGCTGCTGTAAATCAAAAACAAATTACATTTGCATCCAAAACAAATGCGCTCATGGATATTACAAAACCTTCAGCACATAAAACATTCTTATTGCGTTTTCACCGTTCCATTACAAAAGTAAAAACTGAACATTACAAAGTATATCTTGTGCACTGCTGTGCATACATCTCTGGTTCTTTTTCGCTGCTGCGAACACACATTGTCTTTACCTCCCGTGTGCCATACAAAATAATACAGAGCACACTATATTTTTACTGTTCCATCATTCCCTTTTTTAATGGTCAACGCTACGACCTTAAGCACACTTTCACATGGCTCATATATATGTAAAACTTAATACAAAACATAACTTATTAAAACATACAACTAACACCCATAAAAAAAACTTTACGTGCCGTATAAAAACATATAACGTATACCATATGGGACATATGCCCATAACCAAAATTAAAGGCCTCCACCAAAAAACTACGAAAAACATTAAAGACATTTAATTCCCTTCTCGGCGGTCAACAACAAAAATCAAACTCTTCACGCAATTTGATTTGACGTTGGTTTGTATGCAGCTTCAATCGATCAACGGCGGAGAACACGGGAGCAGATCCGACGGTGGAGAAAGATATCGGAAGCCACTTTAATGCTGAGCTTTACCTCCCGATATGTCAGAGATGATGATGTCAGGTGAGAGCCACATGTCTTCACCAAATCGTATCGGAGCCAAGAATACAGAAACAGCTTTTCGCTGGAAGGTGGTGCGATATCCTCTGGGCGGTTTGTGGTTTTGTTCGGTGGTTTTGGAGAGCGCAGTACAGCTGCGTTGAAATTACATTTTCAACACTCCCCTTTAATTTCAACAGCTGGGCATTCGGTCATACCCAGACATTTCCTCAAAAATTCAAAGCTCTTCTGATCCAGTGGCTTTGTCAAGATGTCTGCTACCTGTTCTTGAGTCCTGCAATGTTCTAAGACGATTTCTCCATTGTTCACCAATTCTCTGATGTAGTGAAACCTTGTATCAATGTGCTTCGTTCTCTTATGAAACACTGAATACTTTGACAATGCAATAGCTGAGCTATTGTCACAAAATATCACTGTCGCTTTTGCCTGCTCTTGGCCTAAGCTTCTCAACATTCTTCTCATCCACACTGCTTGACATGCTGCTGCTGTAGCTGCCACATATTCAGCCTCTGCTGTAGACAATGCTACAATGGACTGCTTCTTAGAAGCCCATGAAATGGCTCCTGAACCCATATGAAAAACATAACCGGAAGTGCTCTTCCGATCATCTACACTTCCAGCCCAATCACTGTCAGTGTATCCAACCAAATCTGAATGTTCTGAGACATGATATAGAATTCCAAACATTTTGGTACCTTTGACATACCTCAAAATTCTCTTTGCTGCCTGCCAATGTGCCTCCTTCGGCCTCTCCATGAACCTGGAAATTAAACTAACAACATACATTAAATCAGGCCTAGTTGCTGTTAAATACATAAGGCTGCCCACAATGCTTTTATACAAGCTGGGATCAAAATCCTTGCTGCTGTCCTCTCTGCTGAGCTTTAATCCCATCATTGTGGGAGTGATTGCTGCCTTGCATTCTTCCATCTTAAATCTGCCCAAAACTTGATTTACATATCTTGCTTGAGATATAAAAATTCATTTTTCATTTTGATCTACTTCTATGCCTAAGAAGTATCTCAACAAACCCATGTCAGTCATTTCAAATTCATCCTTCATGACTGATTTAAAATTCTCAATAAGATAAATATCATTTCCAGTGAAAATAACATCATCTACATACAAGACAACAATTAAAATTTTACCATCCTTTTCCTTGATGTAGACTGTGGGCTCTCCTTCACATTTGTCAAATTCATTATCCAATAGATATGAATCTATCCTGTTGTACCATGCTCTTGGCGCTTGCTTCAGCCCATAAAGAGCTTTCTTCAATTTGCACACTTTGTGCTCTTCACCTTTGTTCTCATAGCCGAGAGGCTGTTCAATGTACACCTCTTCTTTTAACACTCCGTTTAGGAATGCTGATTTCACGTCCATTTGGTAGACTTTCCATTTGTTTTGAGCTGCTATGGACAACACTGCTCTCACGGTTTCCATTCTTGCAACCGGTGCGAAAGTCTCCTCATAATCTCTCCCATACTGCTGCTTGTAGCCTTTGACAACCAGCCTTGCTTTATGCCTTTCTATCTTGCCTTCAGCATTGCTCTTGGTCTTATAGACGCATTTCACACCAATGACTTCTTTGCCTTTTGGTAACTCAACCAAATCCCATGTTTTGTTTCTCTCTATTGCATTCATCTCCTCATCCATAGCTTCTATCCATTTCCTCTTTAATTGCATCTTCGAAATGAATAGGATCATCAACATGACAATACAAGGCAAACAAAGAATTCATTCCTTCATCATAAATGTCACTCAGATTTCTAAATTTCTTACCTCTTTCACTTGGTGTGCAAGTGCTTGAAGATGCACTTGAATTTCCTCCTTGTGGTGTGCTTGGAGAAGCACTTTCATTTATCCTCAATGGTGTCCCTTGCTGTCCTTGTGTTGGCGCTGCTGTTTGGGGATGCATTTCAGCCACCTCCTCTTCATCTTCATCATGAGACAAACAGTTCTTGACATTCACTGTTTTCTCTATGCTTCCATCCCAAGCTTCTTCCTCAATGAATTGAACATCCCTGCTTACAAAGAACTTCTTGGTAGATGGGATGTACAGCCTGTAGGCTTTGGATTCATCACTGTATCCAATGAAGATGCATTTCTCCCCTTTGCTGTCCAACTTCCTCCTTAGCTGATCTGGTATGTGTGCATAGGCCACACACCCAAAAACTCTCATGTGGGTGACTCCTTGCTTTCTCCCACTCCATGCCTCTTCTGGCACTTTGTTCAAGACTGCTTTTGTAGGACACCTGTTCAATATATAAACTGCACAATGTACAACTTCAGCCCAATACTCATTTGGCAAATGCTTTTCCTTCAACATGCTCCTTGCCATCTCCATGATGGTTCTGTTTTTCCTTTCAGCAACTCCATTTTGCTGCGGAGTGTACCGAGTTGTGAACTGTTTATGTATTCCATTTTCTCTACAAAACTTTAGGAATTCATTTGAGATATACTCACCTCCTCTATCAGTTCTCAATACTTTTATGTGCAGCCCGCTTTGGTTCTCCACAAGTGCTTTGAAATTTTGGAATTTCTCAAAGACTTCACTTTTGTTCTTGAGGAAATATATCCAAGTCTTTCTTGTAAAATCATCAATGAATGTCAAGAAATATAGGCTGCCAGCTAATGATGGAGCTTGCATTGGTCCACACAAATCTGAGTGGATGATCTCTAAGGGTGCCTTTGCCCTTATGCTCTTCCCTGATGGAAAACTTTCTCTATGTTGTTTTCCCAAAATGCAGCCTTCACATAGGCTGTCCGGTTTCTCTATCAATGGTAATCCTTTCACCATTCCTTTCCTACTCAACAAATTTAGACCTCCAAAATTTAGATGCCCGAATCTCAAGTGCCATAACCAGTTCTCATCCTTTGGCACGCTTTGGAAGGCCTCTTGGGTGACTGCTGCCATTTCCCTTTTGTTCTTCATGTCTGCCCTGATCCGGAGAGGGAACATCCTATTCCTTGTCATCTTCACTTCAGCAATGCATCTTTTGCTGGGTGGTATATACATGATGGTGCATACATCATTTTTAAAGAAAACATTGTACCCCTTATGGACAAGCTGTCCAATACTCAAGAGATTACATCTCATTCCGGGGACATAGTATACATCTGCTATGGTTTTCCTTTCTCCTTGCTTTGAAAATATTTTTACTTCTCCTTTTGCCATAACAGACACTTTACTATCAATTCCTAGTGTGACTTTTGATTTCACATTTTTATCTAGGGCAGAAAAGAAGGCTATGTTTCCGGTCATATGGTTGCTGCAACCTGAGTCTAAAAACCAAATGTCCTCACTATTTGTTTCAGCCATGTTACAAGCTAACAGGACATTTTCTTGACTGCTGTTTTCTCTTGTAACATTTGCATTTTGTCTGCTGTTCTTATCATGTTGTTTCTTTCTACAATCATTAGCATAGTGTCCATACTTTTTGCAATAATAGCATTGAACATTAGATTTATCATACCTTTGTCCTTGAGCCTGATACTGATCTCTTTGTTGGCTGCTTCCTTGACCTTGGTTCTGATTTGGATTGCTGCCTCTTCCTTGTGCATTTGATGGGCTGTTCCTTCCACCTCTGTTCTGGCTTCTGCCTCTTCCTCTTCGGTTTCCTCTTCCTTGACCTCTTCCTCTTCCAAAGGACATCTGGGTCTTGAAGGCTTGCTCAAGAGATGAGTTTTCATTCCTACTCAACCTCTGCTCATGTGTTATCAATGATGCATGTAGCTCATCAACTGAATAGTTTGAGAGATCCTTTGTCTCTTCAATGGTGGTGACTATGGCATCAAACCTTGAGGGTAAGACCCTCAATATTTTCTCCACAATCCTTCTATCTTCAATGGTTTCTCCATGAGTTCTCATTTGTGTGATTACACCAATCACATGAGTGAAGAATGAGTCAATGTTATCTGACTCCTTCATGTTCAAGTTCTCAAAATCCTTTCTTAGCAATTGTAGTTTTGCTATCTTCACTCTCTCCATGCCTTGATAGGCTGTCTTAAGGGTTTCCCATGATTCATTTGCTGTCTTAGCTGCTGCTAACCTTGGAAATATACTCTGGTCTACTGCTAGATACAACAACACACGGGCTTTTGAATCCTTCTTCCTATTGCTCTTCAGCAGATCCTTCTCTCCCTGAGTTAATGCATTAAACTCAGTTTCATTTGCTGGTTCTTCAAAACCATCTTCAACTATTTCCCATAAGTCTTGGGAAGCAAGCAAGGCTTTCATAGTTATTGACCAGTAGTCATAGTTCTTCCCATTAAACTGTGGGATCTGGGTATTAAACATACCCATACCAGTGCTTGTGCTAGCCATTCCTTGACTGTGTATTTTAAAAAAAATTGATTGTCTTTTCAGTAACAAACAAGATAGCTATAAAGAGTACCTGAATCCTTCGTTGTCTGAGTCTTTTGTCTGCCTGAGAAGTTTTGCTGCAGCAACAACCTTCTCCCTTCAGCTTCTTTGTCACCTTCAAAGAGCCTAAGCCTGCTCTGATACCACTGTTGGGTATTTTTGATGGGAAAAATACCAAAAACCAAACATTCAAACACACAGAGGCAATGCTCTGTTTTACCTCCACAGGATCCTCTTGTGCACAGAGAAGCTTAAAAAAAATTTCACTGAGGAACAGAGTATTTCACCACCATAAAAGATTTCTATTCATTAAAACAAAAAAAAATTACTCTGTCTCCATATGAGAATTTACACTGCTGGAAAAATTCCCATTAACATTTACTGCTGTAAAACCTCCATTCACATTTACTGGTGTAAAACTCTTTTTACACGCTGCTGTAAATCAAAAACAAATTACATTTGCATCCAAAACAAATGCGCTCATGGATATTACAAAACCTTCAGCACATAAAACATTCTTATTTCACCTTGCGTTTTCACCGTTCCATTACAAAAGTAAAAACTGAACATTACAAAGTACATCTTGTGCACTACTGTGCATACATCTCTGGTTCCTTTTCGCTGCTGCGAACACACATTGTCTTTACCTCCCGTGTGCCATACAAAATAATACAGAGCACACTATATTTTTACTGTTCCATCGTTCCCTTTTTTAATGGTCAACGCTACGACCTTAAGCACACTTTCACATGGCTCATATATATGTAAAACTTAATACAAAACATAACTTATTAAAACATACAACGAACACCCATAAAAAAAACTTTACGTGCTGTATAAAAACATATAACCTATACCATATGGGACATATGCCCATAACCAAAATTAAAGGCCTCCACCAAAAAACTACGAAAAACATTAAAGACATTTAATTCCCTTCTCGGCGGTCAACAACAAAAATCAAACTCTTCACGCAATTTGATTTGACGTTGGTTTGTATGCAGCTTCAATCGATCAATGGCGGAGAACACGGGAGCAGATCCGATGGTGGAGAAAGATATCGGAAGCCACTTTAATGCTGAGCTTTACCTCCCGATATGTCAGAGATGCTGATGTCAGGTGAGAGCCATATGTCTTCACCAAATCGTATCGGAGCCAAGAATACGGAAACAGCTTTTCGCTGGAAGGTGGTGCGATATCCTCTGGGTGGTTTGTGGTTTTGTTCGGTGGTTTTGGAGAGCGCAGTACAGCTGCGTTGAAATTACATTTTCAACAGTTTCTTTCTGTCGGCAGAGCAGGGTTTCCAGGCACGGCATGAAATTTTCTTTGTATGCCGAAAAACCCCAATGTGAGCGAAAATTTACCTCCGAAATGGAGATTTTATCGGAGAAGTCGGCCGAAAGGCGATCAATACCAGATCCACACATCGAATCCTGCCACGTTACAGCTGCTCCAGATTTGAGACAGAACAACGATATGTGCATCTCATCGTGATCTTTTTCAGGGAAGAAGTTCTCGAAGCAAGCCGCGTTGATGGCGAGCAACAGGTCCTCCAATGATTTGCAGAAACAGAAGACATAGAAGACAGGGAAGTTGCTGCTGGTCTTGCACAGTGAAAAGCTTACGAGCTTTTCAATGGACGATGCAGCAGTCTGTATAGCTTCTTCTGAAGTGGCGCGTATTTTGGCTATCCCATTAGGAGATACTCTTACCGACGTGATGTCGGGGATTTGATGAAAATTCTTGACGTTCGTGCTGCGCTTGCCTATAACAAGTCCAATGGTTTTGTGAGGAATTCGAATTTCTTTCTCGAAAGGGGATGGGGCTGAGGATGGGGCCATGCTCTCAATTTTTCTGGACATGACTAATGCCTATTCTACTGGTTTTGAGGGTAACTAACTGTCTTTCTGCATACTCATAAAATGCTGCAAGGGAAACAATTTGGACTACCAAATTCATTACTATATTTGAATTTTATTTTTTCACATTATAACAAAAAAAAATTATTATTCTTCATTTTAAATTATTATTAGAATTATAACTTTTAATGTTTTAAATAATATATTTTTATATTAAAAAATATAATTTAAATAACACGACATCATACCATAAAAATCAGATCACTAAATCATAAAGTAAAAAGCAAAAGTTATTTCATTAACCTATGAAAATAAACCTCCAAAATGTACCCTAAAAATTCCAAAGTAACGTGTGGGTCCCTATCTTTAAATATGAAAGTGTCTCTTCTGCTTTAAAAATCTATTCTACTTTGACTTTTAATATCTTCATAGTTATGATTCACCCCCACCAAGTTTGATTTGGAAGATGATGATTATTGTTCATTTCATCAACTTTGAGGAATCAATTTTTTAAAGTTAAAGTTTATGATAAATCTAAAATTAAGATATAGTTATCATCCTCAAATTTTTAAAAGTTAAAGTTTATCTTAAATCTAAAATTAAGATATATTTATAATGATAAAAATTTATGATGTTTTTTAAGAATATTATTTATATTTATATAAATTTTATATAAAAATAGAAATATTTTTAATTTTAATTTTATTAAAACTCTAATAAATACTTATATGTGTATGTATGACATATTTCAATTAGATATGTTTTATAATTTGTTTTAATTTAATAATTTAAGTTGATATGTTAGATTAAAATAGACATATAAGTTAAAGAAAAAAATTATTGTAAATATTGAATTTTTATATACTTATTAATTTAATTGAGATATGAAATCCTGAAATATAATGGGTACTTATATAGTTTATTTTAATTTATATGGTCAATAATTTATGACTATTATTTATAGTGTATATTTTTTACATTTCGATATGAGGATGATGATGGTTAACGTCTACTGAGACCAAACTTTGGTCTATGAGACCTAAAGAAACAATTGTTTAGTTTGATTTAAGATTTTGGTCCTATGCTCAAAAAGCTTGGAGAGAAGCCTCTCGAGCTCATTGTAAAGCAGTCAAGAATATGATGATGAAATTTTTTTAAACACACCCAAAATGTCAGAGGCTTCAACTAGATTGCACAATGAAGAGATTTTCATCTTCATACTATTTATATTATATATATTTCACATTTCTAGATTTATAAATATTTTTATATTTTATTTTTTATTGTACATTTATTAATTAAATTTATTATGTTTATATATCTCTATTAATTATATGTTATTGAAATATCTTGGTTCTGAATATGAGTTATTATTATTTAAATTTATTTTGATATCGTATAAATATTATGATTTTTCTTCTTAAAAAATGATTGTAATTTTATAAATAGAAATAAACTTACAATAGAGCAAATTGAATTGATTCTATTTGTTATTTCTATTATTTTTGTAATTGAACTAAATTATGTTTTATTATTATTGTATTTTGATTTAATGATTCATTTCACTGATATACATTTCTGTCAATTGATATTTAAATGTTTAAACTCATTTATAAACATTACGACATCTCTTCATACTATTATACAAATCATCTCTCAACACAATTACAAATATTTTAATATAAGCTTTTTTTTTCTATTCTTTTTCTGAAAAACCACCTTAGCAACATTGTTTTTTATGCTCAATATATCAGATGATTCAGAGACGGATTTTGACATAAGGGATTATCTTGTGGACGAGGAACCCCGGCGAGGACAAGTAAACAAAGATAGTCGGGGAAAGGGGCTGAGGGATGAGGATGAGAACCGGGAAGATGATGAGGAGTATGAGGAAGTGGGGGAGCGACAGGCGGGTGGTCGACGAGGGAGGAGACGGGGAATGCGCGGGCAGAAGAAGGATTTTGTCAGCCAGAGAGGCAGAGGGGGTCCGAGCGGGCGAGGAGGAAGAGGGGGCAGGACTGAAAGAGCTGAGTTTGAGGAAGGGACTGCTAGTGAGGACAGAGGTAGGAAGAGAGGTAAAAGAGATATGAAAAAGAAATTGCAGGAGGCAGAAGAGGCTTATCATCAAAACACCAACCCAAATATTCGAAGGATCATTGACCATCTGGAAGAGGAAGCTATGCAGGAACATTCAGGGTCAGAAATGGAAGATTGGGAGTCGTATTTGCCTGATCCAGGACACATAAGAGGGAGGATGACATTATACAAACAATCTTTGCATGTCTATTGGGGCATGAAAAGATTATTAGCTAAAGCACTCGAACAGGTAGCCATGGAAATGGTAGAATTGGCTCAAGGTATACCTGTCATGAAGAAGGAGCTGAAAAATATTCAAGTTACCTTAATGATGCAAGAGAGGAAGATGGATGAGATCATGAAGTTACTTCAGGCAAATGGTGTGGGTGTCAAGACTGAGAACGAGGCCAATCTGGAGACCAGGACTCAGTAGCAGATGGAGCAGCTAAAAGGAGGTTTTTTGCTTTCAGTTTTGTTTAGATATGCTAGTTATTGATGACTCAAATGACACTTAGTTTGACTGTAGTACGAATAGATGGATATATAGCATGGGTAGAAAGACTGATGGTATTCTATTTTTGGATGGCTGTTAAAAATTTCAGGTGGTCAAGAAACCCGGTTTCCCTTCGGGGCGGGTTGAGACCTGCCCATATGTATCTGCTTTTTATTTTACAGTAATAGAAATGAATATTCTCGCCTTAGCTTACAAAAAAAAAATTGTTTTTTATGACTTTATCTTTTAAACATCAAAAATAATAATAAAATGATAATCTCTTATTTTCTTAAAATCTAATAAACCATATTCATTATAATAAACTTTACTCATCATTATAATATTAATATAAAACATTAATTTTATAAATATAAATAAAATATTAATTTATAAATATAAATATTCATTACTAATTAATATATGTATATATGTTTACTTTTTAACCCTATAAAAGAGAACGTCAAATACGTATTTCGCATCATAGGTGTGACATTTCCAATTGAAGCAAGAAAGATTGAGATGCCTGCTTTCCAAAAAAATAAAGAGTGGAAAGAGAGATATTTTGATATATGTTGATGTACGTTACCCATGATAGAACCTTACCTTGTATCAATTGAAAGAAATAAAAAATATTGATACGAGAAAACATGTTTAATCACAAAATTATGAATTTATCCTTTTGATGATGTTGGTTCAATACAGGGCAATTTTCTTCAATTAAATTCATAAATACTTTTAACTTTTTGCTGGAAACATATAAAAATATTTCATCTTCTTTATTCTATATGATATTAAAATAAATACATTTATTTATTAAATTTCTTTAATATTTAGAATTTATCTTTAATCTTTTTTTTTGGAAAATATTAAAACTAAATTTATTTTAAGATTTTGTATTTTTTTTTAAATATTTGGTGGTGGTGGTGGTGAACATCCACTGAGACCGAACTTTGGTCTATCGGACCTAAAGAAACAAATTATTTAGTCTGATTTAAGATTTTATTTCTATGCTCAAAAAGCTTGGAGAGAAGCCTCCCGAGCTCACTATAATTTTGACATCGTAAAAGGCTAGGAAGGTCAGTATTGCAACAAAGACTATGAAACTGAGATCTAATGTGGTTATATGTAGGGCACTCTAGGAGGAAGTGATTTTCATCCTCGATGTTCATATTCTCATAGAGATGGCAGATCCTTTCCATCCATGGTTTTAGGAACTGCCCAATGACCTGTTTCACTATGGAGCTCATGAGAGTTCGTTCTAATCTTGGCTATATTAATTTTCTTCTTTGAGCTAGTTAAAATAGAGAGATACTTTTGATCTTCTAGGGTGGGGTTGATGACCTCCTTATAATATCTTAATTTTCTTTTAGCTGCTAAATATTTGTCACACCACATTTTTCCTTTGAACTTAGAAGTAACAATATTTTTAATGTTATTAATGTTTTGCAATGCAACATTCTCGTCGATCTCCCAATGGTTTAACCAAGCCCTGGTGTCTTTATACCAACCTTGTTTGAGCCTTAGGTGGTTTTTGTTGGAATTTAAAGTTAGCTTAGGAAGTCTATGGTCTCTTACGTTATTGAGTTTGTGCTTGTACAATAGAAGCCTAGTCATAGCTATGCTCTCGATAGGGGAAAGACCCACTTCTATAAGGAGAATAGGATAGGGTGTATTGCTTTTAATTTTGAGGTTATACGTTATAAAACGCTTCTGGATTTTCTCAATCTTTCTCCAGGATTCTCTAGAGATGTTGCAACCCCAAACCTCACATCCATATAAGATAACAGGAGTGACTAAAGTTTCAAAGAGGAACTTCTTTCTATCCCACATTACGAGGTTTTCCATTTTATAATTATTTTCAAGACCAAAATAAGCTTTCCACCGCCCATTAATCCTTTTCTCAATGACATAGTTCCAGTTGAGCTTGTGATGAATATCAATTCCTAGGTACTTGTAAGAAGACACTTCCTCCAAGTTACTATTGCCATACATGCCATACATAAAATTAGAGTAAGTGTCCTTCTTGGATTTGATAATCATAACTTTTGTTTTGTCATCGTTTAACAGTCATACCCATGGTAGAGTAGAAATCCTTAAGAAGTCTAAGTTGCTTATCAAAATCTGATGGGCACCTTGCGAGAAGAACAATATCGCCTGCATAGAGAAGAAGGATGATGACTATCCCAGCTAAGTGTAGAAATTCTCACTGTAGATTAGACTGATTATGCAATGTACTAAAGCAAAATACTTAATCTACATCTACAATCAAACTTGTGGAAGCTTAATCGATTTTGAGCAAGATCAAATAGAACACATATAATAGAGAAGAAGATTCAATCACACATGAAACATGGAAGAATACTCTAGGGAAAGCCTCAGCTACAAATCCCGCTATCTGTATTATCATACAAGTGGAAATATCTCAGGATTACACAAAGCTTTAGCTCACAAACTATCCAGCTCTCAGTACAATCCCTCACTGCTGCTCATAAACATAATAGACAACACATATGCCTCCTACTCTATCCTCCAAGCCTCCTATTTCCTTGCGCAGTTTATCCTCGTTTCTCCAGCAATAACCTGTCAGTTTCTCACCCCACACACTGCTCTGACCTCTATAGTAATTGCGCAATCCTCAAGGAATGAATTCCTTCTACATGCAAGAGATATTCTCATAGGAATATTCTAGCAACTGATAGTACACTATCCCTACCTTTAATCTCAATTGGGTCTTTATCTGAACTGACATGCATGAGTTATTTATGAGAGAATATTCACTTATCTAGAGAACACTACTTGCATGCATGCATACATTAACTGACTGAACTCACAATTAGTTCCACAAACTGTTTGGAACTAATTTAACTGGACTTAGCTCAGTTAACTGAGCTAATTAATTACAACTCATCCTTATCTCCTTAATTAAGGGATAACTTCCTCAATCAAAGGAATAATCGTTGCATGTCTTCACAAAGAATTCATGTTTGAATTTCACCAACTAATTAACTCAAGATGAATTAATTAATTATTTTTCAAACTGCTCGTGAGACTAAATTCAAATTTTAATTCTCCATTTTAATTCAAGGACAAATTAAAATTGGAATATCCTGAAATGCTATATTTAGCAATGCTATTTTTAGCATTTCTTGTTGCTATTTTCAACACTAAGATCATGCCACCATAGCCTGCTTCCTCTAAACAACCTTCTAGCTTGTCGATGTAAATGCCAAATAGGGTAGGGGAGAGGGGGCAACCTTGTTTAACTCCGATATTACACTTAATATCCTTCGACCACCCCTCATTGCTCTTTAACTTGGCAATTACATTCTCGTATAACCTTATAGCAACAGCTCTCAACTTGAAAGGAACCTTTAGCTCTTCTAATATATTCCATAGGTTGTTTCTAGGAACCGTATCAAAAGCCTTTCTAAATTCCACAAAGCAACAAAAGAGATTGGATTTATCATTGTGGCATTCCTCCACCATGATCCTAAGTGTAACGAGGTGGTCCGTTGTTGAGTGTTTCCTTCTAAAACCCACTTGGCCTTTAGCCTGCTTACCTTCACTTTCAAGCCATATGCTCAACTTCTTTTCCAAAATGATACCATATAACTTGGCTAAGAGAGGGTTGATCATATTTGTTCGATAATTAGAGGGGTTATTTGTATCCCCACTTTTAAAAATAGGGATAATGAGGCTCTGAGTCCATGGTTTAGGGAACCCTTGCTTGACTGCTTGATTGAAAAGCTTGTGGATGTGGAGGATGAGGACATGACCTCCAATTTTTAAGATTTCCACTTGGTAACCTTCAATGTCCTTAGCTTTCCCATTTTCCAGGTGTTTAACCCCAAAATCATTGTCTTCTAATGAGAAAACTTCTTTTGTTGTGAGCAGCGTTTCAAAGTTATCCATGACATTTGGAGATTCACAAAGATTTTTAAGATAGGAATTCCAGTTGTGTAAAGCAATTTTATTATTATCTTTAGTATTCCTAGTTAGAATCTGCCTCCAGAATTTTTTAGGAGCTACCTTAGAGAGGTGTAAGAGATTCTCTTGTTTTTTACGAATATACTGCTTTTTTTTCCTTTTAGTTAGGGCTTTGTATAGTTTTATCTTGCCAATTTTAAGAGATTCATCAACAACTTCCTTAATTTCTCTCCTCGCACTTTTACAATCTTTGTCATACCATGGGTTGGTTTTGCTATTTCCTTTATTACTTGAAATTTCAATTGAGAACTTGTTAATAGAATATGAGAGATTGTATTAAAATTATGATAGAGGTTTTCTATGTTGTCTATACTAGATAAAGGAAGCAAATTAGTTTTTAATTCATTTAGAAAGAGATCATTTTTATTTCTATCAAAGATTAACTTCTTATATCTATAAGGATTATCTTCTATGGGATCTCTATGCATGAAAAAATTGAGAGTTATAAGTGAAGGCCTATGATCAGAGTTAGGCTCATGGTCGTTTAAGATGTCAAAATTTATTATTTTGTTGTATAAAGGGAGATAAAAAATAACATAGTCTACCACGCTGCTACCAAGCCCATGGATGTAGGTCATCTAGCTAGAATTGGGCCACTTCTTTAGGCCATTGCAAATTATGAGATCCTGAGCACTACAGAGCTTGACTAGCTCCGACCCAAACAAATTCTCCCTGAGGTCTTCAGAGATCCTTTTGTACTGGCTAGCCAGAGTAAGGTCTTTCTCTAACCAAAGAGGATTAGGGTTGAAATTATTTCTTAGAAGAATTTCTTGGTTGCTTGAAGTTCGAGCATTAAAGGCACCCATTAAAAGGATATTACCTTCATTCCTTAGGCTAGAAATATCATTCTCGAAACCATTGTAAGGACTATTTTTATCTAGATTCGTTTTCTTATAGAAGTTAGAATTGATGGGAGGAAAATAACAGATTTCTATGTAGGTCTTTTTATCATTAGTGTCAGTAATCTCTATCCAACTATATTGGTTGTAAGGGTCGTTTTTATAAATCCTAGCATGGGGGGAGATATTCTTCTTAATGTAACAAGTTATACCCCCAATGTCTCTGTAGGAGGATCACTTGTTTCAGGTAGACCATAGTGCAAAGCCATCTATGTTAGGGGCCTTGGATTCTTCGTGCTCCCAAGTTTCAACAAGCAATATAATATCAACATCATTCGAGATCTAACTTATCTTGGGGCCTTTGTTCCATGGAAAGCCTCGAAAGTTCCAAGAAAGAATCTGGAGCATGTTGAATTGCTATTTATTAATATCTTTTTGGTTTCTATCTCGAATAACAACTTTTCTATTTCTGATTATTGGCCATTTTCCTTCCTTCTTAGCTTCTTTTACCTTTTGAACCTCCTTTCTTAATTTTTCTTGATCTTCTGGAATGAGATCTTCATTTATAAATATTTTGGTTCCTTTGAGACTTGAGGTTTTACTAAGTATGTCATACTTATGGTCAGTAGAGCTCACCTTTATTTGGATCAACCTTCGTTTATTCTCAGTTAATTTCCCCAACCTTGTTGCTTCTGTGAGACATGTTGTTTCAATTTTTAATCTATTTTGTAATTTTGTCTGTGCTATGGCTAAAGTATCCCCGTCTACCTCCTCTTTCAAACCGAAGATTATAAGGTTCAAGGCCCTTTTGTTACGCTCATGGTCTAATTCTATCAATTTTTTCATTTCATCTTTAATTGGTTTGATTGCTAATTTACCTGCCACACTATTTAGGGTGAGGCGATTATTAACTTTTTCTTCTAGTTCTTTAATCATGTCCTTCATTTTAAGACTTTTTAAAGTATCAACATCTCCTTGCTGGGATGTTTGGATCCTATCTTGGTTTTGTTTCTCTATAACCTACAACCTAGTCTCCATTACCTCCATTTTATTCTCTAATAGTTCCATTTTATTTTCTATTTTCTTTTGGATCTTGTCTTCAAGAGATGTGAATTTATTTTCTAGCATGGCTTCTAACTCTCTTTGTAGCTTGACTTCTCTTTCTTCTCTAAGTTTCTCTAAAGACTCTATATACTCATAAAGGCTCTGTAGAGTAACTATGCTAGGCCTGCCTTTGGTAATATTTGGTAGTTGTGGTGAATTATTCATAATTGAAAATATATGAGCAGATATGTATTAGAAAAAGATAAGGAATGTGTGCACCTAATATTAGCAAACCGAACTGCAGACTACCTCGAATTGAAGCACAACCCGCAGACCGGATTGGATTTGTTAGAATACATCAGCAGATTATTCGATGTACCACCGAGACCGCAGAGGATAGTAGAGGAGGATTGTTAAAAAGAACACGAGAGCTCTGAGATCGCAATGGTTAGGGTTCACGTAATGTTTCATAAACCAATCATTATTTAATCACCGAGACCGCAGAGAACCACCGCACCGCAGACAAGATCCAATCAATATATTGCAATAAAAATCAAGTTCCGCAGAGATTAGGGTTTGCCGTAGATTTTTCAAATACACATGTAGATTATTCGATGTACTACCGAGACCGCAGAGTACAGTAGACGAGGATTGTAGAAAAGAACATGAGAGATCTGAGATCACAATGGTTAAGGTTATCGTAATGTTTCATAAACCAATCCTATTTAATCACCGAGACTGCAGAGAACCACCACACCGCATACAAGATCCAATCAATATATTGCAATGAATATCAAGTTCTGTAGAGATTAGGGTTCGTCGTAGATTTTTTGAATACAGGAACATGTGAACTCTGAGATCGCAATGGTTAGGGTTTGCGTAATGTTTCATAAACCAATCATTATTTAATCACCGAGACCGCAAAGAAATAATTTTCGACCTCAAAGTGTGTAGATAAATGGAATGCCTTTCGACCACAAAGTAATCAAATGCCTTCACAAGCTTGCACCACATACTCACACCTGAGATAGGATCACTGTATGAGCCACAAACTATGAACTCCACTGTAGAAAATTGATCATTATAAACTCACTGTATGTGCCACTGACTATGCAACCCATCACAGAAAACTAGTCTTGATACTCAAGCGAACACAAGAGAGGTCAAATGTCGCAGAGACAGAAATCAAATGTGAACCACTGGAGGCGAACCAAGTCCGAAGCATCGAAGGTGAATCCGTGTTTAAATATGCCGCAGAGTTTAGAAATTGAATTTCTTTGGATCACAAAATAACCAAATTCCTTTGCACCATAGAGTTTAGTAATCGAATGCCTTTGGGCCGCAGGCAAGGTGAATCCGTGTTTAAATATGCCACAGAGTTTAGAAATCGAATGCCTTTGGACCACAGAGTAATCGAATGCCTTTGGATCGTAGAGTAATCGAATGCCTTTGGACTGCAGAGTTTAGAAATCGAATGCCTTTGGACAAGAGAAATCAAATGCCACAGAGACATAAATCACCGAGACCGCAGAGAACCACCACACCGTAGAAAAGATCCAATCAATATATTGCAATAAAAATGAAGTTCCGCAGAGAATAGGGTTCACCGTAGATTTTTCGAATAAAAGAACACAAGATTTATGAGATCCCAATGGTTAGGGTTTGCGTAATGTTTCATAAACCAATCATTATTTAATCATCGAGACCTCAAAGTGTGTAGATAAATCGAATGCCTTTCGATCGTAGAGTAGTCAAATGTCTTCGCAGGCTTGCACCATATACTCACACCTTAGATAGGATCTCTTTATGCGCCACAAAATAGGAACTCCATCGTAGAAAATTGATCATTATAAAATAACTCTATGTGCCACCGACTATAGAACCCATCACAGAAATCTAGTCATGATACTTAAGCGAACACAAGAGAAATCAAATGCCGCAGAGATAGAAATCAAATGTGAACTACCGGAGGCAAACCAAGTCTGAAGCATCAAAGGTGAATTTGTGTTTAAATATGCTGTAGAGTTTAGGAATCGAATGCCTTTGGACCACAGAGTTTAGAAATTGAATGCCTTTGGATCGCAGAGCTTAGAAATCGAATGCCTTTGGACAAGAGAAACCAAATGCTGCAGAGATAGAAATCAGTGAGACTGCAAAGAACCACCACACTACAGACAATATCTGATCAATATATTGTAAAAAAAATCAAGTTACGAAGAGATTAGGGTTCGCCACAGATTTTTCGAATACAAGAACACGAGAGCTCTGAGATCTAAATGGTTAGGGTTCAAGTAATGTTTCATAAAAAAATCATTATTTAATCACTGAGACCTCAAAGTTTGTAGATAAATCAAATGCCTTTCGACCGCAGAGTAATCAAATGTCTTCGCAGGCTTGCACCGCATACTCGCACCTTAGATATGATCACTATATGCACCACAAAATAGGAACTCCACCGTAGAAAATTTATCATTATAAACTCACTCTATGTTCAATCGACTACGCAACCCATCACAGAAAACTAGCCATGATAATCGAGCGAACACAATAGAAATCAAATGCCGCAGAGACAGAAATCAAATGTGAACCACCAGAGGTGAACCAAATCCGAAGCATCAAAGGTGAATCCATGTTTAGATATGTCACAGAGTAATCAAATGTCTTCGCAGGCTTGCACCACATACTCACACCTGGGATAAGATCACTGCATGTGCCACAAACTAGGAACTCCACCGTAGAAAATTGATCATTATAAACTCACTCTATGTGCCACCGACTATGCAACCCATCACAGAAAACTAGTCATGATACTCGAGCAGACACAAGAGAAATCAAATGCCACAGAGAGAGAAATCAAATGCGAACCACTGGAGGCGAACCAAGTCTGAAGCATCGAAGATGAATCCGTGTTTAAATATGCCGCATAGTTTAGAAATTGAATGCCTTTGGACCACAAAGTTTAGTAATCGAATGCCTTTGGACCATAGTTAAGGTGAATCTGTGCTTAAATATGCCGCAAAGTTTAGAAATTGAATGCCTTTGGACCGTAGAGTAATCGAATGCCTTTGGACCGTAGAGTTCAGAAATCGAATGCCTTTGGACAAGAGAAATCAAATGCCGCAAAGATAGATATCACCGAGACCACAGAGAACAACCGCACCGCAAACAAGATCCAATTAATATATTGCAATAAAAATCAAGTTCCCCAGAGATTAGGGTTCGCCGTAGATTTTATGAATACAAGAACACGAGAGATTTGAGATCGCAATGGTTAGGGTTTGCGTAATGCTTCATAAACCAATCATTATTTAATCACTGAGACCTCAAAGTGTGCAGATAAATTGAATTCCATTCGACCGCAAAGTAATCAAATGTCTTCACAGGATTGCATTGCATACTTTCACCTGAGATATGATCACTGTATGCACCACAAACTAGGAACTCCACTGTAAAAAAATTGATCATTATAAACTAACTCTATGTGCCACTAACTACGGAACCCATCACAGAAAACTAGTCATCATACTCGAGCGAACACAAGAGAAATCAAATTCCGCAGAGACAAAAAGAAAATGTGAACCACCAGAGGTAAACCAAGTCCGAAGCATCAAAGGTGAATCCTTGTTTAAATATGCTGTAGAGTTTAGAAATTGAATGCCTTTGAACCATAGAGTTTAGTAATCAAATGCCTTTGGGCCGCAGACAAGGTGAATCTGTATTTAAATATGCCGTAGAGTTTAGAAATTGAATGCCTTTGGACCACAAAGTAATTGAATGCCTTTGGACTGCAGAGTTTAGAAATCGAATGCCTTTGAACAAGAGAAATCTAATGCCGCAAATATATAAATCACTGAGACCGCAGAGAACCGCCGCACCGCAGATAAGATCCAATCAATATATTGCAATAAAAATCAAGTTCTGTAGAGATTAGGGTTCGCCGAAGATTTTTCGAATACAATAACACGAGATATTTGAGATCGCAATGGTTAGGGTTTGCGTAATGTTTCATAAACCAATCATTATTTAATCACCAAGACCTCAAAGTGTGTAGATAAATCGAATGCCTTTCGACTACAGAGTAATCAAATGTCTTTGCAGGCTTGCACTGCCTACTCGAACCTGATATAGGATCACTGTATGTGCCACAAAATAGGAACTCCACCATAGGAAATTGATCGTTATAAACTCACTCTATGTTCCACCGG
The DNA here is from genome assembly GCA_031772625.1 of Pinus tabuliformis. Lineage (NCBI taxonomy): Eukaryota > Viridiplantae > Streptophyta > Pinopsida > Pinales > Pinaceae > Pinus > Pinus tabuliformis. Next base: position 255,713,287 of record CM062805.1, read on the forward strand.
CTACGCAACCCATCACAGAAAACTAGTCATGATACTTGAGTGAACACAAGAGAAATCAAATGCCGCAATGATAGAAATCAAATGTGAACCACCAGAGGTGAACCAAATCTGAAGCATGGAAGGTGAACCTGTATTTAAATATGACGCACTGTAATCAAATGTCTTCGCAGGCTTGCACTACATACTCACACCTGAGATAGGATCACTGTATGTGCCACAAACTAGGAACTCCACCGTAGAAAATTGATCATTATAAACTCACTCTATGTGCCACCGACTATGCAACCCATCATAGAAAACTAGTCATGATACTCGAGCGAACACAAGAGAAATAAAATTCCGCAGAAAGAGAAATCAAATGTGAACCACTGGAGGCTAACCAAGTTCGAAAAATCGAAGGTGAATCCGTGTTTAAATATGCCGTAGATTTTAGAAATCGAATGCCTTTGGACCGCAGAGTTTAGTAATCGAATGCCTTTGGGACGCAGAAAAGGTGAATCCGTGTTTAAATATGCCATAGAGTTTAGAATTGAATGCCTTTCCACCGCAGAGTAATCAAATTCCTTTGGACCGTAGAATTTAGAAATCAAAATCCTTTGGACAAGAGAAATCAAATGTCGTAAAGACAAATATCATCGAGACCACAGGGAACCACCGCATCGCAGACAAGATCCAATTATTATATTACAATAAAAATCAAGTTCCACAGAGATTAGGGTTCGTCATAGATTTTTTGAATAAAAGAACACGAGAGCTCTCAGATCGCAATGGTTATGTTTCATGTAATGTTTCATAAACCAATCATTATTTAATCACTCAGACTATAGAGAAATATTTTTCGACCTCAAAGTGTGCAAATAAATCAAATGTCTTTCAACCACAGAGTAATCAAATGTCTTCGCAGGCTTGCACTGCATACTCACACCTGAGATAGGATCATTGTATGTGCCACAAACTAGGAACTCCATCGTAGAAAATTGATCATTATAAACTCACTCTATGTGCCACCAACTACGCAAGCCATCACAGAAAACTAGTCATGATACTCAAGCGAACACAAGAGAAATCAAATGCCGCAGAGACAGAAATCAAATGTGAACCACCGGAGGTGAACCAAGTTCGAAGCATTGAAGGTGAATCTGTGTACAAATATGCCATAGAGTTTAGAAAACGAGTACCTTTGGACCACAGAGTAATCAAATGCCTTTGGACCACAAAGTTTACTAATCGAATGCCTTTTCTCCATAGACAAGGTGAATCTGTGATTAAATATGCTGCAGATTTTAGAAATCGAATGCCTTTGGACCACATAGTTTAGAAATTGAATGCCTTTGGACAAGAGAATCAAATGTTGCAGAGAGAGAAATCACTGAGACCATAGAGAATCACCGCACTGCAGACAACATCCAATCAATATATTTCAATAAAAATCAATTTCCGTAGAGATTAGGGTTCGTCATAGATTTTTCGAATACAAGAACACGAGAGCTCTGAGATCGCAATGGTTAGGGTTCGCATAATGTTTCATAAAACAATCATTATTTAATCACCAAGACCTCAAAGTGTGCATATAAATTGAATGCCTTTCGACCGCAGAGTAATCAAATGTCTTCGCAGGCTTGCACGACATACTCACACCTGAGATAGGATCACTGTATGTGCCACAAAATAGGAATTCCACCGTAGAAAATTGAACATTATAAGCTTACTCTTTGTTCCACCGACTATGCAACCCATCACAAAAAACTAGTCATGATACTCTAGCGAACACAAGAGAAATCAAATGCCGCAGAGACAGAAATCAAATGTGAACCACCGGAGGTAAACCAAGTTCGAAGAATTGAAGGTGAATCTGTGTTTAAATATGCTACAGAGTTTAGAAATTCAATCCCTTTGGACCGCAGAGTGATCGAATGCCTTTGGGCCACAGATAAGGTGAATTTGTGTTTAAATATGCAGAAGAGTTTAGAAATTGAATTCCTTTGGACAAGAGAAATCAAATGCCGCAAAGACAGAAATCACCGAGAACGCAGAGAACCACTGCACCACAGACAAGATCCAATCAATATATTGCAATAAAAATCAAGTTCCGCAGAGATTAGGGTTTGCCGTAGATTTTTCGAGCACAAGAACACGACAGCTCTGAGATCGCAATGGTTAGGGTTCGCATAATGTTTCATAAACCAATGATTATTTAATCACCGAGATCGCAGAGAAATATTTTTCGACCTTAAAGTGTGGAGATAAATTGAATGCATTTCGACTGTAGAGTAATCAAATGTCTTTGTAGGCTTGCACCACATACTCACACCTGAGATAGGATCACTGTATGTGCCACAAACTAGGAACTTCGCCATAGAAAATTGATCATTATAAACTCACTCTATGTGCCACCAACTACGCAACCCATCACAGAAAACTAGTCATGATACTCAAGTGAACACAAGATAAATAAAATGTTGCAGAAATAGAAATCAAATGTGAACCTCCGGAGGCAAACCAAGTCCCAAGGATTGAAGGTGAATCCGTGTTTAAATATGCCGCAGTGTTTATAAATCGAATGCCTTTGGACCGCAGAGTTTAGTAGTCGAATGCCTTTGGGTCGTAGACAAGGTGAATCTGAGTTTAAATATGTCACAGATTTTAGAAATCGAATGCCTTTGGATCGTAGAGTTTAGAAATCGAATGCCTTTGGACAAGAGAAATCAAATGCTGCAAAGACAGAAATCACTGCACCACAGACAAGATCCAATCAATATATTGCAATAAAAACAAGCTCTACAAAGATTAGAGTTTGTCGTACAATTTTCGAATACAAGAACACGAGAGCTTTGAGATCGCAATGGTTAGGGTTTGCATAATGTTTCATAAACCAATCATTATTTAATCACCAAGACCTCAAAGTGTGTAGATAAATCGAACGCCTTTTGATCGTAGAGTAATCAAATGTCTTCACAGGCTTGCACCGGATACTCGCACCTGAGATAGGATCACTGTATGCACCACAAACTATGAACTCCATCATAGAAAATTGATCATTATAAACTAACTCTATGTGCCACCGACTACGCAACCCATCACAAAAAACTAGTCATGATACTCGAGTGAACAGAAGAGAAATCAAATGCCGTAGAGACAGAAATCAAATGTGAACCACCGAAGGTGAACCAAATCTGAAGCATCGAAGGTGAATCCGTGTTTAAATAAGCCACAGTGTTTAGAAATCGAATGCCTTTAGACCACAGAGTTTAGTAATCGAATGCATTTGGGCAGCAGACAAGGTGAATTCGTGTTTAAATATGCCGCAGAGTTTAGAAATCGAATGCCTTTGGACCACAGATTTTAGAAATCGAATGTCTTTGGACAAGGGAAATCAAATGTTGTAGACACAGAAATCACCGAGACCGCAGAGAACCACCGCACCACACACAAGATCCAATCAATATATTGCAATAAAAATCAAGTTCCGCAGAGATTACGGTTCTCCATAGATTTTTCGAATATAAGAACACGAGAGCTCTGAGATTGCAATGGCTACGGTTCGCATAATGTTTCATAAACCAATCATTATTTAATCACCGAGACCTCAAAGTGTGTAGATAAATCGAATGCCTTTTGACCGCATAGTAATCAAATGTCTTCACATGCTTGCACCACATACTCACACCTGAGATAGGATCATTGTATGCGCCACAATCTAGGAATTCCACCATAGAAAATTGATCATTATAAACTCACTCTATGTGCCACCGACTATGCAACCCATCACAGAAAACTAGTCATGATACTCGAGCGAACACAAGAGAAATCAAATGTGAACCATCAGAGGCGAACTGAGTCCGATGAATCGAAGGTGAATTCGTGTTTTAATATGTCGTAGAGCAATCCAATGTCTTCGCAGGCTTGCACCGCATACTTGCACTTGCGATAGGATCACTCTATGTGCCACAAACTAGGAACTCCATGTTAAGTCCCTATAATATTGGTGATTCCCCATTACTATTGTTGTTGTATCCCTTATTATTATTGTTGTGCCCATATTGTCCCCATATTGTTATTATTGTGCCCCATAGAATCCCTCTATTGTTATTTTTGTGGCTTTATATTATTATTGTTAGGTCGGCTTGGTTATATTGTGTCCCCTTAGACTCCTATATATAGAAAGGAGGTTTTGTCATTTGTATCATCCAAGAATTGTTCATTTGTGTAATGTAAATGAGGTTTCCCCTTCGAAGACGCTGAATTCTAAGGCATTCAACTATCTTTTCTATCTTTTTGTGAGTTGGTTTCATAACATTTGGTATTAGAGCTTTGGATTCTAGGGTTTCGCTGCTCCAAACATGTTATCGTGGAATTTTCGCTATAACTTTTATTCTGCAACGTTTCAAATGCTAAAAAAAAACCCATTTGGGTTGAAATCATTCTAAATCTTGGATCTGAACTTCAGATCTTTTCGCGCTATATTTGCGGAGATATGATCTGAGGAATTTGGCCTTTTTGTAGCCTCCCGAATTACATTCCAAACAGGTGACCTGGGGAAAATCGTCATAACTTATGTTTTGAGCATCAGATTGAAATTTCATTAGAAGTTATAGAAAGAGGATGGACTATATTTTCTTGTGTATATTTTTTAGATACTAAGGTCAAAACGGTGACACGTGGAACTTCATACAATTTCGCTCTTCTGAAAAGGTATATAATCAGGTCATCTTAGGAGATTGTGCATAAATCTTTCTTAGAGAACCTAAATTTGATTAGACTGGTGGCATTGGAAAGAGGATGCAGAGGGCTACTGCAGATCACAATTTCAGAACTAGAAGATCTGAGATTACAGAGATACATCAGATGCAATATCGAGCTCCTATAAAGTGAAAAAAGGCATGTAGATTTTTTTTAAATTTTTGCATAAGCTTGGTTTGAAAAATTAGTTTGAAGGAATTCAAAGGGAATAGTGAAGAATTATTAGAATTAATTAATTCCCCGAAGAAATAAAATGGAAACACCCAGTAAGAAACCTGAAATCTCTAGCATGACTCGTGAAGAAGAGGAAGAAGTTTAACATGATATATCAAAATTACAAGACCAAGTACAACAAATTTCACTCTCACTAAAGGTAAATGAAGCCAAGATGAATGGCGTGGATGCTAATATGAATGGCATGCAAGTTAAGATGAATGGTGTGGAAGCTAAGATGGATGGCATGGAAGATAAGATGAATGGCATGGATGATAAGATGGAAGAATTGAAGATAAATTTGAATAAGTTGCTACAAGAAATGGTCACTAATGGTGAAAGGGTAGTAAAGGAAACTCATGATAAGAACAAAAGAAATGTTAATCATGATTTCGTAGACTCTAATGTTGGATTGAAGACCCACCATATTCCAAAAATCGATATGAGGAAGTTTGATGGCAAGGATCCCACAACATGGATACTACAGATGGACCAATTTTTCGATCTCCATAATGTGAAAAACACACAAAAGGTACGTATTGCAACTTTATATTTAGAACCAAACCAGTTTGTATGGTATCGATGGCTTTGCTCTCGTAAACAAATTGTCACTTGGGCAATTTTTACGGAAGAAATGACAACACATTATGAGGATACAAAAAGCAACACCTTTTTTAGCCAATTGATAAGTCTCAAACAAAAGGGTTCAATGATGGAGCACATTGAGGACTTCCAAAAATTGAACATAAGGGTAAAAGACATTTTAGAGGATCATACGATTGATGTGTTCATAGGGACTTTAAAGGATAATATCCAACATGAAGTTCACCTCTGGGAACCTGATTCATTGGAGAAGGCATTCAGGTTAGCAAGAAAAATGGAAAGAAAAATTATGGCAACGAGGAAGCCTACCACTCACAACTATAAAGATGGAAGTGTTGTTGCCCCTAGCCTTCCACAACCTATAAGGTTTCCACCACAACAATTGGAAGAAAAAAGAGCAAAACGGCTTTGTTATAGTTGTGACAACAAATACACTAAAGGTCATAAGTGTGCTGAGAAGAAATTATTCTACATAGATTGTGAAGAGGAGGAAGAAAAGGAACAATAAATGTCAAAAGAAGAGGATATACTCCAAGAACAAACCCTAGATAAATAAGAAATGAATCCGACCATATCTTGTAATGCATTGGCTGGAATTACCACTCCTTAAACTATCAAGATAGAAGGACATATCAAGAAGGAAAAGGTATTAGTGTTGATTGATTCAGGAAGTACCCACAATTTTATTCGTTGTAAGATAGCAAAAGAATTGAATTGCTTCCTATATCCAACACCAGAGTGTCAAGTGATGGTTGCAAGTGGAGGAACCATAAATTGCTCTGGAAAGTGCCATAATATCAAGCTATCCATGGGAGAATATGTATTGAATAGCCCAATGCTTTCCATTCCAATGGGAGGTGTTGATGTTGTATTATGAGTCCAATGGCTACAATCCTTGGGTACAATAGCTTTTAATTTTCATGAAATTTTCATGAAATTTTCTATGGAAGGAAATGAAGTTGAATTAAGGGGTATTGTAGGGAAATCGGGAAAGATAATAAGCTCTAACGGTATGACAAAGCTTCTAAAAAGGAACAACGAGGAGTAATTGCACAATTATGTTCACTAGATGTTTCCACATCAAAATCATCTATTTCTCCAGATCTCAAAAAAGCCTTGGACAATCATTCCAAGGTATTTGAGACTCCCAAAGGTCTCCCACCTATTTGTGATCATGATCATGCTATTCATTTGATTCTAGGAAGTGTTCCTCCAAACATCAGGCCGTACAGATATCCATATTCCCAAAAGTGTGAAATTGAATGTATGGTTGCAGAAATGCTAGAGGCTGGTATAATTCAACCTAGTCAAAGTTCTTTCTCTGCTCTAGTAGTATTGGTACACAAGAAGGATGGATCATGGCACATGTGTCCGGATTATAGGGAGCTCAACAAGCTCACTATTAAAGATAAATTTCCCATTCCTGTCATTGATGAATTATTGGATGAATTGCATGGATCAATTTACTTCACCAAGTTGGGTCTTCATTCAAGATATCATAAAATCAGAATGAAGACTGAATACATTCTGAAAATAGCATTTAGAACTCATGAGGGTCATTATGAATTTTTGGTCATGCCTTTTGGCCTTACCAATGCACCTTCTACATTTCAAGGTTTGATGAATTCCATTTTCAAACCTTCCTTAGAAAATTTGTGTTAGTATTTTTTGATGATATACTAATCTACAACAAGTCTTGGAAGGATCATGTTGAACATGTTGACAGGGTGCTACAACTATTGGAGGAGAAACAATTATATGCAAAAAGCTCCAAATGTTTCTTTTGAGTACAAGAGGTGGAATATCTGGGTCATATTGTATCTCATGAAGGTGTTAAGGTAGACCCTAGCAAAATTAAAGCCATTAAGAAATGGAAAATCCCCACATCCATAAAGCATCTGCGAGGATTTCTTGGGTTGACAGGGTATTATCACAAGTTTGTTAAGAATTATGGGAGAATAGTAGCACCTCTAACAAAATTATTGAAGAAAGATGCATTTTCATGGACTCCAGAATCAACAAAGGCCTTCAAACATCTTAAAGAGGCAATGTGCCAAGAACTAGTCTTAGCTACACCGAACTTCACAAAAACCTTTATTATGGAATGTGATGCTTCAGGAAATGGAATTGGTGCTATTTTAATGCAAGATGAAAGACCCATTGCTTTTGAAAGTCATCCAATCAAGGGAAAGTATTTACACAAAGCTATTTATGAGAAGGAAATGTTGGCAATACTACATGCACTTAAGAAATGGCAACCCTACCTAATGGGAAGACACTTCAAGGTAAAAACGGATCGTGATAGCCTTAAATACTTTTTAGAACAAAGATTATCCTTTGAAGAGCAACAAAAATGGGTTAGAAAGATGTTGGGTTATGACTTTGAAATCATCTACAAAAAAGGGAAGCAAAATGTTGTGGTATATGCACTCTCAAGAAAGGATGAGGATGTGGAAGCATTGTTGTGAGCCATTTCTATTATCCAAGTAGATTGGATAAATGAGGCAAGGGAGGAATGGAAGAATGACGAAGAAGTGTGGGCACTTATTCGAAGGTTACAACAAGATTCTAGTACGTCTGATACATTTAGCTGGAGAAATGATTCGTTATGGTACAAAGATCGCTTATACCTCTGTAAGAATTCCCAACTCAAACAAAAGATTCTTATGGAATTTCACACTTCTCGCTTAGGAGGGCACTCAGGATTTTTAAAAAGTTACCACAGGGTTTAGAAGGATTTTTTTTGGGATGGCCTTAAATCGGATATTCAAAAGTTTGTGGTGAAATGTTTGGTTTGCCAACAAAATAAAGTTGAAACAATTAAGACCCTAGGTCTATTACAACCTTTATCCATTCCAAGCCAATGTTGGGAGGAGGTTTCAATGGATTTTATCCCAGATTTACCCAAGTCTGAAGGAAAGAGTGTCATCATGGTGGTAGTTGACAGACTTACCAAGTATGCACACTTTTGTGCATTATCACATCCATTTAAAGCCAGTACAATTTCTATTGCATTTATGGAAAAAATTCAAAATCTACATGGAAACCCAAGGATTATTGTAAGTGACAAAGATCCCATTTTCACTGGAAATTTTTGGACAAAATTATTTTCTTGTCTTGGTACTCAATTAGCTCATAGCTCATCTTATCATCCTCAATCTGATGGGCAAACAGAGACAGTAAACAAATGTTTGGAAGGATATATTCGTTGCTTTGTATCTAATAAACAGACACAATGGGTCCAATGGTTTCCTCTCGCTGAATGGTGGTATAACACTTCCTTCCATACTGCAACAAAAATGACCCCATTTATGGCCCTTTATGGATATCAGCCACCATCCATCACATCATATTTAAGAGAAAATTCTAAGGTTCAAGCAATGGAAAATCACATCGAGCATCAACAACAAGTTCTCCAACTCTTAAAGGATAACCTCGTGTTGGCACAGAATAGAATGAAACAACAGGAAAATCAACATCGCAGCGAAAGAAGTTTTGATGTAGGTGACTGGGTTTTCCTATGGCTACAACCATATAAACAAATGTCCCTCAAGCAAGCTAAGAAGGATAATAAATTGTCACCAAAGTATTATGGTCCGTACAAGGTGTTGCAAAAGAATGGTACTATGGCATACAAATTGGAGCTTCCTGCAGCTTCTCGAGTGCACCCAGTTTTCCATGTTTCATGTTTAAAGAAGTTTATAGGTGACAAGCTCCCAGTTTAAAAAATATTGCCAGAACTTGATGAGGAAGGGAAAATTATATTGGCACTGGAAGAAGTCACAGAGACAAGAACTCGACAACTATGAAATCGATCAATTTCGGAGTATCTCATCAAGTGGAAGAACTTATCTGCTAAAGATTCCACATGGGAGGATGAGAATTTTATACAAAAGCATCCATAACTACTCAAGCATTGAGGACAACACTTTTTTGAATGAGAGCGAGATGTTAGGTCCCTATAATACTAGTGATTCCCCCATTACTATTGTTGTTGTATCCGTTATTATTATTGTTGTGCCCCTATTGTCCGCATATTGTTATTATTGTGCCCCATAGAATCCCTCTATTGTTATTTTTGTGGCTTTATATTATTATTGTTAGGTCGGCTTGGTTATATTGTGTCCTCTTAGAATCCTATATATAGAAAGAGGTTTTGTCATTTGTATCATCCAAGAATTGTTCATTTTTGTAATGTAAAGGAGGTTTCCCCCTCGAAGAGGCTGAATTCTAAGGCGTTCAACTATATTTTCTATCTTTTTGTGAGCTAGTTTCATAACACTCCACCGTAAACAGTTGATCATTATAAACTCACTCTATGTGCCACTGACTATGCAACCGATCATAGAGAACTAGTCATGATACTCGAGAGAACATAAGAGAAATCAAATGCCACAGAGACAAAAATCAAATGTGAACCACTGGAGGAGAACCAAGTTCGAAGCATCGAAGATTAATCCGTGTTTAATATGTCGCAGAGTTTAGAAATCGAATGCCTTTGGACCTAGAGTAATCGAATGCCTTTGGACGACAGATTTTAGTAATTGAATGCCTTTGGGCCAGAAACAAGGTGAATCCGTGTTTAAATATGCCACAGAGTTTAGAAATCGAATGCCTTTGGAAAAGAGAAATCAAATGCCGCAAAGACAAAAATCACCGAGACTGTAGAGAATCACTACACCGCAGACAAGATCCAATCAATATATTGCAATAAAAATCAAGTTCCGCAGAGATTAGGGTTCGTCGTAGATTTTTCGAATACAAGAACACGAGAGCTCTGAGATTGCAATGGTTACGGTTCACATAATGTTTCATAAACCAATCATTATTTAATCACCGAGACCTCAAAGTGTGCAGATAAATCGAATGCCTTTCCACCGTAGAGTAATCAAATGTCTGCACAGGCTTGCACCACATACTCGCACTTGAGATAGGATCATTGTATGCGCCACAAACTAGGAACTCCACCGTAGAAAATTGATCATTATAAAGTCACTCTATGTGCCACCGACTACGTAACCCATTACAGAAAACTAGTCATGATACTCGAGCAAACACAAGAGAAATCAAAAGTCGCAAAGACAGAAATCAAATGTGAACCATCGAAGGCGAACCAAGTCCAAAGAATCAAAGGTGAATCTCTGTTTAAATATGCCGTAGCGTTTAGAAATCGAATGCCTTTGGACCGCATATTAATCGAATGCCTTTGGATTGCAGAGTTTAGTAATAGAATGCCTCTGGGCCGTAGATAAGGTGAATCCATGTGTAAATATGTCGCAGATTTTAGAAATCGAATGCCTTTGGACCGCAAATTTTAGAAATCGGATGCCTTTGGACAAGAGAAATCAAATGCCGCAGAGACAGAAATCGCTGAAACCGTAGAGAACCACCGCACCGCAGACAAGATCCAATCAATATATTGCAATAAAAATCAAGTTCTGTAAATATTAGGGTTCGCCGTAGATATTTCGAATACAAGAACACGAGAGCTCTGAGATCACAATGGTTAGGGTTTGCGTAATTTTTCATAAACCAATCATTATTTAATCACCGATACTATAGAGAAATATTTTTCGACCTCAAAGTGTGGAGATAAATCGAATTCCTTTCGACTGCAGAGTAATCAAATGTCTTTGCAGGCTTGCACCACATACACGCACCTGAGATAAGATCACTGTATGTGCCAAAAACTAGAAACTCCACCGTAGAAAATTGATCATTATAAACTCACTCTATGTGCCACCAACTATGCAACTCATCACAGAAAACTAGTCATGATACTCGAGTGAACACAAGAGAAATAAAATGCCACAGAGATAGAAATCAAATGTGAAGCACCGGAGGCGAACCAAGTCCAAAGCGTCGAAGGTGAATCTGTGTTTAAATATGCCGCAAAGTTTAGAAATCAAATGCCTTTGGACCACAAAGTAATCGAATGCCTTTGGGCCATAGACAAGGTGAAATCTTGTTTAAATATGCCGCAAAGTTTAGAAATCGAATGCCTTTGGACCGCAGAGTAATCAAATTCCTTTGGACGATAGACAAGGTGAATCTGTGTTTAAATATTCCACAGAGTTTAGAAATCGAATGCCTTTGGACCACAGAGGATATATATATATATATATATATATATATATATATATATATATATATATATATATGCAAAAATAATATAATATTTAAAAATAATTAAATTATTCATTTTTTAATTTATAAATACGTTTAATTTATTACATGAAACACATAAAACAAATTTGATCCTCCTAATTATATATGTCACATTTAAAAAAAAAAACACATCTTTCAATTTGCTAAAATACCTTGATAAATATAATATATCTTTAATTCACTTTTTTCGAAAACGCCTTGATGCTAAAATTCAATATTAGCATTCTATTAATTTTAATTTCACCGCTTTAAAACATTCTATTAATTTTAATTTCACCGCTTTAAAATTTTGATGTAAGAGTAAAAACTTGTTTTGTTCAAAATTCCTCATGATAAAATTGGATATAAGAGTGAGACTTATTTTGTTCAAAAATTCTTAGAGGGTAAAATCCAACATCAAATTTCTATTAATTGGAAGTTTTTCTCTTTAATTTTTTTATATAAATGAAGATAAAGATTAGTTCGAGACATATTTTAATATTTTGAATTATATTATTAGTCTTTACTTCACTAGGGACTATAGCATTTGTCTTGGGGTCAAAGTGTGTTGGATATACATTATTTTGCTATGTTTTTTCAATTTTTACCAAAGTTTAAGTAAAATGCGTAATATTTCTTTGTTCACATAAATTCAAAAATAAGTTTCTAATTTTCTACAAATCTTATTTCTAGTTTTCGATTGGTTGGGGGAGCTCTGGTGGGACATAATTTCTTTGGTGGAGGGAATTTTATTTTTGGTATTGGTCAGTGCTTGACTATTCATTTAAAAAAAAAGAACTAATTCTATGAGTGGTCATTCTATTGCTGAGTGCTTTGACATTAACATTGATAATTGACAATGTTATGTTACTGCTCTTACCAATGATGTCGTAATTGACGCGGTTGCATGTTCTTTGCATAAGCTAGGGTTGGGGAGGGGAGGAGGTTGAACAAATCTCCCATTAATATTATTATGTTTCCTTATCCGGAGATTTAGTGTGTAGAAGACAAGTATGTGTGGGAAAATGGGGGTGCAGAAGGAACTTATTCCGCGGGGACAAATAATTTGAAACTAGTTTACAAATTCAGTTGTGCGAGAGAGAAATTGCATAGAGATATGAATTTGTGTGGAATGAAGGATGTGCAAGGGAGGAGATATGTGTTGGAGAACGAGGGTGCAATGGGAATGTTATTGCGTCAACGTGTAATTAATGTAACTATGAATAAATCTTGAATTAATATTATTATGTTTCATTGTGCGAAAATTTTACTACGCAGAGGATGGGGTGTGTGCGTGATTATTAGGTTGTAGAGGGAGCTCTATCCTGCAGGGACGAAATTAATTTCAAACTATTTCTAATTTAAAACTTTTAAAAATTTAGTTGTGCATGAGAGCAGTTGCATAGAGCTATGAATATGTGCGTAATGAAGGATGTGTGGACGATGGGGTATCTGTGGGAAAATGAAGGTGCAGAGGAATTTTGTTCTGTGGACACGTAATTAATTTATCTATGAACATAAACTTTAATTCGTAATGTAATAATATTTCATGTTTTCCTATTACATATTTATAGATTTTCTTAATATACAAATTGATTAAGGTAGAGTTGTTTTTGTTTTCATTTTGTACGATAAAAAAAGAATTCCTCTTTCGTACTCTACACAATGAAAACATCCACTATCTGGAGGATGTGTGGAGGATGAAGTATGTGCAGGAGAATGGGGGTGCAGATGAAACTTTATTCAGTCAACATGTAATACTGTAACTATGAACAATTCTCGAATTAATATTATTACGTTTCATTTTGTGGAGTTTTCTTGTGCAAAGATTTTCTTATGCGGAGCTTTTACTGTGCGAAGAATGGGGTATGTACGAGGTTATGAGGGTGCAAAGGGAACTTTATTTTACAATGAAAAAATTAAATTCAAACTATTTTCCATTTAAAACTTTTACAAATTTAGTTGTGTGGGAGAGCGGTTGCACAAAACTATGGATCTATGTGGAATGAAATATGTGGAGAGGACAGAGTACCCGTGGGAGAACGAGGGTGCATAGAGAAATTTATTTCATTGACGCGTAATTAATTTAACTATGAAATAAAATTTAATTCGTAATGTAATAATGTTTCACATTTTCCTATTATATATATAAAAATTTGCTTAGGTAAAAACATTAATTATTGAACATGCATGGAAAACAACTTTCAATTTACAAAATTTAGTGTGAAGAACTACATGAAATTAATGTCACACTCTTTTTCATTTAAAAATGTTCATATTTAGCTACACGTGAGAGAAGTTTCATAGAGCTATGAATATATGCAGAATGAAGGATGTGCGGAGGATGGATTCTGTGTGAGAGAACGAGAGGGGGGGAGGGGTTCCTTCTGTTAGTAATGTGACATTGATAGTAAGACATGTATTTCTAGTGCATTTATCATTTACTATTTCATTTTAAGTTGTTTTCCATTTAAAACTTGTACAAATTTAGCTGTGTGGGAGAACAATTACATAGAACTGTGAATTTGTGTGTAATGAAAGATGTGTGAAGGATCGAGTATATTCATAAAGTACATAAAACCATCCAAATATATTTTAACTATTTTGCGCAGGAAGGAAATTAATTTTAGACGCTTTTCCATTTAAAACTTTTACAGATTTAGCTGTGTGGGAGAGCAGTTTAATTTAACTAGGAATAGAATCTCTAATTTGTAATGTAATAGACATAGTTAGAGAGAGTATTTTTTAAACTAGAAATAATGAATATTTCACATTTTCATTGATAGTGACTATAGCATTTGCCTCAGTGTCAATGTGTGTTGAATTTTTATTATTTTAGTGTGATAGAAACTTTCATATACAATGTTGTGGATTTTGGATAAATTTCATGTCGGTGAATTTCTTGGTTAAATCAACACACTAAAAAATCATTAGCTAAACAAGCTTTGAAGTATTCACTATCTACATAATCAAATTTCCAATTTTTTTCAACGAGAAAACCCTATGTGTTATTTACAGAATCGACCTTACTGATGAGTACCTTGTTGCAGGTGACTATAAAAAAAGGGGAAATAACAAAGAGACTTAAAGCTCTAGTTGTTCCTAGCTAAAACCCCTTTCTCTTTATCACGTTTTCTTTGTGTTATTTATTTTCTCTTTCACAATAACAACTAACATGTTCGTGTTGTCAAAATTTGATAGAAGTCGTTAACATAATTAATTTTGAAGTACACTGAAATTGATGACATTCTCAAATTTAGAATAAAAATCAATAACTAGAACTCTCACAGACCATATTATTATTAAAGTAAATAGTAATGAAATTTCATAAGTTCTTGTATCATTTACCAATCAACGAGGCATTTCTTCAGTTAATGCTCTGACACTGAGTACAAGACAGGATTTGCTATTGCATTTATCTTTCAATATTTCGTTTTAATCTCCTTTTCATTGAAAACTTTTATAGATTTAGTTGCATAGGACAAAAATTTCATAGAGATGTGAATCTATGAGGAATGAAGTATGTGTGGAGGGCGATGTATGTGCATAAGAATGGGGTGCAGAGGGTACTTTATTCTACAAACATGAAATTAATTCAACTAGTAACAAAAACTTTATTTCGTAACATAACATACAATCATTTTAAGGATGGTTAGTTTCAGAATAGAAAAGAGAAATTTCTAGGTATTCAAGGTTGTTGAATAGTATGTGCATTTGCGATTCCACATTTGTAGATCAAATACTTATTAATATTTCCTTTTATAAGTAACATTGATTTACACCAACAACTTTACTAGAAACTATTAATCACTAATATGAAAAGAAATCATTTTTGATATTTTTTAAAACTTTTCATTAGGAAGAAATGTTTAATTTCATAAAGGCTACATTTATTGAATCAACACGATGGGATATCTAAAAATAAAAAATGCCAAAGGGTTTTATCCTTCAAATCAAAGTTTGTATAAAATAAAAAATTCAAAAAAATTCAGCCTCGAGCAATCCTCCAACACAAAATTGTAGCTTGTTCCTAGCCATTCAGTCCTTCTGCTATCACCATGGGTTCGATAAAATTTGAGTATTTCTTGCATCCAAGAGATATTTTTTCGTAGCGTTAACAACAAACAAATGGAATCTTGGACCATTGATCAAATTCTTAAATTTCCTTGTCCAGCAATATTTCTGATGCTTTCGCAGCACACCATATGCCCATATTCTCAACACAGGACATTATAATCAACTGGATTGTTATTGTTACAGTTGCCATTGCAGGGACTTCTCTAGATCCCAGGGCTCTCTCATAATCACATGGATCTCCCATAATCCTTATCGGGTTAACTTAACTGGTGCATTTGTGACTTGCCATGTAAACGATCCTCTTAAGCAAAAAGGGCCCTCTCTTTTCTAGGGCACCTTACAATGTTATGCCACCATTGATAGACGAATTCCCCTATTTCCCTTCTACCATCTTTGACTCTCCTGGCATTATCTCTTCTTTCATAATCACATCATACTAGATCAAAAACAATATAAGCTATTCCTTGTTGCATGCTCTTCGTTGTTGCCATTCCTTTAACTTCTATTTGTATTAATATCGTAGCTTTATCTATCCATAATGCCATTCTTGCGTTACTCTTCTTGTTGCGATCACGTAATATTCTAGTATGTTGAACTCTCATAGACTCTGGAATTTCCTCTCTCAGTTCTTTTTCTAGATTCCCTCCCTTGGTTGGTGTTTTATAAATCTCTTTGACTCGCAACACTTTCTCTCTCCCATAGATGATGATTACATTGGCTTCATCATTACTAGTTGGAGATCCAAATTGCTACACTCCTATGTGGAACACGTGTGAAATATTTCTCAATTCAGTTCGAAAGGATGGCATACATGTGCCACTTCTCAAATTGATACCAATTTCTGCTAGCAATATCCTCCTTCGATCATATCATCATGATATCCAATGGGTTAAAATGGTGGTTTGCGTGCTCTTTTCTACTGCCAACATCTAAATTGAGGATAAAATTGGTTGTTTTATTTAAATTTAATTGTCACCACCATAGTAATGATGGTAATTCCTTCATCCTCACATGCAAAACCTGTTAAATTGTTTACAGTCACCCTAACTCTTGCCTAAGCCTTTAGATGAAGCAAACTGTTGTAGGGCGTCAATATTGCATCCAAGGCATTTAGATGATAAAAAATCTAGATGGAAGTCTTCATGTCTGTGATAGATGATCTATCTAGGGATGTGTTTTAAATTCATCATTGTGTTGCCTTGCCCATGAACGAAGTAGCTTCAAAGCACTCACATTTATGAGTATGCTGAGTAAAAGAGAGGTAGCTATGGCTATGCAGTACTGGAGAGGTTGGATTATAGGTTCACGAAAGTGTGGAGGAAGAAAAATTGAACTGCATGACACTTTATGATTTTGTATTAGTGCTTGAATTGGCGAATTTGTACAGGGAAGTTAGCCCCCTGCATATGCCCACTGCAGTTATATACCTATCACAAAATGAAATGATGCCAGCTAGGAAAGAGCGTAATAAATACTATAATATAAACAAACAAGTGATATATAATATAATACATATAGTCTAGTAAACATACTATAATACATGACTGATTAATTAACCTTGTAAAATCTTCTTTTAATGTATAACTATTAACCATATTCAATTTAATGTATGAATCAGTATCTCCACATTTCATACAATGTATCAATAAATATTTACATTCCACTACAATTCTAAGACACAAAGTTGGGAGGTCACATGTATGAAATGTAGACAAAATCTATGTGTGGAGGTAAGGCGAATAAGTGTTTCGTACAATAAAAGTTTTGGATCGTCACATTCTGTCAACTGCATATATTGTTGCAAATAATTAAGTCATATGTCGAGTGCATTGAACGTGATATTTAAGGAAAAAGATAATTCGTAAACAATGAATTATGTGTTGCAATGCAACATAAAAGAATGGTGATAATTGTTTATGGGTGTGAACCCATAGGGAATTGAAGAGTTGGTGTACTTTGCATAGATTCTTCAGTATTGAGATGTTGTGTGGACTGAGTAATATTAAGTGTCTTTGACCATTTAAAAACCAGTATCGTGCAGAAGGAAGGTGTGTGTAAGAACTGTGTGGAGGGAGAGTGCATGTGAGGGTGCATAACTTTGCAATATAAAGATTGTATTTGTTACTGCACACACTTGATTTCTGACACAAACCACAAATCAAAAGGTTTAATTTTTATGAAGCTTTTGTAACATAGTTTTAACAAGTAACTTTTTCGTAGTTGCATTGACTAAGTGTTCATCATGCATTTTTTTTACATGCATGTTTCCAACGCATATTCTATTAATTCTTGAGGGGGTTCGTTACGAATTGATTTTCCCAAATTGTCAGAATCGATAGTCAAGTGATGTTATGAGTACTATGTGTTTTTCTTGTTAGCATAAGAATCATGCACAAATTCTCTTCTCAAAAATAGGGATAGATTTTACGATATCTGTATTAGGTACATTGTGCTTCATTTTTTTGTGATTATAAATTTCGTTCCTACAAAAGAGTTTTATGTGAATCGATGTGGATATGCATATGCTATGAATGTGTGTATTTTCTATTATCTTATGGATTTATTTTATGTAGATATATTGTGTTGTTATTTTTTCCTGTACATTGTTTATGTTGTGGTTATTATGGAGTAATAACTCATTGTGGGTTTAGAAAATGTTTGAAGCATGATTGCTAAAGAATCAATGGAGAAGAATTTGTTTACTATAAAAATAGATTGTACAGATTTAATTATGAGGCAACATAATCTATTTTGTTTAAACAATTTTGCATATATTGTAGGAGATTACCTATTCATTACTATGAGAATTCTATTACATTTTAGATACACGTCAACATAGTTACGCGAAGGAACAATATAACATTTAAGGAATTTTTTCCATGAACGGAAAGCTGGAGCAAATATTATCTTATGAATGTGAATTGGATATAGATGCATTAATACAAATGCATGGTTTAAATAGCCTGAATGTTTTCTTGGAAAGGATGACAAAATCAACTTCAAATTCTATGGATACAAAAGAACGAAGACTTTGGGGGGACATATATTGTATACATTGGTTATCAATTTGGCTAAAAATTTCGATAAAACTTTGATTAAAAAAACACCAATGAAAATATATTTGCATTTTAATTCACATTTATACAAAGAAATTTACGACATATTATTCCATGATGAAATTCCAGTTGCCAGAAATTTTGAACCATTTTTGTGCAAGAAAAAACGTTCAATAAGAATTGATTATGAACATATAATAAATATAACAACATACGAACAAACATAACATATATGGATGCAGATAGAGGAAATCATGAGTAGACATCCTTAAGAGATTTTTCGAGTTCAAGAGTATTTACGGTGAAAGGTATTTTGAAACAATATGTTAATTGACGGAGAAAGAATATGATGTTCCCTATTTATTATGCATAATTTCACATAATTTTTTTCTATTTAATCATGCATAATGATTCATTTGCATTATATTGCATAGAAAAATACATGAACACAGATGCAACTATGCAATTCCCTGCAATAGTAGATTGGTAGGGACACATTATAAAATTATAAATGCCATTTGAAAAAGGGAATATAAGCAGTGGGATTTTTTTTATGATTGGATATGATATATCTTCAATATAACTATATACATGTGGTCTACTAATACACTGACTATTGAAGTTGAATTTCATGTGTTCAATAAAGACGCAACAATATTCCATGTAATGTGATTTTGAACAAGTGTAGGTAATTTGCATTATGAGAGTCTTAAAGAGATAGTACAAGAGAAAAAAATTTCACATCATATTGAAGTAATTAACGAAGAGAAATATATAGAAGAATCCAATAAAAAACATAGTGAGGTTAATGTGAGTAGACTTGGAAACATGGACATATATGAAAATTTCATAGAACTTGACACAAAGCTTATCAATGCAAACAAGAGATCATGAATATCATTGCATCAACTCAAAAAACATACAATAAACAAGGACGCTTTTGTAACAAGTGTTGTTAGCAAACTCTGCAAGCCATTAAATTCTAGCTTTAAAAACATTAACATAGATGAAGATACTATGGAACTTATTACACAACCTGTCAATGTAAACAAGAAACCATGTTGCTTGTTACATCAACTCAAAAATACATAAGAAATGATAATGTTATTGAAACAAGTTGATTAGAAGAATATTGAAGTGGCCAAAGTCAATACAAAATACCATATTTTCAAATAAGAATCATTACAGATGTTTGATTATACATTTGAAATAATGGTCAAACAATAGTATTTTAAGAAAATACAAGATGTTCATGTTTATGATAGTGTAATATGCAATCAAAGTTTATTTAGAAGAGATGTCATAGAAAAACAATTTAGCAGTGTGTCAAAAGTTAACTGTATATGCGAAAAATGCAAAAAGGCATTAGACAATGACAGAACTATCAAATTTGTAGCTCCAAAGCGAATTATACATATTAGAAAAATTTCCATAGTGAAAGAAATTTATGAATTACAAGAAAGAATTATATCATTAATATTACCATTTTTTCAAATATAGGAACTTGTACATCATTTTAGAAAACCACAATTAGCATTGATTAGTGGACTAATCAACGTACCCACTGACACATCTCGAATTCAAATTTCACTTCCTCGTGACATAAATTAATCTAGTACAATGGTTGTGGAAATTAAAAAATGTCTACTGTTTAAAAGCATATTTTTTGTTGGAAGAAGACATGTTCATAGAGTTATGAAGGCATTGAGATGATTGTGTAAAAGTCCACTTTATAGGCTAGAGAATTTCTGAATAAATGAAAACTAGAAACAAGTCATTGATCAAAACAAGGATGCATATGCATGTGAAACAAATAAATAAAGAAATGAAGGTAATGATTACTATGATAATGATCCGATAACAAATACTCTATTACATGGATTTAGTGATTCATATGGTATTTATAATCTTCGTAATAATCGAATAGGCATTGCTCCAGGTGAAAGCTATAGGCCTTTGAGCATATTCAGAGATAGGTATTTGGAAGAGATGAGCTTTCCCACTCTGTTTTACAGAAAAAACGATCAGACTATATTATGAGAAACTTTACATATCACGATATTGATTGATGGGAAGTTTTGCATCAAGATCATGATTTTGCGTATCATATAACAAATTGGTTTTAAAAAACAATGTGAATTATCCTCAAAAAAGGAAAGTTAAAAGAAAAAAACTAATAGCTAAAGACGTTAAAACAAAGGCAAAATTGAAAATTATTATGGCATCGAATATTGCATATATGGATGTTAGACAAATATGAACACTACTAGACTAATTTTTGCATTTGCGTAAGAAATATTATGCAGTGATATGATAGTTGGGTCCACCAACTTTGTTTGTTTTGTTTAGCAGTGTTGAACATATCTTAGAGCCTTTAATAAAGGGTTTGCAACAAATACACCGAGAGAAAAAACTATCAACTGAAAATGAAGTAGAGGAAGATGATATTGCTACCTTGATAAGAAATGACCATGTTACTTGTGTATGATATTACAAAACTAGAATGAATGATCTACACCAGTTAATTTTACATGAGTCCATGTACTTTGGTGACATCATTGACTATTTCTTTGTAACAAAATTCCAAAATCGAGGAAGCTAACATGAACATGGATAACTATGGATAAAAAATGCTCCTACCAATGGAAAAAAGTACGAACATTGAAATTGAAAGTTTCATTGACAAGTACTTATGTTTTGATTCAACTAAACTACTTGTAAATATAAAAACTATTCAACATCATCGTCATACAAACACTTTAAGGAAAGGAAAATAGATGCATTGCAGGTTCAATTTTCCAATTTCACTAATATGAAAGATGAAAATACTTGAGCCTATGGAATTTCATAATGAAAAGAAAAAGTGAAATGCAAGGGTGATATTTGATGCACTAGAGAATATAGAACATGATGAGACATACATTTTATAGTTTTCTTGAAAAATTAGGTATAAGTGAATTGTTAGGAAATTATATATTACAGAGCAACGGAACACATAAAATATTGCAGAAATATAAGCACAGAAAAACACATAAAACAAGAGAGACACAGATCTACGTGGTTCACCCAGTTTGGGCTATGTCCACCCCGAACAGCCAGTCCTTCCTTTCTATTATCCAAAAAAATGAAGAGACACAACCTACAACAGATCTGCTATAATATCCTATGTTTTCTCTCACAGTCTCACCTCTCTATTTCTCGCTCAGAGAATACACATCTATTTCACAGCCTCAATACAATTCCCTCATACAAAGAGAGGGGTTGCCTTCTAGGGAAAAAAACCCTAAACTAAACATAAGCTGTACCGTCAGATCATTCGCCTAATGAATGGCTCAGATTGACTAGAAATTACTATACTTTTACAAGGCAATTTTACATCTGTTTTTAGCTTCGGGGGTGTTGCCCCTGAAACCCCCGCAGGGGGACCGCTGGCCCCTGGACCCCTCGAACCCCTGCGGGGGGGACAAGTCCCCCCCGCACCCCCCCGCGTGGAGGGGTGTACAAACTTCCTGGGGTATACATCCGGCTGAAACAAAGACCTCTAATTAATCATGCTCCACTACCAGCAATCTCCCACTTGGAGAATGATTGTAGCAACTCCACCGCTGCTTCATTTGTTGGACAATGACTCCTCTTTTAGACCTATCTGTTTCTCATCTTCATCATCATCCTTGAAGACCAATTGAAACTGAGCATATTCTCAGTTTCTCCCTAGTTACAACTTTTGTCAGCATATCTACAGGATTCTGGCTAGTGTGTATCTTTTCTAGCTTCAACTCTCCATCTTCCAACACTGATCGTATGAAATGTTACTTGAGCTGTATGTGTTTAGTCCTGGAATGAAATGTTGATTTCTTTGCAAGATGAATGGCACTTTGGCTATCACTGTATAACGTGCCCATATCATGCTTCTTAACCAATTCACCCATAAACCTTTGTAACCAAATCATTTCTTTACTAGCCTCTGTAGCAGCAACATACTCTGCTTCTGTTGTTGAAAGTGCAACAACACTTTGGATTATTGAAACCCAACTGACAGATGTTCCACCTACAGTAAATACATATCCTGTAGTGCTCCTCCTGTTATCTCTGTCACCTGCCATATTTGCATCAACATATCCCTGTAGAGAAATGTTTGAACCACCAAGGCATAATGCTTGATTTGTGGTACCTTTCAAATATCCAAGAATCCATTTCACTGCCATCCAATGTTCCTTTCATGGATTGTTCATGTACCTGCTTACAACTCCCACTGCATGTGCAATATCAGGCCTTGTGCAGACCATTGCATACATTAAGCTTCCAACTGCTGATGCATATGGAACTTTAGACATATAATCCATGTCTTCTTGGGTATTTGGGCACATTTCCTTACTAAGTTTGAAATGGCTAGCAAAAGGTGTACTAACTGGTTTTGCGTTGTGCATATTAAATCTTTTCAACACCTTTTGTATGTACTCATTCTGAGACAATGTTAATTTGCGATTTTTCCTATCTCTAGTTATTCTCATACCAAGGATTTGTTTTGCAGCTCCCAAATCCTTCATTGCAAATGAATTTGCCAATTTTCTTTTGAGCACATTTATTTCCTGCATGTTAGACCCTACAACAAGCATGTCATCTACATACAATAACAATATAATATAGCTGCCATCATTTTTCTTTTTCAGATAAACACAATGATCAAAGTGACATCTAGTATAACCTTGTTTAGACATAAACTTGTCAAATTTTAGATACCACTACCTTGGAGCCTGTTTTAAGCCATACAAGCTCTTCTTCAACCTGCACACTAGTTTCTCCTTCCCTTTTACCTCATATCCTTGTGGCTACTGCATATATATCTCTTCCTCCAAATCCCCATGGAGAAAGGTTGTCTTTACATCTAACTGCTCAAGATGCAAATCTTCAACTGCTACTAGACTTAAAATAGTTCTGATTGAAGTCATTTTAACAACAAGAGAAAATATTTCATCATTTCAATACCTTTCTTCTGTGCAAAACCCTTCACCACAAGTCTAGCTTTGTACCTTTGTTTTCCTCCATCTTCTTCCTTCAGCCTGTAAACCCATTTATTCTTAAATGTAGTTTTTCCTGCAGGCAACCTGCCTAAGTCCCAAGTCTGGTTATGCATTAAGGAGTCCATCTCTTCTTCCATGGCTACCTCCCACTTCTTCCTGCTTTCAACCTACATTGCTTCTTCATAACATTCAGGTTCACCAGAGTCAGTCAACAATAAATAATATAATGAAGGAGAGTATCGTTCAGGGGGTATACTTATCCTGGTAGATCTTCTAGCACCACTTTCAGGTGTTTGGGGTGCCTGTTGTTGTTGCGGTGGTTGTTGTTGTTGATTATTATTATTTTCAAACACCTTTACTTTTTCAGTGATTTCATCAAGAACTGCGTATTCCTTGTTTTCTTTTTCCTGTTTCTTTTCCTGCAACTGATTCTTATACAAGACCTTTTCATTGAATATTACATCTTTGCTCCTAATGATTTTGTGATTTTCGTAATCATATAAGCGATAACCAAAATCATTAACACCATATTCAATAAAGGTACATTTCTTTGACTTTGCCTCAAGCTTTATTATATTTTCTTTATCAATATGGATAAAGGCCTCACAACCAAAAGGCTTTAAAAAGGAGTAGTTTACCTTTTTACCTGTCCATGCTTCCTCTGGAACACCACCATCCAAGGAACTTGAAGGCCCTCTGTTTATTAGATAAACAACAGTATCTACAACATCTGCCCAAAACTGTAAAGGCAATCCTGCATGCAATCTCATGCACCTTGCACGCTCCATGATTGTTCTATTCATCCTTTCTGACACACCATTTTCTTGTGGTGTTCTTGGAACTATCTTCTCTCTGCGAATTCCATGCTCTGAATAGTACCTATCAAACTCTTTACTGCAATATTCACCTCCATTGTCTGATCTGAGACACTTCAATTTCTTTCCTGTCTCAATCTCAACCAAAGCTTTCCATTTCTTGAAAGTATCAAATACATCAGATTTATTCTTAATACAATAAATCCAAGTTTTTCTAGTTGCATCATCAATAAAAGTAACATAATAATGAGAGCCACCGAGAGATGATACCTGAGTAGGTCCCCATACATCTGTATGCACAAGCTCTAATTTTTCGCTCTTCTTTTCTTTCCCAACTCTAAGAAATCTGACTCTCTTCTGTTTTCCATAAATGCAATTCTCACAGAAGTCCAAATCAACATTCCTCAAACCCAGCAACAAATTCCTTGAGTGAAGAATCTTCATCCCCTTTTCACTCATGTGTTTGAGCCTATGATTCCATAATGCTGCATCTGCTCCTTTGGAAGTTAAAGCATTAACAGAGTTAGAAATACCATTGCATAAATACAATGTACCAACCTTTTCGCCTTTTGCTATTACCAGGGCTCCTTTGGTGACGTTCCAAGCTTTATTTGTGAAAGTTGTCACACAACCTTCACCGCCTAACTGCCCTGTTGAAATCAGATTTTTCTTCAAATCTGGAACATGCCTTACCTCCTTTAGTAGCCATTGGTTTCCATTCTGCTATTTTACAAGAACCTTACCCATTCCAACAATTTTACAGGGTTTATCATCACCCAAACGGACTTGTCCAAAATCTCCTTGAACATAGTCATGAAAATATTTCTTATCAGGTGTGGCATGGAATGAGGCCCCTGAATCTATCACCCAGGAATCAGTAATATTTTCGAAAGAAAGAATCAAAGCATCTTGTAACACCTCACCTGTCACATTTGCTTCATGATTGTTTTCTTGTTGTGCATCTCCTTCTTTTCCCTTCTGAGATCTACAGTATTTCTTTAGGTGTCCTTTCTTTCCGCATTTCTAGCACACTATCCCAGATCTGGACTTGGATGTGCCTTTCCTTGATTTACTGCGATATCCTGAGCTTTTTCCTTTTTCCATTTTTCTTCCCCTAGATGTCTCACCGGAGGTTTTCCGTCGCATTTCCTCTCTCAAGATAGCACCGACAACATCATCAAACTTTAAAGTACTAGATCCAGAAAATAGAGTTACTAATGGCCATTACTAAACCATTCCAACTTTCTGGCAATGAGCACAAGAATAACAGAGCTCTAACTTCATCATCAAAGTTTACCCCTACAAAACATAACTAACTTGTAACAATATTAAAATCATTTAAATGGTCTGCAACAGATCCACCTTCCGACATCTTCATATTAAATAACTGTTTCATAAGAAATACCTTGTTTGAGGCCGAGAGTTTTTCATATAGTTTCTCCAACGCCTTAATCAAACCCTCTGTCATTGTTTCCTTTGAAATTTTGAAGGCGACTGACGCTGCGAGGCACAACCGTACTGTTCCGAGTGCCTTTCTATCAAGGAGGTTCCATTCTTCATCTGCCATACTCATCGGAATCTTTGTTTTTCCGCCCAATGGTAGGTACAAATCTTTCTGATACAGATAATCTTCCATCATCATCTTCCATAGCGAGAAGTTTTGGCCGTTAAATTTCTCGACCATAAACTTACCATCTTCCACCATTGCTCCCACTCGAACGAGGAACCCTTCTTTTCTGTGAGTTTGTCAGCCAAATAGACCTTCGGCTATGATACCAGTTTGTTAGGAAATTATATATTACAGAGCAATGGAACACATAAAATATTGCAGAAATATAAACACAAAAAAATTCATAAAACAAGAGAGACACAGATATACGTGGTTCACCATGTTTGGGCTACGTCCACCCCGAACAGTGAGTCCTTCCTTTCTATTATCCAGCAAAATGAAGAGACACAACCTACAACATATCCGTTGTAATATCCTCTGTTTTCTCTCACAGTCTCACCTCTCTATTTCTCGCTCAGAGAATACACATCTATTTCACAGCGTCAATACAATTCCCTCATACAAAGAGAGGGGTTGCCTTCTAGGGCAAAAAACCCTAAACTAAACATAAGTTCTATTGTCAGATCATCCGCCTAATGAACGGCTCAGATTGACTAGAAATTACTATAAGTTTACAAGGCAATTTTACATTTGTTTTTAGCTTCAGGGGTGTTGCCACTAAAACCCACGTCGGGGGACCACTGGCCCCCGAACCCCCCAGCTGGGGGGGATCTGCCCCCCCGAACCCCTGCGTGGAGGGGTGTACAAACTTCCTAGGGTATACATCCGGCTGAAACAAATACCTCTAAATAATCATGCTCCACACCCAACATGAATCTTATTATATCCATGCAATTCAATGTACTCTGAAGCGAAGAACAATTCTATTGAAGAGAGAACTAATAAACATATGTACTGATAGCTTTGCTCGACATATTCCATTAATCTGGGGTGCAAATACTGATGCCTAATTTGTACTTGAACCATATGCTACATATTTTGTGGATAAATTGCTTCTGGGGACAAAAATAATCTCCTTATATGTAGTGGCTTAGTGTAGAGACAACAAAGACAAAACTACACCTTTTCCTTAGATATGTTTGAAATATGAAAGGAAAACTCATTTGCAATCCAATGCAAACCTCCTTCTTCTCCCTGCTTGTTAGCTCCAGCTCCAACTCCAATTTCTAAAAGTAAAATATGTAAATCATCCAAAAGAAGAAAGAGAATCAAATATACAAAATAAAATATACAAACAAATCTAAACAATAATTTAAGGATTCTTGTTCTACATATGCATAATTAAGACATAATGTATAGGAGAAACAATACACTTTTGTATTAATAATGGCAGGAAAATATTACAACCCTTGTAAGCCTTGACTTTGTGAATCTCTCCCAGCTTTCTTATCCTTCCTTTGCCACAGTGGTAAGCCTTTAATCACACCTAAATCACATAGATGGATTGCGAACATCTAGATACAAATGGACAACATAAAGGAATAATCAGAGTCTCCAAAAGAAAACTTAGACTCTATGGTAGAGGTTGCATTTATCAGGTAAATGAGGTGGTTTTGGATTTACCATTCTAGGGCTTAGATCCACATTAGAGGGAGGTAAGTTATAAGAGATAAGAGATATTACCTCAATAGTAGGAGTTTGATGTCATATCAAACAATAAATAATTAAAACTACTCCCGAAACTTCTAGAGAGAGAAACTTCAAAATTATTTTTTATTTTTCCTCGTTTCCAACTACTCATCACACTTTTTGTGAAAGCAATCTGTACTCACATTAGAGAACTTTTGAGGTCTAAAATGGGCTTCTTAAGAAAAATGTACAACCAAAATAAATTTTATAAGAACCGCTAAGATTCAAGATGATGATGCCAACCATGGGGGATGATTCACCATTTTTTGGGTAAAAAACTAAAAAAATTAAAAAATAATAAAATAATAAAACTACTTTTTTCAACTTATCTCCATAAGGTTTTATTCAAATTTAGATCAGGAGTACTCTTTGGATGAAAAATTTAATTTTTCATCCAAGGAGTACCCATGTTGCATACTTTCAATGAATCGTGCTACACGAAAAATGAGAAATACATGAAAAACCTGATTATTGCAATCACATTTTTGATGTATTTCTCATTTTTCATGTAGCATGGTCCATTGAAAGTATGCAACATGGGTACGCCTTGGATGAGGAATCAAATTCTATATCCAACGAGTGTTCCCACTCAAAATTTTAGTAAACACATAAGAAGATAAGTTGAAAATACGAGTTGAAAAAATAGTTTTTTCTTTTTTCCCTCTAAAATTTGATGATGTAATCTAATCTTATTTTATTATTTCCACTATTATTTTATAATTTCCTTAGGAGGCCCATTTTAGAATTCAAAATTCCCCTAATGCTAGTGCAGTTTCCATGAGTGTAGCCTACACCAACGCAGCTTGTCAAAAGAGTAAGTGTGATGAGGTCTTAAACTAGGGTTTTTAACTAATGTAATTTATCAGGTGTGAATAGATGGGATGAAGTCGAACACCCCATAAAATCTTCTGGTTGAAGGAAAATGATGAGAAATCAACACTAAAAGCGAGGAAACTTTCCATTCAACTATACAAGTTCCAAGGCATTGAAAAGAGTATCTAAGTCAACTTCCTAGATAATGTGTTGATGTTGATAGGAAGTGGCCCATCACAAGAGGGCCTTAATGTATCGCCAATCAATGACATGAAACAGGTATCAAGATTTGAGATAGAATGTGATGACTCAGAGCTAGTTCAGGGGTGGTAGACATGAAATAACACTAAATATATTGTAGCATATACCAATTAAACATATTGGCAACACTTAATCAAATTGGCAGCATTTGACTCAAAGACCCATCATAAAGGATTTCAATAAGATGTGATCAACAAGGAGGAAAGTGGATTTTCCAACCTAAAATAGTCACAAAGGTGAAAGAGTGTTATGTTCAAGTTCAACTCGCTACCATAAACAGGTTTCATGTATTGTTTCCCCAATTTCCCCACCATTTCTAGAATGTACCTCTTTATCTTTTTACAAGCTTAAGGAGGATAAATTTGGTGGGCACCAGTATTGCAGCAATAATGTTGCAACTCATGGGCTTCCTAATTTACTTTTATCAACCCGGTAGTTCGTAACAAACTTGGAAGCAACGGTGCTGTATGCACAAGTACTAGTTCTTACTACAGGCTGTCACTTGGTCAGCTAGCGCAGATCACTAGGAGCTCAAGCCAAATTCTATGAATTCCAAAGAAGCTTTATATATAATCAAAGAAATAAAAGCTTACTCTACAGTGGCTACTCTACTTGCAGAAAGAGAAGGGAGACTGAAATGTGAAGTAACCCTAACAAACCCTAATTAACCAACTAACCCTACTTTTGCAAAAAGAGAGATGAAAAAAAATAAAATGAATGTCATTACCTAGTTAGGAAGTAAACAACATCTATTCAAGCTATTTCTATTCAAGCTATTTGGGTTTTTATGTATTTTATGTGAAATTGTCATGCAAAGCGTTTAGGTGGCAATGGAGGGGGACTTTGGGATTTGCAGAGGTGTAAGAAGGTGTGGAGGGGTCCTAGGAGGCCTCTGGTAACCTTGTGGAGGCTTTCCCTGCAATCGGACTTCAAAAAGTCACCTACAGGAAATTCTACAGGAAGCTACAGGGGATCTACAGGAGGATGTCGAGGGTTGTTTTAGAGGTTTTAAAGGTGAAAAAATGGTTGGAAAGGGTAGATGAAGGCTAGAAGGATGTGTTAAGGTGTCTGAGGTTCATCAAGGAAGATTAGGGAAGGGAATTTTGATTGGATTTGTTCAAGGACGAGAGGAAAGTTTATGAGAAAAGTGCAGAAAATTAGCGCAAATTTATGAGGAGATGTGAATGACCTATGGAACATGTAGCAAGGAGAGATGGTGATGGCTAATTTATTGACTTATTATGACCAGAGATGTACTGCAAGAGAGCTGCAAATTAAACTCTAAAACTGAGCAAGCAAAGAAACTAGCTGCAAATTAAACTCTGAAGGAGGATTCGATGGAGGGAGTGATAAATGAGGGGGACACCCTCCTACAAATCCTCTCCCTTATCTTCTTCGAATATTTGCTGCCAAATGCTCATTAAACCTTTGACTTTGTCTCCAAAATTGACCAAAAATCTGCATTAAGCACACATTAGACTTCATGTCATAATGACTAACCCAACTCACTCTATTAGCATAAATATAATAAAAAACATGCAATAAAATAATGAGAATGGTGGATTAAGCTAAGTTAGGAGGCAAAATGAGCCCATATAATTACCCATTTCTGGGGCTCATCATCACCCTCTACTAAATGTGTTTCTCATCCTCTGAGCAACTAGTCCATTTCTTCATCTTTGATGGTCGTGATAGTCTCCCTGACATCCCATGCTTCTGATGTGAGATCCTCTTCTTTATCATGGAATCCTACCTTTTTTTCCACCTCTTCCCACTGCTTTTTTTCTTCTTCCTCTTTTCTACCATCTAGCAGTCCTAGTAGCAATGGGGGACTTAGTTGGAGGCCAATCCAATTGACCTTCAAACTCTACATAGAGTGCTTGTACAGTGACACTCTCCTTAATGCTTCTTTCATCCTGGTTGGGGAGTGATACTCCTTGATCTGCAAGCTATGTGGCAGTGTATTCTACCTCCTCATACAAGCATGAAGACAGTCATCTCCAAGCAATCTTTCCATGTCCTCAAAATGCGCAATGCATGAGCTTGATTATTAACATATTTAAAGGCAATTTGAGGGTTATTTGCAAGCAACTGGTGGGTGATAATGAGAGCCATAGGGTCTGATGGCTCTGCCCTAATCATGACGGGTTCATTTTTCTCTTTTGCCATCAACTTCTTGATTTTTGTTGCGCTTTTCTCCTCATGACTCATCCATGATGCCATGGCCATCAGCTGCAAGTCCCCTAACCTAGCATTGGGGTCCCATAGGTTCATATCAGTTAGGGCCATGTTATGCAAATAGAACTCCGCTATCTTTGCCTTGTCTTCTGTTGAACTGTGGTCACATAGGTCCATGAACATTTTATAATCCTGAAAAGGCATGGTGCCTCTCTGTGCCAAGGTCTTGATCTGAAATTGTAGCCACTGGTCTTTGAGGTATACTCCATATGATTTTGTTGGTGTCCTGCACTGTAGTGCCTCCATAGACCAGCTGGCCATGCATGCTAATTGTGTTTCTCTTTCTTGCAGCTGTTTTCTTGACATTTCATTTTCTGCTTCCAAGCGAGATATTCTGATTTCTTTTGTATGTCTTATAGTGCTTAACTCCTTACCCATTTCTCTAAGCTTGCTTTCCATGTGGCCAATATCTTCCACCCCTTTGGACTTGGCGATCTGCATCCATTTATGGCTCCTTATCCTTTCTTTTTCCAGTTCAAAGAAAAATGGGACTGCAAATTTCTGTGGAATAATTTCCCCCCCTTTAAGAAGGTTGTAATAAGAGCCCAAACTAGGTTGGGGGTCAAATTCTTGTGTCTCTGCTTTTTCATCCTTTCCTTTGGTCTGCTCTTTTGTCCTTTTCTCAAGTTTTTCGGTCTCCTGTAGCTTTGTTAAGGTCTCCTGTAGAGAAATGTGTGTCTCATGTAGGACTGATTTTGAGTCCTCTAGTTTTATTCTCTCCTTCCAAGTGGAAGATCTAGGACTTCCTCTTTCATATGTGATGGGGGTTTTGGAGGGAGATTCTTCCCTTTTGACAGTAGGGGAATCTTCAATTATGATAGGCTCTTTTGAGGATGGTGGTGGCTACCCTGTTTTTATCCTTGTGCTTTTTTGAGCCCTGAAATACATTGATGGTTTCCTTTTCCTCTTTTGTTTGGGTTTAACTGGGGTGCTGAGAGCAGCAAGAAAAACTGATGCCTCCCTTTCTAGTGTCTCAGGAGACACTTCTATCTTCTTTGCCCACTTTTCCTCTTCTTTTGTCTTCTCTGCCTCTGCTAGCATTGTTTCCTCTAGCTCTGTTTTGGTTTCTTTCTCATCTTGTTTAGTTTCTTCCTTCTTTGATTTAGTCTTTTTCTTCTCCTTTTTGGTGTCTTCTCCTTCTGTTTGCTCCTTAGTTTCCTCCCCTTCTTCTTCTTCTTGTTCCTCCCCCTCACTTTCAGAAGGACTGTGGTCATATGTGAGGGCCTTTATATCATCATCTCTTGTCATAATCTTGAAGATTTCCCATGCTATGGGGATTATGAAGGAGTGGAGGGCTTCTTCCACTAACAGTTTTATTAGTCCATGGTGAGCCAACTGATCTGGACCTCTTTCCTTCAATTTAATATTGAAGTCTATAAGGGACTATAGGAGAAAATAAGGGATGCTGAGTTTTTGAGATGTGGGAGTATTCATGCCATATCTTAGCTCATGGAGAAGTCTAAAATGGTAGCCATAAACTATGTTATACCTCCCCTGACAGGAAATGTACATGATGATTTGGTAACTAACCTCATCCCAAGGGTAAGGTATGTTTGTTCTTCTAATGCCATTCTTGTCCTCTACAGAATGTTCATTTGGTTGGAAGAAGGTTTTCTTGGCAACTTGACCCATTGGCTTTTCTTCTTTGCTCCAGGGTAGTCCAAGTGGAAGACTGGTAACCCTACTGATGAATTCTGGGGTGATTTCCATGGTGAGACCTCTAAAAGTAATAGTGGCATGGGTATTTGAGTGGGGCACTAACGAAAGGGCAAACTCCTGAGCCACTTCTTCATCAAACCCTCGAAATTTTTCGAAAAATGGCATCCAATTGGATTTGGTGAAAATGGCTACTACCTCGGGATGTTCATGGAGCCTAAATGAATTTACGGATTCCTTCCTCATGAATCCCCCTATCATTTTTCTTATACCCTTTTGGAACACCCCAGGTGGAGAAGGAGATAAAAAAATTTGCAGAAACAGGAAACAGAAAAAATTGTGTTTTATTTTAAGAAACAGGCAGAACTTTTTATGAAATTTCTCTTCTTCTTCAGGCTTAATTCTTCCTTAAAATTGCATCATTCCTTGCACATATTAATATCCAAGGTGGGTTTGTACAGGGCCTACCTCTTCAAGCTAGAATTTAAGCGAAAACCCTGTGTTTTGTCCCAAAAAACTGCTTACTGCCCCTCCTGCAGAATTGGCTGTAGGTTCTCCTGTAGAACCTGTTACTGCTCCTGTAGAACTCGATAATGCTTCTGTAGAATGCCAATAGGAGGAGGAGGACTGAAAACGACAGAGAATGATGGTTTTGAGGCTATGTAGGTGGTGTGGAGCTTGCTGTAGCTGTGGGGATGATGATGAAATGGAAACAAAGGTGGTGGAGGAGTTCGAGGGGGAGTACTTATGTCTATTTTGAGATATTTCCGGCGATGATGTGAGTAGGAAAAATGGGTACATTGCCATTATTCAGACCGTTGGTCCCCACTGCTGTGTCATCATGACTCCTGATAACTTCTACGCATAATCACTTCCCATCATTTGCATCGGAGTTTATACACCTGCCACTACCTGTCTTTTGGATTTTCTGTGAGTTTTCTAGGCATAAGTGTGGTGGGATCTTCGGATGAGCACAGTCGAACCGGATGAGGCGGCCAGTTAACTGGCCACCTTTCTAGTTTAGCCCTAACCATCTAATTTGTTCATGCAATTTTTGAATTATACAGATGCAATAGAGGAGAGGGTTAGACACTTACCTGTAGGTCGAATGTTCGTGTTGCGGTGCTGCTTGGTTCTATTGCTACTGCATGCTCAGATTTCAGTGCTGCATGTCTGTATCCCTTCTGCTATATCCTTTTTGGTCCTTGATATGTGGCTTGTTTGTTTTGTACAAGTACCTTTTAACTGAATCTTTCTTCGGACATCCTCTGCATTCCTATGGCTGCACCTATTTTGATACTGGAGCTTGATTTTAAGGGGATCAGCGGCTACAAGAAATCCTACAAGAGCTCCTATAGCTGCTTCTCTCTCTAAAGTTTTAGCTGATTCTTGTGTTGGGAGCTGTGAGGATGCTACCAGAGATGCTGATGGTGTTGGAGAGGGATTTGGTAAGCTACAGGTGAGTTTTGGAGGTGATGGTCTTTTTATTTCCTTATTTTTTAAAAACTGGTTTATGTGCTTTTTCTACAGGAAGGAAAGAAATAAATGGAAATGAGGTGGTGCAGGAGTGGGATGTATGGTCAGGATGGTGGGTAGCTGTAGGATGGCCTACATGCTCTACAGGAAATTTCCCAGCTCCTCAAACTATTTTTAAATTCCATTTCAAGCTCTCTGTGATTTCTACAGGAGCCTTCTGTAGAACACACAGGGCCTCCTGTAGGATACAGAGTTTTCGGAAAAAAAACACACAGTGAGGTGGAAGAAAGGTCAAGAGTGATGGAGAAGAGTGTAGAAGATGTGTAATAGGCTTGTGGCATCTCCTTTTTTCTTCCTGTGGTCCACCTGTAACATGTAATGCATTTTAAAAGTCAACTTCCTCTTCTTGTTTCTCTGTTTTTTTTTTTTTTTTGAAAAGACAACTAGGGTGCCTCCAAGAGGTTTTCACCCTACTTGCCTGCCCTGGGTGCCTCCAAGGGAGGTTTTCACCCAGGTATATTATTTTCTCTCTTTTTTTTATTTTCATCATCACTGGGCCACCTCAAAAGAGGTTTTCAACCTAATGATGGGACTCAAGTGCCTCATAGAGGTTTTCACTTGAGTCCTTATTATTTTTTCTTTTTCTTCAGTGAGTGGGTGGAGTGGAGGCTGAGACTTGCTCCACTACCAACACTGTCTTATTCAAATCTTCAATGAACTCTTGCTTGGAGAGGGGCTTCTTGTAAATTTTCAACCTATGCCCATTGACAAGCATGGGGATGGCTTCCTCATCAATGGTTCTGATCAGAACTGAACCATTGTCATTGCATTTCTCTACAGTGTAGGGTCCCAACCATCTTGTCCTCAGCTTTCCTTTGAAGTCTTTATATCTTGAGTCATAGAGCAGCGCCCAATTGCCTTCTTGGAATTGCTTCTCCTTAATATTTTTGTCATGCCATATCTTCCTCTGAAGCTATATTACCTCTGTGTGGAGAAGGGTATACAATCTCTATTCATTCAATCCATTGAGATGGAGTAGTCTTTCCTTCTGTGCATGGCTGAGGTCTAGGTCCAGCTGAGCTGCCATCCTTAGTGTATTGTATTCAAACTCTATTGACAGAAAAGCCTTCTTCCCATAGACAAATTCATAGGGTGTGAACCCTGTAGTGGTCTTCCATGTTGTTTTGTAGGCCCAGGTGGCCTCAACTAATCTATCCGCCCAATCTTTTCCGCTGCTGCTCACTACCTTGGTCAAAATTCCTTCCAAAGCTCTGTCAGTGACTTCTACCTGCCCATTGGCTTGTGGATGGTAAGGGGTGGAAGTTATGTGCTTGATTTTATGATGTGTGAGCAGGTCTTCAATCAAATTGGAAGTGAACTGACTGCCTTGATCTGTAACCAGTTCTCTTGGATACCCAAACTTGTAGAATATGTTTTCTCTTAAAAACTCAGCTACTCTTTCTTTTGTTGCTGCCTTGATTTCTTTTGTCTCTGCCCATTTTGTCAGATAATCGGTGCACATAATGATGTATTGTTTTTTTTCGAAGGAGGGTTGATAGGAGCCACAAAGTCCATGCCCCACTTCTCAAATGGCTCAAAAGTCACTTGAGGCTACATGGACATCTCATCCTTTGGAGTAGGTTTCCCCATACTTTGGCACTGATCACATTGGCTGGTGTATCTCTTCACATCTTGATGAAGAGTGGGCCAATAGTAACCTGCTTGCAAAATTTTGAAGGCAGTCCTTTTTACTGCAAAATGGACTCCACAAGGCCCATCATAACAGGTCAGGAGAATGTCAAAAACTTCCTCCTCCCTAACACATATTCTCAAGATCTGATCTGGGCCAAGTTTTAAGAGATTGCCCCCAATCCAAGTGAAATGGGCGCTTTTCCTCACGATCTTGCTCTTCTCCTTTAAGGATAGGTGTGGTGGGAACTGTGCTGAAACGAAATAATTTGTTATATCAAAAAGCCATGGAGAGTGTACTGAGATAGCAAATAGGTGTTCATCGAGCATTTGATCATCCACCATTCCTTCCTCACCTGCAGGCAGATTTACCCTAGACAAAAAGTCAGCAACAACATTTTCTTTACCAGGCTTATCAACAATGGTTAGATCAAACTACTGCAATAAAAGTAACCACCTAATAATGCGAGAATTTACATCTGGTTTGTTCATTAAATACTTAATTGCAACATGATCAGTGTGTACAAAGGTTTGATAGCCTGTGATGTAATGTCTGAATTTATTTAAGGAACGTACTACAACTAGGAGTTCCTTCACGGTTACCGTGTAGTTTAACTCTGCCTTGGACAAATATTTACTTATAAAGTATATGGAATAAGGTAACTTTTCATCAACTTTCCCTAAGGCTTCTCCTATTGCTTTGTTCGAGGCATCTGTGTGAATGTGGAAGGGTAGGGCCCAATTTGGGCCTCTCAAAATTGGGGTAGTCACAAGTTTGCTTTTCAAGGTATCTAGGGCTTCTTGACATATTTCAGTCCATATGAACTTGACATCTTTTCCTAAAAGACCAAACAATGGAGAGACTAACTTACTGAAATATTTAATGAATCTTTTGTAATATCCTGCTAAGCCTAGGAAACTTTGGACATCTCTCACCTTTTGAGGAGGTGGGACCCTTTGGATAATGGCAATTTTGTTGCGGTCCACCTACAATTCTTGTTGAGATATTGTATGATATAACACGATCCCTTCAGTCATAAAAAATTCACATTTTTCCGGGCTGAGAGACAGGTTCATTTCAATACACTTGTCTAAAACTTTTCCTAGGTTAGATAAAGCTTCCTGAAAGTTAGAACCATAAGGAGTAAAATCATCCATATATATTTCCACTGCATCATGAACCACTTCAGAAAATATACTCAATACTACTCTCTAGAAAGTCGCTGGAGCGTTGCACAAACCAAAAGGAAGGACCTGATATGCAAAGGTACCCCAAGGACAAGTGAAAGTGGTCTTATCTTGGTCTTCTAAGCTGATTTGAATCTGGTTGTACCCGCTAAACCCATCTAGGAAAGAGAAGAACTTTTTCCGTGCCAGACCATCTAACACTTCATCTATGAAAGGCAAAGGAAAATGGTCCTTTTTAGTGGCCTTGTTCAGCTCCCGATAATCGACACAGATTCTTGACTTACCATTTTTCTTTGGCACTAGCACCAAAGGAGAGACCCATTCACTGTCAGAGATGGGGTAGATGAATCCTGCATCAAGTAGTTTTTGCAATTCTTCCTTAACAATGTCTTTAAGGGCTAGATTCATCCTCCTTTAAGGCTGCTTGACTGGTTTGAAATCTTCTTTAATGTATATGTGATGAGTACAAACTGAAGGGTGCACTCCCTTCATCTCCTTATAGCTCTAGGCGAAGGCATCTAAATGTTTTCTCAATAAGCTACACAGTTCCTTCTCCTGGGAGGTGGATAGGGATGAATTGATTTTCAGGTTTCTTTCAGGGCCGAACTCCACATTCTTAACATAGAGAGAGGTCGGGTCGGCCACACAGAGATCAGTCAAGGGATTATCTTGGGTTTCTTTCACTAGACTCTCTAAGGGCAAACTATTGGGGGGTGGATTTTGAATTAAACTTTCAATGATATCATCCTCATTTTGTAGTTTCCACCCATGATAGTTTCTATTGCACACAGTGGCGCAGAATAAACTTCATCCTCATTCTCCTCCTCCAACCATAGAGGTAGATCATATTCTAATAAGGGTTGGGCAGGAGGGTATAGGATTAGCTGCTTGGACGTATGCCCATTCTTGATTGTCATGTTCTCAGCTTAACAGCTGATGTAGGCATCTGCAGTAGCCAACCAAGGTCTTCCCAGGATGAGAGGATACCCAGTGAGCTTTGCCTTTAGCTGGAGAACTAGGAAATCAATAGGATACTCCCAAGAATCAATGGATACCATCACATCCTCCACAATCCCTTCAGGGGTCACATTGGAGCAGTCTGATAGCTACAGTAATGTCGTGGTCTTCCTCAAGGAGCTCTAGAGGTTGAGTTTTAGCATGGTGTCCTTGATCATCACATTAATAGCAGCCCCTAGATCAATCAGGGTAGGTGGGATCATGGTGCCATTGATGTGGACTTCAACCACTGGGCTTCCAGGGTCTAAATATTTCGAACAGATTACTAGCCCCAACATCAGGTCAGACAGTTCTCCTATGACATTGATGGTCGGGGCATCTCTTTTGCGTCTGCCTGGATGCTTGAATCACTTCTCTTTGATCATCTTATTGTATATAGGCACATACTTTATGGCTTGGAGAAGTGGTATCTTCACACATAACTGTTTCAATTCTCCCAGAAGTTCAGTTTCTTCTGCGGTGGGCTGTGTTTCTTTGGATAATCTCTCAGGAAAGGGTGGAATTAGTTTCGGTTCACTTTCCTCTTTATCTTCCTCAACCTCCCATGGGGGAGGCTGGCTATCTGGGAGAACCTTCCCAGATCGTAGGTTAATCTCCTGAATCTCCACAGCATAGGTTGGGCATGATGGTTCCCCACTATATACTTGTTGGGTCTGTCTATTGTTCGGGTTTGAGTTCGGTTGATCAGGCATTTGGGGTTGCCTTGCTGGAGCAGGAGGCAATGGTTGTGGTTGAGAAGGTGGTGGAGGCAAAAGAGTGGGAGGAGAGTTGTACTGGGGCCTCCACCCCTGATGAGATGCATTCCACTAAGATTGTGGCTCATCATAGGAGTGAAATGAAGGAGTGGTTAGTTGGGCATGATATTGAGATGGATATGACCAATGAGGAGGTGTGGACGAGGAAGGATGAGCAGGGGGACCCCAAGAAGGTATGGAAGTGGCTTGATTGGGGTTGTAGTATTCCTGAGAAGTCCCTTGCATTCCCTGTTGGTATGGTCTAGGTCCATGCAGTCTCCTTTGATTCATGAAATAGAGTTGTTCAGTGGCTCCTTCGGCCGTTTGATATACTGCTTTAAGTCCGGGCAAGGAACGCCACTTATCTGTAGAATGATCTTGTTCATAGACTTAACAAACCTCTATAGAGTTCAATGGGCATTCATTCCTAGGATGCCTTCTGGTGCACCTAAGACAAAAAATGGTCAAAGCCCTCTCTGCTTCCTCTTGTTTCCTTTTGATATGCAAGGTATCCATTTGCATGGCAAGAGTCTACAGCATCTCACTCTTGAAGTCTTCCAGCATGTTTTCAAGTTCACCTTTGAGGGATGAACTGGATGAGGAGGTACTGGCTATGGGTTGACTCCCCCTACCCCTCTTTCTGGATACCCTAGAATGGTTTCTAAAAATAGTCCTTATGTCTTCATAAGGTAGTTGGTAGATGTCTCCCCAACCAATAGATCGAGGGTGTCTAGAAGGTCTTCCGCAATTCCCCTGAGCAGGACCAACTTCAGCGATTCAGAGTCAAGTGTACACCTGGCCCTTTTATAACTGAGCTGAAACCTTTCTTCATAATCTTCCAAATATTCATAACTTCCCATGGTCATTCGGAAGATTTCTTCCTTGGTATCTTTTGACCTACAATAGTGCCGATATTTTTTATTGAAGGCTTGCTGCATCTAAGCCCAAGTTGTGATGCTATTGCCAGGTAACTCCATGAACTAGCGTAATGCTGCATCCTTGAGGGTAGAAAGGAATAGTTTCAACTCTTTCTCATCTTCTGCATAGTCATAGGTTCGACAGATAACAACAAATTCAAACAAAAAGGTGTCAGGATCTTCTGTAGTCAATCCATGGAAGTGAGGTAGGGCTGAAGGGCTTATGTTCTTCATTTTAGTGTCCCCATTGGTCTCCCAGATGGGAAAAGTATTTTCTACTCTTTCTCCCTTCCCCCTAGCATTTCTGTTTTCAGCCATTGTCTCAAGAGGGATGTTTTCTTCCTCTTCTTCTCCTATAGGTTCTTCAAATATCTCTGGTTGTTCATCTAAAGGTTTTTCTGGATCACTGTCACCGAAGAAGAGAGAAGGGTGGCTTTGTGATGTGGTGGGGGTGTTGGGTAGGAATTTTCCTGAATTATCTTTGTTCCTATGAGGCGTGAAAGGGAATATTTTTGGGTGGTTTTTATTTTTTCTGCTTGTACCTGCAAAACTAAATTTGATTGAGCAAACAAATTGCAATTACTGAAATGAACTTGCTGAAAGGAAATTGCAGAATTGAAATGAAAGCAAGGAAATGACTAATCTACTTTTGTTGGAATGGAAATTGCAGAATTGGAAGGACTAATCTACTTTTGCTGAAATAAACTGCTTAGCAGAATGTTGCAGTAGAAAATAGAAGAAAAGTAGTAATCACAAAATACTCTGACGCTTCCCTTGCAACGGTGCCAAAAAGTGGTGGGCACCAGTATTGTAGCAATAATGTTGCAACTCCTGGGGCTTCCTACTTTACTTTTATCAACCCCGTAGTTCGTAACAAACTTGGAAACGATGGTGTTGTATGCACAAGTACTAGTTCTTACTGCAGGCTGTCACTTGGTCAGCTAGTGTAAGATCACTAGGAGCTCAAGTTAACTTATATGAATTCTAGAAGAAGCTTTATATGTGATGAAAGAAAGAAAAACTTAATCTACAGAGGCTATTCTACTTGCAAAAAGAGAAGGGAGACTAAAATGTGAAGTAACCTTAACAAACCCTAATTAACCAACTAACCCTACTTTTGCATAAAGAGAGATGAAAAACCATAAAATGAATGCCATTACCTACTTAGGAAGTAAACAACATCTATTCAAGCTATTTCTAGAAGGAAATGAAAAAAAACATCTCTTTGGGTTTTTATCTGAAATTGTCATGCATGTCATTTATTTGTTTGCAGATGTGGCATCGATTAGGTGGCGATGGAGGGCGACTTTGGGATTTATAGAGGTGTAGGAAGGTCTGGAGGGGTCTTAGGAGGCCTTTGGTAACCTTCTGGAGGCTTTCCCTACAATCGGACTTCAAAAAGTCACGTAGAGGAAATTCTACAGGAGGCTGTAGGGGATCTATAAGAGGATCTACAGGAGGATGCCGAGGGTTATTTTAGAGGTTTTAAAAGTCGGAAAATGGTTGGAAAGGATAACTGAAGGCTAGAAGGACGTGTTAAGGTGTCTAAGGTTCATCAAGGAGGATTAGGAAAGGGAATGATGGTTGGATTTGTTCAAGGGACGAGAAGAAAGTTTATGAGAAAAGTACAGAAAATTAGGGCAGATTTATGAGGGGCTGTGAATGACCTATGGAACATGTAGCAAAGAGAGATGGTGATGGCCGATTCATTGACTTATTATGAGCAGAGATGTACTACAAGAGAGCTGCAAATTAAACTTTGAAACTGAGCAAGAAAAGAAACTAGTTCCACCAAAAAACAAAATTGTATATCATGTTAACCTAAATTCTGATCTAGGAAAATAAAATGTTGAACAATGTTGTATGGAAAGGAAAGCATGGAAAGAGATTTATTGCAGAAACAAAGTATGGAAAAATGGATCTGAAGCACAACGTTAACCTCTAAATCAAACTATAACACCAGAAATTGCATGGAGAAGGCAAATTTGTGTTTTTGTGGCAACAAGAGGATCTTGACCTCAGCTCATGGTCCCAAAGGGAGGAAAGGAGGTCGAGGCTCTATTGATGGCCTTTTTGTATCTTTCTCCTAATGCTATTTAATCTACTTCAACAAACTGAAATGGAAACAGCTATGTAAATCACCAAAAGCAACCTATTCTAACCAAGGAAGAAATCTATCTAACAACAATTAATTCGTAAACTGAAACAAAACATATAAATACAAAACAAGAGGTGCTGAATAGCTTGGTTTGGGCCCTAACCCAAGAGTTTCAGCCCTCTAAGGTAACTCAGTGCTAACTCAAAAAAGATTTCATCTTCATTATCAAAATAATAGTCACATTACATGAAACTGTCCACAAAAGTAAGCTCGAAATGAGCTGAGCAAAAGCTGTAACAAAAGTGCCAAAATTTGACTAACATCCAACAACCTAATGAGGCTCTAGGCCTCTCTACTTATACAACTAGAGCTCCCAACAACTCCCCTAAAATCAAGGAGGCTTGGCTCCCAAGACTTTAGACAACAATTATTCTTCACTTGCTCGGCTGCCTCTTTGATGCATTGTTGTGGTTACTTGTGCTCCGAGCTTTTTGAAAGAAGATTCGAAGGAGGGAGTCATAAATGAGGGGTGACCCTCCTACAAATCCTCTCCCTTGACTTCTTCGAATATTTGTTGTCAAATGCTCATTAAACCTTTGACTTTGTCTCCAAAATTGACCAAAAATCTGCATTAAGCACACATTAGACTTTATGGCATAATGACTAACCCAACTCACTCTATTAGCATAAATATAATAAAAAACATGCAATAAACTAATGAGAATGGTTGATTAAGCTAAGTTAGGCGGCAAAATGAGCCCATATAATTACCATTTCGGGCTCATCAAACATATGCTTGACTTATAAGTTCTTCCTTAAGATGAATCCTTCTGATTATTTTTAACGAACCCTAAGAAGGAGTGCTTCGGTCTTATCATGTTTGACGAGCCCTACATTGTTTATGTTTTTTACGAGTCCAAGAAGGTGTAATTCAACTTATTTTTCATATTCAGAGAGTTTGAAAAAGAGGCAAAAGAAATTTTTTTGAGAGGTTCATTTTCGTAAATTTAACCCTTGGCCCTTAAAGGGCACTTTTTAGTCATGTGTGACTAAAGAATTCATTTTTCATAAATAGTCTATCCAATCCAAAAAAGGGTTAAATCTATACTTCTAAGATCTCTTTTCATTTAATTTAATGAGCGCAAAAGAGACAAGCGCTCAACAATCGTTTCATGTTTTGGGAGTCTAAAAAGGGCTTAAAAAAGACTCCAAAGGGTTTTTTTTTTCATAAAATTTCAACGAGCCACAAAAGCAAGTGTGTTGATTTACCAAAATGACCCACAGTAACATTTTAATTTATAACCTGCACCATGTCCTTCAAATGACATTTAACCTGGGCACAAAACACTAAAAACATAAATGAAATATATGATAAATCACAAAAATAGGTAAATAAATATTTTTAAAAATGACTTATTTTGAGCATAAAATTTTACCATATCTGTATTAGGTATATTGTGGTTCATTTGTTTTAGCCTTGGAACGTCGCTGATGGAATTGAAAGAGCTCCTTAGACGGGCAAAACAGAAATCACCAACATTTCCACGCGTCAATTTCATCGTCACATATGCCTTCATGTGTTGCACGGAGCAAGTCTCAAGCAATATGTGGTCACTATTCAATTTTATGTTTCTTGATTACGTAGATTGATCCCGAAAATAAATAAATAAAAATTTATTTTATGTATCTTATCTAATTTTTATCTATTTAAATTAATTATCATAATTTTTATACAGGCTATTGGAATGATAGAGAAGCGTTTGATTCTCATAGAGTCACTAAATAAAATTATCTAATGATAGGCCATGTCCATGCATTTTCGTTAAGGATTAGTTTAACGTCATATGAACTTAAGGTTGCCCGAGAGGCCCCCAAGCCATGTCTAGATAATTTTTATTTTTTTTTAATTAAATTTTTATTTATTCTTTAAATTTTATAAAATTTATTAAATACCAATAAAATATCCATTATAAGGGTCTAGGTTTTTTAACCTATCTTTCAATGAATGTTCTCTATTAAAATATATAAATATTATTTGATTTCTTTAAATATTTTTATAACTTATTTCTATGTATTATTTTTTAACATTAATATAATTATTTAATGACATTAATAATATTTTAATATATTTATTAAAAATTTTAAAAAATTAGATATAAATATTGATAATCTTTTCATATTTAATAAAAAAAATTATTTGATATTTTTTCAAACTGATTTCAATTATCAAATTACCTTATTTTGGATATACTTTATAGATAAATAAATTGTTTTTAATAATATTTAAAATAAATAAACTCTATATGATTAATAAATTAAATTCAATTTAATTTAATTGATGTATTTTGAAATAGTTTTTTATTATATAAAAAAAAAAAAACTATTAGGTTAAAGAAATTTTAGTTAAATTTTGAATATTACAATTTACTATTGTATATTAGCTATGCCTATTTTAGAATAAGACATTTAATTTAGGGTATTTTAATTTCATATTTAAAATACATAAAATTTTGGATTTAAGAGATCTGTGGTTTGCATCTTTTGAATCAGTGAAGAATCCACACTATGAACATTTTTATACCAATTTCAAATAATTAATAAATAATTTCAATTTAATTAATAAATATTTTGAAATATTTCCTTATTATATATC
Organism: Pinus tabuliformis; assembly: GCA_031772625.1. Classification (NCBI taxonomy): domain Eukaryota; kingdom Viridiplantae; phylum Streptophyta; class Pinopsida; order Pinales; family Pinaceae; genus Pinus; species Pinus tabuliformis. Next base: position 255,757,898 of record CM062805.1, read on the forward strand.
TATATCTATATCTATATATATATATATATGTTAAATTTTGAAATTACAACTTGAAATCTATAATTGTTTTAGGATACGTTATTTATATTTTTAATTTAATAATTATAGTAAATGAAAAAAAAAAAAATTATTGAATTTTAATAAAATATTTATCTAAATATATTTGTTTATTCTATAATTTAGCTTTAAAAATTGAATTTCAATTTAATAATTATTGTACGGGAAAGAGATTTAATCTTTATTGAATATTCATGAAATCTTTACTTCAATATGTTTAATCTTTATTGAATATTAATAAAATATTTATTTAAATATATTTGTTTATTTTATAATTCACTTTCCAAAATTGATTTTAATTTAATAATTATAGTAGATTAAAGATATTTAATCTTCACCGAGTATTCATAAAATATTTACTCTGGTATGTTTGTTTATTTAATAATTGAATCTTCAATATTTGAATATATTTATCAATAACTAAAGGTGAATAGTAGGAATTTAAAATTTATGAAATATTATAAAATATTCTTAATAGTAGTTGACACACCAAAGATTGAGATTTCTCTTAATATTAAATTTCTTTTGATCATGGTGAACCATGGTCCAACTTCACATTGTGATAAAAATTGTCTCGATATGAAAATCAATCATGGTCCAATGTTGCATTGTGAGAAGGATTGTCTCAATATGGAAATCAACCATGGTCAACCATATTTATTTTAGGGTTTATATACCTTGGGTTTATAACATTGATCCCTTAGGTTTAATATTATTCCCTTGGTTTCATAATCCCTTGGGGTTTTAGTATTTATCCCTTGGCTTCATTATTCCCTTGGGTTTATAATATCAATCCCTTAGGTTTATAATACCAATCCCTTGGGTTTATTAATATGACAGCTCAACCATGGTTGAGGACGGCCCAACGTTGCATTGTGACAAAGATTGTACCAATATGAAAATCAACCATGGTCAACCATGTTTATTTAAGGGTTTATAATATTTATCTTAGGGTTTATACAACTTTGATCTATATTATTCCTATGGGTTTAATATTATTCCATTGCATTTATAATACCTTAGTTTCTTAGTTTTAATCCCTTGGGTTTATAATATCAATCACAGTCAACAATGTTCAACCATGGTGCTATGTCACATTGTGATAAATATTATGTCAATATGAAAATCAAACATGGTCAATCTTGATCCAACGTCGCATTGTGAAAAAGATTGTCTTGATATAAAATTCAAAGTCAATCATGGTCAATCACAATCAGTCATGATCCAATGTCGCATTGTGATGAGAATTGTCTCAATACGAAAATCAACCATGTTTATTTTTAGGGTTTATAATATTTATCTTAGGGTTTGTTTACCTTGGGTTTGTTAGTGTCAATGTCTTCACACTACCATCAGTGATCAAAATTTACTCTTTTGCATTCATATTAGGAGTCCCATCCTCAATGAGTTTCATTCCATTACGTCATGGATCAACTGATGGTAGGCACATTTCAATTTTTTCCCTCGTGACACATATCTGCTGACGATTTTTCATGTGTGATTCAATCAATGGTTTAGGTCTAGTTTCCTTTTCAGTTTTTTTCATCAAATAGGTCTTAGGTCTTAGGGTTTCAGTTTCATTAGGTATTAGGGTTTCACCATGTCAATTTTTCAGTAACCATTGACCAATAAGGGTCAGCATACACATGAGGATGACAATAACCATCATGGAAGCTTTAAAAATCATAATTTGTAAATTTAATAAGTTTTTCACCTCAAAACCAGTTTGAGGTGAAAAACAAAGCATTTGTATTTATTTGTAATTTCATGCAATTTCATCGTTTCTTATATGTAATAATTAAGTCTCATGCTACTCCTGGTCACTTGCTGATATCTCCAAGTATGTGCCACTGCAAAAGCAAAGATCATCAAGCATTAGTTCACCTATTTTAGGCAAAAAATCAAGCATAAAAAAACAGAGCATATGGAAAAGCCAAAGGACATTATAAAGTGGGTTTTGTAGGGTGAAAAATTAAAAAGTGCCCAAGCCACATAAAATCCATTTCATTCTCCAGTTAATTCATTGTTTGAAGTTGAAGTTTATGAGCAAGATCGCGATTTAAGGTGATAGTGAGCAAAGAGAAGCAGTTTGTTGTGTTTTGGAGAAAAATCACCTGGCACTACGCACCTAATCCTGGCACTGCGCATAGGATCGGCACTGTGCACCTGGGTTTTCTCCACTGTGCATTTTTAAAAGGGTGATGCGCATAAGATCAATGTTGCGCACCTATCAAGTGCGTTGCGCACCTGTCTTCTGAGCTGCCAATTGCCGCTAATTACATCAAATTGTTTTCAAACACCCAAATTTCTCTATTCTCAAGAAAGTAATATCACTTTCCTTGCAGACAAGGGTTATTGCTTAAATTTTTGGGTTGTGTTGTCTCTCTACACATTAAACCCTAATTGTGCTATCCATATCATTAAACCCTAATTGTTGTTGTTTTTCAAATACAATTATTATTGTTGTTGTCTGTTGTGGCTAGCAACAAACCCCCTTCTTATTTAGTTTTATCACTAATACTAAATAAGTGGGGACCCTTATTCAAAAATTAAAAAAAAATGATTAAGGCTTGTATTTCCTTTCTCAATAAAACTTACTATCATAAACTTAGAAGAATACCCTCAAAAATCTAAAAAGACTTAAGTTTTATGATAAGTTATAATAAAAAACATTCCTTAAAACGGATCGCATCACAAAAAGGGTAATGGATACCTTCCTCCAAGTGGAATTCTAAAAATGCGAAATCGCGATGCTAAATCACGCATCAAAAAGCCCTCATCGCATTGCATGCCTTAAGCATCACCTACGCTGAAATGCCTTTAAAACACCGATATGCAATGGCGCATCTCGCGAATCGCATTTCGCAGAAAACACATTGAGGGATGATTGCTACACGTAAAGGAACTGCGATCTGCGATATTGCAATATTGCGATCTGCGATACTGCGATCTGCGATATTGCGAAGCAAATCGCAAAATCACCTTATCGCAGATCTTCAGGTCTCGTTGTTCGAGAATTTTTTTCCATAAATCGATGCTCAGTTATGTGCGTTAATGTTAATCAATGAGTTAGTTGGCAATCATTAATGAAATATGCTTTTGATCTTATCGAAGAACCATTTCACGTAAGGTGGTATATTTTATATGTTTTTCGCATTTAAAGCTTTCCCGTCACCTTTCTTCTTATCATTATTCTTACCTCATTCGTAAACTGCAGGAGCGAAGAGCAGAGAAGTATACAGAGCAGTGTTCAAGATATTATGGGAAAGAAGGGTAAAGCTCCCAGTTCTGAAGATAAAGAAATGATGCCCTTGTACACAGACACCACCTGTAACAAAGATGCTGGTATTACTACTTGGGAAGGCATGTATAGTTTACTTGAGGAAGAAGATCCCAAGGTAATGGAGGTAACAGCTACTGCAGGCTCACACGGGTCTTCTGAGGCATCTATTACAAATCTAGCATGTTCATTCTTACATAGGATAGCGGCGAGGCCCAAAATTCTTCCATACAGGGACATGGTTAAATGGGTACTAGATAATGTTGATATCACATATAGAAAATTTAAAGCTTAGAACTGCGAACTCACTGAGTCGTTATTTTCCACGAAATTTAAGCTTTATATCCTCTAACAAAAAGTGTGCAAGAGGTGAAAATTGCACTAGGGAAGCCCGGATCAAAAAACAAAGGCAGTTTCTGATGCGCGATTGGCTCCATCAGAAACCCCTCAAGATGGAAAGCCTCTAATTTCTTAGTCGCTTATAAGCCTGGAAATTTGTAAGAAAAAGCGCTAAAGGCGAAAGGCAAAACTGGAACTCAAAAAACAGTAATATTTATTTTCAAATAATATGTAAATATCTACCAAATGTACATCATCTACAAACAAGCTCGAGACAGAAGGCTCAAGAAAGGGTAGAGTCAAACAAAAGGTTAACCAAGTTAAATTGGGATTCTTACTAGGCGTACTTGATAAAACCACACAGCCAATGCATGACTCTCAAATGTATCATCAACTCTGTAGAGAAGATGGCGCCAGCTCTTACCGATTCCGTTTTTGCAAGACAGCTAAAGTCGAAAGTCGGTCAGCCAACTCTCCTCAAGCAAATGCTAAATGCTTGTGACTTTAAGGTACAAATACATAGATAGTTAGTTATTAGTTTTAGTTTTAGATTCAGTTTTAGTTTTAATTTTGCTTTATTTTTGCCTGAAATGAAGACAGTCATTTAAACCGTATCCTACATTTTTGTAATAAATTATTTTTAGAATTAGTTAGTAGTATTTAAACCCTTCTCATGCATTTAGAGAAGGGTCCAGAAATTTATCAAAAACTTGTCCTCAGAACATGCACTTTTGCACCCTCCGAGGAGGTTTTGATGAATGAATGGAACATGATTTATTGATATCTGCGTTTAATATCTACTACTGATGTTGCACTTTTGTACTCTTAGTGGATGTTGGATTAAGAAGATATAGATCATTATTGCTGGAGCTCATGAGTAGAACTAGTTATAAATGGTACTTTTATCTCTTAACTGTTTCTGCTTATGTGTTATGGTGATATTCATGTTCAGTTATTTATATATGAATGCTTAAATGTTTGAGTTATCATTTGGCACCTTTGTACGGTGATAGCTATTTATTTACACTTAATATATAAGTAGCTTATTATGCGATATGTTTTTCACAACTGTTTCGTCTAACTTTTTATATGAAATAGTTTATCTTTATTGAATTCTTTTCTCATAGCAGTTGAATGATCTTTATTACCAATTGTTATTTGAAATCATTTTAGATCGCATAACGGAAAGATTACATCCCAGGTTAGTTTAGAATTAGATATTTCTGTTTATTAGAATACAATTATATGTTGTTAGATTAGATTTAGAATTAAATCATTTTACTTAGGAATCATTTAGGAAAGAAATATCAATTATCAACACACACACACACATATATTGGGAAACTGGTCCCATATCCCCAGTCAGACCCACTATACCAAACGAAAAAGGAGTTGCTAACCAAGTTCCGGACTGGGTGGGTATCCCCCTTGTTGTAGACCCGATTTTCGGGGCTTCAACATATTTGGTGCTTGAAGGAGGGCCCCGAACTATGAATGGAAAGTAAGTCTAAATCTAAATACCATTCTGAGAGTAAATTGCCCTCACCAACTCCCCTGACTTCTCCATCGCATTTAGAATCTTTAAATCTTGAGCAAGAAGTCGAAATAATAACAGCCACTGCCACAAACCCTGACATTTTAGACAAATCTGCTATTGAACCTCCTGAAGTTAAATCTTTGATTCATAAACTTCAGTGATTTTCAATATCTCCTCAAAGATCTGATAAATCTCAAGGCAGTGTCACTTCGCAATATAACCCTGCTCATCCTCTCACCAGATTAAAGAGCGAAAAGTTTGGTATTGAGCCAACCGAGTTACCTCTACCTACAAGGAAGAGAGCAAGGAAACCACCTAAAGGGTCTGATAGTGAGACTCTTTCATCATCATCATCCATCTCAACTTCTTCACCGTGAAGTCAACTATCCACCCCTCCACTTCAAATCATCGTTCACCAGACCACTGGAACTTCAACATCTCCTTCTCAATCCTATGGAACTGTAATATCCTCATCCCCAACTGCAGGGATCATCTTCTACGCTTTCCTCTATTAGCAGTTCAACGATGACCCAAATGCCATGGAATAACCCAGGGGCAGTCTTAATGCCTGCACCCTTGACTCAAATACCAGCCCATCCTGAAAAATGGCTGCCCAAGTTTAATCCTGAAGCAGGCATGCTAGCAGAAGAACACATAAATAACTTTATGTTATCCATTAATCTAAATGGGGTCACTAATGAAGATGTTGTCGTTCGAATTTTCCCTTACACTTTGCAAGGAGCAGCCGGATCATGGTACTTCTCGTTACCATCCGGGTCTATTACTAGATGGAACATCTTCCAAGAACAATTCTTGATTAAGTTTGGTGATGACAGGTCCACTGTGACATTGATCAATGACCTGTCTAACCCTAGGGCTGAGTCAAAAGAACCTATCAAAGATTTTAACTCATGTTTCAATAAACTGTTGAACAAAATTCCTACTGCTTCTAAGCCTAGCGAAGAAGTGCGAAGTGAATGGTACATATCTGCGTTACCATCAAACATAGCAATCTTCGTTGATAAAGCTAATAAAACAACTTTAGTTGACAATATGAAGGAAGCAATAGCAATAGAGAAACGTATCATAGCTCTAGAAAAGAAAAATGCCATTGATGAACGAAAATCTAAAAAGTTTACTTTTAGGGAAGATCCCAAGAAAAAACAGCCCAAAGACCCATTTGATTTAGAGGGATTGTAGAAAGTTTTGAAAAACATGTCTAACGAAATGGTTGACATAAAGAAGCAAGTAGCACAGACTTCTTCTAAAAAGCCTTACAAGCCTTATAGAAGAAATCCTTCGACTGATTCAAAGCCTCCTAACGCTATTACAAATGCTGAATCAGAGGAAGAAGAAGAGGAAATTGCTAATGAAGAGCCTACCGATGATGAAGAAGTCGTAGAAGTACAATGTATGTGGGATTTCATCCTCCCAGATGAAGAGGATCAAGAGGCATCGCCAGTTAGTACTCGAAGCAGAAATCAACTCGATCCTCCTCAACCTACTCCTAAGCCAAAGAGCGCAAACTCAACGCTTAAGGATAAAATCGCAGCCAAGAAAACGACATCCAAAGCGACTCAAACAAGCCCAGTCCAAACAGATTCACCAACTCCATCTAAAACATTAATTGTTTCGGATGAAATGGAGTATAATATCATAGAAGACATGAAGAAGACTAGGGCTAACATAACTTTTTATGAATTGAACAAGTTAAAACATCAACAAAAGCTCATTTTGAAAGAATTACATGCAGTACCAGTTGCACCTCTGCCCACTGCTGTAATCTCGCAAGCTTCCCATGAGATGGGAAGACCTCCAAATACTGTGGTTAACAAAGTTGATCCAAATGACATCGCTCTAATTGGAGGAAGGTCAAGATCTCATACTCTGCCATTTCTTCTTACTTATGAAATTTTCAATAAAAATTTGCATAATTGTTTAGTGGATTTGGGAGCTTCATCTAATATCTTACCTAAATCGATTTGTGCAAAGTTGAACGTTCAACCTCAAAAATCTATTGTGCGCATAGTGCACCTGGATTGGTCGCAAGTTCAAGTGATAGGTGAATTAAATCAGGTTACCATAAGGCTTTCATCTAATCCAAAGGTATGTCAAGTTATCGATATTTTAGTTGCAGACATTCTAGAATTCTATGGCTTAATTCTTAGCAGGTATTGGTCAGAAAAACTTCATGGATACTTTGCAACCGATTGGTTGCACATGTGGCTCCCTTACAATGGTAAACCAAATCAGATAAAGGTTGAGCAAGAAAGACATCAGAAATATATAGTAACAAAATTGGAAGGAGAAAATGAACCTGTAGCATACAACAACAATATAATTGGCAGCTATTCTGTTGATTCTTTCCTAGGAAATTTTAATGCTCACACTTCACCTTATTTAGAACATTCTGTTTTATCCCAAGTAGAAATTTTTTCTCAAACAGATAGTTCTAGATGTATTAATTTTATAGATAACCCTGTAAATAAATCTTTATTTTGGAAGTTATTTTTTGACGGTTCTAAGTCTAATGAAGGAGCAGGAGTAGGATGTGTATTAATTAGTCCAAAGGGAAACAAAACTATGCTAACTTGTAGACTCGAGTTCGATTGCACCAATAATACTGCAGAATACGAGGCTTTAGTCCAAGGATTATACAAAGCAATCGGATTAGACATCAAATATCTACAAGTCTTTGGATATTCCGAAATTTTTATCAGACAGGTACGGAATACTATACATTTTCTATCAGGTCATTTAAAGCATTACCAATCTTTAGTACAAGGTATGACTGAACATTTTATAGCATTTATTATTTCGTCAATTCCTAGACTCCAAAATGCTAGTGCTGATCTCTCGGTAAATGTAGCTTCCAAGCTTATTCCCTCAGAAGACTTTAGCCTCGAGAGATTTTCAATCGAATTAATCTTTAGACCCTCGATTCCTGATAACATTACAAATTGGAGAATTTTCAATGATGATCTTGATATTGTGGGCTTCCTCACCTCTGAGGGATCATACACCAATCAGATAATTGATGAGGAGCAACATGACAGACAATTGCAACAAGATAGCACTAATAATGCTATGCCAAAATCAGTAGTCAAATTAGAAGATCTATATGATTGAAAGATCGATTCAAAAGATATACCAATTCAAAGCTTCAAAGTTCAACTTTGAAATATGAATTAGTAAATCTAGGAACTGATACCAAGCCACAGAATATCAGCCTAGGCCTTGGCCTAGCTCCTGAAGAAAAATTAGCGTATGTTCGTCTCTTGAAACAATACAAAAGTGTCTTTTCTTAAAACTACGATGAACTTAAGACTTACAACAATTCTATCATCCAACAAACTATCCCAATGATAAACGATGAAAAACCTGTCCAGCAGAAGCTGAGAAAGATTCATCCTAATCTAGAAAATCAGATCAAATCCGAGCTTAATAAGTTATTGAAAGCCAAAATCATTTTTCCCGTACGACATTCTCAATGGGTTTACAATATGGTTCCCGTTAGAAAAAAGAACGGAGACATTAGAATTTGCATTGACTTTCGAAATCTTAACAAAGCCTGCCAAAAAGATAATTTGCCTTTGCCTCCTATGGAGCAAATATAGCAGGCAGTTGCAGGATCAGAATTAATGTCCTTCTTGGATGGTTTCTCTAGCTATAACCAAGTTTTGGTCCATCCCGATGCTCAATTAAAAACCACATTCAGAACCGAATGGGGTACTTATGCCTATCAAAAGATGCCATTTGGTCTGATCAATGTTGGTGCCACATTCCAAAGAGCCATGGACATCGCATTTAAGGGATTAGTAAACAAATCGGTACTAATCTACCTAGATGATATAACTGTATATTTCAAGAAGTGAGGCAATCATATCAGAGATTTAAAAAATATCTTCCAACAGTGTCAAAGGTATGGAATTTCACTTAACCCAAAAAAGTCCTTTTTTGCATTAAGTGAAGGAAAAATTCTTGGATTCATAGTGTCAAAATCTGGAATCCATATTGATCCTAACAGAATCAAGGAGATTTCCGAAATACCTTTGCCTCACAAGAAGAAAGATACGCAATCTTTCCTTGGCCAGATTAACTTTGTAAAGAGATTTGTTCCAGATTTTTCAAGAATCGTATCTCCTTTACAAGCAATGATTAAAAAGAACTCAATCTTCAAATGGGGCCAAGATGAATATGAAGCATTTAATTTGATCAAACAAGCGATTGTTAACGCTCCATCATTAGCAACTCCCAATTTTTCCGATCCTTTTATTTTATATACATTTGCATCTGATAGATCATATGCTGCGATACTCACTCAAGCAAATCAAGACAAAGCAGAAGCCCCAATTGCTTTTTTCAGTTCAAATCTACAAGGGGCTGAGTTAAATTATTCAGACGTAGAGAAACAAACATATGCTGTTTTCAAAGAGATAAAATATTTCATACCCTTTCTGCTTAAAACCCACACAAAGATCACAGTATCGTTTCCAATGGTAAGAAATCTTTTAGTACAGAAAGATGTGCGTGAGAAAAGAGCCAATTGGGTTACCGCATTACAAGAATATGACGTTGAGATTAAACCAGAAAATATTGTTAAAGGTCAAGGCTTTTGCAAAATGTTGGCTGGAGCATTGCTTATTTCTGAAATACCATCTACAGAGATAGAAATGTATGAGGTAAGCCTAAATGATTACGCTGATATCATATTTTATCTAAAGAATGGATATGCCCCTTCAAACCTCGATTATACAAAGAAAATAGCTTTAAGGTTGAAGGCTAAGCAATATCATCTCATGAACGATGTACTTTTTAGAATGAATTATGATTCTGTTCTCCTTAGATGTCTCGAGAAATCTGAAGCTGAAAAGGTGTTGCAGGAACTCCACGATGGACTAGCAGGTGGACATTATGCTGGAGATGCTACTGCACATAAAATCCTCCGCACAGGCTATTATTGGCCCACACTATTCAAAGACGCGCATAGCTACGTAAGGAAATGTCAAGTTTGTCAAACTGCTGCTGGGAGACAAAAGAAGCCATCATTACCTTTGCAGCTAGTCAACATTGAATAGCCTTTTGATCAATGGGGATTGGATATAATAGGTGAGATCGTTCCTCACTCTTCTAAATAGCATAGGTATATCCTTACAGCTACAGATTATTTTACTAAATGGGTAGAAGCAATTCCTCTCAAGACAGCTAATGCCGAACACATCATTGATTTCATAGATCAATTCATAATCACCAGGTTTGGTTTACCTTCTGCTTTAATGTTTGATAATGCATCATATTTTTCTGGCAATGCTATGACTAAATTTGCACTCAAAAGAGGTTTTAAGCTTAAATACTCTGCCAATTATTACCCACAGGGGAATGGGTTAGCTGAATCTACAAATAAAAACTTAATCAGAATCATTCAGCGAACCATTGACTAGAATCATAAGAATTGGCACAAGTCTTTAATATATCCTTTATGGGCAGACAAAATAACGAAAAAAGCCTTTATTGGCACTTCTCCCTTTAATTTTGTTTATGGGAAAGAAGTGGTTCTTCCAACTCATCTAGCAATTCCCTCTTTGGCCTTAGTTCAATATATTGATGAAACACCAACTTCTTCCTTACAACTAAGGTAGCTACAAATCCTTAAGCTAGAAAAGCAAAGAGAACAGGCTAAAATAACTCATGCTCATCACCAAGCATTAGTAAAATCTTCTTTTGACTCAAACAAGATGTCCAGAAAAGACTTTCAGATAGGGGATCTAGTTTTAAAATGGGACAAGGCTCATGAGGAAAAGGGAAAACATACGAAGTTTCAACGAATGTGGCTTGGCCCTTTCCAAATCGCAGAAATCATAGGCCCATCTACCTTTATGTTACAGGATTTAACAGGAAAAAGAGAATCTTTGCCTGTTAACGGGCAGATACTCAAAAAATACTTTCCCTAGGAGATCATTCTTCTATTTTTTTAGATTAGTTTTTTCCTTTATTTTCATAATAAAACCGGTTGTAAATGGTTACATTTGGAATTCATGAAAAGGACAAGTATTTCTTTTAGATTTTGTTTTTTTGCTTGTATAAATAGAAATAATTTAGAAAGTTGGTCATTATTATTGAAAGATACAGTCAAAGAGCTATAAGCCTGAATATGATACTAGTTCCAACCTTGTAAGTTTTGATAAAAAACGACCTTTAGTGGGAATTTGTTTCATATCAGTTAAATGAAAGGTATCAATAAAAAAACAAAGATTCTCTGTAGAAAATATCTTTCCAAAAACTCTACCATTGTCATCCAGAGCTATTCTTAAGAAAATAATGACTTCCTCCCCACCTAGGAAATCACAAGCTTCAAGGAATAATCCAGTGATACACTTTAAACTTAAAGAATAAGAGGTCTCATCACGAGCTGACTTATCATGATCATAGATATTATAGCTTGCTGACTTTTCCAAAACTGCATACCATAACAAGGCAATGACTTAAGATTGTTGTAATCAAAAGACAAGGGGTCTCATCACGAGCCAGCTTGTTCAGCAAAGCTATAAATCAAGTGAGTGGCACTGTCATAATTTGGCTATCAAACGAAGGCATTGTTCTTTAAGGATTAAAAGAAAATGAAAGAAATAAGTGTAGATATGGATTTCTCTTTGAAAATTGTACATTTCTCCAAGTAGGATACAGGATCATTGATGGGTAACAGGTAACCCTGTCGAGGCTATGAACGCCTGTTGGCAGCAGAGACTCTACCTACGACAAATGAGCATATTTAAAACTGATTTACAGAGAAGCCTTTGTTTTTATCTCTATAAACTAAGTAATGACTGATATAGATACAATGACTAGCTCTAGGAAGTAAATAAACAAAGTTGACATAGAAGAAACAAACTATCATTGATGGCTGAAAAGAATAATGTATTTTATCTTTCTATAATAAAGTTTGATTTTCTAAAAAAAGTTTCTGTTTTGGAAGTTGAGAAAATTCAAAAGAAAAGTAGAGATAACTGGTTCTTCCAAGTGAATCGCCAATTGTTGTGGCCAGCAACAACCCCCCTTCTTATTTAGTTTTATCACTAATACTAAATAAGTGGGGACCCTTATTCAAAAATTTAAAAAATCGATTAAGGCTTGTATTTCCTTTTTCAATAAAACTTACTATCATAAACTTAGGAGAATACCCTCAAAAATATAAAAAGACTTAAGTTTTATGATAAGTTAGAATAAAAATCATTCCTTAAAATGGATCGCATCGCAAAAAGGGTAATGGATACCTTCCTACAAGCGGAATTCTAAAAATGCGAAATTGCGATGCGAAATCACGCATCAAAAAACCCTCATCACATCGCATGCCTTAACCATCACTTACGCTAAAATGCCTTAAAACGCTGATATACGATGGCGCATCTGGCGAATCGCATTCTGCAGAAAACAAATTGACGGATAATTGCCACACGTAAAGGAACTGCGATCTGCGATATTGCGATATTGCGATCTGCGATACTGCGATCTGCGATATTGCGAAGCAAATCGCAAAATCGCCTTATCGCAGATCTTCAGGGCTCGTTGTTCGAGAAATTTTTTCCATAAATCGATGCTCAGTTATGCGCGTTAATGTTAATCAATGAGTTAGTTGGAAATCATTAATGAAATATGCTTTTGATCTGATCGAGGAACCATTTCACGTAAGGTGGTATATTTTATATGTTTTTCACATTTAAAGCTTTCCCGTCACCTTTCTTCTTATCATTATTCTTACCTCGTTCGTAAACTGCAGGAGCGAAGAGCAGAGAAGTATACAAAGCAAAGTTCAAGATATTATGGGAAAGAAGGGTAAAGCTCCCAGTTCTGAAGATAAAGAAATGACGCCCTTGTACACAAACACCACCTGTAACAAAGATGCTGGTATTACTACTTGGGAAGGCATGTATAGTTTACTTGAGGAAGAAGATCCCAAGGTAATGCAGGTAACAACTACTGCAGGCTCACACGGGTCTTCTGAGGCATCTATTACAAATCTAGCATGTTCATTCTTACACAGGATAGCGGCGAGGCCCAAAATTCTTCCATACACGGACGTGGTTAAATGGGTACTAGATAATGCTGATATCACATATAGAAAATTTAAAGCTCAGAACTGCGAACTCACAGAGTCGTTATTTTCTACAAAATTTAAGCTTTATATCATCTAACAAAAAGTGCGCAAGAGGCGAAAATTGCACCAGGGAAGGCCGTATCAAAAAACAAAGGCAGTTTCTGATGCACGATTAGCGCCATCAGAAACCCCTTGAGATGGAAAACCTCTAATTGCTCAATCACTTGTAAACCGGGAAATTTGTAAGAAAAAGCGCTAAAGGCGAAAGGAAAAACTGGAACTCAAAAAACAGTAATATTTATTTTCAAATAATATGTAAATATCTACCAAATGTACAACATCTACAAACAAGCTCGAGACAGAAAGCTCAAGAAAAGGTAGAGTCAATCAAAAGGTTAACCAAGTTAAATTGGGATTCTTACTGGGCGTAATTGATAAAACCACACAGACAGTGCATGACTCTCAAATGTATCATCAACTCTGCCGAGAAGATGGCACCATCTCTTACCGATTCCATTTTCGCAGGACAGCTAAAGTCGGAAGTCGGCCAGCCAACTCTCCTCAAGCAAATACTGAACGCTTGCGACTTTAAGGAACAGATACATAGATAGTTAGTTATTAATTTTAGTTTTAGATTCAGTTTTAGTTTTAATTTTGCTTTAGTTTTGCCTGAAATGAGGATGGTCATTTAAACCGTATCCTACATTTTTGTAATAAATTATTTTTAGAATTAGTTAGTAGTATTTAAATCCTTCTCATGCATTTAGAGAAGGGTCCAGAAATTTATCAAAAACTTGTCCTCAGAACATGCACTTTTGCACCCTCCGAGGAGGTTTTGATGAATGAATGGAACATGATTTATTGATATCTGCGTTTAATATCTACTACTGATGTTGCACTTTTGTACTCTTAGTGGATGTTGGATTAAGAAGATATAGATCATTATTGCTGGAGCTCATGAGTAGAACTAGTTATAAAGGGTACTTTTATCTCTTAACTGTTTCTGCTTATGTGTTATGGTGATATTCATGTTTAGTTATTTATATACGAATGCTTAAATGCTTGAGTTATCATTTGGCACTTTTGTACGGTGATAGTTATTTATTTACGCTTAATATATGAGTAGCTTATTATGCGATATGTTTTTCACAACTGTTTTGTCTAACTTTTTATATGAAATAGTTTATCTTTATTGAATTCTTTTCTCATAGCAGTTGAATGATCTTTATTACCAATTGTTATTTAAAATCATTTTAGATCGCATAACGGAAAGATTACATCTCGGGTTATTTTAGAACTAGATATTTCTGTTTATTAGAATACAATTGCATGTTGTTAGATTAGATTTAGAATTAAAGCATTTTACTTAGGAATCATTTAAGAAAGAAATATCAATTCTCAACACACACAAACATATATTGGGAAACTGGTCCCATATCCGCAGTCGGACCCACTATACCAAACGGAAAAGGAGCTGCTAACCAAGGTCCGGACCGGGTGGGTATCCCCCTTGTTGTAGACCCGATTTTTGGGGCTTCAACACTATCCTATATCATCTTCGTTGTTTCCCTACAACTCATCCTCCCATACATAAATTCCCTCCTTAGAATTTTCCTGTAATACTCCTCAAAACCCTACCATACTCCCAAAACCTATACTCATATACCCTAAACCCTATCATACTCCTAAACGCTACACCATTCATTAACCTACTCTTTCCCCACAACCCTATCCCATTCTTGTGCACCCTCATTAACTTTCCTATCTAAAATCTCTTCATACTCATCATACCCTCATTCACTAATCCATCACTCCTCACTGACCATAGAGACAAATAGCAGTACAATAATGGAGAGAGATAGTGAGTATGAAATGGAGGAAGAGACACATAGTGACAGTTCTAGGGAAAGAAATTTGCAGAAGAAGAAGCCTCATAAAGGGGGAAATATCATCAAGGAGGAGCCCATTAGTTTGAGGGAATTTATTGCTTGTCCACTTACCATCTCATGTTTCAAACATCAGTCATGTTTTGGTTTCTGTGAAATGGTGGAGAAGGTTAAGTTTCATCAGGAATTAGCAAGGTTGTTTGTGACACATCTGGACAACAATGAAGTAAACCTTGCTGGAGTTACATTCACTTTGTCACCTGCTATTATTTCAGAGGCTACAAGCGTTCCAAATGTAGGTGAAAAATGGAACAAAGGTAGTATATTGACAGGCAGTACTATGAGCCTTACATCAAGGCTAAATACCATGGCAAATTGAAGAGAGTGTTTCCCTTCAAATTCTTGGAGGACAGGCTTGCTCCACTTATGAAGATAATCATCAAGTACTTTACTTGTGAAGGTAGGTTTTCTCGCTTGTATGCCTACCACATTAGATTGTTGATGAATTTTACTAGGGTGAGGATGATGAATATTCCTTACTTCATGTTCCAAAATATTTATAAAATGACACTATATGTCAAGAAGAAGCCATATCCCGAACAGTTAAACAACATCTACCACTCCTCTGTGATTAAAATCATTGTCTTACATCAGCTGAATCTACTTAATATACCATGGGAGACCTTCATTTATCATAAAGTGTTCAAAGGCCCTCAATTATTTTCATCAGTGCCTCAAGAAGAAGGTGGGCCTTCAGGATAGCAAAAGGTCCAAGAGACTAAAACTATGGGAGTGCTAGTGTTTGTGACCTATGAGAGAGGCACTAGGAAACTTTTTGCAGTTTCCAGGCGAGTATTATCTCCACAAGGTGTGGAAGGGGTCTCACCTTCATCTTCAGGGCATAGGAAAATGTTATCTCCACAAGGAGTGGAAGAGGCTTTGCCTTCATCTTCAGCTAAACAGGTACGGTTTTGGCAGCACAACAAGAGCAAAGGTAAAGGCAAAGGAAAAATGCAGGAGAAGGATCCTAGTGATGAGCAAGAGAGGGACTTTGACCTAGTTGATCATGAGGAGACATAGGGAGTTGATGTCATTGATTTGGAGACTCAAGGTACAAAGATAACTAAAGACATGATCATCAAAGAGCAAGAGGCTGATATACAATCTTTGTCAGTCAATTTAGAGAGGGTAAAGTGGATCATTGATTACCCCAAGCAGGAAAACAAGCAATTGACTGACAAGCAAGTCCTCATGAAGTTGCAAATGATCAAGGAGAACCGGAAAAATGCAAAGAAGGCAAAGGTCAAGATAACCTCCATTGAGCAAGAGATTGAGAATGACCGGGAAACTTGGCTTGAAAGGGTCAACATACATCTTGAAAAACTGCTTGAGAAGGCCAATAAAGAAAAGAATATGCTTCGTCACATGGCCTATCACTATATGACTCAGAACAAAATATGCAATATGAGGATGAGGAAGCTCAAGGCAAGGTTGAGGAAGGAATTGAGAAGAAAAAAGTAGAAAGACAAGTTGGAAATCCTAGCTGATGCCTCATTAGCTCATCAAAGCAGTGGATGAGAGTGCCTTGTGCCAATTTTGGGAGAATTTTGGTAAGATTTTACAATTTTCAAAATTTAAATTTTGCAACATAGGAATTTGGCATTTGACTGGGACACTTTTTGGAGAAATGGCTTGCATATCCAGATTCAGCATGATGAGAACATCAATCCCTGAAAGTTTCAGCAAATTTGGAGAAAATCTTGGTCACCTAAAGGTAAAAAAACCATCAAAAAATGACCTCTCTGCCTCTTTTTGGACACACAGGAAGCAACCTTGGTATATTCCACTTTTGAGGGGGGAAATGACCTCCAAATGAAAAAATTCAAGATGTTCCAGAAACTATATAGGAATCCCTTTCCAACAAGCTATCTTGGGCTGAGTTTGGTCAAGGGGAAGGCCTACAAAATTGGGTCTGAAGAAGCACTGCGCATAGTGTTATCAGGAAATCTAGTGTCCACTCGGAGCTGCTAGTCCCACTAAGACGGGTAGCTATCTTAGAAACAAACAAACTAAAACTACTTTCATTTTCCTTTATGAGAAGTAGATAAGAGGGGAACAAAGGTACCAACCTCAGTCTTGCACTTGATTCCTTGTTTGGTTCCTCTCCCTTCTGGCAGATCTTTGCCGCTCCTTTCCTTGCTTCAGAGAGCACCTGTAGAGTCAAGGCAGCATAACACTATCGAAGAATAGAGATCTACAATCATAAACAATATAGGACCAGATGTATATTGACCACACAAATGCATATATCATCAAACATACAAGAATGTGGAGGAAAACTTGAATAGCTTCATTAATAGAAAGAATAGCAAAGAGGATTACAACCAATTGTTCTGACCCAACATCATCCTCCCAGCATGAAAGCCCTTTTTCACCTCATGAAAAGCTTAGATCACCCAACACTATGATGTTTCACCAGGAAACCAACAGCACTTCCTTACAAAATACAAGATTCCAGCCTCTGGATCTCTGTGATGAGGGATCCATATATATATATTTGTAGGGGGGTGAGTCAGCTGCTGGGTTTTTTATTAGTGTCCTCTCTCTGATAGTTCTTGGTTCCACTTGGAGATTCATGATCTCTTACTCATCCCTGGGCGAATTCAGAGAGGCAAGTGTCATTGGAGAAGTTTCTAGAAGATTCCATGATCCTCCACCTTGCAAACTGTCTCTGCCATTTTTTGACTCTCGCTCATCGCACCCTACAGAAGGGCTATTCAGTACGCATCGTACCTTTTACACTGAGCAGATGGGATGCATCGCACCCTTAACACTGAGCAACCTGTATGGTCCAGTTTTAACCAGTTCTGAGCAGTTTTCTGTGGAGAACTTCTGGGAGATCATGTAATCAGCTGACCTTACTCCTTTAGGGTGTGAAGCAACACTTTTAGGGACTTAGAAACCCTTGGTTTATGGACATTTATGATTGGAGTTGCAGTGCCCAAAAATGTCTATAACATTTGCCTCCTAAAGCATGAGGTTGTTAATCTTTTGATGTCGGGTGAAATGCTTTATCATGAGGATCTGAAGTTTTTTCGAACTGGAAGGCGACCTGTAGGAAGATACAATACAATACATTATCTTCACAATATTTTCATGATCTAGCTAAGGCGGGCATTCCCATGCTCAGCTTTATAAATTCATTGTATGTACATAGGACAGACAACCGTCTGTGTAGCAAACTAATGATTCGGATAGAGCCATCATCCTTTGATTCGAATGATCATCTATTCGGCAATGATGTACATTTGATATCTTTATTTCCCTAAATATATCGCAACCCGTATGGATGAAACTAGATTCGGGGTCTTCAAACTCGTTCAATCCTCGCTCGAAGTACAAGTCGATCCATGTGAAAAATGTTCTGGAGTCGAACATGGAAAGACATCGCCTGATTACCAACCAATGATGTAAACTGTTAACAGGTGCAAGAGGAGTCACCGAAAATGATGATGACCGTCAAGGTACACCAGTACAATTCACGTGGCGTGAAAAGGGACTTGGTGTCGAACGCCAGGAAAAATCTTTCGGTCGAAGGCCATTGATGTAAACCTTTTGTTGGAAGTGAGAAACTTGCCATTGAGGCATGCAAGCTTCAAAGTACTGAAAGGGCTGTTCCTAGGTCGACTTCTTGGATAATGAGTTGATGTCGACAAGAAGCGACCTACCGTAGGAGGGCCTTAATGAATCCCACATCTATGACACGGAACGGAGCAAATGATTTTGTGGAGGTGAAAACGATCTGATGATACAAGGTTCAGGGTGGCGGTCATGAAAGAATGGAGCGTGAATGTATTGCAGCGGATGAGACACAGGTGAATTCTCTGAGCGACTTCTCTTGAACATACCGGCGACACTGAAATGGATTGGTAGCATTAACCCGAAAGATGGATGTTATAGACATTTTTGGGCACTGCAACCCCAATCAAACATGTCCATAAACCAAGGACTCCTAAGTCCCTAAAAGTGTTGTT
This sequence comes from Pinus tabuliformis, assembly GCA_031772625.1. Classification (NCBI taxonomy): domain Eukaryota; kingdom Viridiplantae; phylum Streptophyta; class Pinopsida; order Pinales; family Pinaceae; genus Pinus; species Pinus tabuliformis. The sequence continues at coordinate 255,777,123 of CM062805.1, forward strand.
CCATCCCCTAAAAGAACAAGGTCAGCTGATTACATCATCTCCCAGAAGTTCTCCACAGAAAACTACTCAGAACCGGTCAAAACTAGACCATCTCACCTGCTCCATGGTCAAAGTGCGATGCATCCCACCTAAATGCACACGCGAGGTGCGATGCATACTGAAAATCCCTTCTATGGCGTGCGATGGGCAAGAGTGGACAAATGGCAGAGTCAATTTGCGAGGTGGATGATCATGGAATCTTCCAGAAACTTCTCCTGTGACACTTGCCTCTCTGAATTCACCCAGGAATGAGTAAGAGATCATCAATCTCCAAGTGGAATCAAGAACTATCAGAGAGAGGACACTAATCAAATCTCAGAAGCTGACTCACCTCCCTGCAATCATCTATATATGGATCCCTCATCCCAGAGATCCAAAGGCTGGAATTTTGTTTCTTGTGAGGAAGTGCTACTGGTTTCCTGGTGTAACATCATAGTGTTGGGTGATCTAAGCTTTTCATGAGCTGAAGAAGGGCTTTCTTGCTAAGAGGATGACGTTGGGTCAGAACAATTAGTTGTAATCCTCTTTTCTATTCTTGATATTAATAAATCTATTCAAGTTTTCCTCCACATTCTTGTATGATTGATGGTATATGCATTTGTGTGGTCAATATATATCTGGTTGTATATTGTTTGTGATAGTAGATCTCTGTTCTTGGATAGTGTTATGATGCTTTGATTCCACAGGTGCTCTTTGAAGCTGGGTAGACGAGGAAGCGAGTGGCAAAGATCTATCAGAAAGGAGAGGAATCAAGCAAGGAACCAAGCGCAAGACAGAGGTTGGTCTCCTTTGTTCCCCTCTTATCTACTTCTCATAAAGGAAAACGAAAGTAGTTTTAGTTTGTTTGTTTCTAAGATAGCTACCAGTCTTAGTGGGACTAGCAGCTCTGCATGGACACTAGATTTCCCGATAACAAAATGGCGACTCTACTGGGGAGCGAATAGCTTGTTTGCTTTTCTATACTTGTTTGTTTTATAAACTTACAGACGGAGCCTGAAGTCAAGCCAGCTAGCCTTCGAACTGCATTTGTTATGCAAGTGCAAAGTAGATCAATGCTACTTCAGTCTATCTCCGGGTTTTGTTTATAAACTAAACAATTGATTTGTAAACATCCTAATTGCCCTTGTGGTGGCTCTAGTAACCTCCTTAGATCTACCCCTGTGATTTATTTACTGATTATCACTTGCTCGGCCTAAATCCCTGAACTGTGCTGCAAACTGTGATCAAGAACTAGATCAAAAGTCTCGCACTGTACCATCGCACCCTCTCTTCAAGGATATCAGTATGCATCGCACTTCCCATGTGCTGTAGGTGGGATGCATACTGGAATCCCTGTGTAACAGGTGCGATGGTCAGAGAAGGCTAATTTTGCCTCCAGACTTTGGTTTTTCTTCACTCTTTTCAGCTCTATTCAGGAGTTTTTCTGTCTGTAGTCAGTATACCTCTATGGAAACCCCCTTCCTTGCCATTATTCTGCCTCCATTGTGCAAAGAACTGTAAATGTTTTTATGTATTGTGAGCCATTTTCAGTTCTCTTTTACAAAGAAGTAGCATAATTGAACTGTCGTTTCTTGATTTGGAAGTGTCGCAAGTGTCGTTTTCAGTCATAGAAGAGAATCCGATTGTTCTTGATAGTCGATTACACTGTTACACTTGTATTTGATTTGAATTAGTAGTTTTTCAAGTTTCAAAAGCAAGTTTTCAATTTCAAATCACAAAGTGTCGTCATTATCTTCATTTTGTCTTGAAAAGAAGCTTGTTAGTAATGTCGCTTTGAAAAATAATTCAGATTTGCGCTTAGCTTTTTTTTTATCATTCACACATTAAGAAGGCTGAAAAACAAATACATGCATGTGCATTTTCATTTAGACTGTTTGTTGGTTTGATTTACGACAGTGCATATAGTGTGTGCTCTCTGCTCTATGTTGAAAGAATATCATCTCTCTTTCTTTAGTAGCTAGGATTTTCATTGCAAAAAGAAAATTAAACGATTGTTCATCATCTTAGATTGCATTTTAGGAATTGTATATCTACATCACGCGGTGAACCTGGAAGTCAAATTTATTAAACAAGATCAACTGTAAAATAAATTTAAAGAATCTAAAAATGCTTTGGAACCTAACGCACAACATTTAGAAGTCTAGGCTAGAGACGTATTCTGGCGTCGTAAAGCCTGGTAACTGTTGTTTTCATTGTTGGTTGGGTGATTCCTCCACTTTGAGACGACAAGTGCCAGTACGGACTTGTGCTCCCACGTACTGTCGAGTATATATTGGGAGACCATAATAGGCTATATCCTTTATCCATAGGAAGCTGTGTTTGCTGCCCTATCGATCGCAATGCACTGAACACAGCATTCGGGAAGATTGATTGTCGTACCGTAAAAGGTATTCTACAGTTTTGCGATTGGTTTGGTAATCCCTCTGTCTAGACTTCCAGAGTAGTCTCTTTCGTTCCTTTTCAGACTCCTTAAAGGAAAAGGTCCATCTGAGCACTTGTCACTTCAATCTGATTAAAAATCGAAGGCGACTAGGGTCATCTTTTGTTTTTTCTCGACTCTTAAAAATTGAAAAAACAAGTTGCGTCAAAGCGTCTAAAAATTCATTTAATTCGGAAACATATTTCACCTTGATTTTTAGTTGATCGAGTAATCCGCAATCGTGGAAGAAAGTCATTTGAAACCCCATCGTTCGCAGAGGCTTATGAGTCAACCGTCTTTGTCTCCAGAATCAAAACTATTACGGACGAAGCAAACTCATTTAACAGGTTCAAAATCCCCTGGTAAAGTTGGAACAAGTGTTCCGACACCATCGGAGACTCCGGTTACTCTAAACATTTCTGGTATCCCTACCTTTATCGAAGAAGTTCCGCAGCCACCAAAGGACAATAGAACTGATCCTAGTGTGAAAGTAAACACTTGTATTACTGAACCAACTCCATATACAGCTGATTCAGAAGGTGTTATTCCCCAAACATCTGTCGCTACAGAATCTATACCTTCTTCGACACCGGAAATATTTTACGGACCTGACGGTCTAACTCTTCCACCTGGTTTGATTGCTATAGAAGAGATTGTGGAGGATCCTCCATCTAATACTCCATCGCAATTTGGAGTCGGGATCACCCTATATCCTTCTTCATCAGAAATTAGTCTACCATTATCAGAAGCTCCTGCAGAATTGCTAGGAAATCTTTTGGATAGACTAGAAATGTCTGAACAACCGTCGACATCTAGGACTGTGTCATCTAACACAGCGACAACAGAACTTCCTGTTGTCACTCCAACAATGTTCGTCGGCATACCATCTGTCCCAACTAGCTCTCAATCGCTAGATGGGGCCCACTCAGGGGCTATTTCGACAATATGGTCCATTCTCGTTTGTTCATCCGGAGTAATATCCGGGAGCTCTTATGTTGAGTCTCAGCAAATTGATCCTTCACGGTGTCAATTTGGGCAGTCCGGTCCTCAAAGGCAAATCATTCCTTTAAGTACCAGATTATTTCCGTATGGGGGGCAATATACCCTTTCATTGTCTCCTCTGGGAGAGCAACCATACGAGAGTTCACAACAAAATTCAGGTTATGTTGGAATTACATCTAGCGGTTGGGTTCCAATACTGCCTCAACAACCAAGAGTTGTATACTCGATGCAACAATGTTTACCTATGTCAAATATATCAACTATGCTGGCTATTGTGACAGTGTCGCAAGTACAAGCGTTGTCTGTTGTATGTCAACCTTAGGTTTCTCAGGTCGTAATGCAACAGCCTCTTATCCCTGCAACTCAACGACAATCTCCAACTAGTGGAATGAGACAGGCCCAAACGGGTACAATTACCCCTCATCTTGGTCAAACAGCCAGTATTGGACAACAGCACATGGCTTCACAACCATGGTTGGTGCAATATCAACAACCACAATTCCAACAAGTTTACCAAAGATCTGAGCAACAAATCTTTGCAAATAATGGGCAACCGTATATTCAAAACGGTCAAAATCAACCATTCTATAATGGTTATGCCCATCAACCTTATCAAAGTTACCAGCATCAAATGCATTATGCTGGTATGCAAAGACCAACTGCTCAGGCAATTCCATCTTATCCTGGGTATGCTTCGCCAAACCTGAATCAACAGTTACCCTTCGTGGCAACTTTAGAGTTACCGGACCTAAATCGGCTAACGAACGATCCAATTGCTTACGCCCCTTGGTGGCCAGCGATTCCGCATAAACTTCCGTCAGATATTCCTAAATTTAATGGAAATCTGGGTGAAGACCCATCGAATCATGTGATGACCTTTCATCTGTGGTGCTCATCAAACACCCTAAACGATGATTCAATTAGGCTTCACCTTTTTCAGAGAACGTTAACTGGTCCAGCAGTAAAATGGTATATTGAATTACCTAGAGCTTTGTTTGATAACTTCAGTACCCTAGCCACAACCTTTTTAACCCATTTTCAGTTACCCATAAGGTACAAAACGAGAACAGAACTTCTTGCCAATTTTAAGCAAACGATGGCCACTCACATATCCGATCATATTCATGAGTGGCAACGTCATCGTAGAATGGTAAAAACGTACGTTCCTGATCAGCTTTTAGCTGAATGGTTTATTAAGTCATTATTACCTTCCATTACAGAAGATGTGGCAAAGGGAGGAGTCGTCACTGAAGAGCAAGTTATTGCTCGTGCGCAATATTTAGACTTGATTTATACTTAGTCCGACATGCTCTACGATAAAATCCCTGACGCTCCCAGACCGAAATTTTTCGTTCCTCCTCCTCCTAAATCAAACAATGACTCTCATGCCAGCGATGGCGTGATTGGTACGACAGACACGAAATCAACAAAGGCTACATCTAAAAAGGCCCGTAAGATTTCTAGTCAAAATGCAAATGAGGAACTTCTCGCCTCGGAAGTAAATGCCGTCTCGACTGACAAAGGCAAAGAAACCAAGCAACCAGGAGGCAAGAAGAAAAACAAAGGGAAGAAGAAGAAACAGGAGGAATCATCACCTGAAAAATCTTCTGCAAACCCTTCTGGAGATAAGAAACCAAATCGTCCATGTCTCATATGTGATGAGGATCATTGGATAAGAGATTGTTCATATAAAGCTGAGATTAAAAATTTCTTCAAGAATTCAAAAACATCGGCGGTATTAACTGATCCGTTTCCAAATCCAGGAACAAATCTGGTTGCCAGTGAAAATGCTTCCTCGTACCAAGTGCTGATGTTGTCGGTTTCGAAGCAGAAAAATGATGCTTTGATAACGACAAGGAATAAAGATTACGGGAATCCACAGCTGTCGAACAACAAGGATAAAGATCAAACTAGTAGTTCGACAAAAACTTCGACAGAAGTTGTGCTGCCCATCATTCCAGAGCTAACAATAAAACTGCCAAAGGGAGTAGTACGCAAGTCGACATTTAATCCTCGTGCCAGAGCATCACAACATTATAATATAGTGGAAGATCTGGCCCAATCGCCATCCGCTATGTCGACACTTGAGGTACTGCAAAATTGCCCCTTCCAAAAGCAGGCTTTATTATCAGCAATAGGTGGGATTGACCCAAAGGATTCTAATCTTGTGTCCTTTAATCACAAAGGATATGATCCTTAGTTACCAGCTCAACTAGCTTTCCTCATTCAAGTGAAAGCCCTCAACAAAACGGTTCATTGAACAATTATTGATGAGGGTACATCTACATGTATTATGTCGATGAGTTGCTGGAAAACTTTAGGATCTCCAACCTTGTCGCGATCTTCGATGACATTAAAATCATTTGATGGACGAACATATACCCCATATGGGATTTTAAGTAACTTGCAAGTTGAACTGCGGGGGAAAACAATAGAAATAAATGTTGAAGTAATCGACGGAAACCTCGATTACAACATCCTACTGGGAAGGCCTTGGATATATGCTATGGCTGCGGTTGTGTCGACCTACTTCAGGAAGATTGCATTTCCCTTTCAAGGGGGAATTACAATCGTCAACCAACAAACAGTTCTGCCCAATAGTTCCCAAGTTACGGGAATCATTCCAATGATCCATGGAAGCCCCCATTCTCTTCAAAATATCGGAGTAGGCCTACTAAAAGACCCTATATTAATGGGGACTTTTGCCCTCCCACCTCCTGTTAGTGCTTGAAATTTCACCTCAGGCTGAGAAAGGTAAACCTCAAGGCAACATCAAACCATTTAGCCTCGTAGCTAGCCCTACGGGGCAGGAGAAGGCTCTCTCCGGTCTATCTCGTAAAATATTCAATGGATGAGATGACCAATAAGGTAACACTGATATTAGGCTAGTAAACTGATCAAAGAGTTTGACTTGGGGTTTTTTGGGTTTTTTGGTGGCAAATTGAGGAGAGGGCAATTTTGGGTGCGGGGATTGGACACAGTTTCTGCAGGGGGTTCCTTGGGGCAAGGTAGGAGATAGTGTTGATGCCTTTAACTGAGGTGAATGGTCAGGAATGAAAGATGAAGAGCTAAAGAGAGAAAACAATAACTTTGAATTCCCTTTAGACAGAAGAAAACATTGAAATTAAACAAACTTAAAAGCAGAGCATGGCAAGCATGAATTCTTACTTTAACACTTCATTTGTTTAATGTGTAGAAGTAAAAGAAAGGAAATGAATCACATAACAAGCTTACAAGTACATTGAGAAACACACCACCAACACATGAGTCCATAAGAATCCCAAAGAGGACTGCAAAACCCTGGTATTCCTTAGCCAAAAATTGCAGAGATACAGTGAATAATACAATGATAGCTTCTCCCTCAAGAGTCCAACCTTCCAACCTCTGAAAATGACTAAGAAAATACATAATATAGGCAAGCAAACCTCTTTCCTTGCCTCTAGGGGTCGAGCTCATCCTTCTAGGAGCTTTTTCAACCAATTCTAAACTGAGCACTGAAATCTAGGCAGTCAAAACAACTTGCCTCTATAAACTTGGAAACCAATTCATTCACTTAATTTTCACCCTTTTCATGAATGAATCTTCTAGAAGAGGTACATAAGAGTAAAAGTGTCATAAAATTACAATAATTACATCAAAGAGCCTAATAATCCATCCCAAAAAGTCAAACTGGGTCAAACTGCATTTTTCTGAGCTGTACAGTGCATTTTGGAAAAATCTGCCTGACGGGTCGCGCGCCTTTGGAGCCACTTTTGGGGCACTTTCAGGTGTTCAAATTGGGCAAGAGTAGGCTTTTTGGAAAGGTCTGTGAGTCTACTTTCCAACCCAACTGGAATATTTGAATTTGGAGGTCATTTTCGCTGTCAAAATTTAATTCTCCCAAGACTGGTTTCTGCAACTCAAAAAAGTGGCAGAAAGTCATTTTTTGGTAGTTTTTTGACCTTTTGGGGGACCAAAACTGCACAAAATCTCAAGTCCATCCATGGGCATATGTAACTTTGCATGAAAAATCTAGAAATTTTGAGTTTTTTTCAAATGGAGTTGCCATGATGAAGGGTCGCGCGGGGGGTGAGACCCGTTAATGGAGAAAACCTGTGTTTGGCATAAAAAAATTCACAAATGACAAAATTTTCTCCAAATTTCTTGAAATTTGGGCTAGGAGTCCCCAATAAAGTACCATGCTCATTCAAAGAGGCTTTGACCAAAATTTGGATTGGATCGGGCGTTTTCCTTCGTTTTTGTGCTTTGGCCAACCGTCCTTGGAGCACCTTCGTTCTCGCCGGTATTTTTGACATTTCTTTAAAACCATGAGACCTGTGCAAAAAGTGAAGGAGGTTTTTCTTCCTTAACATGTTGTGGACAAAAACCTCTCTCAGTTTTCCAAAATTCATCTTTTATTGCTCTGGATCATCATTTGAGTGTGACTTGTCCCGATGTGTGAAACAAGGAATTTTGTCGAAATGGAGCGAAATGAAGGGAATAGGGGGCTTCTAAATTCTTGGGGAAATTTTTGGAAGTAGGGAGGGATGTTAGGAAGCAGGGGAAAGTGGAATCTCAGATATTGAGTGAGGGAAAGGGGTCCAAAAGGGCAAAACACAGGCCCAACCTAGAAAATTGCCAGGTTGTAGCTAGAAACTAGGGTTTGTGCAAAAATGAGGAATTTGGCGGATCTAAGGGATGTGAAGTGTTTGATAAGGTACTTTAAGGATAGGGGAAGGTGTATGAACATCAGGAAACATGTTTTGCTGGTGATTTGACCATCCAAGAGAAATTGCCTTCAAAACCCTAGGAGAGGGAAATGACCTTGCCTAGGCACAACTGAAGCATGAATAAGGTGTAACATGACCCAATGGAACCTAATATGATGATAGAAACCCTCTGAATGATGATAGTCTCAGCTGAATGATGACATGGACTGACATTTGGACAACTTTGAAAAGTGTGAAAGCAAACCCTAGACCTAATGCCTAGTGACCAAATTTTGCTTGAAAACTCTTTGAAATGACAAAATTTGACCTTGACACTCTGAGATCACTTTGTAAGAGCATATTTGATCACTGGAGGAAGGCTGGAAAGACTGACACTAACATTGGCTCCAATGGGGATGGTAGCTCCTTGGAGGTGCCAAGAACCGCAGACCTCTGGGAGAGCAGACCAGTGCTTTCAACCATTGGGCGATGGAGTCATTATTTCGGCAAACGACACAAGACTTTAACTCATTTATTGAATGATAACTTGACTGAAAACTGAATGAAACTTAACTAAAGCTTGACTCAAACCGACTCGATGGCAAACTGAAATAACTTGAAAAACTCACTCAACAGACCAAACACAAATGACTCATGGATGACTTAACTAAAACAGGAACTTACAAAGCTTATTGAAGGGCAGCAGTGCATCAAGATTTGAAATCATGATGACAACCACCTGTGTTTCTTACAAAACAATATACCATCAAACTATTTCAAAATGCCAATGCAACCAATCAAGAAGATGGCTTCTTGACTGATTCTCTTGATCAAATCTTCTGGTCAACAATGAATACTGGTAACTGGGCATCCAAAAACATAGTTGACCATGAGCTCCTTCATCACTGATCACAACAATAATCACTTTCACTGCTGGCTGTAACAAATCTGCCATTGGATCTTAGAAAACATGAAGATTTGCCACTGCCACCTCCTGCTGAAAGAACAAGGTATCCTTTGCCTCAAATTCTGATCTGCGTTCATCATGTGCTTCGGAAAGAGTATGTTCATGGGCTTCAAAAAATTCTGAACAAGTAGATGAGCAGATCTCCTCTTGAAATAACATTTCAAAACATGAGACATATGAGGAAGACTCTGAAATGGAATCCTGAATGATCTGATCTTTTGTAGTTTGAATATATGGTAGGTCATCCTCATAGGATATGACAGCCAGATTCTCATTACATTCATCAAACACGAGAAAAGAAATTTCAGATGTTTCGTGAAACCAAACACTAACATTTCTATCAGCTATCATAGATTCATCCAGAGAAACCTTTTCACTTACTTGAACGAAGATCTTGTCTTGTTTTTCATAGAGGCAATGAACTACCTCCTCATGAAGATCTAGTGTTGGTGAAATGAGAGCATTTAGGTCTGCTACTCCATTTTCTTCATTTGAGGCAGCCCCGACAATACAACTCTCTTTTATGAGATCCGAAACAACATGTTTTGCCTCATCACAATTTATCTTCCGATCTGATTTATCATCGTCACTTTCTGAGATTGGAACATTACTTTCCTGCATTACCTGCATGTTGTCTTCTTCTATGGATAGATCTGAAACAAGCTCTTCTCTTTCATCAATTACAGCCATATGGCCATCTTCAACCTGCTGATCTTGACAAGTATCCTCTAAGATTTCTGTGTGCTGCTGAAACGGATTCTCATACAGGGCTTCCATGATCTCTTCATCCATGAAATTATCATCTTCATAAAACTTCTCAAGGCTTTCAATAAAACTATAGGCATTCTTGCAATAGTCTTGAACTAAATTCAATGATGGATAAGAGTCCTTATATCTTTCAATGAACATAGCATGAAAATCCTTTAAACAGTAAATACAAGCAGGCGACAAACTTTCATACCAAGACTGGGCTTTACCTTCCAGAGTGGCCATGAATATCTTCATCAAGCAATCTTCAGGAAAATCCACCTTCAACTTGCGAATATGCATATAAAATCTAACTAGATGTAAAGCAGCATCCTTCTTACCATCATCATTAAATATAGGCAAATTCCTTGACCAATCTACCTTTGGAATTTTATTCGGAAAACCTGGAATGTGATCTCGGCTCAAGGGAGCATATCTTCTTGTGATTTGGTCCATCTTGAAAATCTCACAGCTACTGATCTCTCTGTAGTGAAGTCACCATGAAGAATTGATCTCTGGAGTTTTCAGTGAAGGAGTCGCCAGTGAAAGATTTCAGCCTTGTCAGTGTCTGATCGTTGTCCATTACCAACAATCAGATCTGAACTTGATACATGTGCTGGGGTAAAATGCAATCGAAGTGGTCGTATTCACAAGCTCACGAAGATTGACTGAAGCAGCGTTTATCTACTAACGCTGATGTAAAACAAGATCGTTTTCGAAGGCTACCTGGCATAACTTCAGGCTCCATCTAATACTTATGAAACAAACACATCAATCCACAAACAATTTTGTTCTCCCCAGTATGGTCGCCAGTATGTTAGCGCTTGAAATTTCACCTCAGGCTGAGAAAGGTAAACCTCAAGGTAAGATCAAACCATTTAGCCTCGTAGCTAGCCCTACGGGGCAGGAGAAGCCTCTCTCTGGTCTATCTCGTAAAATATTCAATGGATGAGATGACCAATAAGGTAACACTGATATTAGGCTAGTAAACTGATCAAAGAGTTTGATTTGGGTTTTTTGGGTTTTCTAGTGGCAAATTGAGGAGAGGGAAATTTTGGGTGCGGGGATTGGACACAGTTTCTGCAAGGGGTTCCTTGGGGCGAGGTAGGAGACAGCATTGATGCCTTTAACTGAGGTGAATGGTCAGGAATGAAAGATGAAAAGCTAAAGAGAGCAAACAATAACTTTGAATTCCCTTTAGACAGAAGAAAACATTGAAATTAAACAAACTTAAAAGCAGAGCATGGCAAGCATGAATTCTTACTTTAACACTTCATTTGTTTAATGTGTAGAAGTAAAAGAAAGGAAATGAATCACATAACAAGCTTACAAGTACATTGAGAAACACACCATCAACACATGAGTCCACAAGAATCCCAAAGAGGACTGCAAAACCCTGGTCTTCCTTAGCCAAAAATTGCAGAGATACAGTGAATAATACAATGATAGCTTCTCCCTCAAGAGTCCAACCTTCCAACCTCTGAAAATGACTAAGAAAATACATAATATAGGCAAGCCAACCTCTTTCCTTGCCTCTAGGGGTAGAGCTCATCCTTCTAGGAGCTGCTTCAACCAATTCGAAACTGAGCACTAAAATCTAGGCAGTCAAAACAACTTGCCTCTATAAACTTGGAAACCAATTCATTCATTTAATTTTCACCCTTTTCATGAATGAATCTTCTAGAAGAGGTACATAAGAATAAAAGTGTCATAAAAGTACAATAATTACATCAAAGAGCCTAATAATCCATCCCAAAAAGTCAAACTGGGTCAAACTGCGTTTTTCTGAGCTGTACAGTGCATTTTGGAAAAATCTGCCTGACGGGTCGCGTGCCCCTGCCTGACGGGTCGCGCGCCTTTGGAGCCACTTTTCGGGCACTTGCAGGTGTCCAAATTGGGCAAGAGTAGGCTTGTTGGAAAGTTCTGTGAGTCTACTTTCCAACCCAACTGGAATTTTTGAATTTGGAGGTCATTTTCCCTGTCAAAACTTAATTCTCCCAAGACTGGTTTCTACAACTCAAAAAAGTGGCAGAAAGTCATTTTTTGGTAGTTTTTTGACCTTTTGGGGGACCAAAACTGCACAAAATCTCAAGTCCATCCATGGGCATATGTAAATTTGCATGAAAAATCTAGAAATGCTGAGTTTTTGTCAAATGGAGTTGCCATGATGAAGGGTCACGCGGGGGGTGAGACCCGTTAATGGAGAAAACCTGTGTTTGGCATAAAAAATTCACAAATGACAAAATTTTCTCCAAATTTCTTGAAATTTGTGCTGGGAGTCCCCAATGAAGTACCATGCTCAGTCAAAGAGGTTTTTACCAAAATTTGGAGTGGATCGGATGTTTTCCTTCGTTTTTGTGCTTTGGCCAACCGTCCTTGGAGCACCTTCGTTCTCGCCGGTATTTTTGACATTTCTTTAAAACCATGACACCTGTGCAAAAAGTGAAGGAGGTTTTTCTTCCTTGGCATGTTGTGGACAGAAAACTCTCTCAGTTTTCCAAAATTCATCTTTTATTGCTCTGGAACATCATTTGAGTGCGACTTGTCCCGATGTGTGAAACAAGGAATTTTCTCGAAATGGAGCGAAATGAAAGGAATAGGGGGCTTCTAAATTCTTGGGGAAATTTTTGGAAGTAGGGAGGGATGTTAGGAAGCAGGGGAGAGTGGAATCTCAGAGATTGAGTGAGGGGAAGCGGTCCAAAAGGGCAAAACACAGGCCCAACCTAGAAAATTGCCAAGTTGTAGCTAGAAACTAGGGTTTGTGCAAAAATGAGGAATTTGGCGGATCTAAGGGATGTGAAGTGTTTGATAAGATACTTTAAGGATAGGGGAAGGTGTATAAACATCAGGAAACAAGTTTTGCTGGTGATTTGACCATCCAAGAGAAATTGCCTTCAAAACCCTAGGAGAGGGAAATGACCTTGCCTAGGCACAACTGAAGCATGAATAAGGTGTAACATGACCCAATGGAACCTAATATGATGATAGCAACCCTCTGAATGATGATAGGCTCCGCTGAATGATGACATGGACTGAAATTTGGACAACTTTGAAAAGTGTGAAAGCAAACCCTAGACCTAATGCCTAGTGACCAAATTTTGCTTGAAAACTCTTTGAAATGACAAAATTTGACCTTGACACTCTGAGATCACTTTGTAAGAGCATATTTGATCACTGGAGGAAGGCTGGAAAGACTGACACTAACACCTCCAATCAATCTGGCGGAAGTGGCGACGATAGGAACTTGCAATATGATATCTTCTATTCAAAAGATCTCATAAAATGATATTAGCATGGATCATCTGCAGATATTGCCTCCAAGCCCAATAGAAATATTGTAGCAATCAATGTTTTCGGCATGGGAGGCAAACCCAAATCAATGCTCATCAAGCATTTGGATAGATAGGTCTAAGGAATATGGCACCCCTTCAGATCCCTGGTCGCAAGTACTTTACACAGACGAAGGAATTGTTCAGTCAATGATGATTGACGGGGCGCCATGGGAAGATTGCCACCATCGTTCCCATCTTCCGGATTGTCAAAAAGATACTCCTGATGACCTTCATCATCCTTCAGTTTTTGATTTCCTATCAAATACTATAAGCACAGTGGATTCTGAGCGAAACTTGTCCAATTTCGAAGAGACTATCGCCATAAATATCTCGACCAAAACAGATGTTGTAGAGAATATTTATGTTGGCAAATGTTGTTCTTCTTCAGAACTGGAAATATACAAAGTTCTTTTTCGCGAATTCAATGATTTCTTTTCTTGGTCATATGATGAAATTCCAGGCATTGACTCGAGTATAGTTGAACACGAAATAAAGATGTATCCAGATGTCAAACTAGTACGACAACGGCTAAGGCAGGTGTACCCCAAGAAAGCCGCTGCCATTAAGGCAGAAGTTGAAAAACTTCTCCATGCTGGTTTTAATTACCCGGTTCCTCTAACCAATTGGGTATTGAACATTGTTCCTGTAATGAAAAACAAGGAACGATTAGAGTGTGTGTCGATTATAGGGATGTAAATCAAGCTTGTCCAAAAGACAACTACCCTACACCCTTTATTGACCATATAATTGATGAAGGCGCTGGATGTGAAATATTTTCATTTATGGATGGATTCTCCGGGTATAATCAAATAAATATCCGCCCACAGGACCCGTCAAAGACTGCATTTATTTGTCCGTGGGGCACATTTGCATATCGCAAGTTACCCTTTGGTTTAAAGAACGCAGGGGCAACATTTCATAGGGAAATTAATTATGCCTTCCATGACATCAAAAACATCATTCAACCATATCTCGACGATCTTCTGGCTCATTCGCGAAAACGGACTGATCATCCGCAGCATTTGAGAGTGATATTTCTACGTTGCCTACACTACAAGATACGACTCAATCCACACAAATGTGTGTTCTGTGTCAGTTCTGGTCGTTTGCTAGGCTTTGTAGTCTCAAAATGATGGGATTCGTCTCGACCCATGTAAGGTTCAGGCAATCATAAATTTTCCTCCACCTTCAAATTTGCTTCAGATTTAGAAACTCCAAGGGAAAGCAAACTTTCTGAGGAGGTTCATTCCAAATTATGCCGAACTTGCTAAAGGTTATACACGTCTATTGAAAAAAGAAGTACCCTTCGTCTGGGATCAGGTCGCGCAAGCTTCCTTTGATGCTTTAAAGGAATCCCTAATAAAAGCATCATTAATGTACGCTCCTGATTATCAAAAAGACTTTAACCTGTATCTGGCTGCAGCGGATACAACCATCGCAATGGTTTTAGTTCAAGAAGACAATGGAATTGAACATCCTATATATTATTTGAGTAGAAACTTAAATGATATAGAAAGCAAGTATTCCTACGTTGAAAAGCTGGCTCTCGCAACTGTTCAAGCGATACAGAGATTTCGACACTATGTCCTCTTTCGAAAAACTACCATTTTGTCATATTGCAACCCCATGACTTATATCTTGTCGCGATAGTTGCTGGGGGAAAAATATTCAAAATGGATAACAATTCTTCAAGAGTTTGATCTGGAATTTGTAAAATCCAAATCGAATAAATCCCTGGTTTTCGCGGAATTAATATGTGATCTCCCATCGTCGTCCAATGATGAAACATCAGAAGAAACCATCGTGGATGAATCTTTGTTTCTGATATCTTCAAGCAATCTGTGGTATGGAGATATAATAATCTATCTCCAAACCCAAAAATATAGGTCTAATACCTCTCGCTCGGAACAAAGATGTATTCGATACCAATCAAAAGACTACATGATCGTCGGTGATATGCTTTACTGTCGTGGTGTCGATACAGTTCTGAGGAGGTGCCTCACCCACGAGGAGGCCGAAAAAGTCCTGAATGATTGCCATTCAAGCACGTGTGGGGGGCATCAATCTGGTTACGCTATGGCACAAATTTTTTTACGAGCAGGATACTTTTGGCCAACAATGTTCAAAGATTGCATAACCGCAGTCAAAAGTTGCCATGCGTGTCAAATTTTCGATAGCAAAACCAGAAGACCACCCACACCCCTGCAACCAGTAGTTGTTGTTGGGCCATTCGCCAAATGGAGCATAGATTTCATGACATGTAACCCCACCTCAACCGGGGGGCATGGGTATATCATAGTCGCGGTAGACTATTTTACCAAATGGGCCAAGGCGATGCCTACATTAAACAACACTGGTGAAATGGCTACCCTTTTCTTTTTCAATCATGTAGTCCCCAGATTCGGCATTCCACAGGCCATAGTCACAGATCATGGATCGCATTTTCTCAATCACATGATGGTTGAATTGGTTGCCAAATTGGGGTTGTCCCATGACAACTCTACTCCATATTCGGACAAGTTGAAGTAATCAAAAATGGATGCTGCATGGAGTTTGGCACCTGATCAATACCGAACATCGGTAAGGAATGCAACCGATTTTACACCCTTTTGGTGTGCCTAGAAGCAATCTTAAGTTCAGTGTGAAATCTCGTCCCTCAAACTCACAGTCGACCTTCATGAAACTTGTCGTGATACCGCTTTGGCTAAGAAGCCCCGAGTCAAGGCGCAGTTCGACCCGTCTTCTCAGAAGGTGACTTGGTCTTACTTTACAACCAGGGTAAACAGGTAAATTCAAGTCTTTGTGGATGGGACCCTATATTGTTAAACGTATATTAGCAAAATACAGGTAATACCTTAAGCGTTACTAAGGCTTTTGTTAAACTCTAAGGGTAATCAGGTAATTACATTTGTTCCAGATATCGCCATTTGTTGGATATGCCGACGGAGCAAGTCGTAGTTCGCGGAACCTATCTTCTGCAGCCTGGGCCATTTTTTATCCAAGCGGCGAGTTAGTAAGTTTCAGAGGGGTATGTATTGGTCATTCAACAAATAACATCGCTGAATATAGCGCGTTGATAGAACTCCTCTCTGATGCCATCACACATGGCATACGCCGACTTGTCGTCAGGCTAGACTCACAACTCGTCATCCTACAACTCACTGGTATCTACTCCGTCCGAAATCCAGCTATCTATCGCATGTTCCTAAGGGTCAAGATTTTGGAAAGACAGTTTGATTCTATTCAATATCAGCATATTTCCAGAAACTTAAACACATTAACAGACTCATTGGAAAATTATGTGTTAGATAGACATTTGTAACATTTATAAAAGAAGAATTTCATCAATATTTGCATCAGGATCATGTAACTTAACCAAAATAAAACTCCGAAAATCAAAAATATATATATAACTGTTTGTGGTTTACACATAATGTTCTGTAACCAAGACAAAATTGGTCAGATGACCCAAAACTCAAAATGCTAGGGGGCACCCTAGTCTAATGGTGTTGATGATAACAAGTCACCACCTGTGCAATCATGCGTAAAAGCCGAGTCCATCGACTTGGCACACCAGTAGTATGTCGCTGCAGCCTAAGAGGCAGCTCGTCGGTCCTCACATCCGGAATACCAAGAGTGAGACCCTCGACCTGATCCTACAATGCTGAAAGAGTCTCGGCCACATCAAGGTCGCGAAGGATAGCCCTCCCCACAGCCTCTCCTGCCGGAGCGGCAGCTGGCGCTCTCGGACGTACTGTTGGTCGGACTGGTCCAATGTCTGCATGAACGCATGAGTTTTGATTAATCTTGAGTAAAGAAAATATAAGAACATTATGAAAAACAATAAATAGGAATTTGGTCAGAGAATTTACCTATGGCACCCCACTGCTCACCAGTTGGCAGTGCCAAATCCAGATCACCCCGGAAATCCATACCAGCATATGGACACTCGGAAAAAACCATCTGCTGACGGTTGAACCACTCAAAGAAGGTATCAGATAAAGAAATCCGGGACTAACCCGCATGATGAGCCATGAAGTCAACCCACCTCTGCATCCGTGGTTCAGTCGGTGGAGGTAAACCAAGTGGAATATACTGTGGCTGCATCAGTGGGATCTTTTCCAAGGCAAAAGCGGTCAAAATAGAACCATAACCAAAGTTCTTCAATCTTCCATTTTTTACTTTGGTCAGTTGTTCTTTCATCACAGAGAGTACTGCATCACACCAGTTGAACACCTTTGGTTCAAGGCGTTCCAAGGCATACTACATATAAGACTTGTTGGCCACATGAAGAGCCGCACTACCAGCCAGTCTAGCAAAAGTGAATAGAATGGTCCTCAAGGACCTGCCAGAGACATCTCGGATATTTATCTTTCCATCCTTACTCGGCTGAGATCCCTCTCTACAATACCAGCGAATGTAATCTCTCACGGATTCACCCCCACGGGCCGAACCTGATAATGAGATAGGGGCACCACACCTCGATAAACCGGTCAAAAAATAGATGTCCACGACAGTCAAGGGGATGCATTTGCCCCTAATCTGGAACACCTGGTCGGTAGGATCCCATGCATCGAGAAAATATTGCAACAAGTTGATTTGTTGCCTCATGCTAGAGATGCGAAAAAACTTCAGCAGGCCACAGTTCCGCAGTGCAGTTACCGTACCCGGATCATGTAAAGAAAACATGTCATTTTCTTCATGCTCACGTTCTCACCATGTAACAGGCATTTTTCTCCGATGAATCTCTGAAAACAAACAAGAGAAGAGTCAGGATCCTGATTTGGTGAAAAACATGCAAAAAATTCCGTGAAAAATTGTGCACAAGTTTCCCTCCTTGCACCCATCGCAACCCCAGCAGTGTACTGGGTGGGATGCATGCTGACTGGCCAATGGCCAAGTTAGTATGCATCGCACTTTTCGATATAGGAAAGTTGCGATGGAGCCAGGGTGAATTCTTCAAACCCCAGGGGCTCAGAAAAACTAGGAAACATGCTCAGAATTCAAAAAGGAAAGAATGAAACTGAAGAGCTCAGATTTAACTCTTACCTGGTCCAGACGGCACCAAGAATCGTCCACAGAATCTCCCGGAATCAGCTAGTGAAAATCAAGGGGGAAAAGCACCTCCAAAGCTCCAACAAACCAAATTTCAAATGAAATGGTAAAATGAGAGGTAAAAACCACTTTTAAATTACTTTTCACATAATTCAAGTAAAATATTAGTGTTTTGACTCATTTTTCAAGCATATATTATTCGTTTCTAACTAGTTTGATGAAGCAATTGAGTAGGCAGTACAACCTTTGAAGGAACAAAGTTGTCAATGGTAAAATCGAGGTAATCAATGACCACTGGATCGAGCAGTTTTTATGTGGAGTTCAAGCTCGTTAAAAATTAAACGTAAGCAATGAGCAAATGTTTTCCCCAGAGTTTAAGCTCATTCTTTAAAAAATGAACCAATTTCTGATAGATAACCATCGTGAATGCATTATCATCAGCCTTTGAAGCCTTGGTCTTGTTCTCATCATCACCTCCACTCTGTATTGGTCGATCATTCACCTCCATTTGATTGTTTACCTTTTTTGAGGAACAGCTGGGAAGAGTGATCCTGTTAGCCATCCTTGTGACACTGCCGTGATTGGAAAATTCCAAACCTTACCTGGAATTAGCTGCTACCCGAATTTATCACTCGTTCCTCGAAAAATGAGTCTCCTTTAAGCTCTTTTCATCTGACTCGTAAAATATGAAAAGATTGCCGAGAAATTGGCCTCTCCAGCTCGTTAAAGTGACCGGAAGTGCTATCCCTCCTTTAGATTTTAATCTTTTTGGACCTGAGGGATTATTACACAAAAAGATTGAGTGCTTGTTTTGTTCATCTCGTTAAAATTACCGAAAATTCATCCCTTTTGTATTATTTTATACTTTTTTGGACTTAAGGGATTATGAGACGAAAAAGGATTATTGGAGTTTTCTTTACATCCCTTTCAGACTCTCTAAAATTGAAAAGGACTGAGTTATGTTTGTCGTTAAAACCGAATAGCAACAAACTTGTCCATACAGACAAGAACGAGTTTCACTATCGCTAGGCTCGTTAAAACATAGCGATGGATTTTCCCGAAGGGAAAATTATAGAACAAGCATATGTTATCCTCCTCAAGCTTGACAAAAATAAATAGGTACTAGTCAGCAATGACTGGGGAAAAATTGGGAAGAAAACTTGAAGAAACTTTATTGGTAGCAAGTCGCTCTTGAACATGACACTTTCACTCCACATCCGAGTCGGGTTGGGTTGTTCCGTTCACTGGTCATATCACCATTGGTCCATCACACCATCCACATTTGGGGTTAACACTACCAATCCATCATGTCAATGTCGCCGATATGTTCAAGAGAAGTCGCTCAGAGAATTCACCTGTGTCGCATCCACTACAATACATTTATGCTCCATTCTTTCATGACCGCCACCCTAAACCCTGTATCATCGGATCGTTTTCACCTCCATTAAAATCATTTGCTCCGTTTCGTGTCATAGATGTGGGATTCATTAAGGCCCTCCTATGACGGATCGCTTCTTGTCGACATCAGCTCATTATCCAAGAAGTCGATCTAGGAACAACCCTTTCAGTACTTTGAAGCTTGCATGCCTCAATGGCAAGTTTCTCACTTCCGGCGACATGTTTACATCAATGGCCTTCGACCAAAAGATTTTGCGTGGTGTTCGACACCAAGTCCCTTTTTCACACCACGTGAATTGTACTGTCGTACCTTGAGGGTCATCATCATTATCGGTGATTCCTCTCGCGCCTGTTAACAACTTACATCACTGGCTGGTAATCAAGCAATGTCTTTCCATGTTCGACTCCAGAACATCTCTCACATGGATCGACTTGTACTTTGAGTGAAGATCGAACGAGATTGAAGACCCCGGATCTAGTTTCATCCATCCGGGCTACGATATATATTTAGGAAAATAAAGACATCAAATGTACATCATTGCTGCACAGATAATCATCCAATCTAAGGGATGATGACTCTACCATAATCATCAGTCTGCACACAGACGATTGTCTGTCTTATGTACATGAAAATGAATTTATAAAGTTGAGCATGGGAATGCCTGCCTCAGCTAGATCATGAAAATATTATGACGATAATGTATTGTATTGTATCTTATTACAAGTCGCCTTCCAACTCGAAAAAACTTTGGATCCTCATGATAAAGAATTTCACCCGACATCAAAAGATTAACGACCTCATGCTTTAGGGGGCAACTGTTATAGACATTTTTGGGCACTGCAACCCCAATCAAACATGTCCATAAACCAAGGACTCCTAAGTCCCTAAAAGTGTTGTTCCATCCCCTAAAAGAACAAGGTCAGCTGATTACATCATCTCCCAGAAGTTCTCCACAGAAAACTACTCAGAACTGGTCAAAACTGGACCATCTCACCTGCTCCATGGTCAAAGTGCGATGCATCCCACCTAAATGCACACGGGAGGTGCGATGCATACTAAAAAGCCCTTCTATGGGGTGTGATGGGTGAGAGTGGACAAATGGCAGAGTCAATTTGCGAGGTGGATGATCATGGAATCTTCCAGAAACTTATCCTGTGACACTTGCCTCTCTGAATTCGCCCAGGAATGAGTAAGAGATCATCAGTCTCCAAGTGGAATCAAGAACTATCAGAGAGAGGACACTAATCAAATCTCAGAAGCTGACTCACCTCCCTGCAATCATCTATATATGGATCTCTCATCCCAGAGATCCAAAGGCTGGAATTTTGTATCTTGTGAGGAAGTGCTGCTGGTTTCTTGGTGTAACATCATAGTGTTGGGTGATCTAAGCTTTTCATGAGGTGAAGAAGGGCTTTCTTGCTGAGAGGATGATGCTGGGTCAGAAAAATTGGTTGTAATCCTCTTTTCTATTCTTGATATTAATAAATCTATTCAAGTTTTCCTCCACATTCTTGTATGATTGATGATATATGCATTTGTGTGGTCAACATATATCTGGTCCTATATTGTTTGTGATAGTAGATCTCTGTTCTTGGATAGTGTTATGCTACTTTGATTCCACAAGTGCTCTTTGAAGCTGGGTAGAAGAGGAAGCGAGTGGCAAAGATCTATCAGAAAGGAGAGGAATCAAGCAAGGAACCAAGCGCAAGACAGAGGTTGGTCTCCTTTGTTCCCTTCTTATCTATTTCTCATAAAGGAAAACGAAAGTAGTTTTAGTTTGTTTGTTTCTAAGATAGCTACCAGTCTTAGTGGGACTAGCAGCTCTGCATGGACACTAGATTTCCTGATAACAATGGATGGTACGATGGACCAATGGTGGTATGACCGGTGAACGGAATAACCCAACCCGACTCGGACGTGGAGTGAAAGTGTCATGTTCAAGAGTGACTTGCTACCAATAATGTTTCTTCAAGTTTTCTTCCCAATTTTTCCCCAGTCATTGCTGACCAGTACCTCTTTATTTTTATCAAGTTTGAGGAGGATAACATATGTTTGTTCTATAATTCACCCTTCGGGCGAACCCGTCGCTATGTTTTAACGAGCCTAGCGACAGTGAAAATCGTTCTTGTCTACATGACAAGTTTGTCACTATTGATTTTAACGAGTTTAACGACAATGATAAATCGGTCCTTTTTCAATTTTAGAGAGTCTGAAAAGGGATGGAAAGGAAACTCCAATAATCATTTTTCGTCATATAATCCCTTAAGTCTGAAAAAGTATAAAATAATACGAAAGGGATGAATTTTCAATAGTTTTAACGAGCCGAACAAGACAAGCGCTCGATCTTTTTGTGTAATAATCCCTCAGGTCCAAAAAGATTAAAATCTAGAGGAGGGATAGCACTTTCGATGACTTTAACGAGCCGGAGAGGCCAATCGCTTGATAATCTTTTCATATTTTACGAGTTAGGTGAAAAGAGCTTAAAGGAGACTCGTTTTTTGAGGAACGAGTGATGATTTCGGGTAGCAGTTGATTCCAGGTAAGGTTTGGAATTTTCCAATCACGACAGTGTCACAAGGATGGCTAACAAGATCACTCGTCGCAGATGTTCCTCAAAATGGGTAAACAATCAAATGGAGGCGTATGATCGGCTAATCAGAGTGGAGGTGATGATGAGAACACGACCAAGGCTCAAGAGCTGATGATAATGCATTCACAATGGTTATTTACCGAGGACCGGCTCATTTTTTAATGAGCTTAAATTCTAGGGGAAACATTTGCTCATTGCTTAGGTTTAATTTTTAACTAGCTTGAACTTCACATAAAAACTGCTCGTGCCAGTGATATAATAAGGACATCTCATTGATAGATTCCATTTTTTATGGAGCTTGCACCTTTTGAAGCTCTGCTCCGATGCCTCTCGTATGTAAGCTAGGAGCGACCAACTACGCTTCTCTACTTAACTACCAAGGTCACTACCAGGGTTAGGTAGGAAAATTTTTCCTTTACTTTGCTAGTGCCATTTGGCTCCTGCAAAGGCGAAAGGTCGACCCGACCACTCACCCGACTTAGGCAGTTGAAGTCAGCAAAACCATAGAGTTAGCGTTATTTTGGTTGCTTTTCACTTGCATACAAAAGGTTTGCACGCCCCCAAGTATAGTGAAGTAGAGTTTCCAAGTTACCCTTCTATTTGCAGATAAAACATTTGTTTTATCGAGAAAGGCCTACCTTCTGACGGAGGTATCTTATTCTAGTCTAATCCCCTCTTCCTATACGGACGGGGATCAGACCAGTCATATATCCTTCGCAGAAACTCACTCTATACCTGAAGTTCTCCTGCCGAAGCAGACCAAGGTGCATGCCCCCTGGGTTTCAGTCATGACTCCCGAATTACTCGCGTTCTTCAGGTGGTCGTACTGGAAATTGATGAAACATTCCTTGCATGGAAAGACCATTTAGGGATGGTATTTGACTATTAGCTATGTGTGAGCCAAGGAACGAAAGCTGGTCTACGAGCTGGACCACTTGGCCTTCTTGCGGAAAACACATTACTTGAAAGAGTGAGGAGACAATGGCTCCCATGCAATAAATATAGTCGCGTCCGAGGAGTAGATTATAATCTAGAGGTCCTTGGACTACCATTATGTTCATATAAATGGTTTTCCTTCTCAACATTATAGGTACATTGGGAAGGATCCCTAACGGTCGACTGGTTCCTTTGTTGAAGCCCGTCAGATTTCTCATTTCAGGCAGAAGCGATGGCGAACCAAGCGCTTTCCAAGCAGTCAAGGAAAGGATACTCACAGAAGCCCCTTCATCTATTATGGTACCAGCCATGACCATTCTGTAAGCTTGTACAACTATTCGGAATGATACACTAGCTGGTAAACAGGGTTTGCCTAGTAGATTCCAATCGAAGGAAACAACTAGGTTGCTTGGAGGTGGGACCGAATAGACAGCCGGATATGACTCTGACGAACTTCCTTCCTGCGGTAAAGGAACGGGTAGATTTCCCCTATGTTCATCGGAGTCTGTGTTTACGAAAATAATTTGAACGGTGTCGTTCTCATTCTCTTTAGTGACCCTATCATCTGAAGATGGACCTTCTGAAGGCAAGACCGGGTCGACTGCTGCCTCGACTTTTTGAATTTTGTCTGGTGTGGATTCAGAGGGTTCATCTTTGATGATAGATGCTTCGACCAACCACGATGGCGTGTCAATCGGATTTTCAACTAGTGATGGACTCGGCAAGAGTTTCTTGTATCCAGGAGGAAGCCGTAGCGGTGAAGCAGGGCGGTTATCCAAGACTCTTTTAGCTTCGTCTAGGAAGGGACAACGGTGGACGACGTGATTGCCTTCACACAGTTTACAAGGAAATTTACATTTCCTTTTCTGTCCAAATACTTCGCTTTCACTAGTTGACAGTGTACTTTCAACATGATCCTCAGAGGTTGATGACATCGGATTGTGCAAACGAGGAGACCAGTCCCTTAAGATCTGAGGGATGTAAGGACAATCTCGATGATAGTGGTATCCTTTGCAAATGACACATGGAGATTTAGGCTTGGAGGGTGCAATGTGTGGATTTTCGCTAGACAATGCCCGGTTACCCCTTTTTGCCTTTGGCTCCTTCTTCTTATTTTCCTTCTTCTCCTTTTGCTTCTTCTCCTTCTTTGTTACTTGATTTTTAGCTTTGCCAGCTTCATCAAGCGAAGAAGAAGGAGGAGAGGGAGAAATAGATGAAGTAGAAGGTTGGGGGGTAACTCTAGTATCATCTAGTTGCTGACTTGATTGTTCAGGAATCATGGCATTCTGAACGACAGAGGTCGAGAAGAGCCATATTGGCAAGCCAATCGTCAATCCTGGAAGTGACGATGTGGCCATATGGGGTGCACCAACATCTCCCCAAGAGGAGAAAGGACTAGGATTCCCTCCAAGGGGGAATCCTTGGTTGGTGGATTCCATTGTCCTCAACCTAAGACCAGCATGGGAACAGTAATATTATTCCGATTAAAATAAATTTTAGACGCTTTGACACAACTTGTTTTTTCAATTTTTAAGAGTCGAAAAAAAACAGAAGATGACTCTAGTCGCCTTCGATTTTTAATGAGCCTGAAGTGACAAGTGCTCAGATGGACCTTTTCCTTTAAGGAGTTTGAAAAGGAACGAAAGAGACTACTCTGGAAATCTAGACAGAGGGATTACCAAACCAATCACAAAACTGCAGAATACTTTTTACGGTACGGCAGTCAATCTTCCCGAATGCTGTGTTGAGTGCATTGTGATCGATAGGGCGGCAGACACGGCTTCCTAAGGATAAAGGATATAACCTATTGTGGTCTCCCAATATATACTCGATGGTACGTAGGAGCACAAGTCTGTACTGGCACTTGTCATCTCAAAGTGGAGGAATCACCCAACCAGTAACGGAAGCAACAGTTACCAGGCTTTACGACGCCGGAATACGTCTCTAGCCTAGACTTATAAATGTTGTGCGTTAGGTTCCAAAGTGTTTTTATGTTCATTGAATTTATTTTACAGTTGATCTTGCTTAATAAATTTTCCTTTCAGGTTCACCACAAGATGTAGATATACAATTCCTAAAATGCAATCTAAGATGATAAACAATCGTTTAATCTTCTTTTTGCAATGAAAATCCTAGCTACTAAGGAAAGAGAAATGAGATTCTTTCAACACAGAGCATAGAGCACACACTATATGCACTGTCCTAAGTCAAACCAACAAGTAGTCTAAATGCAAATGCACATGCATGTATTTGTTTTCCACTTTCTTAATGTGTGAATGACAAAAAGAATGTTGAGTACAAATCTGAATTATCTTTTCAAAGCGACAGTACTAACAAATTTCTTTTCAAAAACGAAAGGAAGATAATGACGACACTTTGCAATTTTGAATTGAAAATTGTTTTCGACACTCGAAAAACCAATAATTCAAATCAAATACAAGAGTAACAGTATAATCGACTATCAAGAACAATAGGATTCTCTTCTTTGACTGAAAACGACACTTGCAACACTTTCAAATCAAGAAACGACAGTTCGATTACGCTACTTCTTTGTAAAAGAGAACTGAAAATGGCGCACAATACATAAAAACATTCACAGTTCTTTGCATGGTGGAGGCGGAATGATGGAAAGGAAGGGAGTTTCCATAGTGGTATACTGATCATAGACAGCAAAACCCCTAAATAGAGCTGAAGCGAGTGAAGAAAAACCAAAGTCTGAAGGAAAAATTAGCCTTTTCTAATCATCGCACCTGTTACACATGGAATCCAGTATGCATCCCACCTACTGCACATGGGAGGTGCGATGCATACAGACTTCCTTGAAGATAGGGTGTGATGGTACTAGTGCGAGACTTTAACTTGGTTCCTGATCACAGTTTGTAGCTAAGTTCAGGGATTTAGGCCGGGCAAGTGATGTTCAGTAAATATAAATCACAGGGGCTGATCTAATGAGGTTACTAGAGCCACCACCAGGGCAATTAGGATGTTTGCAAATCGATTGTTCAGTTTATAAACAAAACCCGGAGATAGACTGAAGCAGCATTGATCTACTTTTCACTTGCATAGCAAATGCAGTTCGAAGGCTAGCTGGCTTGACTTCAGGCTCCGTCTGTAATTTTATAAAAAAAACAAATATAGACAAGCAAACAAGCTACTCGCTCCCCAGCGGAGTTGCCATTTTGTTATTGGGAAATCTAGTGTCCACTTGGAGTTGCTAGTCCCACTAAGACGGGTAGCTATCTTAGAAACAAACAAACTAAAACTACTAAAACTACTTTCGTTTTCCTTTATGAGAAGTAGATAAGAGGGGAACAAAGGTACCAATCTCAGTCTTGCGCTTGATTCCTTGTTTGGTTCCTCTCCCTTCTAACAGATCTTTGCCGCTCATTTCCTTGCTTCAGAGAGCACCTGTAGAGTCAAAGCAGCATAACACTATCGAAGAACAGAGATCTACAATCATAAACAATATAGGACCAGATATATATTGACCACACAAATGCATATATCATCAAACATACAAGAATGTGGAGGAAAACTTGAATAGCTTCATTAATAGAAAGAATAGCAAAGAGGATTACAACCAATTATTCTGACCCAACGTCATCCTCCCAGCATGAAAGCCTTTCTTCACCTCATGAAAAGCTTAGATCACCCAACACTATGATGTTTCACCAGGAAACCAACAACACTTCCTTACAAAATACAAGATTCCAGCCTCTAGATCTCTGTGATGAGGGATCCATATATAGATATTTGCAGGGGGATGAGTCAGCTGCTGGATTTTTTATTAGTGTCCTATCTCTGATAGTTCTTGGTTCCACTTGGTGATTCATGATCTCTTACTCATCCCTGGGCGAATTCAGAGGGGCAAGTGTCATTGGAGAAGTTTCTGGAAGATTCCATGATCCTCCACCTTGCAAACTGTCTCTGCCATTTGTCCACTCTCGCTCATCGTACCCTACAGAAGAGCTATTCAGTATGCATCACACCTTTTACACTGAGCAGGTGGGATGCATCACACCCTTAGCACTGAGCAGCCTGTATGGTCCAGTTTTGACCAGTTCTGAGCAGGTTTCTGTGGAGAAGTTTTGGGAGATGATGTAATCAGCTGACCTTGCTCCTTTAGGGTGTGAAGCAACACTTTTAGGGACTTATAAGCCCTTGGTTTATGGACATTTATGATTGGGGTTGCAGTGCCCAAAAATTTCTATAACACATAGGAACAGTGGCACTGCGCATAGGATGAATTTTGCCAGCTTTGCTCAAAAATCAAAATTTTGCCTAGTTTTTCTACAAGTTGACTTTTTTTCTCATCATGGATGAATTTATGATTGTAAATGATGATATGCTATGTAAATGTAATTTCAAAATGACCTTAGAGGGTAGATTCAACATTTTGAGGTGGTTAAGGGGTAAATGAATCAGTTTCCGTGGTTATAGAGGCAAGTTGTTCCATTGCCTAAATTCCTATTCCTAGTTTAGAAATGGTTGAAACCACCCCTCTTCTCATGGATTCAACCCATGATGGCTAGCATAGGTGTTTTGATGTCTATATTACGTATTTTTTCAGTTGTTAGCAAAGTTTGGATTCTCTTCGATGCTCTGAGCTACATTGTACATCTCTATAGCAATTTGGCAAGGAAATAAACCAGGATTTGCAACTATTTTTGTGGGATTCTTGTGGTAATGTGTTTTTGCTTTGTTTCTCCTTCTGTCGTTAGTTTTTCTTATGTACTATATGTGCCAAAATCTATTTCATTCTTCTTAACTAAATGAAATCAAGATAGATAGGTAGAATACATTGGTAATAGTGCTCTGCGTTAGGAATACATTTAGTTTTTGATGTTTTCAGCTGTCTGAAGAGGACTAATGATCCTTGCATGCCCTCCTCAGCTCCTCACCAGTCTCAGACCTACCATCTCACTCAATTCTAAGTTCCAAAACACCTACCTACCTTGCCCCATAGAACACCCTGCAATTCTAACTTGATTTCCCAGACCCAAAGATGCCTGATCCATTTGATCCAGCAAAAAAACCATCAAAATCAACCAAAAACCCTAGAGCTATTATACCTATCCTAAAATCCATATTTGATTCAGTCATCTCAACTGAGATTGACAAGGAGAGATCCCTCTCCCGGCCTGGTAGGGTTAGCTACCAGGTTAAGCATGGTTTGTGGTTATCCTAAGATTGCCTCCCTTCAGCCTAAGGTCAATCTAGGCTCTAACATAGTGGCGACCATACTGGGGAATGTAGTGTTGTGTTCCTCAACAAAATGTATCGAGTTCAGATCTGATTGTTGATAGTGGACAACGATCAGACATCGGAAGGCTGAAATCATTCACCTGGCGACTCTAAATCAGTTTCGAAATTAGATCCAAGGACTCCACTAGAGGATGAACCTGACCGACAGAAACATGAAAGGACAATATGGAAAGATTAGGTATTCAAGTTGGAATTTTATCCAAGACATTACGTTCTTTGTTATAAATTATTTCTTCTCTTTTCCCGAGAATGTTAAGAAGGCTCTACAAAGTATATTGTATTTGAGAGAAGATCCTAGACCTGCATTTGATTCTTTCCCTTTGAAGATTGTGAACACCAAATATTCGCATGCCTTTAATCTTTATGAAGACCCTTCTTCCGAATCTTATGATGACCATGTTCAAGCTGACGAGCCTAAAGAGACTAATATTGATTCTATACCTTTTGTATATACTCCTACACCTTGTAAAATTCTAGATCGATACAAACCTCTAATTTTATCTCCTATATCCCATGCTTTCCCTAAAAATCATGACCTATATCTACCAAGATTTGATGGTGAATGTGACAACATCACTGCTGAGAGACATGTACTAAATTTTGAGTCTTTTCTTGACCTTTTTGAAGTTGATGAAGAAAATGTCAGTATTAGGCTTTTTTCTCTTTCTTTGAATGGCAAAGTCAAGAGTTGTTTCAAAACCTTTCCTGATGCAAGCATCTCAGATTTCCAGCAGTTTGTCAAAGTTTTCCTCCACAAGTGGGTGGTCAGACAAAACATTTTCTTAAATCTAGAAGAATATAACCGACTAAAAATACTGCCAAGGGAGACAATACAATAGTTTTCTGCCAGATTTAACCAAGTTTATTGTTCGATGCTTGTTAATATAAGACCTCCTCGTAGATTCGCTCTCTCACACTACCCAGAAGCCTTTGATCCGGAAATGGAGTTTCAGCTAAGAGAAAGGAACCTTGCAACACTTGAAGAGATGCAAAATAGTGCAGTAGATGTAGATGCTAATCTACTTATTAGAAGGGCAAAGTTGAAAGAAGAAGAGAGGAAGTGCATAGATCTAGAGGAATCAACATCTTTAGAGGTAAAGCTCGACATTTTGGTAAGTGCAGTGGAAGAGATGATGCAAAAGATCACCACAAGGAATGAGTATGATGTTCAAGACCAAGGCTCACTAATTGAAGAAGAACAAGTGGCTGATCCAAAACATTTTCTTTCTTATCCTATTTGTCATAGATTTGATAATGATTCTTTTATAGATCGGCTTGCAGAAGAGAGATCTGTTGATATGACATGTATGCTTGATGATGTGTTTTATACTGATGATTTGCTTCAGTTTGATCAGTATGATGATGATTATGTTCTCCAAACAGAAGCTATTCTTGCAGACAAATCAGCAGCTGGTTTGTGAAAGGAGGAAGTTCACTTTCAGCAGCTCGAATACAGTGATCAACCGTTACATATAAGCTATGGAAGTGAGGAGGAAAGTGCAGCACATTTTGAAGTAAGTGAAGGATATTTGCCTTTTTTTTTCTTCATTTCAGTTCATCAGAGACAACTTTCATGCAATCATAAATCAACCGTTAATAAGTTTTGATCTGGACCATCTAGAGGACAAGCAAATCCTTGTTCAAGAGTTCTCATATCTAGATTTGCAGCCCCCGAATGCCATTGAATGTCATGTTGCAAATGAAGACTTGGAAGCTGGAACATATGATCAAATGATGCAAGATGATTTTGTGCCATTCTGTTTTGAATAATTTCAGTTTTTGAAGGGAAATTTGCATAGTATATCTTCAAATGAGCAGCCTGTAGAAAATCATGCAATCTCATTAGAACCAACAGAAAATGGGTTGCAACTGTGTTTTCAAGCTTTTCATGATCCAATCATTGATGTGTTGGATGATGTCTGCAGTCAAAGCCCTTCTCCATTAGCTAACTGTGAGCTTGGAAAAAGTATTGATACAAACTTGATCGGACAGTCGGTTTCTTTGTTAGTTTCAGCATGAGTCTCGTCACAACGCTTAGATGAAAGTTTGCATTCATGGTATGAGGAGAAGAAAAGTAATCCATTAGATGAGCTAACTCCCAGTGCACATGAATTTCAAGATCCTTATGCAGTATTTTTGGAGTCAGATAGAGAATCCATATTATTCAATCTAGGAAAATTTGGATTTGTTTACAAATTTTCATGGGAATTGCCTTTCAGTAGTTCTCTCTTGTTGTTCATAAGAAAGCACTTGCAGAGAATTCAAACAAAAGCCAGAATTCTTACTTGGTTGCATTGGTTAATTCACTTCACTTGATCAGGTGATGAAAGGCACAATTAGAGTAGGTTTTATTGAATAAGCTCCATTTTGAGCATATTTTCTAGTTTTTCAGTTGTGTTTTAGTATTGAGTTAGTGTCAAGTCAGTTTGGGTCTTTGAGTCATCAATATTCAGTTATGTAATTTCAGCGTGAGTTTTTGATTCCATGCCCAATGGATAAGGCTACTAGGTCTACTGTTTTCTTGGCACCTCCAAGGAGCTACCATCCCCATTGGAGCCAATGTTAGTGTCAGTGTCTTCACACTGTCATCAATGATCAAAATTCACTCTTTTGCATTCATATTAGGAGTCCCATTCTCAATGAGTTGCATTCCATTAGGTCATGGATCAATTGATGGTAGGCACATTTCAATGTTTTCCCTTGTGACACATATCTGTTGACCATTTTTCATGTGTGATTCAATCAATGGTTCAGGTCCAGTTTCCTTTTCAGTTTATTTTATCAAATAGGTATTAGGTCTTAGGGTTTCAGTTTCATTAGGTATTAGGGTTTCACCATGTCAAATTTTCAGTAACCATTGACCAATAAGGGTCAACAGACACATGAGGATGACAATAACCATCATGGAAGCTTTAAAAATCATAATTTTTAAATTTAATAAGTTTTTCACCTCAAAACCAATTTGAGGTGAAAAACAGAGCATTTGTATTTATTTGTAATTTCATGCAATTTCATAATTTCTTATATGTAATAATTAAGTCTCATGTTGCTCCTGGTCACCTACTGATATCTCCAAGTACATGCCACTGCAAAAGAAAAGATCATCAAGCATTAGTTCACCTATTTTAGGCAAAAAGTCAAGCATCAAAAAACATAACATATGAAGAAGCCAAAGGACATTATAAAGTGGGTTTTGTAGAGTGAAAAATTAAAAAGTTCCCAAGCCACATAAAAGCCACTTCATTCTCCAGTTAATTCATTATTTGAAGTTGAAGTTTATGAGCAAGATCACGATTTAAGGTGATAGTGAGCAAAGAGAAACAGTTTGCTGTGTTTTGGAGGAAAACCGCCTGGCACTACGCACCTAATCCCGGCGCTGCACACCTGATCTTTCTCCACTGTGCATTTTTAAACGAGCACTGCGCATAAGATCGGCGTTGCACACTTGTCAAGTGTGTTGCGCACCTGTCATCTGAGCTGCCAATTGCTGCTAATTACATCAAATTGTTTTCAAACACCCAAATTTCTCTATTCTCAAGTAAGTAATATCACTTTCCTTGCAGACAAGGATTATTGCTTAAATTTTTGGGTTGTGTTGTCTCTCTACACATTAAACCCTAATTGTGTTGTCCATGTCATTAAACCCTAATTGTTGTTGTTTTTCAAATACAATTATTACTGCGGCTGTCCTATATCATCTTCATTATTTCCCTACAACTCATCCTCCCATACATAAATCCCCTCCCTGGACTTTTCCTGCAATACTCCCCAAAACCCTACCATACTCCCAAAACCTATACTCATATACCCTAAACCCTATCATACTCCCAAACCCTACACCATTCATTAACCTACTCTTTCCCCACACCCCTATCCCATTCTTGTGCACCCTTATTAACTTTCCCATCTAAAATCTCTTCATACTCATCATACCCTCATTCACTAATCCATCACTCCTCATTAACCATAAATAAAAACAACAATACAATAATGGAGGGGGATAGTGAGTATGAAATGGAGGAAGAGACATATAGTGACAATTCTAGGGAAAGAAATTTGCAGCAGAAGCAGCCTCACAAAGGGGGAAAGATAATCAGTGAGGAGCCCATTAGTTTGAGGGAATTGCTTGCTTGTCCACTTGCCATCTCATGTTTCAAACATCACTCATGTTTTGGTTTTTGTGAAATGGTGGAGAAGGTTAAGTTTCATCATGAATTAGCAAGGATGTTTGTGACACATCTAGACAACAATGAAGTAAACCTTGTTGGAGTTACATTCACTTTGTCACCTGCTATTATTTCAGAGGCTACAGGCATTCCAAATGTAGGTGAAAAATGGAACAAAGGATAATATATTGAAAGGGAGTACTATGAGCCTTACATCAAGGCTAAATGCCATGGAAAATTGAAGAGAGTGTTCCCGTTCAAATTCTTGGAGGAGAGGCTTGCTCCACTTATGAACATAATCATCAAATACTTTACTTGTGAAGGTAGGTTTTCTCACTTGTATGCCTACCACATTATATTGTTGATGCATTTTACTAGGGTGAGGATGACGAATATTCCTTACTTCATGTTCCGAAATATTGAGAAAATGACACTCTATGTCAAGAAGAAGCCATATCCCCAACAGTTAAAAAACATCTACCACTTCTCTGTGATTAAAATCATTGTCTTACAAAAGCTGAATCTACTTAATATACCATGGGAGACCTTCATTTATCATGAAGTGTTCAAAGGCCCTCAAGTATTTTCATCAATGCCTCGAGAAGAAGGTGGGCCTTCAGGACAGAAAAAGGTCCAAGAGACTGAAACTATGGGAATGTCAGTGTTTGTGACCTATGAGAGAGGCACTAGGAAACTTTTTGCAGCTACCAGGCGAGTATTATCTCCACAAGGTGTGGAAGGAGTCTCACCTTCATCTTCAAGCCACAGGAAAATGCTATCTCCACAAGGAGTGGAAGGGGATTTGCCTTCATCTTCAACGAAACAGGTACAGTTTGTGCATCACGGGAAAGGCAAAGGTAAAGGCAAAAGAAAAATGCAAGAGAAGGATCCTAGTGATGAGCAAGAGAGGGACTTTGACCTAGTTGATCATGAGGAGACAGAGGGAGTTGATGTCATTGATTTGGAGACTCAAGGTACAAAGATAACTAAAGACATGATAATCAAAGAGCAAGAGACTGATATACAAGCTTTGTCAGTCAATTTTAGAGAGGGCAAAGTGGATCATCAATTACCTTGAGTAGGAAAACAAGCAATTGGCCGACAAGCAAGCCCTCATGGAGTTGCAAATGATCAAGGAGAACTGGCAAAAGGCAAAGAAGGCAAAGGTCAAGATAACCTCCATTGAGCAAGAGATTGAGAATGACCGGGAAACTTAGCTTGAAACGGTCAACATACACCTTGAAAAGCTGCTTGAGAAGGCCAATAAAGAAAAGAAGATGCTTCGTCACATGACTTATCACTATATGACTTGGAACAAAATATGCAATATGAGGATGAGGAAGCTCAAGGCAAGGTTGAGGAAGGCCTTGAGAAGCAAAAAGAAGCAAGACAAGTTGGAAATCCTAGCTGATGCCTCATTATCTCATCAAAGAAGTGGATGAGAGTGCCTTGTGCCAATTTTGGGAAGATTTTGCAGTTTTCAAAATTTAAATTTTGCAACACAGGAATTTGGCATTTTTGACTGGGACACTTTTTGGAGAAATGGCTTGCATATTCAGATTCAGCATGATGAGAACATCAATCCCTGAAAGTTTTAGCAAATTTGGAGCAAATATTGATCACCTAAAGGTCAAAAAACCATCAACAAATGACCTCTCTGCCTCTTTTTGGACACATAGGAAGCATCTTTGGGATATTCCACTTTTGAGGAGGAAAGTGACCTCCAAATGAAAAAATTCAAGATATTCCAGAAGCTAGACAGGAAGACCTTTCCAACAAGCTATTTTGGGCTGAATTTGGTCAAGGGGAAGGCCTCCAAAACTGGGTCTGAAGCGGCACTGCGCATATGAACAATTGTGCTGCGCATAGGATGAATTTTGCCAGTTTTTCTCAAAAATCAAAATTTCGCCTAGTTTTTCTACAAGTTGACTTTTTCTCTCATCATGGATGAATTTATGATTGTAAATGATTTTATGATATGTAAATGTAATTGAAAATTGACCTTAGAGGGTGGATTCATCATTTTGAGGTGGTTAAGGGGTAAATGAATCAATTTCCATGGTTATAGATGCAAGTTGTTCCACTGCCTATATTTCTGTTCCTAGTTTAGAAATGGTTGAAACCACCCCTCTTCTCATGGATTTGACCTTTGATGGCTAGCATAAGTGGTTTGATGTCTATATTATGTATTTTTCAGTCATTAGCAAAGGTTGGACTCTCTTGGATGCTCTCAGCTACATTGTACATCTCTACAACAGTTTGGCAAGGAAATAAACCAGGATTTGTAACTATTTTTGTGGGATTCTTGTGGTAATGTGTTTTTGCATTGTTTCTCCTTCTGTCATTAGTTTTTCTCATGTGCTATATGTGCCGAAATCTATTTCATTCTTCTTAACTAAATGAAATCAAGATAGATAGGTAGAATACATTGGTAACAGTGCTCTGCCTTGGGAATACATTTAGTTTTTGATGTTTTATGCTGTCTGAAGAGGAATCATGATCCTTGCATGTCCTCCTCAGCTCCTCACTAGTCTTATACCTACCATCTCACTCAATTCCAAGTGCCAAAACACCTACCTACCTCGCCCCATAGAACACCCTGCAAGTCTAACTTGATTTCACGAACCCAAAGCTACCTGATCCGTTTGATCCAGCAACAAAACCATCAAAATCAACCAAAAACCCTAGAGCTACTATACCTAGCCTAAAATCCATATTTGATTCAGCCATCTCAACTGAGATTGACAAGAAAGAGCCCTCTCCCGACCTGGTAGGGCTAGCTACCAGGTTAAGCTTGGTTTGTGGTTATTCTAAGATTGCCTCCCTTCAGCCTGAGGTCGATCTAGGCTCTTATAGGGTGTATAATATTAATCCCTTCGATTCAATATTATTCCCTTGGGTTCATAATCCCTTACAATTTTAGTATTAATCCCTTGGGTTTATACTATCAACTGTGATCAACCATGCACACCCATGTTTTATAGAGTCAATCATGGTGAACCATGGTCGAACGTCGCATTTTGACAATGATTGTGTCAATTTGAAAATCAACCATGGTTACTTTGACAAATATGGTTTTAGTATTAATCCCTTAGGTTTATAATATCAATTCCTTGGATTTATAATATCATTCATGGTCAACCATGGTGATTCATATCTAACCATGGTCAACCATGGTCAAATGTCACAGTGTGACAAAAATTGTCACAATATGAAAATCAACCATGGTCTAACGTCATAGTTTGAGAAAGATTGTCTTGATATGAAAATAAATCATGGTCAAACATCATCAGCCATGGTCCTATGTCACATTGTGGCAAGGCTTTTCTCAATATGGAAATCAACCATGGTCAACCATGTTTTATAAAATCATTCATGGTTAACCATGTTCCAATGTCGCATTGTAACAATGATTTTCTCAATATGAAAATTAACCATATGCAACCATGTACCAATGTCACATTGGGACAAATATTGTTTATATGAAAATAAGTCATGGTCAACCATGGTCTAACATCACATTATGACAAGGATTGTTTCAATATGAAAATCAACCTTGGTCAACCATGTTTATTTAATGGTTTATAATATTTATCTTTCAGTTTATATACCTTGGGTTTATAATATTAATCTCTTGGGTTTAATATTATTCTTTTGGGTTCATAATCCCTTTGGGTTTTATTATTAATCCCTTGGTGTTATTATTCCCTTGGGTTTATAATATCATTCCCTTGGGTTTATTTCATGAACAATATTATGCCTTGAAGAGGACTCGAACTCTCGCGTGTCTACGATTTCACCATCAAGGCATCCCAAGAGGCATGGTCTTGCGGGTATTGGTAACTGGGTATTGACACTAGTAAGTTTATTCATGCATTGACTGGAGCTTCTAGGCAATGAGTATCAAGCCCATCCTGGTAGCCCAACTGCCCCATAAGGTCTCCGGCCATAGAGTGAAAGATAAGAAGCTAGTCCCCCTTCCTTTCCTTCTTAATTCATGGAACTGAAAAAGGCAAGTAGTAAAGCAAGTAGAAAGGCAAGTGTCGGGGACCAACCAGACCTCCCTTGGGGTGTGGTTGAAGAGGATATAAGGAAACACTAAGGACAGGTTAGCACGCTCGACTAAAAGGCCACCATCGATTTCTCGCTCATCTATCGTATGGTGAGGGACGGAGTTGCTCGACCATAAGGGCCGCCATCAATGGATAAAGGTTACTCTAGGGATAACAGGCTGATCTTCCCCAAGAGTTCACATTGATGGGAAGGTTTGACACCTCAATGTTGACTCTTCTCCACTTGGGGTAGTAGTATGTTCCAAGGGTTTCCCCTGATGGTAAGTATGGGTCCTCATTATCCATAGATACACGTTGTTCTTCGACTTATTGCTAGATCGTAAAGATTTATTGGTTGTGAACCTCTATCAGATTATTTACATAGGGCGAGAGGTTGTATACTTGGCTGGATGATCATGGTGGCTGCTATAAGCAGCTAATGTCCCGTACTACACGTTGATATTCTTCCTATTATAGAAGAGATATTCATGAACATAACAAGAAATATATTTCTCAAGACTATAATTGGATTTTTTTTCTTAACTCAACCCACCATAATATCTATATCCTCGAACTCGCTCTTTGAGGGGAAGAAATATAGGCATGGTAATAAAAGTATTATTTCAATAGTTTTTCCCAGACAAGATATGCCCTATTTGCAAAATGGAATACCAGTTGATGCTTATAGTTAGGGATTATCCGAAGGGGTAGAATAGAAGTTGTCCCCGGGAGAGATGTCTGAGTGGTTAATGGCTCCGGTCTTGAAAACCAGTATAGTAAAAAAAACTATCGAGGGTTCGAATCCCTCTCTCTCCATTTGTTTTTCAACAATCACATTTATTTGTCCGGTCCAATAAAAAAAAAAGAGAATAGCTTGGTTGTATATAGCCGAGCTATAAGGATCCAGTTGGAAAAAGAGTATTTGAAAAGACTCCTATCCCGCCGATATGGGAGATAGATGTAATGAAATTGAATCGATTTTTCTTACATCTGGTTCAACCTATTACTTCAGTTAAGAGGAGTCATGGAAATGACAGGTTCGAAATCACGCTCTTGGGTTTATAATATTTAATAATATTTTTATTAAGATAATAATATTTTTATTAACATAAAGGTTGTCTCAATATGAAAATCAACCATATTCATATGTCGCATTGTGACAAAGATTGTCTCAATATGAAAATCAATCATGGTCAACCATGGTCCAAGGTCGCAATGTGACAATGATTGTCTCAATATGGAAATCAACCATGGTCAACTATGTTTATTTTAGGGTTTATAATATTTATTTCAGGGTTTATAATTTTTATCCCTTGTATTTTTTTATTCCTTTGGGTTTATAATATCAATCCCCTGGGTTTATTAATATAAGGGTTCATATTCCTAGGGTTTAATATTGTTCCATTGGATTTATAATCACTTGGGGTTTTAGTATTAATCCCTACGGTTTATTATTCCCTTGGGTCAAAAACATCAATCATGGTTAACCATGGCCAATCATGGTCAACCATGTTTTATAAATTCAATCATGGTCTACCATGGTCCAACATTGCATTGTGACAAAGATTGTCTCAATATGAAAATCAATCATTGTTTCAACCATGGTCCAAAGTCGCATTATGACAAAGATTGTGTCAATATGATGATCATGGTCAACCATGATCCAATATATTTAACAATATAATTAGAAATATTTAATTAACAATATTTATAATAATATTTAATTAACAATATTGACAATATTTTTATTTAATTTACAATATTCAACTAACAATTTTATATTAATGGGATTTCATGTTGCTGGGGGGACGGAGCTCTGATGGCGCACTCGCGAAAAGGTCTCGGCTGAAGATCAACGTGTCGACCACAGGCACGTCGCAGACAAGGGTTTTTTAGGAGGTTTTTATTTTTTACGCGGTCTTATTACAGGTTTCGCTTCACCGTCGCGGACACGGATCAGGACTTTCACAGTTACTGCACCTCCATTGGATTCTCCGCCATCACTTTCGGTTGCTGATCTGGAGACAGCTATGGACGACTCTAGGGAGCTAGAGGCGGTGGACTTCTCGGAGGATCCTTCGCCGGATAAGGTCATTTTTGGAAACCCTAGTTTCACGAACCGTTCTCAGTTTGTTGCATCCTCTTCGTCTGCACCGGATCTCCCGGACATTCCGCAGTACCCGCCCTCCGTCTCGCTGGCCGTCCACCGCGCCTCTCAGGCTTATGCCGGAACCTCCCCTATCGAATCGCCGCCATTCGAGGTCCCCCCACTCTCACCGGGCTCTCTACAATTCCTGGCATCTCACACTCCCCCGTCGCCCTCATTCGATCCGATCTCCCCCCCTCTCCTCTCGGTCCCCTCTCCCCCTCATCCGGATCCCCCTGCATCTCACCCCCCTCATTCGGGAGCTCGACCCTCCGGCTGTTTCGAAACCCCGGCTGTCAAAATTAAGCCTGCAAAATCCCCATCGCTGGAAGGTATTATCAACCCCCTGGTCGATCACCCGTCGGCTCCTCGCACCGGCACTAAGAGGATCAAGTGCATCAAGTCTACAACAAAGGACATCACCATCAAGTTTGACGAATCAAAGCCTCTCGGCGGGCTCATCGACATGGCCAACACGGTATTGGTAGGGCATGTCAGGGGAAGGACATACTCGGCGAAGCGGCTCAATCTGTGGGTAAAGGAGATCTGGGGTGGGGTATTATCCGACCTTCCTACGGTACATGTTCTCCCTAGAGGATGGTTTTCCCTTCAATTCTCCAAGGAAAGCCACACCAATCTGGTATTGGGCAGATACTGGCATATAGAAATGGCACCGGTTCTCCTCAAGAGATGGAATCCCCTCTTTGACCCAGAGCGCGAACAGCTCGGAGCCGGCCCAATTTGGGTGTGCTTGCCAGGTCTCCCACTGCCTTTCTGGGCAGAAGAAGTCTTCATTAGAATTGGAAATGCCCTGGGGACATATCTGGATTACGACCGCACATATGTTGAATCTGGGAACCGAACCCTTGCAAGAATTTTGGTCCATCTAGACACTCGTGATGGACTCGAGGAGCAGATCACGCTTCAGTGGGGAAGGTGCATCAGAGTACAGCTACTTGACTACGAAGGAGTTCCCTTCCGTTGCAGAAGATGTCACAAAGTGGGACATCTGGCGAAGGACTGTCCTCTCAACAAGAAAGCAGATGAATCACCGAGGGCAACCCCGGCTCCAACCAGAACGGCATCTCCTGTCACTGCTCGACCTACCTCTTCGGGTCCGCCCTCGGCGACTATCTCTCCTGTGGTCAATCCGGGACTTCGGCAACCCTCTCCGCCAAGAACCAGGGCTCGCTCGGCGGCAGAAGCGGGTATGGTCTCCGGCACTCTATCCCCTCCTTTTCAATCTTCTATTGATGTTATGTTTGAATGTGGATCCTCCTCACAGACCTCCATGGCTCACTGTGCACTATCATCCCCCTCCCTGATTTGCACTGATCCCATCATAGCCACCTCCTTTCCCTTGGCAAGCGCCTCCCCCTCTCCTTTGGAATCCTCCCCTCCACATTCCTACTTCCTTCGGTCTAGATCTCTAGCCAAAGCGCCCCCTGCAAAGCACTCGGGTCTGGGCATTGCGGTACCAGAGGGGGGATCCATGAATATCAGAGGGCGCAAATCCCACCTATCAAAGGCTATCAAACTAGCCGGAGCAGAGGTTGTATCCGGCAGGCAATCCACCATTGACGGGGTCCTTAGAGCAGGACACACCCCGAGAGGTGTTCCCCCATGAAGTGCCTATCATATAACTGCAGAGGATTGGCTAGTTCCTCCAAGAAACTAGCCATGAAGAGGCTCATTGAAACTGAGCCTATTGATATCATTATGCTACAGGAGACCCTCTGCCCCGCAGATCAGATTACTCGTGCTATGCAAGCATTGACCCCTGGCTGGAATTACGTTGCTATTGATGCCGCTGGTCGATCTGGAGGCCTGGCCATTGGTACAAACCCTCGCTCTATCAAGGTGGACTCGACTTGGGGGGGTACGGGTTTCCTGGGACTTGACATATTCTCCACTGATCTGGGTATGAACCTCCGTATTATCAATGTATATGCCCCATGCACCCAGAGAGAATCGTTCTGGCAACATTTTCTTCACCTCTCCATAACAAGTGAAGACCGGGTCATTATTGGGGGAGACCTTAATTTTTCTCTGGGCTTCAGGGAATCTTGGGGTTCGGCTGCACAAATTGACTCCATCTCAGACTACATGACCAACCTCCTGGAGCATACAAATCTTATTGATATCCCCATGCAGAAAATTTTACCAACTTGGAGGAACAGAAGGGTTGGGGAAGCTGCTCTAGCCCGCAGACTAGACAGATTCCTCATGAAGGAGACACTCCTTCAGCGACTGCAGCTATACAAACAATGGGTTGGCTCGGGGGGTTTGTCGGATCACTCCCCTATATACCTGGAGATCCAGGGCCCCTTCAAAAAACCCAAGGCTCCCTTCAAATTTAATCATACCTGGCTGAAGGACCCATCCTATGTCAAGATGATTACTGAATACTGGTCCGCACACCCTATCAGAGGCTCAGAATCACTTGCTAAAGGATTCTGCAGGAACCTCTCTGAGATCAAACATATATCTATTGTTTGGGCAAAGGAGAAACAAGCTCGAGATATTGCACAGCTTACCCATATTGAGGCTGAGTTATCCTCACTCACCGATGAGAGGGGCTTGGGGTTCATATCAGCTGCAGACAAATGTCAGTTAATTGCTCTGGAGAATCAAAAAGCAAAGATCCTCAATGAGAGAGAGGAATCCATCCGACTGAGGAGTAGGGCATTATGGATTCAAGCAGGGGATGAAAACTCGAAGTTCTTCCACAGCTTCACCAAAGGCAGGAAAGCATCCAATACTATCTGGAAGCTCCCTACCCCTGATGGTGGAACTGCAGACACTTTTAACAAGCTCGCACACTTGGGCATCTCACATTTCAGGGATCTATACAAGAGTCCCCGTGAAGTAAATTTGCCAGATATCATCAATGTGGCAAATCACTTCCCGAGATTTGTGGAAGAGGATGACGAGGAGGCTCTCAATGATCCAGTTACGGCGGAGGAGCTGGAAGGCGTACTGAAATGGTTCAAAAAAGATAAGAGCCCCGGCCCGGATGGATGGACCATTGAATTCTATTTAGCCTTCTATGATGTTCTGGGACAGGATCTTCTGGACGTAGTCGAGGAGAGCAGAACCACAGGATCCATTTATCATGCCATCAACTCTACTTTCATTGCTCTCATACCAAAATCTGATTCGCCTGAATCCTTCAATGACTACCGACCGATCTCCCTTTGCAATTGCCTCTACAAAATCATCTCAAAGACAATTGCGAACCGTCTTAGACCTATCCTCTCCAGATCCATTGCCCCGCAACAATTTGCTTTCCTCGAATCTAGGCAGATTCATGAGGCCATTGGCCTGGCACAAGAAGCCATACACTCCATATGGTCCAGACACCTAAAGGCCATCCTCCTCAAAATTGACCTCTCCAAAGCCTTTGACCGGGTCAGCTGGCTCTACATCAAAATGATCCTCATCCATCTGGGTTTTCCCCATACCTTCATAACATGGATCATGGCCTGTATATCATCCCCCACATTCAGCATTCTCATTAATGGATCGGCCTCCCCCTTTTTTCACTCTGAGAGAGGACTGAGACAGGGATGCCCTCTATCTCCTCTGCTCTTCCTATTGGTCATGGAAGGACTTAGCCGACTCATGGACTCTGCCAAGAGATCTGGAGATATCCGGGGCCTTCGTATATCCGATCATTGCTTTCTCACTCACCTGCTCTTCGTGGACGATGTTCTCATCATACTTGATGGCAGTATCCGTGACTCTCGAACCTTCTCAAAGATCCTGCAACTCTTCTCTGCTGCAACAGGTATGTTACCAAATCAGTTGAAATCAACCATCACCTGTACCCATACTTCGGTACAAGAATCTCAGCTAGCCCTTCAGGCTTTCCCCTACAATGCGCACCCTCTGGACAGAGGCCTCAAATACTTGGGCTTCAATCTGAAGCCTACCTGTCATAGAATTGCTGATTGGGTCTGGTTGGTTGCCAAATTGGAAAAAAGACTCTCGGGCTGGAGCTTCAGATTCCTCTCTAGGGCAGGCAGACTGGTGCTCATCAAATCAGTATTAGAGGCTACACCGGTTTTCTGGATGGCACTAGCATGGATACCAAGGAATATCCTCGGTCGGCTACAGCAGCTATGCAACCGTTATCTCTGGAATGGAAATCAGGACAAAAGAATGTTTGCTTGGATAAGCTGGAAGAAGATCTCTTTGCCCAAAAAATGGGGCGGTTGGGGTCTCAAAGACCTCCCTGATTTCGCTAGGGCACTTGCTGCCAAGATGGGATGGACCCTATTAACTAGTCAAAATCTTTGGGCGCATGTGTCCTATCACAAATACATCTGGCCCCAGGATATAATGGACTGGGCTAGATTACCATCTTGGTCATCGAAGGGATGCTCATCAATCTGGAAGGCTCTGATACACTCCCTTCCACTCATCCGAGATAACCTTGTATGGAGAATCAACGATGGGTCGCTGGGCAGGATTGGCATGGACCCGTGGATCAATTGTGGGGGCAGGCACACCCTCACCCGCGACCTCATTACTCATCTCCATAATCGGAATATTCGAAATTTTGTCCATATTGCAGACCAACAGCGCACAGACATCTTCTCACAAGCTTGGAAATCTGCACAGCAGCTCGATCTCCCCCCGCAGTGGCATCAGGAATGGAATGAATACATTCGTGCCTTGACCGAATCCCATATCCGCATCAAACAGGGACCTGACGAACTCATATGGTGCAAGGCGGATCATGGTATATACGCACCCAAATATGGATACAGAGAACTCATTTCTCACAGGATACCTGATACCCTGCCCTCGTGGTGGCATAACATTTGGAAATTAATCGCCCCTCCCCGCTCCAGATTATTTTTCTGGTGTGCCCTCAAAGGCATCGTCCCCACAGGCGAATACCTCACTCACAGAGCCGTCTTCGGTCCCACATGGTGTATATTCTGTAAGGCGGCATCCGAATCTACAGACCACATACTCCTCCATTGTCCGGCTGTACTCGCGCTATGGAACAATATTTGCACTCACCTGGGCATAGCGAGGACCTGGACTGGAGATGATCTCACCGGTGCATGGTCCACCTGGACCCAAAGCCACCCGGGCTCCAAGCTACTAAACCTCCCCCTCGTGGCATCATGGTACATTTGGCTTGCGCGGAACCGTGTGATATTCGAGGAACAGGCTGTGAATTGGCCTCAGACTGAAACAAAAATCCTCGCCGCATACCATGAATTACCCGACCCTCCCCCCACACGATCCAGGACGATTCGGGCGATGCCTGCCATTGATAGATCGACCCCATGGGCGTTCTTCGATGGGGCAGCAAATCAAACGGGGTGTGGAGGTGGATTTATTCTACATATAAACGAACATCACAGATTCCTTGTAAAAATGGGATTCGGCACAGGATCGAATAATTTCGCTGAACTATCTGCCATTCGAAATTTAATGCATTTCGCATTATCTCATCAGTGCACAAATCTGAATATATTCGGGGATTCTATGGTGGTTGTGAACTGGATCAATAATGACTCCACATGTCATTCACACACTCTCAACAATTTATTATATGATGCACACACTCTCAAAGCTGCTTTTAATTATTTCTCCTGTTTACACATTTACAGAGAGCATAACTGCGAGGCTGACAAACTATCCAAAGAGGCCTCGGTACTTCCCAGAGGCG
The DNA here is from genome assembly GCA_031772625.1 of Pinus tabuliformis. NCBI lineage: Eukaryota > Viridiplantae > Streptophyta > Pinopsida > Pinales > Pinaceae > Pinus > Pinus tabuliformis. Next base: position 255,821,618 of record CM062805.1, read on the forward strand.
AATGGCTAATTGTGGAGCAGCAGGGGACTGAAGAACACAGGTTTTATCATAGACCATATATCGATCACAGAGACCAGCGGGACAATAGTCCCGATAGACGATAGTAGAAAAGCATTTTTGTCATGATGAACTGTACATAAAAATGGATGATATTTTGTATGCAAATGGATCCTATGCGATCTCGAACAGGCTAAAACAGTCAGACACATAGATGTAATTTCCTTATTTTTGCAACATGATCTGAACAACACCCTGCGAGGTGATTTTGAATGAACATCACAGCAATGCCAAGGGCATCTACTTATGTAATTTTCTAAACTATTAATGAAAATTACTGATTTTTCCAGTGGAAAAAACAATTTTATATTAATAAATTTATATTTAATTAACAATATTTATTTAATTAGCATTTTTATATTAATGTCAAGTCCTACTAGTACAACAGGTTGAGGATGGACTTCGTTAGCAAGATGACCGAAGATCAAACCTCACGAGGGTGGCTGTGTCATGTGCTAGGGGTAGGAGACATGCTAAAAAGTCCAGTCAACTTAGGGTTGGTGTGGCATAGATCGGGTGGGATCCCTGGGTGACTTTGATAGATTAAATGCCCTTCGATCATGTATTTTTTCAAGTAGGGATTGAAAGAGTAAATTAGATTGAAATTATAAGTTTCAATCCATTTCTTTCAGTCTAGAAAATTATAATTTCAAATGTAGATTAAGACTTGCACAATTTTTGAAAGAAATTTGATTGATCGTCAACTTGTTTGATGGATTCGCTATTTGTTTGAAAATTTGCATTTTAACTATAAAAACCAAGAAAATAATACAATGTATTATTTATGAATAGTTAGTATAGTATATAGTTTGTTTTAAATAAAGAAAGAATATAAATAATCTTTGAAATGTTATATTTTTAAAGATAGTTTTCTTTAAAATTTAGTTTAAAAATGAGATAGAATAATAAATTTGAATCGCTAAATTTGTATATTAAATATATTTTATTTTTAATAATAATATGAGTTATCTATATATATATTACATGATATTGGAAATAGAAATGCCATATGAATACTTATAAAAAAAATTAAAAATAGATAAAAATAGACATTTGAAATGAGAGATAACTATGTTATTTTAGTTTGGTCAACCTGGAAAACTGAAATGTTCCCTTTCTAAAGTTTCACTTATTTCTTTGAGATCGTGGAAAAAAAAGTTACAAATAATACCTCACTTCTACTATTAGCTTACATGGCAAGCGAGCCAAATTAGTACACTTTAATTAATTATTTTATATATATATATATATATATATATATATATATATATAATTTATTATATCTATAATATTTAGATAAAAAAAATTATTTAAATTATTTTATTTTTAAATATAGATTTCAATAATTACAATATAAAATTTAAAAATAATTTAATATTATTTTATTTAAATAGTATGAATACACTATATAAATTCTACATATTATAGTAAATATGTTTTCAAAGAGTATATATTTGGACCGTGTTATGATATAAAAAATGTAATTACACCATATTGATAATCGTAACGTATATCATTTAAATAGTCCGAAGTATTTAAAATGAATAATAGTTTATTAAAAGTGGAAGAACTATAGTCAATTCACCACTTAATATGTTTATAGGTTTAAGATGCAAGTTTTGTTTCCTTATGTGTATACGGTTCATATATATCTTTTCTTCTTCTGTCACTTTTGGTTATGTAAGTTTTCAGTTACAAAAGCATAGCACTGTTTTTCTACAGTCTGTATTGTGAAGAACCTATCTCTCATTCAGTCTATAAAGATGTATAAAGTATTATCTGATTTTAATACAATCAAGCTTTTTTCATACGGGAAAAAATATGTTTAAAATGCAATAAAACCAGTGGCATTAATTTAACTATAATCACATTGATTTAATATGTAGGGGACATTAGCATTCTTGTATTTAGAGGGTATGCCAATCTAGATATTTTTCAATAACATTAAATATGAATAGACCATAATAAAGAAAAATGTGAATTGAATAATTCCCAATAATAGAAATAAAAACATATTTAAAGTTTTACTTTGATTACTTCAAAAATATTTCAAACGATTTACTTGAAACAATGTCCAGTCATACCAATTGTGTAATCCCAGCGTGGAACAGGGATGATAAGTGATAAATAATAATAGTTATAAAAAAAATAGAGTTATTTTTAGTGTGATTTTTTTAGATTTTTTGGTGTTTAAATTTGGTAGAAAAATTTTTGGTGAAATTTTGATTTATGTTATTTAAACTGGTTTTTTAATTGCATATATAAATTCAACATCCTAAAATTTTTTTAGGACACTTAGAATGTGGAGGGGTTACCTATTAAGCTTGGGATTTCAATAAATTCTTGTCAAATTTTAAAAAACCAGAAAAACCTACTGGAAAAACTTCCAAAAAATTATACTAAAAACAACCCAAAAAAATTATAGAAATTGTTACGATTATAATATGCCATTACTCTCGCTTGCTTAAAATATGTAACACCAAAATAGGAGTGGAGGTCCGAAACTGAAACAGTTTGAAAATTGTCCATTTCATCTTTTGGGTTGGAGTATTCTCAACTTATTTAATCAAGGCAGTAACGGTTTATGGAATTTGAACCATCATCACATGGTGTACCAGACAGCTAGATGATATACTCTGCAAGCACACCGCCTCGAAATAGAAAGAGGGCTATCTTCTCTACAGGTAGGATTATATTTATCATCCACTCTAATCATGTGACAATTTTTTCTTTTATATTATATTTATCATCCACTCTAATCATGTGACAATTTTTTTTTGAAATAAAAGAAACACAGAACTTTATGCAGTGAACTTCTGATTTTCTAAAGCTTTATATTAATCAGATTTTAGGCCAAATTTGTAAAGTCAGAGTTTCACTATACAAAACCTCGAATCAGAGGATTTATACAAACCTGGAATCAGAGAATTTATGTAAACTTGGATGTTCCTACTACAAGGTTAGATTCCTCTCACATATCTGTATGGTGCTAGTGTTCTCTGGCATCCATGAGCTGACTGACTGCCGCAGCTTCATTGACAAGTGCTCCCACATTCTCCATGGCCGACTGCATATCGTCTACAACTCCCTCCCCTTTCCTCTTAAACCATCTGCTACTTAATCCACATTCCCATCTCTCGCTTGTAATTTCCATTCGATTGCCATCTCTCACATGAGCAATACGCAATTTCCATTGCTCGCTCATGTAAGTCTCCGCCTCTTTATAACGAATGCGCATAACTTGGAACTTCCCTGGAGGATCGAACACAAGCAACTGGTCAGGGGTTCGATTCCTCCACCCCTTTTCTATCCATTCTACCATTTCCGGTAGGGCTTCTATTTCTGTACCGTGCGTGCCGATTCCAAGCCTGAAATCCGCAGTCCCCTGCCCTTCCCGACAGAAAGCAACAAATCCGTGCCTCTTAGGCTGGTTTCGAACTCTCGTAACCACAACCCTATCCTCGCCATTACTGCTTTCACAGCGAACAGATACATTAAATTGCAGCAGATACCTGGGTTGCAGAACCGCTACATGGACAGTGATCTTCCTACGGCTTAACATTTTGACGTATCCGAGGGTTTGGAGGTGAAGCCTTAGTTCTTTAATGGCCGCCTCTGAGCACGCCGTGGAGAATCGCTGGTCCAAACGCTCTCTCCTGCAGAGGTCCTGCAAGTGTTCCACCGACATGAAACCCCCGTGTTGCAACTCGCTCCAACTCGAGCCGTAGAAAAGCTGCTTTCCGAACCGAATAATTATCTTCGCGCACCTCACCGTTTCCTGCTGTCGGCAAAGCACTGGTTCCAGGCACGCCCGCAGTTTTGCTTCATATACCGAAAACCCCCATTTCGAGTAGAAATGCATTTCCGTAATGGAGGTTTTATCGGAGAAATCGGCCGATAGGTTATCAATATCAGATCGGCATATCGAATCCTGCCAGGGTACTTCTGCTCCTGATTTGAGACAGAAAAACGACTTGCGGGATTGGCGATCCTGTTCAGAAACGTTGGAGTCATTTTTAGACTCCTCGAAGCAAACCCTGTTGATGGAAAGCAGCGGATTCTCTAAAGATTTGCAGAAACAGAAGGCAAAGAAGTCAGGAAGGTAACCGCTGTTCTTGTCCAGTGAAAAGCTTACAAGTTCTTCAATGTAGGATGCAACAGTCTGCAGAGCTTCTTCTGAATTGGCGCGTATTTTAACTCTTCCATTAGAAGTCACTCTTACAGAGGAGATGCCGGGCGTCCGTTGCAGAGCCTTGAGGGTGCTGCCGCCCTTGCCTATAACAATTCCAATCGCTTTGTCTGGAACTCGTAATTCTTTCTCGAAAGGGGCTGCTCCTGAGGCCGAGGCCATGGCCATGCTCTTCTGCTTTAGCTTGACTGACTTCTTCTGGTTATCGTTATACGACTATCCTTTCTGGTTTCAGGGTATTTGTGGCTCTTACCCTCGCTTCCCAATGCTTTCATTAAGCGTAAACAAACAAACTGCCCAACAAAAATTCCAATTCCAAACTATTACAGGCCCCACACTGAACATTTTGGAAACCATTATGATCAAAATTGAGCATTTAAAAGAAAATGGTAGGCTGCCTCTTAAGGCAAGGAAAGAATAAGAATCTTTAAATAAGTCAGATATCGAATTGAAATACTGTGTCATTTTATTTTATAAGCAATTATTTTAGAAATTCTAGGAGTAATTTGGATTATTTATCTAATTTTAAGTAAAGGAATAATATCAATTATTAATGAAAAATAGTTGAAATGGTAATTAATTTGTTTAGTAACTTCCGTGAGTTGATTATGTTTTTGTTTTATTTCATTTTAATTTAATTTTTTTTTCCTTTTCCTCTTTTTTTTTCTTCATATTTTCAATTTAAGATGACACATTTAAAAAAAAAAAAATAATGAAAAAACTTTTTTCAATAGTTTTTTTTATAGTTTTATTACTTATATTTTTGTCTTTTTTATATGATTTTTTTTTTCTTTATTTTCAATTTCAATTCCAATAATCATAAGCAACAACTATACAATAAAATTTCTATTTCAATAAATATGATTAAATTAGTAAAAAACAATTCTAAAAATAAAAAATTAATAAAATTAAAACAAAATTTGAGTGTAATTTTCTGCTAGTGTCTTATATATGCATCTCATTTTTCATTCTACTCAAATTTTAAAGACCTCTTGTCATTATTGTTTGGACTCAAATATCAGAAATTTGGAAAATGATAACTTGTCAAGTTAAAATTGGCAATGTGATTTGTGTGATTATTGTGTTATTATTATTCAACATAGTTGTTATAACTGATATAAGTGAGATTTTTTTTAAGAACTAGATATTTAATATATTCATAATTTTTTTTATATCTCTATGTTGTATGTTTAAAAACAATATTTTAGGTGATCATCAACCATTTCAAGATTGTGTAGTAGATTTATGCAAAAGTTGTCCTATAGGCACATTATGTTACAAATTAGTGATATCATTCTGTGCTGCACAAGTTGACCTCAAAGAGCTCACCTCTTTTAATATTATACGAGCTACTATGTATTGAGCATTAGTATAAGTATTGAGCTTGAGTTGGCCTAATGGTTAAGAGCATGTGTCTCCTCCTACAGGTTCAAAATCGGGGGGTAAAGTATGTATGCCTTGGTAGAGCCCTTGTCCCATAAACAAGGGGGTCTCATACACCAATTTGGTAGAAATTCCAACCATCTATTTCCTCAAGGGGCCTTTGTCCCACTAACAAAGCGGTCTCGTACACCAATTTGGTAGAAATTCCAACCATCTATTTCCTCAAATATTTTTTTATCTTTTGCATGTGGTTTCAACTGGAAATCATATTGTTTATGTTAGAAATTGTATGGGGCAACATGTTGGAAATTGTATGGGGTTTTTGGGAATTTCATTTGTTTTTTATCTTTATTGTTTTTGGATGTACTATTATGTTATTTTCTTATGCAAACAAACATGATTATCTTATTAAGTATTGAAGCATTTTATGTTATTGAACAATTTGATATTTCTTTCTTGAAGGTGTTGATATTAGTAAAAGACTTCTCATGTACATTGAGGATTCAACATTGAATTATATTATTTAAAAACATTGTAGTGTTTTCTAACTAATATGTGTTTGGTCTCTAGACAAATAAAAAATTTAGTTTGTAACTCTAACATATTATTTTTGGAAGAGCATTACAAAAAACGTTTTTTTTGTACAAGAGAAACGACAAATAATAGGAACAATGATCTGGAAACTCTCGAAACAATTTAACATGGAGTTGTGTTGTATCTACCTATGAAAATAATAATTCAATTTTATTTATTAATTTTAATGACTTTTCTTCCCTTTAACTAAATCTCACTTCTAATTTTTAGTACTGTGTAGCACTTGTTTAAATTATATTTTTGTTTGTATTTAACATTTAAAAAAAAAAATTAGATTGTAGGGAGATATTAGATGTATAGTTACAATGATGATTTTAAGAGATAGTGGTTTTTTGTGATTTAGATATTTGCTATTGAATATAAGTTTAAACAATATGATAACTCCATTCACATATAATAATTATTAGCACACAATCATATAAGTTAAATGGGTTATAAATGCTTATAGACATCAATCCTTAATAAACATAAAAAAAACTTACTTTATCATAAATCTAAGTTGCCAAAAATAAAAAATTATAAAAGTTAACTAAAATATAATTTTATTTAAAATAATTACGTTGAGGGGCGCTCTACAACCTAGTATAGGGTAGATGTGTAGGTGTAAATGTTTTTGAATTTTAACATTTAACGTTTATATATTGGCTTATTAAAAAAAAAAAAATGTTACAAGTAATATAGAGTCTAGCATGGGAAAGATGTTGTAGTGTTTATAAACTAGTGTAAATATTTAACTCTTGGATCAATTATTAATGAAAAGATAAAATTAATAAAAACAATAAAATTCGATTTGTTTTGCAATTTAGGTGAGCCCCTCCAACTCAAGTAAGAAATTATGTTCTAGGAAAAATTGCATAAATAATTATAAATTGCATTGGTCAATGCTAAATTAATAATAGTTGATAGACAAACTACTAAATTGAGATTTGAAGTGGATAAGTAAATTGATTTCTCAAACATAAGAACTTGCATAAATTACTCCTAAACATAAATAATGATGGTAAGCATATTTCTTACATCTTATTCCTATCCAATTTTTAGGCAAAGATTTGCTTAAATTATGGTGGGAAGTAATTAATACTAAGTATGTTATTATTTTCAAATATTTTATTTGTCGAATGTTTTCCTGCAAATCTTAAGAATAAAAAATCACTACACAAATATCTAAAATTTATGCATGAATATTGCAATCATATCCATAAACTATGGCATAAAATATGTAAGACAATTATCCACATGGCATTATATTGTGCAAAAGTTGCAATAAGGCATTCAAGTTATGTTCCAATCAAATATTTGAATTTTTTTTTTAATAATATTGAAAAATAAATATTTCCTTTTTAAAGTTAAACATTATAATTTGCATTAGTCAATGCTAAAGTAATAGCGATCAACATACAAATCAATTCTTAGAGTCCTTCCTTCTTAGAGATTAATAATGATTCCATAACCATATTTAAATTCAATTAATAAGCACATAAAACTTAATACTTACAATAAACTTACAATATAACAAGTTTATTAACCATGGATATTATTAACTTGTAAATAGGTTTTGTTATAATACAGTGGGCCGATACCATGGCTTATCAATACCACATGCCCAAAAAATATAATTCATTTTATAATAAAAAAAATTAAAATGTAATATATATTAGACATTACATGTATCATTAATTATAAAAAGTGACAATTCTCGATCATATGAGAGAGAGAGAGAGAGGGAAGAACAAAGATAGAGAGATAGAGGTAGAGAGAGAGGGGATGAGAAGGGAGAGATGGAGAGAGAGTGAGGGAGAGAGGAGAGGAGGGAAGATAGAGAGAAGGAGAGGAGAGAGAGAGGGAGGGAGAGAGAGAGATTGGGGGGAGAGACAAAGGAATGTGGCAGAGAAGGGGAGAGAAAGGAAGAAAGAGAGGACTTGAGAGAGATAAGGAGAGAGGGAGGGGAAGAGAAATGGAGTTGGAGGGGGGGGCAGGTAGAACAAAGACATAGAGAGATATAGGTGGAGAGAGAGAGGGAGTGACAAGGGTGGGAGAGAGAGAGAGAGAGAGAGAGAAGGGAAAGAGAGATAGAGGGAGACACAAAGATGGAGGGGGAGAGAAGGGGAGAGAGAGAAGGAGATAGGGAGGGAGATAATGACAGAGTTCGGGGGCAAAGGGAGAGAGAGAGATGGGGGAGAGACAGAGGGAGGTGGGAGAGAAAGCGAGAGAGAGGACTTGAGAGAGAGAAGGAGAGAGGGAGGGAGAGAGGGATGGAAGAAGAAATACATAAAGAGAGAAAGGTATAGAAAGGTCTAGATAAAGAGATGGTGACAAGGGAGAGATGGAGAGAGAGAGAGGGAGAGAGTAGAGCGGGAAGGAAGAGAGAGAGAGAGAAGGAGAGAGAAAAAGGAGATATGGACCTAGCCTAAATATGGTATGTGTGTATATAAAAACCAACCTAGATCTACCTTAACCTCAGATCTATCAAGCACCAAGAGGGATCAAATCTCTTGAGGTGCAAACCTCTTTTTTGAGAGAAAAACTTGAGGAAAGGTTTGCACCTCGAAATATTTGATCCCTCTCGACGCTTGATAAATTTGGGGTTAAGATGGATCTAGGTTGGTTAATAAACTAATAAAAAAAACAAACATATTAATTTAAAAAAAATCAAAATTAAACATTTTTTCAATTAACTTTTTTTACTTGCTAAGAATTATGACTATCCTTACCATTGTTATGATTCTTCCCACTTTTTCATACGTTTTCTAATTATCAATGTTTTAATTTTATATCATAAAAAGCAAACAAAAAAATAATTATTTATTCCAAACAATGTGGTTCCATATTTTTAAAATGATTGGGGCCATTTGACATAGTTTCATATTTTAAAAATGATTGGAACTATTTGAAGTTTAAAATTTATTAATATTAAATATATATGTTCTAAATTTATTAACTAGCAGTTGCCCTAAAAGGTGCAAAGAAGCGACGATAGGATTGCTAGCTTGAAAAAAAATTACTTTGGTTTCCATAATCAAGAAAATAATAATTGTTATATTAAATTTAAGTTTTTTAGTGTGTATATATATATATATATATAATTTGTGTGTGTATGTGTGTGTGTGAGTATATTTTGATATAACTAGCAATTGCACATAAAGGTGAAAAAGTACACCAAAGAAATAGAAGATTTGGGAAATTCATCTCACCATGAATAGATTCACTTCTTTGAGTCATATTCAAGGTTCTTAAATAATTTAGCTCAAATAAAGATCATTTAAATTCTTCAAATCTAATAAGGATAACAAAGTTATGAAAGAACCCTTGAAACCCAAAAGTGTAATGAATATAAAATAAATTTCTCAACCCAAGGATGTACTACATATATGATAAATAATTATTTCTTAACCCAAAGGTGCAAGAGTGCTTCTCATATATAACCTTACATTTGCATACTAAGATCACCACCCACTGCTTTACATTCGACGTCCATGGTTCCATTGTTATTCATGAGTTTAATTGTTGCTTTGATGGTTGAAATAACATCATGTGTTATAAATATGTTATGGAAATGATAAATTTCTTGGATGCATTCTTAAACCTAAATACAACTCAAGCATGTTATATTTCAAAGTTTTATCATTGTCCCTTGGCATCACATTTGGATGGTTCTCATTGCTACTTTTTATGATCACATAATACACTTAGAATCACAAAAATTTGTCTTACATTTGGCATCATATAGTTCTATTATATTGTATTGGCAGTTCTAAGTATTGTTATTTCTTGAGTTAGTCTAAAGCTTAACAATGTTATATTTTCTATGGTAACACAAGTTTGTATCCTTGTCTTTTAATTCTTATTATTGGATTGATGCAAATTTTGGCATTATAATTTTGTTACCTAGATCTATGGGTGAATTTTAGAGTGTTATCCAAGATCTATTTGTTAAGAAAGCCACATAATTGGAAAATTTGTGGTCAACGTCAAATACCAAAACCATGTGGGAAGCAAGAGAAGGTAGCTATCAATGGTGAAATGAATCCCTATCAAAGAAACTATCATTGAAAATGGAAGTTAGCATGCACTCCATTCTTGGTTTAATCATTCCAAAACCCACCAAAAAGAAACCTTAGCATAGTACGCATTTTTCACATTTTACTACAAAGTGACACGTTTTTTTATTTTTTATAGACTACACATTTTTTGTTTTTTATAGACTACATGTGTTAGACATGCAAGGGAAGGACACCATGTGACAACTCCCCTTCTACACTATGAATCTCTATTACTCACAAAAATCACATCATGTGGCCTCATGATCCTGGATTCATCTTTGGATTTATTGGTGTGAGCATCGATGTTGCCATCCACCAAATCTTGCATCATGTTAGAATTTCACTCTGCTGCAAGGAGGAGTTGAATTTTATGAGAGATTTGGTAATGAGAATCGAACCTATTATCTACCAGATCGAGCGATATTACTTGGAATTGAATAGGCTGAGAGGAATTCCCATTTCAGCTCAAGGCAATATTAATATAAAGGCATCAGCTATCAAGGATTGGCTTAAAAGGTTGGAAAACATTCTCCGAAAAGAATCAACAATGACGTAGGAGTGCATGATACCCAGTCATAACTTCATTTGTCACTATTGAACCAGTAGAAGAATCACCCACCTCAATAGAGAAATCACCCAACATCTCGAATCGATTAATTTGATGGGTTGGGAAAGCATCCTAGAGGGACTTGGGCAGATTAAAGAAAACATTGAAGCATTGGTAGCTTTTTCTTCTGCTAACACTTCCGCAAACACATCGAAACTTGTAAATTCAACAAGCACCATCATAAATGAACCCCTTGTAATGGGACAACACAATGATTTTGAAAAGTTGGAGAAGTTAGTGACCGATGCAGAGGCTAACTTTCCCTTCTCTCGAATTTGCATGGTTGGAAAGGGTGGTTCTGGAAAAGCTTTTCTTCTAGAGACACTCTTCAATAGGCATAAGATAAGGGATCTCTTCCACAATGGTTTCTTGCTTTGGCTCACCGTTTATCAGTGTCCTTCCTTTTCAAGTCTTCGAAAAGAAACCTCCACACCAATAATCATGCAGAGAAAGGTTATAGATCTAAATACAAATATGAATGATATCATTGAGAGTCTATGCAGGGAAGGAGGTTTTCCTTCTTCTTAGATGACGTGTGGGAATAGGTTGTTGAATTGCTGGAGGAATTGGGTGTACTCCAAGTCCAAAATTATTGTGAACTCCAAGAATTACAAAGCACTCTTGGAGATGGGAGTTGTAAAGGAGTCCACAATCACATTGGGCAATTTGATTGAGGAAGATAGTTGGTAGTTTTTTTGTTCTTATGCTTTTTCATATAATAATGGAAATGTTGAAATAGGAAATAGATGCACAATCAATAGAATATCCCCATGATTGATGGTTCCAGCTAAGATTGGGAATGCTATCTACATCTCTCAAGAGGGAGAATCTAATTTCCCATGGAAATTAAATAAATTTTGTTCTCCAAAACAAAATATTCAACTGTGAATTGCATACCTCTACAAGATGATCATGATGTTATAAATATTTTTTTGATGATTGGAAATCGATTCTTGTTGAGTATAATATTCGATGAATAATTAATCCAATGAATTAATTGGTTAAGAAAGTTTATGTATTCTCAAGGGAATAATATCCTTGAGCAGACCTTGGTCAGTTAGATTGGATATTGTCACCGCAATTTGAGGCTGAGAACGTTGTTGCAGCAATGCATGATGTGATGGGGGCACTGCACTGATCATGTGATGTTGTGATGACTGTATGTCAGTTTCTTGTTCTTGTTATTGTTGCTGCTGCATGTGGGGGTTGAATGAGGCATCACCAATGGTGTGGGGCGCCATCATTTTCAATGAGAAGTTAAGGGAAGATTGAGTGAAGGGCGGAAATGAAGAATTTGTTGTACCTCTCCTCTCAGCCATGTGGAGAACATTGCCTTCCCCTCCAAAACTACTCAATAATTTGGGCCTTTGATGCATGTGTTGGCCTTCATAAGTGGTTATGATGATGCTAGGATCCTCAAACGAACGTTCCACTCTCTTTTTCACATTGTATTTAGCATTTGTGCATATGTAGTAAATCTTGCAATATAAAATAATAATAAAAGAGTCCATCAACTAACGTACTTGTGAGGGGCTATGATTCTTTCCATGGTGAGCTTCAATTAACAGCAAGAATAGATTTATTCCTTTCTTCATTTTCACAAAAAGTGTACTCAACTTGCACACATGCAAACCAAATATTTGAGGATTCCATTCCCGATTTAAAAACTATTTCTTGATTTGATTGGACTGAGCTGACAAGAGTGATTCCAATTTCCCAAGCAGGGTTTGATATTAACATGACTCTTGAATTTTAGAATGAACATTTTCATAATCCATGATAGGAGTTTGGAACACTGTGTTATTTCATTATGGTGGATGACATAATATAATGATAGGAGCTTTTGGAACATTGTGTTATTTCAATGTGGTGGATAACATTTTGTGTGAACACTTTCACCATCTTCAAGGACAAAAAGCTTAAATAAGTAATAGGATAAGTGATGGATTAAACATAAATAGATAAAGAGTAAGGTTAAGATTTTTGTAGCTTTCTTGATGAGATTATGATACTCTAATTTCAGATGTGATATTGATGAGAGATAAAAGAAAGATTATAATTTTATGAAAGAAATTATGAACTTGGGGTAAGGGCTATTCTTCACAGCTTTCTTCCCATACTTGCGCCATCTATATCCATCCTCCAAGTGATCCACATTGCCTTTGATCATGACAGCAAATTTGGGCTCGCGATTTCATTTCTAACCCTTCTTTCTAGGCTTTCTCCTAATTTCAGAACAAAAAATCATGTAAATACATTGAGTGATTATAAAAAATCTAATGAGAGAATTATATTAAGAAAAGAAGAGGTTATGAAAAATTATTATTTTTTGGACTGCACTAAAGGTTTGTCCCAATATTCTTGATCTCCCATAGCCTGCAGCACAACTGGCCCCCCTTTTGCACCACTTGTGGACGCCACAGTAGCACGACAGCTCGAATCTTGATCTTCGATTGCTTTTGTAGAAGACGAAGATATGGAAGAGACTGGTGTTGTGGGCACATTAAGGAGTATTTCCAAGATGACCTAATCTAACTCCAACTCCAGCTTCGACTTCAGGTCATTCTTCGGTTGTTAATGGAGATGAGAAATTGAATGGGGTCACTCCACCAGTTGTGATTTGAGCTAGAGACCTTGAGTAATCCATAACATCCATTTGTAGCTTGGACTGTAAGCACTTCGTGGAGTTCATGTAAGGGGAATAAAACCCGACATCGATTTACATGAATTATGCGAGGCCAATGTTGATTATGGGCGTGCTCGTTTTCCTATCTGATCCTTCCACACCACTCCACAATTCCGAAGAGGACTCGAAGAACTCACCATGGCTCGACAACTTAGGTCCCTTGACAAAGAAGCCAAACCCTTTCCACCTAAAATTTTTTAGCTTATTGGAGGACAACAAAAATAAGGCTTCAGGATTGGCTACGGAAAATAGTGTTTTCCTAGTCAACTTCATAGAGTAACACCTTCGGTGTAAAAGTATCATATATGGACAAGGATTAGTAAATTCAATATGTTTCGAGATAATTGTATTTTATTTATGTGTTGTGGTGAACATGAGTAAAACATTAATAGAGCGGTGAACTCGGGTGTATATGGAATTCCTTTTTATTGGTGGAAGTCAACCACCATGAAGGACAAAAACTTTGGGGGATTTGAACCAATTGCATGGAAGATGGAAATGACTTTTCCAAGTGAAACATTAAGAATGCCTACTCTGACCCAGAAGTTACTGGTAAGGATATTTTTTTGCCCATTACATAAGAGGACCTTTGCATCCAACTGTTCATCTTTTATTGCAGGAGAATATTATTGTCTTCATTCACCAGAAGAGCATAATTAAATTAACATGTTCAATTTTTTTTAGCATTTTCTTACTATGCAAAGAAACAAAATGGTTTGTTTCATATAGGTGCATGGAATCTTGGAATTTTTTATGCTCATCATGTGTGACAGAGGAGTATGTTGGTGACATTAGAAAATTCCAGTATTCTGAAGTAGGTGTTCCATTCTTAAGGTTTGTTAGGAGTTTGAAAAAAGCAACTTGAGAAGGGCTAGCACCTTGTTGACAAAAAATAGTTGAAAGTGTTATGAAAGTGTTGAATGTGTGCTAGAGTGCATTGTCATGTGATGTGCTAACATATGTAGGAATGTCCTTTACTGGTCGGAGCTTACCTAAATATCCAACAAGGATAACAAATCGATTGTTGAATGGTGCATTTTGTTTAGAAGGGAATGTTTGAACTATCAATCAATCGTCAATACAAGAAAACATTTTTAGACCGCTAAAGCTCATCTCATCAATCAAAATGTACTTTATATGGTGAAATTTCTCTTAGAAGGATTGGTGTAGTGTTTTTGAATGGAGAGAGAACGATGTTAGAAGTTGTGCTTTAAGTGGAAGAAAAGGAGTGATCTTGGTGTGGGATATTAGTATGTACCCAAATATGGTTAGCATCAAAGTCATGAAAACCAAGCATTTCAAAGTCATCAACTTCAATTTTTTCTCCTGGGTGGAGCTGAGATAGTCATGTAAACTTGATATAACAATAATACATAGTCACAAAACCCTGGTATAACAATAAAATAGTCATATAACCTTGATATGAAAATGACATAATAACACATTAAACAACATATAACCAGCAGTTTGCCACAACAAAAATAACCCTGATATGATGATAAGGAAATAATATAATGAAAAATGTATATCAGACTTTCTAACAAACAAAGAAATACCTCATTGATGGAAAATTGTTTCCAATCCTTACCAAACATATGCAACATTTTTCATTATATTATTAATTTAATGGATATGGCATAATACTTTAGTATAATAGCCATTGTGGCTAGCTAGGGTGTTGTTTCCTAGAAATATAAAAGGATGGCATGGGACATTAAAATTAAAATGGCACATCCTCTTGTGAAATTTAAATTTCTAAATTCAATGTATATATAATATGTTCAAAGGATGGAACAAGACATTGATGGCACATCCTCTAAGAGTTAAATTTCTTAATTCAATGGATATATAATAATAACACTGTGTCTAATAGCCATCATGGATGATTGGGGTGAGTTTCCTGAAAAATCATAGGATCGTGTAGGACATTAAAACAAGAATGGCCCGGGGATATAATTGCAACATAAGAGGTGGGTTATAGCAATATTTCCAATATTCCTTGGTTGAAATTTTTTATGAGAACATTCTAACATGACCATAACCATTTCAATTAATTTTACTAAGAGGAACAAGTGTTTACAGTTGTCATGTATGTGCATGTGCACATATAATGTTAGAAAATGAATAAAGTGAAACACCTTCATTGTAATATACATATAGTGTGATAGGTGGAGTTCAAATTCAAAATTGATTAAATAATATATGAGAGAGAAACCATCCATATTTATGTATTCATTCATCATTCATCAAACATTACATACATTGATATCTAAGATAAAAGTATGACTAAGGTTATCTGCATGAGTTCAATGACTAAAATACTAAAACTTGATGCAATTTTGGAGAGCCTGTAAATATTGAGAGAACCAAGTTCTAAATCTAGAAACCTAAAAGGAAAGCCATTAATCAACTTGCTTTCAAATAAAGAGTACTTTTGGCTATTTAGAGATCCAAATAAACTCCCTTGACAAATCTTTATGATGCGCTACACTTGTTGGCTTGAATCGTTGACTAAAAAAACATATTGTGATGGATGTGGAAGAATGATATCAAAATTTATCACATCACAAAACCCGAAACAAAGAAGTGCCATCATTATCGAGTATTGTATCCAAACCATAAAATCCCTTAAATATCAAATCATGCAAGGCCACATTCTCAGTCGAAATAAATAAACAAACAAATTTTCATTTATTCACTATCCATTCTTTATTTTCTCATTGAAAAATGATATAGAATAGAAGAAACTAAAAAAAAAAACTTAGTGCCAATGCCGAATCCAATTAAAAATATTAATCATAACTAGTTTCGAGTTACCATTTCTTGTAGTTTGTTAAAAATTGGATACCTCTCAGCTGCAATACATAGAACATCTGGTGCTCTGTAAATCATGGCTATATCTTCTCAGTATATCAACATTCAGTCTTCTTTGATTAAAATTCTTCAAGTTTGTCATGGCAGAACTACTTCAATACCCTAATCTCTTATGGGTATTTACCACTATATAAATTTATGTCATACATCAACAAACACGAAGCTCCGAAACACAAATTAAGGTTCCATTTATAAGCATTGTAGACAAGAACATAATTTTATGCTTCTAGTAGAGGGCATACGAGTAGTATCTATGCTTACTCCTTACAGCTGGATAGGAACATTAGAACATAGAAATCCTGCACATTTACATCAGATTTTTTTCTCTAGATTGTTCAATCACGAAATTACAATCAGATATCATGACCAGATCTGAAAGCTTGAGATTCATATCATCATAAAACAAGATGGCATTTTCATCATAATCCTTCAAAGAAATCTCTACACCAGATAATTATTGTTTTCTTTTCCCTCTAAATGATGCAACTCTTGCATCAATATCCTTTGTAGTCTAGACAAACTTCATAGAATGAGGTGAGACACACTCCTCGCAAGAAATACGCACACAAAATAATATTTGTTTTATTTTCCCTTGAAATGATCCAACCAGGATACTTTATAGTTAGGGAAGACTTCACAAGAAGATGTAAGAAACCCTGTTTTGAGGACCTTACTACCTAAAATAAAAAGTTGCATTCATAAGGAAGTGTCAAACATAAATTATTAACTTTGAAATGAAAAGGATTGCACTAGGACATAAATAACTAACCATCATCGTGAAATTCTAAAGAGTTCCATTTTAACCAGGTACTTATTAAGCGTGAAGAGAGTAAAAAGGGTAACAAACACATAGGTTTTAATCTCTCTGCTTAAAATTTCTAGGGTTGGGATGGATATTAGTCAATATTTTTGGACAAAAATTCTTTCTTCATTTAGTTTATTAGTGTTGCACAGATGTTGGGACAAGGTCCCCTAGGGTCAATTTTGGGGCAAATTCCCAAGTGTTGTTGTAAAGAATGTAAAGTCTTCGCAAGTTGTGGTCGCGAAGCGCGTAGATAGTAAAGTGTCATAAAGTGTTTTACCCTTATTTTATGTAAGTTGTGTCAGCTTTTATAGACCTACCCATGGTGCGGACCATGGGATTGTATAAGTAAGTGAGTGATGATGAAGATGAGTGTAATGGGTTAGTAGAGAAAAGAGAGAAGAAGTCTTAGAGTGGAAGAGAGGCTCTATAGCTATGTGCACAAAGGCCTAAAGAAAAGTCTACAGCTAAGTGCACGGACCCCTGCAGCTGAGTGCATAGGGAAGTCTTGAGTCTGTAAGCAGAACTAAAGTATTAATAAAGAGATTATTCTAGAAATTCATGTGTTGTCTATTTACTTCTGTTATGAATGAATGCACTATTATGTTATGATGAATGATGGGTTTATGAATTAATATTGTATTGATATGCAATTTTACATGATTTATATTGTCATATGAATGCAAGTATTAGTAACTGTTTACGCGAAGAGTATATTGTTGCATGTTAAATTTATCGTACACTTAAACTGATCTGGGTAAATATGAGATTAAGGGTAATCACAGAGGTGCGTAAGTGGTTGATTCACCTATTTAGGGTCCGCGAAAGACAGTTGTGAACGTTCACGAAGTTATAGAATCTGATTAATGGAAGCTATATAGATAAGCCCTAAAGGCTTATGGATCTATGCGAAGGCATGTTTAGGACATAAAATGACATTACACTAATCTTTGGGTGTCGAAACTTGGTTCCATCATCCCCCCATACTGCTTCGGGTGAAACTTCATTTTGCTCTCCGTGGGTTGAAGCCAAAAGAGCTAGTAGTGTAGGGATTTGTTTGGAAAAACTAACACTAAACTTGGGTCAAGACCCACTAAGCCAACAAATGGTTATGTTTCCAGGACAGGATCTGTATAAAGAGATGTGTGATGTCACATCACTGTAATCCAACAAAAAAAGAAATTGAGTGGTTGGATAGAAAGATCCACGAATTCGCAGCACAAGAAAATAGAAATCCACGCCTGACAAAAGAACAGTGGTTGGATAGGTATATGTACACAGAGATACACAAAATTTTCTTATGTTCCTTCCTGATCGAGCTATACGAGTGGATCATTAAATTAGCAGATGGTCAGGGAAGGTGGAGGCTTGACAGTCCAATAGTGTGGACCCCGGAGCTAGTGCGGAGATTGGAATCCTTGGAAGACAATATCACGCGTGTTGTCGATCGCTGACTTGATTATGTCATAGGAGGATTTGTGACAGAATTCGTGGTCGATACCTCGGTCAGCTACAGTGAAGTAGAGCGATGCTTCTTCAAGGGACCACGAGGTAAGTATTTAAGATCTTTGAATACTCGGATTAAAATGTTCTTGTGTGAAAAGCAGGTTATGCCATTACGTTGATGTTTTGAGCTACACGAAGTGGAAATTTATTCAAGGATAGAGGAAGAACATGCCCTGAATATAGCCCGCTGATTGAGCCTCCTCTGAGTAACGAAGAAGGAGTAGCATAGGCTTCACCGCAGAGCGCTGTCCAGTTAATATGACAAGATTTCCCATGAATACCTCATCCACCCACACCACCTCCACCTTCACCTCCATAGAATATACCTTCACTACACTGCCACCACCTCTGCCACCGTTCAATATGTCGAATATAATGAAGTTTCATGTTTTCAAGGGCTTGGGAAATGAGGACCTGAACCAATTTCGATTCATTGCGAAGGTTGTACAAACAACCCAGAATATTACAGATGATCATATGAAGAAAGCACAGTTGGTTACTGCTCTACAAGATCACGTGTTGACATGGTACATTAAGTACTGCAATGATAACCTGATGGCTTCGTTAGCGGACACTCAGACTGCACTGAATAAGGAATTCAGTAGGCCCAAACCTGAATTGCAATCAGTCATTGGATTCAAGGAAATCATGATGAGGCCTAGAAAAATACCTTGGGAGCTGGATCAAAAATTGAAATGCCAGATCCGTGAAGCTAACACGAATCTTTTGGATGGAAAGCATCGCGAATGGTTTGTAGCTTCACTCTCGCCTCACCTAAGGGTTGCTTTATCACAGCAAAAGATTGGGACCCAAGGGGAAGCCCTAGAAATTGTGATGAGTTCGCATGAGACACCGATTCAAGAAGCTACTTTGGGAGTTCAAAAGATTCATGCGGAGTTGTAGAATCTTTGCCTAGAGTTTTAAAGCTTGAAAAAAGATAGAGCGACACAGCCAGAGGTGTGCGAAGAAGTTTGGTGTCTGAAATGTAAGAGTTAGGGGCATGATAAAGGTCATTGCCCTGTCTTTGCGAATTATGTTCCAGGAGGTGGGCCAATGCCTCTAAGGCTGGAAGCTCAAGCAGGGCCAAGTGCAACGCCTGCGCTGTGGTGCGCTATCTGTCAGGTAGCTGGAAAACACGTAACAAACAATTGTCACTTACTGCAGAATTTTGTGCAGACACCGCAACATATTTTTTGAAACTTCTATAAGTCATTGGGTCACGATGAGCGTAACTACCGTAGCTATGAGTCGATGATGGAAAGAACGCCTGTGTATTGAATGCAAATAGAAACATGAACTCTGGATCAACGCGCTGGGGGAGTGCGCGGAGGATATCAGGGGTGCGGATGGGGCCGAGGTGGAGGAGGGCCTAGTAGAGGTCGGGGACAAGTTATTTGTTCAATTGTGGAGTGTCAGGACACTACGCATGGGAGTGTACAAGCCTGACATGCCTGTCTTGCCGATACTGTACTCAGTTTGATCACGCGATAGAAGACTGCCCTGTATTGATAGCGAAGATGCAGGAGAAGAGCGCGCAACCTCAATAGCCTACCCAGAACCTACAAATGATGAGGGATGAACCCCACAAAGAAGATCCTAATGTGAATATCGTGCTGTGAAGTGGAATGAAGATTGGCGAGGATAAAGAGGAACAACCTGAAGAAAGTGGATGGGTTCGCAAGGCTCCAAAAAAGAGGTTGGGTTTGATTTGGAGCGCATGAGAGAAACATTCATGGAAGCAAAGAAAAGCTTCGTTGAGGCCTCTACCTCAGGAAGTCAGGATAAGTTGTATGAAGAAATGGACCCCTCCATGCTTACTGCATTCTTGGAGAAATGTATGAAGCCGTTATGCGATAAAAAGGCCATGAAAGGATTATAGGAGTTGATAAATAAATGTGTCGGCAAATAAAATGCTCCTAAAGGACCTCGCGTAGTCAGAAAAATTGGTAAGCATAAGACAAGAACTAGGCATGAGATGAGGCTCATCGCGCAAATAGGAGAATATGAAATGGACCAATTTTTTTTGGATCTTGGGTCAGATGCGAATGTTTTGCCTAAACAGACATGGGAGAGGATGGGTAGGCCTACGCTGTAGTGATCTCTGATTCGATTTAGGATGGCAAATCAATAGAGAATTATCCCCATGGGAAGATTGCAGGGAGTGACAGTAGATATTGAAGGCATGAACGCGTTGACCGATTTTGAAGTGATAGAGATTGTGGATGACATCAACCCATACCCCCCACTCCTTGGGATCGATTGGGCTATTGACATGAATGGAGTAATCAATCTGAAGAAGTGGACTATGTCATTTGAAAGAAAATTGTTCCACGTGGTAGTACATTTGGACCCTGCAGAAGGACCGTGCTATATTGAACCAGTCCGCGATTTTGAGGAAAGAAACGATGACCTGCACCAGATCTATAAAGTAACAACACAAGATCAAGATTTGGTTAATCCGACAGCTGATGGATTCATTGCATGGGACCGCAAAAGTTCCTATACATCAAATTCAGATGAAGTGCTAGAGCACTGACAGAAAAGGTTGCATGAAGCATCTACGCTGCGCTGTAACATGATGACTAAATCACTACGTTGTGTATCATCGGAGGTAATGATTTTTCCTTATTATGATGGTCTAACTAACATAGATAAATTTTTGGATGCATTTGAAAGAGAAGTGCCTGAGAATAATTACTTCAAAGCCTTGGATTTGGTGCTACGTGCTATGCCCACAAGGTGGTGGGGTATGCATAAAGACAATTTTGATGGATGGCATGAATACAGAAGAATGATGAGGTTGTGGTTTTGTCACCCAAAAGATCGGTTAACAGAGAAATATAATGGAAGGAATGATCCATGCGATCATTTAGCAAAATGGACTAGTGCTTATGGAACGGAGCTGCAACCTGAGTGGGTGCATTTATTTTGTCATACCTTGCATTTAATACCAATGAATTGGTACCTGGAAACAGAGCTTCACTACGACATTGAAGAGTGGGACGTTTTGAGACAGGGATTTTTGATGACATTCAAATTTGAGGATGGATTCGAATGCATTGCAGGAGGCTAAGGTAGAAATCTTTAGAATACCACAGGACCCCTTGGATCTGATTCAACCAGATTGGACCACCCGGCTACGCCATGCACTGGAGTGGTACTATGTGACTGTTGAAGAAGAAGACGAGGATCCAAGGAACATTAACATCCCAGAGGCAAAAGGCCACCGGAAAGTTGAGGGGCTGCAGATATAGAATCTAGATATCATCGTGCCATTGAAGACTAGGCAAGTGAACATTGGTACAAAAGCGGAGCCAAAGCTTGCAAATATAGGAGACTACTAGGATGATGCCACGATGGACAAGGTCACTGAGTTTATTCGTGAATATCAGGATTTGTTCCCCATAAAGTTTTTAGACTTTAAAGGCATCATAGGTGATTTGGGAGTGATGAAAATAACTTTGAAACCAGATGTGAATCCTATTAAGCAAAGGCCCTATCACCTTAATCCTAAGTACAAGGAAAAGTTCTACTTAGAGTTCGACAACATGCTTGTAGCAGGTATTATTGAACCAGTGGAGAAATTTGATTGGGTGAATCCAATGGTAGTTCAGGAAAACAAGTGAAAGGATGAAATCAGGATTTGCGTAGATCTCAGGAAGCTTAACGATGCCTACAATCATGATCCTTTCCTAACTCCATTCACAGATGAGGTATTGGACAATCTTGGATGATAGGAAGCATATTTGTTCATTGATGGGTTCTTTGGGTACCATCAGATCAAGATCACACTAGAAGGCAGGAGTAAGACGACCCTCACGACTGAGTGGGGATGCTTTCAGTATACAGTAATGCCTTTTGGGCTAAAAAATGCGTCAGCGATCTTCTCGCACGTAGTCATCGCGTCGTTCAAAGAGTTCATTCACAAATTTTTGGAGGTATACTTTGATGATTGGATAGTGTTTGGATTGGTAAAGCACCATGTATCTAGTTTGTGCTTGATGTTGAATATGTGCCAAAGGTATCAGATCGCACTGAACTTAAAGAAATGTTTTTTCTGCGTCCCTTTTAGAATCTTGTTGGGTCATGTGGTATGCAGACAAGGATTAATGGTGGACCCTGCGAAGATCACGGTTATAATTAATTTGGAGGTGCCAAGAAGTGTTAAACAGTTGCGTGCAACACTGGGTAATACTGGATACTATTGGAAGTTCATCAAGAGTTATTCCTTGATTACCGTGTCAATGGAAAAGTTATTAAAAAAGGATGCTACATTTTCATGGGATGAAGAATGTCAACGGAGTCTAGATGTATTGAAGGAGAAAATGGTCATCACACCGATCCTAGTCTTCCTGGATTGGAAGAAAGAATTTCATGTGCATGTGGATGCTCCATGTATTGCACTGGGAGTAGTGTTGACACAGGTCGATGAAGGAGAATTGGATCACCCTATAGTGTTTGCAAGAAGAAAGTTCTCTAAGGATGAAAACGATTATTCAACGACAGAGCGCGAAGGGTTGGCTATGGTGTACGTGCTCCATAATTTTAGACATTACCTACTAGGCGGACACTTTAATATGTATTAGATAGAGGAGGAATGACCTGTTATAGAGTTTTGTGAACCCAATGTTTCGGACTACCAAGTGAGTCCATCATTAGGGGATGCGTCAATAGATATTCTCCAGATATTAATGATTTATCCATGAGCTCTATTTAGGGTATATATATATATATATATATATATATATATATATATATATATATATATATATATATAGGTTTTTAAAGAAAAGATATATGAAGTTCGGTCGGCCATTATCCTGTTAGTTTTTAATTTATTTAATTATTTATTCTTATTATTTATTTATTTATTATTTTTTAATTTCTTAATTTGTTAATTAATTAATTAATTAATTAATTAATTTTTTTAATTAATTAGTTTATCAATAAGTTGAAGGGATAAATTAATTTTATTATTTATTGAGTTAATTATTATGTTTATTAATTTTATACAAAATTAATTATTTAAATAATTTGTTTAATTAATTCATTAATTTTTTAATTAATTAAATAATTTATTTGATTAATTAGTTAAAATAAAGGTTAATTAATTAATTTTATTGTTTATTATTTATTAATATGTTTATTAATTTATTAATTTGATTAATTAAACTTTAATATGTATACAGACCATTCTGCATTAAATTACCTAGTCAACAAGTTGGTGTTGGGAGGGGGGGGGATATACAAATGGCTACTGTTGTTTCAAGAGTATGATTTCAAAGTAATTGTGAAGCCAGGGAAATTGAATGCAGGGCTAGATCATCTATCGCACATTGAAACAGGAGAGGTGCCTACCAATTTAGAAAAATGGATTCCTAACGTGCAACTCTTTGTGGTGCGCATAGCCAAAAATCGCTTTGCAGACATTATCCACTTCCTGGCTACAGGAACGACTCCAGAAGGATACACTAGTCAACAGAAGAAGGAATTGGTGGTGCGTGCGACATATTTTTCTGTTATAGCAGGCCATTTGTATAAGATGGGCTCAGACAAGATACTGTAATGTTATGTGCCTAATTTTGAAGGAAATAGTATCCTTGTTGAAGCTCATGGAGGGGCTGTGGGAGGCCATTATGAAGACAAAGTAACAGTGTAGAAGATTTTATGCGTTGGGTTGTGGTGGCCAACATTGCATAAGGATTCCAAAGCATATTGTAGGGCATGTGATGTATGTCAAAGAACTGGCAGGCTGTCGCAGAGGGATGAGCTGCCTTTGAATCTGCAGGTATCATTACAGCCATTTGAGAAATGGGCAATTGATTTTGTAGGACCGATTCAGCCTCTAGGAAAGAAGATGGGTGCATGGTATATCATCACCACGACCGAGTATTTCACCAGATGGGCGGAGGCACAACCCATGAAGGATTGCACAAGGGAAACAACAATGAAGTTCTTATTTGAATATGTGTTGACCAGGTTTGGGTGCCCAAAGATCTTGATGAGTGATTGTGGTACGCATTTCCTTAATGAAACGATCAACGCACTGATAGAATAATTCCAAGTTTATCATAAGAAGAGTACGCCATATCATCCTTAGGCCGATGGGACAGTTGAAGCATTTAATAAGATATTGGAGAATGCGCTGACAAAGGTTTGCAATGCATAGAGGAATGATTGGGACGTGTGCGTACCAACAGTATCGTGGGCTTACAGAACTACTTGTAAGAAGCTTACTGGTCATACACCTTTTAGTCTAGTCTATGGCGTAGAGGTTGTAGTGCCTATGGAGTACAATGTGCCTAGTTTACGCATAGTAGTGTTCACAGGAATGCGGACCACCGAGCCTTAGAAGAGTGGCTCGCATAGATAGCAAAGCTTGACGAAGATAGATTTTTGGTTGGATTCCATCAGCAGGTTCAGAAGGAACGCGAAAAGGCATGGCACGATCGGCACATCAAACTGTGCATCTTAAAGGTAAATGATTTAGTTTTATTATATGAAAATAAGTTTGATAAGTTTCCAGGAAAATTTCAAATGCATTGGTCGGGGCCATATGTTATAAAAGAGATTACTGATGGTGGAGCAGTGTAACTTGTGAAATTGAATGGAGATCTATTTCCGGGAAAGGTCAATGGAAGTCGATTGAAGCCATACACCGGGGATCCGACCAGATGACCACATGATTGTAGCACAGTATTAGTACTCCAGACAGCTACAAGGAGGCACAGGACTATAAACTACAATGTCCGTTGTATAGACCTATGCGATAGGGGCTCTGCATGCAACAGGAGGCTGTCACAGTACTAGAAGAAGCGCAAAGGGGCTTGCGCTATAGAAGGAGAGACCATGCAGCGCAGCTAGAAAGTGACCGTTATGTCACTATTCATGATTTGACTACCAAGAGATGGTTGAGAGGAGTGGAGGGCTGACATTTAAGGTATTTAAGGCTGAATTTAAGAGTGAAATCTTTGGAAATATGCCACCAATCTAGAATTTATGGACTGATTTTGGGGGGAACAGTCGAATTTGAATTCGAATTCACCTATAAATTACGTGTGGCTATCTAGAGGAAACAATTCGCATTTTGAGAATTTTTATGTTGAGCTATTGAGTGTGTATGAATCCTCAGTTTCACACGTATTTGGTTGCTACTTCTGCATTTGAGAAGTTACCTGCAGACACCCAGCAATTTATCCACAACATAATGTCTGCACTAGCAGAGACCGCTAGTACTGGGGGAGCTATCGCCTCTGAGGGAGTTGCTCCAAAAGTGATGAGTATGGAGGTTCTAGCCATAGTTCCTACAGCGTCGAGGTCACCTAGTGATGAGCGCCAATATTGTGGCAAGGATGTTGCAACTCCTGGGCTACCATCTTTACTTATCAACCCGGGGTTCGTACAAACTTGTAGGTGATAGTGTTGTATGCACAAGTAAAAGTGAAGGTCCTACTTGTTTTCACTATTCGTCCAGCAAGAGACCCCAGGGGTTCCAAGCCAAACTTATATAGAGTTAGAAGAGGCTTGATTCTTTGATTGAAGAAGAACAAATCTACTCTAAGAGAGCTACTCTACTACAGTAATGAAGAAAACAACATGTAATGCTAAATCATACCATATCTTCATTAACCAATTAAACAGATATGCTAAGCAGAATTACTAAATCAACACTAAAAAAATGCTACTATCTAAGTTATAGAAGTGAAGAGCATCAAACCATACTAGTATGTAAGCAAAAATCTAAACTAAATCTATTTTCACTTTTTTGGGTTTTTAGGCAAAATCAAGGATGCAAATTAATTGTTCTTGTGGGTGTGACAGGTGAATGGAAAGTGATGGAGGATGTCTAGAGGGTTTATGGAGTGGTTTGATGGTGTGGAAGGGTCTTAGGAGGCTTTTTGTGACTTCCTAGAGGTTTCCCATCAATTCGGCCTCAAAACAAGCTGTTTTAGGAAAACCTATAGGATGTACTAGAAACCTACAAGATGATCCTGTAAGAATTACAGGAAACCTACAAGATATAGCCGAGAGCTAATTGTGAGGTGTTTGAGGTGATGGGATGCTTGGAAAAGGTCTATGATGAGTGGAATGGGGTGTTAGAAGGTCTAGGAGCACTCAAGGGTCAATATCCAAGATAAGAGATGGCTCCATTCGCTCAATGTAACTAGGCGAATTTCAATGAAAAACGATAAAAAACTAGTGAGGGTGATGGTAGAACAAGAGATGGATAAGGTGGATGAAGTGGAAGGTGGGTGCTGGTGATGAAGTTTGGGTATCCTCCTGAAATACCTGCTTTTCTTAAAACATGTGTGTCTTCCAAGAACTATGCAACAAGATACATTTTCATAAACTGGAAAAGCATGAATCAATCACCTATATTATGCATGAATAAAGCTATTGAAGGGAATGAAAGCATGAGTGAGATGTTATTGCAGAAATGAGATGGGAAAAGATGACAATGAAATCTACCTTGCAACATGAACCAAATACTGAATCAAAGACAACAAACTCCAAAGCTCATGCAAGAACTAGAAATCTGTGTTTTTGGGGATGCTGAAGGGTCCCTTCCTCAAGTCATGGTCCCAGAGTGTGGAAGTGAAGCTGAGACACCTGCTGACAAACTTATGGTGATCCTTTTTCTCCTTGCTAACCTGCTACTTGAAAGAAGGTACAAATGGAAGCAAACTATCACACAACCAATCTAATCTACATTGTTGTAATGGAAATGCATCTACTAAGCCAATGAACATTTAAACTATGAATCTATACTAGCATACATGTACAATAAATAGGAGCCTTGGATGCTAGGGTTGGGCCCTAACCTAAGAGCTTTAGCCCTCTGAGTTAACTCAGTGTTGTCTCAAAACAAAACTCCTTCTTATTATCAAATCAATGGATTACATAAAACACTGTCACAAGTCTTGCAACTCAGAAATAGAGTAGAGTTTTACAATAAAAAAATACAAATCCTACTAAGGTCCTAGGCCTCTCTACTTATACATCTGAAGTCTCCAACGACTTCCTTGAAATTAGGGAGGTTCAGCTCCCAAACTCAAGATAAACTGGTGCTTTGTCTTTCACTTGCTCGGTTGCCTTCTAGTCCTCATGATTTCACTGTTTGCACTCCGAGCTGACGGAGGAATATTTGAATGGAGAGGTAGTAAATGAGGAGGATTTACCTCCTATAATTCCTCTCCCTTGTCCCATTCAAGTTTTGACCATGGTCTTTGCCAAAATTCCTTGCTTTTATCCTTCAATCCTGCATTAAATGCACATTAGACCACAAAGCAAAATATCCAACTCTAACTCATCTCGTAAACAAAATATAATCAAAATTATGCAATAAGTTATGAGAATAATTGGTTTGACTAAGCTAGGAGGTGAATTAAGGCCCATATAATTACCCAATGATGAGGCTCATCATCACCCCCTAATGAAAGTGTTTCTCATCCTCTAAGTAACTTAGTTAATATCCATATCCTTCATGGCTCTAGTAGCCTCTTTGACATCCCATGCCCCTGTTGTGGTCTCTTCCTCTTGTTTATAGAAGCTTGCTTTCATTTCTATTTCCCCCCACTGCCTCTTTTCTTCTTCTTCTTTTCTCCCTCTAACATCCCTAAGAGTAGTGGTGGACTGAGTTTTAGGCCTATCCAATTGATCTTCAACCTTTGCATAGATTGCTTATACATAGGTGTCTTGTTGAGTGCCTCTCTCAACCTTTGAGGAGAGTGATATTCTCTTATCTTCAAGTTGTGTGGCAGTGTGTTCCATCTCCTTAAGCAAGCATGTATACTATCATCTCCTAGTAGCCTAATCATATCCTCAAAATGTGAAATTCCTTGCTCTTGGGTAGCAGGATATCTAGGTGCCAGCTGAGGATCATTTGTAATCAAATTATGGGTGCTAATGAGGGCCATGGGATTTTATTGTTCAGCTCTGATCAAAAGAGGTTCATTTTTCTCTTTGGCCAATATTCTTTTCATCTTTGCAGCTATTGACTCCTCATGGTTCATCCATGATGCCAAAGCCATTAATTGTAGATCTCCTAGCTTGGCATTAGGGTCCCAAACATTCATGTCTGTGAGGGCCATGTTGTGCAAATAAAACTCAGCCATTTTAGCCCTATCCTCTAGTGTACTTTGATCACAAAGATCAATAAACTTCCTGTAGTCCTGAAATAGCATGGTTCCCCTCTGTGCTAGTGTCTTAATCTGAAACTGCAGCCATTGTTCTTTGAGGAAAAGAGCATAGGATTTAGCTGGAATCCTACATTGGATTGCCTCCAAGGAGAGGTTGGCCATACATGCTAGTTGGTTCTCTCTTTCCTGTAGTTGTCCCCTCAGCCATGAATTTTTTCTCTCAAGTTGACTTCTCATTATTGCTTTCTGTCCCTTAAGCCACTTAGCTCTTTGCCCATTTCTTTGAGTTTTTCTTCCATGTTCCCAATGTCTTCCACCCCCCTTTGATTTGGTTATCTACATCCATTGGAGGGTTCTGGCCCTCTCCTTCTCAAGTTCGAAGAAAAATGTGATGGAAAATTTTTGAGGTATTACCCTACCTCCTTCAATAAACCAACAATAAGAGTCCAGGGTAGGTTGGGGGCTTGGTTCCTTTGTCTCTGGGTCTTTTTCTTTTGTTTCTTGCTGCTCCCCTACCTTGCTTTCCAATTTCAGTACCTCCTGTAGTTTCAACAGAGTATCTTGTAGGACTTTTTTTCTTCCTATAGGTTTTGTTGTGGATCATGTAGGATTGCCTTACCCTTTGAGTAATTTGATCAAGTATTAGGCCTCCTTACATAGGTGATTGGTGACTTAGGGGAAAGCATTTTGTCTCTTTGTGCAGGGGAATCTTCAATATCAATAGGAATTTTTGTTGATGTTTGTGGCTTCCCTTGTTTTATTCTTGTGCTCTTTCTTGTTTTAAAATATAATGGGGTTTGCCTCCTTTTTTCTTTTTTTCTTGACTGGGGTGTTGAGAGAAGTGAGGGAATATTCCTCTCTCTCAGTGGTCTCTGAAGACATCCTAGGAGACTCCTCATTGTGTTCTTTCCCTTATGTTTCAATGCCTTCTTCCTCTCTCTTTTTCCTATGTTCTTCCTCGTGTGGATCTTCATCATCTCTATCAGTTTCTTCCTTAGTTTCCTCCTCTGTTTCATCATCATCCTCCTTCTCTTCTCCCTCTTATTCTTTTGCTTCATCATGTTCCTCTGTGTCAGCTTCTTCTTCATCCATCTCATCATTATCTTGCTCTGTATATTCCTCTTTCGGTTTTGCCTCCTCTTCATTGGTAGTAGGACTAACATCATAAGTGAGGGTTTCGATGTCATCCTCTGCTGGAAAGTTTCTGAAGAATGACCATGTTATAGGATTCTGAGGTTTTGGATGGCATCTTCAATGAGGATCCTAATCAATCCATGGTGAGCCAATTGTTGGGATCCCTTCCTTCATTTTTTTGCTAGTGTCTATGAGTGATTGCAGCAAGAAATAGGGTATGCTGAGTCTTTGGTGTACTGGTGCTTCTACCCCAAATCTTAATTCTTCAAGGATCCTGAAATGATAGCCATAAACAACACTATATCTACCCTCACATGAGATATATTTGATGAGTTGGTAGCCTACCTAACTCCATGGGTATGGCAGACTATCCCTTCTTACTCCATTTTCGTCCTCAGTGGGTTCTTCACCTTCTAAAAAGAATTTTCTTTTTGCGAGTTAACTGTCTCCTTTGTCTTACTTTCTCCATGGAATTCCTAGGGGAAGTGTGGTGACCCTACTGATGAGATCTAGGTTGATATCTAAAGTGAGGCATCTTACTAAAACAGTGGCATGGATTTTGCTGTGTGGAGTGAGGGAGTGAGCAAATTCTTGAGCCACCTCATCATCATACATTGTGATTTTTTTGAAAAACCCCATCCAATTGTGTCTTATAAATATTTCAAGCACCTGGGGGTGTTGTTGTATTCTCACAGTGTTTGTGGGCTCTCTCCTATTAAACCATCCTATCATCTTGCTGGTGAAACTTGAGGAGAAAATGAGAGGGTTGACATATTTTTTTTTAATGTAGGAGCAAAACAGAGTTGACTATGTATGTAATTCACTAGTCATAGTTGCTAACTTCACTAGATTTTAGAGTATCTCTGGTTCATTTTCTTGCAAATTGGAGTCAAATTTGAGAGCCTACCTCTTTAGAATGGTTGCAGTGGACAATTCTCGTGATATCCCCTCTTGAATCCTTCTCTACCTATCCTGTAGACTGTCTCTGTGTATCCTGTAGATTGTAGCCTGTAGACTATATCCTGTAGGAATTCCTGTGCAGAACGATGGATCTTTGCTTCTGGTGGGTGGATTGGTTATGAGAGAAACTTGAGTGAGGGATTTTCAAGGAGGTGAAATGCATGAATGCATGGGAACGATGTTTTATTTCCCCTTATGTTATTTCGGGGTGAGGTGGTGTGCTGGTAGTAGAGGTACATTGCCATTTTTGGATGGTTGGTCCCCATTACCACCTCATCATTTCCCACTCCTCGTAATCGGCTCCCACCTCATAGATCTGTAGTTTTAACCACTTTTTGTCCTACTCCTCCTCTGTCTTTGAGTTGACTACAGCCACGTGTGAGAGGACACCCGGTTTTGCATGTGCTGATTGAACGAAGGTGGCCAAGTTAACTGGCCACCTTTTCACTTATAAACCAAATATCTCGTAACCCTTGCAACTTTTGACTACATGATGCATATGAGTGAGCAAGCAGGATACTTACCTGTGTTTTTGATGCCATGCTGTAGTTGTCGAAGATCAAAGGTGTTGCATTGTTTATTTGTTGCATGTCATTCTTCTTCCTCCTCTTGTTGTAGGCTAAGGGTTTATTGGATTTTGCAGGTATCTATGGCTAAAGATCTGATGATGTTGCTGCTGTGGAGCTCCTGGATCATCCTAGCGAAGACCTATTGCTGGTGATTGGCATTCTGTGGGATAGGTTGCTACAAGATTTCCTACAGGATGTCCTGTAGCTGCTTCTCCCTCAGAATTCTTTAATCATGTTGCTGGCTGGGGCTGTGAGGATGGTGTAATGAATGGAAAGAAGGAGTAGGATTGTGTGTAGAGAAAAGGATACTCAGGTAATTCTCTTACTCCTCTCTATTTTCCCTTTTTTTCTTTTTTCTATGATTGGCAGAAACTATTGAACTGATATTTTTGTTTTGAATGGTAAGGGCAGGGATGATGATGGTGGATGAGGTGAGGTGTTATATCATGTATAGGGTGAATTTTAGGGACCTAAGAAACCTATCATGTGCCCTCAGATGTTTTCCTATAGGTTTTCTGGGCCACTGTAATTCCTACAGGATCATCCTGTAGGTTTTCAGGGGATCCTGTAGGAGTACAGGGGATCTTGTAGAAAACACATTCTTCGAATAAATCGAAGAAATGGAGTGGAAAAATGATTGAAGTGATGGAGGGATGTATTGTAAGGAGTGGAGGAGATGAATATGTGTGAGGCAGGGTTCCATTTGGATCCTCTTTTTGCTCCTTGACTGTCTTTGCCACCCACCTGCAAATAACAATTATATATTTCTCTCTCTCTCTTTTTTTTTTTTGAAAAACAACTAGGCTGCCTCAGAGAGGTTTTCACCCTAGTTGTTTTCCCTGGGTGCCTCAAGGAAGGTTTTCACCCAAGGATCTTCTTATTTTTTCTCTCTTTCTTTTTCATCATTGGGCCGCCTCACGAGGTTTTCAACCCAAAGATGGGACTCAGTCGCCTCATGGAGGTTTTCACTTAAGTCCTTATTCCTTTTCTCTTTTTTTCTTTTTCAGTGACTTGATGAGGGAGGAGCTGGAACTTGCTCCACCATCATCACTGTTTTATTGATATTGTCAATGAACTCTTATTTTAATAAAGGTATCTTGTACATTTTCAATCGGTGCCCATCAACAAGTAACGAAATGACTTCTTCATCTATAGTTATGAGTTGCATTAAACCATTATCATGGCATATTTCTACAACATAAGGTTTGAGCCATCTTGTCCTTAGCTTGCCCTTGAAGTCTTTATACCTAGAATCATATAACAATGCCCAATCACCCTCCTGAAATTGCTTCTCCTTAATATGTTTATCATGCCAGATCTTCCTCTGAAGTTGAACTATCTTTGTATGTAGGAGGGCATGCATTCTGAATTCATCCACGCCATTTAATTGGAACAATCTCTCTTTCTGTGCATGACTAAGATCCAAATCTAGTTGGGTTGTCATCCTTAATGTGTTATATTCAAATTCAATGGATAACAAGGCCCTTTTCCCATAGACTAGCTCATAGGGTGTAAATCCAGTGGTGGTCTTCCATGTGTTATTATAGGTCCAAGTGGCCTCAACTAGTCTTTTTGCCCAATCCTTCCTACTGCTGCTCACTACCTTGGTTAAGATGCCCTCCAATGCCCTATTGGTCACCTCCACTTGCCCATTATCTTGTGGATGATAAGGAGTGGAGGACTTATGCCTGATTTTGTGATGGCTGAGTAGGTCTTCAATCATGTTGGAGGTAAACTGGCTGCCTTGGTCTGTGACTAGCTCTCTAGGGTACCCAGATTTATAAAATACATTCTCCCTTAGGAACTCAGCCACCTTTTCTTCTGTTGATGTCTTAATTGCTTTGGTTTCAGCCCACTTATTCAAATAATCAGTGCACACAATAATGTATTGTTTTTGGTTTGAAGGAAGGTTGATAGGCCCAATGAAGTCCATGCCCCACTTGTCAAATGGCTCAAAAGTCACTTGAGGCTACAGGGGAATTTAATCTCTTGGAGTAGGCCTTCCCATCCTTTGGAACCAATCACATTGACTAGTGTACTTTTTCACATCCTAATGAAGAGTGGGCCAATAATAGCTTGCTTGTAACACTTTGAATGCCATCCTCTTTGCTGCAAAATGACCTCCACAAGGCCCATCATGACAGGTCAGAAGGATGTCAAAAACTTCCTCTTCCCTTACACACCTTCTCAAGATTTGATCTAGGCCAAGTTTGAAAAGATTGCCCCCAATCCAAGTGAAGGGGGCACTTTTCCTGACTATCTTGCTCTTTTCTTTGGAGGGCAAGTTTGGTGGGAACCGTGCTGATACCAAATAGTTTGCTATATCAGCAAACCATGGGGAGAGAACAGAAATAACAAACAAATGCTTATCTGGTAACTGGTCATCCACCATTCCTTCTTCATCTGCAGGCATTTACCCTAGATAAAAATTCTACAACAAAATTTTCCTTACCAGGCTTATCAACAATGGTTAGATCAAACTGTTGTAATAAAAGCAACCATCTTATAATTCGAGCATTCACATCTAGTTTGTTCATTAAATATTTGATTGCAGCATGGTCAGTATGCACAAATGTTTGATAGCCTGTAATGTAATGCTTGAATTTGTTTAATGAATGCACAATAGCCAGGAGTTCCTTTTCGGTCACTGTATAATTTAGCTCAGCCTTTGACAAGTTCTTACTGATAAAATAGATGGCATAAGGTATTTTTTCCTCTACCTGACCTAGGGCTACTCCTATGGCTTTGTGTGAGGCATTAGCATGAATATGAAAGTGGAGGGCCCAGTTTGGGCCTCAGAAAATTGATGCAATGGTTAACTTACCCTTTAGAATGTCTAGGGCCTCTTGACAGCTTTTTGACCATATAAACTTAGAATCTTTGGCCAACAACCCAAATAAAGGAGAGGTAAACTTGTTGAAGTCCTTTATGAACCTTTGGTAGTATCCAAGTAACCCCAAGAAACTTCTGACATCTCTTTGCTTTTGAGGAGGTGTAACCCTTTGGATGACCTAGCACAGTCCCTTCAGTCATTAAGAACTTACACTTTTCAGGACTGAGAGATAGGTTCATTTCAATGCATTTGTGCAGTACTTTGCCTAGGTTAGTCAGGGCTTCTTGAAAACCATAGCCATAAGGTGTAAAATCATCCATATAAATTTCCACCGCATCATGGACTAATTCTGTGAAAATACTCAAGACTACTCTTTGGAAAGTGGCAGGAGCATTGCATAGGCCAAAAGGAAGGACCCTATAGGCAAAAGTACCCCAAGGACAGGTGAATGTGGTCTTATCCTAGTCTTCTTGGTAGATTTGGATTTGGTTGTACCCACTCAATCCATATAGGAAAGAAAAAAACTATTTCCTTGCCAGGCCGTCTAGCACTTGGTCAATGAAGGGTAGAGGAAAATGATCCTTCTTTGTGGCTTTGTTCAACTCCCTGTAATAGACACAAATCCTCCACTTACCATTTTTCTTAGGAATTAACACTAAAGGGGAGACCCACTCACTGTCAGAGATAGGGTAAATGAATCCTCCATCTACCAGTTTTTGTAGCTCTTCTTTGACTATATCTTTAAGAGCTAGATTCATCGTCCTTTGTGGTTTTTGGACCAGATTGCAACCTTCTTTGATGTATATGAGGTGAGTACACACTGAGGGGTGTATTCCCTTCATTTCCTTGTAACTCCAAGCGAAGGCTTCTAGGTTTTCCTTTAATATGTTGCATAGCTTCTCCTCTTCGAGAGAAGAAAGAGATGGCTTAATTTTCAAGGTTTTCTCTGGGCCAAATTCTAAGGTTTTGACATGGAGTGGGTTGGAATCAGCGAAGAAGAAGTCAATTGGATGATTGTTCTGGGTTTCCCTTACTTCTTCTTCTAATGGTAATGAAATAGGATTTGGTCTTTGGAGCAGGTGTTCAATCAAGTGATCCTCATCTTGTTGTCCTCCTCTCATGGTTTCTTCCAAAGCATAAAGTTTGGTGGAATAAACCTCATCTTCTTTGTCCTCCTCTAACCATAAGGGTAGATCATGCTCTAGAGAAGGTTGAGAAAGAAGTTATAGGACTAACTGCTTGGACATATGCCCATTCTTGATGGCCATATTCCCAACCCTGCAGTTAATGTAAGCATTGGCTATGGCCAACCATGGCCTCCTAAGGATGAGAGGATAACCAGTAAGCTTAACCTTAGGCTGGAGAACTAGGAAATCTAGACAGTACTCCTAGGAATCAATGGAGACCATCACATCCTCCACAATTCCCTCTGGGGTTAGTATGGAATGGTCTACAAATTACAGAATTCTTGTGTACTTCCTCAATGACCCTTGTAGGTTGAGCTTGAGCATGGTGTCCTTGGTCATCACATTAATGGCAGCCCCAAGATCGATCAGAGTGTGTAGGACAATGGTGCCATTGATGTGCACATCTACTATAGGGCTTCCAGGGTCCAAATATTTTGGACATATTACCTACCCTAACGTTAAGTCAGAGAGCTGCCCAATGACATTAATGGTGGGGGAATCCCCTTTTTGCCTCCCTAGATGTTTGAAGCATTTCTCCTTAATCAACTTATTATAAATGGGAACATCTTTTATTGCCTGGAGAAGGGGGATCTTTACACATAGATTTTTCAATTCTCCTAGAAGTTCAGTTTCTTCTCAGGTAGGCTGGAGTGGTTGGGCTAATCTCTTAGGAAATGGTGGATTCACTTTAAGGTTGCTTTCCTCTCTTTCTTCCTCAACCTTGCTAGGTAGAGGGGGAGGTTGGTTATTTGGGAGAACTCTCTTAGATCTTAGGTTAATCTCCTGGATTTCCATAACATAAGCTAGATGTGATGTCTCTCCATTGTACTTGCTGAGGCCACCTATTGCTCGGGTTCAGATTTGGTTGGTGTTATAGACATATTTTGGCACATCAACCCCAAACTTATATGTATATGAATTAGGGCTTATCAACCCCTAAAAGAGTTGTTTCATACCCTAAAGGAACATAGTCATCTGAATACATCATTCCCCAAAAGTTCCATCTGAAAAACCATCCAAAAATCAACTAAATTGAACCATACTGGTTGCTCCATTGGCAAAGTGCGATGCATACTGAGTGGTATACTACTAGGCTACGATGCATACTGTTTAGGCCTTCTATAGGGTGTGATGAGCGAGGATGGACAAATGTTCGGGACAGTTTGTTAGTTGGTTGCTCATGGAATCTTCTAGAAACTTCTCTTGTGCCACTTGCCTCTCTGAATTCACCCAGGGATGAACAAGGGAACTAGGAAACCACCTCCAATCCCTTGTCTTGTGGAACCAATTGTAACAAGTGGAATGACACTAATCAAACCCCATGGATGGTTCACACCCTTCAAACCTTTATAAATGGATCCCTCATCTAAGAGATCTGAAGGCTGGAATGTTGTGAATTGCAACTAACTGCCGATAGTTTGTAATTGAGGAGATACCATTGTATTCTTGTTTGTGTGATCTTTCTATTTCATGAGTTTAAGAAGGATTGAAGCTAGGAGGATGGCACTGGATCAGACAACTGGGTTGTAATTCTCCTTTCTATTAATAAAGCTCTTCAAGTTTTCTCCCATATGATTGTGCAATTGTGAGAGCTATCATCTGTAAATTCTATCATTTGTTCATTACATATCTGATTCTGTAATGTTTATGTTGTAATAGATCATGATGCTTTGATGCTTCTTTGTTGCTGTGCTTGTGCAGGTACTCTCCAAGCGTGTTAAGTATGGGGAGGAGTTGTAGGTTCTACCAAAGGGGAGAGTGATCAAGCAAGGGATTAAGCAGAAGTTCCAGGTTGGTTCCATTATCTTTCTCTTATCTGTTACACAGGGAAAATCATTGAATTGCTTTAAACTGTTGTTTCTAGGGTAGCTGCTAAACCTAGAGGGCTAGCATTCTTTAGGAATACTAGTTTTCCCAGAAACAAATTGGCAACTCCACTGGGGAATGAACAGATGTTTGTTTGTTGTTATTGTTTGTTTTATGTTCAATTTGATAAACTATAGATAGAGTCTGAAGCCAGCCAGGTAGCTTTCGAACTACTCTTGCTTTGCAATTGCATAGTAGATGAATGTTGTTTCAGTCAATCTCTGGTTTAGTTTATGAATTAAACATTTGATTTGCAAGAACAAATAGATGCCCTTTCGGTAGCTCAGTAGCCTCTCAAGACATTCCAGCATACTTTTCTC
Source organism: Pinus tabuliformis (assembly GCA_031772625.1). Lineage (NCBI taxonomy): Eukaryota > Viridiplantae > Streptophyta > Pinopsida > Pinales > Pinaceae > Pinus > Pinus tabuliformis. The sequence continues at coordinate 255,859,364 of CM062805.1, forward strand.
ATTATTGTTCATCAAAACCCAGCTTAATTCATTGAAAACAGCTCCACATTTGAGCCAAAACCCATTTTAGTTGCACTCCCTGGACCATCGCACTGTGTTCCATTATGTTCTAGTATGCATAACACCTCCTGAGTGTAGAAAGTGCAATGCATCTCAATTTATGTGAAGCCTAGGTGCGATGATTTACTGAGCTCTTTTTCCATCTAGAAATTGAGGGTTTTTGTCCTATTTTCAGTTTTGTTTGGTTGTTTTGCAGCATATGAATAGTACCTCTTCACTGAAGCTTACTTGCATCACTTAGATCAGCCTCAATTACATTAGGATTAGTGAATGTTTTTGTGTATTTGTTATTCATTTACAATCCTTTGTCGAAAAGTTGTTTTAGTCGATTTGTCGCTTTGATACAAAAGTGTCGTAATTGTCATTTTTTGTCGAAAAGAGAAGTGTTGTAAATTCTTCCTTCCCTTGATAATTGATTAAACTTTTCTTGATGCATTTGATTTGATTTGTTTACATTCAAAGTGTCAAAAGCATTTTTATTCAAAATTGAAAGTGTCATTTTGAGTCTTGCTTTCCCTTTTGAAGAAAAAAAATTGTCGAAATGTCATTTTGAGTGAAATATTTCAGATCTTTGCTGCATTTAGTTTCTCTTTTTGCATCTTTCACATTAAGGAAAGCGAAAAAAAATACATGCATTTGCATTTAGCATTTTATGATTTGTGTGCGAAAAGATGATTTAGGGAAATGCACTAGTGTGTGCTCTTTTCTTTTTTCTTAAAAGCACTGTTATCTTCTCTCCCTAGTAGCTGGGATTCTCATTGCTCAAATAAACAAAGATTGTTTATCATTGTAGATTTCATCTTAGGAATTTCAGATCATCATTACGCGGTGAACCATTGAAAGGAAAACTCTAAACAAGATCAACTTCAAAATGAATTTCAATGAACCTAACAACGCTTTGGAACTTAACACAACATATCTAGAGGTCTAGGCTGGTGACGTGTTCCGGCATTGTTAAAACTAGTGGCTATGCTTTTCATTGAAGGTTGTGTGATTCCTCCTCCTTGATACGACAAGTACTAGCACAGACTTGTGCTCCCCATACCGTTGCGTATATAATGGGAGACCACAATAGGCTTAAATCCTTTATCCATAGGAAACTGAGTCTGCTGCCTTATTGATTGCAATGCACTGAGCACAACATTCGGGAAGATTGACTGCCATACATAAGTCCTTGGTAATTTCTCTTTAATTTATCACCAAGGTGTATATTGCAGTTTTGCGATTGGTTTGGTAATTGCTTTTTCTATATTTTCCAGAGTAGTCACTTTCATTCCTTTTCGATTCTCTAAAAGAAAAGGTCCATCTAAGCACTTGTCCTTTCAGGTTCATTAAAAATCAAAGGAGACTAGAGTCATCTTTAGCTTTTTCTCGACTCTTAAAAACTGAAAAAGCAAAGTTGTGTCCAAGCTTCATTAAAATCAATTGAATTCAGAATAACATCATTTTCCCCTTAATTTTGAGTTGATCAAGTAATCCACAATCATGGAAGAAAGTAAATCAAAACCCCATCTTTCACGGAGATTAGCGAGTCAACTGTCTTTGCCTTCGAAAGCGAAGCCAGTCTGGACAAAAAAATCTCGTTATCTGAGTCTAGTTCATCTGGTTTATTTGAAACTTTTGTTTCAACATCGTCAGAGACTCCAGTTACTCCAATTTTTTCTGGTACATCTGCCTTCAAATAGGAAGTTCCACAGTTACAAGAGGACATTAGAGCTGATCCTATTGTAGCGGTAAACACTTCTGTATCTGAAACAACTCCATCTAGAGTTGATCCAGAATCCATGTTAGTTCAAACCGAGGACACATTTGAACCAGTAGTTGTTCAAGAACCTCCGTTTGAGACTGAAGTTCTATAGAATTTTCTCTACAAATCAGCTAGCTCACTGATATCATGTAGAAATTCCACTTGCAGATCCAACTGATATATGTAATGTACTAAAGCATAATACTAGATCTACATCTACCATAAACTTTGCAGAAGCTAATCAACCATGAGCAACATCAAGCATGAACCCATATAACTGATAAGAAGGCATCAATCACATAACACAGAATATATCACTGGGGAAAGCACCAGCATAAAACCCAAACATTGTATTATCAATCAAGTGGAAATCCTCAACACAATACAAAAAGAATCAACTCTCAAGCTATCTAGTTCTCAATGAACTATGAAGATATGAAGATATGTCTCATGAACCAACCAAGCCTTGTATATAAAGGCTTTACCTATGGTCCAATCCCTATCTCCTTGCGTAGTTTGCTTAGGAAATAATAGCAAATGCATATGCAATTAATTCCAAACATACCAAGTTAACCTATGGTCCAACTACACAATATTTGAGGACATTAGTTCCTCAATCATGCAAAAAGTACTTAATAGAAGTAGTCAAGCATCTGATAGTACACTGTCCCACATTTGATCTCAACTGGGTCTCTGACAGAACTGACATGCAACAGTTATCCATGAGTGAATCCTCAGTTATCTAAAATAATAGTTGTCACATGCATGTAAGCATTAACAAACTATATTTTATTATTTTAACAACTTGTTAAAATAAACTAACTGGACTTGACTAGTTAGAACTAAGTCAACTAATTCTCTCATTATAGAACTCATACTTATTCCCTCAATCAGTGGAGGAAATTAAGGATAAATTCCTCAATCAGTGGGACAACTCATGTGCATGCTCACAAAGACTTCAAATTCGAAATTCCTTAACTAATTAACTCAACTGAATTAATTAAATGATATTTCCAACTGCTGTTAAGACCAAAATTGATTTTACTTCCTATAGATAGACTAGGGACTGCTATAAATAGGAAGGGACCCAGAAATGCTATTTTTAGGACTTTCTATTTTTAGCAGTTTCACCTCTCACCCAATGTGGCCAATGACCTCACTGGCCAAACTGCTATTTTTAGACATGCTATTTTTAGCAGGTCTATTTTTATCACATTCTAAATTTAACATTTCTTGTTGCACATTTTTCAACACTCCCTCTCAACAAGAAAGGCTTTCTCTCGAACCCGATTCTGTAACTCTAGAATGTTCTGCATGCAACACATCTACCTGGTCCACTTGCTTCAACAACACTTGGAACAAAAACACTCCCAACTGACCACTCTGTTGGGCTAGGAACATACTCTGATGCTAAATATCTACCTGTTGCTGACAAGTTCTCCCTCTCTGACATCTGCGCTACTGCAACATCTCCATGCATCTCGCACCATTGCACACCTCTCTGTGCCACCTAGCACTTTGCAAACACCTGTGCCTCTCGCATTGCTGCAGCTTGCTAGCTATGCGCTGTCCTAGGATTCCCTTCACTGTCGCTCTCTCTGCCACTCCATCCACATCTGTCTCTACCCAATCAGTTAGTTCCTGCTACTCCACATCAGGGCTCCTATAGCAAGGTCTCATCCAAGAGGTTGGGTACCTCAAGGATCCTGCCCCTCCTCCTTGGGATGATCACTCTATATCGCCCCACCTCCTACTTGGAGGTATAGCTGCATGTGATCCCTTAACCCAACTGGCTCGAAGTTTCCCCCTACTGGAGGTCTCTGCATGAGTAGATGTCTTTACTCAATCTCCACTCATCTTCCCCTGTTGTGGCTGCTCCACAACCTCCTGAAGCTGTTGCACCAATCGTGGCTCCTCGACAATCATCTGAGACTTCTTCCGGCTCTGCATGTTGAGAGGTAATATACCCTCCCTCTCAACCACCAAGTCTCCATCAGTTACCTTGCTATTCAAGGCTTTGAATGCATCTTGAACCTCAAGAGCATACAGGTTCTTGACCCGTGAACCAATCTGCTTCACTTGTCTAGTGATGATGTGTTTAAGGAAAACCTTTCCCTTACTAAAGACTACATCATAGCCTGTGTCTTCCAGCATCACGATCAACACCAAGTTTCTCTCCAGTCCTGGTACATACTTGACATTGGTCAAGGTAAGGTGAGATCCATGATCCCTCTGAAAAACAACCGTGCCTACACTTGAGACACTATACTTCTCATCATTACCCATCGCTATGAGTATATGAAGATCTTTCTCCTCCAAAGTACTGAACAAACTCTTGTCATCGGTCATGTGGAAAGAAGCTCCACTGTCAAGAAACCAACCGCTTCCCACCATGGATGAAACCATGCATGCGAAGAGTGTGAAATCCAACTCAAACTGTGAAGCAAGTGCCTCACCTTTAGATCCTTCCCCGGATCCCTTCTTGGATTTCCTCCATGGACAATTTGCAACATAATGGCCCACCTCATGACAACGAAAGCATCTCACTTTCGATTTGTCAACCTTCTTCCCATCATTGGAAGAATTGGATTCGGAAAGAGAAACCTTCTCCTTCCCCTTCTTTGCCTTACTTGCTAAGGCACAGTTCTCCTCATCATGCATAGATGAAGAACTGTCTCTAGTGCTCTGTCTAATCTCCTCCTGCATCAAATTCGACCATAGTCGTTCCCAATCTGGCAGTTTCTCCCTTCCATTCATTGAGTCCTGGTAGCTATGACAGCTCTTAGAAAGGCCAAGGAGTGCTAGACTCACCATATCCTCATTCAATGTCACGACCCCTACACTTGCAAACTCATCCCTGCATGTGATGAGCTTGGTCAGATACATAGAGATCGTCTCATCCCTTTCACACTTGATCTTTCAAAGTTTGTCCTTCAGTACTAGCTTCCTCTGATCACTGCTATTCTAATATAAATCTTTCAATGTTTTCCACATTGCATGTGTAGTCTCCTTCCCATGGAGGCTCGAGACAATGTGATCTCGCACTCCCTCCAAGAGAATTCTCCTAGCTCTAGCCACACACTTCCTCCATTCCACCTGCTCAGTCTTGTCAGTAGGCTTAGGGATTCCTTGATCAATGAAATCCTTAAGACCATTATCTTCCAAAACTGCCTCCATGCGATCCTTCCAAGCTAAATAGTTTGAGTTGCCATCAAGGGCATACTCAAGCCTGAAACCATAGAACGCCATCGATGAAATAGATGTGATAGGAACTTGAGGTCTATATCCCGAATAATAAACTTCGAATTTCTCTTGCTAGTATACTGTTCCTGCTTGATCACCTGTGCTCTGATACCATGTAGAATTTTCTTTACAAATCAGCTAGCTCACTGATATCATGTAGAAATTTCACCTGCAGATCCAACTGATATATGCAATGTACTAAAGCATAATACTAGATCTACATCTACCATAAAATTTGTGGAAGCTAATCAACCATGAGCAACATCAAGCATGAACACATATAACTAATAAGAAGGAATCAATCACATAACACAAAATATATCACTGCGGAAAGCACCAGCATAAAACCCCAACATTGTATTATCAATCAAGTGGAAATCCTCAACACAATACAAAAAGAATCAACTCTCAAGCTATGCAGTTCTCAATGAACTATAAATATATGAAGATATGTCTCATGAACCAACCAAGCCCTGTATATAAAGGATTTACCTATGGTCCAATCCATATTTCCTTATGCAGTTTTCTTAGTAAATAATAGCAAAAGCATATGCAATTAATTCCAAACATACCAAGTTAACCTATGGTCCAACTACACAATCTTTGAGGACAGTAGTTCCTCAATCATGCAAAAACTACTTACTAGAAATAGTCAAGCATCTGATAGTACACTATCCCACATCTAATTTAAACTGGGTCTCTGATAGAACTGACACGCAACAGTTATTCATGAGTGAATCCTTAGTTATCTAAAATAATAGTTGTCACATGCATGCAAGCATTGACAAACTATATTTTATTATTTTAACAACTTGTTAAAATAATCTAACTGGACTTGACTAGTTGGAACTAAGTCAACTGATTCTCTCATTATAGAACTCATACTTATTCCCTCAATCAGTGGAGGAAATTAAGGATAAATTCCTCAATTAGTGGGACAACTCATGAGCATGCTCACAAAGGCTTCAAATTTGAATTTCCTTAACTAATTAGCTCAACTGAATTAATTAATTAATATTTCCCACTGCTGTTAGGACCAAAATTAATTTCACTTCCTATAGATAGACTAGGGACTGCTATAAATAGGAAGGGACCCGGAAATGCTATTTTTAGAACTTTCTATTTTTAGTAGTTTCACCTCTCACCCAATGTGGCCAATGACCTCACTGGCCAAACTGCTATTTTTAGACATGCTATTTTTAGCAGGTCTATTTTTATCACATTCTAAATTTAACATTTCTTGTTGCACATTTTTCAACATCATTTACCTGAACATCTAGACTTTGAGTTTCAGCATTCAGAAGGTGTCACCCCTCTAGTATCTGTCACTGCAGAAGCTATACCTTCTTCGACTCTAGAAATATTTTACGGACTTGACGGTCTACCTCTTCCACCTGGTCTGATTGCTATAGAGGAGATAGGAAAGGATCCCCCATCTAGTACCCTATTTCATTTTGGAACTGGGATTCATTTGTATCCTTCTACTCCTAAGTTTGGTTCTTTTAATCCTACATCATCGCAAGTTCCTGTCGAATCACTTAGAGATATTTTGGATAAGCTAACCATGTCTGAGCAACCGTCAACATCTAGGAATGTGTCATCTGATGCAACTACCAAGGAATCTCTTGCTTCTATTCCTACAATGTTTTCCGGTACACTTGAGTCATATTTATATGGTACACCATCCATTCCAGCTGGTTATCAATCACTAGCTGGAGTCCACTCAGGGGCTGCATCGATGCCATGGTTTGCTTCCATTTATTCATCCGGACTCCCATCTTGTTTTTCTTATTTTGAAACTCAACCATTTGATCCTGCATATCAGTATCAATATGGGCAATCCAGTCATCAAAGACCGATATATCCTTTAAACACTGGACTGCCACCATATGGAGAGCAGTATGCCTATTCACCGTTTCCTCCCTTTTCTGGGGGACGACCATATGATAGTTTTCAACAATATTCAGGTAAAATTGGAATTACATCTAGTGGTTGGATACCAATACTACTAGAACAACCAAGGGTTGTATATCCAATGCAACTGATCCAACCTGTGTCCAATGTTACCACTACACCTATCGCTACGACTGTGTCACAAACACAAGCACAACCTGTTGTGTCTTAACCTAAACTTGCTCCTTCTTCCTCGCAACCTCAAGTTTCGAGGTAGAAGACTGAAGTCTCTCAGGTCGTGATACAACAACCACTTGTCTCTGCGGTTCAACCGCAACCTCAGGTTAGTGCTCCTTTATCTGGAATGACTCAGGCACAAACGGGTATTGTCAATCTGCAACTTGGTCAATCTTCTAGTACTAGGCAACAGCAAATGGTCCAACAACCATGGCTGGTGCAATATCAACAACCACAATTCCAGCAAACCCATCCTCAGTTTGGGCTTGGTTCACAAGCTCAGACTGGATTTGGTCAATATCAAGCCTACTGAGGATCTGGGCAACAAGGCTTTGTAGGTTATAGACAACCAAGTTTCTAAACTGGTTATCAACAACCACCCTATACTGGTTATGTCCAACAACCTTATCAAGGTTACCAACAACATTTCCCTTATGCTGGTATGCAAAGACCTATTGCTCAGGCGATTCCATCTTATCCTGGGTATGCACCACCCAACCTTAATCAACAGTTGCCTTTTGTAGCAACTCTAGAACTACTAGATTTGAACTAGCTCATGAATGATCCAATTGCATATGCCCCTTAGTGGCCGACGATTCCTCGTAAACTCCCCTTTGATATTCCTAAGTTCAATGGAAGTCCAGGTGAAGACCCGTTGAATCATGTAATGAATTTTCATTTATGGTGTTCATATAACACTCTAAACGATGATTCGATTAGACTTCACTTTTTTCAGAGAACCCTTACTGGTCCAGTAGCAAAATGGTATATTGAATTACCTAGAGCTTCATTTGATAACTTTACCATCCTTGCCACTACCTTTCTAACCCACTTTCAGTTACCCATCAGGTGGGAAACCGGAACAAAACTCCTTACCAATTTTAAACAGACCACGTCCACTCACATATCTGATCATATTCATGAGTGGTGATGTTGTCATTGAATGGTAAAGACGTGTGTTCCTGACTAGCTTTTAGTTGAGTGGTTTATTAAGTCCTTATTGCCATCTATCACTGAGGACGTAGCGAAAGGAGGAATTGTCACAAAAGAGAAAGTCATTTCTTGTGCTCAATATTTAGATTTGATCTATACACAATCTGGCACACTCTATGAAAAAATTCCTGACACTCCTAGACCAGCTTTTTCCATTCCACCTCCTCCTAAATCGAGTAGGGACTCTCATGCCAGTGATGGTGTGATCAGTTCCTCAAGCACGCAAACTGCAAGAGGTCCATCTAGTCAAGCTCTTGTTGTTTCTAGTCAAAATGAAAATGACAATTCTCTTACCTCAGAGATTGATGTCGTGTCATCTGACAAAGGCAAAAATCCAAAGCAACCAGGGGGAAAGAAGAAAGGGAAAAATAATAAGAAGAAACAGGAGAATTCCACTCCTGAAAAATCATATGAAAACCCTACTGCGGCAAGGAAACCTCCTCATTATCCATGTTTGATATGTAACGAGGAGCATTTTACGGGAAATTGCCCACATTGATCTGAGGTTTCAAAAGTTTTGAAAGCGTCGAATACCTCAGCAGTGTTGACTGATCCATTTCCAAACCCAAAAACTCATATGATTGCTACCGATAATGCTTCCACATCCCAAGTGCTTATGCTATTAGTTGCAAACAAGCAAAATGATGTTTTGGTATCGACAAGGAGTAAAGATTATGTGAATCCATCATTGTCAAACAAGCAGGCTACTGATCAACCTAGTGGTTCGATAACTACTTCGTCAGAAGTTGTTCCACCCATTATTCTTGAATTAGCTATTAAGCTGCCAAAGGGAGTCACACATAAATTGACATTTAATCCTCATGTTCAAACTGCTCAGAATTATAATATAGAGGATCTGGCTCAATTGTCATCTGCTATGTCGACATTTGAGGTATTGCAAAATTGTCCCTCCCAAAAGTAGGCTTTGTTATCAACAATAGGTGGGATCGATCCAACAGATCCCAATCTGGTGGTCTTTAATCATAATGGATATACACCATAGTTACCAGCCCAACTCACTTTCCTTATACAGGTAAAAGCCCTCAATAAAAATGTTCATCAAACCATCATTGATGAGGGGTCATCTACCTATATTATGTCAATGAGTTGCTGGAAAACACTTGGTTCACCACCCTTGTCACGATCACCAACAACATTAAAAGCATTCAATGGAAGAACGTACACTCCTTATGGGATTTTAAGTAGCTTGCAAGTTGAACTAGGCGGCAAAGCAATAGATATTGAAGTCGAGGTCATTTATGGACTCCTTAATTACAATATTTTACTTGGAAGGCCCTGGGTTTACGCTATGGCTGCTGTTGTGTCTACATATTTTCGAATGATTGCATTTCCCTTCAAAGGTGGAATCATAGTCATTGACCAACTAGCCTTTTTGTTAATAGTTCACAAGGTACTGGAAGCATTCCATTGATCCATGGAAGTTCACAATCGCTTCAAAATGTTCGAGTAGGTCTCCTAAAAGACCCTTCCTTGATGGGTACTTTTGTCCTCCCGTCTCCATCTGGTTTCACGGAAGTGGCCACAGTGGAAACCTACCACATGATCTCTTCTACATCATCTGAGTTTAAGAAGAGTTCCGACTATTTTGATAGTGAGGATCATCGCGAGGCATTACTGCCAAGCCCCATCAAATCTTTGTAGCAATCAATCTTCTGGGCTTGTGTGGAAAACCCGAATCCACACTCAACGAGTGTTTGGGTAGATAGGTCTTTAGAATATGGTACCTCTTCTGATCCTTGGTCTCGTATACATTCTACAGACGAAGGAATCATCTAATCAATGATGATAGGAGAGACACCGTGGGAAGATTATCATCATCATTCCCACCTTCGAGATGACAATGAATATTATTCAAATGACCTCAATCATGCTTTAATTGTTGATTTTTTATTAAATTCTATAAATACAGTAGATTCTGAGCGAAATCTATCCAACATTGAAGAAACTATCACCATTAATATTTCGACCAAACCTAATGTTGTAGAGAATATTCACGTTGGCAAATCTTGTTCCCCATGAGAACTTGAAAATTACTATGCTATTTTTTTCTAATTCAGAGATGTCTTTGCATGATCATATGAAGAAATTCCAGGCATTGACTCGAGGATTGGTTAACATGAGATCAAGATGTATCCTGATGTCAAACCAGTACAACAACAACTTTGACCTGTTCATCCAAAGAAAGCCACTACCATTAAAGCAGAAGTTGAAAAACTTTTGCGTGCTAGCTTCATTTACCCCATACCTCTCATTGATTAGGTATCGAATATTGTTCCTGTGATGAAAAAACAAAGAACGATAAGAGTGTGCGTCGAGTATAGGGATGTAAATCAAGCATGTCCGAAGGACAACTATCCTACACCCTTCATTGACCAAATAATTGATGAATGTACTAGATGCGGAATCTTTTCATTCATGGATGGATTTTATGAATACAATCAAATCAATATCCACCCACAGGACCAGTCAAAAACTGCATTTATATGTTCGTGGGGCACATTCACATATCGTAAATTACCTTTCGATTTGAAGAACGCAGGGGCAACATTTCAGAGGGAAATGAATTACACCTTCCATGACATAAAACACATCATTCAACTATATCTCAATGATCTGCCTGCTCATTTGCAAAAACAGACTAATCATCCGCAACATTTGAGAGCCATATTTCTATGTTGCCAACACTACTAGATAGGACTCAATCCACACAAATGTGTGTTTTGTGTTGGTTCTAGTCGATTGCTTGGTTTTGTAGTTTCTAAGGATGGAATTTGACTCAATCCATTAAAGGTTCAGCCAATTCTTGACATGCCTCCACCTTCAAATTTGCTTCAAATTCAGAGACTCGTAGGGAAAGCTAACTTTTTGAGGAGGTTCATTCCAAATTATGCTGGGCTCGCTAAAGTTTATACACGTATTTTGAAGAAAGGGGTACCCTTCCATTGGGATCGGGTCGTGCAAGCTTCCTTTGATGCTCTCAAATATTCCCTGATAAAAGCATCATTAATGTATGCCCCTGACTATCAAAAATTCTCTTACTTGTATCTCGTCGTTGCAGATACAACCATTGGAATGGTTTTAGTGCAAGAAAATGACGAAATTGAACATCCTATATATTATTTAGGTTGTAATCTTAATGATACAGAAAGCAAGTACTCTTATGTTGAAAATTTTGCTTTAGCATCCATTCAAGCAGTACAGATATTTCGACACTATATACTCCTTCGCAAAACTACCATTGTGTCAGATTGCAACCCTATGACTTACATTCTGTCATGTCAATTGCTGGGGGGAAAATATTCCAAATGGATACTCATCTTGTAGGAGTTTGATATGGAATTCATCAAATCCAAATCAAAGAAGTCTCTCATCTTTGTAGAGTTACTTTGTGACTTTCCCTCATCCTCCAACGATTTAACATCATAAGCATCAATCGTGGATGAGACTCTGTTTCTAATATCGTAAAGTGATCTATGGTACGGGGATATATTGATCTATCTCCAGACCCAAAATTTTAGGCCTAACACCTCTCGCTCTGAATAGCGACGTACTCGATACCAAGCCAAAGATTATTTGATCCTTGGTGAAACAATTTATCGTTGTGGTGTTGATACGGTTTTATGAAGGTGCCTCATGCATGAGGAGGCCAAAAAGGTTTTGAATGATTGTCATTTAGGTGCTTGTGGGGGGCATCTATCTAGTTATGCTACTACACAAAAGATCTTACGAGCTGGTTACTTCTGGCCTACCATATTCAAAGATTGCATACTTGTAGTCATAAGTTGCCATGCCTATCAGATTTTTGATCGCAAAACCAGATTACCACCTGCACCACTGCATCCACTCGTTGCTGTTGGCCCATTCACTAAATGGGGCATTGATTTCATGACATGTAACCCCACCTTGGCTGGGGGGATGGGTATATTAGAGTTGCTATAGACTACTTTACAGAATGGGCTGAGGCGATGCCTACATTGAACAACAGTGGCGAAATGACTGCACTCTATTTTTTCAATCATGTAGTTCCTAGATTCGGTGTTCCACAGACGATAATCATAGATAATGGGTCGTATTGTCGCAATCACATGCTGATCGAATTTTTTAGGACTATCCCATGATATTTCTACTCCATATTATCTGCAGGCTAATGGACAAGTCGAGGCAATCAACAAAGTCCTTAAGCACATGCTGCAAAGAATGATTAGAGTCCATAAATGAAATTGGCATTTAATCCTGTACTTAGCTCTATGGGAATATAGGACTTTGGTGAGAAATGCGACCAGATTTACGCCCTTTCAGTTGGTGTATGGTCTAGAAGCAATTTTACCAATTCAATGTGAAATCTCATCCCTCAAGCTTGCAATCGATCTGCTTCCCGAAACCTTTGAAGAAGAAACTCGTTTCTTGGAATTAATCCATCTCGATGAAACCCGTCATGATGCTACATTGGCTAACGAGGCACATAAGAAACACATCAAGGCACAATATGATAAAAATGTTAAGCCTCGTGTCTTCTCAGAAGGTGACCTGGTCTTGCTTTACGATCAGGACTTTGACAAATTAGGAGCAGGAAAATTTGAACTATTATGGATGGGCCCTTACATCATTAAACATGTATTGACAAAAGGAGCCTATGAGCTAGTCGATTATGATGGGATTTCACTGTCGCAACCCCGAAACAGGTGGTATCTTAACTGTTACTATGCTTGATTAAGTGTAGTAAACTCATTGTACATATGCTTTTATTGCATTTTTGGGTTTTTTCTTTTAGAGTTGTCATTTTGGTTAGGTAATCCACTTCAAATTTGTTGCAGATGTCAGACTTTTTGGAACCATTTGTTGGGTATGCCGACGAAGCTAGTCGTAGTACGCAAAACTTATCTTCTGTAGCCTGGGCCATCTTCGCTCCAAGTGGCAAGTTAGTGAGTCTCATGGGGATATGTATTGGTCGATCGATGAAAAACATCGCTGGGTATAGTGCATTGATTGAACTTCTCTCTGGTGCCATTTCACATGGCATACGCCGACTCATTATTAGGCTAGATTCACAACTTGTCATTCTATAGCTTACTGGTGTTTATTCTGTTTGGAACCCAGCTATTCATCGCATGTTCCTAAGAGTTAGGATTTTGGAAATACATTTTGATTTCATTCAATATCAACACATTTCCAGAAACTTAAACACATTGATTGATTCATTAGCAAACTATGTGTTAAATAGACATTTGCAACATATGTAAAGAAAGCATTTCACATCAACATTTGCATTAGGATTTCATCACTTAGACAAAATAAAACTCCAAAAATCAAAGTAGATAGTTGTTTATAGGTTTTCATAAAATGTTTTGTGTCCAAGACAAAATTGGTCATCTGACCGAGTAACTCAAAAGTGAATGCGAAAAACATCCTAGACTAGTGAAGCTGGTGATAACATGTCACTGCCTGTGCTATCATGCACAGGAGCTTAGTCCAACGATTCAGTACACTAGTAGTATGGTGCTGTAACCTCAAAGGTAACTCATCTGTCCTGACATCTTGAATGCCGAGAGTGAGGCCCTCGATATGATCCTGCAGCACTGCCAGGGTCTTTGATATATCCAGATCCCGAAGAATGGCCCTTCCTATAGCCTCCCCTACTGGAGCGTCATCTGCTTCCTGTGGGCGTACCACTGGTCGCACTGGTCCAATATCTACACACACATATGAGTTTGTTTAGTCTTGGTAGCATCAAAAACACAAAAACAATATAAAACTGAGAAACAAAGATGTGGTCAAATCATTTTACCTATAGCACTCCACTGCTCACCAACTGGTAAAGCCAAATCCGGATCGCCTCAGAAATCCATCTCGGTATATGGACACTCCGTAAACACCATCTCCTGGTGGTTGAACCACTCAAAAAAGGCATCTGAGAAGGAGATCTATGACTGGCCAGCATGTTTAGCCATAAGGTCCACCCAGCTCTGCGTCCGTGGTTCCCTCGGTGCAGGCAATCCCAGTGAAATGTTTTGAGGTTGCATCAGTGGAATTCTTTCCAAAGCAAAAGCAGTCAATATGGATCCATAACCAAAGTTCTTGGTTCTTCCATTCTTTACTTTGGATAGTTGTTCTTTTATAGACAGGAAGTATCGCCTCACATCAATTGAACACCTTCGGTTCTAGGCATTCCAAGGTATACTGCATGTAGGATCTGTTCGCGAAATGTAAGGCCATGCTGCCAGCCAATATAGCAAAGGTAAATAGAATGGTCCTCAAAGTTCGATCAGTAACATCCCGGATATTAATCTTACCATCTCTACTGGGTTGATATCCATCCCTGTAGAATTGACAAATGTAATATTTCATAGATTCGCCCCCATGAGCAAATCCTGATAGTGAAAGTGGGGCACCACACCTCAACAAACCCGTTAGAAAATAAATATTTGCGATCGTGAAAGGAATAGATTTACCTCTGATCTGGAATACCTGGTCAATAGGATCCCAAGCATTGAGAAGATACTACAACAGACTGATCTGTTGTCTCATGCTGGATATGCGGAAAAAATTTAATAAACCACAGTTTCTTAATGCATCCACTGTGCCCTGGTCATGTAAAGCAATCATGTACTCCTATTCATGTTCTCATTCACACCATGTGACAACCATCTTGATCCAACAAATATTTGAAACACAAACAATAGATGAGTTAGGATCCAATTTTGAGCAAAAACAGGTAAAAATTTGATGAAACTGTATAAAGTCTCCTTTCTGCACCCATCGCACCCTGCCTTTGAGTAAGGTGAGATGCATACTAACTAGCCTGTTGGCAGCTCAGTATGCATCGCACCTTTCGATACTAGCTAGATGCGATGATTGAGGAACGAAATCTTTAAACTCCAGGGGCTTAGAAAACTGAAAAAACTTGTCCAGAATTGAGAAAAGAGGAAATGAAAATAAAGAGCTTAAGGATAGCTCCTACCTGGTTCTAACGGCACCAAGAATGGTCCACAGGATCTTCCAAAATCAACTGGTGAAATTTGAGGGGGAAAACCGCTTTCGAACTCCAAAATCCCAAATTTGAAATGAAATGATGAAAATGAAATGTTAAAACTACTTTTTATGTTTACTTTTCATGTACTTCAAAGTGACATGTTGGTTTTAGTTCATTTTTCGTCCATATATATGTATTTCTAATCAATTTGATGGAGTTTTGTGCAGGTTGAACAACTAATGAAAGAATCTGATGTGCTAAATAGTGAAATGAACATCTTTGACCACCAAGCAAACTTTTGTATTCTTTTTGAGATTTGATTCAAAAATGAAAAGAAAACTATAGATTCCTCTTTAAACGCTTTTCAGACTCGTTAAACATGAAAATATTGTCAAGCGCTTGTCCTTTCCAGCTCGTTAAAGTATTGGAAATGTCATCCCTCCTATATTATTTTATTCTTTTTCGGACCTAAGGGATTACTTTACGAAAAAGAACTTATGGAGTTTTCTTTTCGTCCCTTTTCAAACTCTCTAAACATGAAAATGACCGAGTTATCCTTGTTGTTAAACTCATTAAAATAATAGCGTCAAACTTGTCCATCTAGACGAGACTGAGTTTCACTGTCGCTAGACTCGTTAAAATATTAAATAGGGACAAGTTTGCCCGAAGGACGAATTATAGAACAAGAATATGTTATCCTCCTCAAGCTT
This sequence comes from Pinus tabuliformis, assembly GCA_031772625.1. NCBI lineage: Eukaryota > Viridiplantae > Streptophyta > Pinopsida > Pinales > Pinaceae > Pinus > Pinus tabuliformis. The sequence goes on from CM062805.1 coordinate 255,875,238, forward strand.
GACAAAAATAAAGAGGTACTGGTCAACAATGACTAGGGAAAAAAGGGAAAAACTTGAAGAATTTATGGTAGCAAGTCGCTCTTGAACATGACACTTTCACTTCATCTCCATAATTGAGTTGGGTTGGGTTATTTCATTCACCGTTCATCATACCATTGGTCTTTCATACCATCCATCTTTTGGGGTTAACACTACCAATTCATCTCAGTGTCTCCAAGATGTTCAAGAGAAGTCATTCAGTTGAGAGATCACCATCCAGTTAATGTCTCATACACTGCAATTCCTCCAACCTTCATTTTTCCATGACTGCCATTCCTGAACCTTGTGTCGTCAGTTCATTTTCACCTCCAGAAATCATTTGCTTCGTTTCGTGCTGTAGATGTTGGATACATCAAGGCCCTCCTACGACGAGTCACTTCTTGTCGACATAAGCTCATAATCCAAGAAGTTGACTTAGAAACAACCCTTTCAGTGCTTTGAAACTTGCATACATCAATGGAAAGTTTCTCACCTACGGTGACAGGTTGACATCAATGGCCTTCGACTGAAAGATTTTTCATGGTGTTCAACATCAGATCATGTATTCACACCACATGAATTGTACTGTAGTACCTTGAGGATCATTATCATTATCGGTGATCCCTCTTGCGTCTGTTAACAACTCACATCATTGGCTGGTAATCAGGCGATGTTTTTCTATGTTCGACTTCATAACATCTCTTCACATGGATTGACTTATACATCGAGTGAAGATTGAACGAGTTTGAAGACCCTGGATCTAGTTTCATCCATCCAGACTGCGATATATTCAGGGATATAAAAACATCAAATATACAAAGGCTCTACACAGATGGTCATCATAATCATGGATTGCGACTCTATATCTGTAGAATCATGAGTCTGTATCTACATACTTCTATCTAATCTATGTACATGAAATGAAATTTATAAGGCTGAGCATGGGAATGCCTCCCTCAGCTAGATCATGAAAATCATATTATGATGATGTATTGTATTGTAAATTGATGCAAGTCACCTTCCAGTTTGAAACTTCGGATCCTCATGATAAAGCATTTCACCCGACATGAATTTTTATGACCTCATGCTTTAGGGGGCAACTGTTATAGAAATATTTGGGCACATCAACCCCAAACTTATATGTCAATGTATTAGTGCTCATCAACCCCTAAAAGAGTTGTTTCATACCCTAAAGGAACATAGTCATCTGAATACATCATTCCCCAAAAGTTCCATCTAAATAACCATCCAGAAATTGCCTAAATTGAACCATATTGGCTGCTCCATTAGCAAAGTGCGATGCATACTGAGTGGTACACTACTAGGGTGCGATGCATACTGTTTACGCCTTCTATAGGGTTCGATGGGTGAGGATGGACAAATGTCTGGGACAATTTGTTAGTTGGTTGCTCATGGAATCTTCTAGAAACTTCTCCTGTGCCACTTGCCTCTCTAAATTCGCCCAGGGATGAACAAGGGAACTAGGAAACCATCTCCAATCCCTTGTCTTGTGGAACCAATTGTAACAAGTGGAATGACACTGATCAAACCCCATGGATAACTCACACCCTTGCAAACATCTATAAATGGATCCCTCATCTAAGTGATCTGAAGGCTGGAATGTTGTGAATTGCAAGTAAGTGCTAATAGTTTGTAATTGAAAAGAGAGCATTGTATTCCTGTTGGTGCGATATTGCTATTTCATGAGGTGAAGAAGGATTGAAGCTAGGAGGATGGCACTAGATTAGACAATTGGGTTGTAATTCCCCTTTCTATTAATAAAGCTCTTCAAGTTTTCTCCCATATGATTGTGCAATTGTGAATGCTATCATTTGTAAATGTTATCATTTTTTCATTATATATCTGATTCTGTAATGTTTAATCTTGTAATAGGTCATGATGCTTTGACGTTCTTTGTTGCTGTACTTGTGCAGGTACTCTCCAAGCGTGTTAAGTATGGCAAGGAGTTGTAGGTTCTGCCAAAGGAGAGAGAGATCAAGCAAGGGATTAAGCGGAAGTTCGAGGTTGGTTCCATTATCTTTCTCTTATCTGTTACACATAGGGAAAATCATTGAATTTCTTTAAACTATTGTTTCTAGGGTAGCTGCCAAACCTAGAGGGCTAGAATTCTTTAGGAATACTAGTTTTCCCGGAAACATCTGGGCAAGCATCTGGGGTTGCTTGGGTGGAGCATAGTGTAGGAGTTGTGTTTGGGTAGGTGGTGGAGACAATAAAGTTGGGGCATTGTTGTATTGGGGCCTCCACCCCTAGAGTGGTGTATTCCACTGAGGTTGTGGTGGAGCATAAGGTTGAAATGACTCGTTGGCTGGGTGGGAATGATATTGAGATGCATAGGACCAAAGAGGGGGTGTAGACGAGGAAGGATGAGCAGGGGGTCCCCAAGAAGCTATACATGTGGTTTGGTTAGGGTTCTAATATGCATAGGATGACCCTTGCATGCCCTGCTAGTATGGTCTAGGCCTAGGAGGTCTCCTTTGGTTAATGTAGCAAAGCTACTCAGTGACCCCTTCAACTCCTTGATATGCAACTTTGAGTCCGGGTAAAGAAGGGCACTTGTCTGTGGAGTGTTTTTCTTCACAGATCGAGAAAAATTGAATACAGTTCAATGGTCATTCATTCCAAGGATGCCTCCTGGTGCATCGAGGAAAAAATATGGCGAACACTCTCTCTACTTCCTCTTGCTTCCTTTTGATGTTCATGGTGTCCATTTGCAAGGAAAGGGTTTTCAACATCTCACTTTTGAAATCTTCTAGTGTATTTCCAATTTCACCTTTGATGGATGAGTTGGAAGATGATGTACTGGCCATAGGTTGACTACCCCAACCATTTTTCTTGGCCGCCTTAGAATGGTTTCTAAAGACAGTCTTAATATCCTCATAGGGTAATTGGTAGATATCTCCTCCTGCTAACAAATGTAATATATCCATAAAATCTTCTCTTACTCCCCTAAATGGGACCAGCTTTAGTGACTCGAGGTCAAGTGTGCACCTGGCCCTTTTGTAACTGAGCTGGAATCTTTCTTCATAGTCTTATAAGGATTCATCCTAGGCTATGGTCATCCTGAAAATTTATTCTTTAGTATCCTTTGACCTATAGTAGTCCCGATATTTGTTGTTAAACGCCTGCTTCGTATGAGCCCAAGTTGTGATGCTATCTCCAGGTAAGCCCATGAATCGACACAATGTTGCATCCTTGAGGGTAGATGGAAATAGTTTTAACTTTTTCTCATCATCTGTATAGTCATAGGTTCAACATATAACAACAAACTCAAATAGGAAAGTGTCGGGGTCCTCTATGGTTAGGCCATAGAAATGAGGTAGGGCAGAGGGGCTTATATTTTTCATATTAGTGTCCCCATTAGTTTCCGTGATGGGGAAGGCACCCTCAACTCTCTCTCTATTCCCTCTTTCATTTTGGGTTTCAGCAGGAATGGGTTCCTCTTCCTCTTCTTCCCCTGTAGCTTCTTCAAATATGTCAGGTTGCTCACCTAAAGGTTCCTCCAGTTCACAGCCACCGAAGAAGAGAGAAGGTTGACTGTTGGATGCAGTGGTGGTATTTGGCAAAAATTTTCATAGGTTGTCCCTATTCCTACAAGGCATGAAAGGAAATGATTTTGGGTTGGTTTTGTAATTTTTTTAAACTCGAAAGTACTTGCAGAAATGAAATTTCTGATTGAATGAAAATCACTAACAAGATGAAAAAGCTACTTGATGAATTGAAATCCTACTTGCAAGATGGAAAGGAAAGCAGATAATGGAAAATGAAAGAAAGGAAGCAACTAGATTACTTTTGCAGAAATAAACTAACAGCAGAATATTGAAGACAAGAAATAGAAGAAAAGAAAGCAGTAATCACATTCTACTCAAACAACTCCCTGGCAATGGCACCAAAAGGTGATGAGCGCCAGTATTGCAGCAAATATGCTACAACTCTTGGGCTACCAGCTTTACTTATCGACCCGGGGTTTGTACAAACTTGGAGGTGACAGTGTTGTATGCACAAGTAAAAGTGAAGGTCCTGACTATTGTCATTGTTCGTCTGGCGAGAGACCCCGGGGGCTCCAAGCTAGACTTCTATAGAGTCAAAAGAAGCTTGATTCTTTGCTGGAAGAAGAACAAATCTACTCGAAGAGAGCTACTCTACTGCAGTAATGAATAAAACAGCATGTAATGCTAAATCACACCATATCTTAATTAACCAATTAAACAACTATGCTAAGCAGAATTGATAAATCAACACTAAACAAATGCTATTGTCTAAGCTTCAGAAGTGAAGAGCATCAAACCATACTAGTATGTAAGAAAAAAGCTAAACTAAATCTGTTTTCACTTTTTTGGGTTTTTTAGGCAAAATCAAGGATGTAAATTAATTGTTCTTGTGGATGTGACAGGTGAATGGAAAGTGATGGAGGATGGATAGAGGGTTTATGGAATGGTTGGATGGTGTGGAAGGGTCCTAGGAGGTTTTGTGTTACTTCCTAGAGGTTTCCCATCAATTCAGCCTCAAAACAGGCTGTTCCAGGAAAACCTACAGGATGTACTAGAAACTTAGAGGATGATCCTGTAGGAATTACAAGAAGCCTAAAGGATACAGCTGAGAGCTAATTGTGAGGTGTTGGAAAGCTTGGGAAAGGTGTATGATGAATGGAATGGGGTGTTAGAAGGTCTAGGAACACTCAGGAGTCAATACCCAAGATAAGAGATGGCTAGATTCGCTTAATGTAACTAAGGGAATTTCAATGAAAAATGATAAAAAAACTAGTGAGGGTGATGGTGGAACAAGAGATGGCTAAGGTGGATGAAGTGGAAGGTGGATTCTAGTCATGAAGTTTGGATCTCCTCCTGAAGTACCAGCTTTTCTTAAAACATGTTTGTCTTCCAAGAACTATGCAGCAAGATACATTTTCATAAACTAGAAAAGCATGAATCAATTGCCTATATTATGAATGAAGAAATTTGTTGAAGGGAATGAAAGCATGCGTGAGATATTATTTTAGAAATGAGATGGAAAAATATGACAATGAAATCTACCTTGCAACATGAACCAAATACTGAATCAAAGACAACAAACTCCAAAGCTTATGCAAAAACTAGAAATCTGTGTTTTGGGGGCTGCTAAAGGCTCCCTTCCTCAAGTCATGGTCCTAGAGGGAGGAAGTGAGGCTGAGCACCTACTGAAAACATTATGGTGATCCTATTTCTCCTCTTTAACCTTCTACTTGAAAGAAGTCATAAATGGAAGCAAACTATCACACAACCAATCTAATCTACACTGCTGTAATGGGAATGCATCTACTAAGCCAATGAACAATTAAACTATGAATCTATACTAGTGTACATGTACAATAAAGAGGATCCTTCAATGCTAGGTTTGGGCCCTAACCCAAGAGCTTCAGCCCTCTGAGTTAATTCAGTGTTGGATCAAAACAAAACTCATTCTTATTATCAAAACAATGGATTACATCAAAAACTGTCACAAGTCTTGCAACTCAAAAATAGAGTAGATTTTTACAATAAAAAATATGAATCCTACTGAGGTCCTAGGCCTCTCTACTTATACATTTGAAGTCTCCAACGACTTCCTTAAAATTAGGGAGGCTCGACTCCCAAACTCGAGATAAACTAGTGCTTTGTCTTTCACTTGCTCGGTTGCCTTCTAGTCCTCATGATTTGGCTGTTTTCACTCCGAGATGATGGAGGAATATTTGAATGGAGGGGTAGTAAATGAGGAGGATTTGCCTCCTATAATTCCTCTCCCTTGTCCCATTCAAGTTTTTACCATGGTCTTTGCCAAAATTCGTTGCTTTTATCCTTTAATCCTACATTAAATGCACATTAGACCACAAGGCAAAATATCCAACTCTAACTCATCTCATAAACAAAATATAATCAAAAGTATGCAATAAGTTATGAGAATAGTTGGTTTGACTAAGCTAGGAGGTGAATTAAGGCCCATATAATTACCCAATGATGAGACTCATCACCTAGGTTGAAGCATACAACGGTAAAGGAGGTCCCCAAGCCTAAGAAGGACAAGAAAAAAATCCGGTGCCGGTGTGCGAGTGACCGAGGAAACATGCACCTACCCAAGCCCATAAGAAATAAAAGCCGAGTGCGAAGGAGAAGGGGAAGGTGGTAGATCTGGAGGTTGAGGAGGGCATGGAAGATATCGAAATTGATGGGGTGGACCCTATTTCTAAGCTACCAGAGTATATCCTTATGCGCAAGGGCAAGGTGAAGGTCCTAGAGGACCTAGATGTAGGACAGTTCCTCCTCAACACACCCTTGTTGCCAGAGAACATCACCTTTGAAGGTTCGCACTTGCCGCAGATCCCACACTTAATACTCGAAGACTGGGATTTGGCTAACTACGAGCGATTCCCCCACCTGGCTATTGACACCTTCATGCAGAGGGTCTTCTACAAAGAGTCAGGTGTCACCATGTTGGAGCCTGTGGAATGGATTCACGAAGTTAACAAGTTAGGATTTCTGAACCTATTGTGGGTGCCGCACTACCATCGGTCAAATATAAACCTGATTGTCATTAAGCAGTTGTTGTTCCTGATGCATGACAGGTGATTGTAGTTAAATACACCAATCCCCATCACTGGTATGCTAATCCATCAGATCACGTTATTTCCCCATTCAAGATTGAACCCAACCAAGGCATTTGGAGGAATGACGAGTGTGCGTGACCTCACTGAGAAGATGAAAGACAAGTTTAAACTTGTGAAGAAGCTGCACGGATACTCGATTACTTCCACCACTGACCCCGCGGTCAAGATTTCCATGTAGATTTTGGCTAGCAAAGTTATGAGAAAGTGTCGCACGGATGAGGTGCCAGCACCATTAGTTTCGTTGGCAGCTCAGTGCACAGAGGGCGTACAGTTCAACTGGGTGCACTAACTATGCAGTGAGTTCCTCGTGAACTGCAGAGAGGCATGGAATGGTAGTAATACATTCAAATATTCATGGTTGTTGCTATTGATAATGCTCGTAGCGTGGGATTCGCTGGAGGACAACTAGTTCCCTCCAGTGGAGAAGGATTTACTGGAAGCCGCCAAGTTTGCATCTCTCTAGGCCACCAAAGATGTTGTGCAGGTGATAGAAAGCAAGATCTTTTGAGTACTGATGGAGGCAAGCATTCGCATGGCCATCAACCAGAAGTCGTAATTGTCACCAAAAGTGTTTGAACAACTTTCAGGGTATTCAGAGTTCAAAGTAGACTTCCATCATGTGTATATTCAAGCATGAAAGAACCCCAAGCATAAATGGTTTGACCTACCATACCTTGTTATGGATGACTTTATTGAAGAGGTCATTAAGTGTTGGCCAAGAGAGTGGCAGTGTCCTTTTGACTTGGCTGTAGGGACTAGCAATTTCACGGAGAAGAGGAAAAAGTAAGCGGCCAAGAAAAAGGTTCAGTAGTTGGCTGAGAAGAGGAAGAAAGAGGCAGAGGAAAATGCTCGAGTAGAAGTAGAGTGCGCCATGAAGGAACAAGAAAAACAGGAAGAGTGCGGCTCCGAAAGAAGTCAGAAGTATCTTTCGCCCCAAATGAAGGAGGAGGAGCAGTTAGAGCATGGCGATAGTGATTAGCAGGAAACCACTCCCTTCCAAATAAAGTAGTACAGGGAGCACGAAAGCGAAGGACTACGAAAAATACGAAAGCTACCATGTCATCGCTAGATTTGATTACTTTGATAGATGTTGACTTGAATGAAATTGGAGACAAGGTGTGGGATACAATAGCAAAACTGTTGCAGTAGTTTGAGCAGGAGCAAAAGCAAGCACTAAGCATCATCCAGATGGGTCTGTACAAGTTGCAAATCCAAACAACGAGAATCTAGGCAGGTGCAAGACAGAGCAACGCGGCATAAAACAACTTGGCACCAGGGACCACTCAAGCAGCAAAGATCATTTGGTCATTGGATCTTTGGGTAGTCACGTTGCCTGATGGAGCTTTGAGCATGGAGGCAGCCGCTGATAAGGCTATTGTCAGAAATTTGAAGAATATTGGCCTCAACCTGGCCGCACTCCCGAACGAGTTTCTTCACACACTACAAGTAGGTGTGATAGCAGAGGTTAAGGCCTGAGAACAATGCATGGTGAGCCTGATCAGCTAGTACAAAGTCAACAATGAACAGATGTTCGTGGAAAAATCAACAGTGCTGGAGGCCCAGAAGGAAGTTCAGGTGTAGAACGACCAGCTTGTAACCGTGGTAGCTGACGCATGCAGAACAGTGCCTGAATTGCTTATCCTAGAAGAAGCATTATTGGAGGCAAAGATTAGGAAGTTGGCTATAGGTGTGTGCAACGTGAAGACAGAAGTTGCCAAGGTTCAGTTTGAACTAAACCTGAAAATCACAGAGTTATAATTGAAGTCACAACCTTCAACCCCGCCAGAGGTCAGAGAAAAACCCGAAGCCAATGTGAATGATGGAGTCACAGAAGTGGATGTCGCAGTGGTGGATTTCATTGCGCTCTTCAAGAAATCCTTGGAGGTCGTCACGACTCTGTAAGAAGATCCTAACTTGCAAAGGTTAAACACAAAGGCCATGAATTGCAGCAGTAGTATGATGAAGCACAAGCGACGGTATGCACCATCGCTATAGCACAACGATTGGCCAAGCTGCATGAGGCAAAACAATTGCTTGAACAGGTGGAAGCAGCGCAGAGGAAAGAGGTGGTCCTCAAGGCCAAGTTAGGGCCTTGGTTGGATGAGGCCTACATTATCTCCGCCAACATTGAGGAGAAGTTTTCAATCCTATAGAGAACGCAATAGAAAATCAAGGAAGACAATGCGGGACCAACAACAGAGCAGCTGGTGGAGCAAATAAAATAGGAAGCCACGTAGAGCGCTGCTGAGGTAGCAGTGGCACAAGTAGAGGTCTCCGCGCCAGCAGAGTGACTCGAGGGTGAGTCATGATATTTGTGTTGGGGGCCTTTTGGGAAAGGGTCCCCTAGGGTCAATTTTGGGGCAAAAGCCTGAGTTTTGGTGCAAAAAGCCCAAGTTTTGTTGTAAAGAATGTAAAGTCTCTACAAGTTGTGGTCACAAAGTGCATAGATAGTAAAGTGTCATAAATGGTTTTACCCTTCTTTTATGTAAGTTGTGTCGGCTTGTATAGACCTACCCATGGTCCATGGACCATGGGATTATATAAGTAAGTGAGTGGTGATGAAGATGGATGTAATGGGATAGTAGAGAAAAGAGTGAAGAAATATTAGAGTAGAAGAGAGGCTCTGTAGTTCTATGCATAGAGGCCTAAAGTAGAGTCTACAGCTAAGTGCGTGGACCCCTGCAACTGAGTGCGCAAGGATGTCTTAAGTCTATAAGCGGAACTGAAGTATTAATAAAGAGATTATTCCAGAAATTCATGTGTTGTCTATTTACTTCTATTATGAATGAACGCGCTATTATGTTATGATGAATGATGGGTTTATGAATTAATACTGTATTGATACGGGATTTTACATGATTTATATTGTCATATGAATGCAAATAATAGTAATTGTTTACATGAAGAGTATCTTGTTGCATGTTAAAGTTATCGAACACTTAAACCGATCTGGGTAAATACGGGATTAAGGGTAATCACAGAGGCGTGTAAGTGGTTTATTCACCTATTTAGGGTCTGTGAAAGACAGTCGTGAACGTTTGCAGAGGTATAGAATCTGATTAAGGGAAGTTATATTGATAAGCCCTAAATGCTTATTGATCTGTGTGAAGGCAATTTTAGGACATAAAACAAAATTACACTAATTTATGTGTGTGGAAACTTGGTTCCAACATCCCCCCATACTGCTTCGGGTGAGGCTTCAGTCTGCGCTCTACGAGTTGATGCCAAAAGGGCCAGTAGTATAGAGATTTGTTTGCAAAAACTAACTCTGAACCTGGGTTAGGACCCACTAAGCCAACAACAAATAACACATATCTTTCTTCCCGATGCATAAGAGCACTTCACATTTCTAAATGAAATTAACATCTTTCATTTTCCAAATCCAATGTACCAAAAAATGGAAAACTTGCATTTCATTTAGTTATATATAAAAAAAGATGAATATCTATACAATGAAAACAATAATATAACATGAAATCACTTAACAGAACATCGTGCCTAAATAAACAGCCACACTGGTTTCCCAAACTTTTGACCTAAAGGTGCCATCAAATGCTAGTATGACACATATTGTTCGGGTTGCATAGGGGCAATAAAATTGATGAAAACATAAAAATCCTCATCCACTAGAGAACCCTTCTCTTGAAGCTATATTATATATTTCTTAAATATATTACACCCAAGAATATATATCTAATGTGTACTTTAAAGGCCTGTAGCAACCAAACATTCATATCTACTCTAGAACTACATTGTCATTCCAAGATAAATGCATATACAAGGATAACTAAGAAACATATATCCCATTGACCTCTAGGTTGACTTCATTTCCAACTCCTAAATCAATCCCCACATTTCTCACTAGATCAGTATGTTGGGGCCATAACAATGTGCTAGAATTGTGTAACCACCAAATCTTAGTAAAATGAGTCTCTGGAGCTAATTGAGCTCCATCATAGATAATAACATATTTAATAAAACAACAATTAATCTTTCGTGGTGATTAGTCGTTCATTTTTCCTGTCGGGTACTACAAAGAATAAAGTTAAATTCTTTATCTACATGAATAGTAAGGGGACTGCCACAAGCATAAGTCTATGTTGCATCAACAAAATTTCATTGTACATTGAAATTGTAGCAAAAAATATAGAATATAAAAGCTTTTGATAGAGACATTGTTGATGTATCAAAATAACTTTACCTGGTGTGCTAGCCCTTCTCTATAAATGTGTTGTAGGTTGCATGAATCACAAGGATGGGATATTCTTAAGCAATTTGCAACTTCTACACTACCAAGTCCTTTGTATTGATCCAATGACCCCAACTGAGGTGTGATACTTTAGGCACAAATGTACCAAATGATTTAGTTGACCTAGGGGTCTCTTCATATACCTTAATAACAAAATATTCACAGAACAATCACTTCATGTAATCAGTGTGAGAGTGCAACATTATGATAAAAAAAATAAAATTGAATTGTGTCATGTATCTTCTTTAGTAGATATCCCATATTGACTCATAGGAACATTCTATCTAGAACATCAAGACTGATATGTTATGCTAGGAATAGTTAAAAAAAGTATCCTATTGTAAAAGAAAGGTGAAAATCCACATGGGCCCAAGAAAAATATTTAATTAGGTCATCATTGAACAACCCATTTCAAGAAGGTGCAGAGCATGTTCTTGAAAGGCTATGCTCATAGTCACAATCACGTAGCTCTAGGCTTCAATTTCTAGAAGAAAAAAAAAACAACTGAGGATTGAAAGAATCTCTTACATCTCATGCAAAACAATAAGTAATTGCCTATTAATTAAATGCATTGTAGTGGGCAACCAAGAAAGCTTGAGGCAAAGAAATGCAAGACATGAAAATCAATCTCATTTCTAATCTCAATCCTCAAACCAAATCACATTTCAAGAAGTATTAAAGTTAAGAAAAAAGGATTCAAGAATGAGAAAATCCATTTGGGTGGTTTTGAATTTGGGTACGAATTGAATTGAAGGTTCATAGGACATTGAAGTCCATGCAACCATATAGGCATAGAAAGTTTAGGGTTTCTTTCTAGCATATGCATTTTTTAAAAGTGGTCAGTTCCCCTGTGCTTCTCATACCTAAATCCTTTAGGGTTTAGAAATTTTGGTAGTGATTTTCGTGATGATTCCAAATGAAAGGCCAAGTCTTGATTAGATACTTGTTAATTAGGATCATATATATTAGATAGGGATTGGGCAAGTAATATTGTCATAAAGAGAGGAAGAGGGTGAATTTCATAGGACTCTTTGTTAATCGAGAGGTATGATACAAAAGACACACTACTAGATTTTGGGAGTATTGAATAAGGGGTTCTCTCACTCGAAACCCCCTCAACTGCTTTCAAGTAATTCCACATCTCCATCTCATGACCACTTAATTTCTTATTGTTGGCATTAAGCATAGAATCCTATGAATTATTAGATGATCCATTTCTAAGGGGCTTGACATCTATCTCGTTATTGGAACCATGCAAGGTTCAAACACATTTATGTTAAAAATAAAAGAGGAGTGTACTAAAAGTAAAGGTTGATGTGATAACTCCAACTGCTATGATAATCCCTTTTGTTGAAGTGGAACTCTTTGTACTTGTGGGAGGAATAGGAGGAGACCCAATGGGCATTGGTGGGCTCTGGTTTTGATATGTTGGCGTGTTGGATGAGAGATGATTTGCAGGAGGAGGAGGAGGAAGGACTTGTGTGGGAGGAAAAAATGTCTCAACATTTTGTGCTGAGATTATCTGTTGTGAGAAGGTCATTTCGGTGAGACATAAAATGCTGAAAAATTCCCATATCATCATTTGATTCATCTCTTGGGTCTACTTTTCTCGGGATTGCCAAATATTCATTCCCATGATTTTGCACTTGAAAAGTTTCATCTTCGAAAATCCTCCTCATAGATGTAGAATCTCCAAATATACTACATTTTAAAGCCTTTTTCCAGTGCTACAACCACTTCAAATTTGATTTCCCGCCTATGAATCTGACTCTTTCTCTTTCACATTTGAATTTAAATGCACTTTGAATTTTGTGAATGGTAAGTTAACCACTACACACTCATATTTATTTGAATAGTTTATTATTATTTTTTATGGAAAACAATGAATGCTAATGCTTACACACAATTTCATCATGCCTCTTTCATCTAATCAATTGAAATACTATTTTTCTTTCTATATACATCAGATTAAGAAAAACCCTCATTCTTCATTTATTATTGTTCTATTTTTTCCATTAAGGAAAAAAACCTTTAGATAAAGACATCTACATGTTTTTGCAGACAAATGTATTCTCGGTGAAAATCATGTGATTTTGACTAAAATAGAGGTCCCATAAGATGAGAGGTAGGGTGACCTTGCTTTAGTAGCCATAGTTTAGGAGCCCTTAGTGACTCTCTTGACATATATATAAAACTTCTATAGTCTAGAATTTTTCCATTTCCCATACCATATCCTTTCACGTCCAGTTCCATGTTTCTCATTTTTGGTAATGTAGTATGATGTAGTTATAATTTAGGAGCTTACTGCAATATGCACATCTTTTTTTCCATCATTCTTTCATTAGTATTTTCTACTATTTTTCACATCCTCCTTTTCTCCATCATTCTTTTCATAGTATTTTTTCCACCTCTTTTCACATCTCTAAGTACAACCTGCATTAGCCCTACAAATACACATGCATTTTTTGCGAGCCCATGAGAAGATGGAGAGAGCAGACACACATGCATTTTTCACGAGCCCATAAGGAGATAGAAAAAGAAAAGAAATACCAACAAGTCCATCTAGGGACATGCACCCTGAAATCTACTTCTGGATGGGTAAAATTGTTTTGTCTTGGATGAACTATTAAACAAGTAGATGTGCTTAATTAATCATTTAAAAGGTAAAATCCACAACATCATGTGACCATGCAATCATAATTGTTAAGAAGTTTCTGCTAAGAAAATCTCATAATGACCCAGTATCACATGGAATCACTCAAGTCTTTTGGTATAAGATATTTTCACATTCCTATCAAATGAGAGGCTAGTCTTTTAATTTGATAGTCATAACACATTTTAATAATTCTCATTATGGTATTCATTAAAAAGGAGTATTATTCTAAATAAACATCCCCAGGGAGTATTTACTATTAATAATCTAGTTGAAGAGACTAATTTCATAATGCAATTTTGAAATTAGCTACATAAAGGCCAGCTTTCCAAGTTATCATTTATGTTTATAACCTCATTGCAATCTCAACATTAGTACCATATGAATCCAAGAACCTAGTATTCAAGCATTTAAATTTTGAAAATATGTGTTGAGACAATAGGCACCACATTTCCCTTGATTAACATTTCTAATAAAGAAACCTCTTGATAGAGTTTCTCCTATCATGGAGTCATTCATATTCTGTTTCCGCTGAATAGTTACAACAAGAAGAGTCCACTAGTAACAATTTAAAAATGAGAAAAGAAGCAAAAATCAAAGGATAATATGATAAATATTCAAGAACATTTTTACAAAAGGGAGTTTGGGCTTAGCTTACTTTACAGTTCTTGAATGAAATAATAATACTGTAAAGTTTGTGATAGTTTTTTTAAAAACTAAAATTCCCCAAATGACTAAAACAAAGACAAACATTATATCAAACACAATGCCAAACATACTTGTGTAAAATGGAAAATGTTGTCAATGAAGAGTAACACATCCAAGCCTTTGACATCTCGAAAATTCTCTACAAAATTTAATCATGTAAGCCCAACACATGCACGAGCACCAAGTGGTTCATTAATTTGACCATATATAAGAGCACACTTGATTTCACGTCGCATAACAAGAAAATCATTAATTAGTAGTCAATCCTTTGATTATGCATGAAAAGAAAAATTCTTCAACAAACAAATGGGTGAATTAAGAGCCTGCGTTGAAGGGATTCGAAGCTGGCGATTCATTCATGACAAATGTCATACAAGAATATATGACAACAAACATCACACACATAACATCGTTTCCATTTTCTACACAACATGGTAGAACATGCAAGGAATCATATGACCACTAGGGTTTAAGGGCGAGGAAGTGGGAGTTGTACCCATCATAAATTAATCCACCTCTCACCAAACTAACTTCAACCCAGTTCACATCCGACCCCCTAAACCCCAATAGAACAAGTAGAGATATTCCTCTATGATGGCAAGGTCACTTCCCATCATGTATCACTAGATGTAATGCTCGCCCAAATCTAGGTATGCTTGGTGGGTGAAGCTAACCACATAGAAACATACATATTATCCTCCTCCTCATCCCCCTTATCATCATCTTATTATTTCTCCTCTTCTTACTCCCTTGGGGCTTGAGAAGTCTAGCATTTTTTTATGCCATGGGACTCTTCTATTTCAACCACTACTAACAGGTCTCGTATTTGAACCCTTTGTAGTGCAAGTGAAAATCATGTGAAATGGCCACACCCTTTTGCTACTATTGTTGTGAAGCAGAAGAACCCGTTGATTTAGAAAACCAGTCGTCTACAAGTGCAAGTATGAGGAGGAAGGGGGGAGGAATTTGTACTTAGAGAGTTGTTTCCACAGATATTTGTGGTAGTGGTTTCTAATGTTTAGTGGCTTTGAGCAGGTCAGGATATAGCCTTGCTACAAAATTTGGGTTGCACATATAATATCTCACATTGAAACACAAGAATAACAAATTGATGAATTTTTGGGTCGTCATGCTCATGGGCTTGCATCCACATGTCAAATTGTTATTGAAGGGAGGACAACCGAAATATGAATCTTTGATTGGTTGGATATGCCTATCCCAACCCTACAGAGGAATGCCTATCAATGTAATTGAATATTTAAAATAACAATTAGAGTAAATATGTATATAAAATGCATAAGCTGTAATTGTATATGTATATATGTGATATACATTGGTGAATAGATATGGTTTTTAGGCTAGAGAGCATGTAAAGATCAAGGCTATGATGTCTGGGAATGTAAAAGATATATATACTTTCATATATTACTATAATAACATCATGACTAAGGTCATTCGATGGAAAGAGTATAGGGGGATAACATTCCACAAAAGGGAAAGGTGAGGGGGTTAAACCATGAATTGTATCTAAGTCAAAAATATAATATAATATGTCTAAATTCACTTTATAGGATATAACCCAAGGTAATAAAGGTACGACAAAAATGAAAAGTTATAATTTGTTAATTATCTCGAGTTTCCAAAAGTGACTGGATGGATTGTTTAAGTGAGTTTCCAAGTGTGGAGGTTGAGTTTTTTGAGTAATACTTGAAAAAAATATAGAATGCTTACATAAACCTTATTTCCAATTGAAACATATCATTCATCCCTAGTTATTTTCCTTATTCCTTCTAAAGACTAGAGGGGGGTGTGAGTTTGTACAACAATTGAGACCCTCTATCATGGTAACTTTTGTGAGTCCTAGGTAGGACTTTGTTGCCAATTCTTCTCTAGTTTCCTTTTGTAAGGATAGAGCCATTGAAAGGGAATTGTTTGTGTAGTATTGCCTAGTGTGAGAGACCAGGAGGGTGCCTAGAGACTCCATTGGTGCAATTAGAGTTCATGTAGCCACAAGTTTGAGACTTCTTGTCCAAGATATGTTGGATCCTTGGAAAGGAAGTGGGACATGCCAAGGGATTACAGTGCAGATAAAGGTATACACTTCCTCAAGTTGTGTAAGTTGAGGGGAATTAGAGCACCCTAGTTGGAATTATTACCAAAGTTTAGTACCTTCGACTAAATACTTATCTATATTGTTTGTGAGACCTAGCTTGTTTTAGGTAATCCTTTGCCCTAGTGGAGTTGTACTCCTATATTGAGCATTACCCACTGTTAAGAGGAGCTACAATAATAGTATCTAGGACTAGGTGAAATGTCTAAGGCCAACAATAATTCATGGACTTTACAAAAGATAGATGTTTTTTGTATGTGATTTATGTGTTGTTCATTATGTGTAATTACATGTGCTGATTATTGTTGTGAGTGTAATGAATATATTACATCATAATTCATGTATGTCTAAGTCACTATGTATTGTATTTCTTGTTGTTATGTCTGCATATATGTATCATATGGAGGGTATAATTACTATATGGTATCAAATTTGTTATTAATAGATGTATGAGCCAACTTGAAAAAAAAATTGTAAGTAAAGCTTCTACTAAGTCAAAATGAGTATAGCACAATTTAGATAGGATTTTTGACTAAACATTTGAGGGATGAGTTACCATGGTCAACTTGATCTAACCGTTAATTGAATCAACTACATCATTGATCCATCTACACCGTTAACCAATCTACCTAGTTGACTCATTGATACAATCAATAGGAAAGTCATAATTGTTGACTCCTAAGTTATGTCGACTTTGTGGATAACTATGGTGAAGAAAAAATTAGTATCTAGGTACATAGAAGTGGAAAAATTTGTTGGGTATGTGTTATATTCTTTGCATGATTGATATGCACCACACACCTAGGGGGGTCACAAGGGATGTTTCCAGCCCCCCTAGTCACGGGGTATGTGAGGGGCTGGTAGCTCACCTACATCATGTTTGAGGCAGTGCTCCCATCCCCAATAAAAAAAAATATAGTTTTTGTGTCTATATTTTGGTAGTTTTCAACACACAATTTACTCTTTTAGTAGTTTTCGGGAACGTAATGGTTTTTCCCATGGTTTTGTAGATAGGATCAAAGGAAATATGGGTGTATTCTAATGTATGGATAGTGTTAATGGATTGGGGGTTTATGAATGTCATGACATATACATATTGTATTGTAAAATTATAAAGATAAAATATTAAAAAATTCTTGCTAGTTTTCTCGATTTTGGGTTTCCAAATCAAAATCTCCATGCTAATGTGTGTGTTTTCCATTTGAATACTTTTAGTTTGATTAAGAGTATGTTTGCATGAATTATTTGTGCAGGGTTAAAATGCACATTTAGTATATAAGGAATTTTAGCTTCAAAGGGACACCTTTGTGGCTAAGGGGTTTGGTTCGAGCATGTAGTAGGCCCTATTATAGTGGGAGATCCATGGAAGTGATTCTTTGGTGAAAAGGAAATGTAGCACAGTTCAAAGGTAAAGATCGAAAAATTCAATGGGCATAGTTTCGAGCTATGGAAGCTCAAAATGGAAGATTTAATGGTGGAAAGGGATTAGTGGATCACCGTGGATCCAAGTATTGCACCAACATGGATGTCCATAGAAGACTATATCAAGTTGGATCGACAGGAAAAGAGCACAAAACATTTGTGTCTCTCAGATTTAGTATTATTGAATGTTTTAGGGGAAGCTACAATGAAGGATTTGTGGGATAAGTTAGGGCTTGTGAATCAATATAAGTCCCAGGTAAACAAATTGTTTCTATGGAATAAGTTGTATAACATGAAATGAAGGATGGAAACTCAATGATAGAGAATATTTCCATCCACTTGCACCAATTTTTATATTCTCTATCGGACTCGTGGGATAGTCTAGTTTTTTCCATAGGTAGTAATGAAACTACTTTAAAATTTTATGAAATCGTATCATCCTTGTTATTAAAGTAGATAAGATAGAAAAACATGGAAAGCCAGAATGGATATTCCAAGTTGAATGGGAATGTGTTTTACTCTAAGGCCAAGTATCAATCTTGATGTAAGGAATAAACCTTTGGTCATCTTATGAACACATTCCCACCTATTGAAACACCTAGGTACCCAAACATGGCACTCACTAATTCTATAGGACAATGGTCTAGATACATGATGTATTGATGTCAATCCCATAACAATATCTTATCAAAAAAATGGAGAATATGAGAGATGTGACCAAATTTTACCAAGAAAAATCAAGAAATATTTCCAAACACTAATTTATTAAACATTGCTTCGTTAATTTAGCGTACATTTTCCCAAAAAAAGAAGAAGCTAAGTGTATTGTAGAAAATAATCATAGGCTAATGCATGGAAAAAGGAACAAGGTAGGGAGGAGAAGGAACAAAAGAAAAAGAAGAATTCTCCAACAACAAAGTTGGGATTTGCAAAGCTACCAAATATAGAAATCCATAATGCATCACATACCTTGATAATGAATCTAGATTCAAGATATAAGGCTTAGAGATCCCCTTGGCTTATCTACATTCATCAATGCTTCTTATTTCCTTCTTCCAAGCTTCCCACAAAATAAAGCTTAGTACTATGGGTGGCTCTTACTACACCACACAAATATTTAGCAATTCAATCAATGTATCTAAATGACCTACACCAAAGAATTAAATTGTAAAAATATGAATTTCAAACTAATGCAAGAATGAAAATGTGCCTTTGGTAAATTCCCAACAATGACACCAAAAATGACAAATCTTTTTATGATGTTTCCAATTTCTCAGAAATAAAACCAAAGGATTATGCATGTAATTGTCAACCCTAGGCTTATATGGAACATGTGAGTTATTGTGCAATGTATATGGAGGCTACAATCTCTACTTTCACTATTTTTTTAATAGTTGTAGTATCAATGATTTCTTTTGTAGATGGAGTGTAGACAATTCACAAGCTTTGCAAGGTTCTACAAATTCAAAAGTAAAGTGACTAAAGCTACTTGCAAGAGAGTAAACACGCTTCTACAAAAGTAATCATGCTTGCACATAATTAGACAAACTTTTAATGAACTAAACATACTTGCATGAAATTAAACACACTTGCAAAAAGGGATGGGACGCTTGTGCAACATTCAACCATCAACAAAAAAAGAAACAAACATGCTAGAAATAAAAGGTACACACTTGTAGAATTGAAATAACATACTTCGACCTAATGGGATTAAGAAGCTTATCATCATAAACCCCAACATAGGTAGTACGAACTACACAAGTAGGAAATAAATCATACAAGAAGAAATGAATGAAATGACTCATCCTTGCAAAGATGATCCATATTTTGACTAAGACCAAAAATGTAATTATTGCATTGAGAACATTTATTAAACAACATAGATGAATGCAAACCAATTTAAAATGCAAGAATGTCAAGTGAATAATCTGTGTCAATAAATTAATTCACAAATAATTAATATCATAAATAGATAAAACTAGCCTAGTTCCATCTTAACCCCAGATATATCAAGCGACGAGAGGGATGAAATCTTTCGAGGTGAAAACCTTTCCTCAAGTTTTGCACTAAAAAAGAGGTTTTCACCTCACTAGATTTTGTCCCTCTCGGCGCTTGATAGATCTACGGTTAAGATGGATCTAGGCTAGTTTTTATATACACACATACCATATCTAGGTTGGATCCATCTCTCCCTCTCTCTCTCCCCTTATCTCTCTCTCTCTCTTCCTTCTTGCTCTACTCTCTCCCTCACTCTCTCTCCATCTCTCCCTTTCCACCCTCTCTCTCTCTCTCTCCACCTTTCTCTCTTTATGTATTTATTCTTCCCTCCCTCTCTTTGCCCCTCCAATTTTTCACCTCCCTCCATCTCTCCCCCCCATCACTCTCTCTCTTTCTTCCCTCCAAAGCATTCACTATCTCCCTCCCTATCTCCTTCTCTCTCTCCCTTTCTCTCCCCACTCCATATTCTTGTCTCCCCCTCTCTCTTTCCATTCTCTCCCTATCTCTCTCTTAAATCCTCTCCTCTATCACTCACTCTCTCTCCATCTCTCCCTTGTCACTCCCTCTCCCTCTCCATCTCTCCCTTGTCACTCCCTCTCTCTGTCCACCTCTCTCACCCTATGTCTTTGTTCTTCCCTCTCTCTCTCTCTCTCTCTCTCCCCCTCCAACTCCATTTCTCTCCCTCTCTCTCAAGACATCTCTCTCTACCTTCCTCTCTCTCTCTCCCTTTCTCACCCACCTCCCTTTGTCTCTACCCCCATCTCTCTCTCCACCCTCTAACTTTGTCACTATCTCCCTCCATATCTCCTTCTCTCTCTTCCACTATCTCCCCCATCCATATCCATGTCTCCCTCTGTTCTTCTCTCTCTTCCACTATCTCCCCCTCCATATCCATGTCTCCCTCTCTCCTTCGCTCTCTCTCTCTCACTATCTCCCCCCTCCATATCCATTTTTCCCTCTCTCCTTCTCTCTCTTCCACTATCTCCCACCTCCATATCCATGTCTCCCTCTCTCTATTCCCTTTCTCTCCCTCTCTCCTTCTCTCTCTCCCCCTCCATCTCCATGTCTCACTCTTTATATTCTCTTTCTCTCCCTCTCACTCTCCTTTCCTTCTCTTTGCCTTCCCTCCTCTCCTTCTCTCTGTCTTCCCTCCTCTCCTCTCTCCCTCACTCTCTCTCCATCTCTCCCATGTCACTCCCTCTCTCTCTCTCTCTCTATCTCTCTATGTATTTTTTCTTCCCTCCCTCATTTTATCCCTCCAACTCCATCTCTCTCCCTCCCTCTCTCCTTCTCTCCCTCCCCTCCTCTCTCTCTTCATTCCTCTCTCCCCCTCTCTCTCACACCTTCCTCTCTCTATCTCTCCACCTACTCTGTCACTATCTCCCTCACTCTCTCCTATCCCCCCATCTCTCTCTCCATATGTTCGAGAATTGTCACTCTATGTAATCAATGATACATGTATTTGTGAAATGAGTTATGGTTTTTGGGCATCTCGTATTGATAGGCCATGGTATTGGCCCATGGTATTATAACAAAACCTATTTACAAGTTAATAATATCTATGGTTAAGAAACTTGTTATATTGTAAGTTGATTGTAATTATTAAGTTTTTATGTGCTTATTAATTACATTTAAATATGGTTATGGAATCATTATTATTCATTACCAAGCCAAGACTCTAAGAATCGATTTGTCTATTGATCACTATTAGTTTAGCATTGACCAATGCAAATTATAATGTTTAAATTTGAAAAATAAGTATTTATTTTTCAAACATTTGATTGGACCATAACTTAAATGTTAGCCATAATTTATGGATATGGTTGCAATATTCATGCATGATTTTTAGATATTTGTGGAGTGATTTTTTATTCTTAAGCTATGCAAGAAAACCATCAAAAAATAAAATCTTTGAAAATAACTTATACTCAAGTAATAACATAAAAAATGGATAGGAATAAGATGTAAAAAATATACTTATTCGGGTTACTTCCCACCATTATTTATGTTTTCTTCAACATTATGTAGGAGTAAATTTGTAAATGTCTATACTTACTAGTGGTTACTACCCACCAAAATTTATGCAAGACTATAGGATGATTTATCTATCAATCATTATTAATTTAATGATAACTAATGTAACTTATAATTATTCATGTAACTTTTACCATAGCATAGTTTCTAACTTGAGTTGGAGGGGTGATCCAGATTCAAACGAGAATGCAACAAATTATAGATATAACCATAAATACAGAGATACAATAGAAATAATACTTCATTTCATTAATATTGAAATATGCTTACAAACATAATGGAAATAAGACTAGCTCGGGTGATGGTAGCTTATCTCTGAGAAGAGATGTGGTGGCTACATGCTTCTAAACTATGTTACAATGAGGGTAAAAGGCCTATTTGTTGTTGAGAAACAATGGAAAACCCTAAACATCCAAAAGGCTAACCCTTAGAGATGAAGCACCAAACTATGAACCCCGTTTGGGTAAATTGGTACATCAAATTCCTAGGGTCGTAAATTTGGCATACGATCTCTATTTGATGCACACAATCCCTCGTTAGAAAGATCTATTTGAGAACTACAATTTTCGAATGACCAACATCAACATGTAATTTATAGTAGCCTTCGTTTTCCTGAAAAAGCATCATTTAGGGCCTCAAAACGGCTCTGGAAGTTCATGACCTGAAAAAAACTATCAAAAATAGTAAATTGTGCTATAATTAAGGAAACTGAAAAACTAAAAGAGATAGTTGTGGGGGTCCAAATGGGATGGGTGGGTGGCCACCAACATCCACCTGGACCATTCCTCCCCCCTTAGGAAGCAATGGTCCCCATTGCGTCGAGTGCCTCCATGAAATGAGGAAACATCTGCTGAACTTGGTCACTAGTGCGATGTTCTGCAATCTCTGATGTGTCCAGTAATGGTGGGAAGCATGGTAGAAGGCGGTCCATATTGAACACTCGATGCAAGCCAAGGAATGAAGGAATGCTGAGCTCAAAATAATTGTTTCCCACAACCTTAGTAATGGTGTAAGGACCATATCGGAGTGGCCTGATCTTTCGATGGGCTCTTGTAAGGCATTCTTTCTGTAAATGCAACCAGACTTTGTCACCCGCCTGAAATTTGTGTGGCACCTGATGTTGATCATGTCATTGCTTGTACTTGGCATTTTCCACAATGAAGTGGTGATATATCGGCTTGTTGGATATAAGTTCTCTAGGAGTCATATCAAATGAATGCTTGACTCGACAGTGGAACGGTACCCCTTTGGGTGAGGAGAAGATGTCCATGTATTCTTTCATGACCGTATCCACCTACTTTTGCTATGTGGAGGAACGCTTTTCGGGAGTCATGGATGTGGTGATGATCTTCCCCTTACTTTGGGAGCAAACTAGACAGAAAATAAATTTCCTAGTTTGAGAGATGATCTTATTGCATTTCTTTGCAGCAATCAAAGAGGTGGCGGTAGGTGGGGCTACCTCTGATATCTTGTATAACGAATTACCCAAAGAAATAATCACAGAGTGAGGTCTAGACTCATATAAAACATGTTGCTTCCATAAGTATGGTTGTCCAAATAATACATCATAAACGTCGAGAGGCACAACATCACACAATACCTCATCTATGAAGGGCTTGATGTTGTAGGGAAGGTGACACTGCGAGAAGACTTAGAGATCTCGTGCTTGGTGAAGCCACCCAATGTTGTACAGTTGTGGGTGTGGCATGGCTAGTAGGCCCAGATGCTTCATGACCTTTGTTGAAATAAGGTTCTTTTGGCAGACACTATCGGCAATGAATTGCAATGGCAAACCCTTCACCCACATTTGTTAGTGAAAGATACACTCCCCCTCCTCTGGATCTTCGGGCTCATTCTTCTAGATCTTGGCGGTGGCAAAAGTGGCACTAGGCTCCTCATCAATGATCTTCTTCCCTTTGTCATTCCTCTTATCTTATTTTGACTCAAGGTCAGAACGTGCATCTGATTCTGAAGCCTTCAACTCGGCCACCAATGACTGCTTGGCTCGACACTCACTTGTGTTATGAGTGGGGCTCTTATGGAACTCACACCACTTTCCTGTGTCCTTCTTTGACTTTGTGATGTTGTTATTTTCTTACATCTTCGACAAGTTGTCTTGGGTCCAATCGTCTTGGTCTTGTCCTTGGTTCTGTGGTTTGGGGAAGCCTTTCCCTTACTTCAGATTCGTAGATCCAAAGTCTCGCTTCTTCTATTTAAACTTCTGCTTGATCTTGACAACGAATTGGTACATCATGCTCAGTGAGGAGATGTCCAGGAATTCCATCTCATCTTGGATGTACTTGTGTAGTCAGATATGGTATTTGAGTACCAAATGCTGCTCAGAATCCTTGATACCCAAATTTGTGCGAAGGGTATGAAAAATATTGGTAAACTTCGGCATGTCTTGGTCCCTTCCCTACTGCAGCATGGTCCACTTTATGTATTTATCCTCATATCTTCCGACAGGGTATTATTGCTCCTTGATGGCATCTCGAAAATAATTCCAAGTGGGTGTGGCTGAAAATAGTGAGGTCGTACTTTCATCCTTCTGCTCACACTAGGTTTCAAACCAATCCTTGACTTGGGGGGAAACTTTGAGAAGAGCGAAAGTAATCTTTTCCCTGTTAGAAAAATACCCTTCTAGAAAATTTAACCATTTATCTAAGGCATCTACATCTATCTGACCCTCGAATATGGAGATTTCAAAGTTAACTTGTACCTTAAAGGGTGTGGCATTTCCAGAGTAGCTGCTGGAAGTATAAGCGTCACCCCTGGGTAGCAGCTGAAGGATTTGGGAAAAATTTCCCATCATCACATTCCTTTGTTGTTGAGGGCTTCTTTGAGAAATATTTTGATAGGATTTCCTACCCCCTCGTCTTTCTTTTCTTCTGCCATGGAAGGCCGTCAGGATTTGCGAGGTTGGTCTTGCAAAGGTTTGACCAATTCAAGCTCTAACTCCTTATATCTCGACCTCATTGGGGACATGCAAAGAAAAACAGAGAAAGAGCAGACCGCTCTGATATCACTGATTCGAATTTAAACCGTAACGTCATAAATTATAGATATAACCATACATAAAAATATGAAATAGAAATAGTACTTCATCTCATTAATATCAAATACTGAAATATGCTTACAAATATAATGGAAATAAGACTAGCATGAGCGATGGTAGCTTATCTCTAAGAAGAGATTTGGTGGCTACATGCCTCTAAATTGTGTTACAATGAGGCTTGAAGGCCTATTTATTGTTGAGAAAAAAAGGAAAACCATAAACATCCAAAAAGCTAACCCTCGGAGATGAAGCGCCAAACTATGGGCCTCGTTTAGGTAAATTGGTACATCAACTTCCCGGGGTCGTAACTTTGGCATATGATCTTCGTTTGACACACATAATACCCTGTTAGAAAGATCTATCTAAAGACTACAACTTTCGAATGGCCAAAATCCGTTGACTAGCCACACAATTCCCCATTTTCCCAAAAAACATCGTTTAGGGCCCCAAAATGGTTCCGGAAGTTCAAGACCCAAAAAAACTTGCCAAAAATAGTAAATTGTGCTACAATTAAAGAAACTAAAAACCTGAAAGAGATAGTTGTGGGGATCCAAGTGGGATAAGCAGCTGGTCACCAACATCCACCTAGATCATTCCTCCCCCCTTAGGAAGCAATGGACCCCATTATGTTGAGCGCCTCCATGAGATGGGGAAACTTCTGCTGAACTTGGTCTCTGGTGAGCTATTCTGCAATCTCTAATGTGTCTAGTAATGGTGGGAAGCATGCTTGAAGGTGGTCCACATTGAACACCAGGTGCACGCCAAGGAATGAGGGAGTAATGACATAAAAAGTATTGTTTCCCACAACCTTGGTAATGGTGTAAGGACCATATCGGAGTGGTCTAAGCTTCCGATGGGCTCTTGTAAGGCATTCTTTCTGTAAATGAAACCAGACTTTGTCACCCGCCTAAAAATTGTGTGGCACCCAATGGTGATCATGTCGCTACTTGTATTTGCCATTTTCCACAATGGAGAGGCGATATATCGGCCCATTGGGTAGAGGTGCTCTAAGAGTCATATCGAATGACTACTTGACGTGACAGTGCAATGGTACCCCTGTGGGTGAGGAGAAGATGTCCCTGTATTCTTTCATGACCATATACACTTGCTTCTGCAGCATGAAGGAACCCTTCCTAGGGGTCATGGATGTGGTGACAATCTTCCCTTTTCTTTGGGAGTGAACCAAATAGAAAATAAATTTCCTAGTTTGGGAGATGATCTTACTGCATTTCTTAGCAACAATCAAAGAGGTGGCGATAGGTGGGGCTACCTCCAGTATCCTGTATAACAAATTACCCAAAGAAATAATCACAGAGTGAGGTCTAGACTCATATGCATCATATCTCTTCCATAGGTATGGTTGTCACAATAATACATCAAAAACGTCGAGAGGTGCAACATCACACAATACCTCATCTGTGAAGGGCTTGATGCTGTAGGGAAGGCGACACTGCTGGCGGACTCAAAGATCTCATCCTTAGCAAAGCCACCTGATGTTGTATGATTGTGGGTGTGGTATGGTTAGTAGCCCCAGTTGCTTCACAGCCTTTGTTGAAATGAGGTTCTTTTGGCTACCACTATCAAAAATGAATTGCAGGGCAAACCCTTCACCCACATTTGTGAGTGGAAAAGACACTCCACCTCCTCTGATTCTTCAGGCACATTTTTCTAGATCTTGGTGGTGGAAACAATGGCACTGGGCTATGCATCAATGATCTACTTCCATTTGTCATTCCTCTTGTTGGTTTCTGACTCAAGGTCGGAACATGCAGCTGATTCTGAAGCCTTCAACTCGACCACTAGCGACTGCTTGACCCGACACTCACTTGTGTTATGAGTGGGGCTCTTGTGGAACTCACACCACTTTCCGACGTCCTTCTTTGACTTCCTGGTGTTGTTCTTTCCTTGCGGTTTCGAAGGGTTATCTTAGGTCACACTGTCTTATCTTTTTCCTTGGCTTTGCGGTTTGGGGAAGCCTTTCCCTTGCTTCAAATTCATGGATCCAAACTCTCACTTATTATGTTTAAACTTATGCTCGATCTTGACAATGTATCGGTACGTTGTGCCAAGTGAGATATGTCCAGGAACTCCATCTCATCCTTGATGTATCTATGTAGGTAGTCGTGGTATTTTAGTACCAAATGCCACTCACAATCCTTAATACCCAAATTTGTGCAAACGGTATGAAAAATATTGGTAAACTCTAGCATCTCTTGGTCCATTCCCTGCCGCAGAGTGGTCAACTTTATGTATTTATCCTCATAGATTCCGACAAGGTAGTACTGCTCCTTAATGGCATCCCAGAATGAATTCCAATTGGCTGCGGTTGAAAACAGTGAGGCCGTACTTTCATTTTTCTGCTCACAGTAGGTTTCTCACCAGTCCTTGACATGGGGGGTGACTTTGAGAAGAACAAAAGTAATCTTTTTCCTGCTGGAAAAATCATGAACATAAAAATACGCTTCTCACAGATTTAACCATTTATCTACGACATGTGCATCTATCTGACCCTCGAATATGGGGGGATTTCAAAGTTAACTTGTATCTTAAAGGGTGTGGCATTTCCAGAGTAGCTATTGGAGGTAGATGCGTCGCCCCTGGGTAGTCGTTGAAGGATCTGGGCAAAGTTGACCATCATCACGTTCCTTCGTCACTTGAGGGCTTCCTCAAGCAAAATTTTAATAGGATCTCCTACCCCCTCGTCTTTCTTTTCTTCGCTATGGAAGGTCGTTGGGATTTGCGAGGCTAGTCTTGCAAAGGTTCAACCAGTTTAAGCCCTAATTCCTTATATCCCAACCTCATTGGGGACATGCAAAGAAAAATAGAGAAAGAGCAGACCACTCTGATACCACTGATCTAGATTTAAATGGGAACGCAACAAATTATAGATATAATCATAAATACAGAGATACAGTGGAAATAACACTTCATTTCAGTAATATCAAATACTGAAATATTCTTGCAAATAGAATGGAGATTAGACTAGCTCGAGTGATGGTAGCTTATCTATGAGAAGAGATGTGGCAGCTACATGCTTCTAAACTATGTTACAATGAGGCTCAAAGGCCTATTTATTATTGAGAAACAATAGAAAACCCTAAACATCCAAAAAGCTAACCCTCAAAGATGAAGCGCCAAACTATGGATCCCGTTTGGGTAAAGTGGTACATCAACTTCCTGGGGTCGTAACTTTGGCATATGATCTCTGTTTCATGCACACAATACCTCGTTAGAAAGATCTATCTGTGAACTACAACTTTCGAATGACCAACATGAATATATACTTTATAGTAGCCTTCGTTTTCCCAAAAAAACGTCATTTAGGGCCTCAAATTGACTACAGAAGTTTAGGACCTGAAAAAAACTATCAAAAATAGTAAATTGTGCTACAATTAAGGAAACTGAAAAACTGAAAGAGATAGTTGTGGGTGTCCAAGTGGGATATGTGGGTGGCCACCAACATCCACCTGGACCATTCCTCCCCCCTTAGGAAGCAATGCCCCCCGTTGCGTTGAGTGCCTCCACGAGATGAGGAAACATTTATTGAACTTGGTCCCTGGTGAGCTGTTCTACAATCTTTGATGTGTCCAGTAATGGTTGGAGGCATGGTCGAAGGCAGTCCACATTGAACACTGGGTGCAATCCAAGGAATGAGGGAATGCTGAGCTCAAAAGCATTGTCTCCCACAACCTTGACAATGGTATAAGGACCATATTGGAGTGGTCTGAGCTTCTTATGGGCTCTTGTAAGGTGTTCTTTCTGTAAATGTAACTAGAATTTGTCCCCTACCTGAAACTTGTGTGGCACATGATGTTGATCATGTCACTACTTGTACTTGGCATTTTCCATAATGGAGTAGCGATATATTGCCCCGTTGGGTAGAGGTGCTCTAGGAGTCAGATCGAATGAATGCTTGACCTGATAGTGCAACGATACCCCTCTGAGTGAGGAGAAGATTTCCCTGTCTTCTTTCATGATCGTATCCACCTGCTTCTGTTGCGTGTAGGAACCCTTCCTAGGGGTCATGGATGCGGCGATGATATTACCCTTACTTTGGGAGTGAATTAGATAGAAAATAAATTTCCTAGTATGGGAGATGATCTTACTGCATTTCTTAGTAGGAATCAAAGAGGTGGCGGTAGGCGAGGCTACCTCTGGTATCCTATATAATGAATTAACGAAAGAAATAATCACAGAGCAATGTCTAGAATCGTATACAATGTGTTGCTTCCATAACTATGGTTGTCCTAATAATACATTACAAACGTTGAGAGGTGCAACATCACACAATACCTCATCTATGAAGGGCTTGATGTTGTAGGGAACAAGACAGTACTAGCGGACTCGAAGATCTCGTCCTTGGTGAAGCCACCTGATGTTGTACAACTGCGGGTGTGGTGTGGTCAGTAAGCCTAGATGCTTCACAACCTCTGTTGAAATGAGGTTCTTTCGGTTGCGACTATCGACAATGAATTGCATTGGCGAAACCTTCACCCACATTTGTGAGTTGAAAAGATGCTCCCCCTCCTCTAGATTTTCGAGCTCATTCTTCTCGATCTTGGTGGTCACAAAAATGGAAATGGGATCCACATCAATGATCTTCTTCCCTTTTTCATTCCTCTTGTCGGGTGTTGACTCAGGGTTGGAACATGCATCTGATTCTGAAGCCTTCAACTCGACCACCAGTGACTGCTTGCCTTGACACTCGTGTTACAAGTGGGGCTCTTATGGAACTCACAACACTTTCCTACGTCCTTGTTTGAATTTGTGGTGTTGTTCTTTTCTTGTGGCTTCGACGGGTTGTCTTGGGTCACACTGTCTTGGCTTTGTCCCTGGTTCTACAGTTTGGGGAATCCTTTCCCTTGATTCAGATTTGTCGATCCAAAGTATTGCTTCTTCTGTTTAAATTTTTGCTCGATCTTGAAAGTGTATCGATACGCTGTGATGAGCGAGGAGATATCTAGGAACTATGTCTCATCCTAGATGTACCTATGTAGGCAACCATAGTATTTGAGTACCAAATGCTGCTAAGAATCCTTGATACCCAACTTTGTGCGAAGGGTATGAAAAATATTGGCAAACTCTGGAACATCTTGGTCTGTTCCCTGCTGTTGGCATTATGAGACAAGTGTTGTCCTTGATGGCAAATCACACAAATGATAAATTATAGTTCAGCAAATTTATTTGATAAATTATAGTGCAACAAAGTTTCCTTCATGTAGAGAAAAGTTCACGCACTTTTATGCAGAGAAAAGTTTATTCCATGTAGAGAAAAGTTCACGCACTTTTATGCAGAGAAAAGTTTATTCCATGTAGAGAAAATTTCACGCACTTTTATGCAGAGAAAAGTTTATTCCATGTAGAGAAAAGTTCACGCACTTTTATGCAGAGAAAAGTTTATTTCATGTAGAGAAACGTTCACGCACTTTTATGCAGAGAAGAGTTTATTTCATGTAGAGAAATGTTCACACACTTTTATGCAGAGAAAAGTTTATTTCATGTAGAGAAAAGTTTACGCACTTTCATGCAGAGAAAAGTTCCCTTCATGCAAGAGAAAAGTTCATGCACTTTCATGGTTGGTTCATGGTATTAGTTCGACAGTTTTTGATCCTATGGTTTTGGCCCGTGGTATTGCATCCAAAAGTGTTGATCTCACGCACTTTCATGGTTGGTTCATGGTATTAGTCCGACAGTTTTTGATCCTATGGTTTTGGTCCGTGGTATTGCATCCAAAAGTGTTGATCTCACACACTTTCATGGTTGCTTCATGGTATTAGTCCAACAGTTTTTTGATCCTATGGTTTTGGACCGTGGCATTGAGAAAGGACTAAGGCTATAAAAGAGGAAGGAGATCATTTGGCAAAGCATCTTTTGATTAATTGAATATCTGATAAAGTGCTAGATTTGGAATATAGTGATTGGGTTATGGTGCAGATCTAGATCTGAATAAAGAAGGAACCTAAGCGCAAGGAGAAGGATAAGTTCTATTGATGGGTCAAAATCTTAAGGCTGGAATAGTGGTATCTCTATATGATTTTGATCTGTGATATGTGGTGCATGCTTGATCTATAAATCTGATGAGCTCGGTTAACTAATATCTGAATGTTTGAAAGAATGAATTTATAGATCTATACGCATGTTTCTGTTGGTGAAGTTGCAGACTTTAATTGAAATATGTTTTAGCTGTTTTTATCTATTACTGTGGTGTTCAAGGTTCTGATTTGATATCTGGTTGCTGTGTGCTGAGAAAGTATTAATTTAGCTTATGCACAAGGAAGTTGGTTGATTGCAGATCTATTTGATACTTGATGGATCGGGATCTTAAGGATTGGAATGTTTATCATTATCTGGTTTGATAGAGTAGATCTGAATTATTGACATATGTTTTATGAATGGTATGATCTGGGTATGTCTGATGTATGGAACAACTGCAAAGTTATAAGGAAATATTTGTAGATCTGTATGCGGGTTGGCTTTGGTGAAAGCATTGATTCAGTATTGGGTAATTCAGAGATTGATGATGCTAGTATTGATTGATTATGAGCTTTAATGATATTAATGGGTCCAGTATGAAAATTGGATGAAATGTGGCCTTTCAGATTACGATGTTGTGCTTCAGTGTATCCAGTCTGAAAATTGATGAAACGTTGTACCTGGAGGAAGAAAGAGAAGGTTGTAGCCTTCGGTAGGTCTGCACCTACGTACTAGTACATCAGCTAGTACAAGAGCCAAGGGGGTGGTAGCTCCCTTCTAGTAGCAACTGGAAAACAAGTAAAGGTTGGAGCATCTCAGCAGGTAGCAGCCTGCGCAAAGGGGGTTGTAGCTCCCTTCCAGGAGAGTCTGGAGAATGAGAGAAGGTTGTAGCCTTCTGCAGGTAGAAGCCTGTGTACTGGTATAAGTCTGCACCAGTACAGAACTATTGTAAAAGGTATTTCTTATTAAAGAAGATTGAGACGACTTGCAGCAGGTGGTTTTCACCCACATTGGGTTTCCACCTTACATCATGGTGTTCATGTGTGCTTCTTGTGTGTGATGATCTGTTCTATTTTACTGCTCTGGTTTACTGCTCATATGGTTAATAATGTTCTGATGCACTCATTAGAGATCAACTAACTGAATTATATGTTTAATGGATATATACTTGTTGCATCACATATGAATCTTAATATGGAAAGAGAAAAAGTTATATTGATCTGATAATACTGATTCACCCCCCCCCTCTCAGTATTATTTCCAACAATTGGTATCGGAGCTGGTCCTTTGGTAGAGGCGTGATCGCTTAAAGGAGATCCGTGGAATAATGGGAAAGATGCTTAAGAAGAAAGCACATAAGCAGAAGAAGACATCTCAGAAGAACTATGACAGTGGGAGAATCGATTGGGGATTAGCTGTAAGAAGCTCTTCAGATTCAGAATCAGATTCAGAATCATTTCAGAATGAAGATGAACTATCAGGTATGAATTTGCTATCCTCTAATGTTCCAGCTATCTATCCATTTGGAAAAGATGAAAGTGATAGTGAAACAACTGAATATGCTCTTATGGGTGAACAAGAAAGATATCAAATAGAGGCAGAATTTAAAAGGCTTTCGGACAAAATCAGAGATCAACAAGATCTATTGAACAAAAGGGAATGTGACTTCAAATAAGAAGTTGCCAAACTAAAAGCTCAACTAGAGGAAGGAAACAAGGTAAGGAAGTTATTCAAGGACAAATATCAAAAGTTGTAGGATGAAGTCAATGAAAGAAGCACAACCATCAAGAAACTCATAGATAGATCCAGTTACTATGAAAGTCTTGAAGCCA
The DNA here is from genome assembly GCA_031772625.1 of Pinus tabuliformis. Classification (NCBI taxonomy): domain Eukaryota; kingdom Viridiplantae; phylum Streptophyta; class Pinopsida; order Pinales; family Pinaceae; genus Pinus; species Pinus tabuliformis. The sequence goes on from CM062805.1 coordinate 255,907,927, forward strand.
TGATCCGCTCGCTAAAAGAAGATCTTGAAGAATCAAAGAAGCAGAATAAAGAACTACTCCAAGCTCATGAAAATGAAGTTCTTGAACTAAGATGTCAGTTGGAAGAAGAAAGAAATGCTGAAGAAAACGTGAAGAAGCAGTATCTTGAAAAGGAAGAGCAACATCAAGTTGAGGTAAATATTCTAAAAGATAAATTAGAAGAAAAGGATAAACTGTTACGATTTCAAGATAGTACTAAAGTCTTGGATGATATTCTTAATAGTCAAAGGTCTCCTGCTATTAAAACTGGTCTTGGTTTTCATGAATCTATTGAAGGTGAATCTAGTTCACAAAGTAAGACAAGGGACTCGACTGCAAAATCTGAAATGCTCAATAAGGAGATGAAAGGTCAATCTCATCATCAACCAAGGAAAGAAATTCTTCAAAGAAAATCTTTTACTCCTCCTATGAATAATGTTGAATGTTATGTATGTCATAATCTTGGACATGTTGCATCCAGATGAAGAAGAAGAAGGTTTCAAGACCATCATGCAGAAAGATCATCACATTCAAGGTATTTTAATGGATATTGCTTTGCTTGCAATATGTTTGGTCACAGAGCTGTTGATTGCTATAGAAGAAATATGAGACATGTAAGATGTTACACATGTAACAATCTTGGACATATAGCTAAGGAATGCAGGAACAAAGTATGGGCACCATACCAAAAGGATAAAACATCATCATCACACTTGAAGATGTGGAAGAAGAAAGAAGTACAGTCAGAAAGAGGTGGCACAACACAACATACAAACACAACAGAATCAGAGGGAGCTGGAAGTGTAAAACTTCAGTGTCCTAAATCTCATACGCAAGTTTCTTAAAGAGAAGTCACGTATATACGCGAATTGGTTATGGCATAGTCGCATATATGATTGTTTGAGGAAAGGCAGTAGGGACAGGTTGAGGAAAAGGATCAGTTATGATTTGCGCTGTTTGATAATGGTTACAATTTACTGATGATGTGTGGAAATGACTTGATGGTTAGAAGTGTTTTGTTTCTAAATTAATAATGATGATGACTTGATACTTCTTGCTGATATGCATGATCAGATCTGACAGTAAACAAGATGGCACAGGTTTAGGGGGAGCATATGCTTTTAATGCATTGTTGGCATTATGGTTAATAGTCCTTGGTGATGATGCTTATATGGATAAATAATTCATCTTGCTATGATATGGTTATGAGTTGTTCAGATGATTCTTGGGGTTACATAGTTGATATTTAGATCAGATTTGTGGTTGATTCTCTAATGGTGCTTACATGGTGATATTCATAAGGATAAGGAGAAGTACATAGCTTGAATTCACATCTTCTTTACTTGATGATGAGTCACTCATATGCTGTTGTCGTCATATGCATAAAGATCATATATTACCGTTATGATGCAAGATTCCTATTGTTCTTGGCACATATATGGATGACGATTGTTGGCTGGATACATGGATGATTATTCAATGTTGCATTGTTGGAGACATGATGATGATGAGTTCTTACCTATGTGATGATAGGTTGTTATATTCCCAATTGATGATACTTGGTTCATGCAGATCTGGATGGCTATGGTGTTTCTCTCATATGATAGAATGTGAATGTTTCTGTATATACAGAATTCTGTTAGCTGATATGGACATACCTTGATGATTCATGCACTAATACAAGTTGCTGGTCTAGTTGCTGTTGACAGATACTATGGAGCAGATCATACAATGTCGTTGCTGATGTTTATCATGATCTTATTTAGGTGTTTGGTCTCTATATAAATGTCATGTATATCATTTGATGTAAAGGTCATATCAAGACTCATGATGTAATAGTGTGTCTCTATCTTTTGTAGTCATTTGATGAGATCTCTTCAGGTCATGTAACGGCCTATGTTGGTTTCCCCACTATGCCTGGGATGAATGATGTTATTCTCTTATGTTATCTGTAAACTTTTGGTATATCACCATTGTGATGGGAGATAGATGTATGTATGAGTCTTTGGTGATAGGAAGGTCATTTATGATGTATAGAGTCATGTACTTCTTGTAGAACATCTTTTTGCAGACCTTGCTTAACAGTTAGGGGGAGCATGAACAAGCATATTTCAGCAGAGCAGAGATTTCAGCATGTTCTCAGAAAAAGCATGGAAAAATTGGTGCACCATGGCATATACAAAGGGGGAGCTCATTCAGAGATTTCAGCAGGTACTCAGGGGGAGTATGGACAACAAAGGAAGAGAATATCTTGGTCCGCCCTTTGCCCTTGATGTCAAAGGGGGAGAGTGATTTGGTATTGTTGCCATCAAGTCCAAAGGGGGAGATTGTTGACATTATGATGCATGTGTTGTACTTGATGGCAACCAACTCGTAGAAGATCAACTCACTTATATATATCTAGATGAATCTACGGAAGAGATATCAGATGTGACAGAGTGCATGGGATGCCGGAAAACTCAAAGGAATCAGATGACAGTTCTCAGGTTAGCTTTGCCATCAAGTCCAAAGGGGGAGATTGTTGGCATTATGAGACAAGTGTTGTCCTTGATGGAAAATCACACAAATGATAAATTATAGTGCAACAAATTTATTTGATAAATTATAGTGCAACAAAGTTTCCTTCATGTAGAGAAAAGTTCATGCACTTTTATGCAGAGAAAAGTTTATTCCATGTAGAGAAAAGTTCACACAATTTTATGCAGAGAAAAGTTTATTCCATGTAGAGAAAAGTTCACGCACTTTTATGCAGAGAAAAGTTTATTACATGTAGAGAAAAGTTCACGCAATTTTATGCAGAGAAAAGTTTATTTCATGTAGAGAAAAGTTCACGCACTTTTATGCAGAGAAGAGTTTATTTCATGTAGAGAAATGTTCACGCACTTTTATGCAGAGAAAGGTTTATTTCATGTAGAGAAAAGTTTACGCACTTTCATGCAGAGAAAAGTTCCCTTCATGCAAGAGAAAAGTTCACGCACTTTCATGGTTGGTTCATGGTATTAGTTCGACAGTTTTTGATCCTATGGTTTTGGCCCGTGGTATTGCATCCAAAAGTGGTGATCTCACGCACTTTCATGGTTGGTTCATGGTATTAGTCCGACAGTTTTTGATCCTATGGTTTTGGTCCGTGGTATTGCATCCAAAAGTGTTGATCTCACGCACTTTCATGGTTGGTTCATGGTATTAGTCCAACAGTTTTTTGATCCTATGGTTTTGGACCGTGGTATTGAGAAAGGACTAAGGCTATAAAAGAGGAAGGAGATCATTTGGCAAAGCATCTTTTGATTAATTGAATATCTGATAAAGTGCTAGATCTGGAATATAGTGATTGGGTTATGGTGTAGATCTAGATCTGAATAAAGAAGGAACCTGAGCACAAGGAGAAGGATAAGTTCTATTGATGGGTCAAAATCTTAAGGCTGGAATAGTGGTATCTCTATATGATTTTGATCTGTGATATGTGGTGCATGCTTGATCTATAAATCTGATAAGCTGGGTTAACTAATATATGAATGTTTGAAAGAATGAATTTATAGATCTATACGCAAGTTTCTATTGGTGAAGTTGCAGACTTTACTTGAAATATGTTTTAGCTGTTTTTATCTATTACTGTGGTGTTCAAGGTTCTGATTTGATATCTGGTTGCTGTGTGCTGAGAAAGTATTAATTCAGCTTATGCACAAGGAAGTTGGTTGATTGCAGATCTATTTGATACTTGATGGATCGGGATCTTAAGGATTGGAATGTTTATCATCAGGGAAAATTTTAAGAAGCCCCCCTAGATTTACATGTATAATAAATGGGCGAATCTCCATGGTATATAGGAAAAATGGAAGGTGATTTTATCAATAATATGATATGTATATATAATTTTTTGGCGAATCTCTCACCAGGCATGGCGAATATTTTACTCAATTATAAAATCTTGTTTTTATTGAATACACAAATGGAATCATTGCATTTCTTTAAAATACCTTTTGAAATCAAAATTACCGATATTTGATACCTTTCGGGGGGTTAGTAGATCCAGAGTAAAGATGGATCTATGTTGGTTTAATTCCCCTATTTAAATAGGCTACATTCCAGGTGAATACCATGGGTCAATACCATGTGCCATTTTGGTGAATACCATGGGTCAATACCATGTGCCATTTTTATTTTTATTAATACTAATATTAGGGTTAATAATGTTTTTTTTGCATGGTATTAATAACAATCTAGTCCATGGTATTTGTCCCATAGTATTTTGCCCATAGGTTTCACCTAAATATAACGCATTTTTTGAGTGTTAGTAAATATAAGGTGAATTATGGAGTAAATAAAAAAAATGTTTTATTTGTTTGCCATACCTCTCGTTTATTTATATTTTTATTAATTTACCATACCTCTTTTACAAATATGGTATTTGGCCCATAGGATTCACTTAAATAAAACCTCTTTCTTGAGCCTTCATAAATAGAACGAGGGTTATGGACTAAATATAAAAAGAGGTTTTATTTATTTACCATGCATCTACTTTATTTATATTTTTATTTATTTACCATACCTTTTGAGTAAGTATAAAAAAACGTTTTATTTATTTACCATACCTCCACTTTACTTATATTTTTATTTGTTTACACCCTTGCATATATATAAGGTGACTTATGGAGTAAATATAAAAAAAATAATTATTTATTTACCATACTTCTCATTTATTTATATTTTTATTAATTTACCATACCTCTTTTATAAATATGGTATTTGGGCCTTTGGCCCATAGGATTCACTTAAATAAAACCTATTCTTGAAAATGGGCGAATGGATTCACTTAAATAAAACCCATTCTTGAAAATGGGCGAATGGAAGGTTGTAACTCCTAATTTCATGGGCTAAATTTACCTTTTCTACCCTCTCCCTTAAAAGAAGGTGGGCTATTTGAGGTGATTTGTAAAAGTGTACTATGATACAAAATAATCGACCACTAAAAATTTAAAACCCCTTAATTTCGCTAAACGGCGAACATTCGCCCCTAAAATCACCCCTATTTATCATTATCTGGTTTGATAGACTAGATCTGAATTATTGACGTATGTTTTATGAATGGTATGATCTGGGTATGTCTGATGTATGGAACAGCTGCAAAGTTATAAGGAAATATTTGTAGATCTGTATGCGGGTTGGCTTTGGTGAAAGCATTGATTCAATATTGGGTAATTCAAAGATTGATGATGCTAGTATTGATTGATTATGAGCTTCAATGATATTAATGGGTCCAGTATGAAAATTGGATGAAACGTGGCCTTTCAGATTATGATGTTGTGCTCCAGTGTATCCAGTATGAAAATTGATGAAACGTGGTACTTGGAGGAAGAAAGAGAAGGTTGTAGCCTTCGGTAGGTCCGCACCTACGTACTAGTACATCAGCTAGTACAAGAGCCAAGGGGGTGGTAGCTCCCTTCTAGTAGCAGCTTGAAAACAAGTAAAGGTTGGAGCATCTCAGCAGGTAGTAGCCTGTGAAAAGGGGGTTGTAGCTCCCTTCTAGGAGAGTCTAGAGAACGAGAGAAGGTTGTAGCCTTCTGCAGGTAGAAGCCTGTGTACTGGTATAAGTCTGCACCAGTACAGAACTATTTTAAAAGGTATTTCTTATTAAAGAAGATTGAGACGACTTGCAGCAGGTGGTTTTCACCCACATTGGGTTTCCACCTTACATCATGGTGTTCATGTGTGCTTCTTGTGTGTGATGATCTGTTCTATTTTACTGCTCTGGTTTACTGCTCATATGGTTGATAATGTTCTGATGCACTCATTAGAGATCAACTAACTGAATCATATGTTTAATGGATATATAATTGTTGCATCACATATGAATCTTAATATGGAAAGATAAAAAGTTATATTGATCTGATAACACTGATTCACCCCCCCTCTCAGTATTATTTCCAACACCTGCCACGGCATGGTCCACTTTATGTATTTATCCTCATATCTTTCAACAGGGTAGTACTTACTTCCAAGTGGGTGCAGCTGAAAATAATGAGGCCGTACTTTCATCCTTCTACTTTTAGTAGGTTTCCCATCAGTCCTTGACATGGGGGTCAGATTTGAGAAGAGAGAAAGCAATCTTTTCCCTATTTGAAAAATCATGAACAAAAAAATACCCTCCTAGCAGATTTAACCATTTATCTATGACATCTACATCTATCTGACCCTCGAATATGGGGATTTCAAAGTTAACTTGTACCTTACAGGGTGTGGCATTTCCAGAGCAACTACTGGAAGTAGATTCATTTCCCTTGGGTAGCCGCTGAAGGATTTGGGCAAAGCTTTCCATCATTGCATTCCTTTATCACTCGAGGGCTTCTTCGAGCAATATTTTGATAGGATCTCCTGCCTACTCGTCTTTCTTTTCTTTCGCCATGGGAGGCCATCGAGATTTTTGAGGTTGGTCTTGCAAAGGTTCGACCAGTTCAAGCCCTAACTCTTTCTATCTCGACCTTGTTGGGGACATGCAAGGAAAAATAGAGAAAGAGCAAACCACTCTTATACACTAATCTGGATTTAAATAGGAATGCAACAAAGTACAGATATAACCATAAATATAGAGATGCATCATAAATAACACTTCATTTCATTAATATGAAATACTAAAATATGTTTACAAACATAATGGAAATAAGACTAGTTCAGGCGATGGTAGCTTATCTTTGAGAAGAGATGTGGCAGCTACATTCCTCTAAACTGTGTTACAATGACGCTCAATGGCCTATCTATTATTGAGAAACAATGGAAACATTAAACATCCAAGAAGCTAACCCTCAGAGATGAAGTGCCAAACTATGGGCCCCGTTTGGGTAAATTGGTACATCAACTTCCCGGGGTCATAACTTTGGTATACAATCTCCATTTGATGCACACAATATCTCATTAGAAAGATCTATATATGGACTACAAATTTTGAATGGCCAACAACAAAATACGTCTCATGTTGGCCCACATTTTCCCAAAAAACATTGTTTAGGGCCTCAAAACCGCTCCAAAAGTTTAGGACCCAATTTTTTTTTTCCAAAAATAGTAAATTGTGCTACAATTAAGGAAACTGAAAAAATAAAAGAGACAATAGTGGGGGTCCAAGTGGGATAGGTGGGTGACCACCAACTTCCACCTAGATCATTCCTCCAACCTTAGTAAGCAATGGTCCCCATTGCGTTGAGTCCCTCCATGAGACGGGGAAACTTCTGCTGAACTTGGTCCTTGGTGAGTTGTTCTGCAATCTATGATGTGTCCAATAATGGTGGGAAGCATGGTTGAAGGCAGTCCACATTGAACACTAGGTGCAAGCCAAGGAATGAGGGAATGATGAGCTCAAAATTATTGTCTCCCACAACCTTGGTGACGGTTTAAGGACCATATTGGAGTGATCTGAGCTTCCAATGGGCTCTTGTAAGGCGTTCTTTCTATAGATGAAACCAGACTTTGTCGCCTGCTTGAAACTTGTGTGGCACCCAATATTGATCACGTTGTTGCTTGTACTAAGTATTTTCCATAAAGGAGTGGTGATATATTTCCCCATTGGGTAGAGGTGCTCTAAGAGTCAGATCAAATGAATACTTGACATAAGAGTGCAACGGTGCCCCTGTGGGTAAGGAGAAGGCATCCCTATATTCTTTCATGGCCATATCCACCTGCTTCTGCTACGTGGAGGAACCCTTCTCGAGGATCATGGATGTGGCAATGATATTCCCCTTACTTTGGGAGTGAACTAGACATAAAATAAATTTCCTAGTATGGGAGATGATCTTACTGCATTTCTTAGCAACAATCAAAGACGTGGCAATAGGTGGGGCTACCTCTGTTATCCTGAATGAAGAATTACCCAAAGAAATAATCACAGAGTGAGGTCTAGACTCATATGCAACATGTTTCTTCCACAAGTATGGTCATCCTAATAATAGATCACAAACTTCGAAAGGCGCAACATCACATAATATCTCATCTGTGAAGGGCTTGATGCTGTAGGGAAGGCATAATTTCTAGGAAATTTGGAGATCTCGTCCTTGGTGAAGCCACTCGATGTTGTATAGTTGCGGGTTTGGTGTGGTCAACAGGCCCAGTCACTTCAATACCTCTGTTGAAATGAGGTTCTTTCGGCTGCCATTGTTGATAATGAATTGCAGCGGTGAACCCTTTTCCCACATTTGTGAGTGGAAAAGACGCTCCCCCTCCTCCGGATCTTCGGGCTCATTCTTCTGGATCTTGATGGTGGAAACAATGGCATTGGGCTCCACATCAATGATATGCTTCCCTTTTTCATTCCTCTTTTCGGGTTCTGACTCAGGGTCAAAACATGCATATGATTCTGAAGCCTTCAACTCGTCCACCAGCAACTTCTTGGCCCAACACTCACTTGTGTTATGAGTGGGGCTCTTATGGAACTCACACCACTTTCCTGTGTCCTTCTTTGACTTCGTGGTGTTGTTATTTTCTTGCGGCTTTGACGGGTTGTGTTGGGTCACACCATCTTGGCTTTGTGCTTGGTTCTGTGGTTTTGGTAAGCCTTTATCTTGCTTCAGATTCACGGATCAAAAGTCTCGCTTCTTTTATTTAAACTTCTGCTCGATCTTGACAGCGTATCGGTATGTCGTGCCGAGCGAGGAGATGTCCAGGAACTCCATCTCGTCCTGGATTTACCTATGTAGGAAGCCACATTATTTGAGTACGAAAGGCCACTCAGAATCCTTGATACCCAACTTTGTGCGAAGGGTATGAAAAATATTGGTAAACTCCGACATGTCTTGGTTCTTTCCCTGCCGCAGCGTGGTCCACTTTATGTATTTATGCTTATAGCTTCTGACAGGAAAATACTACTCCTTGATGACATCTTGGAATGAATTCTAAGTGGGTGTGGCTGAAAACAATGAGGTCGTACTTTCATCCTTATGCTCGCAGTAGGTTTCTCACTAGTCCTTGATGTGGGGGGTAGATTTGAGAATAGCGAAAGTAATCTTTTCCCTACTGGAAAAATCATGAACAGAAAAATACCCTTCTAGAATATTTAACCATTTATCTATGTCATCTGCATCAATATGACCCTCCAATATGGGGATCAAAGTTAACTTGTACCTTAAAGGGTGTGGCGTTTCCGAAAGTAGCTGTTGGAAGTAGATGTGTCACCCCTGGGTAGCTGCAGAAGGATCTAGGCAAAGTTGTCCATCATCGCGTTCCTTTGTCACTCGAGGGCTTCTTCGAGCAAGACTTTGATAGGATCTGCTGCCCCCTCATCTTTCTTTTCTTCCACCATGGGAAGCCGTTGGGATTTGCAAGGCTGGTCTTGCAAAGGTTCGACCAGTTCAAGCCCTAACTCCTTATATCTTGACCTCTTTCGGGACATGCCAAGAAATACAGAGAAAGAGAAGATTGTTAAGATACCATAGATCCAGATTTAAATGAGAACACAAAAAATTATAGATATAACCATAAATACAAATATGAAGTAGAAATAACACTTCATTTCATTAATATCAATTACTGAAATATGCTTACAAACATAATGGAAATAAGACTAGCTCGGGTGATGGTAGCTTATCTCTAAGAAGACATGTGGCGGCTAGATGCCTCTAAACTATGTTACAATGAGGCTCGAAGGCCTATTTATTGTTGATAAACAATGTAAAACTCTAAACATCCAAAAGGCTAATCCTTGGAGATGAAGCGCCAAACTATGGGCCCCGTTTGGGTAAATTGGTACATCAACTTGCCGAGGTCATAACTTTGGCATACGATCTTTGTTTGATGCACACAATACCTCGTTAGAAAGCTCTATCTGAGGGCTACAACTTTCAAATGGCCAACACCAATTGATGACCCATGTTGGCCACCATTTTCCAAAAATACCTCGTTTAGGGTCTCAAAACGACTTCGGAAGTTCAGGACCCGAATTTTTTTTGCCAAAAATAGTAAATTGTGCTACAATTAAGGAAACTGAAAAACTAAAAGAGACAGTTGATGAGGCTCATCAATGGATAAATTATATGGACCTTAATGCACCTCCAACTTACTAAAATCAAGTTTTCTCATCATTCTTTACATGTTTTAATTATGTTTGCTTAATGAGGAGAGTAAAGATGAGATGTCATGTCTAGTGGTCTAATGTGCATTGATTGCAGGTTTTGGAGCAAATTTTGGCTAATTAAAGTGCAGGAACTCAAATGGAGACAAGCAAGAGGGATTCTAGAAGACATGATATCCCTCCTTAATTCTTCACTCACTTGAATATTCCTCAATCAAATTTCATCAGCTTGGAGTTGCAAGAAGCCGAGTCATGAAGCTCATTGGCAGCCAAGCCAGTGACATTTGAAGACTAGTTGATATTGAGTTTGGAGCCAAACCTCACTAAATTTAAGGAAGTTGTTGGTAACTTTAGTTGTATAAATCAAGAGGCGTAGGGCTTCATTAGGATTCAGATTTTTTGTTCATGATAACTAAGCAGTTTTCGAGTTGAAGCATTGTAACCAAGCACTCTTATGTATTTTTGATTTCTTTAATGAAAATGAGCAGCATTCCTTTGATCCAGCATTAAGTTGACTCAGAGAGCTGAATCTCTTGGGCTAGGGCCTAAACACAGCAGTAGAGGTTCCTCTTGTTGTATATGCATGCTTAGGTTATACTCAGAGTTAGTTGTTAAACTGATTTTGGTGTGGTTAAATTGCAAGAATTGGTAGATTTAATTTGTTTGCTTCCATTTGTGGATAGTTATAACAATTGCATTGTAGTGATAAGAATATATTCCAAAAAGGTTGACAACAAGTGGTTTTCACCTCATTTCTCCCTTTCAGGGATCATGGTTTGAGGAAAATTTGTCATACAACCCAAAAAGACAAAATTCTTGCTAATTAGGTAAGTTGCAGTTAGTATTTTCTGATCTCTTAAGTTTTTCACTGATTTCATCTCACTTTCATATTGGTTCCAAGTGTTTCTATTCATGAGCTTAGTAAGTAAATGGTGATAACTCTGTTTTCTTTTACTTGGATACACCTTTCTTGTTTTTGATGAGTTTATATATGAATGCCAAGAATGATGTTTGTTGTTGCAGGAGTTTCTAAATTTCAGGGAGACCTCATCTCATCAGCCTTAGCCACACCATATCCACCCATGATTTCCAAAAGTCACTAAGGTCTCAATTTTAATTCTTGTCTTATGAGGAAAACTTGTCATCTATGTTGAGAATATCCAACTGCCTTAAAGCTTTGGCTTGAGTTTTAAGTAAGTGCCTACCACTCCCATGCCTTATTCCCTCCTTATTCACCTTTTCCAAGCTCCATCCCACCTTCTAGACCACTCCCTAAGCTTTTGGCCTATTCCTGTAGTAAAACAGGGGATCCTACAGGTGAAATAGTACTTCTTGCAGACCTCCTTTAGGAAAACCTGTAGTAGCCTATTTTGAGCCCGAATTGAGGAAAATCATCACCAAAAGCCTAGATTAGGTCCCTAGTTTCCCTCCAAGTCATATGAACCATTGCCCTCATTTTCCTCCACACCTATCTCCCCTGCCAAAGAACCAAGCAAGATTAACATTTACATTTTTCAGCAAAAAGATAAGAAGAAAAATCTCTTTTACATTTATTCTTGCACACAGTAGTTAGCACTCTTTAGATCAGATTTCATGCTTAAACTAGTTAAAACCTCACATGTGTTAAAATAGGATTATTTTGCAAGAAAGTATGTTAGCAAGTAAATAAAGGATCTCATGTTGTTTTGCAAGAATTTCTTTTAGTCTTTCCTTCATGAAATAGACAACGTTTATTTTCTTCCAATTAAGGTAAACTTCCCTTCTCCAAATTGGTTATCAGACTTCTTCTAGTCAATAGAAGGGTGGCTTGAGAAACCCTAGTGGTCTATCACCCCAGCTCAACAGTGACAAAGAGTAGACTAATTGCATCTATTTGTGTATACAACACTGTCGCCTCCAAGTTTCTACGAACCCCGGGTTGATGATGTAAAGTCGGTAGCCCTAGGAGTTGTAGCATCCTTGTTGCAATACTGGTGCTCATCACTTTTTGGCACCATTGTCAGGGAGGTGTCTAAGTAGATGTGATTGCTGCTTTCTTTCTTCCTTTTCTTATCTCTTTCATTCTGCAATTAGTTTGATTCATTAATTGGCTGCAATTCAGTTTTGTTTTCTTTCAATTCTGCAAGTAGTATAAAACTAAAAAAGAAAGAAACACTCCTTTCATGCCTCGTAGGAATAGGGATAACTTAGGAAAATTTCCACCAAATACCCCCACCACTTCAAACAACCAACCTTACCTCTTATTCAGTGGCTGTGAATTAGAGGACCCCTTAGGCGAACAACCATAGATTTTTGAAGAACCTATAAGGGAAGCAGAAGAAACCATTCGAGTTGAAACAATGGCTGAAAATAGAAATGAAAGGGGAGATAGAGAAAGAATTGAGGGTGCTTTTCCCATCAGAGAAACTAATGGAGATGCCAAGATGCAAAACATCAGCCCCTTTTCGCTTCCTCACTTCCATGGCTTGACCACAGAAGATCCAGATACTTTTTTGTTTGAATTTGCTGTCATATGCAGAACTTATGATTATAGCTCTGATGATCAGAAGTTGAAATTATTCCCATCCACTCTCAAGGATGCAGCCCTGCATTGGTTCATGGGTTTACCTGGGGATAATATCACCACTTGGGCTCAGATGCAACAAGCTTTCAACAACAAGTATAGGGACTACTACAGGTCCAAAGATACCAAAGAGGAAATTTTTAGAATGACCTTGGGACATGATGAGTCCTTAGAGGATTATGAGGAAAGATTCCAGCTCAACTATAAAAGGGCTAGGTGCACACTTGATCCTAAGTCACTTAAGTTAGTCCTTCTTAGGGGGATCAGGGAAGACCTTCTAGAAACCCTAAACCTGTTGTTAGGAGGGGACATCTACCAGTTACCCTATGATGATATCAAGACAGTTTTCAAGAATCATTCTAGGGTAGCTAGAAAGAAGGGTAGGGCTAGTCAAACAATGGCCAATTCATCCTCTTCCAACACATCCATAAAAAGTGAAATTGGGAACATGTTGGAAGACTTTAAGAGTGAAATGATGCAAACCCTTGCTCCACAAATAGACACTAGGAAATTCAAATAGAAGCTGGAGGAAGAAGAGAGAGAATTAGCCATATTTTTCCCTAGATGCATAAGGAGGAACCCTAGGAATGAATGCCCACTGAACCTTATAGAAATCTGCTCAGTCTCTGAGGAAAGCCACTCCATAGACAAGTGCCCTTCTCTGTGTGGATTAAAAGTTATGTATCAGGGAACCGAAGGGTGAATGAACAACACTGCTACATTAATCAAAGGAGGAATCATGGACCTCAACCATACCAGCAGGGCATGCAAGGGTCATCCTATTCATATTACAACCCTAATAAGAACACATCCATTCCCCCTTGGTGCCCCCCGCTCATCCTTTCTGGTCTACACCTTCTCCCTGGTCTTTTGTACCTCAATACCATTCCCAATCGGCCAACCAACCATTTCAGCCATATACTCCTCCACAACCTCAGTGGAATGCACCACCCCAGGGGTGGAGACCCCCATACAACCAAGCTCTAGCTTTATTTCCTTCACCTCCATCTCAACCAAAACTCTCACACCCTGCTCCACCTAAACAACCTCAGATTCTTTCGCAACCAAACCCGAACCCGAACAACAGAAAGGAAAAATAGGTTTACAGTGGAGAAGCATCCTACCCTACCTATGTTGTGGAAATTCATGAAATTAACCTTAGATCTGGGAGAGTGCTCTTGGATAACCAACCTCCATATCCACCTAGGGAGAGTGTGGAGTAAAGAGAGGAAAGTGTGCCTAGAATGAAGCCACCTCCCTTTCCTGAAAGGTTAACCCATCTAGTCTAGCACACCCCAGAAGAATTTGAACTCCTGAGTGAGTTGAAAAATATGTGTGTTAAAATACCGCTTCTCCAAGCTATCAAAGATGTATCCATTTACAACAATCTAATCAACTATAAGTGTTTCAAACATCTAGGGAGGTGAAAAAGAGACACCACTACCATTAATGTCATTGGAAAACTATCCAACATAATGATGGGGGCGGGTAATCTTCTTGAAGTATTTAGACCCTGAGAGCCCTATAGTAGATGTACTCATCGATGTCACCATTGTCCCTCATACCTTGATTGATCTTGGGGCTGCCATAAATGTAATGACTATGGACACTATGCTCAAGCTGAATCTCTAGGGATCATTAAGGAAGACCACGACAGTCTTGTAGCTTGTAGATTGATCCAAAGTAGCCCCTGAGGGGATTGTTGAGGATGTGATGGTCTCCATTAATTCCTGGGAATACCCTGTGGACTTCTTAGTTCTCCAGCCTAAGACCAAATTCAATGGTTATCCTCTCATCCTTGGGAGGCCTTGGTTAGCCACTGTCAATGCCTACATAAGTTGCAGGGATGGAAATAAGACTATAAAAAATCGGCATCTATCAAAACAATTGGTCCTATACCCTCTTTCTCACCCATCCCTAGAACATGACTTACCTTTATGGCTATAAGATGAGGAAGAAGATGAAGTCTACTCCTCTCAAATATATACCCTAGAAACTACCATAGGAGGGGGACAACCTGATGAAGATGATTTGATTGAACACATCCTCCAAAATCAAATTCCCAACACCATGTCTCTAGAGGAAGTAGTTAAGGAAACCACGGACAACCATCAGGTTGATATATGCTTAGATGAATCAAACCCTACTCGTGTCAAGACAACAGAATTCTGCCCTAAAAGAGCATTTAAAATCAACCCCTCTCTCAGTACACCAAGAAGAAGAGTTATGTAACATGCTGAGAGAGAATTTGGATGCCTTTGCTTGGAATCACAAAGAAATGAAGGGAGTGCACCCCTCTGTGTGTACTCACCACATTTACATCAAGGAAAGGTGCAAGCCAGTCCACCAACCCCAAAGGAGAATGAATCCAGCTCTCAAGGATATAGTCAAAGAAGAACTACAGAATTTGTTCAATGCAGGATTCATTTACCCTATCTTGGACAGTGAGTGGGTGTCTCCTCTGGTGCTGGTTCCAAATAAAAATGGAAAGTGGAGGATTTGTGTGGATTACCGAGAGATAAAAAAGCCACAAAGAAGGACCATTTTCCTCTACCTTTCATTGACCAAGTGTTAGATGGTCTGTCAAGAAAGAAGTTCTTCTTTTTCCTGGATAGATTCAACGGGTACAATCAAATCCAAATCAACCTAGAAGACTAGGATAAAACCACCTTCACCTGTCCTTGCGGTACTTTTGCTTATAGGGTCCTTCCTTTTGATCTATGCAATGCCCCTTCCACTTTCTAGAGAGCAGTCTTGAGTATCTTTGTAGAGCTAGTCCATGATGCAGTAGAAATTTATATGGATGACTTCACACCCTATGGGTGTGATTTCCAGTAGACTCTCTCTAACCTCAGAAAGGTGTTAAACAAATGCATTGAAATGAAATTATCCATTAGTCTTGAAAATTTTGAGTTCTTGATGACTGCATGGACTGTTCTAGGTCACTCAATTTCCCAGGAAGGATTGCAGGTAGACCCAAATAAAATAACCATCATCAAAAGGGTCCCAACTCCACAGAAGTAGAGGGATGTCAGAATCTTCTTAGATTTAGCTAGATACTATAGGAGATTTATAAAAGATTTTAGTAAGTTAGCTTCTCCCTTATTTGGGTTATTGGCTAAAGACTCTGAATTTTTATGGTCAGAAAGCTGCCAAGAAGCCCTGGACACCCTAAAGGATAAGTTGACTACTACACCTATTCTTTAAGGCCCAAATTGGGCTCTTCCTATTCACATTCATTCCGATGACTCTCACAAAGATATAGGAGCAACTCTAGGATAGATAGATGATAAGCTACCTTATGCCATTTACTTCATCAGTAAGAATCTGTCGAAAGCCAATTTAAACTACAGAGTAACTAAAAAAGAGCTCCTAGCTATTATACATTCATTGAATAAATTTAGACATGACATTACTAGTTACCAAACATTTGTACATACTGACCATGCTGCAATTAAATAATTGATGAAAAAACCTGATGTAAATGCCCAGATTATTAGATGGTTACTTTTAACAATTTGATCTAACTATTATCAATAAACCTAGCAGAGAGAATGTAGTTGCAATTTCTTTTATCTAGATTTACTTTGCCTATAGGGGAGGGAGGAATGGTTGATGATCAACTACCTGATGAACATTTATTTTCCATTTCATTTCTCTCTCCATGGTTTGTTGACATAGAAAAATACTTGGTATTTGCACAGTTCCCTCCAAATTTGTCCTCCAAGGAAAATAGTAGAATCATAGGAAAAGGCACCCCATTCACTTGGATTGGGGCAATCTCTTCAAGCTAGGTCTGAATAAAATTCTAAAAAGATGTGTCAGGGAGGAGGAAGTCTTTGAAATCCTTCTAGCCTATCATGATGGGCCTTTTGGAGGTCACTTTGCAGCCAAACGAATAGCATTCAAGGTACTACAAGCTAGATATAACTGGCCCACTCTTCACCAAGATGTAAAAAGGTATACCATCCAATGTGATCGGTGCCAAAGGATGGGGAAGACTACCCCCAGGGATGAAATGCCCCTACAAACTCAAGTGAGTTTTGAGGAATTTGACAAGTGGGGCATGGATTTCATCAGGCCTATTGACCCTCCATCTAGATAGAAGAAGTATATCATTGTGTGCATCGATTACTTAACAAAGTGGGCGAAAGCCAAAGCTATCAAGGTAGAAATTGAAGAAAAGGTGGTTTAATTCTTGAGGGAAAATGTATTTTATAAGTTTGGATACCCTCGAGAGTTGGTCACTGATCAAGAAAGTCAATTTAAATCTCACATAATTGAAAATATGTTAAGCCAGAATAAGATCAATCACAAAAAATCCACTCCTTACAACCCATAGGCTAATGGGAAAGTGGAAGTAACCAACCGAGCATTGGAAGGAATTATGAACAAGGTGATTAGCAACAACAGAAAGGATTGGGCATACAGATTAGTTGAGGCCACCTAGGCCTACAATACCATTCGGAAGATCACCACTCGCTTCACTCATGAGCTGGCCTATGGGAAGAAAGCCCTATTGTCCATTGAATTTGAATACAACATCTTAAGGATGGTAACACAACTAGATCTAGATATCACAAGGGCACAACAAGAAATATTGCTCCAGTTGAATGGGTTAGATGAACTTAGGATGTAGTCGCTCCTACACATAGAATTGACTTAAGTACAAAGGAAAATCTGGCATGATAGAAATATCAAGGACAAACTAATTCAAGAAGGAAACTAGGCCTTGCTGTATGACTCCTGGTACAAAGATTTCAAAGGCAAGTTAATGATCAGATGGTTGGGACAATATGTGATAGAAAAGTTCCATGACATTGGCACTGTTCAGTTAAGAACCATCGATGTAGAAGGTATCCCTTTGCTTGTCAATAGGTACAAGTTAAAGGTCTACAAGAAGCCCTTATCAAAGCAAGAATTCATCAGTAACATCAACAAGGAAGTGATGGTGATTGGGGAAGTCTCAACTTCCACCTCGCCAAATTCTTAAAAAATAAAAATAAAAATAAATAAAGGGACCTAGGTGAAAACATCCATGAGGCACCTGAGTCTAACTTTTGTGTTTAAAGCCTCTTGAGGCAGCCCAAGATTATTGAAAAAGAGAGAAAAAATAAAATATATCTAATTGAAAACCTCTTTTGAGGCCCCCAGGCCAGAGAACAAGGATGAAAACCTCCTTCGAGGCAACCTAGTTGGATTTTCAAAAAAAAAGAACAAGAAGAAAAAGAGAAAAACATACAAAAAAATAACAATTTTGTTTTTGCAGGTTTGTAAGAAGACGATGTGCACAGGCTACATAGGATAGAAGGCCCTACCACAAACCATTTTTCCTTCGTCCATCTCATCTCCTCCATACTCCCCATGTTCCTCCATCCACACTCCACTCCAAAGGCAAATTCCAAGCAACTCTGTATTTTTTGCAGGATTCCCTGTAATACTACAGGAGTTTCCTGTAGGTTTTACAAGAGGCCTTGAAAAAGTTTAGGAAGGGAAGTCCAGTGGAAAAATGGTGACACAAGTCTGTTTTGGGTTATGAAAAGAGCCATTGACCTCACCATACCTCAGCCAACACCCTCCATGACCATGTCACCACTGCATACATCAAATAAATCAAGTTAGAAAATAGAAAAAAAGAGAAAAAAACATCAAAAATATGCATGCCACAACAACATACCTCATATTCCACCCCAAAACCACATCCTCCACTCATTTCAAGACCCATTCAACTTCAGAAGTAAAGAAGAGATTCAAAATTTCAAGAAAAAGGCAGCTACAGGACATCCTGTAGACATCCTATAGGAATTCCTGTAGCAGCCTATTCCACAAAAAAGACCACAACAACTCCAATCCACCTTTAGCACAAGGATCATAGTGATGAGGAAGCTCCTCCAGAGCTCAGCAACAACAAAAGCTAGCACTTGTACATCATCAAGGGAGTAACTCATCAAAAAAATAAGAAGAAAGAAGCACAATTGAAGAATATTTTGCAAGGTCAAAGAACAATGAATTAGCACCATTCTCTTGCATGCATCAGCGAAGAAAAGGACCAAAATGTATGTCATCTCACCAATACTCCCTCATAGGTAAAAATATGATTAAACTATAGGAATGAGGTAGGAAGTTGATTTTATAAGTGAACGTGGCTAGTTAACTTGGCCACCCTCGGTTAGATAATGAGAAGAAAAAGGGTTAGTCAACTCCACATGTGGCAAGGTCACATCAAGAAAAGGGGAGTGAATAAAAAGGTGGTTAAGTTATAGAGAATGAAAGTGGAAATGATTACAAGGAAAGCTGATATGATGAGCAGGTAGTGGGACCAGTGGTCCGAAAGTAGGTATTTGCACTCAACCAGCCAGCACATCACCCAATGAAATCATCCACAAATAGAAATAATCATTGACTCCCATGCAAAGTATTAGTTATATCAAAAAGCTAAAGGCAGAGGCAATTTTGAGGTGTATTTGGAAGAAAATTTACTCTTTACATCCCTACAGTGGCAACCTATAGGAAGCAATCAACATCTGCAACAAATAAGAGCAGCTACAGGAAACTATAGAAAGGCTACATGATACAGAGAGATTACCACACAGAGTTGCAAGAGGACACCAAGGGTAGCCAATTCAAGAATTCTCATCACCAGAGTGTAGGAAAGGGAGGTAGGTGCCATACCTTCTGTGTTTTTCATTTTCAAAAAGAAATCCTCCTTCCTTTTGAGTATTTTCTATATGCATAAAGGCAGAGAAAATTCTATGAAGGTTAGTGAAGGATAAGGTTTGAAACCTCATCACCTACCAGAGTTCTTAAACTACAACCACCCAAACCTCACTCAAATAAGAATTTCCATAAATTATGACAGTAGGTTTCAACAAAACAGAGCCCACCAACATAGCCAGAATACACCAACATCCTCCTATGGTAGAAATCTTTGCAAGGCATCAATGGATGGGGTTCTTTGAGCTACTAAGGGGATACGATGATGATGTAGCTAGAGAATTTACAATGTCACTCATACCTCTCACTAGAAGTAGTGCCACTGTTATAGTGAAGGGTTTGTGAGTAGCAATTACCCCCGAGATTATTAGTAGAATAACTACACTCCCCCTAGGGTTGCAATGTAGAAAGAAGGATAAGGCTAATAACACTGTTGCAAAGAAAAGGTTTTTTTCTTGGAAGGAGAAGAACCAATTGAAGACAAATATGGGGTTATAAGGGAAAGCATTTCATATCCCTAGAATGATGCGAGTTACCACATCATCAAGTATATTTCCTGTGTAGGTAGATACAATGTAGTGTATGGATACCACTTTAGACTCCTCCATGAGCTCATATTTAGAGAAGAGACAACTCCTCATAACAGACTTAGTATACCTTATTTTCTGTACCAATAAATGATAGAAATGAGCATCAAGGTACAAGAGGGAAAACATCAGTAGCTAGCACATCATGGGTTGATCAAACTCATCCTCGAAGATTCTCTACACAGTTTAAGAATCCATATTTCTTGGTCAACATTTACAGACATGCAAGAAGAAGAAGCAATTCGAGCCATTGAGTATGACATAAGCCATACTACTAGTGAGGGGGAAGATGAAATAAAGGATGACAAGGAAGAAGGAATAGAGGATGACGAGGAAAAAGAAAAAAAATATGACAAAGAAGAAGAAACTGAGAATGGGAAAGAAGAAGACGAAGAGGATGGAAAAGAAGATGAAAAAGAGGATGAAGTACAAAAGGATGAACAAAATTCTGAAACATAGAGCAGAGAAGAAGAAGAATCGCCAAGGGTGTCTCCAGAGCCTACAAAGAAGGAGGTAGTAGCTGCTCTAACTGCCCTAAGTACACCTATCAAATCAAACGGAAAGAGACAGAGGAAAATTCCACTTTACTTTAGGACAAGGAAGAGCACCAAGATTAGACAAGGGAGACCTCAAACCCCTACTAAAACTCTAATTGTCATAGAGGACTCACCAAAACAACAAGAGAAAGTATTCCCTCTAGGGAAGAATGAAGGAGCAGGAACATCAAAACAAGCCTCTCCCATGTCACCAGTCACCTATGTTAGGAGACCTGTCACAAACTCAGCATCAACAAAAGGAAAAGGTCTCCTACAGGAAACACAGTCAAACCTACAGGAATCAGAAACAATCCTATAGGAAACCCTATCAAACCCTTAGGAAACACAAAAAAAGGAGAAGGAAGGGCTCTAAGGGGAAAGGGAAGGAAAATAGGAAGAAATTACTCAAGAAAAAATATAGGAAGAGGCCCAGTAGCTGAAGGAGTCTAGCCCACAGCCAAACCTCAGCTCCTACTACATATTCATTGAGGGAGGTAGGGTGATACATCAAAAATTTTCCATTCCTCTATTTTTTGAACTTGAAAAAGAGAGAGAAAGGACACATATGTGGATACAAATTGCCAAATCAAAAGGGGTAGAGGATGTAGGCCACATGGAAGAGAAGCTACAAGAAATGGGCAGAGAATTAAGTAGAATAAGAGACATGGAAACAATAATGAAATCATAGTTAGACGCTGAGAACACATGGCTAAGAAAGCAACTATAGGAAAAGGAAGTCCAACTGGAAACTATGGCAAGTTTATCCATGGAGGCAATTCAATGCAGGATGCTAGCAAAGTCATATGCCTTATACCTCAAAGAACAATGACTGCATTTTCAGATAAAAATACTAGCACAAAGAGGAACTATGCCTTTCCAATACTACAGAAATTCATTGACCTTTATGATCAAAGCACCCTAGAAGATAGAGCAAAGATATCTGAGTTCTACCTATACAATTTAGCTTTTATAGATTTAAATGTGTGGGACCCAAATCCAAAGCTAGGAGACTTACAACTAATGGCCTTGTCATCCTGGATGAGTCATGAGGAAGCCAAATCTACAGAAATGAAAAAGGTATTGGCAAGAGAAGAAGCATAACCCCTTCTTATCAGAGCAAAAAAGTCTAACCTAATGGCTGTCATCAACACTCACAACCTCATCGCAAATGATACCAATCATGCACCACGATACCTTGCTATACAAGAACAAGCAATCACTCATTTTGAAGACATGCTAAGATTTCTAGGAGATGACAGCCAACAAGTCTGCCAAAGGAGATGGAACACCTTACCCTAAAACTTAAAGATCAAAGAAGATCATTCTCTTGATGGAATGAGGGATGCACTAGACAGAGTCCCAATGTATAAGAAAACATTTCAGAGACTCAAATTCAACTAGATTGGATTGAAACTCATCCCACCATTTCTTTTAGGTATGTTAAAGGGGAGAAAGGAAGAAGAAGAAAGAAAGCAGTGGGAAGAAATAGAGAGGAATGCAAGGTTTTATCCACAAGAAGAGGAGACTACAACAAAAGCTTGGGATGTCATGGAGGCCACCAAAGCAATGAAATACATGGACATAGATTTAGTTTCTCAGAGGATGAGCAACATTTTCAGTAGGGGGTGATGATGAGGCTCATTAATGGGTAAATTATATGTACCTTAATGCACCTCCAACTTACTAAAATAAACTTTTCTCATCATTCTTTACATGTTTTAATATGCGTTGCTTAATGGGGAGAGTAAAAATGAGATGTCATGTATAGTGGTCTAATGTGCATTGATTGCAGGTTTTGGAGCAAATTTTGGCTAATTAAAGTGCATGAACTCGAGTGGAGACAAGCAAGAGAGGTTCTGGGAGACAGGATCTCCCTCCTTAACTCCTCACTCACTCAAATATTCCTCAATAAAATCTCATCAGCTCAGAGTTGCAAGCAGTCGAGTCATGAAGTTCATTGGCAGCCAAGCCAATGATAGTTGAAGACCAGTTAATCTCAATATTGGATCCAAGCCTCCCTAAATTTAAGGAATGTGTTGGTAACTTCAGTTGTATAAATCAAGAGGCCTAGGGCCTCATTAGGATCAATATTTTTTGTTCAAGATAGCTAAGCAGTTTTCGAGTTGAAACATTGTAACCAAGCACTCTTATGTATTTCTGATTTCTTTAATGAAAATGAGTAGCATTCCCTTGATCTAGCATTGAGTTGACTTAGAGGGCTGAATCTCTTGGGTTAGGGCCTAACCCTAGCAACAAAGGTTCCTCTTGTTGTATATGTATGCTTAGGTTATACTCATAGTTAATTGTTAAACTCATTTTCATGTTGTTAAATTGTAAGTATTGGTAGATTTAATTACTTTGCTTCCATTTGTGGATAGTTCAAAGAATAGCATTGTATTGATAAGAATATATTCCAAAAAGGCTAACACTAAGTGGTTTTCACCTCAATCTCCCTTTCAGGGATCATGGTTTGAGGAACACTTCTCATACAACCTAAAAAGACAAAATTCTTTCTTTTTGTGTAATTTATGGTTTCCTTGATAATTAGGTCATTATCTTGCAGTCTCATAGATAAATTGCAATTGGTATTTTCTAATCTCTTAAGTTTTGCATTGACTTCATCTCACTTTCATATTGGTTCCAAGAATTTTCATGTATGAGCTTAGCAAGTAAATGGTGATAACTCTGTTTTCTTTTAATTGAATATACATTTCTTGTTTTTGATTAGTTTATATATGAATGCTAAGAATGATGTTTGTTGTTGTAGGAGTTTCTAAATTGTGGGGAGACCTCATCTCATCAGCCTCAGCCAAGCCATATCCACCCATGATTTCCAAAAGTCACTAAGGTCTCAATTCTAATTCTTGTCTTATGAGGAAAACTTGCCATCTTCGTTGAGCAAATCCAATCATCTTAAAGCTTTATCTTGAGTTCTAAGTAAGTGCCTACCACTCCCATGCCTTATCCCCCCTTATTCACCTTTTCCAAGCTCCACCGCACCTTCTATACCACTCCCTAATATTTCGGCCTGTTCATGTAGTAAAATGGGGGATCCTGTAAGTGAACTAGTACTTCCTGTAGACATCTTGTAGGGAAACCTGTAGTAGCTTGTTTTGAGCCTGAATTGATAAAAATCATCACCAAAAGCCTGGATTAGGTCCTTACTTACCCTCCAAGTCATCTGAACCATTTCCCTTCTTTTCCTTCACACCTATCTCCCCTTCCAAAGAACTAAGCAAGAGTAGCATTTACATTTTTCAAACAAAAAGATAAGAATAAAAATCTCTTTTACATTTATTCTTGCACATAGTAGTTAGAAATCTTTAAATCAGATTTCATGCTTAGACTAGTTAAAACCTCACATGTGTTAAAATAGGGTTCTTTTGCAAGCAAAGTATGTTAGCAAGTAGATAGAGGATCTCATGTTGTTTTGCAAGCATTTCTTTTAGTCTTTCCTTCATGCAATAGACAACATTTCTTTTCTTCCAATCAGGGTAAATTTCCCTTCTCCAAATTGGTAATCATACTTCTTCTAGTTAAAAGAAGGCTGGTTTGAGAAACCCAAGCAGTCTATCGCCGCAACTCAACAATGACAAAGAGTAGACCAATTGCATCTATTTGTGTATACAACACTGTCACGTCCAATTTTGTATGAACCCCAAGTTGATGAAGTAAAGTTGGTAGCCCCAGGTGTTGCAACATCCTTGCTGCAATACTGGTACTCATCAACAGTTGTGGGGGTCCAAGTGGAATAGGCAGGTGGCCACTAACATCCACCTAGATCATTCCTCCCCCCTTAGGAAGCAACGATCCCCATTGTGTTGAGTGCCTCCATGAGATGGGGAAACTTCTGTTGAACTTGGTCCATGGTGAGTTGTTCTGCAATCTATGATGTGTCTAGTAATGGTGGGAAGCATGGTCGAAGGTGATCCACATTGAACACTGGGTGCAAGCCAAGGAATGAGGGAATGCTGAGCTCAATAGCATTATCTCCCACAACATTGGTAATGGTGTAAGGACCATATCGGAGTGGTCTGAGCTTCCCATGGGTTCTTTTAAGGCATTCTCTCTGTAAATGCAACCAGACTTTGTCGCCCACTTGAAACTTGTGTGGCACCTGATGTTGATCATGTCACTGCTTGTACTTGGAATTTTCCAAAATGGAGCAATAATATATTGGCCCATTGGGTAGAGGTTCTCTAGGAGTGAGATCGAATGAATGCTTGACATGAAATTGCAATGATACCCCTTTGGGTGAGGAGAAGATGTCCTTGTATTCTTTCATGATCATATCCACCTGCTTCTGCTATGTGGAGGAACCCTTCATGGGGGTCATGGATGTGGCAACGACCTTCCCCTTACTTTGGGAGCAAACTAGACATAAAATAAATTTCCTAGTATGGGAGATGATGTTACTGCAGTTCTTAGCAGCAATCAAAGAGGTGGTGGTAAGTGTGGCTACCTCCGGTATCCTGTATAACGAATTACCCAAAGAAATAATCACAGATCAAGGTCTAGAATCATATACAACATGTCGCTTCCATAAGTATGGTTCTCCTAATAATACATCACTAACGTCAAGAGGTGCAACATCACACAATACCTCATTTGTGAAGGGCTTCATGCTGTAGGGAAGGTGACACTGCTGGCAGTCTCGGAGATATCATCCTTGGTGAAGCCACCAATGATGTACATCTATGGGTGTGGTGTGGTCATTAGGCCCAACCACTTCATGACCTCTGTTGAAATGATGTTCTTTCGGCTGCTAGTGTCGACAATGAATTGTAGTGGTGAACCCTTCACCCACATTTGTGAGTGGAAAAGATGGCCCCCTCCTCTGGATCTTCGGGTGCATTCTTCTGGATCTTGGTGGTGGCAACAGTGGTATTGGGCTTTGCATCGATGATCTTCTTCCCTTCGTAATTCCTCTTGTCAGGTTCTGACTCAGGGTCGAAACATGCATTTGGTTCTGAAGCCTTCAACTCAGGCACCAGGGACTACTTCGCTTGACACTCACTTGTGTTATGAGTGGGGCTCTTATGGAACTAACACCACTTTCCTGTGTTCTTCTTTCACTTCGTGGTGTTGTTATTTTCTTGCAGCTTTGACAAGTTGTCTTGGGCTACACCGTCTTGACTTTGTCCTTGGTTCTGCGGTTTGGGGAAGCCTTTCCCTTGCTTCAGATTTGCAGATCCAAAGTCTCACTTCTTTTGTTTAAACTTCTGCTAGATCTTAATAGTGTATCGGTACGTCATGCTGAGAGAGAAAATGTCTAGGAACTACATCTTATCCTAGATGTACCTGTGTAGGCAGTGACAGTATTTGAGTACCAAATGTCACTCAGAATCCTTGATAGCCAACTTTGTTTGAAGGGTATGAAAAATATTAGTAAACTCTAACACGTCTTGGTCCCTTCCCTGCTGCAGTGTGGTCCACTTTAGGTATTTATCCTCATAGCTTCAGACATGGTAGTATTGCTCCTTGATGGCATCTCATAATGAATTCCAAGTGGGTGCGGCTGAAAACAGTGAGTTCGTACTTTCATCCTTCTACTAGCAGTAGATTTCCCACTAGTCCTTGATGTGGGGGGTGACTTTGAGAAGAACCAAAGTATTATTTTTCTTGCTGGAAAAAACATGAACAAAAAAATACGCTTCTAACATATATAACCATTATCTATGACATCTGCATCTATTTGACCCTCGAGTATGTGGATTTCAAAGTTAACTTGTACCTTAAAGGGTGTGGCATTTCCAGAGTAGCTGCTGGAGGTAGATGCATCACCCTTAGCTAGCCGCTGAAGGATCTGGGCAAATTTGTCCATCATTGCGTTCCTTTGTCACTTGAGGGCTTCTTCAAGTAATATTTTAATAGGATCTCCTACCCCCTCATCTTTCTTTTCTTCCACCATGGAAGGCCATCGGGATTTGTGACACTAGTCTTGCAAAGGTTCAATCAGTTCAAGCCCTAACTACTTATATTCCGACCTCGTTGGGGACATGTAAAGAAAAACAGAGAAAGAGAAGACCACTCTGATACCACTGATCCAGATTTAAATGGGAACATAACAAATTACAGATATAACCATAAATACAGAGATGCAACATAAATAATACATCATTTCATTAATATCAAATACAAAAATATGCTTACAAACATAATGGAAATAAGACTAGTTCGGGCGATGGTAGCTTATCTCTGAGAAGAGATATGGCGGCTACATGCCTCTAAACTGTGTTACAATGAGGCTGAAAGGCCTATTTATTGTTAAGAAACAATGGAAAACCCTAAACATCCAAAAAGCTAACCCTCAGAGATGAAGCGCCAAACTATGGGCCTCGTTTGGGTAAATTTGTACATCAATTTCTCTGGGTTGTAACTTTGGCATATGATCTTCGTTTGACACACACAATACCTTTTTAGAAAGATTTATCTCAGGACTACAACTTTTGAATGGCCAACATCAATATATAACCCATATTGGTCTGTGTTTTCCAAAAAAACGTTGTTCAGGGCCTCAAAACGGCTCGGGAAGTTCAGGACGTGAAAAAACTGCCAAAAATAGTCAATTGTTGTACAATTAAGGAAACTGAAAAACTGAAAGATACAGTTGTGGGGGTCCAAGTGGGATATGTGGGTGGCCACCAACATCCACTTAGATCAAGGGCCTAAGCTTCCATGCAAAACAAAATTACAATATAACAAATTGAATGATATTATTTTTAACTTTTTATTATTAACTGATCCAATATTTAAATGTCTACACTCGTTTACAGACAATACAAAATCTTCCCCATATTGGGCTTTATATTCCTTTTAACTTTTTATTATATTTTAATGGAACTGACATATAAATGTTAAATGTTATATTTTACAAATATCTACGCCTACACATCTATCCCTATACTGAGTTGTAGAGCACCTTTTGGCACAATCACACAACTATAAATTAATTACAAAAGTAAATAAAATAAATTCTATGTGAATAAATAAGTGAGGAGTTAAATTACACAACTAGAAAAGAGAACTAACTAAATTATACAATACTTTGTTCCATTAGTGTGAGCCCTGCCTCCATAGAATAGAGTGTTGATATTTATCAACATTTGTTACTTTGAAAACATAAATTAATTTAATTAACTAAGCTAATTAAAAGAATTTAATATTTCATAAATATGAAAAAAGAAATAAATTAAATTAATTAATTAAATCATAGACAATGTAAATTATTAACTACAATTAAAGTTGAAGTTTAATAATTAAATTATTTTATTATGATAAGAACATTTCTCTAAGACTTCTCCCCATGGAACAAAAGATAAACTCCTTGTATACATAACTTTTATTTAAAAATAAAATAACAATTGATAAATGTGATTCATAAATTTCTCAAATGATTTGTTAACAATTAGAAAACAATGAATATGTCTCCAAAAGTTTGTCATGTGGTTTGCTAATAATTAACAAACAATAAATGGCTCATACATAATTCCATAATAATTATGAACAACTCAATTAATCATGTCTCATATTGATCCAAATTGAAATAATGGAACAATAATTGTCTAAGAGCATCAACTCAAGCTTCCAATTAGCTCAAGGCTTCAGTGGCTCATCGTTTTAGTGTTGATTTGCAATTGTGAGAGTTGTAGCAGCGAGTTTCGATGGCCCATGGTTTTGATGTCGACTCACACTTCTGACAGTTATTGAAGTGAATTCTAACATTAAAGTTGTAGTAGTGAGTTGCGACAACAAAGTTGCAATAACATGTTGTGGGAGAGTTGTAGTAGTGAGTTGCGACACCAGAGTTATGGAACGAGAGTTGTAGTAAGGAGTTGCGATAACATAGTTGCAACAAGGAGCTATGGCACTAGAGTTGCAGCATCAGAGGTGCAGAAGAGAGTTGTGACACTAGAGTTATAGCAGGGATTTGTAGCACTAGAGTTGTAGCCGGTAGTTGCGGCACTAGAGTTGTAGTAGGGAGTTGTGACACAAGAGTTACAATAGGGAATAGTAGCACCAGAGTTGTAGCAACTCAGTAACAAAAAATGTGACTAAGATACACTCTATGGTGACATTAGATACCACACAACTATCTTTTTGGCACTTTGTCCTTGCACATTAACTCAAAGACAAATATGACAAATATGATCTTTTTCCAATGTTATATCATAAATTCATGTAAAATATTAAGGAAATACAATGGAAAACACTTTAGGTATAAATTCCACATATAAGCATTATAATGGACTAATACAGGGTCATAGGCAGGTGAAAAGGAATTAAGAATAAGGAAAGGAGGATGTAAAAAGATGTCAATTTTGAGGCTCCCCAATGACCTTAGTCAATTGCATCCTGTCAAAGATAAACATTTTAATGCAGATAAAATGACAAGGAAAATATTATAGAAAATTTCAACATTATTGTCACATTGGATACAATTTTCTACCAGCAAGTAAGTGATCCAACACAAACTTATTTTCGTAATAATTTAGCTAACATGTGGAATACAAAACTCTTTCTCGTTGATTGCGATACTCTCAGTTACGTGTTTACATGAGATTACCTCATATAGAAAAGAGGTAGTTCTGTTCAACAATTCACTTGTTTGCAACTAATAATTTGGTCGCTCTACATAACAATAAGATGCTAAAATCATTAAATTCTCCAATTTCAAGACATGTTGCATAGCATACTAAACGAACATAAATTATTAGCATTAATGATAACCAGTTGGAATGTGAAGTATTGTTGTGCCACAGATTACATTTCATGTTGACATATAACTTGTGGGTGGAAGTTGGCTTAGTTCAAAGTGCACTTAGATATATTCAAGATATTTTTTATATGCTTGGCTTTAAGCCCCCTCAACTTCCATTGTTCATTATTGTTCTTTTGATAAGTACATAGGTATTCCAATTGACATAACTTATCCAAACGTTATACTTATAACACCTGTTATTAGAGGAAATCCTAAACAAATACCTTTGAAGATGGCATGGGCTCTCACTACGCACAAATCACAAATCACAGAAGTTGAATTTAGAACAAGCCACTGTTAATATTGATAATAGAGAAAGGAAAAAATTAACCTTTACAATTATATCAAGAGTCAAATCCATAAATAATTACCCTGTAAGGCATTTCCCTTTGAAAACAACTTCCCTCTCTGCCTTTCTATCATAACCTTGTGCCCTTAGATTAGATGTTAGACGATGAAAAGATATTCAGCCGTTGGATGATCTAAAGTAATTGGAAATATTTAGTTGTCAATTCAGTTATAAAAACGGCTTATTAACTAGTCCATCATCCCTTTCAGCGCTAAACATTTGCTACCCTACTGTGCCGGAAAGTCTCGACCACAGAGTCGCTGGGCCTGGAAACAGTGTCAAGATACCCAATTACGATTTTTCTGCCTTCTACCGGTGCGCTTACGAGAGCCAACCACTAGGACATGCTCTACGTGCACATGCTATGTCAATGTTGCAGAAACTACAGAATATAAGACATGCACGAATTCATCTTCCGAAATGAGAGCACCACATTGTAGTGTCGCTTCATTATAAATATGATTTATGAAGACTCATTCCTACTCTATTCCACCTCTGCGAAACGAGAGTTGGCCTGCGACGGCTCGACACAGAGTTTTCATTACTGCAACAATGGTTCAACTCACTCTAGGCGGAAAATTGTTATGGTATTTCTTAGAGCCATCTCTATTACTATTTATTTCCAAGATTATAGTTGTGAATTGTCATTTCAAAGTATTTGTACAACTAATCCTGATTTTTCATAAATCATAGAAGTGCTGCCGATTTTAGCAGTGCAAGTCTCATACAAGAAATTGTTGCAGCAGACCAAATTTGACCTTCTTCATGTAAAGTAAAAACTTTAATGTAACTTTTAAACCTCTCGATTCTGGTGTGAATTAGCTTCTCAATATCCTTCCTCTCACTAGGTGGAAACACATACTTATAATCACATATGGTTTATGTTTTAGTGTTTTTGGTTTAAAAATATTTTCCTAAACACAGACATATAATCATATATGGTTTATGTTTCAGTGTTTTTGGTTTAAAAATATATTTCTATATAGAAAAAGATTTTAATATGTTTCAGTGTTTTTGGTTTAAAAATATATTTCTATATACAAAAAGATCTTTTTAAAAGACAAATTATTTTGGGCAATCATTGTAGAGGTTAACCAATAATAAAAAATTAGTACGTTTACATCAAGGGAACTTATCCAAACTTGATCACACAGTGCAATGATATTTGAGTAAATAATGTGAGCACCAATCACTATCCTTTTCCACCTATTGTAAAGACAAATAAAATGGTAATAGTGTCTCGGAAGTACAAATAAAATGAGACCTAAGGATTGCCACGACAGTACAAATAAAATGCAACCTATCCTCCATATATCCATTCACCGGTGACAATATGTGCTCTCCTTTGCTTCGATGTACTATATCTCTAGCTCTATTTTTTTTGTTCCACATTTTTTTTGACGTAGAGAAGCTTGGTAGGTCGGTGACAGGTGACACGGGGTTATCAATAAATTTTCATTTGTTTCACATTTTCTTTCAACTTAAAATCTAGAACATTTAATTTTTTTTTTTTTTTTGGTCTATATTTAATATATCAAAAAAATTTAAAGTGACAAAAATATGTTTAAAAAATAGTATATTTTGAATCAATATCTGTTTTTGATAGCTTGCTTTGTTATAAGAGCATTTGTATTCATTGTTGCATGGTTTAGTTTTGGGAGCAATGTGTTTATATGGAAGTTTTGGTCCTCTCGAACCTTAGTAACACAAGTAATACACACAAAAGTGATACATAGAGAAATCCTCTTTTGAATCAGTCATTTTTGGTAATATAAAGTATTTAATTAATTTTTTTAATCAAAATCAAAAAAAAATGTGCATTTCTCTTTATAAGGTATAGAATTGATTTAAAAATCTTGCTCAACTTAAATGCGAAAAAAACTCATATTAATAATTATTTAAATTAACAATGTGGCGGAAGGAAATTGACTAGTTACTCTCTATGACTGATTAATTTTTACTTTTGATCAAATTATATGAAGTTGGGTGGGATGCCTAAAGGTAAGTGATTTTATCTTCTAGTTCTGAATTATTTTTTGTTTTGTTGATTTTTATTTTCAATGATGTTTTATATGGTAGGATTCTTCTTCAAATTATGCCAAATGCAAAATATGAAATTGGATCACATGCTTAAAGGTAAGTGATTTTATCTTCTAGTTTTGAATGAATCTTTGTTTTGCTAATTTTTATTTTCAATGATGTTTTATATAGTAGGATTCTTCTTGAAATTATTCCTTACGACGTTTCCTTTGCAACATTTGGTGCAATTTCTAGTTTATGCATTTCACCACATTTCTCTTTCAAGTATTATGCTAAATGAAAAATAATGTATATATTACCTTTAAGAAGAATAGCCATCAAACTCCATATCATTGTAACTAACATACATACATATCTTTTCATTTAAAAACTTGAAATCTATTACTTAATTTATTTATTTATTTCGCTGAAATGATTATATTTTCTAGTGTACTTATTTATTTTTTTATCTTACATGAATACATTTATATGGTATCACATTAGATTATATTTGTTATCATTATTACATTATTGCATCAGTGCATTATTACATTATAATGCTTAATACATTAATATATTAGTACACATTTCTATTAGTATATTGATTGTAGTAAATAATCTCACAATATTTCAAGTCATGATAATCCAATTTTCAATTGTTTTTTGGTTCACAATTTCTCTAATTTTTTATTTCTTTCCTTGTTTAGATATTTCTCATTACATTTAGTGATATATTTTTATTTAATTTTCCCTGACATTATATATTTTTTAAAGCTTGCTCAGTACGAGAAGTGGACGTGCATGCCACCTCTTTAATGACACACTTCAAATTTTATTTAAGATGAATAGAATTGTGGGATAGTTACACCATATTTATGAAATGGATGCTAGAAGACAACTTAGGAGAGCATGATTTCATGTACAATTTGGTTGTTCAATGATAGTTGATCTTAATGGGTGTTTTGTTGGTCACCCTTTTGTTAGTCGTTCAATGATAGTTGATCTTAATTGGGGTTGTGTTTGTCACCATTTTGGTTGTATTTTAGAATAGGATATGTTATCTTTATTATATAATTTTTTTTTATCACTTATATTAGTTGAATATTGAATTTTATGTATTTATCATTCATGCTATTTGATTATTTAGTATTCTAATATCTATTTATTATGGCTTTTTAGTACTGAGACACAGTATATAGATGATAGGTAGATGTTAGATGTTATACTTTCGATATAAAAAAAATAAAATTTATTTTTTTATATTATAATTTTGTTTTATTAAAAGAATAAAAAGAAATGAAAATCTTAATATACATTTTCTTTAAAATATATAACATATAAATAATAGTTATAAATTAAAATTTGTTTGATCATATAAATTAATATAATGATTTTGTAACCATATTTAAATTTAATTAATAAGCACATAAAAATTAAATACTTGCAATATAATAAGATTCTTAAGTCTTTTCTTGTCCTCATAAGATTTTGACGTCAAATTACATAAAAATCAAAATCAAAATAAAATAAAACATTAATAGCATGAAAACATTTTTACTCAGTCAAAATGAAATAAAATAAAACATTAAAATAAAAATAACTTCATGTTATTCACCCATGGTATGAGAACTCATGCTATTCAGGGTGAATATAACTTATTTGAAGGGGGGAAGTAAACCAACCTAGATCCATCTTAACTCTAGATCTACTACGTTCATCTTAACTCTTGATCTACTAAGTTCCTAGAGGGATCAAATATTTTTTCACTTTAAAAGATGTTTACATGTCAGGAGATTCGGTCCCTCTTGATATCTAGAATTAAAATAGATCTAGGCGCGCAGATATTAAAATTGGAGAATTTATTACTTTTGCGATTTGAATATTACATTTCAAGGATTTACAAGTTTAATGATGATAATGTTATATTAAATTTAATTCAATTGTATTCATGTTGAATATAACTTATTTAAAGGGGGAAGTAAAACACCCTAGATCCATCTTAACTCTAGATCTACTACATCCATCTTAACTCTAGATTTACTATGTTCCTAGAGGGATCAAATATTTTTTCACTTTAAAAGAGATTTGCATGTCAGGAGATTTGATCCTTCTCGATATCTGAAATTAAAATAAATCTAGGCTCGTAGATATTAAAATTGGAGAATTTATTACTTTTACAATTTGAATATTACATTTCAGAGATTTACAAGTTTAATGATGACAATGTTATATTAAATTTAATTCAATCATTTTTTTCTTTGTTATTTGCTTAATGTCACATTAAATTTAAAGTAAATGTCTTATCTTTATTAAATTATATCCACCTTTAACATATCATTTTCTAACATGTTTCATAACATTAATGTGAACCATATATGATTCAAAATCTCATAATATGACATGTTTTTAAAGTCATTGTCCTTTTTTTATCATAAATATATGTCAATTATAACATTTCACTTGTGCACTTTATAAACATATGTTCCTCATTAACTTATTATATAACAATTGTTCAATTTATTGTTTATTTCCTTTGGATATTGCATTTTAATTGAAAATTCAAAACATCCGTTTACATATAATTTTATATTAATTTCAATTTAGACATTTTTTCTTTATTTTTTTTTTACACATCAATATTTTATAATAGTTCACTCAAGCACTTCATGGAAAATGTTGCTTCACAATTTATAATATATCTTAAACCATTTTCCTTTTATATGTTTTTCTGTAATTCATTTTTTTCAATGAATTTTACACATTAATACAACTCTCTCAAGCACTTCATGAACACATGTGTCTTCACTCCTTTTTCTATATATTGTACCATATTGTTTATATGTATTTAATTATGATGTTTTTGATGTAATATGATGAACACAAATCTACATCTGTATGAGACCAACAAATAATTTGTCACATTGTATCAAATAAAAATATTTGTTGTGATGTGACATTACAAAACTAATGTTAGAATGTGGGTGTGTAAAAAAAATGTCAAGAAACTGCTATGAAAATAGATATTAGGACAATGCAAAAAAAAAAGAGTTGTCACCATAGTGTAACAAACAAACTAAATGTCACATTGTGATAATAACCATAAACAAGTATCGCATTTTGATTAAAAATTCATCATTAAAAGGTTGTGTTAGAAAAATAACTTCGCAATGTAATTGTCCAAATAAAATTTACATGAACATATTATGAATAAAAACATGAAAATGTGACAAAAGACATCCAACATCACATATTGACAAAGAAATTTTGTTGTTGTAGTGGGTATAACAAATATTGTTGAAAATATAATATGAATATAATATGAATTCACATTAAATGAACAAAAATAGGGACTAAAAAAGTAATATTGAAATGGGCTTAACAAATATTGTTGGAAATACAGTAAGAAAAATAAATAAATGTCATGAAATTGAGAAAAATATCGAAAAAAACAGCAAACACCTATTAACAAACCAAAATATAACATATAAACCAACGAGGACAACCTTGATGTTGTTATACTATACAGTTTAAAACAATCATTCCATATCGGTAATTATGGGCATCGAATCTACTATGGTCAACCATAGTCAACCATGGTCTACATGATCAACAATAGTTTCCCATGCCCAAGCATATGCAATAATACTCAACCATGGTCGACATGGTCAAACCATTGACAACCATGATTAACATTGTGACCTAACCTTCATTTTCATAATCAAACATTGTCAACCATGATGCATGATAGTTAACCAAAATCAACCATAATTAGTGATAATCACATTTAGTTAAACAATTAAAAGCATGTTCAACAACATGACCATATTTAACCATAGTCCACCAAAGTGAACAATGGGAAAAATGGTCAAACCATGGAAAACCATTCTCAAAATGTGTAATCATAGTCAACATGTCCATAGTTATTCATGGTCAACCATTTTCAACATGGTCAATTATAGTTAACCATGGACAACAATGGTCAAACCATGCTCATCAACAAGAAACTATAGGCAACGTGATCAACCATGGTAAACTATAGTAAATTATAATATATCATAAACCACTGTTGTTTAACATACACAACCATGGTCACCAAAGTCAATCATGGTCAAATTGATCAAACATGGTGGAAATGTTGACAACCATGTCCCTCTAGAGTCATCCATAGTTGACCATAGTCAACCTTTATCAAACTAGCTCAACCATCATCAACATGGTCATGTTTAGTCCACCATAAGTCTATTATCTAGATCCTTGGTCAACCATAACCAACCATACTCAACCAAGGTCAACCTCAGTGAACGAAGTCTACCTTGACCAACTATGCTCAGCTTCATCAACCATTTTCAACCATTAATGTAACAATTGTTGTAACATTAATATTAACATAAATACAACAATGGTATCATATTTGACAATGGTAAACTATAGTCAACATTAATATGCATGAATATAACAATCATCAACATTAATACAATATTTTTTTATTATTAATATAACATAAATATATTGTCACTTAATAATTGACTTATGATTGAACTTAATTAACCTCAACAACCCTCATTAACCATTATCAGTTATGACATTGGAGTTTCTCTTCATCATGGCCAGCGACAGATCCGCAGTGAATTTCACAACACGAGTTTGACCCGTGACACTTCTCTGGCATTTAATTCCATGCAACACAACTGGAATTTATGAAAATAGTCCGAACTATGATTGTAATAAAAAAGTAATTCATTGTTTTAATTCCATTGTTTCATTATGATTGTATTTTCATAATTTGCTATTTTATTCAATCTTCTTTCGTAGGTGTGGGAAGGGATTGTGCAATGTGGGGCGATTCTGAATTTGTGAAAATTTCCATCCTTTCATATTTTGCAAGATATTAAATGCAGTGTAATAGAATTTAAATAATGAATGTAGCGGGGCCTTTAGTTTAACCAGGCAGCTGTAGAAATTATTTTCCCTTCCATTCAAGCTGAGTTGTTGCCAAGGCCAACGGGAAAACCAAAAGTTGTAGTCTTATGTAACATGATTCTATAAAATTAACGGAATTTTATATATGGAATGAAATCAGTTTTCAATAAAAAGAAAATAGTTGTGGGAAAATTAAATTTAATGATCATGCTACCTTCTGCAAATACTAGATGTTCATATATATGGAAGATTAAATTGGATGATCATGCTACTTTCTGCACAAACTAGTTCATGCAAATACTAGTTTATATAGTTATTTTTATATATTAAAATGAAGATATTTGTTTATAGTTATTTTTATAGGAGTTGGTTTTAGTGATTTTTTGGAAATTTGTGGTGAAATCTTGATTTGTGTTATTTAAACTAGTTTTTTGATTGTATATTTGGATTCAGTACCCTGAAAAACACTGAAGCATTTATGGGAGACCATGCTATTAAAATCTTTTAAAATAAATTAAATATTAAATTTTTTCTTAATTAGCCCTTAAAGTTTGTTTATTTATTTTTATATATATATATAGAGAGAGAGAGTAGATAGAAATTAAAATAATATAATAATAATAAACAAGTAAAATTAATATTTATATTTAATTATTCACCTTACAACCAATTTAATTATAGAGTCTCTGTGATCCATATCAAGATTGTGAGAGATTTTTCAGCGAAAATCACATGGAGTACCATTTGTCGACGCGTTTCGAACCAACTAGTGTGGTTCATCGTCAGGACAAGTTGAAGAAACAGATCCAGCTTAGCATGCTAAATACTCTGAGCGGAGCCTCCAACGGCTGCTAGTTAGCTGTTGGAGGCTCCGCTCAGACTATTTAGCATGCTAAGCTGGATCTGTTTCTTCAACTTGTCCTGACGATGAACCACACTAGTTGGTTCGAAACGCGACAAATGGTACTCCATGTGATTTTCGCTGAAAAATCTCTCACAACCAATTTAATTATTTCCATTTTTTCTATTATTAATTATTTCATTCATATTTTATTTAAACTTAATTTTATTTTTTTTTATTTTTATTTATTTATTTAAATACTATTACTATTATTAAATAAATAATTAATAATTATTTTTATTTTTATAGTTAAGTTAGTTAAATTATATTATAATATTAGGTTAGTTAGAAATAGATAAATACTAATTATTTCTATCTTAGGGGTTAGGTTAGTTAGATATTATCCCATAATGATCCAATTATAAAAATAAATTAGAATAAATGAATGTTTAAATATATAAATAAATATTATTAATAATAATAAATTAATTAGTAATTCTAAATAAATTACTTTTTCCCATCTAGTCAAATATAGCCATTATCTAGCCATTTTTTCCTTTCGTTGTTTGGAGGTCTTGGCTCCTTATTTAACTTTCTGCTACGATCTCATTTTTCATCTTGTCCTGATGATTACTACACTGGTTGGTTTGAAATGCATCGGCCTAAATCTACCAATGTGATTTCTCCTAAAATTATTTCCAAACTAAATATTAAATTCTCATAATTTTTTCTAACGTTTTGAAACTATAAATATTTAAGATATTTATTTAGAAAATTGTAATCAAAGATGAAATATCCTTCATTAATATATGATGGTGATATGAAACGTTGATATAATGGTGATTTGAAATTGTGAAAGTGTAAGCATGCATCTTGATAATGAATAATGTAAACCTAAAGAGTTTAAATATTTTTTTGAAATTATAAAATTCAAAATATATGTAAGGTAAAGCATATATAAATGGTAGGATAATTTTTATAATTTATGAAATAATATTATTGATTTTGATATGTAAGTTGCTATAACATTTATATGAAGTTGATGTAGTATTATAATACAAATGATGTTTTTAAAAGATTTTATATTTGAAAGTTATTTCTTGACCATAGTTAATATGGTCAACTATAGTTAATATTGTCAACCATGTTCAATTGTAGTTAGTCTAATCAACTATATATATCTATTGTTACATGTTTATTAAAGTTTTAAAAGGTTAGCCCAGGGTTACTAGGTTTACATGGTTTATTAGGTTGAAACATATTTTAAAAGGTTGACCTAGATTTACTAGGATGACCCAAGTTTACTGGGTTTAGTAGGTTGACCTAGGTTTACTAGGTCAACCATAGTCAACCATGGTCAACCATTATCAAATATGAACAACCATATTGAACCATAGTCAATCATAATCTATCCTAGTCAATTATAGTTAGATATGGACAATCATGGTCATCCGTAGTCAACCATATGTTGACCATAAGAAACGCCCCTCAACCATAACTTGAACATATTTACCCATAGTCAACTATGGTCTACTACTCCTTGTTTGGTCAATTTAGTGAAGTCTAAATTGCAACTTTTAAATGTCAACCCGGAGCTCGTAAGCTGATGAAGTGAGGTGTACTATATGTACTTAGGTAACTGTTTTCTTAATCTTTTGTCGTTTTCAGCTTTTTTAAGTTTCTTAATCTTTCCTACTGTGATGTGATGGAAATGGAATAAAGCAAGTGAAATGTGGATGATTGTGGTGATCTCTAAATGATTTCTCAAAGCTTAAAAAGTATTCTACAAGAAAGCTTGAACAACAACTGCAATAAAATCAACTCTTAAAGGAAAATGAAGACATCAGATAAAAGGACTAATGACATCGACCCAGTATCTCTGCTACTGCATGAAAATGAAAATGAAAATGAAATCTATATTAAATCCAACTAAAAGTAAAAACAATTATCTCACACTATTTCAACCCTTCAACTCAATCTTCTCTATGAAAAGATATCATGAAATGTTAATCAATGTGAAATTGAAGTGAAACTACATAAAAGAGACTAGTCACAAATACTTTTAACTTCCTCTTAACTTCTTGCCTTTCAGCTGAATTTATCATGTGAGAAACAGTTAGGAATAAGTCAAGTAATGTGAGTTCCAAAGCAAACTAAATCAAGCTATGCTAAGTGATATTTTGGCTCTCAATAAAGATATTTGATTATGAAAAAGGAACCATCAATAGATGAACAACTTGATATCTAAGAGCAGAAAGTAAATATGCAAATTAAAGGAATGACAATAAGGAAAATCAAAGCTGCAAAACAATGAAGGTCAGCAACATAGACAAGATGATCACGCATGTCACTAGTTATGAAAAGAAAAGAAATAAAACTATCCCGGGCTTGCCTAAGAAACCTGCATAACACACTGATCAGTCATGAACAAAAGTGCAGAAATGTAAATCAACAGAATTCAAAGTTTACGTACAGCTAATATACATGTTGAAAAGAAATAAAAACGTAGCAATTAAAAGACATATGTACAGCTATTATACATGAAACAAGAAAGAGAAATGCAGGAAATTAAAGATTACTATACAGGGCTTCAGCAAACAGGGGCCCTCTGCCTACTTCAGCCGGTTCAAGGAGCAGTTATACGCTTAAGTGTAAAACAGTCTTCTCATGTATTGATAGCAAATGTAAAAGTACAGTGGGGAGCTCAAAATTACAAAGCGATTACAACAACGACTAACTATCCAGCATTCAAAGACGCTTTATTTATAACAGAAGAAAGCAAACTAACTTAACGAAAACTAAGCTATTCAAGCAGCTGTGTAAAAACACGTAATCTTGCTGTGTCCTCGGATTTGGGCAACGGTCGTTGTGGGCATTCAATCTACTGTTGGATTCATGTTTCCCACTGTCTTCGTGGCCGAGGAAGATGCCACCTATTCTTCACGTGCTCCAAAACAGAA
The DNA here is from genome assembly GCA_031772625.1 of Pinus tabuliformis. Taxonomy (NCBI): domain Eukaryota; kingdom Viridiplantae; phylum Streptophyta; class Pinopsida; order Pinales; family Pinaceae; genus Pinus; species Pinus tabuliformis. The sequence goes on from CM062805.1 coordinate 255,948,243, forward strand.
CACGCAGAGCCGTGCCACCGCCAATGACTTTTGTTGACCGTATTTGCCTCCTCATTGACCACGGGTTTTTATGACCAGTTTGGGTGAGCTGGAAGGACACACACCATGTCCTTGGTTCCACGAACTTGCCCATGTGGCTCTTCTTCCCGGAGGACACCTAGAACATATCATTTAATAAAACAGCTGCAGAATCCAGGGTTGGTTGCGGAAACCGGGATCAGCTGCGGAAACCCTGTGTGAGCTGCAGAAATGCAGCACTTTGAACCAAAATTCTAAACCAACAACAGTCATTAGCATAATTAGCAAACCATGTAAAAAGTCTTAAAATACAATGATTTGAGCTATTTGATGGAGGGAATGAGTGGCAAAAGAAGGAAATGAATAGGAAAAGGAGGCTGAGAGGATGTGTAAAGAAGTGCAGGTTTGAGGCTCAACATACCCCCACTGTGAAGGTGTTGCATGTCCTCATGCAACCAAAACTTTGTCATTGTTTTTCAATCCATGTGCTCAGATGCTTCTGCCAAAACATCTAGCCTTCTTGTCTTTCTCCTTGCTGCTAAAATTGTCCTTGGTTTTCTGACTAAACACCTGAATTTCAAATTGATCAATGCCCTGCTTAGCTTCTTACATTTTCTCTTCAATTTCCTATTCTTCTTCTGCTAGAGTCCTAAGTGAAGCATGGTATTGTCATGGACAATTTTGTCCACCTTGCTTTGTTCTTTCAATGCTTCGTTTTCTTGTTTAATATGCCGGTTCAGGACTTCTAGCTCAAACACCTCCCGTTTTAAAGATTGGACCTGTTCATCAAGAGGCAATATAGTGCTTGGACCTGCAACTGATTGCTCCAAGGTCTCCAAATAATTGTATACCTCCTGCTAGTCAGGGTCAATTTCAGGTGTTCTTCTTGGGCTATGTTCAAAATCAAAATCTGTTTGAGGTTCTGGCTGAAAGGGACTCTCTTCACGTGGAGGAGTGGACTCAACACGTGGAGGACTCGACTCAAGGTCAAGCTGATTTGGAGCTTTTTCAGGTGTACCTTCTCCCAAATCAATGAAATGTGATTGTTTTTCTTTAGTCACACTCATTTTTTCTTTAAGTCTACTGCTTCTTCTCACTTGTGCACTAGTTCTCTTTTGCTGGGCACTCTGTTTTTCTTTCTGTTTCTTCTTTGAGAGGGCAGCAGCTTGAAGTTGTGCTAGTCTATCAGCCAAGGTTTGAGAGTCTTCTTCTACTGAAGGTTCAGGTGATGGATATGATTCTTGAACAATTGTTTTCCCTTTATCCCTTTTCTGTTTCTTGGTTTTATCTCCCTCTTCCTCTTCTTCTTATGCAATTTCTTGAGTTTCTACTGTAGGAGGATCTTGGGCTGCAACATCTCTTTCTCTTCTCCTACTTCTTTTTGGGATTCTAAGGGAACTGCTAGAGGCTTCAGTCACCTCTTGGAAATGGTTTCTGATTAGAAACTTTTCCCATGTATCCTTGTTATTCTTCAATTGCTCTTCTATGAAAATTCTAATGAACCCGTGATGACACAAGTGGGGTTCAATATGGCCTACATGCTTTTGGACAGTGGAACTCATTTTCTTTAGGCTTGCTAACAGAAAGTAGGGTAAATTGAGGGCATGGCCTTCCATGAAATTCATCATAATCCTTGCATGGTACATATACATAGTGCCAAAGCGGCCCTCACATGTGATAAACTTTTGAACAAGTAATAACAATGCAGTCCATTCTTCCTTAATTACATGCACAGGAATCCCTTTAGTGAATATTGAAGTGTCCATACCTGGGTTCTTAAGCATGTCTTTCCATCCCTGATCTTCTAGCCATCTGCTTTTAAACCATATGTCTCCCTGTTGTGGTAAACTGGTTGTTGCTGCTATTGTATCCTCTGTTATTATGAATTTCAGGTCCCCTACTTCCACGGTGTGTCCATTGAAGGATCGAGCAAATGCTTTCGTTACCTCCTTATTATACCCTCTGAATTTTTGAATAAACTTCAACCACTTTGCTTTCTTTAATGCTTCCTTCGTCTGTGGATACCCTTCTAAATACTTCGGACCCTCAGGTTCAGCTCTAAGCAGCTTCCCCATCTTCGGCTATCAACTTCGGCTGAAGCTTTGACTATGTGTGGATGCTGAAGGAGGATGCTCACGGGAAAAAACAGGTGGATTACGGCTATAAGTGGAGTAGCCGTAACGTAATGCAAGGCATATTGCAGAACTGTAATCGGGGTTTGAAACAGAGCTGTAGAGTTTGCAGCGGGAATGAGAGTGGAAATAGTGTGAGTACGAGGGAGTAGAAGACAAACACGAGAAATGAGTTCAATGCATGCGGAAATGGAGTGATAAGTGGATGGAATAACGGCCGAATCCTTTAGAGTCGGGTGGCTTACGCACACGTCTCAACATTGGCTGCGGAAGTTATGGTGGAGGAGAGATGTAGTATAGTAGGTCACTTCTTCCTCGTATGGCCAATAAATGAAAACGCAGTCCCATTTCGAGTTTTGAATTAATGATGATTAGGGGACCGTTAGAAAGGTATGAGGTGGATGAAGCATTATCGTGGAGGAGGAGTGGGATGATCTTGCTGAATCATTGCATTTAGTGGCTCTTTCCACGATTTAATAACTATACATAAAATGACATTAAATTGTTGTTTGGAAAAGATTTTGATCATACCTTCATAAGTTTGCCATTTGTTGATTAAGGTTGCTGACCCATTATTGCTTTCTGATCTTGCAGATGCCTCATATCTTTGCTGCCTTTGGTGATGATGATGCTGACCTTTGACTGTAATTTTTTTGAAAACAGAGTGTTGTTGGCTGTAGAGACAGAGTGATGCTGGCTACGGAATCATTTTGAGCTGCGGAAACTGGTGCGAGCTGCGGAAACGGTTCCCAGCTGCGGAAACTGAGACAACACCCCTTTAAATGCACAAATTTAGTTACAAAAACAACTAACTGAATGAAATAGTCCTGAGAGGGACTTTTATTAATGGAATGGAATGCAATGGAAATAGAATGAGATGGAAGTGTAGTGGAGTGAAGTGGAATGGAGATGAAGATGAGATGGAGGTGAAGATGGAAATGACAAGTGGAGTGAAGATGGAGAGAAAGAGATTTTTTTTGGAAAATATAGAGTGTCAGGTGTCCCTGATTTTCACTCCATATTTTCTGTATAATACCGCCAATCTGGGATTGGTTTTCAGGCTTATACACATATTTATTTATTTATTTATTTATTTATTTTTATTTTTTTTAATTAAGAAAGAAACAAAGACTAGGCTGATGGAGGAGAAGAATTCTTCTCCACCAGCCTCATTGCAGAATTCTCTTGAATTTTTTTGACAAAGTCCTCTTTTGAGAGTGGCTTATGATAAATTTTCAATCACTGGCCATTCACAATGAGAGGAGTTTGAAACTCATCAATAGTCTTGATTCAAACTGCTCCATTGCTAAAGACTTCATCAATCTCATATGGTCCAAGCCAATGAGTTTGAAATTTTCCTTTGAAGTCTTTAAATTTGGAATCAAACAGTAACACCCAATCTCCTTTTTGAAACTTTTTCTCCTTGATATATCTGTCATGCCACTTAGTTCTTTGGTGTTGAACTAGATCAGTCCTTAAAATTGCATCTTGTCTTATTTCATCTAGCTCATTCAGCTGCTCCATTCTGTGCTTTTGGGCTTCTGATAGACTCATCCCCAACTGAACTGCCATTTTGAAGGTCTTGACTTTGAACTCAATGGGGAGCAAGACTTCTTTCCCATAAACAAGTTCATAGGGAGAATGTCCTGTTGTGTTCCTCCATGTAGTTCTATAGGCCCATAAGGCTTCAGGAAGCCTTTCTGCCCAATCTCTTCTGTGGAGATGAACAGTCTTGGTGATGATGCTCTCAAGAACTTTGTTTGTAGATTCCACTTGACCATTTGCTTGTGGATGGTATGGAGTATATTTTCTGTGCTTGATTTTGTATTCTTCCATCAGCTTCTCCATCAAGTTAGATGTAAATTGACTTCCCTGATCTGTCACAATTTCTCTTGGGACACCAAAACGAGTAAAAATATCCTCAAAAAGAAATTGAACAACTGAATTTTCAGTGGCAGAAGGCAATGCCTTGGCTTCTACCCATTTAGTAACATAATCAGTGCAAACCAATATATACTTCTTTTGTCTAGATGGTGGATTAATAGGTCCAACGAAATCTAAAGCCCATTTTTCAAAGGGTTCGATGAGTACCTGTGGTTGTAATGGCATTTCATTTGAAAGAGTTGGTCTCCCAACTCTTTGGCAGCTATCACACCTTCTAACATATTGTTTTGCATCTTTGAAGAGAGAAGGCCAATAATATCCTAAAGAAAGGATTTTATAAGCTGTCCTCTTGTTAGCAAAGTGTCCACCGCATGGTTCATCATGACATGCCTTAAGGATGTCAGGCATTTCATCTTCCCGAACACATCTTCTGATCACACAATCTAGCCCTGTTTTGAACAATTCATTAGAAATCCATGAATACTTTGAACTCTCCTGAATGATTTTCCTTTTCTCATTAGGAAATAAGTGTGGAGGTAGCTTCCCTGTAACCAAATAGTTAGCAATATCTGCATACCAAGGAGTTTTAGTAGTTACTGCAAACAGATATTCATCTGGAAACTTATCCTCTACAGGAGAATCTTCGTTAGTATTTTGGATTCTAGACAAGAAATCAGCTACTGTATTTTGTTTTCCTGGTCTATCTAACACAGTAATATTGAATTCTTGTAAAAGTAAAAGCCATCTTGTAACTCTGCCATTAGTAACAGGTTTGCTCATGAGATATCTAATTGCAGAATGATGAGTATGGACAAACGTTTCATAGCCAGTTATGTAATGTCTAAACTTGTTAATTGCATGCACAACAGCTAAGAACTCTTTTTCAGTCACAGTATAATTTTACTCAGTGGGAGTAAAATTTTTATTGGTGTAGTAAATGGCATAAGGAACTAAATCTTTTTGACCTAACACAGCTCCTAGAGCTGTATCTGAAGCATCTGTAGAAATATGGAAAGGAAGTTTCCAATTTGGTCCTCTCAAAATGGGTGCTTCAGATATTCTTGTTTTTAGAGTTTCAAATGCAGATTGACAGTCAGGATCCCACTTGAATTCACAGTCTTTTGTAAGTAATTTGAAGAGTGGAGATGCTATCTTGGTGAAGTTTTCAATAAATCTTCTATAATATCCAGTAAATCCAAGAAAACTTCTAACATCTTTTTGACAATTTGGAATAGGTAACTTGGAGATGACTTCAACTTTTGATCTATCAACTTTAATTCCATCTCCTGAAATATGATGTCCTAAAACAATCCCTTCAGTAAACATCATAAAACATTTTTCATGACTTAATGAAAGATTTGTTTCTTTACATCTTATAAGGACTTTTTCCAAATTTTCTAATGCCTCTTCAAATGAATTACCATAAACTGTAAAATCATCCATATAGACCTCTACACAATCATGAATTAGATCAGAAAAGATTCCTAGTACCGCCCTTTGAAATGTTGCAGGTGCATTACATAATCCAAAAGGAAGTACTCGGTAAGCAAAAGTTCCCCAAGGACACGTAAATGTGGTCTTGTCCTAGTCTTCAGGTGCTACCTGAATCTGATTGTAACCACTAAAACCATCCAAGAATGTGAAATACTTATTTCCTGCTAAAGTATCTAATACTTGATCAATAAAGGGCAAAGGAAAGTGATCCTTCAAAGTTGCTTTGTTCAATTCCCTGTAATCAATGCAAACCCTCCATTTACCATTCTTTTTAGGTACTATAACCAAAGGGGAAACCCACCGGCTATCTGAAATGGGGTAAATGAAGTTTACATTAAGTAACTTTTGGAGCTCTTCTTTCACTATCTCCCTAAGGTTTGGATTCATCCTTCTTTGAGGTTGTCTGATTGGCCTACTGTTTTCCTCAATGTAGATGTGATGAATGCAAGTCTTAGGGTCAATACCTTTCATATCAGTATACTCCCATGCAAATGCAGTAGAATGTTTTTGTAAGATTTTGGTTAGCTCCCCCTTTTGTGATTTTTCCAAGTTTCTGTTGATATTCAATGTTTTTCCTGGAAAAATCTCAATGGCAAAACTACCAAACTCTTCCATAGAGAAAAGAGACATTTGTCTAGATGATAGACACTCAATATCAGAATCCAAATGAAATTGTGTGTGGTCATATTCTGAAGATGGTTCAAAGTTTTCTAATGTGTTCAGAATTTGACTATCTTCACTAATCTCAGAAATGGTAAAGACAGGTTGTATAGTATCTTCATCATCAACCCACTCATTATCTCCTATTTCTGTAATTGCTTTTGCTGGAGGATACAGATTGAACTTCTTTGTCGAATTACCATAAGAAATATACATATCCCCAGACCTACAACTTATGAAAGCATCAGATGTGGCTAGCCAAGGTCTTCCTAAAATAAGAGGATTTCCTCCTAGATTACTCTTGGGAGTTAAAATCATGAAATCCACTGGATATTCCCAAGAGTCTAGGGAGACTGGAATGTCTTCTAATACACCATCTGGTTTAATAATTGATCGATCTGCAAGTTGCAATAAAGTAGGTGTAAAAAGAAGATTAGGAAGTTTTAGCTGTTCCATAGTCTGTCTACTCATGATGTTGATAGCAGCCCCTAAATCAATCAAAGTATTTGGTATTTCTACCCCATTGATATGTGTTTTGACAATTGGATTACCGGGATCTACATATTTCTGCATAGTAATTTTTCCCATCATGATATCTGCAATTTTTCCTACCAGGTGGATCCTTTTGATATTTCTTGGTTTCCTTCCTGGTCTTTTAAAACTCAACTCCTTTATTGTTTTTGCTAGAATAGGAATCTCTTTAATGGCTTGTAACAAGGGAATCTTGATACAGACATTCTTCAATTCATCTAGAAAATTATAGTCAGGCAACCAAATCTGTTTTTCCACTCCTTTGTCAATTTGTAATCTTTCAGGAAAAGGAGGTGTGGATAAAGATGCACATTGCTCAACTATGGGAGTTGTGGGGGTTAATTCTTTTTCTTTTTCTTTTTGAGTGTTTGGGTTTTGAAGAGATGCTTCAGAACCCTTATTGGCTTCAAGAGACTCTTCCTCAAAAATGCTTTTCTTTTGAGCATTTATAGAAGGTTTATCTAGGACTCTACCTGATCTGAGTTGTACTTCATTGAGAGGAACAATCATATAGGTAGGAAATTGTTGTCCTTCCATCACGTAAGCATTTTGAGGGTTTTTATTATTGGGGTTTGGCAATGGATGAGAAGGAATTTGATTTGACTTCTGTTGGAATGGGAGCAAGAGTTGAGAATTTGGATTCTGTTGAGAAGGTTGTTGTTGTGGAAATGGCAATCATAATTGTGGATTTTGATTTGGAAGTTGTGGAGCTTGTTGGTTTTGAAAAGATGGAGGATATTGGTAGAATTGAACAAATCTCCCATAAGGATTTTGCATACCTTGTACCCATGATTGAAAAGGATTTTGAGGTTGCGACCAAGGTTGTTACCAAGGGTTCCAATTTGGTTGGGGTTGAAAATTCATAGAGTTGCTAAACCCTTGATTTTGTTGCCCCTGCCAAGGTCTCCTTGCAACAAAATAAAGAGATTCAATTGTATTTGGATCTTCTTGAAAGACAGCTTTGAGCCCAGGAATTGAAGGACAATCCTTGGTCTCATGATTCTCTGAACAAATTACACATGTTTCTACAACTTTTGCATCCAAGGGACATTCCCTTAGAGCATGTTTCTTCCTACACTTTGGGCAAAAGATGGCCAAAGCCTCAGCTTCTGATTTCTGCTTATTGTGAATCTTAAGAGTGTCTAGTTGCTCGCTAAGACTCCCTAAGATGTCAGTTTTAAATTCATCAAGCATATTGCCAATCTCAGCCCTACTTACTGATCCAGTTGCAGATTTGTTTGCTCTGATGAGAGAAGGATCTCTAGGTCCTTTTTGAGTTTTAGATTTCCCCCTTGAGAGATGGACACATAGTTCTGCTATATCATTGAGTGAAAGTTGAGATATATCTCCCTTCCCCATCATGTTCAAAATATCTATCCATTCATCTCTAATGGCTTTTAAGAGAAGGGCTTTCAAGGTCTCCTCATCTAAGTTGTTCATTTTTGCTCTTTTCAAGTTGTATTGAAATCTTTCAAGCAAATCCTCCAAATTTTCATCCTCTTTTTGCATCATTTTGAATACCTCATCCTTGTGATTGGTGGGCATACAATAGTCCAGGTACCTATCCAAAAATGTTTGTTTCATATCATTCGAAGACCTAATGGATTGAGTGAGTAATCCCATGAACCACTTCAAGGCTGCTCCTTTCAATGTTGAAGGGAACAGTTTGAGTTTTTGAGAGTCTTCCAGATAATCATAAGTTCGACAAACGACTTCAAACTCAAATAGAAATGTTTCTGGCTCCTCATTTCTCATCCCATGGAAGTTTGGGAGGACAGATGGTGAGATGTTTTTCATTGTGGCTCGGGAGTCCTCATCAACTATAGGAAACCCGAATGAGTTATCCCCATCCCTATTTCCTCCAATGTTACCTCTACCTCCTCCATTGTTTCCTCCTCCTCCTCCTCTACCTCTACCTCTACCAAATCCAGTTGCTCCTTCCTCTGTCATAGTAGTTTCCCTAGAGACTTCAGAGTCTTTTGGTTCTTCTTCAAAGGGTGAATGAGAAGGAATTTCTCCCTCTTCTTCAGATGATTCTACTTCTTCAATTACAAATTGTCTCTCTGTAGAAGGAAGGAAAGGATCTCTCTCTAGTTCAGATTCGATGGAAGGTGTGGGAGAGTCGACTCTTGCCTCTTGAATTCCAGGAATCCTAGGGATAGGAGTGTAAGTTGGAGATGATGGAGGTGTCTCTTGTCTATTCCTTGAAGTAGATGGACTTGTAAAAATCAAACTCTTAGCTCTAGCTAAAAACCTTCCCCTAGAATCTCTTGCTCTATGCATGTCATTTTTTATTTTCCTTCAAGTCGGGGTAATAATTCTCTTTCTGATCTTCCAGGTCACTCTAGGTGCAAGAAGAGAGCATACTCAAGAAACTATTAAACCAATAACTTTCTCTTTTCTGATCCTCCAGATCACTCTAGGTGCAAGAGGAGAGCATACTTTGAGAGGTTATTAATTTTCCTTCCTTGAAATTTTCTTGTTTTTTTTTTCTTTTTTAAGAATTGGCTACCTAATTTCACTTCCCCGACAACGGCGCCAAAATGTTTGGTCAATTTAGTGAAGTCTAAATTGGAACTTTTAAATGTCAACCCGGGGCTCGTAAGCTGATGAAGTGAGGTGTACTATATGTACTTAGGTAACTGTTTTCTTAATCTTTTGTCGTTTTTAGCTTTTTTAAGTTTCTTAATCTTTCCTACTGTGATGTGATGGAAATGGAATAAAGCAAGTGAAATATGGATGATTGTGGTGATCTCTAAATGATTTCTCAAAGCTTAAAAAGTATTCTACAAGAAAGCTTGAACAACAACTGCAATAAAATCAACTCTTAAAGGAAAATGAAGACATCAAATAAAAGGACTAATGACATCGGCCCAGTATCTCTGCTGCTGCATGAAAATGAAAATGAAATCTATATTAAATCCAACTAAAAGTAAAAACAATTATCTCACACTATTTCAACCCTTCAACTCAATCTTCTCTATGAAAAGATATCAGGAAATGTTAATCAATGTGAAATTGAAGTGAAACTACATAAAAGAGACTAGTCACAAATACTTTTAACTTCCTCTTAACTTCTTTCCTTTCAGCTGAATTTATCATGTGAGAAACAGTTAGGAATAAGTCAAGTAATGTGAGTTCCAAAGCAAACTAAATCAAGCTATGCTAAGTGATATTTTGGCTCCTAATAAAGATATTTGATTATGAAAAAGGAACCATCAATAGATGAACAACTTGATATCTAAGAGCAGAAAGTAAATATGCAAATTAAAGGAATGACAATAAGGAAAATCAAAGCTGCAAAACAATGAAGGTCAGCAACATAGACAAGATGATCACGCATGTCACTAGTTATGAAAAGAAAAGAAATAAAACTGTCCCGGGCTTGCTAAGAAACCTGCATAACACACTGATCAGTCATGAACAAAACTGTAGAAATGTAAATCAGCAGAATTCAAAGTTTATGTACAGCTAATATACATGTTGAAAAGAAATAAAAACGCAACAATTAAAAGACATCTGTACAACTATTATACATGAAACAAGAAAGAGAAATGCAGGAAATTAAAGATTACTATACAGGGCTTCACCAAACAGGGGCCCTCTGCCTACTTCAGCCGGTTCAAGGAGCAGTTATACGCTTAAGTGTAAAACAATCTTCTCATGTATTAACAGCAAATGTAAAAGTACAATGGGGAGCTCAAAATTACAAAGCGATTACAACAACGACTAACTATCCAGCATTCAAAGACGCTTTATTTATAACAGAGGAAAGCAAACTAACTTAACGAAAACTAAGTTATTCAAGCAGCTGTGTAAAAACACGTAATCTTGCTGCGTCCTCGGATTTAGGCAACGGTCGTTGTGGGCATTCAATCTGTTGTTGGATTCATGTTTCCCACTGTCTTTGTGGCGGAGGAAGATGCCACCTATTCTTCACGTGCTCCAAAACAGAACACGCAGAGCCATGCCACTGCCAATGACTTCTGTTGACCGTATTTGCCTCCTCGTTGACCACGGGTTTTTATGACCGGTTTGGTTGAGCTGGAAGGACACACACCATGTCCTTGGTTCCACGAACTTGCCCATGTGGCTCTTCTTCCCGGAGGACACCTGGAACATATCATTTAATAAAACAGCTGCGGAATCCGGGGTTGGCTGCGGAAACCGGGATCAGCTGCGGAAACCCTGTGTGAGCTGCGGAAATGCAACACTTTGAACCAAAATTCTAAACCAACAACAGTCATTAGCATAATTAGCAAACCATGTAAAAAGTCTTAAAATACAACGATTTGAGCAATTTGATGGAGGGAATGAGTGGCAAAAGAAGGAAATGAATAGGAAAAGGAGGTTGAGAGGATGTGTAAAGAAGTGCAGGTTTGAGGCTCAACACTCCTCTCCACACATGTGGTCCATCAATTAGCATAACCACATTAATAAATGTGGATGATATACATCTCTTCACATATATCAAACACATTTATTAATATGTTTGTGCTAGCACCTATAGATATGATGTTGCATTGTGGTGAACAATAATCAATGTCACAATTGGACAAAGCAATGATGTTGCAATGTGATGAACAAGAAATGACCTCACAATTTAAATAACAAGAAATAACATAGAAATGTCACAAACAACAAACCACTTCACAATGTCACAACATCAAAATGTGATGAACAAAAAATAACATTGCAGAGTGACAAAGAACAAATGACATAGTAATGTGATGAACAAACGATATCACAATGTGACTGAAGTTTACTAGATTTACTATATTGACCTAGGTGTACTAAGTTTACTAGGTTGACCATGATTTGCTAGGTTTACTAGGTTTGCCTAGGTTTACTAAGTTTACTAGGTTGAGCATGGTTTGTTAAGTTTACTACGTTGGCTTATGTGTACTAAGTTAACCTACATTACTAGGATTACTAGGTTGACCTAGAATTACAACTAAGTTTATTCAGTTTACTTGGTTGACCTAGGTTTACCTAGATTACCAAGATAGGTTTGTTAGGCTTACCAAGTCAATAATTGTTTACCATGGTCAGCCAGAGTTAGATATGACCACTGTGGTTAATCGTGGTTGATCACCATGGTTGATTTTAGTTAACCATAGCTAACCATGGTCAACCATGATTAAATATGAACAACCATTGTCAACCATGATTAAACATGAATAACCATGGTCAACCATAGTTAATCATAATCTAAGTTTTCTATGTTGAGCTAGGTTTACCAAGTTTACCAAGATAACCATAATCAATTATGGTTAGCATGGTTGGCTATGATTAATCATTGTCAAATATTGTTAACCATAGGTAACCATGGCTAACCATGACCAAACATGAAAAACTAAGATTAACCATAGTTAATCATAATCTAGATTTACTAGGACCGCCTAAGTTTACTAGGTTTACTAGGTCAACCATAGTAAACCATGTTCGACCATAGTCAACTATAGCCACCATGGTTGACTATGGATAAATATGTTCAAGTTATGGTCAAGGAGGGTTTTTTATGGTCAACTATGGTTAACCATAGTTGACCATAAAAAACCCTCCTTGACCATAACTTGAACATATTTATCCATAGTCAACCATTGTGTATTAATCCCCCCCAAACATATCGACATTTTATAATTAAGGTTTTACTTAATAAAGTTTATTAATAAGGTTTAAGGTTTATATTTATTAAGGTTTAGGGTTTGTATTTAATAAGGTTTATTAATAAGTTTGAGTGGCTTTATTAATAATACTAATAAATTTAATATTATTTAAACCTTGATAACTTTATAATAATACATTACTAACTAGACTTTGATCTATACATTAACACATGAATAACACATTAATCTACATATAATAGCACATCAATAATATATTTATTTACACATTAAGATATTATATACATTGTTATATTAATCTATGTATTAAAAGGCGAAAAATTGCATCAATCAATGTATATCAATCACATTTACTAATGTGGTTGTGTTATGTTCATAGTGAAACCATGGTTGACCAAAGTTGATCATTGTTGATTAAGGTTGACCATAGTTAGCCATAGTAAACCATAGTCAACCTTGGATGACTATGAGCAAGCACTGTCATCTTCGATCAACCATGCTCAACCTTGTTTGACATGGTCATCCCATTCACAATTGTGGTTAACATGGCCACCTGTGGTCAACTAAGATCAAACTTGGTCTACATAATCAAACATTGCCAAATATGGTTTACGATGGCCAACCACAGTGAAGCATAATCAATCATAGTCACATTAAGTTAAATAATTGCAACGATTTTCAACCATAACTTGCCCATATTTAACTATAGTCAACCAAAGTGAACCATGTACAAAATGGTCAAACCATGGTCTACCAAAATCGACGAGAGGCAACCCAACCAACCATAATCAATTATAATCTATCGTACAACCATGGTCACCATAGTCCATCTTTTGTTAACCATAATCCACCCTTCTCAACCATAGATTTACAATATTAACCATAGTAAATCAAGGTCAACCACAGTAAACTATGATTAATTAATCCTCCCCATGCATTGACAACAAGCATAACCTCATTAATAAAGTGGTTGAAATACGTCGACTGATATTGTTTTCCACCTTCCATACACTAATGAAAAACATTAAAACATAAAAAATGATGCCCGAGTTTAGGCCTTTGTGATGTGAATAGCTTTGATTTAATTCTTCAGAAAATTGGAAGACATTTTGAACTAGAAAGCCTAGTTTTTCTTCAAGACCATGATGAGAAATATGATCAAGTCTAATGGACTAAATAAGGAAGAGATACTAAGGAAAACCCAGAAAAAAAAAATATAAAAAAAAAAAAAAATCAAAAATCAAAAATAAAAAAATCAAAAATCGAAATCGAAATCAAAATCCATGTTAGGACAAAATAAGGAAATTTCAAAAATTAATTAAATAAAAAATGATGCCTATGGACATATTTCAACCACTTTATTAACATACATCTACATCATGAATATTAATAAATATAATTATTACTTTATAAATTAATTAAACATCTCTTCTTATTCAACCATATAGAAATTTTTAATTTTGTAATTAATAATTAAATAACTAAATTATTAAATAATAAAAATTGAAAATATGATATGATATGATATCCAATTTTAAGGTCACCTACAAGCCATACAACGAATTGGTGTATGAGACCCTCCTATTTGGGGATAAGGGACCCACCTCCATGGAACGATTTGACTGCTAAAGTCTACAAATGTATACATACTCTACTCACTCTGGTTTTAAATATGTGACCTCTTACGACGGAACACATGCTCCTAACCATTAGTGTTAGGTCCCTATAATACTAGTGTATTCCCCCATTATTATTGTCATTGTAACCCTTAATGTTATTGTTGTGCCCATGTTGTCTCCATATTGTTATTATTGTGCCCCATAGAAGCCCAGTATTTTTATTGTTGTTCCCTCACATTATTATTGTTATGTCAAATCTGATTATATTTTGACCCCTTAGACTCCTATATATGGAAATGAGGTTTTTTCATTTGAATCATCAGAGAATTATTCATTTGTGTAATGTAAAGGTGGTTGCCCCCTTGAAGAGGCTAATTTTGAAGTCGTTGATCTATCTTTTTTTCTATTTTGTGAGCTCTTTGCATAACAATTAGGATCACTCAAACTATATCCAATCTTATATATATAATCCAATCTTACAATTCTACTTGGAAAATTTTAAAGCAATTATATATAACACATGATAATATTAAGTATTCATGTATACCACATCATTATAGTGTTAAAACATATAAAACTAATTTAACCAAAACTAAACCTTTTAAGGGTTAACATTTTGGTATATAAAAAATTAATCATATAAGATTGTCTAACTATGTCTACTCTATTAGGGAGTAATTAATTTTGAAACAAGAATGGAGAAAAAAATCATAGTTGTGTTAGGATTAGAAACCAAATCAACCTTAACCTAACTCAAGTCCTTGTTGGGTCGAGACTCATTTTACAACCTAGTATGAGAGGATGTGTAAGTTTGTCTCTCCAATAAAAAAAAAATAATGTTAGTCCAAAACAAAAATGAAAATAACCATCTAGATTAAAAAATTTGGCTTCAAAATCTTTTAATATTATTTTTATTTAAATATTTGTAAAATGAATCTTTAAAAGGAAAAACTATATCCTATGAATATATTAAGTTCTTTGAAAACATAAATATTTCCGTTTCAAATATGTAATATCTGAAAATATTCATTTGATGTCATTTTATTATTGTGCATGAAAGACCATAATTAGATCTAATATTGATATTAAAAAAATAATTTTAATATTAATATATTATAATATTAATATTATTAAATTTAATTCGTTTAGATTAATAGTTTCAGTGCTTCCAATGCTTGATTCATCTTCAAATGATGAGTGGAACACTTGAGAGAATTGGTTTTGATGGTGAAACAAATTCATCAAATTCTTTAAAAGATTTCATTATTTTTAGCATAAACACTTTGGTTCAAATATCAAACAAATCTGTAATTCTGTCACTGTTTTGTTCAAGCGATTGATCATGAGATCGACTCGGGTGCTTTGGGTTACAGTTTTCATGTTCTTCGCTACTTCTATTAGAACTTTGGAGAATTTAGTTGGAGCTTGGGAGGTTCATGAATTTTTCTTTTTGGTACTTTCGCAATGAATGTGATGCCTAGAATACAGTGGTTTATCAACACTAATTTGGTTGTGTTGCATTGTGGAAGTACAAAATTATTAACAAAAGCTTCTATACTCTTAATTTAAACTTGGATCAAGCACACTCGAGCCTTAGAGTTTAAGCACGCATACAAAGCTTCTACGCAATACGCACAATAACATAGTTGCTCCAATGGATATCTGAGATGAACCTAACGGTGCATTAGTTCCCATATACCAAAGGTCATCTGCCAAAACATATATACCAACAATAAGATAGACAAAAATGCAAAGGAAATATACATTAGATTAGATCTATCTAACACTGGATCTATTATACATCGAGAGGGATCAAATCTCTCGATGTGCAAACCTTCTTTTTGGAGTGTAGAATTTGAGGAAAGGTTTGCACATCTAGGTATTTTATCCCTGTCGGTGCATGATATATCCAATGTAAATGGATATAAACTCTTTCCAGTTGAGGGCAACAGTGTCACATTTTTAGATTATCATTATTATTTATATGTTTGAGATTAACTTTAAAATTAACATTATGTTTTCTTTGCTTGGCATGACCATATCATTCTCTTTTTTAATTTAGTTTGTGTTGCTTGCCTTGAATGGTTTGTAGATCTTTGTTTGGATGCTTTGAGTGGTTTGTGTGTTTATGTGTTTGGATTTGGACCAGAATGTTTTTGAATGTTAACAATGTGTTATATTTTTATATGTGTATGTAATTGTCTATTAGTAATTAGTTGGTGATGTAGAAGGGAGACAATCTTATCAATGATTAATTTGCACTTTGCACGAGGATTGATTCTGCACATCTATTTCATTTTAATTCTAGGTATCACAACTTTTGACAACTAATTAATTCTTAATAGTGTCCTTTTAGGTATTACTATATATCTTGAAAATATTTTTTCTTAATAATCCACAAATTCAAGATTAACAACATCTAATGCATCTAATGCAAGCAATCAAACAAGATTAGAAAACAACATCTACACTCAAATAAATACATCTAATTCAAGAAATCAAATGAGATTAGAAATCAACATCTACACTAAAATAAATGCATCTAATGAAAGCAATGAGATAGGATTAGAAATCCAAATCTACACATAAAAAATGTATCTAGTGCAAGAAATACAAATGGATTAGAAATCAACATCTACACTGAAATCAATGCATCTAGAGCAAGAAATCAAATAGGATTAGAAATCAACATCTGCACCGAAATTAATTCATCTAGTGCAAGAAATTGAATAGAATTATAAGAAAACATCATCTACACTAAAATCAATGCATCTAGTGCAATAAATACTCTTCCCTCTCTCTCCCCTCCATCTAATCTTGAAAAATATTTTTAATAATTTACAGTTTCAATATTAACAACATCCAATCCATCTAATGCGAGAAATCAAATAGGATTAGAAAACAACATATACATTGAAATTAATGTGTCTATTGTAAGCAATCAAATAAGATTATAAATCAACATCTACACCAAAATCAATACATCTATTGCAAGCAAGCAAATATAATTAGAAATCAACATCTACACTGAAATCAATGCATCTAGTGCAAGCAATCAAATAGGATTAGAAATAAACATGTACATTGAAATCAATGCATCTAGTGTAAACAATCAAGTATAATTATAAATCAACATCTACACTTAAATCAATGCATCTAGTGAAAGAAATCAAATAGGATTATAAATCATCATCTACATTGAAATCAATCCATCTCATGTGAGAAATATTCTTCCCTCTCTCCCCCATCCATACATATCTATATCTACTTTCATCTCTCCTTCTTTGTCTCTCTATATCATCCCCCCAAACACACATGCTCTCTCTCCATATATATCTATCTCTCCCTCCCTCCATCCCTTCCTCCCTCTCTTTATCTCTCTCTTCTTCCTTCTCTTCACCTCCCATCTATATCTCTATCTCCCCCTGCCTCTCCTTTGCCTCTCTATATAGCCCCCAAAGAACAAACACTTTTTCTCCATATCTATCTATTCCCTCTCTCTCTTATTCTCCTCCTTCCCGGCCCCCCCGCCCCCCCTTCTCTTTATCTTCCCAATTGCTCTCCTCTCTCCCTCTCTCTCTCTGCCTTATCACTCTCTCTATCTCTCTCTCCTCTTTTCTCTCTTTATGTATTTCTTCTTACCTCCCTCTCTCTCCCCCTCCAACTCCCTCTCTCTTCCTCCCCCAGTTCTCTCTGTAATTTCCTCTCTATCTTCCTTTGCTTCATCCATTTCTCTCCTACCCCCCTCTATCTCCCCCCTTTCACTCTCTTCGCCCTCAAACTCTGTCAAGATCTCCCTCCATCTCTCCTCTCTCCTTCTCTCCCCACTTCCTTCCATCTCTCCTTATTTTTATCTCTATCTCTCCCCAAAACATGCAATCTCTCTCTCCCTCTCTCCCTTGTCCCTCCCTCTCTCTCTCTCTCTATGTATTTTTTCTTCACTCTCTCTCTCCCCCTCCAAATACATCTCTCAGTTGCTCCCTCGCTCCTGCTCTCTCTCAAGTCCTTCTGATAATTCCCTCTCTCCCTTCCTCTCCTACCTCCCTCTTTATCCCGCATATTTCTCTGTCCTTTCTGTCTCTCTCTTTGCCTTCTAATCTTGTCACTATCTCTCTCCCTCTCTATCTACCTTCTAACCTTCTCACTATCTCTCCGCCCTCCATATTTGTGTCTCCCCCTCTCTCTTACCCTTATCTCTCTCTCTCAACCCTCTCTTTCTCCTACTCTTCATTCCTCCTCTTCCCTTTCCTTCATTGTATCTCCTCCTCTCCCTTGTCACTCCCCCTATCTTTGCACCTCTACCACTTGGTGTCCTTGTTCTTCCCTCCATATATATCTACAATTAATATATATCATCATATATTAATATATATTATAATATAATAAATTTAATATAATATTAAATTTAATATTGCATTAATCCAAAGTTATTAAATTTAATAATAGTAATATTATAATACATTAATACTAATATTAATATTATAATATTAAATTTAATGATGTTTTTTACATGGCATGATAACAAAATTTATAATGAAACTACATTAAATTAATATTTTTAAATATCACAAATTTGATGTGGAAATATTTTTGTCTTTAAAAATTTTAATATATCCCTAGGATATGGCTTTTCCTTTTAAAGATTCATTTTACAAATGTTTAGTTAAAAGAAATATTAAAAAATTTTGGATCAATATTTTTGATTCTTTGGGTTGAATTAACCTTTTTCCTTTGATTTAAGAAATGACATGGCTTTATTAAACAGTAAAAATGTTTAAAATTCTACTTAATTTGGAATTTTAATGTGGTAACTTTTTTTGTTAAAGGTAAATTTATGACCCATTGAAATTCATGTATATGATAAAAGAACTGTGAAAGGAATGAGATAATTTACTATCCATTCAAATACATAGTTATATTTTAATAATTAATCTTAGTCCATTAATAAGATTAAAAAGTTATATATAATTTAAGATTGGTCAACATTAGCGAAAATTAATTTTATTATTTTTTGAGAATGTGGCATATTTACACATCAGGGTCATAGTGGGTTGTAGAATGCATATCTGAGTGCAATAAGATAATAAAATGCTACAATAATGGCAGAGCTACTGCAAGGAGAAATTCTATAAAGGAGTTGTGGAGTTCTGTGCATAGTAAAGAAATGATCATCTTTATAACTATTATTGATTTAGGGAATATATTTTGGAATGTGATAGAGAAGAGTGAGAATTTAATAAATATTTTGTCAATGGATAGAGACTAGACCAGAGCCAGGCCAAACAAATAATTGACTTCATTCCTGGCCCTCTTTTATTTCAAAATATTCTTAAAATTTACAATTGAATTAAGTTGTCCCCAGTTATAAACACTAAAAATTATTCATTAAATTTTAACTTTAACAAGGATTTGTAATTCTTGCAAACATTTCTATTATCACTATCATCAATTGAGAGTTCCTTGAAATATTCGATCATGCACTCTGGATCAGAATAAAATTGAATTCTTCACAACAACAAAAGACGATTGTTTGGGCCATAACAATGAAATGGGACATCAACATAGACAATGCATTTTTTCTTTCCTTCTTATGTGTTCAAATAAAATATGTTAGGGTGGTTCAAGGAAACTTGACTCGATCAAGTTACTGGTCATTTTCCAATTGCAAGTTTAGTTTCTCCTCTTGGTGATGAGAACAACAATGTTTTTAGACACCACAAATTCTCTCAGTGTTTAGGGACCCTATCAATTTGTAACATAGCCAAGGATATGGTGGAAAATGAATTTGAAATTCGGGCCATGAAAATGACACCAAAAACAACATTTTGGAGGCAATGAAAAAACTACTAGGAAGGCAGTGCGTGCGTGTGTGTTACTAAAAATTGCAGTGGATATGGCAAAGGAGAATGAAGCCCATTAAAAGGGTGCAAGTTGAGCCAATGATAGATTGCATGGATCTTGTGAGTTCAAATAATATTGGAAGGTTAGGTATTGTTCAAAAAAGCTAGAGATGTAGCGAGAGAGTGGCCATATGAGAAAATGGAGATGGAGTCAATGGAGTTTGAGGATAGTGAAAGAGACATCATGTGATGAGAACCACAATGGTGTGATTACACAAGTGGTGTGTGAACATAGTAAGGGTTTTCATCTAAGGCAAGTGTATTTCCCCACGAAGTTGTTCAAACATACATGTTGGATAGGAGCACATATTATTGTTAAGTCTTAAGACTTTGATTAGACATACATGTAGTGCAATGGCACTTGAGTCATGAAGTTGTGAAATGGACAACTTGGATAGGTACCAAGATAAGTATCTTAGCTTGAGGGAGGAATGTGAGATCTCAGATGAGATGGTTGATGAATGATTGGGACCATGAGTGATTGTTAGGGTGGTTCAGGTGAACTTCATTGGGCCAAGTTTACCAAGCTTCAAATTTATGAAAACCCATGGTAGTTATCTCAAGCATCTTTAATATTTTGAGATCGGACGGACATGCGACAAGGTCAAATTATTGACTTCACCCATGTTTGTGAGATCCTAGAATATTCTAGGATGCCGAGGGATTCATCTCTATTAAAACCTATTTAAAAGCAAAAATACTCTAAGTAAATGTGTTGTTATAGTGACTAATAAGATCCTAACCATGGTATCTTTAGAAACTACCACTTCTCAAAACATGTACATCCATCCTAATTGTTACATCGACAAACTGAACCTACTTTTATTACATATTTGCTTACCTTCGAGAGATCTCGCCAGCCGGCAAGTTTTGTATAATCAATCTGTGAAAACATTCTCCGCCCCAAATAGTAAAGATTATTAAACTAATCGGTATATAGAATGCATCCAAGGATTATGGTGCACAGTGGTTTATAAGCAACCTCGAACAAGTTCTCAGCACGATATGCAGAAATGGCCATGAAACTGAAGCTGAGAATGAATATCAGAACTCAATCACATATGGCCTTGTCTTGGGAAGAAGCGGTGCAAATGTTGCTACTGCGCTTGCCGCGTTAGACTGAACAAATGCCGGAGGGGCTCAATCACTATCAATGTATGAGTTTAGGTAAAGATCTACTTATAAAGATTCAACAATTTCAGTGTACTCACATGTTAAAAAACACTCACGATCCGTTCGATTTGTGCCGAACGTGGTCTGCAACATAGTTTGTCCCTAAGCCAATAGTTCCCCAAACAATGTTGTTGCGAATATTCTGTTTAGTACCTTGGACAAGGTTGCTCACATCATACTTTCAAGTCGTATTTTTTTCCTTGTTAAGCTGAAATATGAGTGATGAGATTTGCATCAATGAGAAGTTGATAAGTTCGTTTCTAGACCAAAACTTAAATTTTATGGAAGAGCGTGTAGCTTGAGAACCAATTATGGAAATCAGGCATCATTATGCAGTGTCAAGGTTCAACATTTACAAATTACATCTCCAAAATTCTAATGAAAATAATGAATCAGTAATATTATTTGCAAATAAAATAAAATTTTGATATATGATTATCAGATCCTTTATACTCAGATTTCAATAGATTTTAAAACAAAATTCGTATATCTCGTTTTATTTTTCTAAATTATTGATAAATGATGTTAAAATTAGATGATTTCTCATTTACTAGAAATCATATGACTAATTATAAAGTGGTTGGTAAAAACATCAATTTTAAGATTTGTAGGTTATGGACTGCTTCACATCTATATGGATGCATTAAGTCCAATGTAGGAGTTATATTGAATTAAAGCCGAAAAGAAAATCCTCAATCATCTAAATTTTTATGCAATTCAATAAATGAATAAAGATGAGAAAATTTTATATATGACATCTTGTTTGAATGATATTTTTCTTATAGAAGTTCATATTTTTTTCTTTTAAAGAGTTATATATCATTTTATATATATCATTTGGGTTATAAGTATTTTGGCAATGAAATATGTGCCAAGAAAGGGAATTGAGAATGTCACTATTGTTCATAGAGTTTTATGTTCAACAAGTTATATTCCCTATTGAGAATTGAATTAGAGGAAAATTTGTAGGTATTAATAACAAACATTCAAATGTCATGAAATTTAAAGAATTAGAAGAAATAACACAATTTCTACATAATGGCTAGGCACTTATAGGAAAGAAAAAGGTGATGACAATGAAATATCCACATTATACTTCACTGAATGAATATATCTGCAAACTAGGTCCATATCGTATATTAAAGAGATGTGTTGTATAGCATGAATGAAATGGGATTATAGAAAATGCACATGTGTAGTCATTGGGTGGAGATTTCCAAGATGACATTGTTGTCACCTAAAAGTTGCTTACATATCTTTACAGGTGCTCATTGGAAAATATCATTAAATCACCAAAAAGAAAGGTTACCTAAAGCAATTAAATAGTAGCCTAAAAGAAATCAACAAAGGTTTACAAATTGAGTTTTTTCCATCAACATAAAGTCATAATGTAGGTTTTGTGCAATCTGCATTACTATCCCTTTGACAACTACGCACATCCATGTAAAGCGATAATTCCTTAATGAACAATGTGGGAAATCATGCAGATCATGTTAGCAAGCAAGTATCAAATTCAAACACACTACTTCAAAGCTCTAGGACATGTAATGTGTAGAA
The DNA here is from genome assembly GCA_031772625.1 of Pinus tabuliformis. Classification (NCBI taxonomy): domain Eukaryota; kingdom Viridiplantae; phylum Streptophyta; class Pinopsida; order Pinales; family Pinaceae; genus Pinus; species Pinus tabuliformis. Next base: position 255,970,838 of record CM062805.1, read on the forward strand.
ATTCTGCAAATTCTCTACTAATCTAGCTCTAAGATCATGTAGAAAATATGATTGTAGATTAACCTGATAATGCAATATACCAAAGAAAAATACTATAACCTACTTCTACTATCAATTTACGGAAGCTTAAAGATAGAGCAAGATTGAGATGAACACATATAAACAGAAGAAGAAGAATCAATCATCCAATACACCTGAAAATACTTTGGGGAAAGCCTCAACTAAAAACCCCACTATCTATATTAACATACAAGGTGAAAATACATCAGAATTATACAAAGCCTTAGCCCTCACAACTAGCCAGCTCTCAGTACAATCCTCCTGGATGCTCACAAGCAACCAAACCTTCTCACAAGCCTTCTCCTCTGCCCTCCAAGCTCCTATTTCCTTGCACAGTTTCTCCTGGGTGATCCTCTTGTTACCAAGTGGAAAACTCTCAACCATGTGGAACACTAATCTCTCACACTGATCTCACACCCTATCAGAACTGTGCAATCCTCAAGAAACTTTCCCTTGACAACATGCCTGAGTTTCCTTTATAGGAAAATGCATGCAACTGATAGTACAATGTCCTTGAATTTAATCTCAATTGGGTCTTTCTCAGAATAGACTTGCATGAGTTTCTAATGAGGGAATCTTTAGTTATCTGGGGTACACTAGTTGAGTGCATGCATGCATCAACTAACTGATAACTCACAATTAGTTCCTCAAATAGTTTGGAACTAATTTAACTGGACTTAACTCAGTAAACTGAGCTAACTAATTACAACTCAAATATAACTCAATCTTATCTCCTTAATTAAGGCTTATCTCCTTAATTTAAGGGATAACTCTTGCATGACTTCAGAAAGACTTCTAACTTGAATTTCTCCAACTAATTAATCCATAATGAATTAATTAATTATTTCCAAGTAGCTGGTGAAACTAAATTCGATTTTAATTTACAATTTTAATTCAAGGACAAATTAAAATTGAAATTTCTGGATTCTATTTTTATCATTTCTTGTTGCTATTTTCAACACTCCCTCTCAACAAGAAAGGAATTCAATTCGATCCCGATCATGAACCTTTAGAATGTTATGCATGCAACACTTCTCTCTAGTGTTGTTGCTCCAACAACTCCATAAACAAAAAAAACATCCAACCTGAATTAGTATGATGCATCTGTCATCAAAGTCTCTGACTGTTATTGCCTCTATCAACTGAAAACTTTGTGCTTCTGCTAACTCTACCTTTCTGCATGTTGTCTATGCTCTTCAGTATCTGACTACTCTAGCTTCTATCACTTTGATCTCTGATTGCATCAATCCCATTGATTCCTCCCGCTACTATGTATTTTGGGCTCCCATAGCAAGGTACGGTCCATGACATAAAACCTCTCAATGGACCCTGCCCAATTTCACCCTTCTTGAAACTATCACTTCACATCACCCTACCTCACACCTGGAGGTATGGCTATATGTGATCTCTCTGCCCACTTCTCCAATTGTGGTTCCTCCACAATTTTCTGAGACTTCTTCTGGGGCTGCATGTTGAGAGGTAATTTACTCTCCCTCTCAACCACCAAGTCTCTAACATTTTCCTTGCTCATCAAGGCTTTTCATGCATCTTGAACGTTAAGAACATATAGGTTCTTGACTCATGAACCAGTCTGTTTCACTTGTCTTATGGTGATGTGTCTAAGGAAAACCTTTCCCTTACTAAAGACAACATCGTAGCCTTTGTCCTCCAACATCGCGATTGATGCCAAGTTCTTCTTCAGTCCAGGCACATACTTGACATTTGTCAAGGTGATAGGAGCTCCATGCTCCCTCTGAAAAGTAAGTATGCCCACTCCTGAAACACTATAACTTTCGTCATCACCCATCTCTATGTGCATCTTGAGGTCTTTCTCCTCCAAGGCACTGAATAAACCTTTATCGTCGGTCATGTGGAATGAGGCTCCACTGTCAAGATACCAAACACAACCCATCATCAATGACACCATGAATGCAATGAGGGTAAAGTCCATTTCGAACTGAGAAGCTAATGCCTCACCTTCTGATCCATCTGAGGATCCCTTTTTGGACTTCTTTGATTTGCAATTAGTCGCATAATGTCCCATCTCGTGACAATTAAAGCATCTAACTTTAGACTTGTCACCCTTCTTCCCTTCATGAGAAGAATTCGATTTGGAATGGGAAGCCCTCCCTTTCCCGTTCCTTTCCTTACTGCATCAGATCCGACCACAGTCATTCCCAATCTGGCAGTTTTTCCCTTCCATTCATAGAGTCCTGGTAACTATTCTAGCTCTTTGGAAGGCCAAGGAGAGCGAGGCTCACCATATCATCATCGAAAGTAGTTATTCCCACACTACCAAGCTCATCTCTGTAAGTGGTGAGCTTGTTCAGATATGTGGAAATCGTATCGTCATTCTCCATCTGGATTCTTCGAAGCTTATGCTTGAGCACCAATTTCCTCTGGTCACTACTGTTCTGGTAGAGGTCCTTCAATGTCTTCCACAATGAAATGGAGTATGCTTCCCATGGAGACTCGAGACAATATGGTCTCGATCTCCCTCAAGGATGATCCGTCTCGCCTTTGCCACACACTTCTTCTACTCAGCCAACTGTTGTGCATTAGTTGAAGCTGGCTTTGGGATATATTGATCAATGAAATCCTTCAGGCCATTGCCTTCTAATACAACCTCCATGCGATATTTCCATGCTATGTAATTCGAGCTGCCTTCCAAGGCATACTCGAGTCTCAAGCCATAGAATGCCATTGGCCAACCTTGAAGTATGATAAGAATTCGATTTGCACCTGCAACCCTGAACTTCAACTTCAAATTCTGTTCTTCGTATACTGTTCATAGCTCCGATAAACTTGGCTCTGATACCATGTAGAAATTCTGCAAATTCTCTACTGATCTAGCTCTAAGATCATGTAGAAAATCTGACAGTAGATTAACTCAATAATGCAATATACCAAAGAAAAATACTATAACCTACTTCTACTATCAATTTGTGGAAGCTTAAAGATAGAGCAAGATCGAGCTGAACACATATAACAAGAAGAAGAAGAATCAATCATCCAATACACATAAAAATACTTTGGGGAAAGCCTCAGCTAAAAACCCCACTATCTGTATTATCATACAAGGTGGAAATACATCAGAATTATACAAAGCCTTAGCTCTCGCAGCTAGCCAGCTCTCAGTACAATCCTCCTGGATGCTCACAGGCAATCAAACCTTCTCACAAGCCTTCTCCTCTGCCCTCCAAGCTCCTATTTCCTTGCACAGTTTCTCCTGGGTGATCCTCCTGTTGCCAAGTGGAAAACTCTCAACCAAGTGGAACACTGATCTCTCACACTAATCTCACACCCTGTCAGAACTGTGCAATCCTCAGGGAACCTTCCCTGGACTACATGTATGAGTTTCCTTTATAGGAAAACACATGCAACTGATAGTACACTATCCTAGACTTTAATCTCAACTGGGTCTTTCTTAGAATAGACATGCATGAGTTTCTAATGAGGGAATCTTCAGTTATCTAGAGTACACTAGTTGAGTGCATGCATGCGTCAACTGACTGATAACTCACAATTATTTCCTCAAACAGTTTGGAACTAATTTAATTGGACTTAACTCAGTAAATTGAGCTAACTAATTACAATTTAAATATAACTCAATCTTATCTCCTTAATTAGGGCTTATCTCCTTAATTTAAGGGATAACTCTTGCATGACTTCAGAAAGACTTCTAACTTGAATTTCTCCAGCTAATTAATCGATAATGAATTAATTAATTATTTCCAAGCCACTGGTGAGACTAAATTTGATTTTAATTTACAATTTTAATTCAAGGATAAATTAAAATTGGAATTTCTGGATTCTATTTTTATGATTTCTTGTTGCTATTTTCTACATAATGATAAGTATTTTAGCAACTCAAGGCCTTTATCATGTCCCTATAAAGCATGGGAAGCTCATAATGAACTTGAGCTCCATTGACACCACGAACTAGCTTCTGAAAATATTGAAGAAATCCCATAAGTAAGAACCATGGGTAACCATTTGAATAGAAGAGAAGTAATGTTATACTACCCAAATATTGCTAGGAGTGTCTCCAACTCTCAAGATATTGCATACATTCTACTTCTTCGAAAGCTTCCCACCATTAGAAGAGTTTGCATACTTCTTGATTGGGAAAGGGAGGACCAATAAAAAGAGATGAAAAAGGACCTTCCTTAAGGGGATTGAAGAAGGCTCCCCTAGGTTTACACCATCCTCTTTTGTGTCTCATTTAAAGGCCAACAAAACCTTTCTTCACTAGAAATATCTAGTTTACTTTCAATTTGTATTTTATCGTTCATATGTGTTTTCTTATTTGTATATTGATTCCTTCACATTTGGATTCAACAAGTTATGTTTGTATTTTTTTTCTAACTCCTAATCATCTCTATAATGTTGTGTGGATGCAACAGCCTCTACAACACTTTGGATTTGGTACAAACTATTGACGAATTATCTCATACAAATTGGCGACTCCGTCATTGTTTCATGCTTTTAGCTGTTTCCTAGAATCTCTCTTCTTCTCAAATTGTCTCATAGTGGTCTTAAAAGCCTTCATGTAGAATCTAAAATCGTTCTTTTGCTTTCTATGGGTGAATTTTCAATATTTTTTCTTAAGTATATTGTTCATGTGGCTATCGAAGAAAATCACTTGTGTGAATACTCAAATTGCATCTGCAAGGTTCATGTGACTATAAGTCACTGACTCATGAAGTTATGCACAATTGTAATTTTTCATAGTTTTTCTATCTATTTCTAAGTTTGGTGGAAGGCCATAATATCCTGCCCCTACTCACTAGTAAATTTTAGCCAGATAGGCCATTAGATTACACAAGAAACCAATAAAAGGAACCTTTTCTTATTTTTTCCACATGGATGGCCTACATCAGACATATTTTCATTTTCTAGAATTTCATTTTCTTATCACTTTTGGGACCAAAAGAGGAACTTCTTATCCAATTATGCTCTTCACCTCACACATATTATGATTGTTGGGAGCTAAACTTGCATGTTTTTACTTGACTTTTTATCCTATTTTCCTTCACATTTGCACTCCTAACTAAATCATTTCATATCCTAAATCATGCAGGTATACCTCTAATCATGTCTTTATGAATTAATTAACCATTGAAGCATAGTCTAGGGGATTATGACCAAAGCGCTTGCTAAACTTAATCTTGTGTGCAGATTTGCAAGTCAAATGGCTAAGTTTAAACATCAATCTGGCAGGGCTATTATTGATTGTAGCTGTAATGACAAAACTGATCTAGACTTACTCTTTCTATCTTTTGTATTCAGTTTTGGGCATATTACAGCCGTTATGTAAATCGAAGGCAACATTTACCTTAATCTCATGAACTGTTTTTGAATAATAAAGGATAGAGAGTTTGAAACAAGGTCTTGGAGACAAGAGAGTTAAGCTTTGTAACAGAGACTTTTACACTAATGAAATTTACAGCTTTCTGATCTTTCTCTGAGTTCATCACAACCCTAATCAAGCAGTTTGGCCCACTCTCCCGATCAGGTGCTGCTGAGATAATGTGTGCTTAGTTTTTTTTCCATGTATGTATTTCTTTCCCTCGTTATGATGGTTTGATGTAAATGATCTGAATCGAATTATTGTTAGAGTTAATTACTGTTGTCATTCCAATTTGCTGTTACAGATTAGTTATTTATGTCATTTCCATTTGCCATTACAGTTGTTTATCATTTGTTGATGAATTCTCGGTCAATTATGGGTTGTACAATTGTTACCTGCATATATTTTGCGCATTAGCCTTGAAATAACCAATAGATACTGAATAGATAATTAATGTGGGAAAGAGTTGAATAGTTTTATTCACACTTGGAAACCAACATTTTGGTGCCGTCACTGGGGAGGCTATCAAAGGTGCAAGAGAAAAGTCAGCGTTGGTCGCTGGATCAATATCGTGTCTTGGGGAGAGAAGTTTTCTTACTCTGTTCTAGGTTTCGAGCTGTATTATTTTTGGTTTTTCTATCTTTTTTTGATTGATTGCATAGGAGCCACTCTCTCGCCTTGGGGAAGGAAGTTTTCTTACCTTACTCCAGGCCCTGAGCTTAAGATTTCTTTTCTTATTTTGTTTTTGTTTTTCTTTTCTCTTAAAAACTTTCTCTCGTCCTGGGGAGGGAAGTTTTCTTACCCTGCTCCAGGTCTTGAGTCTAGAATTTTCTTGATTGGTTTGTTTTTTTAGAGTCACTCTCTCACCCTGGGAAGGAAGTTTACTTACCTTACTCCAGGCCTCGAGCTTACGGTTATTTTTTTTACTTTTTATTTTGTTTTCTTCCCCGTTCCAAACCATTCTCTTGCACTAAGGAGGGAAGTTACCTTACCCTACTTTAGGCCCTAAGCTGTGAGAACTTTTAATGATTTAATTAAGTGAATAAAGATCTGAATAAAAGTGGTAGAGGAGGACCCCCTAGGAAAGGAAGGAAGGATTTAGGTAGGAACGCCTACATCCAGGAAATCATTGTGAAATTCGAAGCTGAAGCATTTTCACGAGCCGGTGTTAGGGTAAGGACTCGCACGCAGTTTGAGGGGCAGTATGTTGAACAACCAATATTACCCTTGGGAGTGAGGATACCCCTTTCAATGGAAGAAGGAGAAGAAGTAGAGAGAAAAGCATCAGATAAAATAAAATTACTCCTTTCAACAACAGAAGAAGAGGAAGTAGCAAGCAGAGGATCAAAAAAAGAAATCAATCCAAGTGTACCTATAGAACGAAATTTGGGGGGATTTGCTTCACCGCGTGATCAGGGAAGTGTTTTTAAGCGACCTCAATCATCAGTTGTCATACAACAGGAACCTATTGAAATTCTGAGTGATAATTGGAGGCTATTCATGGCACGTCCAACCTCCTCGATTGAATTTCTAATTGGAGACATTAGAGGTGATGCATCGATGAAGCCCATTCCATTGAACGCTTTGCGTAGCTTCCATGGGCTTTCCTCAAAAGATCCAAATACATTTCAGTTCAAATTTGATATTGTCTAGAGGGGAGACGACTAGGTGGATGATGCTAAAAAATTGAAAATATTCCTTGCTATTCTAAAAGAGACAGCTCTGCGATGGTTTATGGGTCTGGGTGGAAAATCTGTCTCCTCGTGGGAGGAGATGAAGAAAGATTTTCTGGAGAAGTAGAAGTACCAGGATTATTGTAAATCCCAGGATATAAAGGAAGACATTTTTAAATTTATGCAGAAGGAGGATGAGAATTTGGAGGATTGTGTTGAACATTTCAAATATACCCTACAGAGATCTGGCCATAGTGACCTGGATAAGGATATCTTGATCTTTTTTTTCTCCAGGCCTTAAGGGAGGACTCTCTGTAGCTTTTGAATATAGTATGAAAGGGTGGTATATCTAATGAAGACTTTGACTCTATTTTCGAGTTATTAATTCAGTGTTCACGATGTGCTACAAGGAATAAGAAAGGGATTCAGACTTCCAAAACATCCAGCAGAGGAATTACAAAGGAAGAAATCCAAAACTTACTAGATAACTTGAAAGAAAACATCTTGAGTACACTTTCCTCTCAAATGGACACGTTACAGGAGAAACAAAAGAAAATGGAGTTAGAAAGGACCATGGTCATCTTCTTCCCTCAATGTAAGAAGAAATATCCATTAAAAGAATGTCCATTAAATATTGTGGAGACTTGTGTAATATGTGAACGGGCTCACTCCACCAGTTCATGTTGATATTTTCCTCGGCTAAAGGCAGTATTCCAGGGAACAAGTGAAGGAGGAGAGCAACTATGTTTTATGAGTTTCAAGAAACCATGGCAGCCACAACCACCAAGCTCAAATCAAGGTATGTCTTAGGGCCTTGCTCAGTATTTTAGAAATTTAAATATGGGGCCTCATTTCATACCTTTTCCTCAATCATGGCCTCAATTTTATCAATATCCACCTTGGCAATCTCGGTTCCTGCAATCTAGTTCAAACCCTTCATGGTCTCAGAATTGGCGAGGGCCTTCCCCTTCTCCTGGTCATTTTCCTCAACCTATGCAACAACAACAGTGACAACTACCTGCCAACATTCCCTCCAATACTCCTCCTCTCCCTCAGCTTCCTATCCGACCTAATCCAAACCCTAATAATAAGAGTGTTCAACAGACTAAGACGCTTAACCTTCCTTCATATAGCATTTCTACCGCAGAATGTAATGAGATAAATCTACGATCTGGTCGGGTGGTGAATTCTCAGACTTCACCAATTATCATTGAACATATTGGTGATGAAGATCCAGAACACGAATCCCAAGTATTCAAGAATGAGTCAAATCAAAAATTTGTCAAACACCCCCCTCCTCATTCGGGTGTTACTTAGGGCTGCCCAACTGATCTGCCTTATCCTGAGATAGAATCCTCAACTAGAATTTGACCTCTTAGGGGAACTAAAAGACCTGTTTGTCAAAGTTCCTTTACTCCAGGCTATGAAGGGTGTGCCTATTTATGCTAAGACAATTAGAGAATAATGTTCCAAGAAACCTAGAAAGAAAACAACGGATTCGCTTACCATTCATGTTATGGGGAAGCTATTAGACATTATTCTAGGAAAATATGTGCTTGTGAAATATGGAGATCCGGGGAACCCAATTCTGATAGTGCAGGTTAATGGGGTTGACATCCTTAATGTACTGGTAGATTTGGGGGTTGCAATTAATGTTATCACATATGAAACTATGCTCACATTGGGTCTATGAAATCTTAAAAGAACTCCTACTATCTTGGAATTAGCAGATAGATCTATGGTAAGGCTGATAGGAAAATTGGAAGACATAACCATTTCAGTAGACTCATGGCATTATCCTGTTGATATTCTAGTATTACATACACAATCCCTAGCTAGTGGTCACCCTCTGATTTTAGGAAGACCTTGGCTAGGAACTGCAGTCGCCGGTTAGGAAATATGGTGATATGTAATGGGGAAGACAGAAAGAACCTTATTCTTTACCCTCCCGTAGAACCAAGTTCATTAGGTAAAACAACATTTAAACAAAATTCCCTACCTTTAGAAGGAACTAAAGCTGAAAGTGATGAAACTAGACCAGTCCTTACTATTAGTTAAGCCCTCTATTTTAAAAGTAAAATGAAATATGATATTATTAATACTTTTATCAATAGCCCCCATGCCATTTCTGATACAACGCATCAATTTATAGAATATGTCGTGAGTTGTGAAATGCAGGAAACTATTGAATCAGGAATTGAAGACTAAGATATTCTTGTAATTGCACCTTGTGACAATATCCCTATAGAAATTGAGCCAGGGAAAACATTGAATATTAAAGTGAATCTTTCACCATCCCAGATCGAATAGCTCTTGAAAGTCCTTTGTGAACATAAGGAAGCATTCACATGGGATTATACAGATATGAAGGGTATGCTTGCTAATTTATGCTCTCATCATATATACATTAAAGAATAGTGTCGAGCTGTGAGATAGCCCGAGAGAAGAATAAACCCCACCCTGAAAAACATTTTCAAAGACGAACTTTAGAAGTTACTAGATGTAGGATTTATTTACCCTATCTTGGATAGTCAATGGGTGTCTCCGTTTGTTGGCATTATGATACATATGTTGTACTTGATGGCAACCCACTCATCTCAGATGATAAATTATAGTGCAGCAAAGTTCACGCACTTTCATGAAGATAAAAGTTTCTTTCATGTAGAGAAACGTTCACGCACTTTTATGAGAAAAGTTTATTTCATGTAGAGAAAAGTTCATGCACTTTTATGCAGAGAAAAGTTTATTTCATGGAGAGAAACGTTCACGCACTTTTATGCAGAGAAAAGTTTATTTCATGTAGACAAAAAGTTCACGCACTTTCATGCAGAGAAAAGTTCCTTTCATGAAGAGAAAATTTCACGCACTTTCATGGTTGGTTCATGGTATTAGTTCAACAGTTTTTGATCCTATGGTTTTGGCCCATGGTATTGCATCCAAAAGTGTTGATCTCATGCACTTTCATGGTTGGTTCATGATATTAGTTCGACAGTTTTTGATCCTATGGTTTTGGCCCGTGGTATTGCATCCAAAAGTGTTGATCTCACGCACTTTCATGGTTGGTTCATGGTATTAGTCCAACATTTTTTTGATCCTATGGTTTTGGACCATGGTATTGTGGAAGGCCTAAGACTATAAAAGAGGAAGGAGATCATTTGGCAAAGCATCATCGAATGAATTGAATATCTAATAAGTGCTAGATCTGAAATATTTGTGATTGGGTTATGGTGCAGATCTGAATCTGAATGAAGGAGGAACCTTAGCGCATAAAGAAGGATAAGTTCTTTTGATGGGTCATAATCTTTATGCTTGAATAATAGTATATTTGCATGATTTTGATCTGTTATGTGAGGCGCATGCTTGATCTATAAATCTGACAATCTAGGTTAATTAGTGTCTGAATATTTGAAAGAAGGAATTATCCTTTATAGATCTGCACGCAGGTTTCAGGTTGTTGAAGTAGTGTATATCTTTAAATTATGATCTAGTTTCCTCTGTCTATTGCTGCAGTATTCTGGGTTCAGAATTTGGTGTGTGGTTACTGTTACTGTGTTCTGGGTACAGCTGTCAGAGAAGTGTTTACTTGATTCAGTGCTAATTGGGAAAAGGAGATTGTTTGATGCAGATATACTTGATGATTGATTGATGTTCATGGATCCAGTCTGAAAATTTATGAAACGTGGTCCCTGGAAGAAAGAGAAGGTTGTAGCCTTCAGTAGGCCAGCACCTACGTACTAGTATCTTGGCTAGTACAAGAGCTAAGAGGGTTGTAGCTCTCTGCAGGTTGTAGCCTGCATACTGGTAAAGGACTGCACCAGTACAAAATCATTGTAAAAGGAGTTGCTTATTAAAAGAAGATAGAGACATATTGCAGCAGGTGGTTTTCACCCACATTGGGTTTCCACCTTATATCTGGTGTTCTTTTGTGTGACTATTTGCTTTTCTTATTCTTGCTCATTATTTTATGATACTGACATACAAAGTAATGATCAATATTTGAAGAATTATTCAAAGTATAAATATGGAAGATATATTGAAAAGAATTTGATAATACTGATTCACCCCCCCTCTCAGTATTATTTCCAACAATTGGTATCAGAGCAGGTCCTTCTGAAGAAGCTTGATCGCTTGAAGGAAGATCTAACATCATGAGCAACTACGAGAGGGAAGCATCAATCAGGCCACCGATTTTTGACGGGACAAACTTCATATATTGGAAGGTAAGAGTTACTGCCTATCTTCAATCTTTGGGTACAGAAGTATGGGACATTATAGAAACAGGGTATACTTTTCCATCAGCTACTCCTACAGATTCAGCTGAGAAGAAGAAATATGAAACAAATGCAAAGGCGGTTAATACTCTTCTAGGATGTCTATCTCAATCTGAATTCGTGAAGGTTATGCAATATAAATCCGCAAAAGAAATATGGGACAAGATTGTTTTAAGCTACGAAGGAGATGAACAGGTAAAACGTGCAAAACTTCAAACCCTCAGGATTCAGTATGAGAATCTCAGAATGTATAATGATGAAAGTGTGGCTAACTATTTCCTTCGGGTAGATGAGATTGTTAATTGTATAAAAAACTTGGGTGAAGAAATAAAAGAGGCTGTTGTGGTTGAAAAAGTCCTAAGATCATTGTCCCCCAAGTTTGAATCTAAAGTATCTGCAATAGAAGAAAAGGAAAATCTACGAACTCTTACTATGTCTCAGCTACACGGAATTCTAACTGCTTATGAAATGAGAAAAGGAGGTCGATCAGACAAGAGAGAAGCTGCTTTTAAGGCTTCAGGCAAAGGAGACTACTATGAATCAAGTCACGTGCCAGAAGAAGAAGAAGAATCAAATTTTGTCAGAAATCTTCAACGGGGTACTGGAAGGTTCAGAGGTAAGCTACCTTTTAAATGTTTTGCTTGTGGAAGAGTAGGTCATTATGCTGCCAAATGTCCTCATAAGGATAAGATTGACAAAGGAAAGGAACCTGCTAGATGGAACAAGAAACAGAATGCAAATAAGAAAAGCTACTACACTCATGAAGACAATGATGGTCTATCAAATAGTGATGAAGATGAACGAGGTAATGACTATAAACTTTTAATGGCATTTGAAGATGATGATTACATGGAGTTGGGTGGGGTGCCTAAAGGTAAGTGACTTTATCTTCTAGTTCTGAATTACTTTTTGTTTTGTTGATTTTTATTTTCAATGATGTTTTATATGGTAGGATTCTTCTCGAAATTATGCCAAATGCAAAATATGAAATTGGGTGGGATGCTTAAAGGTAAGTGATTTTATCTTCTAGTTCTAAATGAATTTTTGTTTTGCTAATTTTTATTTTCAATGATGTTTTATATGGTAGGATTCTTCTTGAAATTATGCCTTACGACATTTCCTTTGCAACATTTGGTGCAATTTCTAGTTTATGCATTTCACCACGTTTCTCTTTAAGTATTATGCTAAGATGAAAAATAATATATATATTACATTTAAGAAAAAAGAAGAATAGCAATCAAACCGATATCATTGTAACATAAGTACATACCTATCTTTTCATTTAAAAACTTGAAATCTATTACTTAATTTATTTATTTATTTCGATGAAATGATTATATTTTGTACGATACTCATTTATTTTTATATCTTACATGAATACATTTATATTGTATCACATTAGATTATATTTGTTATCATTAATACATTATTGCATCAATGCATTATTACATTATAATGCTTAAACATTAATATATTAGTACACATTTCTATTAGTATACTGATTGCAGTAAATAATCTCACAATATTTCAAAGTCATGATAATCCAATTTTCAATTGTTTTTTTTTCACAATTTCTCTAATTTTTTTATTTTTTTATTTTCTTGTTTAGATATTTTTCATTACATTTAGTGATATATTTTTTTATTTAATTTTTCCCCGACGTTACATATTTTTTAAAGCTTGGTCAGTACTAGAAGTGGACGTGCATGCCACCTCTCTAATGAGACACTTTAAATTTTATTACACCATATTTATGAAATGGATGCTAGAAGACAACTTAGGAGAGCATGATTTCATGTACAATTTGGTCGTTCAATGATAGTTGATCTTAATGGGTGTTGTGTTGGTCACCCTTTTGGGAGTCGTTCAATGATAGTTGATCTTAATGGGGGTTGTGTTTGTCACCATTTTGGTTGTATTTTAGAATAGGATATGTTATCTTTATTATATAAAAGTTTTTTTATCACTTATATCAGTTGAATATTGAATTTTATGTATTTATCATTCATGTTATTTGATTATTTAGTATTTTAATATCCATTTATTATGGTTTTTTTAGCAGTGAGACGCAGTATATAGATGATATGTAGATGTTATACTTTAGATATAAAAAAATTAAAATTTATTTTCTTTATATTATAATTTTGTTTTATTAAAAAAATAAAAACAAAAGAAAATTATAATATACATTTTTTTTAAATATATAACTTATAAATAATAGTTATAAATTAACATTCGTTTTATAATATAAATTGATATAATGATTTTGTAACCATATTTAAATTTACTTAATAAGCACATAAAAATTTAATATTTGTAATATAATAAGATTTTTAATTTTTTTTTGTCCTCTTGAGATTTTGACATCAAATTACATAAAAATCAAAATCAAAATAAAATAAAAAATAAATAGCGTGAAAACATTTTTACTCCGTCAAAATAAAATAAAATAAAACATTAAAATAAAAATAACTTCATGTTATTCACCCATGGTATGAGAACTCATGGTATTCATGTTGAATATAACTTATTTAAAGGGGGGAAGTAAACCAGCCTAGATCCATCTTAACTCTAGATCTACTACGTCCATCTTAACCCTAGATCTACTACGTTCCTAGAGGGATCAAATATTTTTTCACCTTAAAAGAGGTTTGCATGTCAGGAGATTTGATCCCTCTCGATATCTGGAATTAAAATAGATCTAGGCTCATAGATATTAAAATTGGAGAATTTATTACTTTTGCGATTTGAATATTACATTTCAGGAACTTACAAGTTTAATGATGACAATGTTATATTAAATTTAATTCAATCTTATTCATGTTGAATATAACTTATTTAAAGGGGGGAAATAAACCAACCTAGATCCATCTTAACTCTAGATGTACTACATCCATCTTAACTCTAGATTTACTGCGTTCCTAGAGGGATCAAATATTTTTTCACTTTAAAAGAGGTTTGCATGTCAGGAGATTTGATCTCTCTCGATATCTGGAATTAAAGTAGATCTAGACTCGTAGATATTAAAATTGGAAAATTTATTACTTTTGCAATTTAAATATTACATTTCAATGATTTACAAGTTTAATGATGACAATATTATATTAAATTTAATTCAATCATTTTTTTCTTTGTTATTTACTTAATGTCACATTAAATTTAAATTGAACGTCTTATCTTTATTAAATTATATCCACCTTTAACACATCATTTTCTACTATTTAGAATGTCAACATGTTTCATAAAATTAATGTGAACCATATATATGGTTCAAAATCTCATAATATGACATGTTTTTAAAGTCATCGTCCTTTTTTTTTAACATTTCACTTGTGCACTTTATAAACACATGTTCCTTATCAACTTATTATATTAAAATTGTTCAATTTATTGTTTCTCTCCTTTGGATTATTCAATTTATTGTTTATCTCCTTTGGATATTGCATTTGAATTGAAAATTCAAAACATCCATTTACATATAATTTTATATTAATTTCAATTTAGACAATTTTTTCTTTATTTTTTATTTTTTTTTACACATCAAATCAATGTTTGTTCATTCAAAGCACTTCATGAACAATGTTACTTCACAATTTATAATATACCTTAAACCATTTTCCTTTTATATGTATTTCTTTAATTCATTTTTTTCAGCAAATTTTACACATTAATACAATTCTCTCAAGCACTTCATGAACACATGTTTCTTCATTCCTTGTTCTATATCTTGTACCATATTGCTTATATGTCTTTAATTTTGATGTTTTTGTTGTAATGTGATGAACATAAATCTACATCTGCATGAGACCAACAAATAATTTGTCACATTGTACGAAATAAAAATATTTGTTGTGATGTGACATTACAAAACTAACGTTAGAATGTGGTTGTGCAAAAAAAATGTCAAGAAATTGATATGAAAATAGATATTGGGACAATGCAAAAAAAAAAAAGAGTTGTCACTACAGTGTGACAAACAAACTAATGTCACATTGTGATAAAAACCAAAAACAAACATCGCATTTTGATTAAAAATTCATTATTAAAAGGTCGTATTAGAAAAATAACTTCGCAATGTCATTGTCCAAATAAAATTTACATGAACATATTATGAATAAAAACATGAAAATGTGACAAAAGACATCCAACATCGCATAGTGACAGAGAAATTTTCTTGTTGCAGTGGGTATAACAAATATTGTTGAAAATATAATATGAACATAATATGAATTCACATTAAATGAACAAAAATAGGGACTAAAAAGGTAATATTGAAATGGGCTTAACAAATATTCTTGGAAATACAATAAGAAAAATAAATAAATTTCATGAATTTGAGAAAAATATAAGAAAAAATAGCAAACACCTATTAGCAAACCAAAATATAACAAATAAACCAACAAGGACAACCTCGATGTTGTTATACTATACAATTTAAAACAATCATTCCATATCGGTAACTATGGGCATTGAATCTACTATGGTCAACCATAGTCAACCATGGTCTACATGATCAACAATAGTTTCCCATGCCCAAGCATATGCAATAATACTCAACCGTGGTCGACATGGTTAAACGATTGACAACCATGATTAACATTGTGACCTAACCTTCATTTTCATAATCGAACATTGTCAACCATGATGCATGATAGTTAACCACAATCAACCATAATTAGTGATAATCACCTTTAGTTAAACAATTAAAAGCATGTTCAACAACATGACCATATTTAACCATAGTCAACCAAAGTGAATAATGGGAAAAATGGTCAAACCATGGCAAACCATTCTCAAAATGTGTAATCATAGTCAACATGTCCATAGTTATTCTTTTCAACATGGTCAATTATAGTTAACCATGGACAACAATGGTCAAACCATGCTCATCAATAAGAAACTATAGGCAACATGATCAACCATGGTAAACTATAGTAAATTATAATATATCATAAACCACCATTGTTTAACATACAAAACCATGGTCACCATAGTCAATCATGGTCAAATTGATCAAACATGGTCAAAATGTTGACAACCATGGTTAACCATATCCCTCTAGAGTCATCCATAGTTGACCATAGTCAACCTTTATCAAACTAGCTCAACCATGGTCAACGTGGTCATGTTTAGTCCACCATAAGTCTATTATCTACATCCTTGGTCAACCATGGCAATCATGGTCAACCATAACCAACTATACTCAACCAAGGTCAACCTCAATCAACGAAGTCTACCTTGACCAACTATGCTCAGCGTCATCAACCATTTTCAACCATTAATGTAACAATTGTTGTAACATTAATATTAACATAAATACAACAATGGTATCATATTTGACGATGGTCAACCATAGTCAACATTAATATGCATGAATATAACAATCATCAACATTAATACAACATTTTTTATTATTAATATAACATAAATACATTGTTACATTAATAATTGACTTTAATCAACTTATGATTAAACTTAATTAACATCAACAACCCTCCTTAACCATTATCAGTTATGACACTGAAGTTTCTCTTCATCATGGCCAGCGACAGATCCGCAGTGAATTTCACAACACGAGTTTGACCCGTGACACTTCTCTGGCATTTAATTCCATGCAACACGACTGGAATTTATGAAAATAGTCCGAACTATGATTGTAATAAAAAAGTAATTCATTAATCATTTTTGGGATTCAACTGCGTTAAGTAAGTCATTCAAACGTATGACCATTTCCATGAGAGGTAGTCGTAACTGACTAATTTCTCATGATTTTTGAATAGTTCACTTAGCACTCATTGCATCGGGTGATGCTCACAGGGGTGAAGAAGTGGGATTGAAACTAGTGAAATGTGGAGAACGAATCACATAGCATCAATCATCACTTCCGGGGCTTGCACCCGGTAACCAGGACTTCCCAGGAGGTCACCCATCCCAGAACTCCTCTGGCTCAAGCGCGCTTAACTGTGGAGTTTTTCCCACAATCAAGCCCACTTAGCTTGCTACCCCATTTGCAAAACCTTAGCAAGTATTGTGCCTCATGAACCATTCAAGTAGAGATCCCTTGACTCTTTTTGAATTTAAGTATGGGGGATTCAAAAAGAGTCAAGGGATCTCTACTTGAATGGTTCATGAGGCACAATACTTGCTAAGGTTTTGCAAATGGGGTAGCAAGCTAAGTGGGCTTGATTGTGGGAAAAACTCCACAGTTAAGCGCGCTTGAGCCAGAGGAGTTCTGGGATGGGTGACCTCCTGGGAAGTCCTGGTTACCGGGTGCAAGCCCCGGAAGTGATGATTGATGCTATGTGATTCGTTCTCCACATTTCACTAGTTTCAATCCCACTTCTTCACCCCTGTGAGCATCACCCGATGCAATGAGTGCTAAGTGAACTATTCAAAAATCATGAGAAATTAGTCAGTTACGACTACCTCTCATGGAAATGGTCATACGTTTGAATGACTTACTTAACGCAGTTGAATCCCAAAAATGATTAATATAATGCACTGCGTAATCCCCCATACTTAAAAAGTAATTCATTGTTTTAATTCCATTGTTTCATTATGATTGTAATTTCATAATTTGCTATTTTATTCAGTCTTCTTTCGTAGGTGTGGGAAGGGATTGTGCAATGTGGGGCGATTCTGAATTTGTGAAAATTTCCATGCTTTCATGTGGCGGTGGCTATATACACGATTTTGCAAGATATTAAATGCAGTGTAATAGAATTTAAATAATGAATGTAGCGGGGCCTTTAGTTTAACCAGGCAGCTGTAGAAATTATTTTCCCTTCCATTCAAGCTGAGTTGTTGCCAAGGCCAACGGCAAAACCAAAAGGAGTAGTCTTATGTAAGATGATTCTATAAAATTAACGGAATTTTATATATGGAATGAAATCAGTTTTCAATAAAAAGAAAATAGATGTGGGAAAATTAAATTTAATGATCATGCTACCTTCTGCAATTACTAGATGTTCATATATATATGGAATGAAATCAGTTTTCAATAAAACGAAAATACATATTGGAAGATTAAATTGGATGATCATGCTACTTTCTGCACATACTAGTTCATGCAAATACTAGTTTATATAGTTATTTTTATATATTAAATTGAAGATATTTGTTTATAGTTATTTTTATAGGAGTTGTTCTTAGTGATTTTTTGGAAATTGTGGTGAAATCTTGATTTGTGTTATTTAAACTAGTTTTTTGATTGTATATTTGGATTCAGTACCCTGAAAAACACTAATGCATTTATGGGAGACCATGCTATTCAAATCTTTTAAGATAAATTAAATATTAAATTTTTTCTTAATTCGCCCTTAAAGTTTGTTTGTTTTGTTTTGTTATATATATATATATAGTGAATAGATAGAAATTAAAATAATATAACAATAATAAACAAGTAAAATTAATATTTATATTTAATTATTCACCTTACCACCAATTTAATTATTTCCATTTTTTCTTTGTTATTAATTATTTCATTCATATTTTATTTGAACTTAATTTTCTAACAATTTTATTTTTATTTATTTATTTAAATATTATTACTATTGTTAAATAAAAAATTAATAATTATTTTTATTTTTATAGTTAAGTTAGTTAGATTATATTATAACATTAGGTTAGTTAGAAATAGATAAATACTAATTATTTCTATTTTAGGGGTTAGGTTAGTTAGATATTATCCCATAATGATCCAATTATAAAAATAAATTAGAATAAATGAATGTTTAAATATATAAATAAATATTAATAATAATAATAAATTAATTAGTAATTCTAAATAAGTTACTTTTTCCCATCTAGTCAAATATAGCCGTTATCTAGCCATTTTTTCCTTTCGCTGTTTGGAGGTCTTGGCTCCTTATTTAACTTTCTACTACGATTTGATTTTTCATCTTGTACTGATGATGAACTATATTGGTTGGTTTGAAATGCATCGGCCTAAATCTACTAATATGATTTCTCCTGAAATTGTTTCCAAACTAAATATTAAATTCTCATAATTTTTTTTAACGTTTTCAAACTATAAATATTTAAGATATATATTTAGAAAATGGGAATAAAAGATGAAATATCCTTCATTAATATATGATAGTGATATGAAACGTTGATATAATGGTGATTTGAAATTGTGAAAGTGTAAGCATGCATCTTGATCAAGATAATGAATAATGTAAACCTAAAGAGTTTAAATATTTTTTTGAAATTATAAAATTCAAAATATATGTAAGGTAAAGCATATATAAATGGTAGGATAATTTTTATAATTTATGAAATAATATTATTGATTTTGATATGTAAGTTGCTATAACATTTATATGAAGTTGATGTAGTATTATAATATAAATGATGTTTTTAAAAGGATTTTATATTTGAAAGTTATTTGTTGATTATGAATAACCATAATTAATATGGTCAATTATAGTTAATATTGTCAACTATGTTCAATTGTAGTTAGTCTAATCAACTATATACATCTATTGTTACATGTTTATTAAAGTTTTGAAAGGTTAGCCTAGGGTTACTAGGTTTACATGGTTTATTAGGTTGAAACATATTTTAAAAGGTTGACCTAGATTTACTAGGATGACCCAAGTTTACTGGGTTTAGTAGGTTGACCTATGTTTACTAGGTCAACCATAGTCAACCATGGTCAACCATTATCAAATATGAACAAGCATATTGAACCATAGTCAATCATAATCTATCCTAGTCAATTATAGTTAGATATGGACAATCATAGTCATCCATAGTCAACCATATGTTCACCATAAGAAACGCCCCTCAACCATAACTTGAACATATTTACCCATAGTCAACTATGGTCTACTACTCCTCTCCACACATGTGGTCCATCAATTAGCATAACCACATTAATAAATGTGGATGATATACATCTCTTGACATATATCAAACACATTTATTAATATGTTTGTGCTAGCACCTATAGATATGATGTTGCATTGTGGTGAACAATAATCAATGTCACAATTGGACAAAGCAATGATGTTGCAATGTGATGAACAAAAAATTACCTCACAATTTAAATAACAAGAAATAACATAGAAATGTCACAAACAACAAACCACTTCACAATGTCACAACATCAAAATGTGATGAACAAAAAACAACATTGCAGAGTGACAAAGAACAAATGACATAGTAATGTGATGAACAAACGATATCACAATGTGACTTAAGTTTACTAGATTTACTATATTGACCTAGGTGTACTAAGTTTACTAGGTTGACCATGATTTGCTAGGTTTATTAAGTTTACTAGGATGACCATGGTTTGTTAAGTTTACTATGTTGGCTTAGGTGTACTAAGTTAACCTACATTACTAGGATTACTAGGTTGACCTAGATTTACAAGTAAGTTTATGCAGTTTACTTCGTTGACCTAGGTTTACCATGTTTACTAGGTTGACCTAGATTACCAAGATAGGTTTGTTAGGTTTACCAAGTCAACAATTGTTTACCATGGTCAGCCAGAGTTAGGTTTGACCACTGTGGTTAATCGTGGTTGATCACCATGGTTGATTATAGTTAACCATAGCTAACCATGGTCAACCATGATTAAATATGAACAACCATTGTCAACCATAAGTAAAAATGAACAACCATGGTCAACCATAGTTAATCATAATCTATGTTTTCTATGTTGAACTAGGTTTACCAAGTTTAGCAAGATAACCATAATCAATTATGGTTAGCATGGTTGACTATGGTTAATCATTGTCGAATATTGTTAACCACAGGTAACCATGGCCAACCATGACCAAACATGAGAAACTAAGATTAACCATAGTTAATCATAATCTCGATTTACTAGGATGGCCTAAGTTTACTAGGTTTACTAGGTCAACCATAGTAAACCATGTTCAACCATAGTCAACTATAGCCACCATGGTTAACTATGGTTAACCATAGTTGACCATAAAAAACCCTCCTTGACCATAACTTGAACATATTTATCCATAGTCAACCATTGTGTATTAATCCCCCCCAAACATATCGACCATTTATTAATAAGGTTTTACTTAATAAAGTTTATTAATAAGGTTTAAGGTTTATATTTAGTAAGGTTTAGGGTTTGTATTTAATAAGGTTTATTAATAAGTTTGAGTGGCTTTATTAATAATACTAATAAATTTAATATTATTTAAACCTTGATAACTTTATAATAATACATTACTAACTAGACTTTGATCTATACATTAACACATGAATAACACATTAATCTACATATAATAACACATCAATAATATATTTATTTACACATTAAGATATTATATACATTGTTATATTAATCTATGTATTAAAAGGTGAAAAATTGCATCAACCAATGTATATCAATCACATTTACTAATGTGGTTGTGTTATGTTCATAGTGAAACCATGTTGACCAAAGTTGATCATGGTTGATTAAGGTTGACCATAGTTAGCCATAGTAAACCATAGTCAACCTTGGATGACTATGAGCAAGCACTGTCATCTTCGATCAACCATGCTCAACCTTGTTTGACATGGTCATCCCATTCACAATTGTGGTTAACATGGCCACCTGTGGTCAACTAAGATCAAACTTGGTCTACATAATCAAACATTGCCAAATATGGTTTATGATGGCCAACCACAGTGAAGCATAATCATTCATAGTCACATTAAGTTAAATAATTGCAACGATTGTCAACCATAACTTGCCCATATTTAACTATAGTCAACCAAAGTGAACCATGTACAAAATGGTCAAACCGTGGTCTACCAAAATCGACCAAAGGCAACCCAACCAACCATAATCAATTCTTTTGTTAACCATAATCCACCCTTCTCAACCATGGATTTACCATATTTAACCATAGTAAATCAAGGTCAACCACAATAAACTATGATTAACTAATCCTCCCCATGCATTGACAACAAGCATAACCTCATTAATAAAGTGGTTGAAATACGTCCACTGATATTGTTTTCCACCTTCCATACACTAATGAAAAACATTAAAACATAAAAAAAGATGCCCGAGTTTAGGCCTTTGTGATGTGAATAGCTTTGATTTAATTCTTCAGAAAATTGTAAGACATTTCGAACTAGAAAGCCTAGTTTTTCTTCAAGACCATGATGAGAAATATGATCAAGTCTAACGGAATAAATAAGGAAGAGATACTAAGGAAAAACCCAAAAAAAAAAAAATCAAAATCAAAATCAAAATCCATGTTAGGACAAAATAAGGAAATTTCAAAAATTAATTAAATAAAAAATGATGCCTATGGACATATTTCAACCACTTTATTAACATACATCTACATCATGAATATTAATAAATATAATTATTACTTTATAAATTAATTACACATCTCTTCTTAATCAACCATATAGAAATTTTTAATTTTGTAATTAATAATTAAATAACTAAATTATTAAATAATAAAAATTGAAAATATGATATGATATGATATCCAATTTTAAGGTCACCTACAAGTCATACAATGAATTGGTGTATAAGACCCTCCTATTTGGGGATAAGGGAACCACCTCCACAGAACGATTTGACTGCTAAAGTCTACAAAGGCATACATACTCTACCCACTCTGGTTTTAAATCTGTGACCTCTTACGAGGGAACACATGCTCCTAACCATTAGTGTTAGGTCCCTATAATACTAGTGTATTCCACCATTATTATTGTCATTGTAACCCTTAATGTTATTGTTGTGCCCATGTTGTCTCCATATTGTTATTATTGTGCCCCATAGAAGCCCAATATTTTTATTGTTGTGCCCTCACATTATTATTGTTATGTCAAATATGATTATATTTTGACGCCTTAGACTCCTATATATGGAAATGAGGTTTTTTCATTTGAATCATCATAGAATTATTCATTTGTGTCATGTGAAGGTGGTTGCCCCCTTGAAGAGGCTAATTTTGAAGTCGTTGATCTATCTTTTTTTCTATTTTGGGAACTCTTTGCATAACAATTAGGATCACTCAAACTATATCCAATCTTATATATATAATCCAATCTTACAATTCTACTTGGAAAATTTTAAAGCAATTACATATAACACATGATAATATTAAGTATTCATGTATACCACATCATTATAGTGTTAAAACATATAAAACTAATTTAACCAAAACTAAACCTTTTAAGGGTTAAGATTTTGGTATATAGAAAATTAATCATATAAGATTGTCTAACTATGTCTACTCTATTAGGGAGTAATTAATTTTGAAACAAGAATGGAGAACAAAATCATAGTTGTGTTAGTATTAGAAACCAAATCAACCCTAACCTAACTCAAGTCCTTGTTGGGTCGAGCCTCATTTTACAACCTAGTACGAGAGGATGTGTAAGTTTGTCTCTCCAACAAAAGAAAATAATGTTAGTCCAAAACAAAAATGAAAATAACCATCTAGATTAAAAAAAATTGGCTTCAAAATCTTTTAATATTATTTTTATTTAAATATTTGTAAAATGAATCTTTAAAAGGAAAAACTATATCCTATGAATATATTAAGTTCTTTGAAAACATAAATATTTCCGTTTCAAATTTGTAATATTTGAAAATATTAATTTGATGTGATTTTATTATTGTGCATGAAAGAACATAATTAAATCTAATATTGATATTAAAAAAATAATTATAATATTAATATATTATAATATTAATATTATTAAATTTAATTCGTTTAGATTAATAGTTTGAGTGCTTCCAATGCTTGATTCATCTTCAAATGATGAGTGGAACACTTGAGAGAATTGGTTTTGATGGTGAAACAAATTCATAAAAATCTTTAAAAGATTTCATTATTTTTAGCATAAACACTTTGGTTCAAATATCAAACAAATCTGTAATTCTGTCACTGTTTTGTTCAGGCGATTGATCATGAGATCGATTCGGGTGCTTTGGGTTACGGTTTTCATGTTCTTCGCTACTTCTATTAGAACTTTGGAGAATTCAGTTGGAGCTCGAGAGGTTCATGCATGTTGCTTTTTGGTACTTTCGCAATGAATGCGATGCCTAGAATACAGTGATTTATCAACACTAATTTGGTTGTGTTGCATTGTGGAAGTACAAAATTATTAACAAAAGCTTCTATACTCTTAATTTAAACTTGGATCAAGCACACTCGAGCCTTAGAGTTTAGGCACGCATACAAAGCTTCTACGCAATATGCACAATAACACAGTTGCTCCAATGGATATCTGAGATGAACCTGATGGTGCATTAGTTCCCATATACCAAAGGGCGTTTGCCAAAACATATATACCAACAATAAGATAGACAAAAATGCAAAGGAAATATACATTAGATTAGATCTATCTAACACTGGATCTATTATACACTGGGAGGGATCAAATCTCTCGACATGCAAACCTTCTTTTTGGAGTGTAGAATTTGAGGAAAGGTTTGCACATCTAGGTATTTTATCCCTGTCGGTGCATGATATATCAAACGTAAGTGGATATAAACTCGTTCCAGTTGAGGGCAACAGTGTCACATTTTTAGATTATCATTATTATGTATATGTTTGAGATTAACTTTAAAATTAACATTATGTTTTCTTTGCTTGGCATGACCATATCATTCTCTTTTTTAATTTAGTTTGTGTTGCTTGCCTTGAATGGTTTGTACATCTTTGTTTGGATGCTTTGAGTGGTTTGTGTGTTTATGTGTTTGGATTTGGACCAGAATGTTTTTGAATGTTAACAATGTGTTATATTTTTATATTTGTATGTAATTGTCTATTAGTAATTAGTTGGTGATGTAGAAGGGATACAATCTTATCAATGATTAATTTGCACTTTGCACGAGGATTGATTCTACACATCTATTTCATTTTAATTCTAGGTATCACAACTTTTGACAACTAATTAATTCTTAATAGTGTCCTTTTAGGTATTACTATATATCTTGAAAATATTTTTTCTGAATAATCCACAAATTCAAGATCAACAACATCTAATGCAAGCAATCAAATAAGATTAGAAAACAACATCTACACTCAAATAAATACATCTAATTCAAGCAATCAAATGAGATTAGAAATCAACATCTACACTAAAATAAATGCATGTAACGAAAGCAATCAAATAGGATTAGAAATCCAAATCTACACAAAAAAAATGTATCTAGTGCAAGAAATAAAAAAGGATTAGAAATCAACATCTACACTGAAATCAATGCATCTAGAGCAAGAAATCAAATAGGATTAGAAATCAACATCTAAACCGAAATTAATTCATCTAGTGCAAGAAATTGAATAGAATTATAAGAAAACATCATCTACACTACAATCAATGCATCTAGTGCAATAAATGCTCTTCCCTCTCTCTCCCCTCCATCTAATCTTGAAAAATATTTTTAATAATTTACAGTTTCAATATTAACAACATCCAATCCATCTAATGCAAGAAATCAAATAGGATTAGAAATCAACATACACATTGAAATTAATGTGTCTATTGTAAGCAATCAAATATGATTATAAATCAACATCTACACCAAAATCAATACATCTATTGCAAGCAAGCAAATATAATTAGAAATCAACATCTACATTGAAATCAATGCATCTTGTGCAAGCAATCAAATAGGATTGGAAATCACCATCTACACTAAGATCAATTCATCTAGAGCAAGAAATCAAATAGGATTAGAAATAAACATCTACATTGAAATCAATGCATCCAGTGTAAACAATCAAGTATAATTAGAAATCAACATATACACTGAAATCAATGCATCTAGTGCAATAAATCAAATAGGATTATAAATCATCATCTACGTTGAAATCAATCCATCTCATGTGAGAAATATTTTTCCTTCTCTCCCCCGTCCATACACATCTATATCTACTTTCATCTCTCCTTCATTATCTCTCTATATCATCCCCCCCAAACACACACGCTCTCTCTCTCCATATATATCTATCTCTCCCTCCCTCCATCCCTTCCTCCCTCTCTTTATCTCTCTCTTCCTCCCTCTCTTCACCTCCCATCTATATCTCTATCTCCCCCTGCCTCTCCTTTGCCTCTCTCTATATAGCCCCCAAAGAACACACAATTTTTCTCCATATCTATCTATTTCTCTCTCTCTTATTCTCCTCCTTCCTCCCCCCCCCCTTCTATTTATCTTCCCTCTTGCTCTCCTCTCTCCCTCTCTCTCTCTGCCTTATCACTCCCTCTATCCCTCTCTCCTCTTTTCTCTCTTTATGTCTCTCTTCTTACCTCCCTCTCTCTCCCCCTCCAACTCCCTCTCTCTTCCTCCCCCACTTCTCTCTGTAATTTCCCCTCTATCTTCCTTCGGCTTCATCCATTTCTCTCCTACTGTTACAGGGAAAAGTGTCTACACAGAACTGCTTATCCCACTAAGGTGTGATAGCTACCTTAGAAACAAACAAAGAAAAGCTACTTTCGTTTTTCCTTTATGAAGTATAGATGAGAGAAGAACAAAGAAGACCAACCTCTGTCTTGCGCTAATATTCTAGTTCGATTCCTCTCTCTCTTGATAGTCTTTCGCTACTTGTTCCCTTGCACGCCTAGCTTCACAGAGTACCTATAAGATCACATTAGCATAGCACTATACAAGAACATGGATCTATAATCATAAACAATCTAGGATCAGATGTAAATTGACCACACAAATGCAACAAACACAAATGACACAAGAGTATGGAGGAAAACTTGAATAGCTTTTATTGATAAACAAGAAAGAGCCAAGGGAGTTACAACCAGTTGTTCTGACCCAGCATCATCCTCTCAGCAAGGAAGCCCCTCTTCACCTCATACAAAGCTTAGATCACCCAACAATCTGATGTTGTCTCAAGAAACCAACAGCAATTCCTTACAATATGCAAAATTCCAGCCTTCGGATCTCTGGGATGAGGGATCCATATATAGATATCTATAAGGGAGATGAGTCAGCTTGTGATTTGATTAGTGTCTTCCCTCCGATAGTTCTTGCTTCCACTTGGAGATTGATCATCTCTTACTCATCCTTGGTCAAATTCAGAGAGGCAAGTGTCACAGGAGAAGTTTCTGGAAGTTTCCATGCTTCTCCACCTCGCGGAATGACACTGCCATTTGTCACTTCTCACCCATCGCACCCCATAGAAGGGATTTTTGAAATGCAACGCACCCACAAAGTGTATTTAGGTGAGATGAAATGCACTTTGCCTATGGAGCAGCTGAAATGATCCTGTTTTGACCAGTTCTGAGCAGTTTTTCATGGAGAACTTTTGGGAGAAGCTGTAATCAGTTGACCTTGTTCCTTTAGGGGTTAGAACAACACTTTTAGGGACTTAGGAGACCTTGGTTTATGGATATTTCATGCTTTGGGTTGTAGTGCCCAAAAATGTCTATAACAGTTGCCCCCTAAAGCATGAGGTCGTTAATCTTTTGATGTCGGGTGAAATGGTTTATTATGAGGATCTGAAGTTCTTTCATGCTGGGAGGAGACCTGTAATAAGATACAATACAATACATTATCTTCATAATATTTCCATGATCTAGCTGAAGCGGGCATTCCCATGCTCAGCTTTATAAATTAATTTTCATGTACATAGGACAGACAATCGTCTGAGTGTAGATTGATGATTCTGGTAGAGTCATCATCCCTTTGATTGGATGATTATCTGTGTAGCAATGATGTACATTTGATGTCTTTATTTCCCTGAATATATATCGCAACCGGATGGATGAAACTAGATCTGGGGTCTTCAATCTCGTTCGATCTTCACTCAAAGTACAAGTCTATCCATGTGAGAGAGGTTTTGGAGTCGAACATGGAAAGACATCGCCTAATTTCCAGCCAATGATGTAAGCTATTAACAGGCACAAGAGGAATCACCGATAATGATAATGACCCTCAAGGTACTGTAGTACAATTCACGTGGTGTGAATAAAGGACTTGGCATCAAACACCACGCAAAATCTTTCGGTCAAAGGCCATTGATGTAAACCTGTCACCGGAAGTGAGAAACTTGCCATTGAGGTATGCAAGCTTCAAAGTACTGAACGAGGTGTTCCTAGATCAACTTCTTGGATAATGAGCTGATGTCGACAAGAAGCGATCCATCACAGGAGGGCCTTAATGAATCCCACATCAATGACACGGAACGGAGCAAATGATTTTAATGGAGGTGAAAACGATCTGATGACATACGGTTCAGGGTGGCGGTCATGAAAGAATGGAGTGTAAATGTATTGTAGCGGGTGAGACACAGGTGAATTCTCTGAGTGACTTCTCTTGAACATATCGGTGACACTGACATGATTGATTGGTAGCATTACCCCAAATGTGGATGGTGTGATGGGACCATGGTGATGTGACCGTGAATAAAACAACCCAACCCGACTTGGATGCGGAGTGAAAGTGTCATGTTCAAGAGCGACTTGGTACCAACAAAGTTTCTTCAAGTTTTCTTCCCAATTTTCCCCAGTCATTGCTGACCAGTACCTCTTTATTTTTGTCAAGCTTGAGGAGGATAACATATGCTTGTTCTATAATTTTCCCTTGGGGCAAACCCATCGCTATGTTTTAACGAACCTAGCGATAGTGAAACTCGTTCTTGTCTGCTATGGACAAGTTTGTCGCTATTAAGTTTTAACGAGTTTAACGACAAAGATAACTCTGTCCTTTTCAATTTTAGAGGGTTTGAAAAGGAACGTAAAGGAAACTCCAAAATTCCTTTTTCGTCATCTAATCCCTTAAGTCCGAAAAAGTATAAAACAATACAGAAGGGATGAATTTTCGATACTTTTAATGAGCCGAACAAAACAAGCGCTCGATCTTTTTGTGTAATAATCCCTCAGGTCCAAAAAGATTAAAATTTAGAGGAGGGATAGCACTTCCGGTCCCTTTAACGACCTGGAGAGGCCAATGGCTTGGCAATCTTTTCATATTTTATGAGTCAGTTGAAAAGAGCTTAAAGGAGACTCGTCTTTTGAGGAACGAGTGATAAAATTGGTAGCAGCTGATTTCAGGTAAGGTTTGGAATGTTCCAATCACGGTAGTGTTACAAGGATGGCTAGTGAGATCACTCTTCGCAACTTTTCCTCAAAAGGGGTAAACAATCCAATGGAGGTGAATGATCAGCCAATACAGAGTGGAGGTGATGATGAGAACATGACCAAGGCTTTTAAAGGCTGAAGTACTACATTCACGATGGTTATTTACCAGGAAATAGTTCATTTTTTAATGAGCTTAAACGCGGGGGGAAACATTTGCTCATGGCTTATGTTTATTTTTTAACGACCTTGAACTATGCGCTAAAACTGCTCGATTAATCTAGTCGTATAATAAGAATGTCCCATTTAAAACGGAAATTTTTAGAGTTTTTCCCCACATCCTTTCTTTATGCAAGTTAGGAAACGACCAATCCTACGAGTTTAAAGGGTTAGAGGACATACAAATTTAAAAAAATAAATAGTCGCTCTTCGCTTGCATGCCAAAAGGTTTGCATGCCCCTAGGTATAAAATAAAGTTTCAAGGCCACCTTTTGTTCTACTGACAAAACATTTGTTTTATCAGGAAAGGTAATCCTCTTTCAGGTTACCAAAGATTGTTCTATTCACAGCGCAAACAAAACATTTCTTCGCCGATGTCTACTGAAATAGACAAAGGTGAGACAATCCACTCACATAAATTTGACGAGAGAATCTTGTTCCAGTCTAACCCCCTCTTCCAATCACGGACGGGAGTACAGTCTAGTCATATATCTCTCGCAGAAACCTACCCTATACCGGAAGTTTTCCTGCCGAAGTAGACCAGGGTGCATGCCCCCTGGGTTTCAGTCATGTCTCTCGAATCACTCGCGCTCATCAGGTGGACGGACTTGAGATTGATGAGACATTCCTTGTGTGAAGAGACCATTTAGGGATGGTATATGACTATTTTCTATGCGTGATCCGGGAAATGAAAGCTGGTCTACGAGCTTGACCACTCTTCCTTCGTGCGGAAAACACATTACTCTAAAGATTGATGAGACAATTGCTCCCATGCAATAAATATAGTCTCGTCCAAGGAGTAGATTATAATCCAAGGGTCCTTGGATGACCATTACATTCATGTGAACGATTTTCCCTCTCAATGTTATGGGCACATTGGGAAGGATCCCTAACGGTCGATTGGTTCCTTTGTCAAAGCCTGTTAGATTTCTCATCTCAGGCAAAAGCGATGGTGAACCAAGCGCTTTCCAAGCAGTCGAGGAAAGGATACTCACAGAAGCCCCTTCATCTATGATGGTACCAGCCATAACCATTCTATATACTTGAGCAATAATTCGGAATGGTACACTAGCTGGTAAATAGGGTCTGCCTAGTTGATTCCAGTCGAAGGAGAGAACTAGGTTGCTTGGAGGTGGGACTAAATAGACGGCCGAGTACGACTCTGACGAACTTCCTTCCTGCGGTAAAGGAATGGGTAAATTGCCCCTATGTTCATCGGAGTCTGTGCTTATGAAAATAATTTGGACGGTGTCCTCCTTATTCTCTTCTTTGACTGTATCATCTGAAGATGGAACCTCTAAAGGCAAGACCGGGTCAACTGCCGCCTCGACCTTTTGACTTTCGTTTGGCATGGGTTTAGATGGTTTGTCTTCAATGATAGATACTTTGGCCGACCACCTGAGCAGGTCAGCCGACTTTTCAACTAGTGACGGACTCGGCAAGAGTTTTTTATATCCAGGAGGAAGTCGTAACGGTGAGACCGGACGATCATCCAAAACTCTTTTAGCCTCGTTTAAGAAGGGACAACAGTGGATGGCATGGTCGCCTTCGCACAGCTTACAAGGAAATCTATATTTTCCTTTTTGTCCTGGGGCTTCACTTTCACTAGTCGACGGTGTGCTTTCAACATGATCATCAGAGGTTGACGACACCGGGTTGTGCAAACGAGGAGACCAGTCCCTTAAGATCCGAGGGATGCAAGGACAATCTCTATGATAGTGGTCTCCTTTTCAAATGACACATGGCGATTTAGGCTTGGTCGGTGCAGTGTGTGGATTTCGCTAGACAATGCTTGGTTGCCCCCTTTCGCTTTTGGCTCCTTCTTCTTCTTCTCTTTCTTCTTCTTCTCAGGTACTTGATTTTTGGCTTTACCAACCCCATCAAGCGAAGAAGAAGGATGAGAGAAAGAATTTAAGGAAGTAGAAGGTTGGTGGGTAACTCTAGATTCGTCTAGTTGCTGACTCGACTGTTCAGGAATTGCGGTGTTCTGAACAACAAAGGTTGAGAAGAGCCATACGGGCAAGCTGATTGTCAATCTTGGAAGCGACAATGTGGCCATATGGGGTGCACCAACATCTCCCCCAGAGGAGAAGGGACTAGGATTTCTTCCAAGGGGAATTCCTTGGTTGGTGGGTTCCATTTTCTCAACTTAAGATCAACGTAGGGAAAGGTGATGATTATTCCATTTAAAATAAATTTTAGACGCTTTGACACAACTTGTTTTTTCAATTTTTAAGAGTCGAGAAAAACAAAAAATGACTCTAGTCGCCTTCGATTTTTAATGAGCCTGAAGTGAAAAGTGCTCAGATGGACCTTTTCCGTTAAGGAGTTTGAAAATGAATGAAAGGGACTGCTCTGGAAATCTAGGTAGAGGGATTACCAAACCAATCGCAAAACTGCAAAATACTTTTTACGGTACGACAGTCAATCTTCCCGAATGATGTGTTCAGTACATTGTGATCGATAGGGCGGCAGACACGGCTTCCTATGGATAAAGGATTAAGCCTATTGTGGTCTCCCAAAATATACTCGATGGTACGTGGGAGCACAAGTCCGTATTGGCACTTATCGTCTCAAAGTGGAGGAATCACCCAACCATTAGTGAGAACAACAGTTACCAGGCTTTACGACGTCGGAATATGTCTCTAGCCTAGACTTCTAAATGTTGTGCGTTAGGTTCCAAAGTGTTGTTAGATTCATTGAATTTATTTTATAGTTGATCTTGTTTATGAAGTTTTCCTTTAAGGTTCACCGCGAGATGTGGATGTGTAATTCCTAAAATGAAATCTAAGATGATAAACAGTCTTTTATCTTCTTTGTGCAATGAAAATCCTAGCTACTAAGGAAAGAGAGACAATATTCTTTCACAAAGAACAAAGAGCACACTCTAAATGCACTCTCCTAAATTAAACCAATCAAACAGTCAATGCAAATTCACATGCATGTATTTGTTTTCGGCTTTCTTAGTATGTGAATGGAGAAAAGAAAGCTAATGCACAAATCTAAATTACTTTTCAAGCGACAATTATCAACAAGTTTCTTTTCGAAATTAAAAATGGAGACAATCACAACACTTTATGATTTGGAAATGAATACTTGCTTTCGACACTAGAAAAATTACAAATTCATACCAAATACAATAGTAACAGGATAATCGACTATCTACAGCAACCAAACTCTTTCCTGTGACTGAAAACGACACTTGTGACACTTTCAAATCAAAGGACGACAGTACAATTCTGTTACTTTTGCAAAGGAGAATTGAAAATGACTCAACAAATACACAAAAACATTTACAGTTCTTTTGTACAAAGGAGGGGGAATAACAACAAGGAAAAGGGGTTTCAAACAGAGATATACTGATCACAGGCAGCAAAATTCATGAATAGAACTGGAAAGAATGAATCACAGAAACCAAAACTGAACAATGCCTAGTCTAATCAGCGCACCTGTAACACAGGGAATTTGAAATGCAGCGCACCTACTACACTCGGGAAGTGCGCTGAATTTCAGATTCACAAAACAATACCTGCGCTGGGCCAGAGACGAGACTTTGCTTGGGTTCTAGGTCATAGTTTGTAGTTCAGTTCATGGGTTTTGGCCGAGCAAATGGTAATCAGTAATGCAACAATCAGGGGTAGATCTAAGGAGGATCTAAGAACTATCACAAAGGGAAATCAGAGAGTTGTAAATCAATTGTTTAATTTATAAACAAATCCCGGAGATTGACTGAAGCGGCATTTATCTACTTTGCATTTGCATAGCAAATGCAGTTCGAAAGCTACCTGGCTCGACTTCAGGCTCCGTCTGTAAGTTTATAAAATAGACAACAAGGAAGATAAACAAACAAACTAATTCGTCCCCAGTGGAGTCGCCATTTTGTTACAGGGAAAAGTGTCTACACAGAACTGCTTATCCCACTAAGGTGTGATAGCTACCTTAGAAACAAACAAATTAAAGCTACTTTCGTTTTTCCTTTATGAAGTATAGATGAGAGAAGAACAAAGAAGACCAACCTTTGTCTTGCGCTAATCTTCTAGTTCAATTCCTCTATCTCTTGATAGTCTTTCGCTACTTGTTCCCTTGCACGCCCAGCTTCACAGAGTACCTGTAAGATCACAATAGCATAGCACTATACAAGAACATGGATCTATAATCATAAACAATCTAGGATCAGACGTAAATTGACCACACAAATGCAGCAAACACAAATGACACAAGAGTATGGAGGAAAACTTGAATAGCTTTTATTGATAAACAAGAAAGAGCCAAGGGAGTTACAACCAGTTGTTCTGACCCAGCATCATCCTCTCAGCAAGGAAGCCCCTCTTCACCTCATACAAAGCTTAGATCACCCAACAATTTGATGTTGTCTCAAGAAACCAACAACAATTCCTTACAATATGCAAAATTCCAGCCTCCGGATCTCTGAGATGAGGGATCTATATATAGATATCTGTAAGGGAGATGAGTCGGCTTGTGATTTGATTAGTGTCTTCCCTCTGATAGTTCTTGCTTCCACTTGGAGATTGATCATCTCTTACTCATCCTTGGTCGAATTCAGAGAGGCAAGTGTCACAAGAGAAGTTTCTGTAAGTTTCCATGCTTCTCCACCTTGCGGAATGACACTGCCATTTGTCACTTCTCACCCATCACACCCCATAGAAGGGCTTTTTGAAATGCAACAAACCCACACAGTGTATTCAGGTGAGATGCAACGCACTTTGCCTATGGAGTAGCTGAAATGATCCTGTTTTGACTAGTTCTGAGCAGTTTTTCATGAAGAACTTCTGGGCGAAGCTGTAATCAGTTGACCTTGTTCCTTTAGGGGTTAGAACAACACTTTTAGGGACCTAGGAGCCCTTGTTTTATGGAAATTTCATGCTTGGGGTTGTAGTGCCCAAAAATGTCTATAACACCTACCCCCTCTATCTCCCCCCCTTCACTCTCTTCGCCCTCAAACTCTGTCAGGATCTCCCTCCATCTCTCCTCTCTCCTTCTCTCCCCACTTCCTTCCATCTCTCCTTCTTTGTATGTCTATCTCTCCCCAAAACATGCAATCTCTCTCTCCCTCTCTCCCTTGTCACTCCCTCTCTCTCTCTCTATGTATTTTTTCTTCACTCTCTCTCTCCCCCTCCAAATACATCTCTCAGTTGCTCCCTTTCTCCCCCTCGCTCTCAAGTCCTTCTGATAATTCCCCTCTCTTCCTTCCTCTCCTACCTCCCTCTTTATCCCCCATATTTCTCTGTCTCTTTTTGTCTCTCTCTTTGCCTTCTAACCTTATCACTATCTCTCTCCATCTCTATCTACCTTCCAACCTTCTCACTATCTCTTCGCCCACCATATTTGTGTCTCCCCCTCTCTCTTACCCTTATCTCCCTCTCTCAACCCTCTCTTTCTCCTACCCTTCATTCCTCCTCTTCCCTTTCCTTCATTGTATCTCCTCCTCTCCCTTGTCACTCCCCCTATCTTTGCACCTCTACCACTTGGTGTCTTTGTTCTTCCCTCCATATATATCTACAATTAATATATATCATCATATATTAATATATATTATAATAGAATAAATTTAATATTATATTCAATTTAATATTGCATTAATCCAAAGTTATTAAATTTAATAATAGTAATATTATAATACATTAATACTAATATTAATATTATAATATTAAATTTAATGATGTTTTTTACATGGCATGATAACAAAATTTATAATGAAACTACATTAAATTAATATTTTTAAATATTACAAATTTGATGTGGAAATATTTTTGTTTTTAAAAATTTTAATATATCCCTAGGATATGGCTTTTCCTTTTAAAGATTCATTTTACAAATGTTTAGTTAAAAGAAATATTAAAAAAAATTGGAGCAATATTTTTGATTCTTTGGGTTGAATTAACCTTTTTCCTTTGATTCAAGAAATGACATGGCTTTATTAAACAGTAAAAATGTTTAAAATTCTACTTAATTTGGAATTTTAATGTGGTAAATTTTTTTGTTAAAGGTAAATTTATGACCCATTGAAATTCATGTATATGATAAAAGAACTCTGAAAGGCATGAGATAATTTACTATCCCTTCAAATACATAGTTATATTTTAATAATTAATCTTAGTCCATTAATAAGATTAAAAAGTTATATATAATTTTAGATTGGTCAACATTAGCGAAAATTATTTTTATTATTTTTTGAGAACGCGACATATTTACACATCGGGGTCATAGTGGGTTGTAGAATGCCTATCTAAGTGCAATAAGATAATAAAATGCTACAATAATGGCAGAGCTGCTGTAAGGAAAAATTCTATAAAGGAGTTGTGGAGTTCTGTGCATAGTAAAGAAACGATCATCTTTATAGCTATTATTGATTTAGGGAATATATTTTGGAATGTGATAGAGAAGAGTGAGAATTTAAAAAATATTTTGTCAATGGATAGTGACTAGACCAGAGCCAGGCCAAACAAATAATTGACTTCATTCCTAGCCCTCTTTTATTTCAAAATATTCTTAAAATTTACAATTGAATTAAGTTGTCCCCAGTTATGCACACTTAAAATTCTTCACTAAATTTTAAGTTTAACATGGATTTGTAATTCTTGCAAACATTTCTATTATCACTATCCTCAATTGAGAGTTCCTTGAAATATTCGATCATGCACTCTGGATCAGAGTAAAACTGAATTCTTCGCAACAACAAAAGACGATTGTTTGGGCCATAACAATGAAATGGGACATCAACATAGGCAATGCATTCTTTTTTTCCTTCTTATCTGTTAAAATAAAATATGTTAGGGTGGTTCAAGGAATCTTGACTCGTTCAAGTTACTGGTCATTTTCCAATTGCAAGTTTAGTTTCTCCTTTTGGTGATGAGAACAACAATGTTTTTAGACACCACAAATTCTCTCAGTGTTTAGGGACCCTATCAATTGGTAACATAGCCAAGGATATGGTGGAAAATGAAATTGAAATTCGGGCCATGAAAATGACACCAAAAACAACATTTTGGAGGCAATGAAAAAGCTACTAGGAAGGGAGTGTGTGCGTGTGTGTTACTAAAAATTGCAGTGGATATGGCAAAGGAGAATGAAGCCCATTAAAAGGGTGCAAGTTGAGCCAATGATAGATTGCATGGATCTTGTGAGTTCAAATAATATTGGAAGGTTAGGTATTGTTCAAAAAAGCTAGAGATGTAGCGAGAGAGTGGCCATATGAGAAAATAGAGATGTAGTCAATGGAGTTTGAGGATAGTGAAAGAGACATCATGTGATGAGAACCACAATGGTGTGATTACACAAGTGGTGTGTGAACATAGTAAGGGTTTTCATCTAAGGCAAGTGTATTTCCCCACGAAGTTGTAAGATAATGTTGTTCAAACATACATGTTGGACAGGAGCACATACTGTTGTTAAGTCTTAAGACTTTGATTAGACATACATGTAGTGCAATGGCACTTGAGACATGAAGTTGTGAAAGGGACAACTTGGATAGGTACCAAGGTAAGTATCTTAGCTTGAGGGAGGAATGTGAGATCTCAGATGAGATGGTTGATGAATGATTGCGACCATGAGTGATTGTTAGGGTGGTTCACGTAAACTTCATTCGCTCAAGTTTACCAAGCTTCAAATTTATGAAAACCCATGGTAGTTATCTCAAGCATCTTTAATATTTTGAGATCGGACAGACATGCGATCAGGTCAAATTATTGACTTCGCCCATGTTTGTGAGATCCTAGAATATTCTAGGATGCCCAGGGATTCATCTCTATTAAAACCTATTTAAAAGCAAAAATACTCTAAGTGTGTCGTCATAATGACTAATAAGACCCTAACAATGGTATCTTTAGAAACTACCACTTCTCAAAACATGTAGATCCATCCTAATTGTTACATCAACAAACTGAACCTACTTTTATTACATATTTGCTTACCTTCGAGAGATCTTGCCAGCAGGCAAGTCTTGTATAGTCAATCTGTGAAAATATTCTTCGCCCCAAATAGTAAAGATTGGTAAACTAATCGGTATAGCATCCTCGAACAAGTTCTCAGCACGATATCCAGAAATGGCCATGAAACTGAAGCTGAGAATGAATATCAGAACTCAATCACATATGGCCTTGTCTTGGGAAGAAGCGGTGCAGATGTTGCTACTGCGCTTGCCGCGTTAGACTGAACAAATGCCGGAGGGGCTCAATCACGATCAATGTATGTGTTTAGGTAAAGATCTACTTATAAAGATTCAACAATTTCAGTGTACTCACATGTTAAAAAACACTCACGATCCGTTCGATTTGTGCCGAACGTGATGTGCAACATAGTTTGTCCCTAAGACAATAGTTCCCCAAACAATGTTGTTGCGAATATTCTGTTTAGTACCTTGGACAAGGTTGCTCACATCATACTTTCAAGTCGTATTTTTTTCCTTGTTAAGCTGAAATATGAGTGATGAGATTTGCATCAATGAGAAGTTGATAAGTTCGTTTCTAGACCAAAACTTAAATTTTATGGAAGGGCGTGTAGCTTGAGAACCAATTATGGAAATCAGGCATCATTATGCAGTGTCAAGGTTCAACATTTACAAATTACATCTCCAAATTCTAATGAAAATAATGAATCAGTAATATTATTTGCAAATAAAATAAAATTTTGATATATGATTATCAGATCCTTTATACTCAGATTTCAATAGATTTTAAAACAAAATTCGTATATCTCATTTTATTTTTCTAAATTATTGATAAATGATGTTAAAATTAGATGATTTCTCATTTACTAGAAATCATATGACTCGTCATAAAGTGGTTGGTAAAAACATCAATTTTAAGATTTGTAGGTTATGGACTGCTTCACATCTATATGGATGCATTAAGTCCAATGTAAGAGTTATATTGAATTAAAGCCGAAAAGAAAATCCTCAATCATCTAAATTTTTATGCAATTCAATAAATGAATAAAGATGAGAAAAATTTATATATGACATCTTGTTTGAATGATATTTTTCTTAGAGAAGTTCATATTTTTTTCTTTTAAAGAGTTATATATCATTTTATATATATATATCATTTGGGTTATAAGTGTTTTGGCAATGAAAATATGTGCCAAGAAAGGGAATTGAGAATGTCACTATTGTTCATAGAGTTTTATGTTCAACTCGTCATAAAGATAGAAAAGTATATCAAGTTATATTCCCTATTGAGAATTGAATTAGAGGAAAATTTGTAGGTATTAATAACAAACATTTAAATGTCATGAAATTTATATAAAGTAGATGATATCTTTAAAGAATTAGAAGAAATAACACAATTTCTACATAATGGCTAGGCACTTATAGAAAAGAAAAAGGTGATGACAATGAAATATCCACATTATACTTCACTGAATGAATATATCTGCAAACTAGGTCCATATTGTATATTAAAGAGATGTGTTGTATAGCATGAATGAAATGGGATTATAGAAAATGCACATGTGTAGTCATTGGGTGGAGATTTCCAAGATGACATTGTTGTCACCTAAAAGTTGCTTACATATCTTTACATATCATTAAATCGCCAAAAAGAAAGGTTACCTAAAGCAATTAAATAGTAGCCTAAATGAAATCGACAAAGGTTTACAAATTGAGTTTTTTCCATCAACATAAAGTCATAATGTAGGTTTTGTGCAATCTGCATTACTATCCCTTTGAAAACTATGCACATCCATGTAAAGTGATAATTCCTTAATGAACAATGTGCGAAATCATGCTGATCATGTTAGCAAGCAAGTATCAAATTCAAACACATTACTTCAAAGCTCTAGGACGTGTAATGTGTAGAAATTCTGCAAATTCTCTACTAATCTAGCTCTAAGATCATGTAGAAAATATGATTGTAGATTAACTTGATAATGCAGTATACCAAAACAAAATACTATAACCTACTTCTACTATCAATTTGCGGAAGCTTAAAGATAGAGCAAGATCGAGCTGAACACATATAAACAAAAGAAGAAGAATCAATCATGCAATACACATGAAAATACTTTGGGGAAAGCCTCAACTAAAAACCCCACTATCTATATTAACATACAAGGTGGAAATACA
Source organism: Pinus tabuliformis (assembly GCA_031772625.1). Taxonomy (NCBI): domain Eukaryota; kingdom Viridiplantae; phylum Streptophyta; class Pinopsida; order Pinales; family Pinaceae; genus Pinus; species Pinus tabuliformis. The sequence goes on from CM062805.1 coordinate 256,010,522, forward strand.
TCAGAATTATACAAAGCCTTAGCCCTCACAACTAGCCAGCTCTCAGTACAATCCTCGTGGATGCTCACAAGCAACCAAACCTTCTCACAAGCCTTCTCCTCTGCCCTCCAAGCTCCTATTTCCTTGCGTAGTTTCTCCTGGGTGATCCTCCTGTTACCAAGTGGAAAATTGTCAACCAAGTGGAACACTGATCTCTCACACTCATCTCACACCCTATCAGAACTGTGCAATCCTTAAGAAACCTTCCCTTGACTGCATGCATGAGTTTCCTTTATAGGAAAACACATGCAATTGATAGTACATTGTCCTTGAATTTAATCTCAACTGGGTATTTCTCAGAATAAACTTGCATGAGTTTCTGATGAGGGAATCTTCAATTATCTGGGGTACACTAGTTGAGTGCATGCATGCATTAACTAACTGATGACTCACAATTAGTTCCTCAAGCAGTTTGGAACTAATTTAACTGGACTTAACTCAGTAAACTGAGCTAACTAATTACAACTCAAATATAACTCAATCTTATCTCCTTAATTAAGGCTTATCTCCTTAATTTAAGAGATAACTCTTGCATGACTTCAGAAATACTTCTAACTTGAATTTCTCCAACTAATTAATCCATAATGAATTAATTAATTATTTCCAAATAGCTGGTGAAACTAAATTCGATTTTAATTTACAATTTTAATTCAAGGACAAATTAAAATTGAAATTTCTAGATTCTATTTTTATCATTTCTTGTTGCTATTTTCAACACTCGCTCTCAACAAGAAAGGAATTCAGCTCAATCCCAATCATGAACCTTTAGAATGTTATGCATGCAACACTTCTCTCTAGGGTTGTTGCTCCAACAACTCCAGAAAAAAAAAAAAAAAAAAACATCCAACCTGAATCAGTATGATGCATCTATCATCAAAGTCTCTGACTGTTATTGCCTCTATCAACTGAAAACTTTGGCTTCTACTAACTCTGTCTTTCTTCATGTTGTCTATGCTCTTCAGTAACTGACTACTCTAGCTTCTATCACTTTGATCTCTGATTGCATCAATCCCATTGATTCCTCCCGCTACTATGTATTTTGGGCTCCCATAGCAAGGTACGGTCCATGACATAAAACATCTCAATGGACCCTGCCCAATTTCACCCTTATTGAAACTATCACTTCACATCACCCCACCTCACACCTGGAGGTATGGCTGCATGTGATCTCTCTGCCCACTTCTCCAATTGTGGTTCCTCCACAATTTTCCGAGACTTCTTCTGGGGCTGCATGTTGAGAGTTAATTTACTCTCCCTCTCAACCACCAAGTCTCTAACATTTTCCTTGCTCATCAAGGGTTTTCATGCATCTTGAACCTTAAGAACATATAGGTTCTTGACTCATGAACCAGTCTGCTTCACCTGTCTTATGGTGATGTGTCTAAGGAAAATCTTTCCCTTACTAAAGACAACATCGTAGCCTTTGTCCTCCAACATCGCGATTGATGCCAAGTTCTTCTTCAGTCCAAGCACATACTTCACATCTGTCAAGGTGATAGGAGCTCCATGCTCCCTCTGAAAAGTAACTATGCCCACTCCTGAAACACTATACCTTTCATCATCACCCATCTCTATGTGCATCTTGAGTTCTTTCTCCTCCAAGGCATTGAATAAACTTTTATTGTCGGTCATGTGGAATGAGGCTCCGCTGTCAAGATACCAAACACAACCCATCATCAACGACACCATGAATGCAATGAGGGTAAAGTCCATTTTGAAATGAGAGGCCAATGCCTCACCTTCTGATCCATCTGAGGGTCCCTTTTTGGACTGATTTGATTTGCAATTAGTCGCATAATGTCCCATCTCGTGATAATTAAAGCATCTCACTTTAGACTTGTCACCCTTCTTCCCTTCATGAGAAGAATTCGATTTGGAATGGGAAGCCCTCCCTTTCCCATTCCTTTCCTTACTTGCTAAGGCCATATTTTCTTCATCATCATCCTTGGGTGAAGAACCATCTCGTATGCTCCTCTTGATCTCCTCCTACATCAGATCCGACCATAGTCATTCCCAATCTGGAAGTTTTTCCCTTCCATTGACAGAGTCCTGGTAACTATTCCAGCTCTTTGGAAGGCCAAGGAGAGCGAGGTTCACCATATCATCATCAACAGTAGTTATTACCACACTACCAATCTCATCTCTGTAAGTTGTGAGCTTGTTCAGATATGTGGAAATAGTATCATCATTCTTCATCTTGATTCTTCGAAGCTTATGCTTGAGCACCAATTTCATTTGGTCACTACTATTCTGGTAGAGGTCCTTCAACGTCTTCCACATTGAAAATGGAGTATGCTTCCCATGGAGAATCGAGACAATATGGTCTCGATCTCCCTCAAGGATGATCCGTCTCGCCTTTGCCACACACTTCTTCCACTCAGCCAACTATTGTGCATTAGTTGAAGCTGGCTTTGGGATATATTGATCAATGAAATCCTTTAGGCCATTATCTTCTAATACAACCTCCATGCGATCTTTCCATGCTATGTAATTCGAGCTACCTTCCAAGGCATACTCGAGTCTCGAGCCATAGAATGCCATTGGCTAACCTTGAAGTATGATAAGAATTCGATTTGCACCTGCAACCTTGAACTTCAACTTCGAATCCTGTTCTTCGTATACTGTTCATAGCTCCGATAAACTTGGCTCCGATACCATGTAGAAATTCTGCAAATTCTCTACTAATGTAGCTCTAAGATCATGTAGAAAATCTAACTGTAGATTAACTCGATAATGCAATATACCAAAGAAAAATACTATAACCTACTTCTACTATCAATTTGCGGAAGCTTAAAGATAGAGCAAGATCGATCTGAACACATATAACAAGAAGAAGAAGAATCAATCATCCAATACACATGAAAATACTTTGGGGAAAACCTCAGCTAAAAACCCCATTATCTGTATTATCATACAAGGTGGAAATACATTAGAATTATACAAAGCCTTAGCTCTCACAGCTAGCCAGCTCTTAGTACAATCCTCCTGGATGCTCACAGGCAATCAAACCTTCTCACAAGACTTCTCCTCTGCCCTCCAAGCTCCTATTTCCTTACATAGTTTCTCCTGGGTGATCCTCCTGTTACCAAGTGGAAAACTCTCAAGCAAGTGGAACACTGATCTCTCACACTAATCTCACACCCTGTCAGAACTGCGCAATCCTCAGGGAACCTTCCCTGGACTACATGTATGAGTTTCCTTTATAGGAAAACACATGCAACTGATAGTACACTATCCTATACTTTAATCTCAACTAGGTCTTTCTTAGAATAGACATGCATGAGTTTCTAATGAGGGAATCTTCAGTTATCTAGAGTACACTAGTTGAGTGCATGCATGCATCAACTGACTGATAACTCACAATTATTTCCTCAAACAGTTTGGAACTAATTTAATTGGACTTAACTCAGTAAGCTGAGCTAACTAATTACAATTCAAATATAACTCAATCTTATCTCCTTAATTAGGGCTTATCTCCTTAATTTAAGGGATAACTCTTGCATGACTTTAGAAAGACTTCTAACTTGAATTTCTCCAACTAATTAATCCATAATGAATTAATTAATTATTTCCAAGCAGCCGGTGAGACTAAATTTGATTTTAATTTACAATTTTAATTCAAGGACAAATTAAAATTGGAATTTCTGGATTCTATTTTTATGATTTCTTGTTGCTATTTTCAACATAATGATAAGTATTTTAGCAACTCAAGGCCTTTATCATGTCCCTATAAAGCATGGGAAGCTCGTAATGAGCTTGAGCTCCATTGACACCACGAACTAGCTTCTGAAAATATTGAAGAAATCCCATAAGTAAGAACCATGGGTAACCATTTGAATAGAAGAGAAGTAATGTTATACTACCCAAATATTGCTAGGAGTGTCTCCAACTCTCAAGATATTGCATACATTCTACTTCTTCAAAAGCTTCCCACCAATAGAAGAGTTTGCATACTTCTTGATTGGGAGAGGGAGGACTAATAAAAAGAGATAAAAAAGGACCTTCCTTAAGGGGATTGAAGAAGGCTCCCCTAGGTTTACACCATCCTCTTTTGTGTCTCATTTAAAGGCCAACAATACCTTTCTTCATTGGAAATATATAGTTTACTTTCAATTTGTATTTTATCGTTCATATGTGTTTTCTTATTTGTATATTGATTCCTTCACATTTGGATTCAACAAGTTATGTTTGTATTTTTTTCTAACTCCTAATCATATCTATAATGTTGTGTGGATGCAACAACCTCTACAACACTTTGGATTTGTTACAAACTATTGACATATTATCTCATACAAATTGGTGACTCCATCATTGTTTCATGCTTTTAGCTGTTTCCTAGAATCTCTCTTCTTCTCAAATTGTCTCATAGTGGTCTTAAAAGCCTTCATGTAGAATCTAAAATTGTTCTTTTGCTTTCTATGGGTGAATTTTCAGTATTTTTTCTTAAGTAGATTGTTCATGTGGCTATCGAAGAAAATCACTTGTGTGAATACTCAAATTGCATCTGCAAGGTTAATGTGACTATAAGTCACTGACTCATGAAGTTATTCATAATTGTAATTTTTCATAGTTTTTCTATCTATTTCTAAGTTTGGTGGAAGGCCATAATATCCTGCCCCTACTCACTAGTAAATTTTAGTCAGATAGGCCATTAGATTACACAAGAAACTAATAAAAGGAACCTTTTCTTATTTTTTCCACATGGATGGCCTACATTAGACATATTTTCATTTTCTAGAATTTCATTTTCTTATCACTTTTGGGACCAAAAGAGGAACTTCTTATCCAATTATGCTCTTCACCTCACACATTTTATGATCGTTGGGAGATAAACTTGCATGTTTTTACTTGACTTTTTATCCTATTTTCCTTCACATTTGCACTCCTAACTAAATCATTTCATATCCTAAATCATGCAGGTATACCTCTAATCATGTCTTTATGAATTAATTAACCATTGAAGCATAGTCTAGGGGATTATGACCAAAGCGCTTGCTAAACTTAATCTCGTGTGCAGATTTCCAAGTCAAATGGCTAAGTTTAAACATCAATCTGGCAAGGCTATTATTGATTGCAGCTGTAATGACAAAACTGATCTAGACTTACTCTTTTTATCTTTTGTATTCAGTTTTGGGCATATTACAGCCGTTATGTAAATTGAAGGCAACATTTACCTTAATCTCATGAATTGTTTTTGAATAATAAAGGATAGATAGTTTGAAACAAGGTGTTGGAGACAAGAGAGTTGAGCTTTGTAATAGAGACTTTTACACTTATGAAATTTATAGCTTTCTAATCTTTCTCTGAGTTCATCACAACCCTGATCAAGGAGTTGGGCCCACTCTCCCGATCAGGTGATGCTGAGATAATGTGTGCTTAGTTTTTTTTCCATGTATGTATTTCTTTCCCCCGTTATGATGGTTTGATGTAAATGCTCTGAATCGAATTATTGTTAGAGTTAATTACTATTGTCATTCCAATTTGCTATTACAGATTAGTTATTTATGTCATTTCCATTTGCCGTTACATTTGTTTATCATTTGTTGATGAATTCTCGGTCAATTATGGGTTGTACAATTGTTACCTGCATATATTTTGCGCATTAGCCTTGAAATAACCAATAGATACTGAATAGATAATTAATGTGGGAAAGTGTTGAATAGTTTTATTCACTCTTGGAAACCAACATTTTGGTGCCATTACTGGGGAGGCTATCAAAGGTGCAAGAGAAATGTCAGCGTTGGTCACTGGATCAATCTCGTGTCCTGGGGAGAGAAGTTTTCTTACTCTGTTCTAGGTTTCAAGCTGTATTATTTTTTGTTTTTCTATCTTTGTTTCGATTGATTGCATAGGAGCCACTCTCTCGTCTTGGGTAAGGAAGTTTTCTTACCTTACTCCAGGCCCTGAGTTTAAGATTACTTTGCTTATTTTGTTTTTTTTTTTCTTTTCTCTTAAAAACTTTCTCTCGTCTTGGGGAAGGAAGTTTTCTTACCCTGCTCCAGGTCTTGAGTCTAGAATTTTCTTGATTGGTTTGTTTTTTTAGAGTCACTCTCTCACCCTGGGAAGGAAGTTTACTTACCTTACTCCAGGCCTCGAGCTTACAGTTATTTGTTTTACTTTTTATTTTGTTTTCTTCCTCGTTCCAAACCATTCTCTTGCCCTAGGGAGGGAAGTTACCTTACCCTAATTTAGGCCCTAAGCTGTGAGAACTTTAGTGCTTTAATTACGTGAATAAAGATCCGAATAAAAGTGGTAGAGGAGGACCCCCTAGGAAAGGAAGGAAGGATCTAGGTAGGAATGCTTACATCCAGGAAATCATTGTGAAAGTTGAAGCTGAAGCATTTTCATGAGCTGGTGTTAGGGTAAGGACTCGCACGCAGTTTGAGGGGAAGTATGTTGAACGACCAATATTACCCTTGGGAGTGAGGATACCCCTTTCAATGGAAGAAGGAGAAGAAGTAGAGAGAAAAGAATCAGATAAAATAGAATTACTCCTTTTAACAACAGAAGAAGAGGAAGTAGCAAGCAGAGGATCAAAAAAAGAAATCAATCCAAGTGTACCTGTAGAACGAAATTTGGGGGGATTTGCTTCACCGCGTGATCAAGGAAGTGTTTTTAAGCGACCTCAGTCATCAGTTGTCATACAACAGAAACCTATTGAAATTATGAGTGATAATTGGAGTCTATTCATGGCACGTCCAACCTCCTCGATTGAATTTCCAATTGAAGACATTAGAGGTGATGCATCGATGAAGCCCATTCCATTGAACGCTTCGCGTAACTTCCATGGGCTTTCCTCAAAGGATCCAAATACATTTCAGTTCGAATTTGATATTTTCTAGAGGGGAGACGACTAGGTGGATGATTCTAAAAAATTGAAAATATTCCTTGCTATTCTAAAAGAGATAGCTCTGCGATGGTTTATGGGTCTGGGTGGAAAATCTGTCTCCTCGTCGGAGGATATGAAGAAAGATTTTCTGGAGAAGTAGAAGTACCAGGATTATTGTAAATCCCAGGATATAAAGGAAGACATTTTTAAATTTATGTAGAAGGAGGATGAGAATATGGAGGATTGTGTTGAACATTTCAAATATACCCTACAGAGATCTGGCCATAGTGACCTGGATAAGGATATCATGATTTTTTTTTCTCTGGGCCTTAAGGGAGGACTCTCTGTAGCTTTTGAATATAGTATGAAAGGGTGGTATATCTAAGGAAGACTTTGACTCCATTTTCGAGTTATTAATTCAGTTTTCACGATGTGCTGCAAGGAATAAGAAAGGGATTCAGACTTCCAAAACGTCTAGAAGAGGAATTACAAAGGCAGAAATCCAAAACTTACTAGATAACTTGAAAGAAAACATCTTGAGTACACTTTCCTCTCAGATGGACACGTTACAGGAGAAACAAAAGAAAATGGAGTTAGAAAGGACCATGGTCATCTTCTTCCCTCAATGTAAGAAGAAATATCCATTAAAGGAATGTCCATTAAATATTGTGGAGACTTGTGTAATATGTGAACGGGCTCACTCCACCAGTTCATGTTGATATTTTCCTCGACTAAAGGCAGTATTTCAGGGATCAAGTGAAGGGGTAGAGCAACTATGTTTTATGAGTTCCAAGAAACCATGGCAGCCACAACCACCAAGCTCAAATCAAGGTATGTCTCAGGGCCTTGCTATGTATTTTAGCAATTTAAATATGGGGCCTGATTTCATACCTTTACCTAAATCATGGCCTCAATTTTATCAATATCCACCTTGGCAATCTTGGTTCCTGCAATCTAGTTCAAACCCTTCATGGTATCAGAATTGGTGAGGGCCTTCCCCTTCTCCTGGTCATTTTCCTCAACCTATGCAACAACAACAGTGACAACTGCCTTCCAACATTCCCTCCAGTACTCGTCCTCTCCCTCAGCTTCCTATCTGACCTAATCCAAACCCTAATAATAAGAGTGTTCAACAAACTAACACGCTTAACCTTCCTTCATATAGCATTTCTACCGCAGAATGTAATGAGATAAATCTACAATCTGGTCGGGTGGTGAATTCTCAGACTTCACCAATTATCATTGAACATATTGGTGATGAAGATCCAGAACGCAAATCCCAAGTAGTCAAGAATGAGTCAAATCAGAATTTTTTCAAACACCCCCCTCCTCATTCAGGTGTTATTCAGGGCTGCCCAACTGATCTACCTTATCCTGAGATAGAATCCTCAACTATAATTTGACCTCTTAGGGGAACTAAAAGACCTGTTTGTCAAAGTTCCTTTACTCCAAGCTATGAAGGGTGTGCCTATTTATGCCAAGACAATTAGAGAATAATGTTCCAAGAAACCTAGAAAGAAAACAAAGGATCCTCTTACCATTCATGTTATGGGGAAGCTATTAGACATTATGCTAGGAAAATATGTGCCTGTTAAATATGGAGATCCAGGGAACCCAATTCTGATAGTGCAGATTAATGGGGTTGACATCCTTAATGTATTGGTAGATTTGGGGGTTGAAATTAATGTTATCACATATGAAACTATGCTCACATTAGGTATATAAAATCTTAAAAGAACTCCTACTATCTTGGAATTAGCAGATAGATCTATGGTAAGGCAGATAGGAAAATTGGAAGACATAACCATTTCAGTAGACTCATGGCATTATCCTGTTGATCTTCTGGTATTACATAAACAATCCCTAGCTAGTGGTCACCCTCTGATTTTAGGAAGACCTTGGCTAGGAACTGCAGTTGTTGGTAAGGAAATATGGTGATATGTAATTGGGAAGACAGAAAGAACCTTATTCTTTACCCCCCCCATAGAACCAAGTTCATTAGGTAAAACAACATTTAAACAAAATTCCCTACCTTTAGAAGGAACTAAAGTCGAAAGTGATGAAACTAGACCAGTCCTTACTATTAGTTAAGCCCTATATTTTAAAAATAAAATGAAATATGATATTATTAATACTTTTATCAATAGCCCCCATGCCATTTCTGATACAACGCGTCAATTTCTAGAATATGTTATGAGCTGTGAAATGCAAGAAACTATTGAATCAGGAATTGAAGACTAAGATATTCTTGTAATTTCACCCTATGGAAATATCCCTATAGAAATTGAGCCAGGGAAAACATTGAATCTTAAACCGAATCTTTCACCATCCCAGACCGAATAGCTCTTGAAAGTCCTTCGTGAACATAAGGAAGCATTCGCATGGGGTTATACAGATATGAAGGGTATCCTTGCTAATTTATGCTCTCATCATATATACATTAAAGAATAGTGTCGACCTGTGAGATAGCCCGAGAGAAGAATAAACCCCACCCTGAAAAACATTTTCAAAGACGAACTTCAGAAGTTACTAGATGTAGGATTTATTTACCCTATCTTGGATAGTCAATGGGTGTCTCCGTTAGTTATTGTTACTAAAAAGAATGGTAAGTGGTGGATTTGTGTGGACTATAGGGAGTTGAACAAAGCAACCTTGAAGGATCATTTTCCCATACCCTTCATTGACTAAGTCCTTAATACCTTAGCTGGGAAGAAGTTTTTTTCCTTCTTGGATAACCAAATCTGAATAGCTCCTGAGGATCAGGATAAAACCACTTTTACATGCCCTTGGGGGACTTTCGCATACCAAGTCCTCCCATTTGGTCTTTGTAATGCATCTTCTACCTTGCAGAGGGCAATATTAGGGAATTTCTCTGATCTAGTCGATGACAATGTCGAGATTTATATGGATGATTTTACACCATATGGGGGATCATTTGAGGAAGGGTTGGAAAACTTGGAGAAGGTGCTTAAAAGATGCATACAAATGCATGTTTCTCTAAGTACAATTAAGTGTCATATGATGAGAGAGGAGAGTACAGTGCTGGGACACTTTCTTTCAGTCGCTGGAATTCAAGTTGATCTGGCCAAGGTAGAGGTAATATTTCATTTTCCTGTATCAAAGACAATGACGTAGGTACATATTTTTATTGGTTGCGTTGGCTATTATAGAATTTTTATAGAATTTTTTCCCAGAATAGCATTCCCACTTTTTCAACTATTAACTAAAGATGCTTAAATTTTGTGGATAGATGAGTGTGGGGAGGCTTTTGCAAAAAATCAAGGAACTAACCTACCAAGCTCCGTTCTTGCAAGGTCCTAATTGGGAACTCCCATTTCACATCCACAACTGATGCCTCTCAAACAACAATAGGGGCAGTTTTGGGACAACAAGAGGATAAGAAGTCGTATGAGGTATACTATGTCAACAAGAATTTGACACCTACTGAATTAAACTATACAGTAATAGAAAAGGATATTTTGGTTGTTATTTATGCTGTTAATAAATTTTGGCATTACATTACTAGATATCCAACTTTTGTGCATACTGACCATGCAACAATCAGGTAATTGATGAATAAACCTGTAACCCTTGGGCACGTCACAAGGTGGTTATTATTACTTCAATAATTTGACATTACCATCATAGATAGATCAGACAAGGATAATGTGGTTGCTGACTTCCTGTCTAGATTAGATACTAATGATGAAGGTACACCTGTAGAAGATAATTTTATGGATGAATATCTTTTTTCAATTTCTATTCACACTCTGTGGTATGCAAATATTACTAATTATCTTGCTATAGGGAAGGTACCCAAGCATTTTTCATACAAGGAACAATGGAATATAATTTGTCGTAGTACCCGTTCTTCATGGAGAGAATGATATCTCGTTTATACAGGAATCGACCAGTAGATCCAATGTTGTGTACCAGAATATGAAATCTATGATGCCTTGAAGGCTACTCATGATGACCCGTGTGGGGGACATTTTGCAGACAAACAGACCAGACATAAGGTGTTACAGATGGGATATTATTGGCCCTCCATCTTTTGGAATGCGAGAGATTATGTCTGAAGATGTGATAGCTACCAGCAAATGGGTCAACCTGGTCGATCATATGAAATGTCGTTACAATCTCAGGTAGTCTTTGAACCTTTTGAGAAATGGGTTATTGATTTTGTTGGCCTATTTAATATGTATTCACATCAGAAAGTTTATATTTTAGTATGCACAGATTATCTAACAAAGTGGTTTGAGGCCAGGGCTATGGTGAAAGCCATAGAACAGGTTGTCTCAGACTTTTTGTTTGAAGAGATTTTTTATTGATATGGCACCCCGAGAGAGATAGTTTCGAATAGGCGAACACAATCTACATTACATATGATAGCAAGGCTTATGAAGAAGTATGGGATCAAGCACAGAATAACATCTCCATACCACCCTTAGGCGAACAATCAAGTGGAAATCATGAACAAGGTATTAGAAAACATTCTCACAAAGATTGTGGGAAAGCATCATTGAGATTGGGCTGAAAAACTTCCCGAAGCTCTTTGGGCGTACAAAACATCATGGTTGGATACAACACGGTCTTTATCATTTGATCTTGTCTATGGTAAATATCCATTGTTTCCAATAGAATTTGAGATCAATATGCTTAGAACAACTCTCGAAGTAGGATTGGACCTTTCAGAGGCCCAGAAACACCGGTTGGAACAACTAAATGAACTAGATGAAATTCGTTTAATGGATGTCTATAGAACTACTATGATTTAGGGGCAGAGAACAAAATGGCATGATAAATTGGTTAAGAATAAGGTATTTCATAAAGGGGATTGGGAATTACTGTATGATTCTCATTTTAAGGACTCTAAGGGAAAGATTTGCTCTCGATGGATGGGGTCTTACGAGATTGATAAGGTATTTGATAATGGAACTATCAGACTTGTCATGTTTGATGATACACATGCTTCTTTTATTCTAAATGGATATAGTCTCAGATTGTATCATTGTCTGGCCTCTAAAGATGCCTTCATCAAGCATCTCTCCAATAAATCTGGTTTGAAGGTTGTCAGTGCCAATAATTCTTCCTCTGCTTCCTCTGGTTAAAAATAAAAATAAAAAATTACATATACAGATATACATATAAATAAATATTGTTATCACTCAATTGTTTTTTTTTGCAGGTACTACCACTGGTGTCTATATCCTATGGAGGCAAGATTTTTTTTTAAGAACTCGGTGCTATTACTCCTTTAGTGTTGTTACTCCTCCGACTCCTTCGATGCTACTACTCCGTGGTGAATTTTTTTCTAAGTACTTGATGTTGTTACTCCTTCAATGCTATTGCTTATCCAATGCTGCTACTCCTTCGACATTGTTACTCCTCCAATGTTGTTACTTCTCCGGTGCTCCTACTCTGTGGTGAAATTTTTTCTAAGTACCTGGTGCTATTACTCCTTCGATGTTGCTACTCCTTCGATGTTGTTACTCTTCCAATGACGTTACTCCTTTGGTATTGCTACTCCATGGTGAAATTTTTTCTAAGTACCTGATGTTGTTACTCCCTGGATGCCATTACACCATAAATGTGGTTACTCCTCTGCGACTGTCACTCTGCCAGGTAAGTACTTAGTATGTCCCCGAGTAGACTTTGTGACTTTGATTAGTAATTCTTTTGATATGACTTGAGGTGACCGCAGAAGGTCATTTTTCATTTTGGGGAGGTATAGGTATATTTAAAAATGGTGGCATAATCAATTTCAACAATGATTCGCCGAAGTCATCATAAAAATCTTGTGTCAATATGTCCACTCCATGATTCTTACCTTACTCTACACATTTATCAATAGATAGTGGATTTAATGAACCAGTCCCTTTGGAGTTTGCGGGGTAATTACCATAATAACTTGCCATTATTTCCATAACCTGTCGTGGATTTTTCCCATATTTCTAAGAATCTCCATTCGTACACCCCACTAACACCATTTCTTATGCATTTCTGCAAAAATTTACCTACCGATACTCACTCCTGACAGTTTTTTTCTTACTCTGAATCATTGTTGTTGAGCTATAGCAGAATGGGTGGAGCGGCTACGAGACATGAACCTAAGAGCACAATTTTGGTCTGCAGTAACACATATGTGTGACAGGTCTTTGTAAATGCAGGTTGGGATAGAAATTTTGAGAGATTGCAGGGGTTTGACGAGACTGCTACATCTGAATTTGCATTGAACTTAGAAGAAGATCATTCTAGAGTTCGAGGTCTCAATATCCCTATCACAGAGGAAGCCATATCGGTCATTAGTGGACTACCACAGGGAGGGAAAAATTTATTTTCACGGAAGGCTCCCTTGTTGGAGTTCTAGGAAGTACTTTTACAAACCGGGGAAACAAAAATTCAAAAAGGAAGGGGGTATGATTGTAAGTCACTACCTTATCCCTGGAGCAAAGTTGTACACTTCGTGTTAAGATACATTACTAGGGAAGGATGCTTTACAATGTTGTTCAAGTATGATTTTAAACTGTTAGCATCCCTTTGGTTCTGACATGCACAAATTCATTCGCTGAATATGACTTTCTTCCTCTGGAAAAGTCTTCAACAAATGGTGTAATCTGCCCATCACTGTCGAAAGTATTATCTGTCTTCTGGTGTTGGTCTGGCTACTAGTGATTCACACGTTGGCTCAAAATCTTGTACCTTGGCCACAATTTTTTGAATTGTTGAAAGAGGAATTGGAGGGAATTATACCTATAGAGGGGGAGGATGGCGAAGGCTCAACTGAAATGGAAGATGCCACAATTAATGCTGCTCCATAAGAACCAGCATTGCCTATTGGCTCAATCGAAATGGAAGATGCCACAGTCGATGCTGCTACACAAGAACTAGCATCATCTATTGGCTTGGTTGAGATGGAAGATGTCACAATCGATGTTGCTCCATAAGAACTAGCATCGCTTGTTGGCTCAGTAGAGATGGAATATGTTACAGCCGTTGCTGCTCCAGAAGAACCACCATCAGTTGGTGGCTCAGTTGAAGTGGAAAGGATGGAAATTAAGGATATGGTTGATGTTGCTTCAACATCAGTTGATTATTCTCGGGGAGAACTACCACCACCACCACTTGAACAAATGAATTTGAGGCTTGAAGACGAGATCGCAGGTGGTGCTCTTACACAAGAACTTGTTAGCTCTGCTATATTCTTCAACATTTGATGGATAAAAATCGGTTGGACAGTGCTGGTTATGCTTACAAAGAGCCCGCAATAGTTCTTTTCCTCCTCATCCTTCATTTTTCTACACTCCCATAACCCCTCTTATCCCTGTTTTACTCCAAATTTCTTTTATAAACCCATATTCCCCAAGCCCCCGAGTGCTGAGTCTAAACATCATATAACCCTGATAATCTGACCAGGCACCTTTTGCAAGCCTTTTTCACATCACATCAATAAAAAAAAATTCATAATCAACCTCCACCATCGATCGCATCCACGGTGAGATCCAACAGTATTTGATTCCCCTGATGTTGTAACTGAACCGAACATTAGCTCGCGGGGAAAGCGGTATTGATCCGATCACATCTGCCAGGTGTCAGACACTAATTGTGATCGCGCCCCCGCGTACGAATACCACCCGACCCCCATAGGCGGTGTTTCAAATATCGCCCGCCACGCAAAACCATTCCCCCGCATGTTATCTCCCATGTACTTTCACCTCCCGATCACCATCGGATCTACCCGACCATGATCCGATAGCCCTCGTTTGTCCCGATCTCACGTCTCCTGAGAGCCACTGCAAAATGATCCCCGCCATTAATCCACGTGATCCAACGGCCGAGCTTTGTCCCCATCATGGCCATGCTTCTGCCATGCTGCCCATGTCCATAGCCTGTCTAGTGTACCCGAAGGAGGAAGGAGGCAAGAATCCAGTACTTGGAACATTAAATCCTCAACAACTACATTTAACAAGGAAGAATGGCTGAGAAGAAAAGGACAACCTCGAGTAGTTGAAGGCATTTATCAGTTATGGAATTTCTTTCAGTCAACACTCCACCTGCTCGAGAAGGACATCATAATATCTCAAAAGGCCAATTTTGTTCATTAAAGCATGTTTTCTGTAGCAGAGACCCATATCAGACAGTAAATGTGGTTGGTGGTGCATTATGACTCCTCCACGCATAGGATAGCAGATATTTTTGTAATCAACCTCTATATATACCTAGAAACAAGATGTAATGAAGGATGATGGTTGTAGTTTTGATGTAAGGTTCAACTTCTAGAGACTGTAACAACTGTGATACTTGCAGCATCTGGTCTTCATTTTTAGCTAATACAAGCTTCTTTTGCTATTAATTGCTCACTTTCCACTTCTTCTTTGTTCCAGGCTATGCTTGTTATGAATTTTTCATGTGCTCTTGATGTTTAGCATTAGAGGAGCTGTCATCCCACCTCTATGTTAGAATCTAATATGTATCATTGAATGTGTATGCAGGTTTCTGTTATTTTAATGCCAGAGAACTGCCATCCTATCTGTGCATTAGGAAATAGATTTACATACCTTTTTGTTGGTTGCAGCGGACCATCACATGGTCTTGTGCATCTACTAGTGTGGTCAGTATTATCCATGTTCACTCAATCCTCAAACTGTGAGTAATTGGTGGCATAAAGCCTTGTAGTCTAGGGGTGTTCACCCATGTCTGGGGCTAAGCATAGTAGAAGTGGTTATCTGGCTTGAATATGCATCATTCCTTCCATTCATCCACTTATTTCCAACATTTCTATTGAGTTTCTAATGTTCCAAACCATCTCTGAGATACAACCTAGGAGAGTTTCTTGGGGTGATAACATTAATTGGCACCATTACTGGGGAGAGGAGATTGAAGCTCAGCTTCCTTGGGAGACGACACAATTCCAGATTTTGATGATAGACAAGGTCTAGGCACATTTCTGGTTGTAATCATCTATCTGGTGACTCCACTGGAGGAAGACCAACCTTTGGCAACTCCACAGTATACTCCTGGCTCAATTTGTGAGACATACTCGAAGAAATCCTTAGAGATTACTAGTTGAATCAATGCCTAACCCTGAGAAGATTGTCAAGTCGAAGAAAACATCACAGAAAGGAGCAACAGGATTAGGTAAGCCCAAGAAATCTTATTGTCTCTACATGAAGAGTTTTTAGTTGAGAATACACAATTTGAAGACTTAGAGCCTAGTGTTGCTAGTGAACAAACACTTGCAGAGATTCATGAAGCTCCTTGTCCATCTAGTTCCACTTTGAATCTCACTCCAAAGAAAGTTTCCCATACAGCCCATAACATCCCTTTGTCTCTATCATCCATTTAATTGTTTCATACCGCTCTATCTACCAGTGTCCTTCGACATACCCTGGTCATGGCAGGACAACAAGCACCTATGAAGATAGAAAGAATTGTAGCTGCTAGGTATGGACCTCTAGTTTTGCCTGTTCGTTTGAATGCTATGCCTGCAGGAGAATATCATAAATATATACCCAAGTTCACTGGCACAGAGGGAGTAACAGCTGATGAACATCTTAAGGCTTTCTATAGTTATGCTGATAACTTAGACATAAGTGAAAATGATGTGTGGATGAGAGTTTTTTTCCAGAGCCTTGATGGAGAGGCCAGAAAGTGGTTCAGAGAATTAGCCCCTAGATCTATTGCTAATATTGAAGCCTTAGATGAAGCATTTTTGAAGCACTGGGGAGATAAATAGGACTTGCTATATTACCATACTGAGTTTGGTAACCTGAAGAGGGAGAATGGGGAATCATTTCCTGATTTTAATAAGAGATTCAATCATATGTATAGTAAGATACTAGCTAAGGTAAAACCTACCCCCACCTCTGCCAAAGTCACTTATGCCAATGCTTTTGACTCTTATTTTTTCCCATTGTTGAGAGAAAGGAGATGTGCTACTCTGGCAGACATGCAGGATGCAACCCTAGAAGTAGATTCTAATATCATGGCTATAGAAACGCTCAAAATTCAAGTTGATAGAAGGAGGCAGAGAGGTCAGGCTTCTACCTCATTTGCTTCATCTTCAGAACCCAAATTAAATAAAATGACTAATATTATAGAGTCATTGACTGCTAAAATATCTAAGTTGAAGGTTGAGCAAAATTCAGGAAAGACAAGGTAGTAGAACACATCTGCTCCAAGAAATCTAAATTCATTCAGAAGAGAAAATGAGCAATTACAAATAATCCAGAGGGGGAAAGAACCAAATGAAGAACAGAAAATTAAAGCTCCCTTCCATAATGTAGTCATGGAGGAGGAACAATTTGAAGATAAGGATGAAATTCAATGCATGAAAGATAAAGGCAGTGTTGCATTTTTGACATTAGCTGCATATAAAGAATCATTGTTGCAGGAACAATTCAATCAGGAATGTGACAGAGAGCCTATTATGCAGACTGGTGAACAACAGAGATATAATTTGAGATCAAATGCAAAAAATGTCAAAGAGAATCCTGCCCAAAGAGCTACTGTACAAATAGAGTCATAGAATATCAGACAAAGAAGGCCAGCAGCTGACCCAATCATCCTCAAAGCTCTAGTTCAAGAGGTAAGAGGTTCTGATAAGTTACCTTCCTCTTTCAGCTTTGAGTCAGAAATCCAGAAGTTAAAAATATCTATTCCTCTGGTAGAGTTGGTAAAGAGTGAAGTGTTTAGAAAGCCTATCCTTGAAGCCCTTGAGCTGGAAACCACACAAACCTCCACTGACTCTGTCAATTTGCAAGATGATAAGCCTGTTGTTGTGCTTAGCCCCATGATTGAACCTGCTGATAATAATTCTCCATCATTTTATGTTTCATTGTCCATTCATGAAAAAATCCTCCACAATTGCCTGCTAGATATAGGGGCCAGCCACAATCTGATGCCTAAAGCTGTCATGGAAGAGTTAGGCCTTGATATCACTAGACCATATCATGATTTATTCTCTTTTGATTCAAGGAAAGTGAAATGCCTAGGATTGATCAAAGACCTGGCCATTACCTTAACTCAGCTGCCCATGAAGAGTATGATGATGGATATTGTGGTAGCAGATGTCCCTCCTAAGTTTGGCATGCTGCTGTTGAGAGGATGGATTAAGAGACTAGGTGGGACATTACAGAATGATATATCTTATGCTATTGTCACAGTTTTGGAGGGGAAAGCAGTAGATTGTATAGAGAAGCACAATTGGCATACATAATCAGTGATGAGAATAATCCTACTAATCATCCCATATATGCTGTGGACACTGATTTTGGAGCATGTATCCTCCAAATAGAAGGATCTCAGAAGGCCTCATTGCAGATTAGGAAACTAGTGAATCAGGCTGAGGGAGAGCAAGAAAGTCAGGTTTGGGAGATGTTCTTTGATGGAGCATATTCCAAGGAGACTGCAGGAGCAGGGGTGGTGCTAGTATCTCTAAAAAAAGAAAGCATCTAGCTGTCTTTCAAGCTAGATTTTCAAGTCACTAACAATATAGCAGAGTATGAGGCTCTGATATTGGGTCTTAACGCAGAAAAAGAGAGAGGAATTAGGAACATAAAGGTGTTTGGAGATGCTAATTTGATCATTCAGCAAGTAAATAAAACATTTCAAGCAAAGCACCCAAGGCTGAAAGCGTATAGAGATGAGGTATGGAGAATCAAAGATTCTTTTGATTATTTCTGTATTTCGTATATCCCTAGAGCCAAAAATTAGTTTTCCAATTCCCTTGTTGTGTCTTCTAGTCTGTTTATTCCTCCCATGTCTCCTAGACTAGTTTATGAATCCAAATGAAACACAGACCATCCTTTCCTAACAATGTGCAGCATTGGAAAGTTTTTGATGATGATGATGAAATAAATAGGTTTCTCCAAGTCATTGATGAATTCTCTGAAATGCAAATTGACCAAGAAAATGAAGCCTTGGAGAAAAACCCCCAATCCCATCTTAGGAGTAGAATTGGCAAAAGTAGCATTGTCCAGCTTCCTAGAAATCATATACCTAAGGGTTTAATTCCTTTAGAAAGACCGTTTGACCAAAATGATGTGCCTTACAAGGCTGCCGAGAAAGATGATCAATCTGTAGTCTGTAAGCATGATATAGGGAGTCCAGGTCAGCCTAGATACATAAATTTGTCTTCCCATCTGTTTGCTGATCAAAATTATGAATATTGCAATTTAATGAAGCAATTTGCTGATGTATTTGCCTAGGAGTATAGTGACCTGAAAACCTATGATAAAAAGATTATTCAACATAAAATCCCTATGGAGAAAGATACCATTCCTTTCAAGCAGAAGCTGAGACCAATAAATCCTATGCTCCTCCCTATGATGGAAAAGGAAATTAAAAAGTTGCTAGCTGCCAAAATCATAGTCCCTCTCAAATATTCAAAATGGGTAGCCAACTTGGTGGTAGTGAGGAAGAAAAGTGGAGAAATCAGACCGTGTGTTGATTTCAAAAAATTAAATAAATTCTCTAAGAAAGACAACTATCCTCTACCCAAGATGGAGCACTTGTTCCAGAAGGTCTCAGGAGCCAAAGTAATGTCTTTCTTGGATGGATTTTCAGGCTTTAATCAGATTGTTGTGCATCCAAATGACCAAGAGAAGACTACATTCACCACTCCTTAGGGCACTTTTATGTATGTGAAGATTCCTTTTGGGTTAATGAATGCTGGAGAAACCTTTTAGAGAGCTATGGATATAGCATTTATGTGAGAGAAGGATAAGTTTGTCCTTATCTATCTTGATGACATAACAGTATACTCTAGCAGCCATCAAAACCATTTGCAACATTTGAAAAAGTGTTTCTGAACTGCAGAAGGTTTAGGATTTCAGTCAATCCTAAAAAATCACAATTTTCTTTAGAAGAAGGCAAGCTTGTTAGGACATATTGTTTCTACTGGAGGTGTTTGAATTGACCCAGAAAGAGTAAAAGCAATACAGACCCTGTCTATCCCGAGATCAAAGAAGGATATCCAATCCTTTTTGGGCAAGATTAATTTTGTGAGGAGGTTTATTCCAAATTTTTCATAACTAGTGAAGCATGTTACCTCCATGTTGAAGAAAGGGTCAGAGGTCAGATGGACCGATGTAGTAAGGAAATCCTTTGAGTCCATTAAGAAGGCTATTATGGAGGCTCCCACTTTAATAAGTCTGGATTACAGCAAGGAGTTCCATATATTTTCATTTGCCTCTGAAGACACCATTGCAACAGTTTTATTGCAGGCAGATGAAGAAGGTTCAGAGCATCTGGTGGCATTTTCAGCAAAAACTTGAGGGATGCCGAACTGAGGTATGATATTATTGAGAAACAAGCATATGCTCTTATCAAGTCCTTGAAATCTTTCAAAGTTTATATTTTGCATTCCAAGATAATTGCATATGTACCCTTTGCTACAATAAAAGATGTCTTGACACAACCTGATGTTGATGGAAGAAGACCTAAATGGATTGCAAAGTTGATTGAATTTAATATGGAATTGAAGCCCACCAAACTTGTCAGAGGTCAGGGCCTTTCCAGGTTGTTAGCTGAAGAAAATTGCAGAACATTGGATATTGATTTCCTATGCACAATTGCAGAAAATGGTCAAACAGAAGAAGAGGAAGCAGCTGAACTAGAAAAGAATCAGACACTAGCCAAAAATCTAGCTTCTTGTGATTGGTATTCTACAATAGTTAAATTCTTGCTAAAGCTAGAAATCCCTCCAAGCTCTACTCAAATTCAATCCATAACTATTAAGCTTAGGGCAGCTAAATATTGTATCTATGAAAATCTACTCTATTGGAGGGATCCATCTGGAATGCTTTTGAGTTGTCTGGACAAAGAATAGTCAGTAGAAGTCATGCAACAATTTCATTCCAGCATGTATGGAGGACACCATTATTGGAAGACTACAACCCATAAAATCCTTAGAGTTGGATACTATTGGCCCTCCTTATTTTCTAATGTATTCTTATTTGTTAAATCTTGTGACAGGTGCCAAAGATTTGAAGGAAAACAACAGTTAAAGTCAGTGCCCTTAAAACCAATACATGCAAGAGGACCTTTTCAGCAGTGGGGCTTGGATTTCATTGGAGAAATCATTCCACATTCTAGTGGCTAGCACATAAGGATATTAGTAGCCATTGATTATTTTACAAAGTGGATTGAAGCAATCCCTACTAGGAAGGCTGATCATAAGGTGGTCATGAAGTTTTTAGTTGAAAATATCTTTACCATGTTTTGTTGTCCATATAAATTAGTCACAGATAATGCAGCAGCCTTCAAGGCAAAAGAATTGGTGGAAATGTGTGATTCAATGGGTATTAAACTGGTTCATTCCACCTCATATTATCCCCAAGGTAATGGTTTAGCAGAATCCTCTAATAAAAGCTTGATAAGGATAATTAAGAAGCTATTAGAGGACAACAAAAAGAATTGGGATTCTAAGCTCAAGTATGCACTGTGGGTTGACAGAGTGACCATTAAGAAATCCACAGGAAATTCTCCATTCAGGTTGGTATATGGCACTGAAGCTGTATTCCCAATTCATTTAACTCTCCCTGTGGAAAAATTCCTCCAAGAAGAATAGAATGACGAAGAAGATATGGCAAAAAGGATCACTGATTTAGCAGAGGTATATCATATACGAGAACATTTAGTTGAAAAGGCTGCAGCACATCAGAAAAAGATCAAGGAAGTTTTCGACAAAGGGACAAAAGTAGATAAGTTTCAGGTTGGAAACTTGGTTCTGAAGTGGGATGCATTGAAAGAATAGAAGGGAAATCATGGGAAGTTTGATGCTTTCTGGACAGGTCCTTTTATTATTTCTCAGATTCAAGGGAAGAACACCTTCATAATGAAAAGTATGAGAGGAGAGGTAGTTTTTTATGGCCCAGTTAATTGGCGTTTTCTAAAAACTTATGTGATTTAAGGTCTTTGGCAAAAGTTGTAAATATTTTGTTTTAGCAGTTTTAGTGTAGCATCAGTCAGACTCCATCCCTAATGGAACACTAGGAATTATGTTAATTTGTTTTTCATCAGAAAGGCATTGATCTGTAGGTTCTTGAGACCTCACAGGGAGGATCTCATCCCCAGAAGGAGCCAGTGTTAGCTCTGCTATATTCTTCAACATTTGATGGATAAAAATAGGTTGGGAAATGCTGGTTATGCTTACAAAGAGCCCACAAAAGTCCTTTTCCTCCTCCTCCATTTTTCTACACTCCCATAACCCCCCCTATCCCTGTTTTACTCCAATTTTTTTTTATAAACCCATATTCCCCAAGCCCCTGGGTGCTGAGTCTAAACATCATATAACCCCAATAACTCGACCAAGTGCCTTTCACAAGCCTTTTTGATGTCACATTAATAAAAAAACGTGCATAATCAACCTCCATCGTCGATCGCATCCACCGCGAGATCCAACAGTACTCGCTTCCCCTGATGCCGTAACTTAACCGAATGTTAGCTCATAGGGAAAGCAGTATTGACCCAGTCACATCCACCACGTGTTGAGCACTGATTGTGATCACACCCCCGCATACGAATACTACCTGACCCCCGTAGGTAGTGTGATAAATACCGCCCAACGCGCAAAAGCATTCCCTGCAAGTTATCTCCCGCGTACTTTCGCCTCCCGATGACCGTCAGATCTGCCCGACTGCGATCTGATAGACCTCGTTTGTCCCAATCTCGCATCTCTTGATAGCCACTGCAAAATGATCGCCGCTTTCGATCCATGTGATCCAATGCCTGAGCTTTTTCCCCGTCATAGCCATGCTTCCACCATGTTGCCCGTGTCCAAAGCTTGTCCAGTGTACTCGAAGGAGGAAGGAGGCTAGAATCTAGTACATGGCGCATTAAATCCTCAGCAACTGCATTTAACAAGGAAGAATGGCCGAGAAGAAAAGGACAATGTTGAGCAGTTGAAGGAATTTATCAGTTATGTAATATGTTTCAGTCAACACTCCACCTTGTTATAGACATTTTTGTGCCTTACAGCTCTAAGCATGAAATGTCCATAAACCAAGGGATCCTAAGTCCCTAAAAGTGTTGTTCCGACCCCTAAAGGAACAAGGTCAACAAATTACAGCTTCTCCCAGAAGTTCTCCACCAGAAACTGCTTAGAATCAGTCAAATCAGGATCATTTCAGCTGCTCCACTAGCTAGCTGCGTTGCATAGCACCCAAGTACACTAGCTAGGTGCATTGTAACGCACCTAAATGCACTACCAGGGTGCGTTGAGCAGGAAATGACAAATGGTAGTGTCATTCCGCGAGGTGGACAGACAATGGAAGCTTCCAAAATCTTCCCCAATGACACTTGCCTCACTGAGTTCAACCAAGGATGAGTAAGAGGCTCTCAGTCTCCAAGTGGAAGCAAGAACTGATAGAGAGAAGCCACTAGTCAGATCATAAGCTGACTCATCCTCTTTGCATACATCTATATATGGATCCCTCATCCCAGAGATCCAGAGGCTGGAATTTTGTACATTGCAGAGAATTGTTGTTGGTTTTGAGATAGATATCAGAGTATTGGGTGATTTATGCTTTGTTGGAGGTGAAGAGTGGATTCCTTTGCTAGGAGTTACCTTTACGTAGCTTTATTTCAGACTCTCTAAAAATGAAAAGGACCGAGTTATCTTTATCGTTAAACTCGTTAAAAAGATTAATAGCGACAAACTTGTCTTTAGACGAGAACGAGTTTCAGTATTGCTAGGCTCGTTAAAACATAGAGATGGGTTTGCCGGAAGGGAAAATTATAGAACAAGCATATGTTATCCACCTCAAGCTTGACAAAAATAAAGAGGTACTCGTCAGCAATGACTGGGGAAAAATTGGGAAGAAAACTCAAAGAATCTTTATTGGTAGCAAGTCGCTCTTGAACATGACACTTCCACTCCGTGCCTGAGTTGGGTTGGGTTGTTTCATTCACCGATCACATCACCATGGTCACGCCATACCATCCACATTTGGGGTAAATGCTACCAATCCATCACATAAGTGTCGCCGACATGTTCAAGAGAAGTCATCCAGAGAAGTCACCCGTGTCCCATCCACTACCATACATTATACTTCATTCTTTCATGACCGCCATCCTGAACCATATATCATCAGATCGTTTTCACCTCCATCAAAATCATTTGCTCCGTTCCGTTTCATTGATGTGGGATTCATTAAGGCCCTCCTTTGACGGGTCACTTCTTGTCGACATCAGCTCATTATCCAAGAAGTTGATCTAGGAACACCCCCTTCAGTACTTTGAAGCTTGCATGCCTCAATGGCAAGTTTCTCACTTCCGGCGACAGGTATACATCAATGACCTTCGACCGAAAGATTTTGCGTGGTGTTTGACACCAAGTCATTTATTCACACCACTTGAATTGTACTACAGTACCTTGAGGGTCATCATCATTATCGGTGATTCCTCTCACGCTTGTTAACAGTTTACATCATTGACTGGTAATCAAGCGATGTCTTTCCATGTTCGACTTCAAAACATTTCTCACATGGATCGACTTGTACCTCGAGTGAAGATCGGATGAGATTGAAGACACCGGATTTAGTTTCATCCATCCGGGCCGCGATATATATTCAGGAGAATAAAGACATTGAAATGTATAGCATTGCAGCACAGATAATCATCCTACCAGAAGGATGATGGCTCTATCAGAATCATCATTCTACCATCAGACGATTGTCTGTCCCATGTACATGAAAATGAATTTATAAAGCTGAGCATGGGAATGCCCGCGGACTGATCATCCGCAGCATTTAAGAGTGATATTTCTACATTGACGACACTACAAGATACGACTCAATCCGCACAAATGTGTATTTTGCGTCAGTTCTGGTCGTTTACTTGGCTTTGTAGTCTCCAAGGATGGGATTCGTCTCGACCCGTGTAAGGTCCAGGCAATCATAAATTTGCCTCCACCTTCAAATTTTCTTCAGATTCAGAAACTCCAAGGGAAAGCAAACTTTCTGAGGAGATTCATTCCAAATTACGCCGAACTTGCTAAAGGTTATACATGTCTTTTGAAAAAGGAGGTACCCTTTGTCTGGGATCAGGTTGCACAAGCTTCCTTTGATGCTTTAAAAGATTCCCTAATGAAAGCATCATTAATGTTTCCCCCCGATTATCAAAGAGATTTTAACCTGTATCTGGCTGCAGCAGATACGACCATCGCAATGGTTTTAGTTCAAGAAGTCGATGGAATTGAACATCCTATATATTATTTAAGTAAGAACTTAAATGATATAGAAAGCAAATATTCTTATGTTGAAAAACTAGCGGTTGCAGCTGTTCAAGTGATACAAAGATTTCGACACTATGTCCTCTTTCGGAAAACTACCATTCTGTCAGATTGCAACCCCATGACTTATATATTGTTGCGACCGTTTTTGGGGGGAAAATATTCAAAATGGATAGCGATCCTACAAGAGTTTGATCTGGAATTTGTAAAATCCAAGTCAAAGAAAGCTCTAGTTTTTGTAGAACTATTATGTGATCTCCCATCATCGTCCAACGATGAAACATCTGAAGAATAAATCGTGGATGAGAATTTGTTTCTGATATCTACAAGCAATGAGTGGTATGGAGATATAATAATTTATCTCCAAACCCAAAAATTTAGGCCAAACACCTCACACTCTGAACAAAAATGTATTCGATACCAAGCAAAAGACTACATGATGATCGGTGATACACTTTACCGTCGTGGTATCGATACAGTTCTGAGAAGGTGCCTCACCCATGACGAGGCCGAAAAAGCCCTGAATGAGTGTCATTCAGGAGCTTGTGGGGGGCATCAATCTGGATATGCTACAGCACAAAAAATCTTACGAGCAGGATACTTCTGGCCAACAATGTTCAAAGATTGCATAACCGTAGTCAGAAGTTGCCATTCTTGTCAAATTTTTGATAGCAAAACCAAAAGACCACCCATACCTCTACAGCCAATAGTTGTTGTTGGGTCGTTCGCCAAATGGGGCATCGATTTAATGACATGTAACCCCACCTCGACTAGGGGGCATGGGTATATCATAGTCGCAGTTGACTATTTTACCAAATGGGCCGAGGCGATGCCTACATTAGACAATACTGGTGAAACAGCTGCCCTTTTCTTTTTCAATCATGTAGTCGCCAGATTCGGCGTACCACAGGCTATAGTCACAGATCATGGGTCGCATTTTCGCAATCACATGATGGTCGAATTAGCTGCCAAACTAGGGTTGTCTCATGACAGCTCTACTCCATATTATCCGCAAGTCAACAGACAAGTTGAAGCGATCAACAAGGTCCTAAAACGCATGTTGCAAAGGATGATCAGAGTTCACAAAAGAAGGTGGCACCTAATCCTGTACTCAGCCTTGTGGGCTTACCGAACATCGGTAAGGAATGCAACCGGGTTCACACCCTTCCAACTGGTATATGACCTGGAAGCAGTCTTACCAGTCCAGTGTGAAATCTCGTCTCTCAAACTCGCAATTGATCTCCTCCCTGGAACTTCAGAAGAAGAGGCTCGTTTCTTGGAATTAATCCAATTGGATGAAACCCGTCGTGATGCTGCTTTGGCTAACGAAGCCCATAAGAAACGAGTCAAGGCGGAGTTCGACAAAAATGTCAAACCCCGTATCTTCTCGGAAGGTGACTTGGCCTTGCTTTACGACCAAGAATCCGATAAATTGGGAGCAGGTAAATTTAAGTCTTTATGGATGGGCCCCTATATTGTTAAATGAGTGTTAGCAAAAGGAGCCTACGAGTTAATGGATTATGACGGAATTCCACTGGCTCAACCTCGTAATGGGTTGTACCTCAAGCGTTACTATTCATAAATAGTAACCAATATACTTTTGTTATATTTTTGCTTTCGCTAAAGTGTTTGTTCTGGTCAAGTAATCCACCTTTTTACATTTATTGCAGATGTCAAACCTTTTGGAGCCATGTGCTGGATATGCCGACGGAGTGAGTCGTAGTTCGCGGAACCTGTCCTCCGCAGCTTGGGCCATTTTTGATCCAAGTGGCGAGTTAGTAAGTTTCAGAGGTGTATGTATTGGTCAATCAACGAATAACATGTCAGAACAACAGAGCATTGCAGAATTGAAAGAGATTCAGAAAGCAGAAGGGCCCCATATTACTTAGGGGTCACTCACTATTCATATGGTGAGGGATTTTACTAAGCCGTATAAATTCACCTTCCACCCACTCGCTATGCTGCGTTCTTTTACCTCGACATCCCAAACCACTTCCCTGCCTGTTAATTGCTTAGAGCAATGTCCAGCTGCCTACCATTATCATTCGGGTCCTTATGCGAGCAAGTGTTTCGCCGTCGTGTTGAGTATAGCGCATTGATAGAACTTCTCTCTGATGCCATCACCCATGGTATACGCCGACTAATTGTCAGGCTAGACTCACAACTCGTAATACTACAACTCAATGGTATATATTCTGTCCGAAACCCAGCTATTTATCGCATGTTCCTAAGGGTTAAGATTTTGGAAAGACAATTTGATCTTATTCAATACCAACATATTTCCAGAAACTTAAACACATTAACCGACTCATTAGAAAACTATGTGTTAGATAGGCATTTGCAACATTTATAAAAAGAAACACATCATCGTTGTTTTACATGTGGATCATATAGCTCAACCAAAATAAAACCCCGAAAATCAAAAATATATATAGCTGTTTATGGTTTACATATGATGTTCTGTAACCAAGACAAAATTGGTCACATGACCCAAAAACTCAAAATGCTAGGGGGCACCCTAGCCTAATGATGCTCGTGATAGCAAGTCACAACCTGTGCGATCATGCATAAGAGACGAGTCCATCGTCTGGGCACACCAGTAGTATGCCGCTGTAACTTCAAAGGTAGCTCGTCGATCCTCACATCTAGAATACCGAGAGTAAGGCTCTCAACCTGCTCCTGCACAGCTGTGAGAGTCTCGACCACATCGAGGTCGCGAAGAATAATTCTTCTGGCGGCCTCTCCTGCTGGGGCAACAGCTGGTACTCTCAGGTGAACTACTGGACGAACAGGACCAACATCTACATGTACACATGAGTTCGATTAAAGTCTTGATAGAATAAAGCACAAGGAAATTATAAACAAAAACGGTAGACAACGATATGGTCAAATATTTTACCAATAGCACCCCACTGCTCGCTATCCAGCAGTACTAAATATGGATCACCCCGGAAGTCCATGCCAGCATATGGATACTCGGGATAAACCATCTCCTGACGGTCAAACCACCTGAAGAAGGTATCAGAAAACGAAATCTGAGACTGGCCAGCATGCCTAGACATATGGTCAACCCATCTCTGCATACGTGGTTCAGTAGGAGAAGGTAAGAAGTGCAATGTACTGCGGCTGCATCAGTGGTATCTTCTCAAAGGCAAAGGCGGTCAATATAGAACCGAACCCAAAGTTCTTCAACCTCCCGTTCTTTATCTTGCTCAACTGTTCTTTCAGCACAAGAAGTACTACGTCACACTAGTTGAACACCTTCGGTTGGAGGCATTCCAAGGCATGCTGCATATAGGATCTGTTGGCTACATGAAGAGACGCACTACCGGCCATCCTACTAAAAGTAAACAAGATAGTCCTAAGGGACCTATCAGTGACATCATGGATGATGATCTTGCCGTCTTTACTCGGCTGAGATCCTTCCCTGCAATACTGGCGGACATAATCTCTCACAGAATCGCCTCCTCGGGTTGAACCTGACAAAGAGATGGGGGCACCCCGCCTCGACAAGCCAGTCAAGAAATAGATGTCTACTGTAGTCAAGGGGATAGATTTGCCCCTAATCTGGAAAACTTGATTGATAGGATCCCAAGCATCGAGCAAATACTGCAGTAAGTTAATCTGCTGTCTCATGCTAGAAATGTTGAAGAACTTCAGCAATCCACAATTCCGCAGCGCGTTCACTGTAACTGGATCATGTAGGGCAATCATGTCCTCTACTTCATGTTCTCGTTCTCGCCATGTAAGGGTCATCTTGCTCCGAGATCTCTGGAAAAACAAACAAGAGAGGAGTTAGATCCTGATTTTGATGAGAAACAGGCAAAAATTCCATCAAAAACTGTGCAAGAAATTCCCTTTCTGCGCCCAACGCACCTGCAGCAGTGTTTCAACTACGTTGAATGTCAAACTGCCTTCATACAGGCCAGCATTCAGCGCAAGTTTCGATGTACTAAGGGTGCGTTGATGGCAGAACGAATCCCTCAAACCCCAGGGACTCAGAAAAGCAGGGAATGAAGCACAGAATGCAAAAAGGAAACCATGAAATGAAAGAGCTCGGGTTTAACTCCTACCTGGTCCAGACGGCACCGAGAATCGTCCACAAAATCTCCCGAAATCAGCTGATGAAAATCGAGGGGGAAAAGCACCTCGAATGCTCCAACAGACCAAGTTCAAATGAAATGGTAAAATGAGAGGTAAAAAACACTTTTTATTGCTTTTACGTAGTTCAAAGTAAAATATTAGCGCTTTAATCTCATTTTCAAGCAAATATTGTTCATTTCTAACTAGTTTGATGAAGCAGTTGAAAATACAGTACTATATTTGGAAGGACAAAGCTATTTATGGTAAAATATCAAAACAAGACCATCTAGTCGAGCAGTTTTAGCACATAGTTCAAGCTCGTTAAAAAATAAACATAAGACATGAGCAAATGTTTCCACCCGCATTTAAGCTCGTTAAAAAAATGAACTATTCCCCGGTAAATAACCACCGTGAATGAAGCATTTCAGCCATTAAAGCCTTGGTTGTGTTTGCACCGTCACCTCCACTTTTCCATTGGCCGATCATTCACCTCCATTTGATTGTTTACCCATTTTGAGGAACAGCTGCGAAGAGTGATTTCACTAGCCATCCTTGTGACACTGTCGTGATTGGAAAATTCCAACCCTTACTTGGAATCAGCTGCTACCCATTTTATCACTCGTTCCTAAAAAGACGAGTCTTCTTTAAGGTCTTTTCAACTAACTCGTAAAATATGAAAAGATTTCCGAGTTTTGGCCTTCCAGCTCGTTAAAGCGACCGAAAGCATTATCCCTCCTCTAGATTTTAATCTTTTTGGACCTGAGGGATTATTGCACAAAAAGATCGAGCGCTTGTCTGTTTGGCTCGTTAAAACTATCGAAAATTCATCCCTTCTGTATTGTTCTATACTTTTTCGGACTTAAGGGATTAAATGACGAAAAAGGAATTTTGGAGTTACCTTTACGTACCTTTTCAGACTCTCTAAAAATGAAAAGGACCGAGTTATCTTAGTCGTTAAACTCGTTAAAAAGATTAATAGCGACAAACTTGTCTTTAGACGAGAACGAGTTTCACTATCGCTAGGCTCGTTAAAACATAGCGATGGGTTTGCCCGAAGGGCAAATTATAGAACAAGCATATGTTATCCTCCTCAAGCTTGACAAAAATAAAGAGGTACTGGTCAGCAATGACTGGGGAAAAATTGGGAAGAAACTCAAAGAATCTTTATTGGTAGCAAGTCGCTCTTGAACATGACACTTCCACTCCGTGCTTGAGTCGGGTTGGGTTGTTTCATTCACTGGTCAAATCACCATGGTCACGCCATACCATCCACATTTTGGGTAAATGCTACCAATCCATCACATAAGTGTCGCTGACATGTTCAAGAGAAGTCATCCAGAGAAGTCACCCGTGTCCCATCCACTACCATACATTATACTTCATTCTTTCATGACCGCCATCCTGAACCATATATCATCAGATCGTTTTCACCTCCATCAAAATCATTTGCTCCGTTCCGTGTCATTGATGTGGGATTCATTAAGGCCCTCCTTTGACGGATCGCTTCTTGTCGACACTAGCTCATTATCCAAGAAGTTGATCTAGGAACACCCCATTCAGTACTTTGAAGCTTGCATGCCTCAATGGCAAGTTTCTCACTTCCGGCGACAGGTATACATCAATGACCTTCGACCAAAATATTTTGCGTGGTGTTCGACGCCAAGTCCTTTATTCACACCACGTGAATTGTACTGCAGTACCTTGAGGGTCATCATCATTATCGGTGATTCCTCTCGCGCTTGTTAACAGTTTACATCATTGACTAGTAATCAAGCGATGTCTTTCCATGTTCGACTTCAAAACATTTCTCACATGGATCGACTTGTACTTCGAGTGAATATCGGACGAGATTGAAGACCCCAGATCTAGTTTCATCCATCTGGGGTGCGATATATATTCAGGAAAATAAAGACATTGAAATGTACAACATTGCAGCACAGATAATCATCCTACCAGAAGGATGATGGCTCTATCAGAATCATCAGTCTACCATTAGACGATTGTCTGTCCTATGTACATGAAAATGAATTTATAAAGCTGAGAATGGGAATGCCTGCCTCAGCTAGAGCATGAAAACAGTATGAAGATAATGTATTGTATTGTATCTTATTATAGGTCTCCTCCCAGTATTGAAAGAACTTCGGATCCTCCTAATAAAGAATTTCACCTGATAAACGGCCTCATACTTTAGGGGGCAACTGTTATAGACATTTTTGTGCCTTACAGCTCTAAGCATGAAATGTCCATAAACCAAGGGAACCTAAGTCCCTAAAAGTGTTGTTCCGACCCCTAAAGGAATAAGGTCAACAAATTACAGCTTCTCCTAGAAGTTCTCCACCAGAAACTGCTCAGAATCAGTCAAATCAAGATCATTTCAGCTGCTCCACTAGCTAGCTGCGTTGCATAGCACCCAAGTACACTAGCTAGGTGAGTTGAAACACACCTAAATGCACTACCAGGGTGCGTTGAGCGGGAAATGACAAATGGAAGTGTCATTCCGTGAGGTGGACAGACAATGAAGCTTCCAGAATCTTCCCCAATGACACTTGCCTCACTGAGTTCGACCAAGGATGAGTAAGAGGCTCTCAGTCTCCAAGTGGAAGCAAGAACTGACAGAGAGAAGCCACTAGTTAGATCATAAGCTGACTCATCCTCTTTGCATACATCTATATATGGATCCCTCATCCCAGAGATCCAGAGGCTGGAATTTTGTACATTGCAGAGAATTGTTGTTGGTTTTGAGATAGATATCAGAGTATTGGGTGATTTATGCTTTGTTGGAGGTGAAGAGGGGATTCCTTTGCTGGGAGGTTGATGCTGGATCAGGAATCATCGGTTGTAACTCCTACTGGACCTTCTTGTTATATCAATAAAACTATTTGAGTTTCTCCTACATGCTTGTGTATCATTGATGTTTGATATATTCGCATGTTTAGCTTAAATCTGATCCTAAGCTATTTATGAATATAAATCCATGTCTTTGTGTAGTTTTCTTCTTCTGTGATCTTACAGGAACTTGGTGAAGCTAGGCAAGTAAGGGAGTAGGTAGCTGTTACACTAAAAAATGTCACCTTGACTACTTACAGTTAGTATGGCTCAAATCAACAGTCATGCTACCCTCTTAGGCAAGTCTCATGCCTCTGTTATCCATCTCAAACTCAAAGAAGAGAGAAAGTCTTGTAAAAAACTATGTTTATCTCTGGGGTCGCAGGTTCTCTCTAGCCTTACCTGCGGGGACGCTGACCATGTTCACAAAATCTGCGTCCATGGACGCTCTGTATGTTAAGGGACAGGTGCGTCCCTCTGTAAAAGGCAAAATGCGCGAGTTTTATCTTGAAAAAGTTACTTGTGGTTACTTCTAGAACATTCTAGAGGTCGGTTTGATGAAATGGATGCGCCTCCAGTTGGTTCATGTATCTCTATTAAGGGGGAACTTATCCCATCAATAAGGGAGCTATCCCACCCATAGAGGGGGATGATCCCATTGATAGTGGACCTGAATAACCTCTTTACAGCACTATAAATAAAGGCATTGAGCCAAAAGGAGAAGAGGTTGGAGCTATACATTTTCTTTGGGTAAATGCTGCAGGATTTAGGTCTTCCATTAGAGCCTTTGTGAGGAGAGATTGTCTTCACTTGATTCTACTTGGGAGAGGGTGAGCTTTGTCAAAGTAGAGGAAAACCCTTGATGGACCCTGGGAGGAACTTGCACAACACCAAGGCCAGGTTGTAAGAGTTTCTTTGTTTCGTTATTAATACAAACTGGTTTATTTTTCTCAATAGCTTGTGTTAATGAGTTATTTCATGTGTTCCTTGGTCTGCATGTTGAATATATGTTTTATTATATGAAATGCAAGTGCTTGGTAATTGTTTGATTGTTTGTGGTTGCAGGAATTGACTTGAAGGAGGAGCTCATCCGGATCGTCAAGAACGGACTTCAACAACAGCGTTTTGGAATAAGGTAAGCCTAAACACTTGTAGTTTTCATGTTGTAAAAGGTGTATTTAGAGAAAGATCACTCCATTTTGTCTTGTTTGTCATTAGAATGTCTTAGACTTCTAGGAAGGTCAGTCGTGTCCGCACCCTTGACAGATTCCGTGTGACAAATTGGCGACTCCGCTGGGGAATCCATTAATGAGAGAGTCTTTTCCTTTATATGAACTTTGCTTTGAGAAAATCATTTTTATTTTCTGGTTTTTGACTGTGAGAATTAGTATTTGGGTGGCTTAGCTGTAGATTTAGTTGGCTTTAGTTTTTCTTCCTTTTTCCAGAAGGACGCAGTCTCTGTGTGCTGCACAGTGCGTCCTTGGACGCGCTGTTGTCGACTGCACAGTGCGGGGCCGCACCTGTGACAACGGGTGGCCTGCGTCTTCCTGTAAAAGTTAAGAAAATTCCATTTTTGCTTTAAATTACTTTTAGATTTTGTTTTTCCTTAGTGTTTTCTGCCCAGATCCTTTAGTACCCTGTCAAGAATTCTCACCTGAACTAGTTTTGTGAGCTTTGAGTGTTTTAGTGGTTTTCAACGAAGTTTAGACCTAGGGTTTGATTTTTGGAAAGGCTTTGTAGTGACTTTGAGCTTAGAAAGTTGTCCAGCCTTAGATATCTCTGGTTAGTCAACCTTCTTAGAAGTTGAGCCTGTCGTAAAGTCTCCTTGTTTGAGCAACTTGTCATTTGAGTTGTTTTGGGTCAAATTTCGCATTGCTTGTTTTTAAAGTATTGATTTCCATTTTCAAAAAGGACAAAAAGATTAGAATTTTGTTTTGACTAGTTTTTGGTTCTGCAATAAGCTAGTCCTTGATTTGATTGTGATCAAGTAAAACACCTTAGAAATAATCATTGTTAGTTTTGGCCTCGTTAAGATTGCTTAGAGTAAATTTGCCTTTAGTTTGCTTATGAGTGCATTTTCATAGATTTTAAGAGTTGTTAAGATTGATTTTTGGTTATATTAGATTTATTTGCTTTATTAAAAGAAAAATACAAAAACATCTTCTTAAAAAGTCTTGTTTCAAGTAGCTTTTTGTTTTCAAAAGAAGAAAAGAGTTTTTTCGTGCATGTAAAGAGAAGTTATGTTTTTATGCTTGGAAAAGAAAAACGAATTGTTTCTTTGATTGTCTTCAATTAAGAAGTTGCTTTTATAAAGATTGCATTCTCTCAACTTTTTAGTTAAGCAATTCATCGAAAAAGTAAAGTAGTGGATAAATCATTTTAGGTGCATTTTGTAGTGGTTTCGAGTCGAGTCAACACACCACTAGTTTCACTTCCATCACCTTTTGACTTAAGAAACAACCTTAAAAGTAACGCTTAAATTAAAATCAATCTAGTAATCTTTATTTTTCTAGGGCTCTGAAGCACCAACATAGCTTAGGCTAGGGTCTTGGAGTAGGTGAGTACTTAACTCTCCAAGACTACAAAACCAAACAGATAGTCTATCTTGAGTAGAACAAATCCAATTGTTTCAGTTACATTCTGGGAAAGCTCCTCTTAAAGGAGAAACACGAGCTCGTGTCCGAACCAGTGAGGGGATCATTCCTCCCTCGTTGGGAACGACGCCAGGCAGTACGTATTACAAACGGTAAACCTCGGATTAACCATTGTCGAGGAGCCAGGGGTCACTTATCGGTAAACCTTGGATTGTTGTCAAGGAGCCGGTAAGGGGATTGGAGCTTGCTACTCTGCCCTTGCGTGCTGTCGGAGTTTAGACTGTTCCCCCAGGTGTAATTGTTGTGATTGGTAACCTTAGTGGCCATAATATCTAGGATTCTACCCAAGGTGACGGTGGAGGGAAGGTCCCACTGTACCTGGAGCAGACGTCGGTTATACTCACTTGGATTTTCTGGGGGGTTCGCTTCACTTCGAGACGGTTAAAGTGGAGGAACTTGGTCCAGTCTATTCATTAAGCAGGTTGCCGGGGTAACTGTTCCACCCACTATTTCTGTACTGAATCCTGCGAGGTTGGGCCTAATCACCAACTAGCGCTTTTGGTCCGGAAGACTACTGTTTGTGTGTGGTTTGACGCTCTAGATTATTTAGGCGTGTGCTTCAAATTTGATTGGTTCTTTAGAAGACTTTAGGTGGTTTGATTTGAAATTTTTTACTTTGATTTCGTGTGTTGTAGTTAAAATCTTTAATTGTGGCGGAATTACCGAGACAGTCCCGTAGACTTCGGGGCAAGTCTCCTGAGATTGTTACCGGAATAGATTTGTTAAGAAAACTCCGTAAATCGCGGGGTGAATCTCCTGAAGACATTCCGGGTCATTTAGAAGGGTTAAAGGTCCTTGTAACTCCTCCTAGTGGCAGTAGAGTAGGATCACCTGAAGAAGGAGAATCTTCCTTGGTAGTCCATCCAGATTACCAAAGATTAGAAACAGGTTACAATCCCGAAGCTGTTACAGTTTCCGAGCTTGCTGGTAGTTTTTCATCTGCCAGTGAAACAGGCGAAGAACCTGAAATTTCAGAACCTGTTACTCCAACTCCTAGTGTTCCTGATTCACCAAGAATAGAAAGAATTATCACCGAAAATCTTCCTGTTGGATTAATTGCTATAGAAGAACTTGTTCCAGAGGAAGAAATAGGCGTTTCTGATTCTGAAGATCTAATTACCCTTGATCTAAGGGAGCGTGAATCCATCTTTTACAGTCCTCCTAGAAGTGAATCTTGGTACCTTGCATTAACCAATTTTTTAGACAACTCAGTAGGTTTTTCTACACCTCGTACTCCGGTTCCACCTAGAGGAATTCATTCTCCTGTAAATATGTCTGGTCAGTCATCTGTGTTTTCACAAAGTCCTGAATCATTTTTACATGGCGGTCCTTCTGTTCCTACTGGGTATCAATCACTTTCTGGTACCTTTGCGGGAGCATCTCCTCAACCTGTTGATCATGGGTTATTAGTTGGAAACAGTGGTAATGTACCATTGAGTATAGGTGAAGTTTATATGATGTCAGGTTCAACTCCCATTAACCAACCTCAAGGTGGCCAATTACCGCCTGGGGGGCAACCTTCGTTAATGCCTGGGGGGCAACCTCAAGGTACTTCATTTGTGACTGGGGGGCAACCTCAAGGGTATCAACCCCAAGGGTATCAACCCCAGCCTCAATATGTACCCCAAAGTCAACCTCAGTATCAGTATCAACCTCAAGGATGGCAACCTCAAGGATGGCAACCCCAAGGGTATCAACCCCAAGGGTATCAACCTCAAGGATACCAACCTCAAGGTCAAGGTCAACCCCAGTATTCGTATTTACCTCAAGGTTATCAACCTACGGGTCAATACCCTGGTCAAGGTTATCAACCACCTCAAGGGCAATCATATGGGACTACACCTTACAGTTATCAACCCTATCCTCAATACGGCTATGGATCTCAGTATCCTCAACCTGTTACGAGTCAATACCCTGGAATGTTAACATGGGATCCGTCACAGGGTCAACAGATGTCGCAACCAAGTATACAGTCGGTACCTCAAGCAGGACAACCTGCAGTTCCTGGTCCACCCCAGCAACCGCAACCTGTCCAGTCAAGTGTTCAGACCCCTGTAACTTCTGTAGTTACTCAGCCGCCAATTGCACCTAGTACTCCACCTCACACGGCTGCAGCAACTACCGCTTCATCTACCATGCTTACATCTGGAGTATCGGCAGCTCCGGTTTCTACTGTCCCTGTAACCGCTCCTCAGACATCTGTACCGTTGTCTGGACCCACGGTTCAAACCACAGTCCAGATGCCTGCAGGTCAACCTGGTACAAGTACGGTTGTTACTACTCAACCTCAATTTGTTCAACCTCCGTACCAGGGACAGTATCAACCTGGGCAAGCTGCCCAACAACCGGTTTACCAGTATCAACCGTATCCTGGGTACACTTATCAACCACCTCAGCAACCCCAGTACGGTCCGGTTAATCCTGGTTTTCCAGGAGGATATAATATCCCAAATGCGACTCCTGTTCCTAGTTATCCTGGATATCCTCCTCCTGGGGCTGGTATTGTGACTCAGAGTTTTAGAGATCCTAACCGGCAGTTACCGTTTATTGCGACTTTAGATTTACCCGACTTGACGCGCCTAACGAACGATCCAATTCAATATCTTCCGTTCTGGCCGCCAATGCCAAATAAGTTGCCCAGCGATATACCCAAGTTCGAAGGTAAGTCTGGAGAGGATCCGTCTAATCACGTGATGACTTACCACCTCTGGTGTGCATCAAATTCCATCTCAGATGATTCTATCCGCTTACGTCTTTTCCAGCGTACACTCATTGGTCTCGCAGCCAAGTGGTACATTGAGTTGCCACGGGCTTCTTTTTACAACTTTAGCCAGTTAGCTACTTCATTCTTAACTCATTTTCAGTTACCAGTCAGATACGATAATGGTACAGAATTATTAACTTCGCTAAAACAATCGACATCCACGTACATTTCTGATCACATCCATGCGGGTACGTTACACGAGAAAATTCCGGATCTTCCAAAGTCAAACCAAATCGCTGCTGCTCCTTCGGGATCTCATGCCGCTGATGGTATGATCGGTATCGTGACTACGAAGAGTAAGAAGAAGTCTTCCAAGACCTCCAATACTCCAATTATCACTTTGCCTGATTCTCCGACAGGAGAGTCTTCTCCTCCTGAACTTACCGCCGACATTCACGCTGTAGAGTCATCTACGGCCAAATCCAAAAACGGTGGAAAGAAGAAAGGAAAGAAGAAGGCTAAAGCAGACAAGGCTCCAAAGGAGAAAACGGAAAAGTCGGAAACCAATGACGAAAAGCGCAAACCTCGTTATCCTTGTCTTATTTGTGAAGAAGATCATTTTACGAGAGACTGCCCTCATCGGGCCGAGGTAGTGAAAATAGTTAAAGGTTCTCCCACTCCTGCTGTGTTAAAGAATCCATTTCCCGAGCAGGAAAATAAGATGATAGGTTCTTCTTCGAATGCCAGTGAAGAACCCATTTTGATGATGTCTCATGTCAGGATTGCGACTCGATCGCAAGATTATGGTAGTAAGGCTCCTGTTGATGGTAAAGAAGCAGAATCTTCTCACTCTAACCCATCAACCTCAGCTCCTGGTTCCGATCCACTACAGATCGAAAAACCTAACCCAGACTTAGTGATTAAGCCGCCCGCCAAGGGTGTACTTCGAAGGTCTGCTTTCAATCCACATGCGAGAGCAGCCCAGAATTACAACATTGTTGAAGACTTAGCTGTTTCACCTTCAGCAATGTCGGCACTCGAAGTGCTGCAATCATGTCCAGCGCAACGAAAATTGCTTTTGTCGGCTATTGGAGCTGTCGATGTTCAGGACCCGAACCTAATGATCTTTGATCTAGAAAGTAGTACACCGCGTCTCCCCCATCAAATGGCTTTCCAAATTCCAGTGATAGTCAAAAACAGGCCTATTCATCGGACTGTGATTGATGAGGGAGCTTCTACGTGTATTATGTCGATTCAATGTTGGAGATCGCTTGGTTCTCCTTCGTTGAACCAATCCCCCACCATCCTTAAGGCCTTTGATGGCCGTGGGTTCCGTCCGTTTGGTATTCTACAAGAATTGCCTATAGGGGTCGAAGGTAAAACCGTTAGTCTGGATGTGGAAGTGGTTGATGCCCCTCTAGACTACAACCTTCTTTTGGGTCGAAGTTGGTCATATGCTATGACAGCGGTCGTTTCATCGGTCTTCAGAGTCATTAAGTTTCCACATAACGGTAAGATCGTGACTATTGATCAGCTGACATACTTTTCATCCGACCCAACCTCTTTAGAAACTATCCAGCATGTTGGTAAAACGACAATCCCTTATAGGGACATTGGTGTAGGTTTAGTTAAGGATTCCGGTTTACTGGGAACTTTTCCTCTCCCTCCACTCAATGCAGACCCTTCGTTTGCAACAATTCATATGATCACGTCAGAAAACATTATTTATGATGATCCTTGGTATGTTCCCTCTGACTCTGAGCTAGACTCACTCGGTGATGTTATGCCGTTGAGTCCGTATGAGATTGCTTATGAAGCTCTTATGTCTTTTACCGACTTTCATTCAACCGACCAAATGAATGTGGTCAGTGAAGAGTCACTTTTCACCTCACCCTTAGAACGGATAACGTTTCCCGAAGAAGTGTCATCTGACGAACAACTTCGCGAAATCCTAAGTGTAGATGATCTACCATGGGAAGATCTCCATCACAGATCTTCGTTTTTACCTAAGGATGATGCATTTGAAAATGATTTTTCATCTATCTTTACCGCTGAATATGTCAAAGACGCTCAGGATCCAACGAAACATTCTGATTCAGAGCTGAATTTAGGGAATATTTCTCGTACTATTCCCATTGATATTTCAGTGAAGCCCGGAATCGAGGAGAACATTCATATAGGTGCCGCATGTACTGACGAAGAAATTGAAACTTACAAGGCCCTATTCCAAGAATTCCGCGACGTGTTTGCCTGGTCCTACGAGGAAATGCCGGGAATTGATCCTGCCATTGTTGTTCATGAGATCAAAACCTACCCGGATGCTAAACCCATTCGGCAACGGTTGCGTCAGATTCACCCTCGAAAAGCAGCTGCAATCAAAGCAGAAGTCGAAAAGCTGTTGAAAGCAGGTTTCATTTATCCGATCCCGTTAACGGATTGGGTATCGAATATTGTTCCCGTCAATAAAAAACAAGGAACAATAAGAATCTGTATCGATTATAGGGATATCAATCGAGCTTGTCCAAAAGACAACTATCCTACGCCTTATATCGATCAAATTATTGATGATTGTGCCGGAAGTGAGATGTTTTCCTTCATGGATGGTTTCTCAGGTTATAATCAAATCAATATTCTACCTGCCGATCAACCAAAAACGGCATTCATTTGTCCATGGGGGACATTTGCTTATTGCAAATTACCTTTTGGCCTTAAGAATGCCGGTGCTACTTTTCAACGGGCCATGTCTTATGCATTTCATGACATCAAGCACATTGTGCAACCCTATCTCGATGATTTGCCTGCTCATTCTTTACACCGAGCTGATCACCTTGTCCATTTACGAGCAATCTTTATGAGGTGTAGGCATTATCGAATTCGGTTG
Organism: Pinus tabuliformis; assembly: GCA_031772625.1. NCBI lineage: Eukaryota > Viridiplantae > Streptophyta > Pinopsida > Pinales > Pinaceae > Pinus > Pinus tabuliformis. The sequence goes on from CM062805.1 coordinate 256,050,773, forward strand.
AATCCCCACAAGTGTGTTTTCTGTATAGAAACAGGTCGATTGCTGGGATTTGTTGTTTCCAAAACCGGCATTCGCGTCGATCCCTCGAAAGTCGAGGCTATCATCCAATTGCCTCCTCCTTCGAGTTTGCGCCAACTCCAAAGTTTGCAAGGGAAAGCGAACTTTTTACGCCGATTCATCCCTAACTACGCCGAGGTCACTAAAGGTTTTACACGGTTGTTGAAACAGAACGTACAATTCTTTTGGGACGAGATTGCTCAACAATCTTTTGATGCACTGAAACACGCGTTGACCCATGCACCGTTATTGCATCCTCCCAACTACAACCAGGACTACTTCTTATACCTCGCAGCTTCGCATTCCACCATTGGAATGGTGTTAGTTCAAGAAGATGAATTCAAGGCAGAGCATGTGATATATTACCTTAGCAGAACCTTAAATCCAACTGAGTTAAAATATTCACATGTGGAGAAATTGGCCCTGGCAGCCGTTCAAGCTGTCCAGCGTTTTCGTCACTACATTCTTCTCCGCAAAACTACTGTTATTTCGGATTGCAACCCTATGATTTATATCTTGACAAAACAACTGCTAGGGGGCAAGTACTCTAAATGGATCGTCATCCTGCAAGAGTTCGACTTGGAGTTTGAGAAGTCCAAGTCTAAGAAATCTTTAGTCTTCGCGGAATTAATGTGTGATTTCCCGAGTGCTGACACAGAGACTGTGGCAGAGGAGTCCATTGCGGACGAATCTTTGTTTCTTATTAGCACTGTAGATCCGTGGTATGGGGATATAATCATCTATCTCCAAACCCAAACCTTTCGGCCTGAAGCTTCCAAGGAAAACCGTCGAAAAATTCGGTTTCAATCCCAGCAATACAGAATTATTGGAGATACACTTTATCGCCTGGGGGCAGACTTAGTTTTTCGACGTTGTTTAACTCACGATGAGGCTGAGAGAGTTTTGAATGATTGTCACTCTGGAGCATGTGGCGGTCATATGTCTGGGTATGCCACAGCTCAGAAGGTGTTGCGCGCTGGCTATTTCTGGCCGTCTATGTTTAAAGATTGTATCCTTGCCGTCAGAAAATGCCACAACTGTCAAGTGTTTGATCGCAAGATGCGCGCTCCACCTGCTCCTCTCCACCCTATAATTGCCGCTGGTCCATTCGCCAAATGGGGCATTGACTTTATTACTTGTAACCCTCACTCGGCCGGGGGGCATGCGTATATCATCCTTGCGGTTGATTATTTTACTAAGTGGGCCGAGGCGATGCCTACATTCGACGCAAGCGGCAAGACAGCTGCACTTTTCGTATTCAATCATATCATAACTAGGTTTGGTGTCCCACAAGCAATCATTACGGACCATGGAAGCCATTTTCGAAATGTCATGATGACTGAACTTACAAGCCAGCTTGGTTTGCGCCACGATAGCTCTACACCTTATTATCCGCAAGCCAACGGTTTGGTTGAGTCAATCAACAAAGTTCTAGTCGTCATGATTCGACGGATCATTGGTATCCATCGAACGAATTGGCATAACATGTTATTTTCGGCGCTATGGGCATATCGAACTTCAGTGAAAAATTCAACAGGTTTCACCCCTTTTCAGCTAGTTTATGGCTTAGAAGCTGTGTTACCTATTGAGTGCGAAATCCCATCACTTCAAATGGCTGTCGAATTACTTCCAGCTACTTCCGAAGAGGAGAAACGGTTGTTATACTTGGCTAAATTAGATGAGACTCGACGTGACGCTACTTTAGCTATCGAGACTCACGCGAAACGAATGAAAGCTCAGTACGATAAAAATGTAACCCCTCGAAGTTTTTCGGAAGGAGACCTAGTACTATTATATGATCAAGCGAACGATAAGCTAGGTGCTGGAAAATTCGTTCCCATGTGGCATGGGCCCTACATTGTAAAGCGAAAGCTAGCAAAAGGGGCTTATGAGTTAGTTGATTTTGATGGGGACTCTTTGGGCAAACCCAGAAATGGACTTTACCTAAAGAGGTATTATGCTTAAAATGATGGATGGAGAAATTTTTAGATAGGTTAGATTTCCTTTCTAGCTAGCAAGTGTGTTAGTTTAGTCAGTGTGCTTAGCTTAGCAAGTGTGGTTTTTCGTCATTATTTTGGCTCATCTTGGTTTTACTCTTGATATTGTAGATGTCGACGCCTCTCCAAACATACATTGGATTTGCTGATGGTGCTTGTCGTAGTACACGGAATATCTCTTCCGCAGCTTGGGTTATCTATTCACCCTCTGACGAGTTAGTTTCTATGCATGGGGTAAGCCTCGGTCAAACAACGAATAACATTGCAGAATACAGTGCAGTGGTTGAATTATTATCCGAATCTATTTCATTTGGAATTCGACGTTTGATAGTGAGGTTAGATTCTGAACTTGTTGTATTACAGCTTAATAGAGTTTATGCCATTAGAAATCCTGTGTTATTAAGGTTGTTTTTGAGAGTGCGTCTCTTGGAACGTGAATTTGATTACATTGAATATCAACATATTCCAAGGTCTTTGAATACATTAGCAGATGCAATTGCTTCTCGAGTGTTGGACAGACATTTATAATAATCATGCAAGTAAATTTAAAAACATTTCATCATACATGTTAAACAAGATAAGCCGGTAATAGTGATATATAGATATAGATAGAAGTGTGTCCAAAAATATATACATCGTCTTCGATCATAGGTTTAACACACCTTATGATCGGCAAAATGATAGTACAAAAAGTCAAAAATGTCACATGTGACTACAAAAGTGACTAGTCAATCACTGGTGGTGCTCTCTGTACGACACCACTGCGCGGGCTACCTTACGCAAAAATCTCCTAAACGGTCCAGGGACCGCGACTACGAAGCGCTGAAGCCTCATAGGAATATCGTCCATAGTAGTCTCAGGTATATCTGCCGTGAGACACTCTAGATCATGCTCCAAATCAGCTAGTACTTCTGCAGCCGCGTCCTGTGGGGCCGGTGCCGGTGCAGCTGGATGTCGTCTGTTCATAAGGCCGGAGATTGGCTGGACGCTGTAGTCCAACATCTGCATTTTTAAAATTTTACTGTTACTTTGAGACGATATATATGAAAAATAAAAAATACATAATTAGAAAACTTGTGAAAATGAAAGTACCTCTGTCATCCCATTGTTCTCCCTGTGGAAGAACCATGTCCGGATCACCTCTGAAATCCATTCCGGCATATGGAAAGTCTTGTATCACAAAAAGCTGGCCCTCTAGCCAGTCGAAGTAACTGTCTGAGAATCGAACCACTGCAGCAACCTCGTCAGGATGCCGGGCCATCACCGCAACCCATCGAACAAGCTTTGGCTCCCGAGGACCCAAGTCATCAACAGTGAGTTGCTGAGGGATCAGCATAGGAACTCTCTCCAAGGCAAAGCTCACGACTATAGGCCCATATCCAAAAGTTTTTAGTCGTCCGTTCTTTGCCTTGGTTAGTTGGCTCTTCATATGAGCCGACACAGCTTCGCACCAGTTGAAGATGGTGCCTTGGTAACAGTCAACTGCCATCCGCATTTGGGATCCGGAGGCAATGTGCAAGGCGGCCGCGCCACAAATCCTAGTGACCGTAAATGCAATAACTCTAAGTTCCGCCAGAGCGATGTGCTTTATCTCCACGCCTTTTTTATGGCGAGTCCCTGGTCTGCACCACTCCTCGCGGAGATCATCAAGGGATTGGCCACCCGGCCTGGTCCCCGCAAGGTTGAGTTGCTCACCTCTGTTTGGCAAGCCAGTGAGAAAGTATACATCCGAGGGCTCTATCTCGAGCTGGTGCCCTCCAATGTAAAAACATTGATCTTGAACGTTCCATCGCTCAACCAGCCATTCCAAAAATCTTACCTGGCCCCTCATGCCCGGTATGGTCCAATATTTGTACAATCCACATGTTCTTAAGGCATCCAGAGAGGGTTGGTGGTTAATCGCAGCTTCATCGTCCTCTACGTGCTCTCTCTCTCTCTCCAGTCTAACATGTTTTAGGTCCTGCACATCAAAAGAGTCAATTAGAAATTAATTTGAGTAAATTTGGTGGTTTTTTGAGAGAGTTGGGGTTTTGAAATGCGCCCTTTGCGGAAGACGCACCCCGGCTTTGTAGCACAGGGCGTCCGGACGCAGCTCACCTGAAGGTGGACTGCGTCCCCCGACCTTTTTCCCGTGTGAGAAAAAGTCGGGGGACGCAGGTCACCCGAAGGGCACCTGCGTCCGCCGAGGGGCGCATTTTGAACCCAAAACCCCCCCAAAAAATGAAACAGAGACCAAAAACAAAAAACTAAACGGATAAAAATGAAGAGTGGGATGTGTAAAATACCTCGGTGAAGCGGCGTTCGATTCCGACGGTCAGATTTTCCGCAGCAACCACGGGAAGTTTCTTGTCAAAAGCTCCTTTTTCAACCTCAACAGTGAAACGGTAAAAATGACATGGTAAAAGGTCTTTTTATAGGTTTTTTGGATGAATTAGTTCATTTTTTACCATGAAAAGATGTTTTCGAATGTATTTTTGCCTATTTTAAACAGGTATGAGTAATGTGTCGCTTTTGTGCAGGACAAAGGGATTTCGAGGGAAATTGTAATTTTTCACAAACAAAATTTCAGAGTCATCTTTTAAGCCCTTTTCTGACTCCTAAAACATGAAAAGATCGCCGAGTGTTTCTTTTTCACTCGTTAAAACGGAATTAAAAGACGGTCCCCTTTTAGCTCTTTTCTGACCGCAAAATCAGGAAAAGATTGCCGGGTTTTTGTCGTTTCAAACTCGATAAGGAAATAAAACGACGTGTCTTTGATCGCTTTTTACTTTTCAGGTCAACGACACTATTATGAAAGTACTCCTTGGTCGCAAGATCAAGCGGTTCCCCCAGGTATTATTTTATACTTTTTCGGGCTTGAGGGACACAAACTTACGAAAAAGTTCAACGTGGAGTTTCCTTAAGTTTTTCAGACTCTCTAAAAATGAAAAACGCCGAGTTTCTCCTATACTGGGCTCGTTAAACTTTTACAGTAAAGGACCTGTTCAATTACAAACAGGAACGAACCACTCCTTCCTAGGGTTCGAATTTAAACTAGGTTGGACTCGTCCGAAGGATGAGCTTATAACCAAGCATATGTTATCCTCCTCAAGCTTGTTAAAAATAAAGAGGTACTTGCCAGAAATGGTGGGGGAAAAAAGAGAAAAATGAACCTATTTGTCACCTTTTGTCTCAGAAGAAACTTTATTACCGCTCTTGAACACGACACTTTTCATTCACCTGGGTTGGGAAATCTTTTACCTCACAGTTGACCAAGTCACTTTGAAAATCTTTAACCGGGTTCAGGGATCAACTTTGAGTTATTCGTCACCAAACCATCTGTTGTGTCGTTATGTGTTCAAGAAGTCTGCAAGCAAAACTTTCATCTGCAAAATACTTGTCATCCATTTGACCATCCCTGAGTCAGTCCTTACAGCAACATTTCTTCAACTTGAACAATGATTTCGTGTTGCGGGCTTGCCTGCAACGGGTCGCTTTCTATCGACATCGACACATTATCTAGAAAGATGACTTAGGAATTGACAGTACCTTGAAGTCTGCATGCATCAATGGCAGGTTTCTCGCCTTTGACGTCAGTTTACATCATTGACTTTCGATCAGAGGATTCCGTGAAGTGTTCGACATCAAAACATCTATTCACATTTCACGGGTTGTGCTTGGTACTTTGAGAACCATTGACATTACTGGTGGTTTCTCTCACACTTGTTAACAGTTTGCATCATTGACTGGTAATCAAGTGGTTTCTACCATGTTCGACATCGAATCATTTAATCACATGGCTAGAATCGTACCAATTCGGGAAGTAGAAGTGAAGACCCTGGATCTAGTTTCTACCATCCAGGCTGCGAGGAGTTTTGTATTCATTGTCTATGTAGACTTATCATAAACAGATGGCTGCGTCCATACTGTATCTACAAAAGTCTATAAAAATAATGTACTGCAAGATCATTCCTGTATCAGAATAGTTAGTCCATTAGTTAAAGTTTTGAATCTGAGTATGGGAATGCCTACCTCAGTGATGATATAATCTTATCCATGTATTTTGTGTTGAAAATTGCAGGTTCCAACCAGGCCATCCACAAGGCAATCCTTGAAATGATAAAGCGCTTCACCCTTCCTAGAATTACAAAACCCTATTCTATTCCAGGCTTCGCACTTTAGGGGGCAATATGTTACACTAAAAAATGTCACCTTGACTACTTACAGTTAGTATGGCTCAAATCAACAGTCATGCTACCCTCTTAGGCAAGTCTCATGCCTCTGTTATCCATCTCAAACTCAAAGAAGAGAGAAAGTCTTGTAAAAAACTATGTTTATCTCTGGGGTCGCAGGTTCTCTCTAGCCTTACCTGCGGGGACGCTGACCATGTTCACAAAATCTGCGTCCATGGACGCTCTGTATGTTAAGGGACAGGTGCGTCCCTCTGTAAAAGGCAAAATGCGCGAGTTTTATCTTGAAAAAGTTACTTGTGGTTACTTCTAGAACATTCTAGAGGTCGGTTTGATGAAATGGATGCGCCTCCAGTTGGTTCATGTATCTCTATTAAGGGGGAACTTATCCCATCAATAAGGGAGCTATCCCACCCATAGAGGGGGATGATCCCATTGATAGTGGACCTGAATAACCTCTTTACAGCACTATAAATAAAGGCATTGAGCCAAAAGGAGAAGAGGTTGGAGCTATACATTTTCTTTGGGTAAATGCTGCAGGATTTAGGTCTTCCATTAGAGCCTTTGTGAGGAGAGATTGTCTTCACTTGATTCTACTTGGGAGAGGGTGAGCTTTGTCAAAGTAGAGGAAAACCCTTGATGGACCCTGGGAGGAACTTGCACAACACCAAGGCCAGGTTGTAAGAGTTTCTTTGTTTCGTTATTAATACAAACTGGTTTATTTTTCTCAATAGCTTGTGTTAATGAGTTATTTCATGTGTTCCTTGGTCTGCATGTTGAATATATGTTTTATTATATGAAATGCAAGTGCTTGGTAATTGTTTGATTGTTTGTGGTTGCAGGAATTGACTTGAAGGAGGAGCTCATCCGGATCGTCAAGAACGGACTTCAACAACAGCGTTTTGGAATAAGGTAAGCCTAAACACTTGTAGTTTTCATGTTGTAAAAGGTGTATTTAGAGAAAGATCACTCCATTTTGTCTTGTTTGTCATTAGAACGTCTTAGACTTCTAGGAAGGTCAGTCGTGTCCGCACCCTTGACAGATTCCGTGTGACAGTAGCTGGAAGCTGTCAAAGAGGAGAGAGATTGGATCAAAAGGACTAGCGCAAGACACAGGTTGGTTCATCCTATTCCTCTTCGTTTATAGTTCATAAAGAAGAATACGAAAGTAGTTTTCATTGTTTGTTTCTAAGGTCACTGTCACACCTTAGTGGGATAGGGTCGTTCTGAGTAGACACTTTTCCCCTTAACACACCTGCTCGAGAAGGACAACAGAATATCTCAAAAGGCCAATTTTGTTAACAAAAGCATGCAGTTTGTACTAGAGACCCATATCAAATAGTTAATGTGGTTGGAGGTCCATTATGACCCCTCCACGCATAATATAGCAGATATTTTTGTAATCAACCTCTATATATACCCGGAAACAAGATGTAATGAAGGATGATGGTTGTAGTTTTGATGTAAGGTTCAACTTCTGGAGACTGTAACTACTGTGATACCTGCAGCATCTAGTCTTCATTTTCAGCTAATACAAGCTACTTTTTCTCTTAATTGCTCACTTTCCACTTCTTCTTTTCTCCAGGCTGTGCCTGTTATGCATTTTTCATGTGCTCTTGATGTTTAGCATTAGAGGGGCTATCATCCTACCTCTGTGTTAGAATCTAGTATGTATCATTGAATGTGTATGCAGGCTTCTGTTATTTTAATGCTAGAGAGCTGTCATTCTCTCTGTGCATTAGGAAATAGATTTACAGACCGTTTTACTGGTTGCAGTCGACCATCACATGGTCTTGTGCATCTATTGGTGTGGTCAGTATTCTCCAATTCCATGTTCACTCAATCCTCAAATTGTGAGTAATTTGTGGTCTAAAGCCTTGTAGTCTGGGGGTGTTCACCCATGTGTGGGGTTAAGCATAGTAGAAGTGGTTATTTGGCTTGAATATTCATCATTCCTTCCATTCATCCAATTATTTCGAACATTTCTATTGAGTTTGTAATGTTCCCGAGCATCTCTGAGATACAACCTAGGAGAGTTTCTTGGGGTGATAACAGAACCAACACCACCCGTCCAAGAAAACTTGGGGTCTGAAGTAGAAACTGTAAGTGGTGTTGTCACACAAGAACTAGCACCACTAACTGAAGAAACCTTGAAATCGGTAAAAGAAAGAGAACCTATTAACACATTTCTTCAGGAACCACAGGGATACTTGAGTCAAACAAAAAATGCAGAAGTTGAGGGGTATGATTTAGGGAGTATAATATAGACAAAAATGGGAGAAGATGTTCTTCATTCTTCCCTTCTTGCAACTCTACCAAGAGGGATGACAAAATCTCGGACTCCTCGGTGCTTGAAAGAGGAAAAAGTTATTCCCTCAATTTCAATTTTTTTGGTACAAGATTTGATTCACTGGTGGAGGCGTTGACTCAAGTGCGGACACTCGTGATTGCATAGACGAAAAAATTTGGAAACATGGCTGTCAGCATTGTTACACAAGAATTGATGCTGACCAAGGAATGTATTTAAGAAGTGGTGATGGATGCTAGCCTTGTAGAACCACCGGGGGAATAAATTTGTGTTGATGCTATCCCACAAGGGTTCGAGTCAATCTGTATAGAGAATGGATGACTGGGCGGAAGAGAAAGCATGGGAGAAAAATGTTGATGATGTTATTCCACAGGGTGTTGAGATAACTCAAGAATTAATGAAAGACACAATTCCTGTTGAAATTGACCCATCAGAGCCAAAGGAAGTTCTAGAATGCACTGGATAATAAGCAGGAGAAAACGAAGTGGAGAATGTCGAGCCGCTGACTATGGTAATTTTGGAAGGAAATGGAGGGGACACCACTCAAGGCGATAAGAAAATAGAAGAAGTGAGAGTGAAGGTGGAGTCGGTCGACACCTATGTTGATGACCCATCAGGCCTCACACCATCTAGAGACTAGTGGAGGAGGTCACTGGCAAGTAAGAATTCATTGAACAGTGCGCATGAAGGATACCTCCCTTTAAGGAAAGGTATCAGTCTCAATTTAATGAACTTATGCAATTAAAAATAGATAATATGAGATTGAGAAAAAGGATGCTGCACTTGCAAAAGAGAGTAAGAAGGAATAGGAGAAAAAATGCAATACTTAAGATTGGAGCTGCTCCCTCAACAACTTAGACCAGAGACAATCCTACTATTTCTACTGTGATGTAAACAGAACCTATAGGCCATTTATGGGAGGCTCGAGAATTCATTTTGACTCCTGAGATTCAAAAATGGTAGTCTACGGTTGTTCGTCCTCAACAGGGAATAATTGTTGTGAAAGATCATCATGCAGAGGTAAATAGAGTTTGCAGCCAGACTATAGAAATCATCACTAATTATGTGGACCAAATGGATAGGGAGAGGTAGAAATGAGAAATACAACAGAAGAAGGTCGAACAATTAGAAGAGAAGGTACGAACGCTGAAAGTCGATAAGGAGGAAATTTTTACCTTAACGCAACAGAATATGGCTTGTCTCCCCCCTACTCATAGTTATGCTTTGTTTCTTCATGAAAAATACCTTTTTTTTCCTAGAAAATATTCATCTCGAGATGAACCACGAAATTGAAGACCCTATATAGTTTCTCTGCATTATAAGACTTCATGATGTCTTGAACCAACACTTAATATGTGAACTATATATGCATGATTATTCCTTGAAATATGACCAAGCATTCAACCCAGTCCCCTATGTAGGGTATATTCAACTAAGATCTTTTATATCCTACACCATCAATCAAATCAAGTGGAAGAAGGCCAATGATACATTTGAAGCAAATAAATCTGTTAGACCTCTTCTTATTCAAAGAGAACATTGTCAATGTGACACTATTTATAATAGGCATGCCAACTTATTGAGGATTGAAGGGCATCCAGAAAAGATATTGGTAACTTAGAGATGGTGCACCAGGTTATGCATGACACAGGTGGTCTCTTGTCAGGACGAGGCTCTGGATAGCTGTCAGAGGAGATGGATGTTGTCAACATCAGCTGTCAAAGTGCAGGAACCTTTTGGGGCCCCTAACTATGCCAGAGCACTGGAAAGACTGCCATGTTATATTTCCTCCATCCATACTTGTGGGGTTCATTGGATGGGCTTGAGATTCTAGTTTCCCATCATTTGTTTGCCAGCAGACCAATACACTCTTGCCTACAATGTGAACGATGATTGGTGGAAAGATATCTTACTGATAGATTGATACAAACCCCAAGAACAAATATGGTCGAAAAATATGATCTTTCTCAACTGCATGGTGATCACAGTCGATTTAACCCAGACTTGCGAAGGCGATGGGTTGCATGATGACATGTACAAAAGACCAGTTGGGGGGAGATGTTGGAAGCTAAACTTGCATGTTTTTACTTGCCTTTTTATCCTATTTTCCTTCACATTTTCACTCCTAACCAAGTAATTTCATATCCTATATCACACAGGTATACCTCTAATCATGTATTTATGAATTAATTAATCATTGAAGCGTAGTCTAGGGGATTATGACCAAAGTTCTTGCTAAAGTTCATCTTCTGTGTAGATTTCCAAGTCAAATGGCTAAGTTTAAACATCGAGATAGCATGGCTATTATCACACTGCAGTTGTAATGTCAGAACTGATCCATAATTACTCTTTCTACATTTTGTATTTAGTTTTTGGCTTATTACAACCTTTATGTAAATCGCAGGCAATAGTTACCTTAATCTCAGGAACTATTTTTGTATAAGAAAGGATAGAGAGTTTGAAACAAGGGGTTGGAGACAAGAGAGTTGATCTTTGTAACAGAGAATTTTACATTAATGAAATTTATAGCTTTCTGATCTTTCTTTGAGTTCATGAGTTCATCACAGCCCTGATTAGGGAGTTGGGCCCACTCTCTTGATCAGGTGCTACTGAGACAATGTGTGCTTAGTTTCTTTTCCATGTATGTATTTCTTTCCCTCGATATGATGGTTTGATGTAAATGATCTGAATCGAATTGTTGTTATAGTTAATCACTGCTGTCACTCTAATTTGTGGTTACATATTAGTTATTGCTATCATTTACATTTGCTATAGTTATAGTTATTTATCATTTGTTGATGAATTCTTAGTCAATTATGGCTTGTACATTTGTTACCTACATATATTTTGTGTGTTAGCCTTGGAATAAATAGTAGATCCCAGATTGATAATTAATGCGGGAAAGGGTTGAATAGCTATATTCACACTTGGACACCAACATTTTTGCACCGTTGCCAGGGAGCCTATCCAAGGTGCAAGACAACAACTTACGTTGGTTGTTGGATCAATCTTGTGTCTTGGGGAGAGAAGTTTTCTTACTCTGCTCAAGGTTCTGAGCTATATTATTTTTGGTTTTTCTGTCTTTGTTTCGATTGATTACATATGGGCTGCTGTCTCGCCCTGGGGAAGAAATTTTTCTTACCTTACTCTAGGCCCTGAGCTTAAGATTTATTTGCTTATTTTGTTTTTGTTTTTATTTTCTCTTAAAATGTTTCTCTCATCCTAGGGAGGGAAGTTTTCTTACCCTGATCCATGTCTTGAGTCTAGAATTTTTCTGATTGGTTTGACTTTTTAGAGTCACCCCGAGGAAGGAATTTTTCTTACCTTACTCTAGGCCCCGAGATTACGTTTTTTTTTTCACTTTGTCTTTTGTTTTCTTCCCTGTTCCAAACCATTCTCTCACCCTAGGGAGGGAAGTTATCTTACCCTACTCCAGGCCCTGATCTATGAGAAATTTTAATGCTTTAATTCCATGAATAAAGATCTGAATAAAAGGGGTAGAGGAGGACCCCCTAGGAAAGGAAGGAAGGATTTAGGTAGGAACACCTACATCTAGGAAATCATTGTGAAAGTCGAAGCTGAAGCATCTTCATGATCCGATATTAGGGTAAGGACTCACATGCAGTCTGAGGGGTAGTCAGTTGAACAACCAATATTACCCTCGGGAGTGAGGATACCCCTTTTAATGACAGAAGGAGAAGAAGTAGAGAGAAAAACATCAGAGAAAATAGAAGTACTCTTTCAACAGAAGAAGAAGAGGAAGTAGCAAGTAGAGGGTCAAAAATACAAATCAATCCAAGTGTTTCTGTACAAGGAAATTTGGGGAAATTTTCTTCACCGCATGATCAGGGAAGTTTTGTTAGGCAACCTCAATCATTAGTGGTCATACAGAAGGAACTTGCTGAAATTATAAGTGATTATTGGAGGGTATTCATGGCATGTCCAACCTCATCAATTGAATTTACAATTGGAGACATTAAAGGTGATGCATCGATGAATCCCATTCCACTGACCGCTTTGCCTAACTTCCATGGGCTTTCCTAAGAAGATCAAGATACATTTCTATTCGAATTTGATATTGTCTGTAGGGGATATGACTACATGGATGATGCTTAAAAATTGAAAATATTCCTTGTTAGTCTAGAAGGGACAGCTCTACGATGGTTTATGGGTCTGGGTGGAAAATCTGTCTCCTCATGGGAGGAGATGAAGAATTTTTTTCTAGAGAAGTACCAGGATTATTGTAAATCCTAAGATATAAAGGAAGAAATTTTTAAATTTATGTAAAAGGAGGATAAGCATATGGAGTATTGTGTGGAACTTTTCAAATATACCCTAAAAAGATCTAGCCATAGCGACTTGGATAAAGATATCTTGAAAATTATTTTTCTTTGGGACATAAAGGAGGACTCTCTAGAGCTTCTGAATATAGAAGGAAAGGGTGATATATCTAAGGAGGAATTTGAATCTATTTGCAAGTTATGCATTCAATGTTCATGAGGGGTTGCAAGGAATAAGCAAGGGATTCATATTTCCAAAACATCCAGTGGAGGAATTACAAAGGTAGAAATCGAGAACTTACTAGGTAACTTGGAAACCGACATCATGAGTACACTTTCCTCTCAGATGGACACATTACAGGAGAAACAAAAGAAAATGGAGTTATAAAGGACCATTGCCATCTTTTTCCCTCAGTGCAGGAAGAAACATCCATTCAAGGAATTCCCATTAAATACTATGGATACTTGTGCAATATCCGCATCCCAAGAATTTGTTCAAAGAGCTCGCCAGACTAGAAGAGCCTAGAAAGAACCCAAGGTCTACTTCTAAGTCAAGCTAAGTCACAATCTCATCCAAGTAAGGTAGTCATGGCTTCATAATGCTACCTTTTCCTTCGCATGTGACTAGTGCGACCTATGCGACCTAAGCAACCTAGGTCGCTCTAATCTCATAGGTCGGATCTCAAAGCTTGCAACCCTTGCGGCCCTTGCGACCATGTGACCAATAGGTGACAATTGGTATCCATTGAGACCACATGACCCTTGTGACCTAGCGACCTTCATAGGCCACAAGGTCACATAGGTTGGAAGGTCACACTCCTCCACCACTCATGGATTTCTGACCCATGTCACCCACACACATGTGACCAAAACTATAAATAGTAGGTCACCCTGGCTCATTTGTAGTGACTCCTTTAGTTGCATGAGATATGAGGGATACTTGTGACATGGACATGTGCATGATTTTTCCAGGTAAGCAACCTTTCACCTTCCTTGCAATAATTTTTATCTGTCCAAGTGTCGTCTTCTTCCATCCCAACCCTGCACATTCCACCCTAGAGGGGTTTATCTCCATTTTGGCCTAACTCTTCACCTCAAACCTAAAATAAATTACTCTGGCTCCATTCAGTCTTTCTTGTCCCCCTCATAGCCATTCCTCACCCTTAACCATCCCTATTTTCACCATTTAGCTGGACCATTTGGCCGTGAGGAATTCTAGACATCCCCTGAGCCTCAAGTTTCTATTCTTAGTTCCCCTAAACACTAAGTTGCACAGCCCACAGCTGTGATACCATAAATCTTGCAACCTTCACGACCTCGTGACCTCATGACCCTATGACCAGTGTGGCCCCCATGACCTACAACTCATATACTTAGTCGCTAAGTCAAGCTTTATACCTTGTGACCCCTGTGACCTACCGTCCATTACAACCTACCGAAAGGCCTCCCTAAAGCTTCTTGGAGTTGATTTTATTTAAGCGGTCTTTGTTTCATTTTCATGGCATTGCTCTCATTGTGTGATGGTTTTTTCGACATGATAGGTGACGTGGACCTCAAGTGCATCTCCATCTCCTCTTTTAAAGACGAGATGGAACCACCAACTACAAAGGCCACTCGTAGAAGCTCTGGAAGTAGTTCGTTGGAAATCTACCAGTACGAGGAACAACCCATCTATGGAGACACGACTTGAAATATCAATAAACTACAAGGCTCTCCTAGTACAATATCTATGAATAGTTTGCGAAGCCAGACATACTAGAAACCTAGGATGATTTCCCAATATGCCCGAATGTCAAGAAGTATAAAATCCACAAGATAATGTCACATCCTTCGATCTTTCCATGCATTGAAACTATCGATTGTGTCCTTCAGAACACAGATACATCTTCATGGATGTTCAGGGACCACTCTAGATCACCCTTAGTAGGGATCTCCCCTATGGATATTTCCAGCTACTACAGACTCCTTGAGAGGCAAGAGACCTTCAATACCTGGTGGCTCTTTGGCTTTGTAACACCGATTAAAGGTAATGGTGGCAGGACCCATCAAAATTCCAGGTTAGAGCAGATCAGGAATACACGATAGAGGATCTAAGGAAAGTATATCAACTGATTTCCACTATGATGTGCCTCTTGTATGGAAAAGCAGATTGTGACATATTCTATGACACTTGGGTCCCTCGCATGCACGTTGTTGCCACCTGTGGAACAATATTCAACTGTGCAAGCATTCTGGCATCATCCCTAAGGACAAACATAATTGCAGCCAAGCATCCAGAGCCAAAGAAGCCATCATAATTCTACATGGCTTCATACCTCCTAGATTTCGTCTAGATAAGATGCCACTTTGATATCTCAAGCTATAACTGGGACACATCAGCATCCAACCTGATGCACCATCACTACAAAGTTTCTAGGACAATACCTATAATGGTATGATAGATGTTATTTTTAAATCTTTTATCGCCCCACTATACCAACAACTATTCAGGGAGGAGTAACTATGCATGTCGAGGAGGGATATGGAGACCGTGGTCAAGGTGGCGCACTGGTTTCCCATCTAGCAGGGCACATTCAGCAGAGTCTTCGATACCCATAAGGCCCCTCATGCTCTGCTAATGTTTGTTACAGACAAAGTACTCTTGTGAGAAGTTTTCTACCAAATGACGTAGGGTTTTTCAAAGGTACTAAGCAAAGGCAAGAAGAAACCATGGCCAGCTTTCCTGCTCGTCATCGAAGCATATGTAGTTTATAAATTCAAACAAGTGGAAGCATAAGCTGAAGCATTGAAGGGCAGCCACTTTGTAAACCTCAACTATTGGACGTACGATCTTGAGAAAGTCATGGCTACCCACTACAAGAAAGAAAAATTCAACTGCTCATATTCACATGCCAGACAGGATCACGAAGACAGGGTAAAGAATTGGTATAATGCCACTAGGGAACTCAACGCTAGTGAGGAAAAATCTAGAGATGAGGATCTCCTCGAGCACTCTTAGGAAAATTTCAACCTTCAAGAGAGAGCCTCCACCTTGAAGAGGAAACAACAAAATACACAGGAAGCCAGTGGAAGATCAGAGAAGCAGAAAGAGAAAGAGGTTGAAGATATTCCAACCGACCCAAAAGAGGAGGACAATCATGAAACACTGTAACAAAGGAACGTCACCCTAGAAAAGAAGAAGCAATATTTCAAGAGGAAAAGGGAACAAGAGCTCAAGCAATCTTAGGATTCCAGTAAACAAGGCTAGCTTGGAAAGAAGAGGTGACAAGAAGAAGAGGAAAAGCTAAAATAGTTAGAAGAAAAGATGTAGGAGGAGCGAAAGGCATGGGAAGAAGCAGAGGAGAAAATACAACAAGAAGAAGAAGGCCAAAGAGGAAGAAGAGAAGAAGGGGTTATAACAGGACCAAAAGGAGAAAGAAGAAAAACTTAGGTAGGATGAAGAGCTAGAAAGGAAACAGGCACTGGCAGAGAAAGAGAAGAAGCGGCGGGAGGAAGAACTAAGGAAGAATAAAGAGGAGGAAAGTATGAAATTTGAATAGGGAGAGACCAGTAAGGCATTTGTGCTGGACACATAACAAGGTGAGCTACCACCATTAGATGTTCCTCCTTCTAATCCCCTCACTAGGAGGAACCTTTTATTACAAGAGCTGGGTTTCTCGGAAGAGCAAGAAGAGGAGGTCCTAGATCTCACCAAGCTCACCTTTGTCAAGGTCAGCCTCAAAATCATGCAGGAAAGGAAGAAGTATTATGATAGAAACCTAGCAGAGCCCTTATCAGTCACCACAACCACGATGAATCCAGATATCATCACCTCAGCTAAGACGACTTTCGTAACCGCCACAGAACATAATGTGGCACAAATGAGAAAAATGATCATGGACCTTCAGCGAGGCTTTATGCATTAGAGAAAAGGGACACTAAAGAAGAGCAAGAGAGAAGGAGAGAAAAATAAGAGAATGTATCCCTCTATTTAATTCACTCACGCACAATGGAATTCCAAGCAACATTCAAAGGAGAGGCAAAGACCCTCGAGGAGGCCATGGAAATGATCTACAAAGAGATGTCAAAGCTACACAACACAGTGGCACCAATCTTGGCTATACAAGCTCAGATGAGGGAAAGAGCTACAAAGTTGAAGGAAGTCGTAGTTGCTATAGATAACATGCATGATTGGTCTGTGAAATACTCAGGAGCACTAGTGGTAGTCGCTAAGAAGGATTAGATCACCATGCAAAATGTCAAGGTTCAACTATGCATCAAAATCCAATCTAAAGATAAACTAGCCAAATATGTGGATAGGGTGTTGGCCTTATACAGATACCTTTTCATCGGCTTAGAGTCTATGATCTAAATTCATGGAGTTCATTCTATCGGAGAAGTCAAACATGTAAGTAAGTAGGAGGATATCTCAAGGGAAGTGTAGAATTTCATTGATACATATAAATAGGTAGCCCATGCAGAAGATCTGCCCATTACTAAAGAAAATATCATAAGCTATGTGGTAGAACCAGTAAGAATGTACACCAATCTGGCAACCTTCATTAACCAGGTGAATGCCAAAAGGACCATCATCATTCTAGATGCACTTGAATGCCTACATAGACATCATGAAGAACAACCACATATCACCTGCATTCCAGCCGAGTACATACTATGGCACACATACTTAACGAAGTAGCTCAACTTGGACATCCCTGAACTTACTATTATTAAATTGATAGATTAGATTAGTAGCTTATTTTGTGATGTTTGTAATTTGATAGGATATGAGATTTGTGGAATATGAAAGGTCATGAGGAAGTACAAGAGTCACTAGGTAGTTGAAAGGTCACGAGGAAGTCCAAGAGTCAGGGGTAGGCCAAGAGTCATGCTCATTCTATAAATACACCCTCATGACACATTGTAAAGGAATTTAGCTGAGGAATATTTTGGGACATATTGTCTGAGAGAACTTATTGCTCTTCTAATTTATGCAAGTAGTAATTGTCATGTTCCACTATTGGATGCCTAAAATATTTTATGCCATAATGCCATGACTATTTTCACTTGATGGATTGGATGTTCCTGGGATTTCTTTGATGTATGGTCTGTTCATGTGTTGTCTCATACTACAAACCTTGTGTTGCTACACATGGATGGTATATGATTTATGAACTCTATGCTTGTATTGGTGAACTGTTTCATTGATATTGGCATAATCTATCATTGACCGTATGTTTACTTATGCTTATTGATGTTTGACTTATGTGAATTTCTTTATAGTTGTTAAGCACTTTATCTTATGAACATGATTCTTATTTGAAGTCTGCTAATAGTTACTTTACGTAAGGTTTATTTTGTTTGTAATCTAGCTATTCATGGTATGCACATTATAAGATATTTGTCAATTATTTCCTTGTGTTTATTGAAATTCATGCATTCAATTGAGCCCGCATCTCACTTTCGTCTGAAGAAAGATCCATACATATGAATGTCAGTCAGTCTTACATACCAAACGGGATCCCTAAATCAAATGATGCAAGGTCTAGTTGGGATCCTACACCGAGGAGAGGTTGGAGAATTGCATCATGTCTATAGATTTGGTGCTAGAAGGAGGGCTATGGCAAGTACCAAACCATACCCTCACACTAAAACTTGCCATCAAGGTAGTAACTAACCTCGTCCCCCCATGCCTCCTGAAGTACCGTATATTCCCCCTTATAGTTCGGCTTTCACGAGGCCCCAACAAGAAGTTTTCCAACCTCTCCCTCTTGAAGATGTCCCAGGAGGACATGAACTTCCCCTTTTCGAAGTTAACAACAAACAAATTAGGGCCATGCACCCTATTACTTGACAGTTTTCTAGGGGTTTGAAATGCATTCTTGTCGTTAACTCTCTTCCACCCCTCCCACTTCCACACCTCATCACACACGTCAAAGCATCCTGGTTAATTCCATATTGCAGTTAATTGGGGTAGTGCTCGACAACTATGCGGATGTTGTTGAAAGGCTCTCCATGGAGGGGTTGGACAATCCTCTCGAAGATGAAGGAGAATACCCTAAGACTAAATTCACCAGGGAAAACAACTAGTCACGATGGGGAGGGATGTAGGGACACAATCAACGCCCCCTAGAAGATACCCCTATCAACAACCAACCTCTTAGAGAGAATATTGAAGGGAACTTAGGGCAGGGGACTGGGGATCACATTAGAGACCGTATTAACTTCTACAAATATCAATGGCTTCAGATATTCCAAGGGAACCTGAGAAATTTCAGGAACACGAGAAACACTAGAGACCTGGGACACCTTAGAGTGCCTCGAGGGGAAGGCAGACACCCTTCTCATACCAGTGGAGGGTCGGGAACCAGTAGTGAATCAGAGGGAAATGAAAATCACCTCCTGTTCCCTCCCCCACCTAGAGGAATTTTTTGCCAAGCATTGGCCTGGATAGCTCAATCCTCATTAGGAATTAGGGGCCAACTTCATGACATGCCCCACCATCCTGAGAAACACCTCCCATAGTTTGACCCCAAAAAGGGAACCTCGACTAATGACCATATTCACAATTTCTACCTAGAATTTAAAATGATGAGGGTGCAATACGATGATGTGGCTTGATGCCTTTTCCCTCACACTTTTGAAAATAAGGTTTCCACCTTGTATTGGTCACTGCCAATTGCCTCCATCCGAACTTCAGAAGAATTCTGAAAAACCTTTTTAGATAGGTTTTCGGAAGATAAGACACCTTCTATGCTACTCACCAAGCTTAGTATGTTAAAATGCCATAAGAAGGAGAAGGTGAAAGATTTCAATCAATGATTCACCACCATTTTGAATAAGTTCCCAACTAACGAGGCCCTTGATGACTCCATCACGATCAATTATTACACCAGGGTCCTGCCGTGGGACATTGCCGTGCTCATTAAATGTGAAGAAAAACTCACCCTAGTGGAAGATTTTGCTACAACCTTAGAAGTCGAAAAGGACCTTCTCTCTATCGGCACCCTCGGGCATGATTCACAGGAAGAGGAAAAACCATTTGCCATGGAAAATCAAGCCTCATCTAGTAAACTAATCGATAAAGAAAATGACTCCTTTGGTTTCGAAGGATTTGGCAAGTCCCTAAAGATGCTGACTAATGAGCTGTCTGAATTGAAGAGACAGACGAGTAACACTTCCAAAGGGGGAAAACTCGCTAAAACTGTTTTTTTGAAAAACTAAAAATACCCCTAAAATGCCTCAGGGATCCAGTACAAACTTCAATGTGGAAGAACTAGGAAAGGACAAATTCTGCACTTTCCATTAGGCTTCTCATTCTGATAAGATTTTCCCCGAGTGGATCCATAACATGACTGCCTTAGTAACCCAAATTTTAGAAGACAAGGTCATCAGAGAGGGTGAAGAAGAAATTAATGACCTTGAAGAGGAAGACTCCCCTCCCAACGATGATGCTCCTTCCACCATGTTAGCCTTCAAAGTCATCCGCGTGGGTGAAGTTCTAACTGCTCAAGATGCTATCATGGGTGACACCTGTCCCCCAAAGCCTCCCAAAAGCTATAGTCTCAGGAGTAAGGGACCTGTGTTAGATTCTATGTTAGAAGATAAGAAAAAGGCTCTCTTAAAAAGGATTCTTCCGCCCTCTAACACAGCCACCCGTCCACCACTCTCCCCAAATGGATAATTAGCCTAAGCCCTAAGGATTCCCTAATGGTTGGCAAAGGGGACACATCCACACCTAAAATTTTGACCAAAGGGGTTACAACTAAAACCACCTCGTTATTGCAACGCTCGTCGGAAGACACTTCGTCCATAGACTTGGATTACAATATTATCAAGGACATGAAGAAGACACGAGTCAATATCTCCTTGTATGAGTTATGCAAGCTGTCTAATCAATGTGCGTTTATCATCAAAACCTTTGCCACCTCTCCCACCCCTTCAAAAACGCCCTCATCATTCAGGACCAACTCCTCACGCCGATCCTAGGCTGTGATTGACCAGCAAGCCATTGTAAATGCCGCAAACACAAACTTGAGAGGTTCAACTCCTCCTTTGCTCTTCACCTTTGAGATGTTCAAATAAAATGTGTACAACTACCTTGTTGACTCTAATGCGTCAATCAATGTCATGCCTTGGTTAGTCTGCAAGAAGCTAAACATCGAGCCTGAAAAAATAGATGCTAAAATCATCCAGCTGGATAGCTCCCAGGTCTCGACCGTTGGTGAGTTGAATAATGTTATTATTAGGTTGTCTTCTGATTCTCAGGTGCATCAATGCATTGACATCATTGTCTTAGACATCCCAGAAGCCTACGGGTTACTTCTTAGCAGAGATTGGTCCTGCAAGTTTCAAGGCTACTTTGCCACAGACTGGTCTAACTTATGGCTACCCTACAAAGGAAAGAATAATCATATCAGAGTCAATAGTGAGCTTTCATGAAACATACCATGACTGATCTTGAGGGCTCTAACGAGCCAATTAGCTACGCCCAAGAGGAGCTACGGGTGTGTTTTAT
Organism: Pinus tabuliformis; assembly: GCA_031772625.1. Classification (NCBI taxonomy): domain Eukaryota; kingdom Viridiplantae; phylum Streptophyta; class Pinopsida; order Pinales; family Pinaceae; genus Pinus; species Pinus tabuliformis. Next base: position 256,072,081 of record CM062805.1, read on the forward strand.
TGAGACATTATTTGGTCGCTATCAGTCCCAAACTTCGATTATTCCTTCGGATGCCTAGTTGGAACTTCTATTGCAAACCTCATCGAATTAAAATGAAATCTACGTGTTAAGCCTGCACACTCTAGAGCCACCCATCCTCAATGTTGGAATCTAGATGTTATATTATGATGGATCCAAGACTCACGATGGAGCTCAAGCAGGTTGTGTCCTGGTAGACCCCAAAGGGAACAAATTCTTGATTTCTTGCAGGTTAGAGTTCCAATGCACTAACAACACTACAGAATATGAGGAACTAACCCTTAGCCTCAAGAAAGCCATAGATGTAAAGGCGGAGTGTCTGAAGGTAATCAAGGATTATGAAATTATTACAAGACAAGTACACAAAACAATTCACTATTTGTCACATCACCTCAAGAATTACCAGCAAAAGGTATGGAATTTGATAGAATCGTTTGAAGCTTTCAATATTATTTATGTTCCTAGATTTAATAACTTTTCCATTAACACTTTGGCCAATGTAGTAGCCATATTCACCCCCCTTTGAGACAGATTTTCAATTATAATTTTTTATAAACCAGTTGTGCCTGATAACATAATTAACTTACACATTTTCAATGATGACCAATAGATACTGGAGTTCATGACAAATGCAGAAGTGTTTAAAGATGCCATCAACGAGGAGGAACATGAAATATCCCTACATGAAGAAGAAGACTCACTAAAAGGAAACCCTATACCCAAAGGAGTGTTCACCATTATTTGATCTACAAAATCACTCCTGAGGCTCGCCGAACACCAAGACCCACAGTTCCACCCTCTCGCACAAACAAATCAACCTTGGAACCAAATTTGATCCCAAATGTGTTAACATAGGGCTAGGATGCACTTGCAAGGAAAGACAAGCTCTTGTTAACCTGTATAAGAGCTACCGCAACATTTTTTCTTGGACATAAGATGACCTGAAAACATATGATATGTAGATCATCCACCATGTCATTCCTACAAAAGAAGGGGCCAAACCATTTCAGCAAAAGTTGTGTAAGATGCATCCTGAAATAGAAACCCTTATCCAGAAGGAACTCAAGAAGTTATTGGATGTTTGCATTATCTTCAAGGTTAGGCACTCCGCTTGGGTATCAAATTTGGTCCTAGTATGGAATAAATCTGGAGAGATCCATTTATGCGTTGATTTCTGGAACCTCAATCAAGCATCAGATAGAGACAACTACCCGATTACCTCCATGGAGTAGATTCTCTAAACCGTCTCGGGATCAGAAATTTTCTACTTATTGGATGGATTCTCTGGCTATAATTAAGTCCTAGTAGCTGAACCAGACTGGATCAAAACAACCTTCAGAACAAAGTGGGAAACATTTTCATTTCATCGTATTCCCTTCGAACTGATTAATGTCGGGGAAACCTTCCAGAGAGCAATGGATATCGTATTCCAGGGTTTAATGGGCTAGGTGTAGTGGTCTACCTTAACGATGCCACTATTTTCTCAAAGAAAAGGGCTAACCACCTACACCATTTGAAGCATAGTTTTGAACGGTGCCGGAAATATGAAATCTCTCTCAACCCAAAAAACAACATATTCGTAGTTTCTGAGGGAAACCTCCTCGAACATATCATCACTAAATATGGAATCACTTTCGAACCCGATCACGTAAATTATATAGCACAGATTCCTCCACCGAGCAGCAAAAAATGTATTATGTCTTTCCTTGGTAAAATCAATTTTCTTTGCAAATTTATTTCAAATTTTGCGCAAATTTTCAAACATTTGCAGAATATGATAAAGAAAGATCTGGTCTTCAAATGGAATTAGGAGGAAAAGGAGTCTTTTGATCACATCAAGAGAGCGATCACTGAGGCTCCTTCCCTTTTCAACCCGAATTTCAGTAAGGATTTTATCTTATACATTTTCACCTCAAACTCATCCTTGGCTGCAGTGCTCACACAAAAAGATTGCAACCACGATGAACATCCTATATCCTTCATGAGCACAGAGTTGCAAGGCGCTAAAATAAATTACTCAAACATCTATAAGCAAGCATATTCGGGATACAAAGTAGTGAAACACTTTAGACCATGTATTCTTAAAAACCACGTCACAGTAATGGTCCACACTCAGCCGTCAGATCACTCTTCGTCCAAAAAGAGCTGGCAGAGAGGAGAGCCAACTGGATGAACTCCCTCCAAGAGTATGATTTGGATTTCAAACCTTCACATACAGGGAAAGGACATGGGCTTTATAAACTAACCACCGAGGCGGCAGATCAACAAGGTTTTGAGGTAGAAGGCTCGGAGCATGAGATCAAAATGTATGAGAATGAGCTACTCAGCTCACATGATCCCTCTTCATGGTACTCTAACCTAAAGCAATACATAGTGCAATGGTTTCTACAACATACTTTGTTTGCCAAGTAGAACAGAACCATTAGAATCAAGGTTTCCTCGTATCAAATAGTTCAGGGAAATCTATTTAGAAAGCACCACCTTTGTGTACTACTAAGATGTTTGGTATATGACAAATCTCAGCAAGTGTTGAAGGAACTACACAATGGACCCGCTAGAGGTCACTATGCGGGTGACACCACCACCCAGAAGATCATGCAGGCATGATTCTACTGGCCCACACTCTTCAAGGATGCGCACGTCTACACTTGAAAGTGTCCCATCTATCAGAAACATGCATGCAGATAGCCTAGATCATCCACCCCGCTCCAACCCATAATAGTAGAGGAGCCTTTCCAACAACAGGGTTTGGATGTTATTAGAGAGATCATGCTAAACTCATCAAAACAACACAGGTATATACTCACGACCACCAACTGTTTCACCGGGTGGTTGGAGGCAATCCCATTGCGTAAAATCAATGATAATGAGGTAATATATTTCATCAATCAATACATCATCTTCAAGTTTCATGTCCCAACCTCACTTGCTTTGATAATGCTACATATTTTTTATCCTTAAAATTGTATGATTTTGCATTGGAAAACATTATTGTTTTAAAACATTTCGGAAACTACTACCCATAGGGGAATGGACTAGCAAAATCTACCAATAAAAACCTCATCTGCATTCTCAAGAAAACCCTGCTCTCTCGCCAAAGAAACTGGTACAATGCACTTAACAACGCCCTATGGGCTGATCGGGTCACTCCCAAACCATCCCTTGGCACATCCCCCTACTTCCTGGTTTATGGGAAAAATCCATCCTACCTCCTAATCTTAATCATTGGCCCTCAAAGTATCAAAAGATTCACAAGGCTCCCCTTGCCCCACCATTCAAAGTTGCATTGACACACTCCTTAGATTGGAAGAGGAGAGACTAATGACCAAGGAGAAATTTGATGTTCACCAAAACTAGATTAAAAGGTGGCTTGAAAAAAAGTCTGCTGGAACCCGTGAATTTGGTGTAGGTGATCTATTTCCTAAATGGGATTAGGCCCATGAGGACAAAGGAAAACACACTAAGTTCCAAGCCTTGTGGATTGGTCCTTTCCAAATCAAAGAGAAAATCAGCCAACACACCTATAAGTTGCAAACCCTAGGAGGGTGGGTTGAACCCCTTCCTATGAATAGACAAGACCTCAAGTTCTACTTTACCTAGCATCCCTCAAGGTTGCTAGTCCCATCTGGTACCATAGTTCCCTTTCATTTCTCTTGTTAGTCAGTTTTTTTTCAGCATAGTATGATTTCTGTTTTCTTTGAAATAAAAGTTTGGGATGGCAGGTAGAGGTTGGAATGGCCCTGCGCTTTGGCTCCCATGAGTGCTCTATGGAACTATTGGTTTACTAAACCTTAAGTTGCATCCAGGACAAAGTGTGAAAAAGTGGCAGTAGTGGGGAACTTGACGACACACACGACTCCCCTTTTTGCTTGCTTTGACCTATCCTAGATGCTTACATGGCTTGAAGTTTGTGTTGTTATAGATTACCCATTTTTTTAAGAATGAAGGGGAATTGAAAAAACCTTTTGAGCATACACACATTTTAGGAAAACAATAAGGTCTCTGAAAAACCAGAAACAACATCTTTGCAAGTCAAATAAGTCTAAAACCCTCATCTGCCCAGGCTTACAAAGCCAGCCAAAATAAGTACAAATAAGCACACCCAAAATAAGTGCCAATGAGCACATCTAATTACTAATAATAAGGGTTAAGGGGCTTATAAAGGCTTATTGTGAAAAGAGGTGAGGCAACGACTTCACCGAGGTACTGACCAAGCTTGTTGGTAGTGGAGTAATGTTTGTGATTCTAGGTAGTTCAGTCTTGTTGGTAGTGGAGCAACACTAGAGTACCATGGCTACTATATCAAAAATAATTAAAGCTCATCTCATTACTTCAGCTTCCCTTTCCTTCCCAAAATAATAGGAATTGATGTCCTATTGCATGTGTTAAAGGCAAAGTTTTCACAGATTGGGATAGCGAACTAGTGTAAAGGAGCGAGACCCAAGTAGCATCAGTGGGACCCACAGCTCTATGAAAACAACACTCATATCAGATCCCCCTTAAGCCAGGCCATAATATGTCTTGAGATCCTAAAGTTTTGCCAGTGAATCGCCAATTTTCATAGCTGCTCCAACAACCCCTCCAAAATTTTCAAGCTCTGAAATTATAGGAACCCCTTTTATCGTGCAAGAGTTTTTCACATCCTGAGAATCTGTTCAAAGAGCTCGCTAGACCAAAAGAGCGTTGAAAGAACCCAAGGTATCCTTCTAAGTCAAGCTAAGTTGCAATCTGGTACAAGTAAGGTAGTTGCAACTTCATAATGTGACCTTTTCCTTTCCATGCAACTAGTGTGACCTATGCAACCTGAGAAGCTTAGGTCGCTTCAGTCGCATAGGTCGAAGGTTGCGACCCTTCTGACCCTTATGACCATGAAACCAATAGGTCGCTAACCCATAAAGTTCATAATTGGTACCCATTGCGACCACATGACCCTCACAACTGATCTATAGCTGAATGTTAGTTTTTCTGTGTTAATTTGAACTTCATATTTAAAAAACAAATGCTTGTCCATTGCTTTATATCCATAGGTTTTCTTAGGCGTTTGTGAACAGAAACAAGTAAATTTTATGTCAAGTTTATGTTAAAATCATGAGTAGAATAACATTAAAATGAAGTACTAAACAACAACTAGTAAATGAATAGTAAACCATCAAGAACAATAGTTAACACGGTGTTTTGATAAAGGAGTTCACCCCTCCTGGGCTACATCTCCTTGGTCCAACTTCCATGGCTTGGGTCTCTTATTTGCTCAAAATGGAAAAATGTATAATTTACAATTATCTAAATCTCCTGAAACCTACTTCAATGGACTCAAAGCATAAAAAAACACCTAATATGACTCTCCAAGCTCCTCAATTGAACTTTGGCTGATCTGGGCTTGACCTCCTTCCTTGGTAGCCCTAGGCTTCCTTGAACTTCTCCGTAGAAAAATCATGTATAGAAGTCTCATATTTCCTCTTAAACCTATTCCATTATCTTTAGAACATACAAATCATTTGAAAATGACTATTCATTTTTTAAAATTGGTCAAAATCCTATCAAGTTATGGTCTTTTAAGTTTTTCCCTAGGAAACCTCCGCTAAAACTAGAGGAAATTCCAAAAATGGCATCCCACCAAAATCTCATCCAAGTTAATCTAGCATATATTAAGGATAAATATGGTTTAATTAACCATAAGCATCATTAACATGCTAAGCACATTTAGTGCTGGCCCCTTTCCCCATATGCTTGGTGCTACCGTTTAACAATAAGCACATTCCATTATATAACAAGACATAATGTGAAATGTAGTTGGTAAGGCATGTGGTTAGTGGAGGGGAGGTTTCGGGGTCAAACCCCAGTGCCTCCAACAAATTTTTGACCAAATGCACATTATACATTTGACCTTTTGGATTTTCCACGTCGAGGCATTTGGGCTTGCCACGTGGCATTCTCTCATTGGTCCACTAAGAACCAATCACGATGTGCCACATTAGCAAGCTACAAACAAATAACATAGTGACACTTGGAGAGTCCTCATTGGGAACTGACTCCGTTGACTAGCTTATGTCACCTGCCTAGTCACCTACCACGTCAGTAGTACAAATTGCTGACTGGGCAATACCTGCATAATGTTTTGCTATTTGGTGAAATGCTCAGCGGGCTTTAACTTCCTCAAAAAAACTCATTTTTGAGTGAAATGAGTTGCGTTGCGATCGTATAGCCGAGATGGACGCGGTCGTTCAAATTTTGATCAATTTTGAACACTTGATTTTTAAGCAAATTTTTGCCTCTAATCCAGATTCTGATGACTCCGTCCCATTGAAGGGCTTTTGGACCCACAAAACTTGGTTATCTAATGAAAGTTGAATACTCTTCTCCTTCCAAATTTCTATCAACTAATTATACTTGAAAAGTCTCCATGAAAACCGCTTGGGTACACTGACATGCCTTGCATTGCAAATGGATATGTCCCTCAACAATTGTTCTCCTTTTGCTGCTGACCCAATCCAACACTTATTGGCTACATTTTGACTGATTAAACACCCTGTTGTACCAAATCGATCCCTTGATGCTTGGAAAACTGACTGATGACCTTCCCACTGAAAATCATGTTCCTCTTTTGCAACACATGAATTTGATGCAAGCTTCTCCTTGAAAACCACTTTTCCAAGTTAATCCCATCTGAATGAACTACAACAATGAGTTCCAATATCAGTAACAATAAGAAAAAAAATGACCATTCTTTTACCTCCACGATTCCAAATTCCACATTTGGAAGAATGTATTCACCATCTCTTTCGCTTCTTGGCGTCGACACATAAAATGGTCTACAATGGCTGCAAACTCTTTTTCATTTTGTCCACTTTCTCTTCTTGTCTCTATCATCGTTCAGTATTGATATGCTTCTCATGTCATGATATGAGAATGAAGGCTAATCATGAAAATCTTGCTCAAGCATGGACCTTCAAAAATCTTGCGACATCTTGTCCCAAATACAACCATTAAATGGAAAAACACATTATGCAAGAAATGGAAATCGACGACCTCTTCTTTTGCTCCTTCAAAGCAACAATTGTCACATCATGTAACATCTTCATGTACTCTTGCATCTTGGTGTACAAACCATTGATTGACACAAGTTGAAAAGACATCATTGAGTAAACATAAGTCGACAATACATACTTCTTCAAGCAACCAACTTGAATTGAGAATGAAACATAAGCATGTACAAAAATTTGACGATTCTTTGCATAAACAACAAGAATTTCACATCTCATACAATAATCCTTCAACATATTCCTTTAATCTTTGGAGACAAAATCATCTCTTCCAAGTCGATATAACATACATGTAATAACAATCGACACAAGTTGAAACTCATGCATGTATCTGAACACAATGAAACTAGCAACAATTCCACTGTTGACACACACACAAACTCTCAAGCATATGTAATATTCTTCAGCTCTCCCTCAAGTAAAAACACAAGTACAATAACCCAAAAACATGTATGCGTACATAATAGATGAATTGAAAAATTTGTTGGCAAAAATATGCAACATCAAGAATGAATTAAAAAGAAATGCATTCACATACAAATTTGTAACCACAAATTTCCTTCTTTGCTACATTTAAGTGAGTCAAGTAGAACTCCACTTTCAACATCTTGCATCCTACAAGTTGCAACATACTTTCAATAGAAAAGTAATGCATTCATAAGGAAAAAAATGAATTTTTAAGGAAAAGAATTACATCTATCAACAAAACAATGCAAGCCTTATTTGGATAAGAAATCAAACCACCTCTTACAAAACCATTTCCATGGCGCTTCTTTCAGTTGCACATCATCTTGTGAATCATCTTGACCCACATCAATTATGGGCTCTCCTTTTCCATTGTTTCCAAATTCTCTCTCCATTTTCTTCAAATGTCATGGTTGAGTTGTTGGATACAAAGTCAAACATTTGTCTATCAGATGACCTTTCTTATGGAAATGAGTGCAAACCAATTGCATCTTCTTTGCAGCATGGTTTCCATTATCTAATGGGCCTCTAGTTTTCTATTGCTCTTTTTTTGAAAGATTCCTGTATGTGGCCATTTTCTTCCATCATCTTGAAACATTATGGTTATTCAAACCACAAAAAGAACATGTAAATTCTCTCCAATTCTTATGTGAATATTTACCATGTTTATCATAATAAAAAGAAACTTGATTAAAGGTAGATTCATAGCTTTCACATTCACCTTTATCACCTTCTTGAGGAGGTGAATTTGATGAGGTACTGGCTCTCTTTGGAATAAAAACAATGGTTTCAATGACCCTAGAGCTTTCAACATTCTCTTGTTTTCCCTTTCCACTAATTGCATGCTTATGAGCAGCTTCTTGCAAAGTGGGTATAAAACTTTTGCATTCCTCATGAACACAAACTTCACAAGCTTGAAGATATGCACATGTAATGAAATTCCCTCTTGGAACACCTTCATGTGCCTCCTTGACTTTGGAGCATTCTACATCAAGTTTTACATAACCAAGACCCAAATACCTAGGCCTTTCCTCAACAACAATTGGCTCAACTATGCCTTGTGCATGTGTGCCTAACCTTTTACCTTCATAGCCTATATTCATCAAGAATTTGGACTATATTCCTATAGTGTGTCTTCCAAAAGCACCAAAACATTCATTTTGAGAGGAAACTACAGATAAAATTGAATTTCATACCTCATGTTCATGCACATACTTGGCTAGGGTTTCCTTGGCATCATAGAGCAAAATCTCCATCTCATGCATCTTTTCAAGAAGCTCTTGCTTCTCCTCCTTCATTTCCATCAAATCCTCTTGAATTATAGTGTTCTCCTTCCTATCTTCAGTCATATCTTGCACCATATCTCCCATGATGAAAAAATCTTGCAACATCTCTTCATCAAAGACTCTTGCTAAGGAAGAGAGACTAGAGACATCACTTGTTGAAGCTGCCATCAAATAACTTGCACACTGTTAATTCCTTGCTTGCACAAAACTTAAGCAATCAAGTAAATAAACCTTTGTTCTAATACCAAATTGATATGTAGCTGAATGTTAGTTTTTCTGTGCTAATTTCAACTTCATATTCAAAAAACAAATGCTTGTCCATTGCTTCATGTGCGTAGGTTTTCTTAAGTGTTTGTGAACAAAAATAGGTAAATTTTATGTCAAGTTTTATGTTAGAATCATGACCAGAATAGCATGAGAATTATGTTCTGAACAATAGCTAGTAAAGGAACAACAAAACCATCAAGAACAACACTTAACACAATGTTTTGATAAAGGAGTTAGCCCCTCTTGGGCTACATCCCCTTAGTCTAGCATCCATGGCTTGGGCCTCTGTATTTGCTCAAAATGGAAAAAGTATAGTTTACAATGCTCTACATCTCCTGAAACCTACTTTAGTGGACTCAAAACATCCAAAAAGCGCTAATATGACTCTCCAATCTCTTCAAATGAACTCTAGCTGATCTGGGCTTGACCTCCTTCCCTGGTGGCCTTAGGCTTCCTTGAACTTCCCCGTAGAAAAATAATGTATAAAATTCTCCTATTGACTTTGCAACCTGTTCCATTGTCTTTAGAAAATAAAAATCATATGAACATGACTATTCATTTTTTTAAAATTGGTCGAAATCCCATCAAGTTATGATCTTTCTAGTTTTTCCCTAGGAAACCTCCGCTAAAACTAGAGGAACTCCAGTTAGTTCTGTTAAAATTGGAGGTAGTTCCGAAAATGGTGGTCCCACAAAAACTCCGCCAAGTTAATCCTCTATAAATTAAGGATAAATATGGTTTAATTAACTATAAGCATCATTATCACCCTAATCGCGTTTAGTGTTGGCCCCTTTCCCCATATCCTTGGTGCTACAGTTTAACAATAAGTTCATTCCATTACATAACAAGAGGTAATGTGCAGTACAATTGGTAAGGCATGTGATTAGTGGAAGGGAGGTCTTGGGGTCAAACCCCAATGTCTCCAACAAAATTTTGACCAAATGGACATTAGAAATTTCACCTTTGGGAGGTGCCACATGGTGGCCTCCGGGCTTGCCACATGGAATTCTCTCATTGGTCCACTAATAACCAATCATGATGTGACACATCCCCAGGATGAAAACCAATAACATAGTGACACTTGGAAATCCCTCATTGGGAATTGACTCCATTGAATTTCCCACATCACCTGCCTAGTCACCTGCCACATCAGCAGTACGGACTGTTGACTGGGCAGTACCTGCAAAAAAAATTGTTGTTTGATGAAACGGTCAGCGAGCTCTAACTTCCTCATACAAACTCAGTTTTGAGTGAAAATATTTGTGTTGGGATCATATCACTAAGAAGGAAGAAGTCATTCAGGTTTTGATTAATTTTTAATACTTTTATTTTTGAGAAAAATTTTGCCCCTAATCTAGATTCTGATCAGCAACCTAGTGACCTTCATAGGTCGCAAGGTTGTACTCCTCTCCCATGCATGGATTTGTGACCCATGTGACCCCTGCACGTGTTACCAAAACTATAAATAGTAGGTTTCCTTGGTTCATTTGTAACGACTCCTTTGGACATACGAGAGACGAGGGAGACTTGTGCCTTGGGTGCTCACGTGATTTTTCCAGGTAGGTGACCTTTCATCTTCCCTGTAATCATTTTTATCCATCCAAGCGTCGTATTCTTCCATCTCGACCCTACACATTCTAACCTAGAGGGTTTTATCTCCATTTCAGCCTAAGTCTTCATCTCAAATATAAAATCAATTACTCTGGCCCCATGCAATCTCTCTTGCCCCCCTCATAGCCATTCCTCGCCCTTAACCATCCCTATTTTCACTAGTGAGCCTGACCATTTGGCTGTGAGGAATTCCAGACGTCCCTTGAGCCTCACGTTTCCCTTCTTAGCTCGCGTAAAGCCCAGGTCGCATGACTCACAACTGCGATACCATAAATCTTGTGACCTCCGTGACCCTGAGACCTCGTGAACTCACGACTCACAACCTCGCGACCCTGTGACTGATGCAATCTATGACTTGTGTGACCCCCATGACTTGCGATTCATATACTTAGTCACTAAGTTGCGCTCACTACCTTGCGACCCCTACGACCTGCCAAAAGGCCTCCTTACAACTTCTTCGAATTAATTTTATTTAAGCATTCTCTGTTTCATTTTCATGTCATCTCTCTCATCGAGTGCATATCCATCTCCTCATTTGAAGATGAGATAGCGCCCCCAACTGCAAAGGCCACTCATAAAATCTTGGGAAGTATTTCGTTGGAAATATACCAGTACGAGGAACCACCAATATATGGAGACACAACCTACAATATCAATAAAACTACAAAGCTCTCCTTGTACAATATCTATGTAGAGCTCACGAAGTCGGACATACTAGAAACCTAGGAGGATTTCCCAATATACTGAAATGTCAAGAGGTCTAACTCCACAAAATAGCATCACATCCTCCGATTTTTCTGTGCACTGAAACTATCAATTGGGTCCTGTAGAACACGGATACAAATTCATGGACAATCAAGGACCACTCTAGATCACCCTTAGCAATGATCTCCCCTACAGATATTTCCACCTACTATAGACTCCTTGAGAGGTAGGATACTTTCAATATATGGTGGCTCTTTGGATTTGTAACACCAGTTAAATATATCCTGAGGGAATGGTTGCAGGACCCATCAAAATTTTGGGTTAGAGAAGATCATGCATACAAGACATAGGGGCTAAGGAAAGTATATCAACTAATTTCCACTATGATGTGCCGCTTGTATGGAAAAGCAGACTGTGATGTATTCTATGACTCCTAGGTCCCTCTCATGTACATTGTCACCACCCGTGGAACAATCTTCAACTGGGTTAGCATTCTAGCATCGTCCCTAAGGAAGAACATAACTACATCCAAGCATCTAGAGCCATATAAATCACCAAAATTCTACATGGCTTCATACCTCCTAGATTCCATATGTGCAAGATGCCTCTTTGATAACTGGAGCTATAACTGGGATACAGTTGTATCCAGTCCTGTGCACCATCACTACAATGTCTTCTAGGACATTTCCTATAAGTGTATGATAGATTTTACTTCTGAATCTTTTATCTCCCCACTATACCAACAACTATTCGGGGAGGAGCCACCATGCATGTCGAGGAGGGTTATGGATATGTGGTCAAGGTGGCGCACTGGTTTCCCATCCAGGAGGGCGAATTCATCAGAGTCTTAAGTACCCATAAGGCCCCTCATGCTCTGTCGAGGTTTGTCACAGACAAAGTACTCATGCGAGAAGTTTTCTAGCAAATGACGCATGGCTTTTCAAAGTTACTAAGCAAAGGCAAGAACAAACCATGGCCAACTTTCCCACTCATCATCGGAGCATATGTAGTTGAGAACTTCAAACAAGTGGAAGCAGAAGTTGAAGCATTGAAAAGTAGCCACTTTGTATACCTCAAGTATCAGATGTATGATCCTGAGAAGGTCGTTTCTACCCACTGCAAGAAAGAAAAATTCAACTGGTCATATTCACATGCCAGGTAGGATCATGAAGACGGGTTAAAGAATTGGTATAATGCCACTAGGAAACTCAGCCCTAGTGAGAAAAAAGCCAGAGATGAGGAGCTCCTCGAGCACTCCCAGGAAAATGTTAGCCTTCAAGATAGAGCCTCCACATTGAAGAAGAAATGACAGGAGACATAGGAAGGCAACGGGAAATTAGAGAAGCAGAAAGAGAAAGAGGTCGGAGATATTCCAAGTGACCCAAAAGAAGAGGACAATAATGAAACACTGGAACAAAGGAACGCCACCCTAGAAAAGAAGAAGCAAGATCTCAAGAGGAAAATGGAACAAGATCTCAAGATCCCAGTGACCAGGCTAGGTCGAAAAAAACAGGCAGTAGGAAGAGGAGGAAAAGCAAAAACAACTAGAAGAAAAAATACAAGAGGATTGAAGGCCCTAGGAAGAAGTAGATAAGAAAAGACAACAAGAAGAGAAGAAGTCCAAAGAGGAAGAAGAGAAGAATGTTGGGTTTTGTTACATTCTTTCCACGACTAGCTCCAGTAGTTAAGTTGGGGGGTGGAGCACCCTCTTCATTGCACGGGGTGCAGTGGGGGTTCACAATGGGGGAGGAAGGCCCCCCTGTGGGTGGGTATGAGGGGGGCAGTAGCCCCCCTCTATGGGGTCCGGTGCAGCACCCTTGGATTTTTTTTTTTGGACACTATATTAGGTGGGTGGACCTACTTATGGTTTTGTGCATTGATTTCACACATAGTTTTGGGCACGATGGTTTTCGATCCATAGTATTTTGTAGATCTGGTCAAGGGAGCTATAGTTATGTTATAATCTAGGGTTAATGGAATGGGGTTTATGGACGGTTCGGCTTGTATATATATGTATTGTAGCATTGAAAGGAATATAAGGAAAAATCAATCTAGTAGTCTTGGTTTTGGGATCCAGGGGAAAATATCTATGTATATTTGTTTTATGTGTTATGCTCTCACCATTGTTTAGTTTCTGTTTTTAGAATTTGTATGTAGGTAATTTCTGTACGAGGTTAAAAAATACATTTGGTGTCAGAGATGTTTTGGCTTCAACGAGATGCCTTTATTGCTGAGGGGTTTTGCTCGAGTCTGTGGTAGACCCTGTTTAGTGGGAGGTCTGCAGGATCAATTCTTGTGGTGAAAAAAGATGGCAGGCAGTGGAAAGATAGAGATCAAGAAATTTAATGGCTAGAGTTTTTAGTTATGGAAACTAAAGATGGAGGATCTGTTGGTGGATAAAGATCAGTGGATCACAGTAGATTCAGGTGTTAAACCAATGACAATGTCCGATGACGATTGGAAGAAGTTGGATGAGAAGGAAAAAGGCATAATATGATTATGTGTCTCAGATTCAGTGTTGCTAAATGTATCAGGGGAAGCTATGCCAAAGGCTTTGTGGGACAAGTTAGGGAATTTTTATCAATCTAAGTCTCTGGTGAATAAACTGTTCCTACGAAAAAAGTTGTATAACATGAGGATGAAAGATGGAGACATGGTGACAGAGCATATGAACACATTTAATACTATGGTAAGCCAGTTATTATATGTTGATATATAAATTTTAGATGAAGATAAGTGCATCAGTTTGTTGTGTTCACTACTAGATTCGTGGGATAGTCTAGTTGTTGCAATAAGTAGCAATGAGATTGCCTTGCAGTTTGATGAAATAGTCTCATCCTTGCTAAGGGAGGAGATGAGACGAGAAAATATGGAGAGTCAGAATGGTGATGCATTGACTATATGAGGACGGTCCCAGAACAGAAACAAAAATAAGTCCTCAAGTGGGAGATATAAATCTAAACCGAGATCTAAATCTCCACGAAAACCTGTGAAGGTGTGTTGGAAATGAAGAAAGGAAGGGCACTACAAAAGGGACCGTAAATCTAAATCTCTCGAAAAAGGAAAGGGATTTGATGATGCTCCTTCTGCAGAGGTGAAAACCACCCCAGATGGAGGTGTGAATGTGTATTGGGCTTCTTCTTCAAGTTGATTTTGACTTTAATAGGAACACAACAAATTACAGATATAACCATAAATACAAAGATGTAGTAGAAATAACACTTCATTTCATTAATATCAAATATTGAAATATGCTTACAAACAGAATGGAAATAAGAGTAGCTCGGGCGGTGGTAGCTTAACTCTGAGAAGAGATGTGGCAGCTACATGCCTCTGAACTACGTTACAATGAGGTTCAAGGTCCTTTTTATTATTGAACAATAAGAGCAAACCCTAAACAATGAGAACCTTGACCCAAGGAGACGTAACACCAAGCGTTTATGGGCCCCGTTGGGATCAGTTGGACAACCAACTTCCTGGGGTCACGACTTGGTCATATTATCTCTATTTGATGCGCATGATACCGCGTTGGAAATATCTCTCTAAGGACCATGATGGAAAATATGATTTTAATTACAAAGTCTTTGGTACAAGATTGCCAAAAAAAATGTCGTTTAGGGCCTCAAAATGGCTCCAGAAGTTTAGGACACAAAAAACTACTAAAAATAGTAAACTGTGCTACAATTAAGGAAACTAAAAAACTAAAAGAAAAAATGGTGCGGGTCCAAGTGGAATTGGCAGGTGGCCACCAATATACAGCTGGATCATTCCTCGCCCCTTAGGAAGCAATGGTGCCCACTATGTTGAGTTCCTCCATGAGATGGGGAAAATTCTACTGAACTTGGTCCCTGGTGAGCCACTTGCGCCGGTGATGGAGTCGGCCTTCTCTGAAAACTCAATATAGTTGGATCTTCTGCTGGCAAGTGTTCTAGATCTGCATGTCCATGATTCGATTAGTTGTGGCTTGTTCCATGCAACTTGGATTTAACTCTGTAGGTGTGAGTTGTTCTGTAATGTATGATGTGTTTAGCAATTGTTGGAAGTATGGTTGAAGGTGGTCCACATTGAACAATGGGTGCAGGCTAAGGAACGGGGGAATGCTGAGCTCAAATGAATTGTCTCCCATAGCCTTGGTAATGGTGTAAGGACCATATCAGAGTGGTATGAGTTTACGATAGGCTCCGATAATGCATTCCTTTTGCAAATGCAACCAAACTTTTTCGCCCACCTGAAACTTGTGTGGCACCTGATGTTTATCATGTTCCCGCTTGTACTTGGCATTTGATCTCTCCAGAATGTCATGGACCTGTTGACGAATATGTTGGATGTGCTCAATGAAGTTGTTTGGCTTATCCATTTCGGACTAGACATGAGCCAAATATTCCTGAGTAGCTGCAAATGGCATGGCAACATCAATGGGACATAGTGGCTGGAATCCGAAGACCACCTGAAAAGGGTTATGGCTAGTCGAGCTATGGAGAGCCCGGTTATAGTTGTACTATAGATAAGGGAGGCTCTCATCCCATGTGTGTGGATGCTTTGAGTTGTACATGCACAGAATATGTAAAATCATCCTGTTGACAACCTCTATCTGGCCATTAGTTTGGGTATGGAAAGCTGTGGACTTAGTGAGCTTGGTGTCTAGCGTCGACCAGATACTAGACCAAAATGTATTAAGGAACCTATTGTCCCGATCTGAGATGATAGACTGTGGCATCCCAAAGTGTACCCACACTCATTCAAGGAAGAGTTTAGTAGTGGATTCTACTGTGATAATCTTCTTACAAGCAACCGTATTGGCCATCTTCAAGAATCTATCGAAGACCACGAAAATATAGTATTTTTCATGCTTAGTAGAAGGAAGGCCCGACATGTAATCCATGGAGATCGATTCCCAAGGTCGACTAGGGGTAGGTAGTAGAATATAGAGGTCTTTCTTCTTGATGGTTGATTTGGGAATGGCGTATGTAGTGTAGGATCTGATGTACTTCTCGACATCTTGTTGAAGATTCAACCAATAGAAATACTTTTGTATTATTGACACCATTTTCTTGACCCCGAAATGCCTAGTGGCTTGACTGTAGTGTGCTTCCCAAATCATCTTGGCACACTCGCATGAAGGAACACAAAGGTGTCCTAGGTGGCATAATAGGGCATCCTGGAGGTGAAAATATGGAACTTGCTGACTCTCCAAGAGCATCTAGTATGTGTGGCTGAATTCTGGGTCACTTTTGTAGAGAAGTGGCGAATAAGGAGTCTCATGCCCACAAGAGTTGAACACGGTGGTTAACGCCATGATTGATGGTCGGCTGAGGTAATCTACAACATTATTGGTGTTGCCCTTCTTATACTTGATATTCAAATGGAATTGTTTCAGGTATGTGGACCACTTTCGATGGAAATCATTCTGCAACTTCTCTTGCATCTGTATGAACTACAGGGGTCGGTGGTCTGTGTGGATGACTGTTTCCTTCCCCAAAATTTAATGCTTCCATTGTCAGTAGGCCTGCACAATGGAATACATCTCTTTGTCATAAGTTGGATACATATGGACTATGTTTGAAAGTGTTTCACTATGATATGCCACTAGATGCCCCTACTGAGTAAGGACTGCCCCAATAGCATAGTTAGAGGCATCTATCTCGATCTCAAATGGTTGTTGCAAATATGGTAATGTGAGCACTAGTGTAGAGCATAGGTGATGTTTCAACTCTATGAATGCCTTCTATTGAGGTTTAGACCAAAATAATTTTTATTTCACTCCTCCCTTGGTGACTTGACTTAAGGGTCAAGTGATATGAAATAATCCCAACATGAACCTGCGGTAGAGATTGGCAAGACCCAGAAGGATGCGGAGCTCTGTTAGAGTGGTTGGAGCTAGCCAATCTCGAATGACTTGGATCTTGGCTGGATCCACATGCACCTATTGTTCATCAATAATGTATCCCAGATGCTGAACCTAGGTCATGCCAAAAGTGTGTTTCTCCAAATTGGCACATAACTTGTGTTGCTGTAGTGTTTGGAGAACCTGTCAGACGTGGTGGAGGTGCTCTTCCTAACTCTCACTAAATATCAGGATTTCATCCAAGTATACCACTACAAATGAGTTGGTTAATGGCCAAAAGATGTCATCCATTAGCCTCATGAAGGTTGTAGGAGCATTCATCAACCCTAAATGCATAACCAACCATTCAAAGTGGTCCTCCTTGGCTTTGAAGGTAGTCTTCCACGCATTAGAGGGTTCAATTGGTACCTGGTGATGTCCTAATCTCAACTTGATTTTTTTGAAATATTTTTCCCCCTTCATTTGGTCCATAAGGTCATTAATCCGTGGGATCTGGTACCTATTCCAGACAATGATCTTGTTCAGCACTTGATAGTCAATACAGAGTCTCCAAGTCCCATCCTTCTTCTGTATCAACATGATTGGGATCCCACAGGGTGATGAACTCGGAGGAATGTGACCTTTATGCAATAGCTCCTAAATTTGCCTCTTGATTTTGTCATTCTCGAGAAGGGAGTGCTGATAGATTGGTCTATTGGGCAGGGGCGCACCTGGGGTCATATCGATGGAGTGCTTGACCTGACAGTGTAGAGGAACCCCTGTGGGGGAGGTGAAGATGTCCTCATACTCCTCCATGACCTTGTACATCTATTGTTGTCGTGTGGAGGGGCCCTAGCTGGAGGTCGTGGCCACCATCTTCTTCTTTCGCTAAGGGTGTATTATCAGGAAAATTTTTTTCCCAATTTTGGAAATGAGCTTACTGCATTGTTTTGCAGTAACCAAATAGATGGCGGTAGGCGGTGCTACCTCCAGTATCTTGTACAACTTAATTCCCAAAGTAACAATAACAACACGAGGCCTTGACTCATACATAGCATGTTGCCTGCATAAGTATGGTTGGCCTAATAATACATCACAAACATCAAGGGGAGAAACTTCACATAATACCTCATCCGTGAAGGGCTTGATGTTGTATGGAAGGTGGCATTGTTGTCTCACACGAAGATCTTGTCCTTGGTAAAGCCACCCGATGGTGTACGGCTGTGGATGTGCTATGGTTGGTAAGCCTAGCCGCTTCACGACCTCTACTGAAATGAGGTTCTTTTCGCTCCCGTTGTCAACAATGAACTATAGCAGGGAACCCTTTACCCACATCTGGGAGTGGAAGAGGTCCTCCTCATCCTCTGGATCTTCGAGTTTCCCCTTCTAGGTCTTCATGGTGGCAATGGTGGCATTGGGCTCCACATTGATAATTTTCTTCCCTTTTTCATTCCCCTTGTTGGGTTTTGACTCAAAGTCGAACCATGTATATGATTCTGAAGCCTCTAGCTCAACCACCAATGGCTGCTTGGCCCGACACTCACTTGTGTTGTGAGTGGAGCTCTTATGGAACTTACACCACTTTCTCGTGTCCTTCTTTGGCTTCACAACATTGTTCTTTTCTTGCGGCTTTGGCAGGTTGTCCAGGGTCACCCCACCTTGGCTTTGTCCTTTGTTCTGTGGTTTGGTGGCACCTTTTTCTTGCTTCGGATTCACAAATCCAAAGTCTCACTTCTTTTGTTTAAACTTTTGCTCGATCTTGACGGCATATCGGTATGTCGTGCCAAGTGAGGAGATGTCTAGGAATTCCATCTCATACTAGATGTACCTATGCAAGTGACCTTGGTACTTGAGAACCAAATGCTTCTCAGAATCCTTGATACCCAACTTCGTGCGAAGGGTATGAAAAACATTGGTAAACTCTAGCACATCTTGGTCCCTTTCTTGTCACAACGTTGTCCACTTTATGTATTTATCCCCATAGATCTCGACAGGGTGTTACTGCTCCTTGATGCCATCCCAGAATGAGTTCCAAGTGGGTACGACTGAAAACAGTGAGTTCATACTTTCATCCTTCTACTCACAGTAGCTTTCCCACCAATCCTTGACATGGGGGGCTACTTTGAGAAGTGCAAAAGTGATCTTTTCCTGGTTGGAAAAATCATGAATGGAAAAATATCCTTCTAGCAGATTTAATCATTTATCTACAATGTCTACATCTATCTAACCCTCAAATATAGGAATGTCAAAGTTAACTTGTACCTTAAAGGGTGTGGCACTTCTAGAGTAGCTTCCAGAAGTAGATGCGTCGACCTTGGGTAGCCGCTGAAAGATCTGGGCAAAGTTGTCCATTATCACGTTCATTTTCTGCTCGAGGGCTTCTTCGAGCAAGATTTTGATAGGATCTCTTGCCCCCTCATCTTTCTTTTCATCCGCCATGGGAGGCGATCAAGATTTATGAGGCTGGTCTTGCAAAGGTTCAACTAGTTCAAGCCCTAACTCCTTATATCCCAACCTCATTGGGGACATGCAAAGAAGAAAAGAGAAAGAGAAGACCACTCTAATACCCTTGATCCAGATTTACACAGAAATGCAAAAAATTATATATATAACCATAAATACAAAGATGCAGTAGAAATAACACTTCATTTCATTAATATCAAATACTGAAATATGCTTACAAACAGAATGGAAATAAGACTAGCTTGGGTGATGGTAGCTTATCTCTGAGAAGAGATGTAGTGGCTACATGCCTCTGAACTATGTTATAATGAGGCTCAAAGGAATTTTTATTATTCAACAATAAGAGCAAACCGTAAACAACTAGAACCCTAACTTGAGGAGATGTAACACCAAGAGTTTATGGGTCCCGTTGGGGTTAGTTGGATGACCAACTTCCCGAGGTCGCGACTTGGTCATATTATCTCTGTTTGACATGCATGATACCCTATTGGAAAGATCTGTTCAAGGAACACAACGAAAAAGATGGTTTGGGAAAAAAAATCACTCATATAAGATTTCCAAAAAAACATTGTTTAGGGCCTCAAAACAGCTCTGGAAGTTTAGGACCTGAAAAATAGCTAAAAATAGTAAATTGTGCTACAATTAAGGAAACTAAAAAACTGAAATAAAAAATGGTGGGGGTCCAAGTGGAATTGGTGGGTGGCCACCAATATCCACCTAGATCACAAGTACACATGTAGATCATGGGGCATGGTTTATTGACTAAGGTGCATTCTTTCACTTCACTCCCCATAGAGAGTGGTTCTACGAATATGAGAAATATGATGGCGGTGATGTCTTCTTGGGGGATGATAGGAAGGATAGAATCATTTGTCGCAGAAAATTGAATTCGAATTAGTAAAGTGGAAGGATTAGAACACTTCCAGGTGTTCTGCATATTCTTGCATTAGCGAGAAATCTGATTTTTGTAAGAAAGCTAGATGATGCAGGTGTAAAAGCAATGTTCGAGGAAGATACATGCAAGATAGTTTGGGGAGCACTGGCATTGATGCAGGGATTTTAGATTGGAACTCTGTACAAGCTACAAGGTCGCACTATTATTGATGGGTGAAATAGTTTTGTGGTTCCTGAAAGTGGAGTAGAAAATCTAGTGGTGTTTGGAGAAAAGACCATGCTATGGCACCAAAGGCTTGGACATATTCGAGAGAAGGGCCTTCGAATACTTCATGGTAAAGTTATGGTAGAAGGTATGTCTAATAGCTCTCTATATTTTGATTTCTATGAAAATTTTGTATATGGGAAGCAGAATCGCTTGAGTTTCCCCTTTGGTGGTAAGAGGGTGAAACATATAATATTAGAGATTATGCACAGTGATGTGTTTGGACCTATGTCGGTTCCATCACTGGGTAAGTCTGTGTACTAAGTATCATTTATAGATGACATCTCAAGGAATACATGGATATATTTCCTCAAGAAGAAATTTAAAGTCTTTGATAGGTTTAAAGAATTTAAGGCTCTAGTGGAAAACCAGACAGAGAAGAAGATAAAGGTGTTCAGGATAGATAATGGTGGAGAGTTTTACAAGAAGGAATTTTAAGAGTTCTATAAGAAGTGTGGTATAGCATGGCGAAACACTACTCCATACACACCTGAGAAAAATGGAGTTGTAGAAAGAATGAAAAAGATGTTAACAGAAAGGGAAAAAAGCATGCTCAATGGTGTCAGTTTAGGATAGGAATTTTGGGTAGAGGCGTGGAGACTGCATGTTACCTGGTCAACAGATCATCTTCATCAACGTTGAAGGACAAGACTCCATAAGAGGTATGGATTGGTAAGAAACCTTCTTTTTCACATCTGAGGGTATTTGGATGTAATGCATATGTACATGTTCCAAAGGAGAAAAGAACAAAGTTGGATAGTAAATTTGAAAAGTGCAGCGTTATTGGGTATAAGGATGGTTTAAAAGGTTATAAGCTTTGGAACCCAGTAACAAGGAAGGTTGTGTACAATCAAGATGTGGTGTTTAGAGAGGTGAAAAATGTTATTAAGCATGAAGTCCTACCAAAGGAACCTGAGAAGATAGAGTTTGAGCTAAAGGAGGAAGAATCAGACTCTACAGCAGAAGAGGAATCAGAAGATGAAGAGCCACAAACTCCTATTGTGAGAAGATCAGTTCAAGAAATAAGGCAGCCATAAAGGTATAGTCCATCTAATTTCTGTTCAAATTTTTGTTTATCTATTACTGACAATGATCACAGAACTGTGATGGAAGTAGTAGATTCAGAGGATGGCAAACTTTGGAAAGAGGCCATGGTTAATGAAATGACATCTTTGCACAAAAATGAGGCTTGGGATCTAGTGGAGTTTCCACTTGGAAGGAAACTCATTGGCAGCAAATGGGTGTTCAAGAAGAAGATGGATAGAGAAGGAATGGTGGATAAATACAAATCTTGGTTGGTAGAGAAAGGTTATTCCCAGGTGTCGGGAATTGATTTTGGTGATATCTTTTTCTCTTGTTTCCGAGGTAGCTTCTATTAGATTACTTTTATTTGTTGCTACTACTTTTGATTTTGGGGTAGAATAGATGGATGTGAAGATAACATTTCTTCATGGGGATCGGGAAGAAGAGATCTACATGAAGCAACTTGAAGGCTTTGTGGTGAAGGGTAAGAAAGAACTTGTATGCAAGTTAAATAATTCTCTCTATGGGTTAAAACAGTCACCAAGGATGTGATATTAGAAATTGATACATTTATCTGGGGACTTGGCTTCACCAGAAGCAAAGTAGATCCCTGTGTGAATTTTAAATTAATTGGTGACCATGTTATTTATCCGGTCTTATATGTGGATGATATGTTGCTAGTTGGAAATGACAAAGAAATTATCTAGGATTTGAAGACCCAATTGTCCTCCAAATTCCACATGAAAGATCTTGGTGTTGCAAACTATATTTTGGGAATGGAAATTAAACGAGATTGGGCAAAGAGGAAACTTTGGTTAAACGAGAGGAAGTATGTCAAGAAAATACTGCAGAGGTTTAATATGCAAGATAGTAAAATGGTGAAGGTTCCTATTCCCACAGGTGTAAAGTTATCTATTGAATAGTGTCCCAAGACACAAGAAGAGGAAGAGGACATGTCTCGTGTTCCATATGCAAGTGCAGTCGTTAGCGTGATGTAGGTGATGGTTTGTACTAGACCATACATTGCACATGTAGTGGGAGTATTGAGCAGGTTTATGTCAAAACCAGGGAAGGAGCATTGTACAACAATGAAGTAGGTTTTCAAGTATTTGCATGGAAATAGTGATTATGGTTTATGCTAC
Organism: Pinus tabuliformis; assembly: GCA_031772625.1. Lineage (NCBI taxonomy): Eukaryota > Viridiplantae > Streptophyta > Pinopsida > Pinales > Pinaceae > Pinus > Pinus tabuliformis. The sequence continues at coordinate 256,095,084 of CM062805.1, forward strand.
CAACAAAGACCAGGATTGGAAAACGTTTTGGACATTTGTGGCTTTGTTGATGCAGACTGAGCTATAGATCTAGATTAGAGAAGATCTATAAGTGGGTATGTGTTTAACCTATTTGGAGGTTCAGTCAATTGGATGAGTAAGAGTCAATTTGTAGTGGCACTATCAACTATAGAAGCAAGGAAGCTATTTAGTTGCAGAGATTGTGTTCAAGTATGGGGTTAGTACAACGAGCCATAAGGGTAGATTGTGATAGCCAAAGTGCAATTTTCTTGGCAAAGAACTCTTCTTATCAGTCCAAGACAAAGCACATTGTTGTTCAGTATCACTTTGTGAGGGATATGGTAGAAGACAAAAAGGTGTTACTGGTAAAGGTGGACACTTTGAAGAATACTACAGATGTATTGACAAATTTTGTGAGCATTGAGAAGTTCTCTTGGTGTAGAGAAACAATGGGCGTTGTAGGGTTGGATCAATGACTAAGCTCTCTTGTGGCCCCCTGTGGAAAGAAAACAACAATTAGGAGAATGTTTGTTTGTGTTATATTGTTTCCATGACTAGCCCTAGTAGTTAATCGAGGGGGTTAGAGGGGGGGTAGAGCTCCCCCTAGTGTTATATTGTAACATTGAAACGAATATAATGAAAAATAAATCTGCTAGTCTCGGTTTGGGATCCAGGAGAAAATCTCTGTGTATATTTGTTTCATGTGTTATGATCTCTCAATTTTTTATTTGTTATTTTTAGAATTCATATGCAGGTAATTTATGTACAAGGTTAAAACCTACATGAGGCTAGAACAGGATTAAAAGGAGAAAGAAGAAAAACTTAGGTAGGATGAAGAGCTAAAAAGGAAATAGGCACTGGCAGAGCAAGAGAAGAAGCGACAGGAGGAAGAACTAAGGAAGAGTAAAGGGGAGGAAAGAAGTAAAGTTGAATGGGGAGAGACCCTTCAGGCATCTGAGCTGGACATAGAACAAGGTGAGCTACCCCCATTAGATGTTCCTCCTTCTACACCCCTCACTAGAGGACACCTTCAGTTAAAAGAGTTGGGTTTCTTGGAAGAGCAAGAAGAGGAGGTCCTAAATCTCACTAAGCTCACCTTCAACCAGGTCAGCCTCAAAATCGTGCAGGAAAGGAAGAAGTATTACGCTAGAAACCCAGCAGAGCCCTTATCGGTCACTAGAGCCAAGGAGATAGCCCCCAACACCATGATGAATCCAAAGATGATCGCCTCGGCTAGGATGACTTTCGTAATCGCCACAAAACCTAATGTGGCCTGGTTGAGAAAATAGATCACGGACCCTCAAAATAAGCTTTACGCATCAGAGCAAAGGGCTGCTAAAGTGGAGCAAGAGAGAAGGAGAGCAAAAGAATAGAATGCAACCCTCCATTTAATTCACTCAAGCACAATGAAATTCCAGGAAGATATGAAAGGAGAGGCAAAGACTCTCGAGGAGCCATGGAATTGGTCTACGAAGATATGTCAAAGCTACACCACATAGTGTCACGAATCTTGGCTATACAAGCTCACACGAGAGAAAGATCTACAATGTTGAAGGAAGTTGTAGTCGCTCTAAATAGCATGCATGAGTGGTCCAAGAAATACCTAGGAGCACCAACAGTAGTCCCTAAAAAGGATTGGATCACCATTCAAAACACCAAGGTTCATATCCGCATCAAGATACAATCTAAATACAAACTAGTCAAAGATGTGGACAGGGTGTTGGCTTCATATATACACCTTTTCAGCTGGCTAGAGTCTATGATCCAAATTCATGGAGTTTTGTCTATCGGAGAAGTTGGACATGTAAGGAAGCATGATGATATCTCAAGGAAATTTCAAGTTTTTGTTGATACATATAAATAGGTAGCCCATGCAGAAGATCTACATGTTACTAAAGAAAATATCAGACGCTATGTGGTGGAACTAGTAGGAAGGTACACCAAACTGGTAACCTTGAATAACGTGGTGAATGCCAAAAGGACCAACCTCTTTCCAGATGCACTCAAATGCTTACATAGACATGATGAAGAACAAATGAATATCAAACCTATTGCAGCCGAGTACAAACTGTGGAACACGTACTTAACAGAGCAACTCAACCTGGACATCCCTGAACTTACAATTGTTAAATTGATAGATTATATTAGTATCTTATTTTGTGATGTTTGTAATTTGATAGGATATGACATTTTTGGAATATGAAAGGTCATGAAGAATTCCAAGGGTCACCAGGTAGTTGAAAGGTCATGAGGAAGTCCAAGAGTCATGGGTAGGCCAAGAGTCACCCTCATTCTATAAATACACCCTCATGACACATTGTAAAGGACTTTTAGCTGAGGAATTTTTTGGGACATATTGTCTGAGAGAACTTATTGCTCTTCCAATTGATGCAAGGAGTAATTGTCATGTTCCACTATTGGATGCCTCAAATATTTTTTGTCGTAATGACATGAGTATTTTCGCTTGATGGATCAGATGTTCCAGAGAGTTCTTTGATGTATGGCCTATTCATGTCCTGTCTCATTCTACAAGCCTTGTGTTGTTATGCGTGGATGGTATGTGATTTACTAACTGTATGCTTGTATTGGTGAACTATTTCATTGGTATTAGCATAATTTATCATTGACCGTATGTTTACTTATGCTCATTGATGTTTGATTTCTGTGAACTACTTTACAATTGTTAAGCACTTTATCTTATGAACATGAGTCTAATTTGAAGTCTGTTGACAGTTACTTTACGTAAGGTTTATGTTATTTATAATCTGGCTATTCATGGTATGCATGTTATTAGATATTTGTAGATTATTTTCTTGTGTTTACTGACGTTCATGCATTCAATTGAGCCTGTGTCTCACTTTCGTCCAAAGCAAGCTCCATACATCTAAACAAAAGCTGAGATTACATATTGTACGAGATCCATAAATCAAATGGTGCAGGGTCTAGTTGGGATCTGTTAGCCTCCTGTTGCAACAGGTGTTCATCTTTCATGATTGACAGTTTTACATGCCAAATATGTCATATTTTGCATCCTGCAATACTCCATATTTCCAGAAAAAGGCCAAAGAAGAGGCCATGAAAGTGTGCCAGTCCAAATGCCACTGCTGTATTCCAATTTTGATGTCTCAACCATTTTTGAAGAATGTTCTGTTAAGGGAAGTCCAAACAGCTTAATCTTGGCTTCCATAGGTTTCAATTTCTTGTTTTAGAATATAGAGAATCATATCTGTCCAAACAGCTTAATCTTGGCAGATTCATAGATAGGTAGAGAATCAAAGGAGCCCAACTGCTTAATCTGGGCCCTTGGCGGAAATAAGTGTAGATTTAGATAGGAGGGCAGTCAAAAGAAAAATTGTGAAGTTGGGTCTGCAAGTCTAAGTGCACCCACCAAAAAGAAGAAAAAATGTTAGGAAGGTAGGCTAGGTAGGTAGCTGTGTAGTTGCAGAATCATGACTTGTGATATTTTTTGTTGTCAAGTGTCATATTTATTCAGATCACAAGTTGGAGGCAGTTTTCCATTTGGAGGAGCTCAAACTCGACATTACTAACTTCCCCTTCTTCTTCTTTCCCAAATCACTTACTAACTTCCCTGAAGAGGTTGAGATCTACTTGATTCCTCTTAGTTTCATCATTTTCCATTATATTTGCCTAAGTGAAGGTCCTCTTTGCTTAGGAGTACTGTTGTTTCACTCTATGAGTCACTTTTTCCCCAAAATAGCCTAAGGTCCCATACTTAGCGCTTTCTGCTCATTTTCATATTAACTCCTAACTCTATTATCTAACTCCCTAGTCTATTCCCTTATCCCCTATTATGCAAAATATATAAAATCCCAAAAATATTAAATACCCTCTCCTTGGCACTATAGCCATATAATATCATGTTTGGGAAATGCTGAGTTCACTTGGAGCTTGACATTAGCCTTCCACGTCCAAACCCTGGGATTAACTTGACATCTGGTTAAGTTAATAACCTTTTATTTCCCCTTTACCCATAAACATTTCATCATTCTCACCCCCTCTCGCTGATTGTTAAAATTTTAGTGTTAAAAATGTTTGAATAAACATTGAACTTTAGCCCCGGTGCGCAAACCATGTATAAAACCCACTTTTCCGCCCTTATCCTAAGGTTTTTCTCATAAACATTTAACCCCCGCTCGTTTATAACCCCATAACCCACTTCCCTAATGTTTTAAACCCCTTGTCACGTAATAAATTAATTAAAAGGCGCGCGAGCCCCGTCCCTTATCCCTCCGTCGCCTTACCCGTCCTGCCAACTGTCCGATCGCCTGCACCCCAGATCAACGGCAAGCAGGCTTTTTCATCTCCGAAGCTGCCGATGTTTAGCGTTAGGGAGATGGGAGGTTTTCCCACCGTACTCCAGCCACGAGTCGCCCTCCCAGGTGTGGCAGAGCCCCCTACTCCCAAACCACTCTAGTGCAAAGGCGGTGTGCTCGAAACCGCCAAACCGCCCTCCCCTGGGTGACATCAGTGCCATGTCCTCCACCTAGTGACGTCATCCTACTGTGTCATCTGCCTTTGTCGGCCTCCTACCACCATACTGCAAACTCACCATTGCCACGTCACTGCCACCGTGTACCACCATGTCACCCGCCGTACTGCTGACGTCATCAGCTGACATCATCCCACCATGTCACTCGCCGTACTGGGTCCCACACGCTGACGTCATGCTGACGTCATCACTCAAAAAGGCGCGAAGGGTGAAAATCGTGCTTAGGAAGCCCAGATTCAAATTTTGAGATAGTTTTTCAATCGCACATGGCTACGGGAAATGGGCCAAAATGGAAAGCCCCTCATCGCGCCGCCCCCAGCAAGCCCGAAAGGTGCAGAATGAGCGGTTTTTATTCGCGAAGCATTCAGAAAGGGGCAAACACACTTTTTAAAGCAACAGAAGGCCGAACAACTGGCATGAAGGATCGATGGGACAGTCTAAACCATTTAGAATATATCAAAGACTTCAGGATCAACGCCAAAGAGTATCAGGAAGCGGCAAAGAGTATCATTTCAGCAACATCAAATCAGGTGAAAATTAAAACCTTCATCAAAGTTAGCAAAGCAGTTAAGGCCATTTAAAAGCCTATCTGGTTGGGATTAGTGCACATTAATGCCAGCAAAGCAGCAGCAAAACCAAGTTAAAGGTGGAGATAAAGGACAAATCACAATTATTACAGGAGGACTGCACTGAGCCACCCAGGACCGACATTAACACAGTTTTGATATAGCTGCCCTCAGCACAACTCAAAGATATTTTCATACATTTATTTCTGGATAAAATTAGGTTAAAGTAATAATTTTCTTTCAGACCTATTTAGGTCGGCTGTAATAGATTAGTTTTTGGATAATTTTCCCTATATATACCGACCCTCTGTATTGTTTAAAGGGTTGGTTGGTTGATAATCCTCATTAGAGACTCGCACTGGATATCTGAGATGTTTTACTTAATCAAAGATTGCTGAAAAGCTTTGGAGGAATGGATGTCTGCTCTGTGTCTAATGGTTTGAAGAATTGAATGCGGAATTCTTTTGCTGATATATGAATCAATAAGTTTTCCTTACCTCTGTTATTTCTATTTCACATATGCTCAAGTCAAAGAACAAAGGATTGGTTTAGAATTTGCTTGGTTGCCCTCTATGCTCAGTTTCTGTGGCTTCTTAATGTTTTCCTCTTGAATTAGGCATAAATATGAATTTTGTTATGGCTCATGTTTGACCTATTTTCATTTATGAATGACTATTACCTAGGAATTCTTAACTGCTCCTAGATAGGGCTCATTTGTCTTCTTTCTGCTAACCTGAACGAGAGATCCTTAATTGCCCCTCATTCCTTAACCTTTAATCCATCTCTTTTACCTTGAATGATTGTTTCATACGCAGCTAGCTTGCTCCATATTCCTTCTTGTGACCAAGAAAACGCACCAGCAGTCCTACTCCTTGACTCCACGCCCAATGGTTCTAAAACTTTCATGCTATCCCTACCTCTTTACTTGAAAGCATCATCCTTCCCACCAAAAAACAAAACAAAACCCCTTGAGCTCAATAACTAGCCTAAAAACATTATCAACAAAGCTAAATCAGAAAGAGAGAGCCCTCTCTGATTGCAGGTGGGCTAGAACCTGCAGTCCAAATATTGTTCTGTGGTTACCTCGGCCGTATCCTTTTGATGCCGACCAGAAGGACAAATTGAGTGATAATATAATGGCGACTCCACTGGGGAACTCCTCAGTTATTTTCACAAATCAAGTTGGAAAACTCCATAAGAACAAAAATCATTGTTGTCTGTTCCTTAAAACTACAGATGAAGTCTGAATGTCGGCCAGGAAGCCTTTGAAACTGTTCTTGCTTTGCAGTTACAGGAGTAAATAAATGTTGCTTCAGTCAATATTCATGTTAGTTTTAAATTACAGATAGTTGTCCCCGAAATTCAATCATTTCCTTGCTAAATTCTAAAAACATTTGCAGAAAATACCAAAACAAATTTAGAATTTGGCTCCCAAAAAGAATTCTCGTTATACTAGGTCAAATCCAGACCCAAATCCACTAGCTTCTTTTGAAAATCCGAACTTAATCCCAAAAATCTTTAGGAAGCAAGAACAAAGAGGAGTTTTTGCTGATAACAGTCGTGAAGCAGTTCACCCAAGCAGCGCCCCAACCCCTGTCAAAGTTTTATTTCGTTCAACCCCTACTTCCGCTTGTTCATGATCTAATTCCCAAAGCACTCCTTCCACACCTCCATTCACTGCACATACTACCATTACCATTATTGTTGTTCCAATTGTCCCAGTTGTTCCACTTATCCCTGTTGTTCCGGTCGTCCCTGTAAACATGGCCAATAGATATGCACCCCTGCAATTACCTGCAAACCCTGGGGCTATGTGTCAGGATTATCAAACTAAAATCACATATTTTGATGGAACTGGTACTTGCATAGCCCTTTAAAATACAAAGAAGATGTAAGACTATTTTGAGAACTACGAAATAGATGATGATAGTGTGAGAATGAAAATTTTTGTTCAAAGTTTAATAGGTGATGTAAGAGCTTGGTTCAGATCACTTGCTGCAAATTCCATAACCACTCTGGATGAGCTTTACCAATGGATGGGAGAAAAAGAAAGACCCCTTGCACATACTTGCTGAATACGATACAATAAAAAGAGACCCTCAAGAGTCTGTCCTAGATTACTGTGCAAGATTCAATAATGTCTATAATGCAATACCACAGAACTTGAGACCTCCACCTGACCTTGCCTTGTATAAATTCCCTGATGGATTCGACCCAGATATGGCCTACTTGTTAAAAGAAAGAGACCCTCAAACCCTGGCAGACATGCAGAATGTTTCTGTCAGCGTAGAGGCCAACCTGATTGCCAAAAGAAATAGAGCTAGAATGGAGAGAAGAACTACTTTCAAAGAAGAACCCACAGCCTTAGATCAGAAACTTGATGCTATTATCAATGGCATGAAAAGGCTGGGAGACAGAGTAGAAAGTGTTGAGAGAAAATCATCATGGGATGGAAAACAGTCCAATACTATAAGGAACCCAAATTTCAGGAAAACGCAGAATACAAATGCTGGTAGGTCTAGTCCAGACCATGATATAAGACCACCTTTTAATGAAAATTATGCGGAAGCATCTACATCTAGTGAACCCACAGAGGACACTCACATGAACCTAGTGGATTCATGGGCTGAGCAACAAATCTTCCTAACTCAACAAGACCAAGATGAGCATGACTTTAATCAATTTCAGACTAAGTCTGGTGAGTCTTTGATTTTAAACAAGGCTATGATACTGTTGTATATGAAGTCCACAAACAATATAAGCTGAGAACTAGGACCATTGACATTCCTGAACCTAACAAACCAAAGGATGACAAACAACCCAACAAGACTAAAGGCAAGGCTGTCATAATAGAACCAGTTGATATACCCATCCCAAACCTGCATCAAGTGACTGTAGAGGACATAACACAAATCCAGCCTTCTATTGACCAATCTCGGCCACCTTCTTCCTCGAAAGAAAATTTGAACAACATTCTGAAAAGTCCTCCTAAAATAGAAAAACCGCAATCAAACACTTCCCATAACACTGATAAACAAGGCCAAGTTGCTGATACTCCAATGGAAAAAGAGAAACCTGCTGCTCACATTACTAAAACCCAATCTGAAAAATCATTTGACTTAGAGGCAGAAATAGGTAAATTGAAGATATCCATCCCCTTATCCAAACTGGCCAAACATGATGTGTATAGGCAAAAAATTCAAAGGTCACTTCAAATACCGGAGGTAAAGGATGATGTGAATATTCTTGATGATCAACCTGAGCTGCTGTTTGGTCCAGAAGTTAATGGAAAATCAACATATGGATCTGTCTTGCCCTTTTATGTCAGTTTACATATACATGACAAAGTCCTACATAATGCCATGTTTGACTCAGGTGCCTCCCACAACCTTATGCCCAAAGCTGTAATGGAAAAGATGAACCTTGATGTTACAAGACCGTACAAAGATCTATTCTCCTTAGTCCAATTTCCTAACAAGACAATCCTCATGGATGTGGTGGTTGCTGACATTCCACCAAAGTATGGCATGTTATTGTCAAGATCTTGGGGAGAAAAACTCTAAGGATCCCTCCAATTAGACCTCTCTTATGCCACTATATCTGTCTTTGGGAAACCAAAGAGATTGTATAGAGAAACACTGATGAAATATGTGGTAACTAGTGAGAGCCAGCCTGAAAATTTTCCCATTTACTCAATCCATTCTGATATGGATTCTTTTATTTTATTTAATGATGAAATAAGTCCTCCCATTGATGACAAGTCGTTGGCTTCAGAAATGAACACACACATCAATGAAGAATCGGTTGCCCATATTGATAAAACTGTCAAAACAATCAAGGCAACCAGCTTACAAGAAGAACCTCCCCAAACAGAAAATTCAAATCTGTTCACTGCAAGAATGACTGAAACTCTTGACACTAACCACAAGCAAGATATCATATGGTATTTAGAGTTTGATGGCTTTGTCAACAAGTTAGGAGCAGGGGCAAGTGTCTGGATTCACAGTACATATAACAATCATGCAGAAGTCCATGCCTACAGACTAAATTTCAAATGCACTAATAACATGGTAGAGTATGAGGCTCTCTTCTTAGGCCTTAAACTGCTCAAAGCTCTAGGAGCTGCAAAAGTATCCATTTTAGGTGACTTTGATTTAATCATACAACAGATGAAAGGTAATTTTGTTACCAATGACAATAGAATGAGAGCCTATAGGACTACTGCCACTAGTATACTCAACACATTCACTGAATCCAAGCTTTCCAAGATTTCAAGAGAGCATAACATTCATGCACATAGCCTGGCCACTTTTGCTAGTACATGCAAGCTTCCCTTTGAAACAAATCATCATTTCACTGCTGAAATAAAACACAGGCCCGTGGTCCCAAATAATGTTAAAGATTGGCAAGTGTTTGAGAATGATGCCCAGGTTAACAATTTCCTTACCCTTGAGGAGGAGTTTTCAAATATTAAAATTGACATGGATGCTATGACAGATGAACAACAACAAACGAATGAAAATCAGTAGGCTATAACACCTATAACGGCCAAGTGAATGTTGAACCCAACTGTTTTTGATAATACAAATATAGAAGAATTGAAACTGATGCATTTGGAGGAAATAGCTGAAACAGAGGCCGAGATCATTGATCTGAAATATAACTTACTCCCTGCTAGCCTCACTCCGTTGGAAGACATGTTTGATGCTAATGATGTTCCCAAGAAACTGAAAATGCAACCCCTAAACGCTGTTATAGAAGAACATAACATCGGGACAGCAGAGAAGCCCAAAATGATTAAATTATCTAAAAATTTGCCACTTGATCAGAAGCCCAAATATGTTGATTTGTTCAAAGAATTCCAAGATGTATTTGCTTGGAGTTATGAGGATTTGAAATCCTATGACACCTTAGTAATCCAACACACCATTCCCTTAAAACCAAACCAAAAGCCCTTCAAACATAAACTGAGGAGAATCAATCCTATGCTTCTCCCTTTGATTGAAAAGGAAGTGAAAAGAATGTTTGAAGCAGGTATCATAGCACCCATCAGATTTTCTGAATGGGTATCCAATCTTGTTCCTACAAGAAAAAAGAGAGGGGAGATTAGGCTATGCGTAGACCTAAGAAATTTAAACCAATTCTCCCTAAAAGACCACTACTCGTTGCCCAAAATGGATCATATTCTGCAGAGGGTAGTGGGATCATCTAGAATTTCTTTGCTAGATGGATTTTCAGGTTTCAATCAAATACTGGTTCACCCGGATGACCAAGACAAGACAAACTTTACCACACCGTGGGGAACATTTAAGTATGTGAAGATTCCATTCGGACTTAAAAACATTGGTGCCACCTTTCAAAGGGCAATGGATATTCCATTTGCCAAAGAAATACATGATTTCCTAGTTGTATATCTTGATGATCTAACCCCTTTCTCTAAATCTGATCAAGAGCACCTGAAACATTTGAGGCAAATATTCATGACATGCAGGAAATATGGCATTTCCTTGAACCCCAAAAAATCCCTCTTTGGACTTGAAGAAGGCAAACTCCTTGGCCATATCATATCAAAGGACGGGATTACAATTGATCCTGAAAGAATCCAAGGCATCCTCCAAATCCCATATCCAAGAAACATAAAAGAGTTGCAATCATTCCTGGGAAAGATCAACTTTTTTACTCCAAATCTAGCTGAGCTGATAACATTGATAAGCAACATGTTAAAAAAGGATGCCAAGGTAAGATGGTCTCTTGAAACCAAACAAGCCTTTGAGGACATAAAATCGGCCTTAACCCAAGCCCCTATCGTTACAAGTCCACAATTTGATGGGGACTTTATCATATTTTCTTTTGCATCTGATCACACCATAGTTGTTGTTCTTTTGCAAAAGGATGATCAGGGAGCTAAAAAGGCAATTGCATTTTTCAGTCGAGCTTTAAGAGATGCTCCTTTGAAATACCCAATCACGGAGAAGCGGGCCTATGCCTTGGTCAAAGCAATCAAAGATTTCCGAGTGGACATTTTATATTCACATGTAATTGCCTATGTTCCAAATTCTGTTATAAAAGACATATTAACCCAAGAGGGATTAGAGGGAAAAAGAGGCAAATGGATTGCAAACATCCTTGAGTATGATATAGAAATAAAACCAACCAAGCTCATAAAGGGAAAAGGTTTAGCCAAACTGATGTCCGAAACAAACTTTCAAGCCTTAGACATTAACAAATTGGACAATGAACAGGAGCTGGTGACTCCACAGATCAGTGAAACCTTTTTGCAATCCCCATGGTATGCTGATATATGCTTTGTTTTGTTAAACCTGTTTGCTCCCCCAAGATTGACCAGAATTAAGAAAATATTTTTAAGAATGAAGGCTTCAAAGTTTTGTGTCATAGATGGTGCATTATTTTGGAAAAATCATGAAGGTATATTGCTTAATTGTTTAATCATGAAAGAAACTAACAATGTCATGAAAGAATTCCATGCAGGTGATTGCGGTGGACATCTCTATTGGAAATCCACAGCTAATAAAATTCTAAGGGCTGGTTTCTATTTGCCCTCTCTTTTTTCAGATGTAAAGAAGTTTGCCATTTCATGTCACAAATGCCAAATCTTTGAGGGCAAAAGAAAACTGTTGCCCTTGCCCCTTAAACCCATCTCAACTAAAAAGCCTTTTCAACAATGGGGTCTTGACTTCATTGGAGAAATCCATCCCTCTTCCTCAGGCCAGCACAAATGTATTTTAACAGCCACCGACTATTTCACCAAGTGGGTTGAGGCCATCCCATGTAGACAAGCCAATGACACCATCATTATCCAATTCCTTGAGGGCAACATCCTTGCTAGATTTGGCTGCCCTGAGAAGATCATTACTGATAACGCCGCTACTTTTAAATCCAAAAAAAGATCAATTTTTGCCACAAATTTCACATCACCTTGGGGCATTCCACAGCCTATTACCCCCAACGTAATGGCTTGGCCCGAATCATCAAACAAAAGCCTCATCAACATCATAAAGAAAGTGCTAGAAGAAAACAAGAAGAACTGGCATAGAAAGCTCACAAATTCCCTATGGGCAGACAAACTTTCCACAAAGATATCCATTGGGATGAGCCCTTATGAGCTATTATATGGCATGGAAGCCAGGTTTCCTTCATCTTTGGGCATCCCTACTATCAGACTGTTACAAGAGATTCAGGCTGAACCAAACGACATTCAACGAAGAATCAACCAAACCATTCATCTTCAGCAAACCAGAGAGCAAGTTTATGCCAGAGCTCATATTTTGCAAGAAAAGCTCAAAAGGATGTTTGATAAGAGAGCTAAGGTTGAGGATTTCTATATTGGTGACAAAGTTCTAAGGTGGGATTCACAGAGAGAGGACAAGGGAAAACATGCAAAATTTTATTTTTTATGGAAAGGGCCAATTGTTATTTCTGTTGTTCAGGGAAATAACACATATTTTCTCAAATCAGTAGAGGGCAGCACAGCTGAAGAAGGCCCTGTGAATGGCCGAATGCTGAAACATTACCATGATCCCTTTTAAAGGGATACAATCTAGCTCTGTACATATCTCTTTGTACATTGATATTTGTATATATCAGCGCTTTGTTTTTAGTTTTTTGTATAAGCAATCTGAGTGTTAGAGGAGCATCAGAAATGTTTATAAAGACACAGCCCATTGCCAGTATTCCATTCTTTAAAGCTCTGTCTCTGCATTAAACTCGGTAAAACAGCAATAGTAGCACTGTCATATCACAAAAATTCATGGTAAAAGCAAACAGTGGGCAGCTTGTAGTCTTCAGTCAAACAATATCAATAAGAGAGGAGCATTTTTTTAATTTCACATCAGCAACTGCTTCTAGACTAGAGCTAAAGGAGACACATCAATTTTGATCTATGTTTTTCAAAGGCACAATGCTCAAGCAATGCTATACATAATATCAAGCACGCATAAGAAAGCAGGTAGTGCTTCATAGTTCACAGCAATTCAGTTGAGGGAAAGTGTCATTCTTATTCCAAAGTTTCAATTATCTAACAGTCAGCACAAAGAAGTGTTTCCGGTCTACAGCAACAACAAAAGATCAAGGCAGTCTGACCTGCTATTCTTGGCTTTTCACAAGGAAAAGCCATCCCCAAGTGGAGCCACTGTTAGCCTCCTGTTGCAACAGGTCTTCATCTTTCATGATTGACAGTTTTACATGCCAAATATGTCGTATTTTGCATCCTGCAATACTCCATATTTCCAGAAAAACGCCAAAGAAGAGGCCATGAAAGTGTGCCAGTCCAAATTCCACTGCTGTATTCCAATTTTGATTACTCAACCATTTTTGAAGAATGTTCTGTTAAGGGAAGTCCAAACAGCTTAATCTTGGCTTCCCTAGGTTTCAATTTCTTGTTTTAGAATATAGAGAATCATATCTGTCCAAACAGCTTAATCTTGGAAGATTTATAGATAGGTAGAGAATCAAAGGAGCCCAACTGCTTAATCTGGGCCCTTGGCAGAAATAAGTGTATATTTAGATAGGAGGGCAGTCAAAAGAAAAATTGTGAAGCTGGGTTTGCAAGTCTAAGTGCACCCACCAAAAAGAAGAAAAAATGTTAGGAAGGTAGGCTGGGTAGGTAGCTATGTAGTTGCAGAATCATGACTTGTGATCCATTTCTTGTTGTCAAGTGTCATATTTATTCAGATCACAAGTTGGAGGCAGTTTTCCATTTGGAGGAGCTCAAACTGGACATTACTAACTTCCCCTTCTTCTTCTTTCCCAAATCACTTACTAACTTCCCTAAAGAGGTCGAAATCTGCTTGATTCCTCTTAGTTTCATCATTTTCCATTATATTTGCCTAAGTGAAGGTCCTCTTTGCTTAGGAGTACTGTTGTTTCACTCTATGAGTCACATTTCCCCCAAAATAGCCTAAGGTCCCATACTTAGCGCTTTCTGCTCATTTTCATATTAACTCCCAACTCTATTATCCAACTCCCTAGTCTATTCCCTTCTCCCCTATTATGCAAAACATATAAAATCCCAAAAATATCAAATACCCCCTCCCTGGCACTATAGCCATATAATATCAAGTTTGGGAAATGTTGAGTTCACCTGGAGCTTGACATTAGCCTTCCACGTCCAAACCCTGGGATTAACTTGACATCTGGTTAAGTTAATAACCTTTTCTTTCCCCTTTACCCATAAACATTTCATCATTCTCACCTCCTCTCACTGATTGTTTAAAGTTTAGTGTTAAAAATGTTTGAATAAACATTGAACTTTACCCCCGGTGCGCAAACCATGTATAAAACCCACTTTTCCACCCTTATCCTAAGGTTTTTCTCATAAAAATTTAACCCCCGCTCGTTTATAACCCCATAACCCACTTCCCTAATGTTTTAAACCTCCCTGTCACATAATAAATTAATCAAAAGGCACATGGGCCCCGTCCCTTATCCGTCCGCCGCCTTACCCGTCCCGCCAACTGTCTGATTGCCCGCACCCCAGATCAACGGAGGGCGGGATTTTTCATCTCCGAAGATACCGATGTTTAGCGTCCGAGAGATGGGCGGTTTTCCTGCCGTACTCCTACCACGCATCGCCCTCCCGGGTGTGGTGGAGCCCCCTACTCCCAAACCACTCCAGTGCAAAGGCGATACGCCCGAAACCGCAAAATCGCCCTCCCCTGGGTGATGTCGGCACCATGTCCTCCACCGAGTGACATCATCCTACTGCATCATCTGCCTACGTCGGCCTCCTGCCACCATACTACCAACTCACCATTGCCACGTCATTGCCACCATGTACCGCCATGTCACCCACCGTACTGCTGACATCATCAACTGACATCATCCCACCACGTCACTCGCCGTACTGGGTCCCACACGCTGACGTCATGCTAACGTCATCACTCAAAAAGGCGCAAAGGGCGAAAATCGTGCTTAGGAAGCCTGGATTCGAATTCTGAGGCAGTTTTTCATGGCCCTCATCGCGCAGCCCCCAGCAAGCCTGAAGGGCACAGAATGACTCGTTTTTCTTCACGAAGCATTCAGAAAGGGGCAAACACACTTTTTAAAGCAACAGAAGGCCGAACAACTGCCATGAAGGATCGATGGGAAAATCTAAACCATTTAGAAGATATTCAAGACTCCAGGAACAGCACCAAAGAGTATCAGGAAGCGGCAAAGAGTATCAGTTCAGCAACATCAAATCAGGTGAAAATTAAAAACCTTCATCAAAGTCAGCAAAGTAGTTAAGGCCATTTAAAAGCCTATCTGGTTGGGATTAGTGCACATTAATGCTAGCAAAGCAGCAGCAAAACCAAGTTAGAGGCGTAGATAAAGGACAAATCACAATTATTACAGGAGGACTACACTGAGCCACCCAGGACCGACATTAACTCAGTTTTGATACAACTGCCCTCAGCGCGGCTCAAAGATATTTTCACACATTTATTTCTGGATAAAATTAGGTTAAAGTAATCATTTTCTTTGAGACCTGTTTAGGTCGGCCGTAATAGATTAGTTTTTGTATAATTTTCCCTATATATACCAACCCTCTGTATTGTTTAAAGGGTTGGTTGGTTGATAATCCTCATTAGAGACTCACACTGGATATCTGAGATGTTTTACTTAATCAAAGTTTGCTGAAAAACTTTGGAGGAATGACTGTCTGCTCTGTGTCTAATGGTTTGAAGAATTGAATGCGGAATTCTTGTGCTGCTATATGAATCAATAAGTTTTCCTTACCTCTGTTATTTTGATTTCACATATGCTCAAGTCACAGAACAAAGAATTGGTTTAGAATTTGCTTGGTTGCACTCTATGCTCTGTTTCTATGGCTTCTTAATGTTTTCCTCTTGAATTAGGCATAAATATGAATTCTGTTATGGCTCATGTTTGACCTATTTTCATATATGAATGACTGTTACCTAGGAATTCTTAACTGCTCCTAGATAGGGCTCATTTGTCTCCTTTCTTCTAACCTGAACAAGAGATCCTTAATTGCCCCTCATTCCTTAGCCTTTAATCCATCTCTTTTACCTTGAATGATTGTTTCATACGCAGCTAGCTTGCTCCATATTCCTTCTTGTGACCAAGAAAACGCACCAGCAGTCCTACTCCTTGACTCCACACCCAATGGTTCTAAAACTTTCATGCTATCCCTGCCTCTTTACTTGAAAGCATCATCCTTCCCACCAAAAAAACAAAACAAAACCCCTTGAACTCAATAACTAGCCAAAAAACATTATCAACAAAGCTAAATCAGAAAGAGAGAGCCCTCTCTGATTGCAGGTGGGCTAGAACCTACAGTCCAAAGATTGGTCTGTGGTTACCTCGGTCGTATCCTTTTGATGCCGACCAGTAGGACAACTTGAGTGATAACAGGATCCTACACCGGGGAGATCCCCTTTGCTGTTGGTGGAGAATTCCAACCCGTCAACATAACTATAGTTGTATTTTATCCATGGTAGAGGGATTGACAATTTTTGGTTGCCACGAGCTATATATATATATATATATATATATAATTGTAATACTATAAAAAATTTACATTAAAAAATATTTTTGGTTTTCCTATTTGGGTTTCCAAAATAAATTATATGTGTTAATGTGCGTGTTTTCCATTGCATTATTTTATTTTACTAAGAATCTGTTTGTAACAATTAATTATATAGGGTTAAAAGTAAAATTTGATATCAAAGCAGTTTTAGTTTCAAGGGGATACTTTTGCAGCTAAGGGGTTTGTCTCAAGGCTATAGTAGACCCTATTATAGTGGGAGATCTGTGGAATTGATTATTTTAGAAAATAAATGGAAAGTAGCATTGATTTTTTTGTGTAGCATTGAGAGGTATTCATGCCTTGCTAAAGGAAATATCCAAGTCAACCTAAGAGAACTTAAATAATAATAATTATTAGTTATTTTAAATCATCATGTAGGTTCAAAAGGACAAGTCGACCCCGCCATGAAAGGGTGTGCCCCTTGAGAAAATTCACACCCATTCAATCGAGATATATTTATGACCTGACACTTCATTTTTCTAAATTCATTCATCACATCTTCTCTCTTCTAGAGAAGCCACATGTTTGATAGAAAGAAGCTAAGAAGACTAGAGTTTGATCGAGTTAAGGAGGGAAGTTTAAGCACATTTGACCGAGATATAGGAATTTTTTTTGGGACAAGTTTGACTTTAGTTGGTTGAGCTACATTAGGTTGAATTTGACTGCAATTGACAACAATAGATCACAGGAGCCACAAAGCCATATTTGATCTTAGGTTCAAGTTTGAACATGCTAGTTTGAGTGTAGATCTTGGGAAGTTTAAAAAATGTTGACTTCTGACTATTTTGGATAGTTGGAATAATATTGACTTGTTGGATTTTGAACAAATTTTTTTGATATTTTGAATTTGGGTATTGGCACATATTTCTAGACAATTTATTGATTTCTAAACCTTCCTGAAGGATAATTTATCCTAAGAAAAGTTGTTAATTTGTCTCCTAAGTTTGGGTTTCCTAGGGTAAAAATACTATCTCTATTGTGCATGGCTATCTCTTTATAAACTTTAATATCTCCACTGCATTTACCATTGATATTTTCTATGTAATTATTTCTCAATGATATCAATGGCATGAGATAAATTGTTTGAATCTAATTAGGTAGTAATTATCAGATTAGAAGATTAGCTTCTACTGTGAATCTTGTAGAAATTTCAACATGAGATCAAAGCTTTATTGAAAGAACAACCATTGAAGTCAATCTGGGAGACAAGTGTTGAACAACTTGACGAGGTTTTGATTTCTTCTAATTTGGTGCCAAGTCTCAAACTTGGAAGATAGTGTTATATATCTATGGAAGGAAGTTACTCTAAAGCCAGAGGTAGCTGAGGAGAAATCCTCCCTCTCCTACTTTTATATAAGGCAAGAAGAGAGCCTCTCATAATTCCTATATTAAATTATATACATTTAATATTGATGTATTAGTCTTGGAGTTTTTATGCCTGAGTGGTACAAGAGTTGTAAGACTTAGCTTTTGTAAACCATATAGAAGACTTGGAGGTTACGACATGTGTTGAAGTCTTGGATGAGAAATTCATAGGGTTTGTGGGATGAAACCATAGAGAAAGACTTGGAGTGTTGGATGCAAGTGGAGTTTATGTAGTGCATACTTGATTTATCTCCTTGATAGCATGTGGAATGACTTTGAGTTGATTCTAGCTTGTTGTTGAGTCTTTGATATGGCTAGATAGCTCAATGAACTCCTAGAATGAATAAAGCCCCGCCCTTACAGTTTATGCAATAAAAAGGAAAGGAAAGAAACATGCATTAGCTGCTGATGTTGAGGATGAGGATCTAATACGAGTAATGTTTATGGGTAGTTGTGTGTCTAGCAACATGACAAGTTTCCAAGTTTCTACTATAGATTTTTGAGAGAGGGAGTCAAGAATCCCCAACAATTTCTTCCTTAATTAAGAGACAAGTACTTCATATTTTTCTCCCTTTATTATTATTATTTTTATTTTTGGTCAACCTCTTGTCCTTGTAATTTTCTTGGTTATTATTTTTCTTCCATGGCCTCTTGAATGGAGTTTTCGTAAAGGAAAAATAGGTACATTATTCATGCAACCGATGGCAACATCAAGAAGCACAAAGAAAAGATGTGGAAAGAGGATTTTCCCAGAAAGAGAGGGAGTGGATTGAGAGGAATTTTCTTTTCTCTAGTTGTCAAAGGGTTGGGTTCTTGTAAGACCCAAAGGCTCGAGCATAGAATTAGAAGAAGTAATTAGTGTTCAATAGGTAGGATTATACAAATCATTTGGACATCCAAGATCACTCCAGATGACCAGCTTCCAATTCCTAGGGAGAAGATAGTCAGGCAAAGTGGAAGGGGAAACCTTCCAAGAGGATGTAATGGGATGAGATTGTCAAAATTATTAGAGATAGAAGGTTTCTAGGAGAAGTATGCCTTCTTTGAAGATACCATGCTAGACAACAAAAGTACTTTCTTATGTGACAATGAAAGCAGTAGTGGAAAAAGGAATTTCTTATGTGATAAATGGAGCAACATTTATAAGAGGATTTAATTTCATCACAAAGGGAGAAATAGTGGTAGGAGAATTTACTTTCATCATAAAGGGAGAAACATAAGTTAACATAGGAAGACTTGCTTCAGTTTCAAAGGGAGTTGGCTTAGAATTTGAGATGAAGGATCTTGGTCTAATGTATTATATCTTAGGATTGAAGCTTTGGCAAAGACCATATCGCTTCTTTCTCAGACAAGGGAATACATTGTATATATTTTGAGGAGATTTGATATTATAAATTGCAAGCCTATGGATATGCCTATGGTGACCAATCTGAAGGAACTAAGTGATTCAAATTCATATTCGGATTTGGTGAATCCCATGATGTACAAGTAGTTGATTGGATCTTTAACCATCCCTCACACATTAACCCACTTTCACTGAGACACTAGGATAAATATAAGCTGAGGGCTACTATTACATGAATCAACTCTCTAAGTACAGTTAAGGAGTGAAATCGACAATCTAAAACCTTACTAAATTCCCTTAGGTGCTACAGGACTCCTGGGAGCTAAACAACCATTCCAGGTGCCCAAACTCTAAATTAACTTTCTTTTTTATGATTTGGAGCCCTAGTCACCTTGATGAAAAGAAAAGCCAATGAATGTAACACTCCATTCTATCTAATGACCTTGCCTCCTAGTGACTACAAACTAGATGATTTCCTATTTTTGAGCCCGTGACCTTGAAATATGAGCCACCTTTAGAGGGCCCGACTCCCAACCACTGCCCAAAATTTAATGAGAATTTCAAGAATGATAAATGACATTAGGAAAAAGCCATTAACAGAAAACTTGAACAAGAACTTGACCTAGCCATGCCTAATCATAACAAACATTTCATCAAACACATTGTGAACATATAATCTAGATGTTATAAATGCATCTTTCGAAATAGGGATCTCATACTTATCTGATAATCTTCGAGAAGGTCACATGGACTCTCATAATAGTTGCAATAATATATATTAGGTCATGCATTCAATAAACATTCATTTAACAATCAAAATAGCTTAAGATCCATAACTAGAATCTATCATGAAACCATGCTTATAACTAAGATATAACTAGGATAATAACAATGATAGGACAACCATCATAGATGCATAATAACAAGTATAATTATCATGAAATACAATAGGAAAAAGATATTATTAAATTATGCAAAATCCAACCAAATCAGGTACTTCCATGTATCATCCGACCTTAGCTTGGTTTGAACCAAATCTTTCTTTCAGACAATAACCCCCATACCATATTCCAAGCATGAATGTGGGACTTACCAAAAAAACCAGTGATTCCTCATGTTTTACCATAATCCTGCCAAAACCGGTCAAGGGACTCCTAGGCCCAAAACCCTCACCTGTACAACCAATATTTACTACAATCTCACCATTACCGGTAAAGGGATTCCAACAAACATACAGTAGCAGGTTTTACTGCAATCTTGCCATTACCAGCCAAGGGATTACTAGGCCCTAATGTAGTACACTCCTCCCATAATTACCAAAGTTCACCAATCCACCTAGGTAAATATGTGACGAAGAGTTACTATGATATAACTCAATGTCCTAGGTATAATTAAGGAAGTGGAACTAAAAAACCAAAACCTTACTGACCTTCCCCAAGAGCTACAGGACCCTTAGGAGCCAAATAACCACTCTAGGTGCCCAAGCCCTAAGCTAAATTTCTTTTTCACCCACCTGGGCTCTTATTGACTTGAATAACAAGGCAAGACAATGGTTTTAAGCCTCTAGTTGCATGGATAACCCTACCTCCTAGCGACTACAAAATAAACTACTTAGTTCTATACCTGCGACCCCGAGATCTAAGGCACTTTTTTAAGGCTAGAATCCTGATCTCTGCCCAGAACTTGATAAAAATTTCGGAAGTGATAAATGACACCAAGAAAATCCTTTTAACACCAAAACTTGATCAAGGAATGGACCTAACGAAGACAAAATTTTTATCAAACACATTGTAAACATATAATCTATAGATCATAAATTCATATCTGAACATATGGGTCTCATACTTATCTGAGAATCATAAGGAAGGTCTGATGCCTTCTCTCAATATTTTCATTATCATCTATTAGGTCATACATTCATTGACCATTCATCTACTAATCAAAACATGATGAGATCCATAACTAAAACCTGTCATAAAACCATGCTTATAACCAGCATATAACCATAATAATAATGATGATAGAACATCCATCAAATCCAATAATAACAAGTATAAATACTCATGAATTACAAGGGGAAAGTAACTCATATTAGCATATGGAAATACAACCAAGTTAGGGACTTCCACATACCACACAACCATGGATTGGGCTTAACCAAAATATCTCTTTCAGCCAATCATCCCTATGCCATATTCCAAGCATGAATGTGGGATATCATGGAATAAACCAACCAAAACCAAACCAGGGATTCTAGAGGCCAAACCACCTCAACCCTCAACTAGTGATTCCACCTCATAGTCAGACATCACTAACCATCACTAGATTGATCTCTACCAAAGTTGTCCAAGGCTCGAGAGCATTTGTTCCAACTTGTCTCCAGGGCTAGTAACTCAACGCATAGCTGCCACAGGGCTCTAAAGCATTTGTTCAACCAAGGATCTAGGACTAGTAACTAAACCCACTAAGGGCTCCAGAGAATTTTTGCAGCTAAGGCTTTTAAGACTAGTAACTCAACCCACATTGTTCGAGGGCTTCAAGAATGTTTGTCCAACCAAGGCTCAAGGAACTAATAACTCAACCCACATCCATAAGGAACATGAGTACGAATCAAAAACAAACGGGAAAACCCATAACACCATGGCTATCTAGGAAATCAAAAGGCTAGGAAAAACCACTATTAATCTAGGCAATCCCCGATATTAATGACAGATCGTAACCAAATAACCACATACATGTACAATTCATTCCAAAAATAGCAAGGAAATCATACATGAAACTTGGTAAGTGTAAAGAAAACCCACTGTAGTTGCTGATCCCACTATCCAATTACACTTTCCTGCTTTTCCTTTGTCTTCTTTTCCAAATCTACGAAACTAGAGTGCTCAAGCATGCTCCAACAATGCTCCAAGATTTCTCTAATTGTCCAAGAGTATGAGAGAGAGAGAGAGATAATAGAATGAGAGTGCCAAAGACTAAACTAAGAAAAGCTATGAAATGATCCTCATAAGTCTTTTTATCATTGTGGCCTCTATTTTTCCTTCAATTTTCCTCACATGCAATTATGTGACCTTTAACCTTCTCTTTTTCTTATTTTACATTATTTTCATAAATTAAATTCCAATTAATGCCACTTTTCATCTACCATTTCCTTTTCTGTTTTCCATAGCCATTTATTAATTAACAGTGATCCCCATCACTATGTTTTTTCCCCACATTCAGCTTGGAATACATGTCCCATGAACTTGGTCTTATTTTTCCTTTATTATATTTATTATATGGATTAGTAACTAGGGTTGTTATAGAATCCCCCCCCTTAGCGGAACACCGTCCTTTGTGTTCAATGAAAATTATCAACCAGCAAGCACATGGTGCATATGGAGCTTTATAACATAGCTCGATACAAAATTTACATCTTATCCATCTGTTAAAACATAACCAACATGTCATGAACACCATACTTCTTATTGGAGCTTTATAACACAACTTGATGCAATATTTACATACATATGTTTATATAGACATAACCAAAATGCAAAACCAAAACATATACCAAAAAAAAATCTTCTCAACTAGAGAATAGAGAAGGATACATAGCCTGCATTTGATCAGCCATCTCTTATGTAGCTTCATCAGTCCCAAAGTTATTCCACTACACCTTAACTTGCTCGATTTCTCGATTGCAAGGCATGAGCATATTTCACTGCAAAATGTTGGAAATAATACTGAGAGGGGGGTGTATCAGTATTATCAAATTCTTTTCAATATGCCTTCCAGATTTATACTTTAATTTATTCTTCAAATATTGATCATTAATTTGTATGTCAGTGCCATATAATAATGAACAAGAACAAGAAAAATAGATAAGCACACCAAAGAACACCAGATATAAGGTGGAAACCCAATGTAGGTGAAAACCACCTGCTGCAATATGTCTCTATCTTCTTTCAATTAGAAACTTCTTTTACAAGGATTTTGTACTGGTGCAGTCCTTTACCAGTACACAGGCTGCAACCTGCAGAGAGCTACAACTCTCTCTTGTTTTCCAGTCTCTCCTGGAAGGGAGCTACAACCCCCTTTGCTCCACTACTTCTTTATGGAGCATGTTTCATTAATTTTCAGACTGGATCCAAGAAGATCAAATAATCATCAAGTACATGCAAATCACCCAATCTCCTTATACAATCAACCAATGAATCACCCAACTTCTCAAAATGTTGTAAATAGAAAAGTAATACCATAAATCTCAACCCAGAACTCTGTAGCAATAGATAAAAGACAACCAACAAACTTTTCAAGACAGGTCCACAACTTCACCGATATAAACCTGCGGATATATGCAGTCTTTCTGTGCCTAAACTGCGTAGATTTGCATCGTATCCTTCTGTTGCTCTGTGTATCACTGCACTTTCTCCTTCTGATGAACTGCGTACCTCAACTCAGATACGCACTGCACTGTCTGTCTGACCGCATACCTCCGCACTGTTCCTTCTGTGCCTCTGCGTATCTCCGCACCTTGCTTTCTTCTGCTCTGCATACCTCGCACAGGGCCTTATGTTGAGCTGCCTACCCCCACATTTCATCTTCTCCTACACTGCGTACCCCCGCACTTATGCCGTGGATTGCTTGCGAACCTCTGATTAGGGCCAAATTAATAATCCTACAATGTGCCACAGTCAGTCAGATCCACAGATCTAATCATGCGCCCGAGAGATCACGACTTATCAATAGATTCGTCTTAAATTTTCTCCTTGATTTAGGTCAAGCTTTTAAAATCAATCACCCAAACATTCAGATCTTAAGATATTCAAATTTCATAAGTGTCTAGCCAAGAGATCTCCTTCCCCTTTTTATAGTCAATCCCTTATTCACACCATGGGACAAAAGCATCAAACACCAATACAAGGGATCCAAACTGGGGTTCAACAATTTAGATCCTATACCACAAGCAAAAACCATAGGATCATGAATGACAGGCTAAATACCAAGGGCCAAACATAAGAAACCCCACGTGAGCGCGCTACTTTGCATTGGAGTGAGTGAACTGGGGGACCGCAACTTATGAACAGATAACCTACGGGTATGTCCGCATTTCCTGGACGGCGACCCTGCGGGTCCGCACCTTTTGAACAATACACCTGCGGACCTCTTATTTTCCATCATTTTGAGATCCTGAATAGAATGTTGCCATTTGATTGAGTTTCCATCAAGTACAACACCTGTACCATAGAGCCAAACCAGAATTATAATGCCAACAATCTCCCCCTTTGGACTTGATGGCAACCTCAAGATACTCAACGTTATTCTCCCCCTTTGACATCAAGGGCAAAGGGTGATGCTCCCCTTGACTATAAACTAGATCTGCAAAAGGAAAGAAAAGAAGAACCATAATCCACCAAACACCATACATGACCGTGAAAGAGATAGAGACATATTGCAGCAATATTCAGATCAGCATCCATGTTCTGCTTCTGTACTTCCTCCAAGATCTTATACAATAATGCCAACAATGCATTATTAGAAGAATATATGCTCCCCCTGAACCTGTGCCATTCGATCTTCAACCAATGTACGCATATACCCCATATGAAACTTGTACAACCAACAATCTATGAAACAGATGAGATTCAACAACAGGATGATGCATCAAAAACCCCCAGCTTTTGCCTGAGGTATTCAAAGGTCTCCCTGCGCAATGGTTTGGTGAGTATATCAGCAACTTGTTCCTTAAAAGGAACATACTCCAACTTGACCTTTTGTTCAAGCACTTGTTCCCTGAGAAACTGATACTTGATCGGTATGTGCTTGGTCTTTGAATGCATGATTGGGTTCTTTGAAATGCTGATTGCACTTGTATTATCACATAAGATGGAGATAGGTGGAGTACAAGTGATTTGAAAATCCTGCAAGGTCTGCATCATCCAAAGGAGTTGAGTGCAACAAGATGCTGCAGCCACATATTCTACTTCAGCTGTAGATAAAGCAATCGAACTTTGTTTCTTGCTGAACCAAGATACTAATCTGGAACCCATAAAGAATGCACCACCACTTGTGCTCTTCCTGTCATCCACGCTTCTTGCCCAATCTGCATCTGTATAAGCATGAAGTGTGATATCTGTATCTCTAGGATACCATAAGCCATAGTTTTGAGTTCCTTGAAGGTAGTTGAAAATTCTCTTCACTACCTGAAGATGAGTTTCCTTTGGATTTGCCTGAAATCTTCCAACTATTCCCACTGCATGCATGATGTCTGGTCGGGTACCTGTCAATAAAGTAGACTTCCAATCATAGATCTGTAGGTTGGTTGATGCACTGCTGCTGACTCATCATTTGCACTAAGGCTACATCCTGTGACCATGGGGGTACATACTGGTTTTGCATCTTCCATGCCATATTTCTTCAAAATCTGCTTGAGATACTTGGTTTGAGACAAGAAGATCCCGCCTTCATTTTGTTGGATTTGCAATCCAAGAAAATATGTCAGTTCTCCAAGCAAAGACATTTCGAATTCTTTCTGCATCACCAAGGCAAAGCTTTGACTCATAGCTTCTTCATTGCTGCCAAAGATAATATCATCTACATACACAACAAGTATTAGTAATTTGTCATTTTCAATTTTTATGCAAAGATTGCTATCTGCTGATCCCTTTGAAAAACCTTGTTGATGAAGATATTTGTCCAAACGGTAGTACCAAGACCTTGGAGCTTGTTTAAGACCATAGAGAGCCTTCTTTAGTCTGCATATAAGATTTGGATCATTCCCAAGGATGAAACCATCTGGTTGCTCAATGTACACTTCTTCTTCTAAGTCCCCATTCAGAAAGGTCGATTTCACGTCCATTTGAAAAACTTTGAACTTTTGAAAGCTTGAGAGAGCAAGGAACATTCGGATGGCCTCAAGTCTAGCAACAGGAGAAAAAGTTTCTTCGAAGTCTATTCCTTCTTGTTGAGCATACCCTTTACACACAAGTCTGGCCTTGTTTCTAATTACTTCTCCATTTTCATTCAACTTATTTTTGAAGATCCATTTTGTCCCTATGACATTCTTATCTTTTGGTCTAGGAACTAACTCCCAAGTGTTGTTCTTTTCGATCTGCGCAAGTTCTTCATCCATCGCCTTGACCTAGCATTCATCTTTGCATGCCTCTCTTACATTTTGTGGTTCAGTGGAGGAGAGCAATGCCAAATAGCTTGAGGCTTCTACAATTGTTCTTCTTGTTTGTACACTTGCTTCTTTCTGCCCCAAAATCTGAGATTCTAGATGATTCTTTTGAATGTACCAGGATGGAGTCTTCTCTTCTATCCTTATTTGCTCCTCAGGTACCTCTTGAGGTTATTCTTCATCATTTTTCTGATTTGGAGAGTATTCTTCATCCTCTTCAATATTTTCATGATTTACTTGCCTAGGGATGTATCCTTTTTCGTCAACCACAAGATCAATGCTGTCAACAATTCTTCCAAGTCTTTTATTGTAACACTTATATGCTTTGCTGTGGGGAGAATAACCAAGGAGAATGCCTTCATCTGCTCTAGGTTCAAGTTTTCCAAGTTGTTCATCAGTGTTCTTAATATAGCATTTTCTCCCAAAAAATTTGATATGCTTTACCGAAGGAGTCTCACCATACCAGAGCTCATGAGGATTTTGAGTGATGTTCACTTGGACATTTGTTTTGTTGAGAATAATAACCGTAGCAAGTGCAGCTTCACCCCAGAAGGTTGCGGGAGTCCCAGACTCATCAAGCATAGCATGAGCCATTTGTTGGACCGTTCTGTTCATGCTTTCCGCCACTCCATTTTGCTGAGGAGTCCTAGCTGTAGAGAATTCCCTTCTTATTCCATGTTCTTCACAGAAATCGAAAAATTCATTTGAGGTAAACTCCCCTCCTCTGTCGGACCTGAGGCACTTAATTTTGTGATCTGATTCGTTTTCAGCCAAGGCTTTGAAAGATTTGAGTTTTTCGAATGCTTCGTCCTTGTGTTTCATAAGCCCCAACCAAACCATCCTGGAGAAGTCGTCAATGAATAATATAAAGTATTCTTCTCCTTGAGGTGACCTTGTCTTGAATGGACCACATACATCTGTATGGACTAGTTCAAGAGGCCTGCTGGCTAATCCTTCCTTCTTAGGGAAGTTAGTTTTGTTTTGCTTACCAAACTGACATGATTTACATATGGTGTTGTCTGGAATTTTGATATCTGGAAGACCACGAACTGCCTGGTATTTGCATGCTTTCCCTATTTGTGAAAAGTTTAGATGCCCCAACCTCCGGTGCCATAACCAATGTTCATCATCCTTGCTCAAATAGCATTGTTGTTTCCCTTCTTCAAATATGTATAGATTATTTGGAGTTCTTCTACCTTTGATCACTGTTTTTCCTATATCAAGATCACGAACGCTGCATCCATTTGATCGAAATATTACCTCGGTTCCTTGATCACACATCTGACTGACACTCATTAGATTATGCTTCAAGCCACCAACATACAAAACATTTCCAGCTTTGACCTTTTCTTTCAAATGCACAGTGCCTTTTCCTTTTATGGCTGCAGGGGTATCATTTCCAAAAGAGACTTTCTTACCCTTTTCTAAAGCAGTATATGATTCAAGTTTTTCTTTATCACCTGTCATATGCTTCGAACATCCACTGTCGATGTACCATAGATTTTCTTGTCCTTCTGCATAAAAAGCTATCCCACATCATTCTGGTTGTGGTTCCTTTATTCTCCATGTTTGGGTGCTTGAGGCTTGTTCCGTTGTCTGCCGAAACCTGCTCCTGCTTTCAGAATCTTCATGACTAAAGTTATTACAAATAGAACATTCAATTTCATTTTCAAGGGCCGAAAAGTTGTTATAGGTCCTTTTCGTAATCTTGGTCATACTTCTTTGTTTTGAGCTTCCCTAGTAATGATTGTCTTATAGGCAACACATTGAGCTGCTTTGTGACCAAAGTTATGGCAAGAGAAACATTGGACATTGAAGAAACTTCTGCAATTATCAAATCTACCAGTCAAATGATTGTAATTTCTACCATCATCCATTCTTGAAGCAAATTGAGAAGCTTTTACCTATGGTTGGTTGTAGCTTTTGTTCACCCTTAAGATGGATTGCCCCTGGTTTACCTGGTAGTCTCTGTTTGTTCTTGATGTAATTGTCCCTGCTTTACCTGATGATCTCCATTGGGCTTTTTCTCATTCCTCCTTGCTGCATCAAGATAACTCTTTGAGGTGGATGCTTGAGATGTTTCTCCATTATAACCCAGGCCTGTCTTAATTAGAGGAGAACGATGTACATTGATAATCTCATCCAGAGTTTCAAATCCTTTAAAAAACTTAAGATTAAGAACCTTTGTTTTCTCAATTTCTTTTCTAAGGCCAACAATTTCACATTCTAACCTTTCAAGAGATTTTTCTTTTTCATCAAGTTGAAATTGCAGAGTATTAATGATCACATTCTTTTCTTCTAAACATGACTTGAGTCTAGAAATATCTTCATAAAAGTCATCCACATCTATAGAATCCATGTAATCATCATCTTGAAAAGCCATTAAAAGTTTATAATCATTACCTCGCTCATCTTCGTCACTATTTGATAGGCCATCACTGTCTTCATGAGTGTAGTAACTTTTCTTAGTTGCATTTTGTTTCTTGTTCCATCTAACAGGTTCCTTCCCTTTGTCAATCTTATCCTTGTGAGGAAATTTGGCAGCATAGTGACCGACTCTTCCACAAGAAAAGCATTTGAAAGGTAACTTACCTCGGAACCGTCCAATACCCTGTTGAAGATTTCTGACAAAATTTGATTCTTCTTCTTCTTCTGACACGTGTCTTGACTCGTAGTAATCGCCTTTGCCTGAAGCCTTGAAGGCAACTTCTCTCCTGTCTGATGGACCTCCTTTCCTCATTTCATAAGCAGTTAGAATTCCATGCAACTGTGACATTTTAAGGCTTTGTAGATTCTCTTTTTCTTCTATAGCAGAAACTTTAGATTCAAACCTAGGGAACAAAGATCTTAGAACTTTTTCAACCACAACAGCCTCTTTTATTTCTTCACCCAAAATTTTCATACAATTAACAATCTCATCTACATGAAGAAAATAGTTAGCCACACTTTCATCATTATACATCTTGATATTTTCATACTGAATCCTGAGGGTTTGAAGTTTTTCTCTTTTTACCAGATCATCTCCTTCATAGCTCAGAACAATCTTGTCCCATATCTCTTTTGTAGATTTAAACTGCATTACCTTGACAAATTCTGATTGAGATAGGCATCCTAATAGAGTATTGACCGCCTTTGCATTTGTTTCATATTTCTTCTTCTCAACTGGATCTGTAGGAGTTGCTGATGGAAAAGTATACCCTGTATCTATGATATCCCAGACTTCTGTACCAAGAGATTGAAGATAGGCAGTAACTCTATACTTCCAATAAACGAAGTTTGTCCCATCAAAAATCGGTGGCCTGATTGATGCTTCCCTCTTGTAGTTGCTCATGATGCAAGATCTTTCTTCAAGCGATCAAGCTTCTTCTGAAGAACCTGCTCTGATACTAATTATTGGAAATAATACTCAGAGGGGGGGTGAATCAGTATTATCAAATTCTTTTCAATATTCCTTCCAGATTTATACTTTAATTTATTCTTCAGATACTAATCATTAATTTGTATGTCAGTGCCATATAATAATGAACAAGAACAAGAAAAATAGATAAGCACACCAAAGAACACCAGATATAAGGTGGAAACACAATGTGGGTGAAAACCACCTACTGCAATATGTCTCTATCTTCTTTCAATTAGAAACTTCTTTGACAAGGATTTTGTACTGGTGTAGTCCTTTACCAGTACGCAGGCTACAACCTGGAGAGAGCTACAACTCTCTCTCATTTTCCAGTCTCTCCTGGAAGGGAGCTACAACCCCCTTTGCTCTTCTACTTCTTTAAGGACCACGTTTCATTAATTTTTAGACTGGATCCAAGAAGATCAAATAATCATCAAGTACATGCAAATCACCCAATCTCCTTATACAATCAACCAATGAATCACCCAACTTCTCAGAATGTTGTAAACAGAAAAGTAGTACCAAAAATCTAAACCCAGAACTCTGCAGAAATAGATAAAAGACAACCAACAAACGTTTCAAAACAGGTCCGCAACTTCACCGATATAAACCTGCGGATATCCGCAGTCTTTCTGTGCCTAAAATGCTTAGATCCGCACCGTATCCTTCTGCTGCTCTGCGTATCACTGCACTTTCTCCTTCTGATGAACTACGTACCTCAACTCAGATATGCTCTGCACTTTCTATGTGACCACGTACCTCCACACTGTTCCTTTTGTGCCTCTGCATATCTCCACACCTTGCTTTCTTCTGCTCTGCGTACCTCGCACAGGGCCTTATTTTGAGCTGCATACCCCCGCACTGCGTCTTCTCCTACACTGCGTACCCCCGCACTTAAGCCGTGGATTGCCTGCGAACCTCTGATTAGGGCCAAATTAACAGTCCTCCAATGTGCCAGAGTTAGTCAGATCCACAGATCTGATCATGCGCCCGAGAGATCAGGACTTATCAATAGATTCGCCTTAAATTTTCTCCTTGATTTAGATCAAGCTCTTAAAATCAATCACCCAAACATTCAGATCTTAAGATATTCAAATTTCACAAGTGTCTAGACAAGAGATATCCTTCCCCTTTATATAGTCAATCCCTTATTCACACCATGGGACAAAACCATCAAACACCAATACAAGGGATCCAAACCGGGGTTCAACAATTTAGATCCTATACCATGGGCCAAAACCACAGGATCATGAATGACGGGCTAAATACCAAGGGCCAACCATAAGAAACCCCACATGAGCGCGCTACTTTTCATTAGAGTGAGTGAACTGGGGGACCGCACCTTATGAACGGATAACCTGCGGGTATGTCCGCACTTCCTGGACGGCGACCCTGTGGGTCCGCACCTTTTGAACAATACACCTGCAGACCTCTTTTTTCCATAATTTTGAGAGCCTGAACAGAATGTTGCCATTTGAGTGAGTTTCCATCAAGTACAACACCTATACCATAGAGCCAAACCAGAATTATAATGCCAACACAAAATCCACCGAGGTTCTGACTAGAATTATCCTTCTGACTCCACCTGCAATATAGACTAGTCAATTACATGATCAACATCTTTCACATAATTATTAAGTAATTAAACATGGAAAACATCATGGAATTCCACTATCGGAGGAAGTGCAAGTCAGTAGGACATTGGTCCAATCCTCTCAAGAATCTTGAAAGGTCCACAATACTGAGGTTCTAGCTTGGCACATGATCCAATCCTCAAGTAGCTTTTCTTGGGCTTGATGTGCAAGTACACCTCTTCCCCAACCTAAAACTCCTTAAACACCATGTGTTGATTTGCATAGCTCTTCTACCTATCCTGTGCTACCTTCATATTTTTATTGCATACCTAAATTTCATGTTCCATCTCTTCCAACATGTCCAGTCCTATCAACATCCTATTCATTGGATAACTCCAACTAATAGGCGTATTACAACTCTGCCCATAAAGCACCTCAAACAGAATCATCTTCACAGATTCCTAATACCCATTCTTATATGCAAACTCCACGAGTGGAAGATACTCTTCCCACCTTTGCTATTGATGCATGATGTACATCCTCAACATGTCCCCCAAAATGCTATTGACCCTATCTCTCTATCCATCTATTTGTGGATGATAAGTTGTATAGAAGGCCAAATCTATACCCAAAACTGAAAATAAATATTTCCAAAACCTAGAATTGAACTTGGAATTTCTATCTACCACAATATTCTTTGGAACACCATGCAACATTGCTATGTATCTGATGAAGACCTATGCTACTTCACTAGCTGAATTTGTAGAATTTACTAGAATGAAGTAAGCTACCTTTGTCAATGTGTCTATCACAACCATAATAGAATCATGTTGGCCAGAGGTCCTTAGTAAACTTGTAATGAAGTCCATAGAAATTACCTCCCATTTCCAATCTGGAATTGAAATCAGCTATATAATCCACTTGGATGCTTACAATCTACTTTTACCTATTGACAATCTAAGCATCTTACAACAAACTCTGCAACCTCTTTCTTCAAATTCAGCCAATAGTATAAATTTTCCACAACTGTCAATGTCTTCTGATATCTCGGGTGACTTGAATATGAATTAACATGAAATTCCCTCAGATAATATTCTTGAGATCGCTATTGTCCGACACATAGATCTTGTCCCTAAATCTGACCAAATCATATGTCATGAAATGATAGTCCACATCTTGTTCAGCCATACCCTGCTGTTGTAACCTGTGCTTAAGGTACTGGTACCTATCATCCTGTTGTCTTGCTTACAAGATCTGATCCTATAAATCTGTCCCATATGAACTCATTACTATTATATGATTTACACGTACTCTTCTACTAAGAGTATATCTAACCTTTTTCTCTTTACCCTTAATGTATTTTATCTCGAAGTCAAACTCAATGAATCATAGAAAACTATCTCTCCCTCTTGCATCAAGACTCCACCAAGTCCTCTCTTACAAGCATCTGTGCATACCACGAACTCTTTCTCTGGATATGAAATATTTAGAACTAGATCATTTGTTAAGAATTGCTTCAATTGCTCAAAACTTGCTGCCCATTCCTTTGTCCATTCAAATTTCTTTCCTTTCCATTTTAATGATGTAATAGGATAGGAAATCTGTGAGAAGTTTCTGATGAACCTTTTGTAATAAGTGGCTAATCCAATGAATGATCTGACCTCATCCACATTCCTAGGAGCTGCCCATTCCATGATCGTTCTTATATTTTCCGGATCCACTACTATGTCTTCCTTGGAGACAATGTGCCCCAAGTAATATACCTATATATAAAAGAAACTACATTTACTAAGCTTGGCATACAACTGATGCTCTCTTAGTAGCCTTAACACTATTGCTAAGTGTTCGACATGTTCTTCCTCATTCTTAGAAGATATCAATATATCATCAACGAATACAGTCACAAACATGTCCAAATAAGGACGCATACACTATTCATCAAGCATGTAAAATTAGTTGGAGTTTTATTTAGACCAAAAGGAACTACAAAAAACTCATAATTCCCATAACTTATCTAAAAGGTTGTCTTATATATGTCATCTTCTTTAACACATACCTAATGGTATCCTGATCTCAAATAAATCTTTGACAACACTACTTCTCCCTTCAACTGATCAAACAAGTCATCAATCTACGAAAAAGGGTACCTTTTATTAATTGTCACCTTGTTCAACTATCTATAATCAATTCATAACTTGAGAGTACCATCCTTCCTCAAATACAAGACTGATGCACCCCAAGGTGGCACACTTGGCCTAATGTATCCCTTTTCTATCATTTCCTTCAGTTGAAACTTTGGTTCTACTAACTCTTGTTAAGTGCTCATCCTATACGGTGCCTTTGATGTTGGTGCTACTCCTAGTGCCAACTCAATAGAAAATTCCACTTCCTCGTGAGGCGGTAGCTATGAAATATTTGTTGGGAATACATCCTGAAACTATTGTAAAACCAGTTACCTCTTGAAGATCTCTGCATTCTCAACATCCTTACCTTTGTCACTGAAAATATGAACTACAAAAAATACACACACTTTCCTGTGACTGAAATTCATCTGCATAACTAAAACCATTATAGTTGATGTCACCTTCCTCCTACCCTGTAAGATTCTATGTTCTCCATTGTCACTAAGCACTAAATTTCCTTCTCATAACAATCCACCTTAGTCTTGTGAAGATACAACCAATCCATACCCAACAAAATATTGTATGATACTAACAGAAGCACATTTTTATGTGCTGATGTAGGCATAAGATTCAACTCAAATGCACAAGCTCTTACCCAGTGATGAACTCTTTTCTTAGTACCTGTAGCCAACTATACTAACCAAGACTCTGCATGTACTTATTTATTCAAACCACACTTATCCACCGGTTCAGGATTAACATAACTATAATTAGATCGAGGGTCAATCAAAATAGAAACAACTTTATTACAAAGCTTACCATCCATCTCAATAATAGATTCCTGATGACCCACCTTCCTACTATCCAATGATGCATAAATCCAAGGAATACTTTATCCAACATCCCTCACTGTTTGTGCCTCCTTCGCACTGAAAATCTATGGTATGCCACCTTGATGTTGTGGAAAATCTATCCTATGATGATCCTTGCCACAAGTCTCACACTGTAAAGGCTTCCTACCATCACACTTGTTTTTCTCCTTAGATTCCAATCCTGGTGCTTTATCATATCCATTGGACTTCTTGTGTGACACTACATTCTCTTTTTTACCTATGTCTTGTAGTCTTCCTTGTTTCTTATCCCATTTTCCCTTATTCTTATCATTACCTTTACAATATTGTTTATATTCAAATATGCACTTTGATTTCTCATAACAATGTTTCAAATTTCTGATGGCTTTCTCCAGTGATCTAGGCTCATCAAACTCAATCCTGTATTTCAACACTATTGACAACCCACTCATGAATCTTTGAATATTAGCTTTCTCCTCCTTAAGATAAGGCACAAATCTCAACAACTCCAAGAATCTACTAGTATACTTGTCATT
Organism: Pinus tabuliformis; assembly: GCA_031772625.1. Taxonomy (NCBI): domain Eukaryota; kingdom Viridiplantae; phylum Streptophyta; class Pinopsida; order Pinales; family Pinaceae; genus Pinus; species Pinus tabuliformis. The sequence continues at coordinate 256,130,064 of CM062805.1, forward strand.
AGTCATAGATCCCATCTTCAAGTCATAGAATTCCTTTTCCCTGTCATCATTGTATCTCTCAGATAGAATTCCTTTACCCTGTCTTCCTGAATAGTCTTCCAAATTCCCTCCTAGTCAAATCCTCTTCTCGAATGCCTCGACATTCTTCACATTTTCGCACCAAATGTTTGCTTTACCCTTAAGATTAAAGGTTTCTATATTGGATTTGATGTTCTTTGAATAGCCATGCAATATGAAGAAATTATTCATCCCAAGAAATCAAGATTCTACATCATGTGACTTCTTCATTTCTCCATCAAATGTAGATGTATTTATTTTGTTGAACTCTTCTCAAAAATAATACTTCTCACTCCTCCTATATGTATGGTGATGCTGATGATCATAGTGTCTCTCTGAATCAGAACTAGAATATAACCCATGATCACTGCCCCTCTATTCAGGTGTATCCAGAAATCTGCCATCTCTGACTATATCCTCTCTATCCAACTCGTGTCCTAATCGAGACCTACTTCCATATGCACCATTTGTCATTTCCTCCTGTCCATGAATAATCTTGAGTGGTCCCTATCTCTGAAAGTATGATGAATCCTGAAGAATTACTACATTAACCTTTGTTGTTTCTCATGTGCCCTAGCAAGTCTTTCCTATGACTAAATGATCCTGTCGTTATCCTCTTTGCAACTTCTTATTTTTTCATTCATAGTCCTCAATGTATTTTATATGTGAGGGGAGTACTCATCACTATGTTTCTCATCTGATCTGTAGGGAGAGTCTCGTGAACTATAATCCAAAATTTTCTAATCATCTTTGATCTTCTTCCCGCAACATCCTATGTAAGATAAACAAAATATAAACATAATCAAACGTACCTGAGTGTAGTTGAGAGGAGGTTATCTCATCTACAAGAACAATCGAAATTAGCATGATACATGTATATATACATAAGCATATCAATATGCCAACATCATGCATGACAATACCAATGGCATACCATGACCTCATGCATGATAAAAAAAACCATAACAGCACATGGATACCAAACATATATGCACTAATATGTATAACAAACACATATATCACCAACATATATGCATGACAAACACATCCTAAAAACAACTTCATCAACTTCTTAATTCAGGTGGATGTTGGTGGCCACCCACCTATCCCACTTGGATCCCCACAACTGTCTCTTTCAGTTTTTCAATTTCCTTAATTGTAGCATAGTTTACTATTTTTAGCCATTTTTTTGGGTCCTCAACTTCCGGAGCTGTTTTAAGGCCCTAAATGACATTTTTTGGAAAACTGGGAGCAACATGGGTCCATGAATTGATGTTGCTCATCCCAAAGCTGTACTCCTGAAATATATGTTTCTAATGAGGTATTGTGCGTGTCAAATGGAAATTGTATGCCAAAGTTATGAACCCAGGAAGTGGATGTACCAATTTACACAAAACAGGGTCCATAGTTTTGGCGCTTCATCACCTGGGGTTAAGTTTTTGTATGTTTAGGGTTTTCCATTGTTTCTCAACAATAAATAGGCCTTCAAGCCTCATTGTAACACAGTTGAGAGGCATGTAGCCACCACATCTCTTCTCAGAGATAAGCTACCATTGCCCTAGCTAGTTTATTTCCATTTCCATTTGTAAGCATATTTCAGTATTTTACATTAATGAAATGAAGTATTATGTATATTGCATCTCTGTAGTTATGGTTATATCTGTAATTTGTTTCATTCCTACTTAAATCTGGATGAGTGGTATCAGAGTGGGTCTGCTCTTTCTCTATTTTTCTTTACATGTCTCGAACAAGGTCAAGATATAAGGAGTTAGGGCTGGAACTGGTCGAACCCTTGCAAGACCAACCTCAAAAATCTTGACAACCTCCCATGGTGGATGAAAAGAAAGACCAGGGGGTAGGAGATCCTATCAAAATCTTGCTCAAAGAATCCCTCGAGCAACAAAGGAAAGCGATGATGGAAAACTTTGCTCAGATCCTTCAGCGACTACCCACGGTGACACATTTGCTTCCAACAGCTACTCTAGAAATGCCACACCTTTCAAGGTACAAGTTAACTTTGAAATCCCCATATTCGAAGGTCAGATAGACACAGATGTCGTAGATAAATGGTTAATTTTACTAGAAGGTTATTTTTATGTTCATGATTTTTCCAGCTGAGAAAATATCACTTTTGCACTTCTCAAAGTAGACCCCATGTCAAATACTGGTGGGAAACCTACTGCGAGCAGAAGAATGAAAGTATGGGCTCACTATTTTCAGCCACACCCACTTGGAATTCATTTCAGGATGCCATCAAGGAGTAGTGCTACCCTTTCAAGGGATATGAGGACCAATACATAAAGTGGACCACGTTGCAGTAGGGAAGGGACCAAGATGTGTTGGAGTTCAAAAATATCTTTCGTACCCTTCGCACAAAGTTGGGAATCAAGGATTTTGAGCTACATTTGGTACTCAAATACCGCTACTGCCTACATAGGTACATCCAGGATGAGATATAATTCATGTACATATCCTCACTTGGCATGGCCTACCGATACGATGTCAAGATCGAGTAGAAGTTTAAACAAAAGAAGCGAGACTTTGGATCTGCGATTCCGAAGTACAAAGGACAAATCCAAGGTGGGATGACCCATGAAAACCCGTCGAAGCCACAAGAAAAGAACAACAACATGAAGTCAAAGGACACAAGAAAGTGGTGTGAGTTCCATAATAGCCCCACTCATAATAGAAGTGAGTGTCAGACCAAGCAGTTGCTCGTGGCTGAGTTGAAGGCTTCAGAATCAGATGCATGTTCTTACCCTGAGTCAGAGCCTAACAATGGGAATGAAAAAGGGAGGAAAATCACCGATGCGAAGCCCAACACCATTGCTGCCACCACCAAGGTCTAGAAGAATGAGCCCGATGATCCAGAGGAGAGGGAGCATATTTTCCACTCACATATGCAAGTGAAGGTTTCACCGCTACAATTCATTGTTGACAGTGGCAGCCAAAAGAACCTCATTTCAGCAGAGGTCATGAATTGGCTGGGACTACCAACCATACGACACCCACAACCATACAACATCAGGTGGCTTAACCAAGGATGAGATCTCCAAGTCCCAAAGTAGTGCCACCTTCCCTACAACATCAAGCCCTTTGCATATGAAGTATTGTGTGATTTTTCACTGCTTGATGTTTGTGATGTATTATTAGGCCATCCATACTTGTGGATGTGACATGTTGTGTATGATTCAAGGGCTCATGTTGTTATTATTTATTTGTGTAATACATTATATAGGATACCAAAGGTAGTCCCACTTGCTGCCACTTATTTGATCTCTGATAAGAAAAACAGTAAGATCATCTCCTAGACTAGGAAATTTATTTTATGTCTCATTCACTCTCAAAGTAAGGGGAAGATCGTAGCCACATCCATGGTCCCCAGGAAGGGTTCTCCATGGAGTATAAGCAAGTGGATATGGTCATGAAAGAAGAGAGGAACATCTTCTCCTCACCCACAGGGGTACCGTTGGACTGTTAGGTCAAGCATTCGTCCGATCTGACTTCAGGAGCACCTCTACCCAACAGGACGATCTATCACCACTCCATTATGGAAAATGCCAAGTACAAGCAACAACATGATCTGCATTGGGTACCACACAAGTTTCAAGTGGGTGACCAAGTCTGATTGCATATCCAGAAACAATGTCTTACAAGAGCCCATCAGAAGCTTAGACCACTCTGATATGGTCCTTACACCATTACCAAGGATATGGGAACCAATTCTTTGGAGCACAACATCCCCCCATTTCTTTGCTTGCACTGAATCTTCAATGTGGACTGCCCATGACCATGCTTGCCACCATTACTGGACACATCAGAGGTTGCAGAATAACTCACCAGGGACCAAGTTCAGCAGAAGTTTCCTCATCTCATGGAGGAACTCAACCCAATGGGGACCATTGCTTCCTAAGGGGGGAGGAATGATCCAGGTGGATGTTGGTGGCCACCTACCTATCCCACTTGGACCCCCACAACTGTCTCTTTCAATTTTTTAGTTTCCTTAATTTTAGCACAATTTATTATTTTCAGTAGTTTTTTCAGGTCCTGAACTTCTGGAGCTGTTTTAAGGCCCTTAACAACGTTTTTTGGGAAACTTGAGAGGAACATGGGGCCTTGGATTGGTTTTTTGATCTAGAAGTTGTAGTCCTCGGATATATATTTCTAAAGAGGTATTGTGCACGTCAAACGAATATCATATGCCAAAGTTACGACCCCGGGAAGTTGATGTACCAATTTACCCAAAACGGGGCCCATAGTTTGGCGCTTCATCTCTTAGGGTTAGGTTTTTGGTTGTTTAAGGTTTTCCATTGTTTCTCAATAATAAATAGGCCTTCGAGCCTCATTGTAACATAGTTCAGAGGCATGTAGCTGCAACATCTCTTCTTAGACGTAAGCTACAATCACCCTAGCTGGTTTATTTCCATTTTTGTTTGTATGCATACTTCAATATTTTACGTTAATGAAATGAAGTATTATTTTTGTTGCATCTCTGTAGCTATGGTTATATCTGTAATTTTTTGCATTCCTATTTAAATCCATATGAGTGGTAGCAGAGTGGGTCTTCTCTTTCTCTGTTTTTCTTTGCATGTCCCCAATGAGGTTGGGATATAAGGCGTTAGGGCTGGAACTATCAAACCCTTGCAAGACCAGCCTCGCAAATCCCGATGGCCTCCCATGGCGGATGAAAAGAAAGACAAGGGGCCAGGAGATCCTATCAAAGTCGTACTCAAAGAAGCCCTCAAGCAACAAAGGAATGCAATGATAGAAAACTTTGCCCATATCCTTCAACGTCTACCTAGGGGCGACGCATCTTCTTCCAAAATCTACTCTGGAAATGCAATACCGTTTAAGGTACAAGTTAACTTTGAAATCCCCATATTCGAGGGTCAGATAAATGCAGATGCCATAGATAAATGGTTAAGTCTATTAGAAAGTTCTTTTTTTTTTCATGATTTTTCCAACCGGGAAAATATCACTTTTGCACTTCTCAAAGCAACCCCCCACATGAAATACTAGTGGGAGATGTACTGCGAGCAAAAGATGAAAATATGGGCTCACTATTTTCAGCTGCACCCACTTGGAATTCATTCCGGGATGCCATCAAGGAGTAGTACTACCCTGTCAAGAGCTACGAGGACAAATACATAAAGTGGACAACATTGCGGCAGGGAAGGGACAAAGATGTGTTGGAGTTCACAAATATTTTTCATACCCTTCACACAAAGTTGGGTATCAAGGATTTTGAGCTACATTTGGTACTCAAATACCACAACTGCCTACACAGGCACATCTAAGATGAGATATAATTCCTGAACATATCCTCGCTTAGCACGACGTACCGATATGATGTCAAGATCGAGTAGAAGTTTAAACAAAAGAAGTGAGACTTTGGATCTGCGAATCCGAATAACAAAGGACAAAGCCAAGGTGGGGTGACCCAAGATAACCCATTGAAGCCGCAAGAAAAGAACAACATGACGAAGTCAAAGAAGGACACAAGAAAGTGTTGTGAGTTCCATAAGAGCCCCACTCATAATAAAAGTGAGTGTCAAACCAAGTAGTTGTTGGTGGCCGATTTGAAGGCTTCAGAATTAGATGCATGTTCTGACACTAAGTCAGAACCTGACAAGGGGAATCAGAAAGGGAAAAAAATCATTGATGCCGAGCCCGGCACCACTGTTGCTACTGCCAAGGTCTAGAAGAATGAGCCAGACAATCCAGAGAAGAGGGAGCATCTTTTCCACTCACAGATGTGGGTGAAGGTTTCGCCGCTGCAATTTATTGTCGATAGTGGCAGCCAAAAGAACCTCACTTCAGTAGAGGTCGTGAATCAGCTAGGACTACCAACCATATGACACCTGAAACAATACAACATCGGGTGGCTTCACCAAGGACAAGATCTCTAAGTCTGCCAGTAGTGTCACCTTCCCTACAACATCAAGCCCTTCACATATGAGGTATTGTGTGATGTTGCACTGCTTGATGTTTGTGATGTATTATTAGGCCATCCATACTTGTGGATGTGACATGTTGTGTATGGGTCAAGGCATCGTGCTGTTATTATTTCTTTGTGTAATACATTATACAGGATACCAAAGGTAGCCCCACGTACTGCCACTTCTTTAATCTCTGCTAAAAAAGGCAGTAAGATCATCTCCTAGAGTAAGAAATTTATTTTATGTCTGGTTCACTCTTAAAGTAAGGGGAAGATCGTAGCCACATCCATGGTCCCCAAGAATGGTTCTCCATGTAGCAAAAGATGGTGGATATGGTCATGAAGAAGACAGGGACATCTTCTCCTCACCAATAGGGCTACCGTTGCACTGTCAGGTCAAAAATTCGTCTGATCTGACTTCAGGAGTGCCTCTACCCAATGTGCCGATCTATCACCACTCCATTCTGGAAAATTCCAAGTACAAGTAGCAACATGATTAGCATCAGGTACCACACAAGTTTCAAGTGGGTGACCAAGTCTGATTGCATATCCAGAAACAACGTCTTACAAGAGCCCATCAAAAACTCAGACCACTCTGATATGGTCCTTACACCATTACCAAGGCTATTGGAAACAATTCTTTGGAGCACAACATCCCCCCATTGCTTCACTTACACTAAGTTTTCAATGTGGACCACCCACAACCATGCTTCCCACCATTACTAGACACATCAGAGGTTGCATAATAGCTCACTAGGGACCAAGTTCAGCAAAAGTTTCCTCATCTCATGGAGGAACTCAACCCAATGGGGACCATTGCTTCCTAAGTGGGGAGGAATGATCCTGGTGGATGTTGGTGGCCACCTGCGTATCCCACTTGGATGCCCACAACTATCTCTTTCAGTTTTTCAGTTTCCTTAATTGTAGCACAATTTATTATTTTCAACAGTTTTTTCGGGTTTTGAACTTCCGGAGCCTTTTTGAGGCCCTAAACGACATTTTTCAAGAAACCCGAGAGGAACATGGGGCCTTGGTTTGTCTTTTCTGGTCCGGAAGTTGTAGTCCTCAGATAGATATTTCTAACGAGTTATTGTGCATGTCAAACAGAGATTATATGCCAAAGTTACGACCCTGGGAAGTTGATGTACCGATTTACCCGAAATGGGACCCATAGTTTGGCGCTTCATATCCTAGGGTTAGATTTCCAGATGTTTAAGGTTTTCCATTGTTTCTCAACAATAAATAATCCTTTGAGCATCGTTGTAACACAGTTTAGAGGCATGTAGCCACAACATCTCTTCTTAGAGATATGCTACAATGGCCCTAGCTTGTTTATTTCCATTTCCGTTTGTAAGCATAATGAAATGAACTGTTATGTTTGATGCATCTCTGTAGTTATGGTTATATCTATAATTTTTTGGGTTCCTGTTTAAATCCAGATGAGTGGTATCACAGTGGGTCTACTTTTTCTCTGTTTTTCTTTGCATGTCCCCAATGAGGTCAGGATATAAGGTATTAGGGCTGGAACTGGTCGAACCCTTGCAAGACCAACCTCGCAAATCCCGACGGCCTCCCATGGCAGATGAAAAGAAAGACCAGGGGGCAAGAGATCCTATCAAAATATTACTCGGAGAAGCCCTCAAGCAACAAAGGAACGTGATAATAGAAAACTTTGCCCAGATCCTTCAACGGCTACCCAGGGCCGACACATCTTCTTCAAAAATCTACTCTAGAAATGCCACACCCTTTAAGGTACAAGTTAACTTTGAAATCCCCATATTCGAGGGTCAGATAGATGCAGATGCTATAGATAAATGGTTAAGTTTGCTAGAAGGTTATTTTTCTGTTCATGATTTTTCCAACCGGGAAAAGATCACTTTTACACTTCTCAAAGCAGCCCCCCATGTCAAAGACTGGTGGGAAACCTACTGTGAGTAGAAGGATGAAAGTACGTGCTCACTATTTTCAGCCGTACCCACATGGAATTCACTCTGGGATGTCGTCAAGGAGTAGTGCTACCCTGTCAAGAGCTATGAGGACAAATACATAAAGTGGACCATGCTGCGGCAGGGAAGGGACCAAGATGTGTGGAAGTTCACAAATATTTTTCATAACCTTCGCAAAAAGTTGGGTATCAAGGATTCTAAGCTACATTTGGTACTCAAATACCATGGCTGCCTACATAGGTACATCCAGGATGAGATGGAGTTCCTAAACAACAACTTGCTTGGCACAACGTACCGATACCCTGTCAAGATCGAGTAGAAGTTTAAACAAAGGAAGTAAGACTTTGGATCTGTGAATCCGAAGAAAAAAGGACAAAGCCAAGGCGGGGTGACCCAAGACAACTCATTGAAGCTACAAGAAAAGAAAAACACCCCGAAGTCAAAGAAGGACAGAGGAAAGTGGTCTGAGTTCCATAAGAGCCCCACTCATAACACAAGTGAGTGTCGGACCAAGAAGTCGTTGGTGGCCGAGTTGAAGGCTTCAGAATCAGATGGATGTTCTGACCCTAAGTCAAAACTCGAAAAGGGGAATGACAAAGGGAAGCAAGTCATTGATGCGAAGCCCAGTGCCACTGTTGCCACCGATAAGGTCCAGAAGAATGAGCATGAAGATGCAGAGGAGGGGGAGTGTCTTTTCCACTCACAGATGTGGGTGAAGGGTTTGCCACTGCAATTCATTATCGACAATGGTAGCCAAAAGAACCTCATTTCAGTAGAGGTCATGAAGTGGCTGGGACTACCAACCATATGACACCCACAACTGTACAACATCAAGTGGCTTCACCAAGGATAAGATCTACGAGTCTGCTAGTAGTGCCACCTTCCCAACAACATGATGCCCTTCACAAATGAGGTATTGTGTGATGTTGCACCACTTGATGTTTGTGATGTATTTTTAAGCCAACAATACTTTTGGAGGCGACATGTTGTGTATGAATCAAGGCCTCACGTTGTTATTATTTCTTTGTTTAATACATTATATAGGATACCGGAGGTAGCCCCACCTACTGCCACTTCTTTGATCTCTGCTATGAAAGGTAGTAAGATCATCTCCAAGACTAGGAAATTTACTTTCTATCTAGTTCTCTCTCAAAGTAACAAGAATATCATAGCCACATCCATGGCCCTCGAGAAGGGTTCCTGCACGCAGCAGAAGCAGGTGGATACGTCATGAAAGAACACAGGGACATCTTCTCCTCACCCACAGGGGTACCGTTGCACTGTCAGGTCAAGCATTCACCTGATCTGAGTTCAAGAGCACCTCTACCCAATGGACTGATCTATTGCCACTCCATTCTAGAAAAGGCCAAGTACAAGAAAAAACATGATCAACATGAGGTACCACACAAGTTTCAAGTGGGCGACAAAGTCTAGTTGCATATGCAGAAAGAATGCCTTACAAGAGCCCATCAAAAGCTCAGACCACTCTGATATGGTTCTTACACCATTACCAAGGTTGTGTGAAATAATTATTTGGAGCATAACATTCCCCCATTGCTTTTCTTTCACCGAGTGTTCAATGTGGACCACCTGCAGCCATGCTTCCCACCATTACTGTACACATCAGAGGCTGCAGAACAACTCACCAGGGAATAAGCTCAACATAAGTTTCCTCATCTCACAGAGCAACTCAATGCAATGGGAACTATTGCTTCCTAAGGGGGGAGGAATAATCCAGGTGGATGTTGGTGGCCACCCACCTATCCCACTTGGAGCCCCACAACTATCTCTTTTAGTTTTTCAGTTTCATTAATTGTAGAACAATTTACTATTTTTAGCAGTTTTTTCGGGTCCTGAACTTCCGGAGTTGTTTTAAGGCCCTAAACGATGTTTTTTGAGAAACCTGGGAGCAACATGAGCTCCATGACCAAGGTTTCCCATCCCAAAGTTGTAGTCCTCAGATATATCTTTCTAGCAGGGTATTGTGCACATCAAATAGAGATCGTATGCCAAAGTTACGACCCCATGAAGTTGATGTACCAATTTACCCAAAACGGGGCCCATAGTTTGGCGCTTCATCTCCTAGGGTTAGATTTTCGCATGTTTAGAGATTTCCATTATTTCTCAACAATAAATAGGCCTTCGAGCCTCATTGTAACATAGTTCAGAGGCATGTAGCTACCACATCTCTTCTCAGAGATAAGCTACCATTGCCCTAGCTAGTTTATTTCAATTTCCATTTGTAAGCATATTTCAGTATTTTACATTAAGGAAATGAAGTATTATGTCTGCTTCATCCCTGTAGTTATGGTTATATCTATAATTTGTTGCATTCCTATTTAAGTCTAGATCAATGGTATCAGAGTAGGTCTGCTCTTTCTCTATTTTTCTTTGAATGTCCCCAACAAGGTTAGCATATAAGGAGTTAGGGTTGGAACTAGTCGAACCCTTGCAAGAACAGCCTAGCAAATCGTGACGGACTCCCATGGCGAATGAAAAGAATGATGAGGGGCCAAGAGATCCTATCAAAATATTGCTCAAAGAAGCCCTTGAGTGAAAAAGGAACGTAATGATGGAAAACTCTACTAGATCCTTCAGTAGCTACGCAGGGGTGACGCATCTGCTTCCAACAGGTACTCTGGAAACACCACACCCTTTAAGGTACAAGTTAACTTTGAAATCCCCATATTTGAGGGTCAGACAGACACAAATGTCATAGATAAATGGTTAATTCTGCTAGAAGATAATTTTTCTCTTCATGTTTTTTCCACCCAGGAATGCACTTCTCAAAGCAACCCCCCACATCAAAGACTGGTGGGAAACCTACTACGAGTAGAAGGATGAGAGTACAGGCTCACTATTTTCATCTCCACCCACTTGGAATTCATTCTGGGATGCCATCTAGGAGCAGTACTACACTGCTATGAGGAAAAATACATAAAGTAGACCATGTTGGGGCAGGGAAGGGACCAAGATGTGCCGAAGTTCACAAATATTTTTCATACCCTTCGTACAGAGTTGGGTATCAAGGATTTTGAGCTACATTTGGTACTCAAATATTGTCGTTGCCTACACAAGTACATCCAAGACAAGATGGAGTTCTTGAACATCTCCTCGCTCAGCATGATGTACCGATACGCTGTCAAGATCATGCAGAAGTTTAAACAAAAGAATCGAGACTTTGGATCTGCGAATTCGAAGATCAAAGGACAAAGCCAAGGCAGGATGACCCACGATAACCCGTCGAAGCCGCAATAAAAGAACAACACCACAAAGTCAAAGAAGGACACAAGAAAATGGTGTGAGTTCCATAAGAGCCCCAGTCATAACACAAGTGAGTGTCAGACCAAGCATTCTATGGTGGCCAAGTTGAAGGCTTCAAAATCAGATGCATGTTTTGACCCTGAATCAGAACCTAACAAAGGGAATGACAAAGGGAAACAAATCATTGATGCAGAGCCCAACACCACTGTTGCCACCGCCAAGGTCTAGAAGAATGAGCACATATATCTAGAGGAGGGGGAGCATCTTTTCCACTCAAAGATGTGGGTGAAGGGTTCACTACTGCATTTCATTGTCGATAGTGGCAGCTAAAAGAACCTCATTTCAGCAGAGGTAGTGAAGCAACTGGGACTACCAACCATACCACACCTGCGATGATATAGCATTGGGTGAATTCACGAAGGACGAGATCTCCGAGTCTGCCAGCAGTGCCACCTTCCCTACAACATCAAGCCCTTCACAGATGAGGTATTGTGTGACGTTGCACTGCTTGATGTTTGTGATGTATTATTAGGCCAACCATACTTGTGGAGGAAACATGCTATGTATGAGTCAAGGCCTCACGATGTTATTATTTCTTTGTCTAATACATTATACAAGATACTGGAGGTAGCCTCACCTACCGCCACTTATTTGATCTCTGCAAAGAAAGGCAGTAAGATCATCTCCCAGACTAGGAAATTTATTTTCTGTCTGGTTCACCCTCAAAGTAAGGGGAAGATCATAGCCACATCCATGGCCCCCAGGAAGGGTTTTCCGTGCAGCAAAAGTAGGTGGATATGGTTATGAAAGAAGGCAGGGACATCTTATCCTCACCCACAGGGGTACCGTTGCACTGTCAGGTCAACCATTGATCTGATCTGACTTCAGGAGCACCTATACCCAATGTGCTGATCTATCAAAACTCCATTATGGAAAATTCCAAGTACAAGTAGAAACATGATCAACATCAGGTACCACACAAGTTTCAAGTGGGTGACAAAGCCTAGTTGCATATGTAGAAACAATGCCATACAAGAGCCCATCAGACACTCAGACCACTCTGATATGGTCCTTACACCATTACCAAGGATGTGGGAAATAGTGGTTTGGAGCACAACATCCCCCCATTCCTTCACTTGCACCGAGTGTTCAATGTGGACCACCCGCAACCATGGTTCCCACCATTATTGGACACATCAGAGGTTGCAGAACAATTCACTAGTGACCAAGTTCAATAAAAGTTTCCTCATCTCCTGGAGGAACTCAACACAATGGGGAACATTGCTTCCTAAGGGGGGGAGGAATGATCCAGGTGGATGTTGGTGGCCACCTACCTATCCCACTTAGACCCCAAAAAATGTCTCTTTCAGTTTTTCAGTTTCCTTAATTGTAGCACAATTTATTATTTTTAGTAGTTATTTTGGGTCCTGAACTTCTAGAGTCGTTTTGAGGCCCTAAACGACATTTTTTTGGGAAAATTGGGCACAACATGGGGACATAAACTAATATTTCACATCCCAAAGTTGTAGTCCTTGGATAGATATTTCTAATGAGGTATTGTATGCCAAAGTTATGACCCCAGAAAGTTGATGTACCAATTTACCCAAAACGCGGCCCATAGTTTGGCACTTCATCTCCTAGGGTTAGGTTTTTGGATGTTTATGGTTTTCCATTGTTTCTCAACAATAAATAGGCCTTCAAGCCCCATTGTAACATATTTCAGAGGCATGTAGCCACCACATCTCTTCTCAAAGATAAGCTACCATCACCCTAGCTAGTTTATTTCCATTTCCATTTGTAAGCATATTTTAGTATTTTACATTAATGAAAGGAAGTATTATGTCTGCTGCATCTCTATAGTTATGGTTATATCTATAATTTGTTGTTCTCTTGTTTAAATCCAAATCAGTGGTATCAGGGTGGGTTTGATCTTTCTCTGTTTTTCTTTGCATGTCCCCAACAAGGTCGAGATATAAGGAGTTAGTGCTCGAATCAGTTGAACCCTTGCAAGACCAACCTCGCAAATCCTGACGGCCTCCCATGATGGATGAAAAGAAATATGAGGGGGCAGGAGATCCTATCAAAATCTTGCTCGAAGAAGCCCTCGAGTGACAAAGGAATGTGATGATGGAAAACCTTTCCCAAATCCTTCAGCGGCTACCCAGGGGCAACACATCTGCTTCCAACGGCTACTTTGGAAACACCACACCCTTTAAGGTACAAGTTAACTTTGAAATCCGCATATTCGAGGGTGAGATAGAATCATATGTTATAGATAAATGGTTAAGTTTACTACAAGGTTATTTTTCTATTCAGGCTTTTTCCAGCTAAGAAAATATCACTTTTGCACTTCTCAAAGCAGCCCCCATGTCAAATACTGGTGGGAAACCTACTGCGAGCAGAGGGATGAAAGTATGGGCTCACTATTTTTAGCTGCACCCACTTGGAATTCATTTCAAGATGCCATCAAGAAGCAGTACTACCCTGCCAAGAGCTATGAGGACAAATACATAAAGTGGACCATGCTACGGAAAGGAAGGGACCAAGATGTGTCGTAGTTCACAAATATTTTTCTTACCCTTCGCACAAAGTTGGGTATCAAGGATTCTGAGCTACATTTTGTACTCAAATATTGCGACTGCCTATAAAGGTTCATCCAAGATGAGATGGAGTTCTTGAACATCTCCTTGCTCGGCATGACGTACTGATATGTTGTCAAGATCAAGCAGAAGTTTAAACAAAAGAAGCGAGACTTTGGATCTGCGAATTCGAAGAACAAATGACAAAGCCAAGGCGGGGTGACCCAAGACATCCTGTCAAAGCCACAAGAAATGAACAACACCATGAAGTTAAATAAGGACACAAGAAAGTGGTGAGAGTTCCATAAGAGCCCCACTCATAACATAAGTGAGTGTTGGACCAAGAAATCATTGGTGGCTGAGTTGAAGGCTTCAGAATTAGATGCATGTTCTGACCTTGAGTTAGAGCGTGATAAGGGGAATGAAAAAGGGAAGAAAATCATTGATGTAGAGCCTAGTGCCACTTTTTCCACTGCCAAGGTCCAAAAGAATGAGCTCAAAGATCCAGAGGAGGGGGAGCGTCTTTTCCACTCACAGATGTGGGTGAAGGGTTCACTACTGCAATTCATTGTCGACAGTGGTAGCCAAAAGAACCTTATTTCAGTAGAGGTCATGAAGTGGTTGGGACTACCAACCATACCACACCTCCAACCATACAACATCAGGTGGATTCACCAAGGATGAGATCTCCGAGTCCACCAGTAGTGCTGCCTTCCCTACAACATCAAGCCCTTCACGGATGAGGTATTGTGTGATGTTGCACCACCTGATGTTTGTGATGTATTATTAGGCCAACCATAATTGTGGAGGAAACATATTGTGTATGAGTCAAGGCCTTGCACTATTATTATTTATTTTTGTAATACATTATATAGGATACCGGAGGTAACCCCACCTAGTTCTTTGATCTCTGCTAAGAAAGGTAATAAGATCATCTCCCAGACTAGGAAATTTATTTTCTGTCTAGTTTGCTCTCAAAGTAAGGGGAAGATTGTAGCCACGTCTATGGCCCCCAAGAAGGGTTCCTCCATGCAGCAGAACCAGGTGGATATAGTAATGAAAGAAGACAGGGACATCTTCTCCTCACCCACAGGGGTACCATTGCACTGTTAGGTCAAGCATTCATCCGATCTGATTTCAAGATCACCTCTAGCCAACAGGCTAATATATCGCCACTCCATTATAGAAAATTCCAAGTACAAATAGCAACATGATCAGCATCAGGTACCACACAAGTTTCAAGTGGGTGACAAAGTCTAGTTGCATATGCAGAAAGAACGCCTTACAAGAGCACGTTAGAAGCTCAAACCACTTTGATATGGTCCTTACACCATTACCAAGGTTGCGGGAAATAGTTCTTTGGATAAGAACATCTCCTCATTCCTTCGCTTGTACTGAGTGTTCAATGTGGATCACCCGCGACCATGCTTCCCACCATTACTGGACACATCAGAGGTTGCAGGACAGCTCACCAGGGACCAAGTTCAACAAAAGTTTCCTCATCTCATGGAGGAACTCAACTCAATGGGGACCATTGCTTCCTAAGGGGGCAGGAATGATCCAGGTGGATGTTGGTGGCCACCCGCGTATCCAACTTGGACCCCCACAACTGTCTTTTACTTTTTCAATTTCCTTAATTGTAGCACAATTTACTATTTTTACTAGTCTTTTGGTCCTGAACTTCCGGAGCAGTTTTGAGGCCCTAAATGATGTTTTTTGGGAATGGTGGGAGCAACATGGGTCCATAGATCGATGTTTATCATCCCAAAATTGTAATCCTCAGATAGATCTTTCTAACGAGGTATTGTGCGTGTCAAATGAAGATCATATACCAAAGTTACAACTCTGGGAAGTTGATGTACCAATTTACCCAAAACAGGGCCCATAGTTTGGCGCTTCATCTCCTAGGGTTAGATTTTTGCATGTTTAGGTTTTTCCATTTTTTCTCAACAATAAGTAGGCCTTCTAGCCTCATTGTAACATAGCTCAGAGGCATGTACCAACCACATCTCTTCTTAGAGATAAACTACCGTCACCCTAGCTAGTTTATTCCATTACTGTTTGTAAGCATATTTCAGTATTTTACATTAATCAAATGAAGTATTATGTTTGTTGCATCTTTGTAGTTATGTTTATATCTGTAATTTGTTGCATTGCTATTTAAATCCGAATCACTTCTACATGAAAACACAACTATAGCAATAACCAACACCATGGATACATAACAAGCACATATACAACCTACATGCATGCATGCATGACAAACATTCCACCCATCCAATCAATTGTTGAACTTGGGAGCTCTTATACCACTCTGTAACACCCTCCTCACATACTTACCTAAGTTCACTGATTCACTGAGGTAAATATGTGACAAAGAGTTACTATGGTATGAATAAAATGCATAGGTATAGTTAAGGAAGTGGAATCAACAGAATAAAACTTTACGCACCTTCCTCAAGAGCTACAAGACCATTAGGAGACAAACAGCCACTCCAAGTGCTGAAGCCCTGAGCTAACTTTCCTTTTCACTAACCTGGGATATTAGTTGCTTGCATAACAAGGCAAGCCAATGATTGTAAGCCTCCAGTCACATGGATAACCCTACATCCCATTGACTGTAGACTAAACTACTCAGTGATGTGCTTGCGACCTTGAGATTTGAGCCACTTTTTCAAGGTTAGGATCTTGACCTCTGCCAAGAACTTGATAGAGCTTTAAAAAGTGATAAGTGACACCACGAAAAAGCCTTTAACACCAAAACTTGATTAAGGACTGGACCTAACAAGGATAAACATTTAGTCAAACACATTGTAAACATATGATCTATAGGTCATAAATGCATATATGAACATAGGGGTTTAATACTTATCTGAGAATCATCAGGAAGGTTTGATGCCTTCTCTCAATAACAAGATTATCATTTATTATATCATACATTCATCAAATGTTCATCTACTAATCAAAACCTGATGAGAGCAATAACTACAATATGTCATAAAATCATGCATATAACCAACATATAACCAAAATAATAATGATGATAGAACAACCATGAAAGACACATAATAAAAATTATAAATACTCATGAATTATAAGGGAAAAATAACTCATATTAACATATGTAAATCCAACCAAGTCAGGGACTTCCATGTACCACCCAAGCATAGATTGGGCTGAACCAAAATATCTCTTTCAGCAAATCATCCTCGTGCCATATTTTAAGCATGAATGTTGGATCTCATGGAATAAACCAACCAAAAACAAACTAGGGCTTACAGAGGCCAAACCACCTCAACCAACAACCAATGATTCCACCTCACAGTCAGACATCACTAACCATTACTAGATTGGTCTCTCCCCAAGATGTCTAAGGCTCTAAAGCGTTTGTTCCAACCCAGCTCCAGGACTAGTAACTCAACCCATGATTATCATAGGGCTCTAGAGAATTTATCCAATAAATGCTCTAGGACTAGTAACTCAACCCACTAAGACTTCCAAACAATTTTTCCAACCAAGGCTTCCAGGACTAGTAACTCAACCTATGTTTTTCTAAGGCTTCTAGAGAATTTGGCCAACCATGGCTCCAGGAACTAATAATTGAACCCACAACCACAAGGAACATGAGTACCAATCAGAAAACAAATGGGAAAACCCATAGCATCATGGCTATCCAGGAAATGCAAGGCTAGGCAAAACCGTTGTCAATCTAGGCAATCTTCCATGTCAACGATAAATCATAACCAAATAACCACATGCATGTACCATGCATGCCAAAACTAACAAATAAATCATAAATGCAAATCAATATTTGGAAATCAAACCCAATGTAGCCACTAATCCCGTTGTCCCCTTGTGCTTTTCTTCTTTTCCTCTATCTTCTTTTCCAAAACCAATGAAACTAGGGTGCTCCAAGCATGCTCCAACAATTCTCCAAGGTTTCTCTAAGTGTGAAATACTATAAGAGAGAGAGAGAATAGAATGAGAGTGCTAAAGACTAAAATGATAAAATTTATGAACTGATCCTCAAAATCCTTTCTATCATTGAGGCCTTTATTTTCTTAATTTTCCTTTATTTTTCCTTCAATTTTCCTCACATGCAATTTTGTGACCTTTCACCTTACTTTTCTTCTACTTTCCATTATTTTCATAAATAAAATGTCAATTAATGCCACATTTCCTTTTACATTTTCGTTGTCGATTTCCATAGAAATTAATTAATCACTAATGATCCCTATCACTATGTTTTTACCCAACATCCAACTTGGAATATGTGTCCCATGACGTTGGTCTTATTTTTCCTTTATTAACTTTATTACATGGATTTTTTAACTAGGATTGTTACACCTAAACAAGCTTGCATGCCTCCAAATTTCTTCACCAATACCTTGAGAAATTTTCCTGTTTCCACCCTCGGGCTTTACTGCAATCCCTCCATTACCAGTCAAGGGATTCCTAGGCCCTTGGGAATTTTCTTGAGACCACCTCACCCAGTTCCAAAACCATCTGAAAATCCAAAGCTAAACCAAATGAAAGAACCCCAACACACCATGGTTAGCCACAAATGACAAGGCAAGGTTGAAAACCACTGTCACTCCCGACAAAGCCCATGCTAATGACAATAAGAGAATCAAATATACACATGCATGCTAAACTTTAGCAAGGAAATCATACATGCAACTCAATACCTATAAAATAATCTCGATGTAGGCACTTGATCCAACTCTTCCTTGCTTCATCCTTCATTTCCTTTTCTTTCTTGTCGTTCCTTTTCCTTCCTTTCTCAAATGCTAGAGTGCTCCAAGAATTATCAAAGTGTGCATGAGTGTCAGAGAGAGAATAGAGAGAGAGATCGAAGCTAAAACTAACAAAAGGTTGTGAAGTGATCCTCAGAAGAATTTTTGTTATTGAGGCCTCTATTTTGTTCAATTTCCTCTAATTTTCCTTCAATTTCCTTGCCACATGCAACCGGTGACCTCTCACCTTCCTTTTCTCCTCTTTTCCATTATTTTCATAAATAAAATGCCAATTAATGCCTCTTTGTCTTTTCAATGTTTTTTCCAATGCCTCTGCCAATTTCCCCTTAGACAATAAACCAAAATTACCACACAATAGGATGTTCTTCCCAACATTCAAATTGGAATATGTGGCCCATGACCTTGGTCTTATTTTTCCTTTATTAACTTTATTACATGGAATTTTAACCTGGGACTATTACAGTCCCCTCCCCCTTAGGGGAACATTATCCTCAGTGCTCTATGACACCTACAACTAGCAAGACCATTGAAAAGAAAAACATACTACCCAAGGAGATTTATAACTTAGCTTGATGTAGTTTTAACAATGAACCTATTGAAAATCAAAACCAACATGACAAACATAACAAAATGAAAACCATACCTTTTATTGGATCTTTA
Organism: Pinus tabuliformis; assembly: GCA_031772625.1. Taxonomy (NCBI): domain Eukaryota; kingdom Viridiplantae; phylum Streptophyta; class Pinopsida; order Pinales; family Pinaceae; genus Pinus; species Pinus tabuliformis. The sequence goes on from CM062805.1 coordinate 256,149,265, forward strand.
TAACACAACTCATAGTGGTATTTACAATAACAACCACACATACTTATTTACATATACCAAAACTCATTTGCCTCAATCTGAAAACCATATACGAAAAATCCTTTGCGTCAATGTACATATACATAACCCACATCTAAATAACCATCTCCCATGTAGCCTCATTGCGCCCAAAGTGCTTCCCCTACACTTTAACTTGCTTGATTGCTCAGTTCTGGAGCATGAATTGTTTTCAATGCAAAATGCACTGTGTTTCCCGCTAGAATTCTCCTTCTAGATCCACCTGCAATACAGACTAATGAATCACATGGTCAAAATCTTTCAAATATATTTTAAGAAATGAAACATGGAAAACATCGACTTTCACTATCGGAGGTGATGAGGCTCATCAATAGGTAAATTATATGGGTCACAATTCCACTCTCCAACTTATTAAAATTCACTTTTCTCACATTTATTTACATATTTTGTTATATTTTTATTAATGAGAAGGGTAATGGTGGTTGCTATATCATGCAACCTAATATGTATTAAATGTGGGAATTGGAGCAGTTTTGGGCTAATTTAAGTGAAGGAAATCGAGATGGACAATAAAGAGAGATTTTAGGAGATTGGTCTCCCTCCTTTACTCCTAAAATCATTTGAAGATTCCTCCACCATATCTCATTAGCTAGGGGTTATTAGTAGCCAACTAAGCTGAATTCATTGGAATCCAAGCCAGTGACAACCAAAGAAAGTTATTCTCGAGTTAGGGAGCCAAGTATCCCTACTTTTTAAGAAGTTGTTGGTAGCTTTAGTTTGTGTAAATAAGAGAGCCAGGGGACTCATTATGATTCACTTTTTTGATGTATCCTAGAGGCAATTTGAGGTGAAACATTGTGACTATTATTTGCTATGTTGTATTTGACATTTTCATGATAATGAGAAATTTGACCTTGATCTAGAACTGAGTTTACTAAGAGGGATGAAGCTCTTGGGCTAGGGCCCAACCCTGGCAACAAAAGTTCCTCTTTTTGTATTTGTATTCTTAGATTAAGATGATAATTAGTTGTTGAAATTATTTATGTCTTGTTTAGCTTAACAAGTATTTGAATGATTGC